>JARFIX010000002.1:2400000-4800000 GCA_036346125.1 Lycocerus yunnanus
ATTAAAAAGTAATAAATTATTTAACGAAGAGGTTTATGATTCCATACTGTAATTTGAGGTTATGTGGCTGTTTATGTCATGCTTGGATGGTCCGTATTAAACCGATTTTCCGATCGGAAAATTTGGTGAATTATTTTTGAAAAAAGTAAACTTCATTTAAAAATTTTTGATTTCTATAAAATAAAACTTTCGGGCGAACGGATAAAAGCTGAACATTTTTTGAATGTAATTTGCTACCAATTTTCAAAAAGATTATCAAATTTAGCCAATCTATAACACAATTAAACCATAACAAACATTTTTTTTAAATTAAACTGTCATTTTGCGTTTGTTAAACTTCCCGCTATTAATAAATAATTAAAACAAATGAAATTAATACATAAACAAAATCTCAATCAACAAACGTCAGTTATTTACTACTTTTTATCAAATGTAAACGTATTTTTTACTCCTTGACCATATTACAAAATAATTTAAAGAAAAACAACTATCGCGTGGTGTACATCTTTAAATCACTTTATTTGAAGTTTAAATCAAAATGACCCAGTTATGAATTAAATAAAGGTCAAATTCATCACATCTTCTCACTATTTTGACTGTGTGAAGTGTTATTGTATAGTTTTAATAAATGGAAAAGAAAACAAAGGTGCACTCGTTTAGATTAGCACCACACGGTGAATCAGGAAGAATTAGGTAAAAATTTAATTACACTTAATAAGTCCTAATTTATTACAAGCGTTTATTTGCCGTTTTCAGATGGCACGTTGGACAAGAGAATACTTGGCGAACAAAACTAAAGTTTTTGGTTTTCTTGCCTTTAATTTTGTTATCAATTATTGCCCTTGCAATATTATTAACACATATTCATCAATCCAAATCATTAATTGAACCAGCTCCAACAAAACATTGTGAGTGATACCCACTTTAACCAAATAATTTCTAAATAATTTGATTTAGCCTTTTCGAATTTTGATGATGGGGAAGTTATGGATAGAGAAGAAAAACATATTTTACGTTATATAAGAACTTCGTATATTCCTAACGGCAACTCCTTGTCGGATTACGAAAAACATCCACCACGAAAACGAAAAACTAGAGAAATTAATCAAAGAGATGTACCAATTTTCAATGTAAGGTATTTTTTTCATATACTTCTGCTTCATGTTTTAAATTTCAGCAAAACTTAACCGAAAACATCGAAAATTATCGATACAACCAGGAAGTGCCTTGGCATATTCCAATGAAAAAAGAAAATGAAGTCAGCCACCATAAAAAAAGAATCAGGAAAACTGAAATTGTAGAAGGTGACATCGCATCTAACACCGATGAACACGAAAATCATCACAACTTTTGGAAAGATCATAGTTCCCCTGCGGACATTCGAAAAACGCAAGGTTTGCTTATTTATTTAGTAAATTATAACAACTTTTCAATTTTATTTTTGCAGCTCACACAATGATAAGTTACATGAACAAGGTTATCGATCCCTGTCAGGATTTTTATAAATTTGCATGTGGAAATTGGGAAACGTATCACCCCATACCTCCGGATAAAGCAGCATTTGATACTTTTGAAATTCTTCGAGAAAATATGGACGTGGTACTAAGAGATTTGCTATTGGAGCAAGACAGTAACTCGCACCTGGTAATTGAATAAAAAACTAATCATAAGTAAACTACAAGAATTTTTTCTTATTAGCCCAACCTTTCTCCAACAAATCCAGATAATGGAATATCGAAGGAACTATTTGATGACGATTCTGCACTAGATGCTGAAGATCCCATAAGAAAGGCAGCAAATTTATACATATCGTGTATAAACGAAGGTATTTTCTTGTAGGAATTCGCTATTTTGCGTTAATAGTGAAGTTGTTTTTTAGACGTTATAAACCAACGAGCTGAAAAGCCTCTTTTGAAATTGCTAAAAAAACTGAAAGGTTGGCCTGTTTTGGAGAACAATTGGACCGAAGAAGAATTTGACTTGGTTTGGCTTTTGGGTCAATTGAGATTGTATAACAATGACATTTTAATATCCGAATGGGTTGGACCAGATATCAAAAATTCTGGAGAATACCTTATACAAGTAAGTAAAAGTGGATTGTAATTTTTGTGAAATAACGTTAAATCTTTTAGTTTGACCAAACAACATTGGGTTTACCAACCAGAGACTATTTTTTAATAGATTCCAACTTACGATACTTGGAAGCATATCGTGTTTACATGATAACAATTGCAAATTTACTTGGAGCACAAATAAATAATGCTACCAAAGATGCTGACGAAATGATTGAGTTTGAAATAAATTTAGCCAAGGTGTGTTTTTATCAAAAAGTGGTTTTGTGATCTCCACATATATTATATTTTTTTAGATTACTGCAACTCAAGACAAAAGACGGAACGTTTCAGAGATTTATATGAGGATGACTATTGGAGAACTTCAAACTGTTGTTCCACAGGTGGACTGGAATCGATACTTAAACATAATCATGAACATTGATGTGGATCCAACCCAAATTATCATTTGCTACTGTTTAGATTACTTACAACACTTAATGATTTTACTTGCCCAAACACCACCAAGGTAATTTTTTTAATAAAATACTCAAAAGAGTTTTCTAGAAAAAATGTTAATGAAAAATAATTTTAGAACGGTGGCCAATTATATTTTGTGGAGGTTTGTTCGTCACAGAGTTAATAATCTTGATTATAGATTTCACGAAGCTAAACAAAGGTAAAATTCTTATTCAAATATTAATAATTTTGACCATTTCAAAGCAAAATTATAGTAATACATAACTGAGATTTATTTTTTGTTAGATTGCTCTATTGTATTGCTCAGTCGATTAAAATTTTAATACACCACGTAGAAACTTTACACTTTTTAGATTTTATTATGTTATATTTGGACGGGAAAAATCTCCACCGAGATGGCAAACGTGTGTAACTCAAGTTAATTCAAATATGGGAATGACTGTTGGAAGTTTATTTGTTCAAAAATATTTTGATGAAAACAGTAAAAACGATGTAAGTTATTTTTTCATATTTTAGAAATTTAGGTAGTACATGTACTATGCATTAAATTATTTTTAGACGTTGCAAATGACGAGTGAAATAAGAAATTCCTTTAGCGAAATATTGGCCGAATCGTATTGGTTGGATGAAGAAACTAAAGAAATTGCACAGTTAAAACTGGAAGCGATGAAATTACGTATTGGATATCCAGATTTCATATTAGATAAGGCCATTTTAAGAGAACGATACTTTGACGTTAAAATCAGACGAAATTATTACTTTGAAAATATTCTTAGTGTTTTACTAGTACGTTCAATTTAATATTTTTTCTAATAAATAAATTTTTTAATCCGATCAATTGGATTACATACTTTCTGAATATTTCTGCTAATTTCAATTTTTAGCATCTAACTCAAACTGAACATGACAGGCTTGGAAAAATGGTGGACAAAACTATATGGAATACACCTCCTGCAGTGGTAAACGCATATTACAGTAGAAATAAAAACCAAATAAGTAAGTCGTCAAGTTTAATTTACGGGTATAACAAATTTTAACTTTTAGTGTTTCCTGCTGGTATATTGCAACCACCTTTTTATCAGAAATCATTTCCTCGCAGTTTAAATTATGGTGGCATAGGAGTTGTAATTGGACATGAAATTACTCATGGATTTGACGATAAAGGTCGTTTGTTCGATCAAGAAGGAAACTTATTGAGATGGTGGAGAGATAGCTCCATTGAAGAATTTCATGAGAGAGCTCAGTGCCTAATAGGTAATAATTAACTAACTTTTTTTTAAATGCCTACACAAATTTCTGTTATATAAATATGACCAGGAATGTCATATTTAATTCTTCTCGATTGTGATCCTGTCCGATACTTTTTGTTTTTTTCATTACTTACTATAGAAGATTAAACTTAATCGTTTTCGACTACTTTTGCAAATGCACAATGGAAGTAATTTATTTATACGACAAACTGATTAGATTTTAGGATCTGGGTCGCTTCGTATGAACGTTCTAATCACTCGGCCGTTTTCAAAATATTTAATTTTTTGTTTGAAATCAGATTAACCATGTTGGTCTATTTTAGTCTAATTGAAAAATTTTATTAGAATTTCCGGTAGAAGTAATATTTTCGTATTAATTTCAGATCAATACAACAAATTTATAGTTCCTGAAGTTCAAATTCAAGTGGATGGTGTAACCACGCAAGGCGAAAACATAGCAGATAACGGCGGAATAAAGCAAGCATTCAGAGTTAGTTTCTCATTTAATTATTTAATAAAATTAGTATTTATTTATAACTTTCAGGCTTACACGAAGTGGTTGGAAGATCATCCAAAAGCGGATGAAACATTACCAGGATTGAATTTGACAAACACTCAATTATTTTTCTTAAATTTTGCTCAAGTATTAAAATCGAATATAATATATCTTATTAAATTTAATTTTTTATTTTTTTATAGGTTTGGTGTGGTTCGTCACGACCAGAAGCGACTAGAAATAAAATTAAAACTGCCGTCCATGCACCAGGACAGTTCAGGTAATTTAAGTTAATAATTTTGCAAAATAATATCTATCTTGAATTTGATTTTTAGAGTCATAGGAACCCTTAGTAACTCTGAAGATTTCTCAAAAGCATACAATTGCCCCTTGGGCAGCCCGATGAATCCAAAAGAAAAATGCAGTATTTGGTAGATTAAGATATTCGAAAAATTTCATGTCCATTTTAACGAAGTGTTCACTAGTCATAATAATTGCTGTATAAAAAGTATTATTAATAAAATTATTTAACACTACTGTTTGTAATATTGCAATTCACTTTTTTAAATTTTCTCCCTCTATTTCCTAACTCCGTAACCTAATTTTGAATTATTATTTTACGTTAAATAGTATACATAAATGTGTGTATACATTCGAGTGCTTGAACATCTTGTCTCCTGCTTTTCTTCTATATCCGTAGCGAGTGTATTATAATTTCAACAGACAGGGGACCTACAGTTTAACGTCTTGGAACTTTTCTGCTGGTACGGTTTCGCCACAACTGCCTTTAGAACTTCTAAGAGTATTACGTATGATAAGTATTCATGAAAACATGAGGAGTCTAGTCAAACTCAATCTTAGAAACATCCTACTATTATTATAGTGTTGGTTATTCTATATTTCTCCTTATTTAATTATTAATTTCTCAAAAATTTTATTTGGCAACGGCGAAACGTTCTAAACCAAGTCCCCCCGCTCTAATTATATTATTAATAATATAATAAATTATTCTACAAGTGCTAAAACCTATGTTTAAAATTTCAACTTTCTACGGTGAGGGGAAGTTAGCTAAACAATTAATATTAGTCTACCCAAAAATTCGGAATTAATTATCTTCAGCAGTGACGTCATACCATGCTTTCAAGTACTTTTATAATTGAAGCTTCATTAATTACTTGAAGGCAGCTTCGTGAAAATGAAAAACCTCCAATTTCATAAAATTTGAATAACGGAAGTAGTTCCATCTGACGCCCATCGTAATAAACTCTTCATATTTGTGTAGAACCACTGATTAAAGTGAACAAACCTCAAACTTGTTTTCTGACAACTGTGACGAACTGTGACAAAATCAACCGGGACATCTCAATATATTAAAAGGTTTTGCATTTATTAAAAGTACAAAAAAAAACGCAAAGATGTGTGCAAAAATGGCATTTCAGCACCAGGCCGGTACGGCGATGGAATGTTTAAGCGTAAGTTAACTATAATTTTTAAATTGCTAGTAAAATATGTGATTGGCAAAGATTTTCAAGTTGTGAGTCATTGTTATGGAAGAAATTCATTTTTTAGATTCCAATTACTTTACATAAAGAAATAGATGGTGAAGTAATGAGATGTGGTTTTAAAATTGGAGGAGGTATCGACCAAGATTATCGTAAGAGTCCTCAAGGATATACGGATAATGTAAGCAATCCACTTTTTGTGGTATGATCATCGTAATTTTAATTTTTTTTTAAAGGGTATCTATGTGACCGAAGTGCATGATGATAGTCCTGCTTCGAAAAGTGGTTTAAGGGTGCACGATAAGATATTGCAGTGTAATGGTTATGATTTCACAATGGTAACTCATAAAAAAGCTGTAAGTTACATCAGAAAACATCCTGTTTTAAATTTACTGGTAGCTAGAAAAGGTGTAACGTCCACCTAATTTATTGTGATTTTTATCTTTAAGATTTATTTTTTCAAAATGACATTTTTTGAGGCTCTTAACTTACTAAAGTTTAGGTTTAAAAATTTTTGTATTATAAAAATATTTAGTGATTAAGTGAATTTTATAGTTTTTATCACAAAATATCTTCCATTAATTACGTAGGTAGTTCATTTGATTAAATTGGGTCACATGTGAAGAAATTTTAGCTTTTCATTCTAGGTATTGGATATCTTGTTTTAAAAAGCTTATCTTGCACAGGAAATTCTTGAGATAATTTAAATAGTTTCTCATCAAAATAGTATTTATCATTTCCTATTGCTAAAAACTACCAAGGAGCTATTCGGAACTAATTTTTTTATATCTTCAAGAAATGATTTATCAAAATGAGTTCAACTACTTGATAACTTCGAGGGTGTCTTTTTGTCGACTGAGGATTGTATCTAATTCTCTTAAAACAAGGGCAGACTGTCCATGTGAAAAGTGCAAACAATTCTGCATGGACTAGCCCTTTATTTTTTTTTTATTTATAATTACAGAAATTGGGTATTTTTCAAAACTTGATAATAAGTATTTCTATTGATCACCCTTTTTGCTAATACATTATATACAGGGTGGCGATTATGACTCACAATCGTAAGACTTGAACATGTAAAATTAAGCGTTCCTAATCTTATTATTTTATGTAGTAAATCCTCAAATAATAATTTTCGAGTATCAAATTCTGCATCTTAATCGGTTTTAAAATAAATAAGTTTCAATTTCATATCTTATCGATGTTTCTTACGTAATTTTCGATACTTTCAATTTAATTCCTGCAGTTACAGAGCATGAAAAAATAATTTTGTTTGTGGATTTAGATACAGAATTTGATGCTCGACAACTTTTATTTGAAGAAATTTTATATAAAATAATTACGGAAGGGAAAGTTTGATTTTACCTATTCAAGTCTTATGATTGAATCGCGATCACCGCAGTGGAGATAAACTCTAAATGTGTGTGAAATGAAACTTTTCGACTTGTTTTATTATTAGTTAAATTTCTTATTCATTTTACCGTTCCATTCTACAGGATACTCTAATTTAAGTGACTCAACATGGGGAACTTGCTTATAAAATACAAATGTTATTGAAGCGATACAATAGTGAAAACAGAAAAGATATATAACTTGACAAAACGTGACACTTATATATTGAAATCACTGAAGGTCAATGTAACTAACTGCATAGGGATAATTCAGACATAACAACTTTCTCATTAAAATTTTGTTTATTTTCTTTTGCAGTGCAATTCAATGTTTTTTTTAGTAATATCATCAATTTTTTAAAAGCTTCAGTTACATATACAAACATGAATTAATCATCTAATATTTATATTTCATTTATTTTTTTTAGAGTAATTACTCTTTAGCAAACAAATTAAAAATCTAATATTGAAATATGAACATCTAAACTCAATTGGTTTTTTGTATTTTGGTGATGTTTTGAATTTATTATTTTTAACAATTACAACTTTAAATTAACATATTTTACTCAATTTTATAAGATTGTCATTTTAAACCAGGAAAATAATACAGTATTTTCGTGGTTTAATTTAAGAAGATGTACGTGTGATGAAAAAATTATCAATTACCATTTTAAGTCACCTAAAATAGAGCACCCGCCATATTGTCCACCAAAGTTAGAATTTATAAATTGTTATAAGTTATTATGGCCAGTACCAATAGTATTTATGTAACAAAATTTAAAATACATTTGGTAGGAACATTCATAAAAACTATCATTTTTTTACCATTTACTTTAGTTACCAATTAATTAAGAAACATTTTGGATATATAAAATTATTTTATTGTTTTATTTTATATTATCTTATGTATATAGAACAAATTATTGTTATTTTGTTTTATTAATATTTTATATTGTGGAAAGTTATTAAAACTACAAGAGCATTTGTCTTTAAATTTATTAGTCCAAATACAAAATTTTATACTTTTTTATTTCAAGTTGTAATAGAAAATTTAGAAGTTCGATGATGTTAAATAAAAAATTGTGTATTATTAGATTTTTTATATCACTGTCCTACCATTTCATAAACAAAATATTTATTTCAAAAAACCACTTTATTTTATAAAACTCTCCAATAAATTTATATAAAAATCAATTCAACTTTTATTTACAGCTTAAAGTTTGATATATTTGTTCATAAGATCTTCTTAAGGCATCTACAAAATCTTGTCCACTTGCATGAGGAGGATAAGAAGTGACAAGTGTTCCCAAATCGTTTTCTTTAATAGTGTAACTATAAATATAAGATTTAAATTTAAATTCCGATTATCATACTAGAAACTTACGCGATTCCGTAACCATTTTTAACAACCGGACCAAACCCTCCTACCCACACTGATGGCGAAGCCAACGTGCTAGTAGAAATTATATTATAATTCAAAGCACTATAAGCAGGATCTTCAAAAATAGTTGGCATTTTTGTTTTATTTTTTTCAGCAATCAAACGTAAAGCAAATAAGTGTCGGTCAAAACCTTGACCCATTGCAGCTTCCTTAGTTAGTTGACTGTGCGTCTTAGAACAATTTAAAATTAACTGACGCAAATTTGTAACTGAAGGCGAATTTTTTGAATTAGCTTCCAGACAATAGGTCTAATAAACAATAAATGTTATTATTAATTAAATTGTCAGATATTTTCTTACTTCAGTTGCAGTAGTACAAGGTCGTACTGTCTCAGTTCTACCATGTTTGAATGCAGCTGTACTGCAAGATTCATATGATGCAGTAAAACCTCCACTCAATTTGTAGTTTGCATCCTAAAACATAAAATTAGTCACTCCATTGTGCATTTTTAAAGGGTATCCACACACATAAACCCAGCGCCCTTGCTAGGCCAAGCAATCGTCGTTGAACAATGAGTTCATTGTATAGAGGCTAGCGGTACCTGAACTTTGACGTTTAGATACGTTCAGATGTGAACGTCGAAGTTCAGGTTCTGCTTGCCTCTATCTCGAGAACGATGAGCTGGTTAAACGCTCAACCTAGCAAGAGCATTGGGTTTGTATTCTAGATACCCTTTTATCGAAATTGGTGTAAATCATGTGCTTCCATTGTTAAATTTTTTTATATTGATCCACAAAAGTGGATTATCGAGATTTTCTTTTTGGTTTTAAATTAAATTAGAATTTTTATACAGCTTTTTTTATACAAATTTTAATTAAGTTAATACATTGTGCTTCTATTCTTAAAACTTAATTCAAATCTCCGTATAAAAAAATAAAAATTTAATTTAAAACGGGTAATTTGAAAACAAAAAGAAAATTTCAATTGTCTTTTACAACTTGTTTAAGATTAAAACATAAAACGACGAGAATCGAAGAGCACACATGATTAATCGTTACCAACTGAATTTAAAAAATGGCAATGTAAAAATAAAATATTGTTGACGTCAGTATCAGGAGTTTTATTTCATTAGAGTATTCGTAAGGTGTGTAAGGAAAGCAAGTTAGCAAAAAAAATGTATAGCTATTTTTAGATTTGGAAAGCTAAAATATTGCATAATAGTGAACCTTGTATTCCATGTGCCAGAAGATTGCAAACTTTAACCTGGCGAAAGAAGTTATTGAGGTTTCTTCGTTAAAGCATGGTAAAAAAAAATGTTGGGCTACCTAATTAGAGCTGAAATTTGTACAGCCATAGGTTTGGTATCCCGTGAAATATCTTCTTCTTAAATTAGGACGAGGTCCTGTAATATCCAACAGTAACCTGGACAAAGATCCGAAGCTACTGCTGGTTCTGTGAGCATATTATTTGTTTTACATCTGAAGTAGTTTGCTAGACTGGCTTCAGATGTGCCTGTTACCTATATTATTGTTAATGATGGCAATTCATCAACATAGGAGGACCACCGGCTTTACGTGCCTTCCAAGCACGGGACGGTCATAGATAGAAAGAGAGTCAGAAAGAAAATTTTCTTTGTAGACTCTTTCCGGTTCGAACCGGTGCCTTAGCATTAGTAGTCGATCGCTCTAACTACTAGGCCAGTGACCGTCTCCGTGAAATATGAAACTTGAAATTTAAGTTTTTCCGATGTTATGTATGGTTTTAAATGTTAAAAAGTAAATGGCGTGATAAATCTTTTATTAAATTTTGTTCTCCGTTTACCTTAATTGGGAAGATTGAGGTCATTACGTAACATTTTTATGTGGATACCTCTAAATGAGTCCGAAGAACTAGAAGTAAGTGATGATGAAGGCTGAATAATTATGATTACTCTCATACAGTAGTTTGCTAAGGGTACCCAAAAGCTGACTGTACCTTCTAGTTGTACATATAAATATTAACAAACCTGGAAACCTAATTGCATAACTGCATCAGGACTTAATCCATGTTTTTTACATAAAGACTTTCCAAGACCTTCCATTTGTAAAATACTAACATCCAATGACTTGCACACATTGTTATACTTGTTTGTAGCTTCAATAATTGCGTTTTTCATTTTATCATCTAAATTAAATTCTAAACAAAAATAAAATGTTATGAAAACAATATTGTTTGAATTTTAAATTTACCAACCCAGTTTCCTGACAGTATTTTGGTTTGTATTGGGTGCAGTGTTTGGAAAAAGAAAAGGTGACTCTGTCGAATCTTCATGAATATCCTGGAAATAACGCAAAACTGCAACTCCATCACCCCAAGAATGTTCAAAATTGATACCACCCACCCCATCTTTTGACATAATCAACGAAAATGATTTATCAAACCACCTGAAAAAGATTAATAGTAATTTAAAGTCTCCCAAGTGTTTTTTGCCATGTTTACCTATTTTTTCCATCTCCGTGAAGAAACTGACGGCATATAGGTTTTGGATCCGTGCCTACAACTTCGTCATCTAAACAAATATTAAAAACAGCAGAATCGACCAAATCAAGAGATTCTTTATTATTCAGCCCAACCAAATGTTCTCGAAGTTTAGCCCACTCGTTTCTATCAAGTGTGGTCAAAACGCCGAGAGGAAATTCAGCAGCTGTTTGTTCTGTGTCAACAATTTCTTTCAAATTTCCATATATCACTTCTGCTGGTAAAATAAAACCATCTTGATCAAAAACTTGAAACACATAAAAGTTTCCTTTGTGCTGAATAAGAACGTGGGTACCACTCTCTTTGCATTTAATTTCATCTTTATCGATTTTAGGAATTCGAGTTGAAAAAAATAAATTAGAATATTGACTCATATCTAAAGGATATGCATTGTGAAGGTAAGCCACATACCAAGAAAAATGTGGAAGAGCTAAAGAACATAAGAATCTAAACGAATTTGTATCACTTTTACTAGGATTTAAATGAAAAACTTCTGGATCCAAAACGTTATATTTCAGAGATTTATAAAAGCGAAGTGAACTTATGAGCATATTTGCTGTTCTTAGTATTTGGTCATTATAATTACTCTTGGTATCATTTAAAAATACCAAAATTGGATTATAATTTATTGGTAATGGTTTGCGATCCTTCAAATATGCATCAAACCATGGTGCAGAAATATAACTTGTATATGGGTTCATTTTATCAGTTGCTATCAACTCTTCCTGAAGAGCATTTCCACTTGTTGTTTTAAACTCGGTAACTGCCTCTTCGGTGTATTTAAATTGATCTGGATTAAGCACTGGTTTCTGAGCTGCCAAATAACGCTCGCACGTTTGATCAAGTAAAGGTATTGGTAATCGAGGTAGAGATCGTTGAAAATGCATCGTGTTCAAATTACTTTGTTGCCAGTATTGATAATAAGCTTCTTTCCAATGTAAGTATCGGACGTTGGCAGTTGGTGCCAACTTGAAAATTAAAGACTTGGAAAACATTTTTATTAGTAAAGTAAATGCTCCCTGAGACTGAATTTAATTTACAACTTAATTTGATTTAACTACTTAAATTAAATTATTTATCTATTAAAACTACTTAACCTTAACCTGAATAAGGTTAGCTGACACTGACAGATACCGAAAATCATGCGCGTTAAAGGCTGCAGTGACGTCCGCATGATTTTCTATTCTAGGGGTAGGGTAAGAAATTAAATAGCAAAATTCGGAATACTCATCCATTTTTTTATTTAAAGCTAAAAGATTGGATAATTTTTTGGTAGCACAATTTTTAAGCTCAAAATTAAATTTTTCTAAATTTCGAAAACAAGAATAGCCAATACTGGACAACCAAGTGAGGAAGAAGGATTTTATGGTAATGCAGAGACTATGTATTACAAGAGCATAGTTCTATACGTCCTTCATCGAGCTGGGTTTTCTTCAGTCAAATGACTGGTTTGAAGCAGCTCTCCACTCTTCTTGGTTGAAAGCCAATCTTTTCATTTTCTCATAGCTATCAGTTCCAGTGTCTTTTATTATTTGTGTTGTGTATCTTAGGCGGGGTCTTCCTCTAGGGTTCTTGCCTTCTACTTTACCCTCCATGATAGTCTTTAGTAAGCCTTCTCTTCTCAGTATGTGCCCAACTAACTGATCTCTCCTACTGACTATTTCTTTCCACATTTTCCGCCCTTCTCCCATCCGTCTCAGAACATCATCGTTCGTTGTCATTTCCACCCAGCTGATCTTTAGGGCTCTTCTGTAGCACCACATCTCGAATACCTCTAACCTTTTCCTGCCTGCTTTTCCAATGGTTCACGTTTCACACCCATACAGCGCTACATTCTATATGTATTTTTTAGTGTACTAGATCTGTAAATATGAAACCGGAATTTGCCCATAGAAGGCCCTAGCTGTCAGTGGTTACCGTGAACCTCGTCATTGACACAATTTTCTTGTTATGACATCTGATAAAGATTCTTACCTCACAACAATACAAATGTTTTGATAGACAATTTTTTGATAGCTTTAAACATGTCGAACATGTGCCTGGAAATTATGACTTACGAACAGCATTGATTTTCTGTTACTATTAGAAGAAAACTGCTGCAGACTCGCATTGATTGCTTGTCGAAGCTTACGGTGAGTATGCTTTGGATAAGTCACAGTGGTTTGAATGGTTTAAAAAATTCAAAAGTGGTGATTTTGATGTGAGAAACGAAGAATATGGAAGACCACCAAAAAAGTTTAATGACACCGAATTGCAAGCATTTTTGGATGAGGATGTCACTCAAACGTAACAATAACTCGCGAATCACTTAAATGTGATACGAGAAACCATCTCCATACGGTTGAAAGTCATGGGAAAGATGGGAAAATGGGTTCCGCATGAACTGCATGAAAGACAGAAGGAAAACCACTTGCAAAATGCTGCTCGGCTAGGTACAAAAAAAAGTCATTTCTCCATTGAATTGTGGCTGGGGATGAAAAGTGGATATATTTCGAGAATCCTAATCGTTAAAGATCATGAGTAACTCCAGGCGAACTATCGACATCGATTGTAAGGCCAAATCGCTATGGGCAGAAGATAATGCTCTGTGTTTGGTGGGATGAGAACCTGGTAAAACCTTTAATACTAAACGCTATCGACAACAAATGATCAATTTGAATCAAGCTTTGCGGGAAAAACGACCAGAATATCAAAAAAGACAACACAAAGTGATTTTGCTTGTTTTGATAATGTACCATCACACACAGCAAAACTGGTGAAGGAAACGATTGAGGCATTTAGTTGGGAAATATTTTCACATGCGACTTACTCACCAGACTTGGCTCCGTCTGATCACTACTTATTTGCATCAATGGGACACGCACTTGCTGAGCAGCGCTTCACTTTTATGAAAATGTACGAAAATGGCTCGATGACTGGTTTGCCTCAAAAGAGCAACAGTTTTTTTGGCGTGGCATCCACAAATTATCAGAGAGATGGGAAAAACGTATAGCTGGCGATTACTTTAAATAACATATTTTGTATCATTTTTATATAATATACGTGTATTTTCTAAACAAAAATTCCGGTTTCATATTTACAGACCTGGTAGATCAAGCAGTACCTACAGTTTAACGTGGAATTGGAAGTCATACTTTCTGCCGCTTACTGAAAAGCTGGTAGGTGAAGTTTTTTAAACTTATAAGGATTTCCTTTTTATCAATGATTGTATCGCAATGTGATTTCTAATTTGAGCTTTTGGGTTTCCGTTACTTAAATTTGACTTGAAAAACTTCTTTTATTAATCACTTGATACCGAGGGTTATAAGTTTGCAAAAAATAGAAACCACGCAGACGGGTCTGGAATACTCTCAACAAGCCAGTATTGCAGGCATGCTTTTCGAGGGAGGCGCTCGTGGTTTATGAACACATTTTTATTTACTCCCTGGGAAAATAAAAAAAAGTTGCTAGTATTAAATTTAATAACTGAAAAGTTACAATATCTACGTCTTTGAAAGTCATCTGCACCTAAATCTTTAAAGACATATCCTAGCATGAATTTTTTGTGGAAAATTTAATTCTTTACAAAATTGTTTATACCTGTGCACATAATTTTTTTAAATTCTTAACAGTTTTTATAGCGTTTTCAATTTAAGGTTGCGGTGTACTTTTTATGCAGTTTTTCTTGTTTACTGATTTTTTAAATTTCAAGTACATAACTGTGAGAAATTAAATGAATTTGAGGGACGCTTGCAGTACACTCAGAACTTAATTATAATTAACTATAACATAAAACATTAATAGATGAGAACCTTAATTAAATATGAAGATATTTTAATATAAATTTATTTTAAAAAATTGTAAAATACATTTATTAGTAATATAATACTTTTGCTATACATAAATTTTTCTTAATGAACTTAAGGTTAATAAATATAAACTTGATAAATATTTATCACATGCATTTAGTGATGTTTGTTTTTCCAAAATAATTTGAAACCCGCTTTGAAATTTTAACATTAAAAATTGCAATAACAAATTCAAAGCATTAGATGCTTTGAAATAAAAAATAATACTCCAAAATTTTATAATTTTAAACAAGAAAATTATAACTTTAATACTGAATGACTTAAAAATGATTAATATTAAATATTTAAGCCTAAATAATTCTTTTCATTTTTAAAACTGGCCATAAGAGAGCAACGGCCCCAATTAAATATGTAATTGAAGCTCCTAAACTCCAGAAAGAAATACTTGCAAGTATTGGTCCCAAAGCTCTAGCCAGTGCTCCTAAGGAACGGAAAATGCCCATAACTGTGCCCTTTTGTTGAGAACATCCATAGGAGGAAGCCATGGTCATCATGCATGGTACAACCAATGCAGTAGCTATAATTATTTAAAAAGCTAAATAAGTCTTTTGCTCCATCTAAAACGGAATTACTTACACATTGCAAATAATAATAATCCCAGGTAAAGCATCCACACGTGTTTGGCTAAACCAATACAGACAAAGGAAGGAATGATGAGCCATAAACCACAAATAGCAGTGGAATGTATTTTACTTTCAGGAAGTTTCCGGACATAACCGCCTTGTATACAAGCCATTATAATCCCTATAAAAATGCAATGTATCAAATTGAAAAAATTGGATCACAATCAAATTACCTATACTAAAAAACATCCAGCCTTGTTGCATGGAGTTATAATTAAAAATGTGATGAGTTAAAAATGTTAACGTAAATTCCAATCCACTATAAATAAACAAATAAACAAAATATATGTGCCCCAACTTTTTTAATTCGGCGGAATCTTGAGGAGTTGTTACTATAGCACGAAATTCAAACAAGTCCCTTACATCTATCAAAGCTTTTGCACTTTTAGACTAAACAACAAATTTTTTGTACGTTTTTCCTATAAAAAAAAGTTTAAAAATAATTTAAATTGCATTTAAATTCTTACAATTGGTAAAGATTCTTTAAAATACACAACAAAAAAAATTAAATCCAGTAAAGACAGGAAAAAAGCAAATGTGGCAGGTACAATAAACCATTCTCCTGTTTTACTTCGAGCCCAGACTGCAAAAGCAGCACCAATCAATGGTCCTACTATAAAGCCTAACGAAAAAGCTATTCCAACGAGTGCCTAAAAAAGAATGCTTGTGAAAATTAAGCTAACAGGAACGAGAGAAATTACCATTCCAAAACCTCGCATTTTCATTGATGATACGTCAGCAATTATGGCCATACTAAGAGAAACATTTCCTTTGCTGATTCCTCCAATAAACCTGGCCAGAATAAACAAGGCTAAGTTACTGGAGAGAGCCCATAAAATGTACGAGGCAGAGATTCCTATCTAAAAATGTACAAAAATAAACTCGGATTGATTACATTTAATAAAGACAACTTACAAGACAAGTTACCATAACCACTTTTCTCCCAAAAGCATCTGATATTCCACCCACAATAGGCGATGCTATAAATTGCAAAAAACTAAACATCGATCCCAAAAATCCACCAAAAAGAACAGAATTAAATTTTTCTGGTGCACCAACGTATTCTTGAAAATAATAAACCTTCTGAGTTAACCACGAATATAGTCCCATACTATCATTCAAGCGATAATGTTCCAATAAAGAAGGCAACAATGGTAAAATCATCGTAAATGCCAGTAAATCTAACAGCAATGAAACGAAAACTACATAAATCGTTGGATTTACTTTTTCGGTAACTTCATATTTGTTGTGGTTCTTCATTTCGATAAATTTCTTACTCATGTTGGTTTCGCACAAAAATTTTAAAAATTACTTAAACTTCCTATCATGGTGATAATGAAAATTCACGTGTTTCTCCTATAAACACAAAATGTTTTTATTCATTATTTTACGTGTATAAAAAAATGTTATTAGCGGTTACTAAAGTAAACTTTCTTTTTACATTTCCCTTCCGTCCCTTTCACTACTTCCAAATTAAGAACAATTGCATGGTTGGAAGAAGTAGGAGGAAGTGAAACATTCATTTAAAAATTATAGGTTATAAACCTGTTGTCAATTTCTTTTTTTTTTAATATTAATAATAAAATTTTAATTAAATTAACGTTACCGTTAATTGCTTTATTAAGCGAAAATTATAATAAGATTGTATAAAAGTGGTTAAACGTTTTTGTACAGGGTATATAAAATTTAAGGACAATTTTCTGGACATTTCGGTATATTTAATAAATTATTGGTAGCAATCAGAAAAATTGCCTAAACGGGATGTTAATCGGTTAGTGTCGATTTGAAAAACGTCACAAGTTTAATACACGAGTGTCTCGATTTCGAAAAAATCGTTGGTTATGCTAAAAGGTGGCTAAGTGCGTAATTGTGTAAATATTTAATTTGGTTTTTATAATTCAATTGATAATACTTGTAGTGATTCTCAAAATATTTGGTTTATATTTCCTGCTTACGTTGGTTGGCAAACGTATTCTAATTTCATCCATAGTAATACATCTGGCTTGTTCCTTGTTTAGTTCATTCCATTATTTCAAGTTACGGGGATTTTACTTCATAACGTTCGCGAGCAGTGGAAATGAATATTTTATTAATTAATTATCTCATTTATCTTCCAATCACTTCGAGGATTTTTAAAAACAATCCAAATAGTAATAAATTGTGCTTTAAAATTAAAATCTGTTAAAAATATAAAAACAACCTCAAATTGTTGTCAAATGTGTTGCCTTATTTTTAAAATTAAATGAAGTAACTATGAAGTTTTTGCGTGATTGTTAATTAAATTCAACTATTCGCCCACAATATAAAAGTGCTTACACACCTACACAACTAGGTAACAAAACTATTTCCTATTTGCATTATGATTTAAGTGGTTTTGCTGTGAACTAAAAAGATTCGTAAACATGAGCAAATTTTACGACGAAATCCTTATAAGTGCTGTTGAAATTATTAAAGGTAAGTCGAAAACCTTCTTTCGTAGTGAATCCTTATAAAATTTGCCACCTTGTTACAGATCGGTTTTTTTTTATTTCTCTGAAAACCGATGAAAAGCCAACATCGACAACAGGAATTCATTATTTCAGTATTGACACCAAGTTGGTGTACGAAAACTTTTTTGGTGATTTTGGTCCGCTTAACATTTCTATGTTATATCATTACTGCACCAAACTAAACAAGAAATTTAAAGCTGCTAGCTTACAGAAGAAGACTATTGTGCATTATACCACATATGATGAGAAGAAAAGATTAAATTCTGCATTCTTGGCTTGCTCATATGCTGTAAGTTACTTTTCGCTTTACTTTTTTTTTAACTTAGTAGGTAGTCTTCCTACCATCCTCATAAACTTCGATAAAAAATAAATTTGCTATTGTTTGATTGATCAATTACCATGCATCTGCAATTAAATATCTTGTCTTATAGTTTGTGTTATAAGTAGGTTGAAAGATAACGTACTATTCAGTTTACTTTCAAGGTCAAATTTGTTTATTCATTTTTTAATTAATCAATTTATTATCTAGTCTTATTTAGTTAACAGAATCTGCACTGTAACCACTGAATGTTCTTGTCCCTTGGAGAGCTGATATTTGTTGAGTATTGTCTAACTTAACATCATATAGTTATTCATGTAACCTCGTCAGCTGAAGTGATACTGCGATATTTCTGTTTCACAAAAATTGGGAATTGGTCGTAATTTTAAAGAATAACTAAAGAATAATTAACTACGGTTTCTCGAAATAAAGATTTCATTAAAAGAAACAAAAATAAAATTTAAAACATTCTAATTATTAACTAATGATCACAAATTTGCCGTTACTTATCGTATAATGCAGTAATTTATTATTAAGGCCTAATTATCTATTATTAATAATTTATTATTAATTATTAATTATGAATTAAATACCACAAATTTGATGTGTTCACTACAGATTAACAGCTGAATTTGAAATATTTATTATAATCAAAGTCTACAGATGACAATTCAATGAGTAAAGGGGCCAAAGGTCAATTTTAATTTCCATAGATGATACAATTGCATTAACAGCTAAACACTTTGTATTCTGATATTTTTCATTCTGGCTGCTAAGCTGGCAATTATTTGGCTGTACTATTATACTTGCTGTATCATCATACATAGGAGACAAGTTCGCCTATGTTAGGAAGACCCGAGAGCGTTAAAAGTTCTAATTTCAGTTTTAATAAGTAATTAAAAATTTATTTTCTGATAAATATTGAAAGACTACAGTGCACAAAAATTAATGCAGTAGAGCAGGCGTTGGCAAACTATGGCACGTAGTGGGGTTCTTACACTACTCTACATTGGAAATAAATTCAGCATTTTCATTTACATACACTAGCTTTTCATTACGTTTGCCACACCACAGCTAAAAGATTGCTGACTCTTGCAGTAGAGCATCGATTATCCGAACGTCGGTTAACCGAACAGCTAGTCCTCTCTTGCCGCTGATAGACCCATCCAAAATTCATTATGTATTACATATTTTGTTTACTAGGCTGTCTGTGTAACTTTGATTCCTACTTGCCATTGTATTAAAAGAGATTCATATTATTATAAATATGGTTTTTATTGGTAAATTCTTAAATAAAAGTATACAGTTCGATTATCTAAATAAATCGGTTTTTCAAACACCCATATCTTTCAATTAGTTCGGATAAGGTTAAGGGTAGGCTCCATGAGCTCCTCCCCCCTTTCTTTAAAATTGATATCGTCGGTTTAGAGGTAAAACTCATTAAGTAACATAATTTATGTTATGAAATAATTGAGTTTAAAGATATTTTTTTACTTTAAAAGTCAGTCTTGCATTCGATTGAGCTGATTTTTTGGGAAAATCAATTGTATAGCCGTATATTTTGTATTCTTGTAAACCAAGAATTTGATCCCCTGATGCACTTAATGTAAAAAACTCGGTTAGTGAGTTTTACCTTTAAACCGACGATATTATACCTAGAAATTTAAAACAAGCAACTTTTGAAAAATAACATGTGCTCGTCTAAATGACTTCAAAAATAATTTTCTTAATGATATGGGAATTGCTTAAATGAAAAATAAAAGTAGTGAGTGTGTCTTTATTACTTTATTTATTAATTTGTTACTTTTTACATAGCGATACGGTCATGGTGACCGATCGTAAAAAATCATATTTTCTAACCCTGATCTTTGATCTTTTTTTTTAATTTACTGGGTGCAATTGAACGAAATTGTGCAGTAGATTCCTACCTTAAAAGGGATGTTTAGAATAAATTTCCGAAGAGGTTAATAATAATAACCCAAATTGAGTGGGATTTTAGTCACTTGAGTGAAAAAAAATTAATAATTTTTGTTGTTTTTTTTTGCAGTTTTTCAATAAAATTAAAGTTTTCCCTATTCAACTTATGTTAATGCCCTCTCCATCGATTAATGTTTCCTTATATCTATTACTGCAATCTAAATATTACTAATAAGTCAATCTAATAAATATTTTCAGATAGGGTAAAATTTAATATCAATTAAAATGAAAGTGGTACTCGAACAAAAAACAAACCAAAATTAATGTCCGGTTTCATAAAACTTTTAACATGATGTTAAGTTTAACCAGCCAATTGGAAATATCTATTGCCGACAGGCTAATAGAAATTATGGGTTAATTTTAACTGCAAGTTTTATGAAACCGGGAACAATTTATTTTAGTAATTTAATTTTTTTGTAAGTTGAATATATTTATTTCGATCATAAAGCTGATTTTTTTGACTACCTACTTACAAACATTATTGACTTTTTAAAACTTATGATCATTTTTTAATTTATTTAAAAAATATATAAGTATCATGCATACAGTTAACTCGCGGTATAACGAATTTCAAAGGACCGAGAAAAAAATTCGTTATATCGAAATTTGTTATAATTTCTTAAAATTCGGTATTGGTAAGAAATTTATAGAAAAACGTAAATCTGTACATTAAAAAAAACAAAAAAAAAATAATAAGAAGTGGAGAAGGAATTCAATTGGCATGTTAGAAAGATGGGGGGGGGGGGGGTATGGGCGGTGCAGTTTTCAACAAACGTGACAATTTTTCTACGTTTTTTTGCATAGCATTTTTGAGGGTTTGAAGCTATTCGTTCCACAGTTTGATAGTCATCCACAATATTTTGTTGATTCTGTATCATCAGTAAGTGCTTGACATGTGGTTTTAGTGAATTTACCTATCAATATGGGCCTCAACTTCTCCGAACCATTCATATTTACCGCAAAAAGTAGTGTGTCGCTCCTTACTAAGTTTTGAACACCTTCACCAGTTTTGATAAATTGAACACCAAGTTATGACACTTTTTAAAATTACACAACCATAGAAATGATAAAAATTATTCGACTTTGGTCAAAAAAACTTTCGTTATATCGAAGGGACGACTAAAACACATTTAAAATTTCGTTATAACGCGTGAATTTCAGGGGACCGGTAATTTCTTTCTTTAAATCGAGATTTTCGTTATATCGAACTTCGTTATAACGCGAATTGACTGTAATAAGGAACTATTATGTACGAGTACAGCGAGATATTTTTAAATTAGTGTAACCCATATTACTTTTGATTAATTTTTTTTTCAGTATAATGTAATTATAAAAAAATGTATTTTTTACTCAAACCACGCCGTGATCACGTAAATATTTAGATTTTTTTCATAATGAAAATTTATTTTTAAATTAACATAATTTACTAAAAAAAGGTTTTAGACCAAGAATACTGTACTTTTCCGAAAATAAGTTTGTGCTACTATTTTTTAGCGCATATGTCTGACTGAATTATGTTAATTATTACTGTAGTTTGAGTATATTATTTTTAATGTATTTATTTATTTTTGACGCATTAAATAATTTGATCTGGATTTTTCAAGAAAATATTTTTCTTTTCAGCATCGTATAATTTATTTGATTAAACAAATTAATATTGATCGATCATCTATAATTTAATTAAGGTTTTTACGAACTAAAAATTGAAATTAAATATATTAAATGGAAAATGATGGATTATCAAATTGAAAATTTAAATGTAATAGGTAAATAAATATAACCAAATTCAAAACATTTTTGGTTTTGGTTGGATGGAGGAACAGCATAATTTGTTGATTATGCACTAAAACGTTTTTCCAACTTAGGAAAAATTTTCTGCGCAATTGATTACAAATTTTTAAATATAGAAACAAAGTATTGTAAAATATTATTACTGTTAGATTGTCAAGTTATATAACGGTAACAGATTTTTATCTTTCGAGGCTTTGGTATAAAAAATGTGTAACTGAATTGTGTTATTTCAATATTTCTTCCAATATTTACTGCAGAAAATTAATAAAAATATTTAATTCATTTTGTTTAAACTACTCTAGTTTTTAAGTAACAAACGTTTACTTGGAACTTTAATAATAATAATATACAAATTTATAATCAAAATTCACGTTCTTCACTAAATTTGAAAATAAATTAATTTTTAATATTAATAAATTCCTACTTAATGCTATTTTTTTATTAATTTGGTATTTTAACCGGTATCAGAAAATAATACGCATGTTTTTCAAGTTATGTAATATAATTTACAATAACAATAAAAACCTATAAAGAAAGTTTTTTTTTCAAACGTGCAATATTATGTTTACGGTATTTAAATAATCAATCTTCTACATCATTAATAAAATTAATAGTTTAGGCATTGAACAACTCGCCGTATTATTGGTAATTTAAATTGGTTCCTTTATATGGTTGTTGGTGAAGTAACATTACTTTTTTACTTTTTGCTCAGAAGCATTGGTTCTATCATTCAAGTTTGCTTACAGGCTCTCTACACTACCCAATTTGTCAGGGGCTACAACGAAGCTAAGTGCATAAAAATGCCTGACATAATTGGGTGGTGTGGGTAGCTCATTAACTCCTTAACGTACAATGTTTTTATTAATTTAAGGGAAAAAAACAATTTTTTTCTTGTAGAAAATGATAATTTACTTTATTTTTAATTATTTTATGTAAAAGAAATAAACAAAGTAAACGAAATACGACCCGTTATGTACATATACAAACCTAAATTATTAGATACAAGCAATCCAATATCAAACGTAACTAGAAAAAAATATTTGAATATTAATAACTAGAATTATGTGTACCTGAGACCGCCATGGAGCTGCGCAATTCTGCAAGTAAATGCATTGTATGTATGTCATGTAGCTGTGCGTTAAGGGGTTAAAAGAACATAATTAAGAATTTGTACTGAAGGGGATTACAGATTTTTATATTGATACTGCCGTAATTTATTACTTGGGCAATTCAGCTCATTGTTGATTATTGTCTATTGTCAACTTGAGTGGGTCAGTCAATGAGAACTCGTACCTTTTAATATTTATTGATTGTGCTAAATTGTAAATTTTCATTTATTAATGGACGTCATAACTTTTTTAATTAAATTGTTTTCAATAATCTGTTTATTTTCTTGTTTTCCAAAAAGTACGCAACATTAAATGCTGATTTAATAAAAATCACGATAGCTCCAGTATAACTCAACTCAGTTTTTCTGTAACACATTGATTCGTAACCTTTTCTTTACCACAAACACATAATATGATTAATAGGTATTTACATTACTAAAATTTTTAAAGAAAATAATATTTAATTATACCGTTGCGGACCACAGTTTAAGAACCGTTGCTGAAATAACTCCTAAGTATCAAAAAAAAATTGCACAAAATACACTTGGGCTTTTCAACATTTGTATATCTTCCACCGTTGTTAATATGCACTTAGGCATGCAATCGAACATCATAGACGGTTACATATAGAGTCAATGTGCCTATTGGCGACCATCTATCGAGTCTCGGTCAGGAACATTTTGACATGTCAAAACTATTAATGTGATTTTTTGTAAATCTTATTTTATGGGATTACCATTATTTAACATTTTATCCTTCCTGGCCTAGACTCGATACATGGCTGCGAATAGGCCATCTTCTGAATGATTTGTGTTCGCTAGCTGCTGCGTTCTAAGTTAAGAAATTGCGTTTTGTTCTAGTAATTTTATTTCATTATTCAACAGTTTCGCACAAATTATTTTGTAGTGTATTTTTTAATTCTGATTTAACCCTTAAACATCGTCGTGCGGTCACCATGGCCGCTTTGAATGTTAATTTTTATGTTTGTTTTTCGCCAAAACTTAAGCATTCAGCGTCTTAGCACTTTTAAGTTATTCACACTTGGCGATGCGGTCATGATGACCGCACGACGTTGTGTAAGGGTAACAGACACAATATTGGCATATGTCGGTAGGGTAAGAGTTCGAATTTAGGGTTCGAAAATACACTTTCTCCTATAGAAATGGCTTTACCAAACGAAAGAACAGAAAAATTAAGGCCACAATTTAATTTTGAGAATTCCAATTTTCCCATAAGAAATACATGTAAGTGTATTATTGCGCAATAATTTTATGCATTATATTAACATAGGGCGGGGCTAACTAGAGCAGCGTTAGGAGGGAGTCAGTCGTTCTCTGACATCAGTCGGGTTAATTTCCACACTTCTTCGAGTTGGATCGTCTTGGGGCATGTTTTTAGTAAGTAAAGCGCTTGTCAAAACCGCTTGTAGCGGAGGATGTGGAAAGTATTTTTTACAGTTAATCGGAATGTAGTCGCTTCGGGTACATGTGATTAACCAATTAATTGTAAGTATTGAAATAATACGAACTTAAAGTGTTTTGGAATTATCAAAATGAATATCTCATTCGGATTTGAATTGACAATGATACCTCGTTTTAGTCTATAGCAGGGGTGGCCAAACTTTTGATCACTGTGAGCGACCTATTTTTTAAATTATAGGCGGCAGTCTACCAACATCGTATGTGTAAGTGATCATAAAAAAAATAGTAATTTAAAGCCAAAAATAAGTTTAAATTGTATCACACGCTGTGTGAGACGTGCAATCAGAGACGTACATATATGTTGTTTGTGGTTTGGCCACCACTGGTCTATAGATTCAAACTGAATGGACTATAGGTACGTATAATATTCAATAATCTCGAGATTACATGGGATTCCCCGTAATATAAAAAATATAATCGAATGGAGATTTAGAAATAGATTATAGTATATCACTGAAGTGGCCAGACTTTTGCAGTAGTAGTCCTAGTTACAGTTACTCGATAAAGTCCTTGGAAATCTAATAAAAATTGCAATAATTGCAATGTAATTAAATTTTTTGAACTACATAATTTAAAAGATAACAGCCTGTCAACTTATCATTTGATTAAGTATTCCTTAAGGTCACCGATAGCATAAGAAAGTTTTAAAAAATTCAACCACATTTCATTTTTGCCAGTCCGCCTTTGTTAAGGGGTTAGGCTCAGTTAGGAGTGCATAAAATATGTGATCTTGGAGAATTTTTTTGTAAGAATTGCAAGAGTTTTAATAATATATTATTAAAAAAAAACAATTAGTTTTTACTCAAAGTGCATAATTTTTATAATAAAAAATATTCAACACCAAACAAGATTTGGTTATTCTCCCGAAGGTTGTTTTAAAAAAGGTGTTTGCGGTGACAAATGCTACTTGGTTTTGGATCATGTAAAGTTAAAAATTCTTAAAAATATCATTAATATATTAAATTATTTAGTGCTTGAACGAAGGGTTTTCCAATATATCAATTTAGGACAAAATGGCACACGTTCAAAGTCAAGATTTAGATATTTGATGAAAATTATGCCTCTTTTATATGGCAATAAAAGGAAAACTATAAGTCGAAATAGTAATTCCTTCGTTCAAGCACTAGTTTTATATATTTAAAATAACTCCTCCAAATTTGAAACAAATCGATTCGGTAATTTTCGATATATATTTTGTCACCAATTTGAAAATATCATTTCGAGATTATTGCAGTTAAAGTTTTGATACAGATTAATTCGATATTCCAAAGAATTATCTTGCGGCACAATGGTATTTTGTTGTATTTTAATTTTTTTGCATACTGAACAGTAATAAAGCAATTCGTTTAAAAATATTAAACCAGTAGGGTAATAAAAATTTTGATGGGTCACTTCAAATTATTTTCAGATATGAGTAATTCCTTAGTTTGACCGGTCTTATTTTGTAAATAGGCAGAGAACTTCCTAAGTTTCAATTGTATCACGTTGAAACTTTTTGAGAATATTTTCCAAAGATTGTATTTACAGGTAATGTAATTAAAAAAAAATCGAAAATTTGAAATTTCTAACTGAGCCTAACCCCTTAATTTAAATAATATTTTATCAATTTTGCACATTACTCTTTAGTAACCAATAAAACTTGTACTTGCTTGTCATGTAGCCTGGTTCATCATGTTAGTCATGCCATAAAATCATAGTAGTATGGATACATTTTAAAAGAATTCGTCACACTGATGCGTGCTTGCTAAATGGGTGCGAATTGATCAACTTGATCTACGTTTTGCACGTTTTCTACAACTGATGTAATTCAGGTATTTTGTTTTGGTTATTTTCAACTCACGGCATTTTAATTGTTTGGTGTATTAAAATTTAATAATTAGTGTGTACAGTGCGCGGCAAATTAAGCAGTTGAATTTTGTAATTGTATCAGATTTGGTTTGTTTCAACATTTCTGTTTATATTATTTGGTATTGATAATTTAAAAAAGTAAAATTTAAAGTCATAAATTAATTATAATTTTATTTCTGTAAAGTTTTGGGTAATTTTAATATGCAGTGGTATTTCGGGTTATGAACACCTCTAGTCACTAACAAATCGGTTCGCATTCAATATTTCCGAACAAATTTTGACTTGTATACAATGTCTTGACGTACGAACGCACCAAGGCATTGTATAAAGGTCGAGTTAAAATTTGCTCAAAAATTTTGATTGTGAACCGATTTGTTAGTGACTAGAGGTGTTCGTAACCCGAGGTACCATTGCATTCTTTTAAAGGTGCGCACACACCATCTTAAAATTTGGTTGATTAAAATTTTTGTCAAGATAAATTTAAAATGTTAAAATTATTATGTTTTATAATTTCATTAGTATATTATTTTGGTTTTATAATAATTTTGTACACGTTTAGCACGGAGATC
This sequence comes from Lycocerus yunnanus, assembly GCA_036346125.1. Lineage (NCBI taxonomy): Eukaryota > Metazoa > Arthropoda > Insecta > Coleoptera > Cantharidae > Lycocerus > Lycocerus yunnanus. The sequence goes on from JARFIX010000002.1 coordinate 2,427,123, forward strand.
CAATCTGCAACCATAACGCGAATTTGCTTTATGATTTGGATAAATTGCACTTTGTGCTGTAGTAGGTTACCACAAGAACTCCAGGAGAGATCTGCACAAATATATACTTGTGGTGGCGCTCAAACTAGCTCTACCCAGTTTTGTTATTAGTTTTCAATACTCTCCCCTCCTTCTTTTTTTATTCTTGTAAATTTTCTTTGCATCAGATACAAAGTACAGTGCGCCAGGATTCTTTCTGCTATAATTTAATTAAAATTGCAACTATAGAATAATTAAACTCTTGTGATTTGTTTGTGGTTAAATTTTTTAAAACTTGATTGTGTTATCTGAGACCTTAAGGAATACTTGATCAAATGGTAAGTTGACACAGCTGTGATCTTTTTAAATTACTTCAAAAATTCGAATTACATTGAAATTATTGCAATTTTTATTAGATGTCCGAGAACTTGATGAACTAACTGTACCTATCGGAAGCCGCATCTAAAGTTGTGGAAAGTCTCAATCATCTAGAAAGTCGATAATAGAAATTTATTTGTTCATTTAAATCGAGTTTGACGATGAAATTTTGAAACTGATGGTAGTTTATAAAATTTATAAAGAGTCGCATGGGGCTCGCAAGCTACAGTTTGGCCACATCTGGTATATAATATTATGTAATGGGTGCCATATTCTGCCAACTGATATTATTTTTTAAGTGATAACACTTCAACATAGTGATAAGATTAATGTCAGAATTCCTTATAATGAATCAGCCCAAGTTATTTGTAAAGGACGCACTTCCATATAAATAATTATTGTTTGATAGAGTGGAACCTACCTTGATGATATGAATTTTTTATAATTTCTTATCATCAGTGTGAGTTCTATGCTGTGAACAAGTTTTTACGGCCCAAGAAGAATTGAACGAAAATTGAATTTTTATAAGAGTGGGCTTTTCTTGTAATTTGCATTAAAAACGGCTGAACGGATTGACTTAAAATTTTCGAAGAACATAATATAAGGCATATGGAACACAATAAATTATTCTATTATTCTTTATATTTTTAAAAATATGGAATAGTTTATATTCCGTAATAATAGTATTTTATACATGGTCTGAAAAGTTTTAACTTAATCTGTCAAATTTTGATGAGTGTATTTTAGTGAAATACTCGAAAAGCCCAGCTTGAAAACCAAAGTTTAGTTTTTATATTGCATGAAAGCGTACTTGAACAAATGGCAGTAATCGTCAAGCTTTTTCTCCGTTCAAGAGAAAACATTAATTTATTAGTAGATTAAGGCCCAATTGTTGGGTTTAAAGTATTGATCCACTAATTTGGGTTAACGTTTATCTCGGAATCAATCCTGATTTTGTTTATCTTTTAGCCAACTAACCTTACATTAAAAAATAACTGCCTAGTTAATTAAATAACTGTAACTGAACAACTGAGCCTAAATGGGTAAGTTAGTTAGTATAAGTTGCATGTCGGATATTTCGGAGAACAAAGTTAGTTTAAAATACACAACTTTTGACCAATTGATGGTATAAAAACATACTATGGTATCAGATTTAGATTGAGGAATATACTCTGTATATGCAACTATGCTATTGAAAAATATTAATTTTAATTTTTAGATGTATTTCTTGAACGGAATGGATTAGTAAAAGATACATTATATTTTACTCTGAATTATTTTAAGTTGATTTTTATTATACTCATTTCTAGTAGTGCATGGATTTGTCATCTGTCTTTGGTTCAGTTCTCAGAAGTTCTCTTGTAATACATTTGGTACAGGTAGTTGGGTGTAATGTGTAAATACGTAGTTGGAGTAGTTTTGGAGTTTCAACCGTTAGGATAATAGGTACGATTTCATGTTGATCTGTAATTATTTGTTCCGTGGTTCGGATTTTATGTAAAATTTTATATCCATGTTAAGTTTAGTGAGTAACAACTAGCCACTGATAATTCCGCCTTGCGAGTTAGTCGGAATTAATAAATTATTAATTTAATTACAATTATTTATTGTTGGTAGTGATTATAGGGGAACTACCTAGAATTTTAATTACTGACATATTATAGGGGTCTGGGGAGTAGTTTGTGTAAAATCAATATTTATGAATTGAAATAAAAAAATGGTCCCTTCAATTCGAGAATTATACTACAGCACTGTTTTTATGTTCTTGAAGACTATTGCGTTATTTTTGTATGGATACTTCTTAATTTATAAAATTTATTGTTACAGATTATTTATTTGAATTACACTCCCGAAAAAATTAACAAATTGTTAAATGCGTACAACAGTTTGTCATACATTAACTTTCGTGATGCCTCTCTTGGAATGCCATATACAATAACTCTTAACGATTGTTTGTGTGCAGTTTATAAAGCTCATAAGCTAGGATTTTTTAATTTCGAGGACTTCGATTTTATGGAATATGAACATTATGAGGTAAGATTGTTTTGAGTTCCTTAGAGCTAACCTATTTGTTTATAATATTTTTAGCGAGTAGAAAATGGAGATTTAAATTGGATTGTACCTGGAAAGTTGATTGGTTTCTGTGGTCCACATAATCGATCTAAAATTGATAATGGGTACCCTTTACATGCACCCGAGACATACTTTTCATACTTCCGGCGCCATAATGTTACCACAATTGTACGACTTAATAGGAAGATGTACGATTCTTCCAAATTTACTAAAGCGGGGTTCGATCATAAAGACTTATATTTTATCGATGGAAGTACACCGGTGATAAAATAGTCAATCAGTTTATTTCTACCTGTGAGAATACCGATGGAGCTGTTGCTGTGCACTGCAAAGGTTGGGTTTGTATTCTTCGGAAAAATTTACCATAACTTCTGTTATTCGTTTTACAGCTGGTTTAGGTAGAACTGGTTCGTTAATTGGCTGTTACATTATGAAGCATTATAAATTTACCGCACGTGAAACAATTGCCTGGGTTCGTATGTGCCGTCCTGGTTCTGTTATTGCACATCAACAAGTTTGGCTTGAAAAGTAAGTTAATTGATTACATTTCTAGTTTCTTTCATCCAAGTACATAATTATGTTCAAGGAAATTTTGTATGTACTAAAATTTGACTTCATTTATGATTGGTTAATTTTATAAGAAAACGGAGCAAATTTTTAATAATTTGTGGCATTAAGAGCACAAAGTAATTATTAAATTGTTTATCAGTGTCAATTTATTAACTGTCAATGGTTTGTTTTATGTTTGTCTATGTAAATTGTTCTTTACAACAACACTGGGAATACATAGCTACGAGTCACTCGCATCCTTGTTCCCAGGCTCAGATCGTGACTTGAAAAGACTCGACATTTTCACAAAATCTTTTATATATAACACTTAATCTCTAGTGAATGATCCTATTGCTCATTTATCATTGTTCCAAGATTCGTATATTCTTGACTCTTTCTATACGGTTGTTGTTAACAATCAACTTTTGATGAATGAACTTTTGAAATGTTTTTAGTTGTTTCTTTATTAAGGTGACAGCACATCACAGTATTTGAATAAACTTAACCGAAACTAACTAAAGTTTTGTTTTCATTTTATGTTTTAGCAATCAGGCTCAATTGTGGAAAGCGGGAGATGAATATCGTGCTAAATTAAATATGATCGAACCAATTAAGCACTCCAAAGGCGTGTACAGTTTCAATAGCGGAACGGAAATTTCTATGTCTAGAAAATCCAAATTTAATAAAAACGACGTTAGTGGTATATTAAAGAGAGTGGATACTATGCAGTTAGATGATAAAGATGACGACGAAGAAGATACAGTAGACGAAAATGTGGAAGTCGAGTCAATGACGCAAGGTGATCGATTAAATCAAAGTAAATTGCAAAGGCGGCTAAGAATGAATTTACGTCAGTGTAGTAATTTGTAAGTGTTCCTTAAAATCAAGAAAATTTAATCATTTGTGTTTTCTATTTAACAGAAACGATAAAAAAGCATGTCGTGCTCGGGTGTTTACAAATCCTGTTGAATCGCCATCTGTGTTACGTAGCGGTAAGGTGATGGGGTGGGTGTTAAAAATTCAGGTGCTTCTACTTCTCGAACAGTTGTTAAAAGGTTTGTTTAATTGTTTTAAAAAAATTTGTATTGTGCACGGCTTTCTGCTGGAATTTTTTCTGACAAACCTTGTGCATGTTCTTTTACTTTTAAAATTTTTGTTTTTATAGTTTTAAAAATTTATTGTGTGCTATTTTTTTGTATAAAAAGAACTAGATACTGTTAGTATTCTCCAAGTTTTTTAAATTGTTAAAACTACATTACTTTCATGACATCTTATCTATTTATTTCTTACCTGATAGTATAATTTGTATTTTTCTTGCATGCTTTTGTAATTGATAGTTTGGTTCTTACTTGAAATCTATTAGGCCAATTAATTTATACATTTTTTAGACCTGCAATCCCACAAATTTCAGACTTGATCAAAGCTATACCATTTGATAGAAAATAAAGTTTTCCTCATAATAGAACGTTACATGAAAATATTGCTAAAGAGTACTTTACGACCAATTCACTCCAAAATGCCTTGTCTTGCAGAACAATAATTCGGTAAAAGAATTTGTTTATACTTTCTATTTTTCATCTAGAATTATACATAATAACAACCAGGGAAGGGAACGGGGGATTCACTGCGTTACTGCTAATGCTGAGTACTTGGTTTGACTCCAGACGAAGTAAGAACTTGATTTTTGACCTTCCCTTGGAAGGTACGGGCAAGTCATTAAAGTTGATTCTACATAGTAAACCTTCTCAAAATGAAGTGCATCCAGTTTCCATGGTTAAGCAGTCCACTTAAACAATAGGTCTATGTTAAACAGTTGTATACACCAGCTGACTAGAAAGCGAGAGATTACGGTTCAAGTCCTGATCGCATCAGAGATGCAGCTGTGATCAAAAGTTCGATATCAATCTTTGGACTGTGGAGAAGGCAATGGGAAACCACTTCATTAATTATAATCCCTAGTAAGGTCAGCTTGGCTTCGGCTAAGTTGATCGCCTACGCACTGTAAAGTGTATGGCACTCGAAGAAGAAGAAGAAAGGTCGGTATTTTGTAACTCGTTCCTTACGTAAAGATTCTTTAAAAAATGACTTAGTTTTTTATAAAACAAAACTTAATTTACACGCATTTTTGATATAATTTTACAACTTTCTTTCCATCCTTTCGTAAGGGATTAGTTATAGAATCGACCTTAAGTAGATGTGACAAACCTCGAGGATGTATGGAAGATATCGTGTCAATCTAAATGAATTTAATATTTTATAACTTAAATAAAATTCTAATGCCTGATTTTAAATTAGTTAAATTTTACTAATTTCAAATTAAAATCATTTTTGAAGCGAGTCCTATAAATTGAACGTACTGTTTAATGTGGATTCTGAGCAATGACACAAGTAGTTGTATCAAGTACCCATGACTATCAATTGACGGTTGTTTTACAAAATGGTATTAAAAGCATGTCATAAACATAACTGAAAGCTTTTGCAAATGACTCGGATAGTTACTCAGTTTTGAAGAGATCCCAGCTATGTTTTGAGTAAATCTGAATTTAAATTAAATCTTTATTTTTTTATCAAATGGTCTGTTCAGATTGGTTCTATCGATTCTGAATAAATTGAATTTCAGAACTTAATTTAATTGGCCTATTTTATGAGGTTCTCATACAAACTTGATTTATTAGTTGTAATTGAAAACTAATTTTGTAAGAATGTAAAATTTCAATTTTCTGTGGTGATGATAGTAGTTTGAAATTTGGGGTGGTTGCAGTGCACGGACAGCTTTAAGCAGATGACATTTAAAAACACACTTGCCAGCTATTCCTTCTGTTAACAGAAATGGATCTACTGAAAAATCGATTTCACAGCGTACCAATGTTCGCAAAACTAATACAGTAACAACTGCTAATAACCCAATTGGTAATGGAGCTAAAGTAATCTCTTCCAATACTTCAAGTAAAATTAATGGAGATATAAGAAAACTTGACTTTCGTGTAACAGAAATATGTGATTTAACCAACAGAGGTAGTACGGAATCAAAGCCTCTAAAAAGAAGTAAACGCTCGCTGGTATTAGAAAAGGAGCGGTGTGGACCTCGGTCTGTTAAAATTTTACGTCGAGCGTTTCTATGTGCCGATTCTGTTACAGAATCTAATAAGATTTAATTACCATATTAGTAAGTATTCTAAAGTTGTTAATTCTTTGAATAGTTTATTTACTTATTGTTAATATACAATGCAAACATAAATAACCTTCCCCTTTCTGAAAAAATAAAACAGAAGTGATTTTAAATTGGCCAAAAACATTTTCTCTCGAATAACAAAATGTACACCACCTTAAATTTTTAAATGTTTGAAATGTGTATGTGAAATGTTTTGAACAAATAATTTAATTATTTAATTTCGTGGCGGATTTATAAGGTACTTCGTAAGCTAATTTACAAAAAAGCTTTTCGTTACGTTTTTGAAATGGTTAGAAAATACAAGGGATGTTTTTAAATACTTTATTTTTTATATTATTTAACAGCGTTATTTTAACAGCTGTGGTTATTAGTTACTCAACACAATTACTTATTTTTAATTGAATACTTTTAAGTAGTTAGAATTCTAAATTCTAAAAATTTTAATTTGTTTACTCTTTGTTAGTATCTATAGGCTCACTGACATATTACTGTTGTGAATTATAATGGTGCATATTATTTAGTTTTTTATTCTTTTCTAATCAGAATTGAAAGCATAATTTCCAAAAATAGATACCATTAAAAGTTTGGTTACTCATGTGCACAGGGTTCACAAATTGCTCTCGTTGGCTTTGTATGCCAATTTTAAAGTCTGATGGCGGTAGCACAGTCCTTAGTAAATTTTTTATTTAAAAATTATTTTTAACGTTATCTGTTTAAAAATGTTAGTGTAATTTTAGAAGTGTCCTCTTTTGTAGTGTAGACCCACTGAAGTATACAAATGGATTACATCATCTACTTTATGGATTAGGCCTGTTGGCCTGTTCCGACTCAAGCGCGGAGAAATCTCATTTCTGCTGCTTGGACTCTTGATCTGTCTTTGTTAGACATCGTTCATAGTTCACATCCAAACATCAACGTTGGTATAGCCATTGTGTTATAGAATTTCATTTGAGTTTCTCTTCTTGTTTTGTTGCCTATTGATCTTTTTATGGTGCCGCACATTAATTGGAAGAGATTCAGTTTGTTGGTCAGGTCGTTTTCTCTACAGTATGTAATATCGAACCCAAGGTATTTGAAATGTGAGACTTGTTCGAGTATTCGGTTGTCCACTACTATCTTTGATCTCACCGGCTCCTTCCCCCTAAAAGCCATTACTTTAGTTTTTTCCGTGGATATTTTGCAGTTATAAATCTGCGATATCTTGTTCAGTTGGTATATTGCTATTTGCAACTCATCCTCGTTTGGTGCGATTAAAACTTGGTCGTCAGCGTATAAATAATGTATTTATAGAGGTATCTCTGTTGATGTATATTCCTGGCGGTGTGTTTAACTTCCATTCGTCAATCATTTCGTCAATATACAGATTAAAAGCGTGGGCGACAGTCCGCACCCTTGTCTAACTCCTTGATTGGTTTCTATGTAGTTTTTCTGAGGTGTGTTTTCACCTGTGTCAATTGTTATTTTTGTGTTTCTATATAGACTTTTATAACCTGTATTATGTGGTGGGTATGCCCTTGTTTTTCATGATTTGCCATAGTTTGGGGCGGTTTATTCTGTCGAACGCTTTTTGATAGTCTACAAATGCGAGGTGGGTCTCCAGGTTGAATTCACGTCGGCTTTCTATTAGTAACTTGAGGGATAGACTTCCATCGGAACACGAACGTCCTTTTCGAAAACCATTTTGTTCTTCATTTATTAATGTTTCTGCAATTGGGCGGAGTCTTGATGTAAGGACACTCGAGTATATTTTGTAGCCTGCAGTTAGAATGCTGATACCTCTGTAGTTCTCGCAGCAGTCTCTTTTTCCTTGTCCATTCTTCTGGAATTTTTAAATTATTCCAACACATATTTATTAGATGCAGCAGTCGGAACTTTAGTAGCAGCCCTCCATGTTTTATAAGTTCTATATTTATTCCATCTACGTCTACCGCTTTTCGGTTCTTTGCGGTTCTAATTGCGGCTTCCAGCTCTTGTATGGTTATTTGATCGACACTGAAGTATACAAATGGATTACAATGGTGCTTATTATTTAATTTCTCATTCTCATCTAATCAGAAATGAATGCAGAATCTTGAAAAATAAAAATAACTATGCCATTAAAAGTTGGATTGCTCTTGTTAGCTTGCATACCTAGCTTTAAGTCAGAGGAGGTGGTGTGGTGGCCCCCTGAAAAATTTTAATTTCAAAATTATTTTTGGCTCATTTAAAACTTATTTTTAAATGTGATCTGTTTTAAATATATAGGAGGGGGCTCTTATTTTATGTCTGCTCTGTATTTTTGCAAATTTTTATTACTTATTTTTAAAAAAATTCTAAGAATAGTATATGATTTTACATTTTCATTACAAATTGTTTTATTTTATTGTCTTTGTTATAGCACTCAAATAATCTTTGAATTAATTTGATTTTACAAATTTCAATTGTTTGAACAAATTTTTGATGTGAAAATAACCTGCAAAGTTTTAGTTAAAAATTCAAATACATATCAATTTAACAATAGCAAGAATTTTATTTTGAGAAATTTTAAAATCAAATTAATTGAAAATTTTAATTAGTACAGCACACTTAGTCTTGATTACGTTCTAAATTTTTTTAGCCCAATAATCAAATAATAGTAAAAAAATTGTGTTTTATCTACAGAGAATATTTTTTCCTTTCATATATATGTGCTTTTTGTGAAGTTTCCATGTTTTCACTTGAATTGATTGTAATTTTTAACCAGTTCAATTTAAGTTTGTAAAAAGATTGAGTTTTCTTTTTTTAAACTAGAAATCTGTATTTTTATTATAGATTGTGCCTGTTATATAAATATTTTATTGTAAAATAAAAATATTTTGAAATTATTTCTAGAAAAAGAGTACTCGATACTTGAATAAAAAATTATGGTACAAAAATATTTAAAAACTAGAAGTTTCAGTTATGTTAACTTTTTATAAAAATATTATTAAATTGTTACTAAATTAAAAATTATAACAGTTTTAACACAAGAAATCAAAAGTTTGATTTGTTTTTACGTAAAAGCAGTGTTGTACATTTGTATTTTTTATAATAGCAATAAATATAAATTTAATTGTGACATTTTATTTAATTGTCCAATTAATTATTTTTCATGCGACTGAAGTTTAAAGGCTTGAGGTGTAGTTGTTTGAAGGTTGTGGGTTTCAGAGTCGATCAAATTGGCAATTTTCGTTTTATAGTATGGCATGAGTGGATAATTCACCTGTAATGATTTTTAACCACACCAGTGTAGTGATAAGATTGGTTTGTTACTTAATCAAAACAAATCAATCCAACTTCCTTCTGAAATGCACGTGGCATCAAGGATGAATATGTTTTGTTTAATAGGATGGGACTCATACAGATCAAAAGAATTTTTTTTAATTTCTTCTCCTCTGTATGAGTCCCATTCTGTAAACATTTTACAACAAGAAGAATTTAATGGAAATATTATTTAATTTAATATGTAACAATTTTATATATTTATGTATTACTCTGTTAACTCTCTTATAAAATAGGTGTACAGTAGAACCTCGATTATCCGGTCGATTGGGACCGTGCTCTGCACGGAAAATTGAAAAGCACGGATAATAATAATTGACGTTTTTGTTAAATTATTACAAAAAATACACTAAATAGCTTTGTATGTAATCCAAGTGCAGCTCTGAAGTAAGCATAAATTCTATACATTTGATTTCACATGGTATACTACTAAGTTGTTAATATCCACGGATAAACCGCTGGCGCCGCACGGATAAGTCGCCGCACACATAATGGCGGTAATCGATGTAAAAATCTGACGGTATCGATGTATAATGCGCCACGGATAAACCGCTTCACGGATAATCGGCGCACGGATAATCGGGGTTCTACTGTATTTAACTTCAAAATTTTAATTATTTTATTCTTATAATTGGCTGTTACATTATGAAGCATTATAAATTTACTGCACGAGAAACAATTGCTTGGGTTCGTACGTGCCGTCGTAGTTCCGTTATTGCACATCAACAAGTTTGGCTTGAAAAGTAAGTTAATTGATTACATTTCTAGTTTCTTTCATCCAGATACACATGTTCAAAGAAATATTGTATTTACTAAAATTTGACCTTGCTTGTAATTGGTTAATTTTATAAGAAAGCGGAGTAAATTTACCATAAACTAGTCTAATAATTTGTGGCATTAAAAGCGTCAAGTAATTATTAAATTGTTTATCAGTGTCAATTTATTAACTGTCAATGGTTTGTCTATGTGAATTATTTTTTTATCAGCTTCTTCTTTTGGTTCCTATTCGTTACCGAATGTTGACGATTATCGTGACTATTTTTATTTTGTCAGCTGCTGCCTGAAACAGACCCATTGTTGACCATGCCAAACCATGTTCTTAATGCTTCTTGGAATATTTCTTCAGAATACAAATTGGATAATACAGGTGAGAGAATGCATCTCTGTCTTACTCTGCTCGTAGTGAAATTTGCTCTGTGCTATCTCGATCAACTCTAACATTTGCAGTGAAGGTTCACCGTAATTCTTAGCTCTTTATCATCGATTCCGTCTTTAGAATTTTCGACGTCAGTCATATCATGGCATTTGTCTGGATTCGTAAACTTTATCAAAAAGTTTCATCTTCATCAAAAAGTTTTAGAAACGGAATGGAAATTGCCGGGCCAGGAGGTTTTTCATCGTATGTTTGAAACTGCATTCCAAACTTTATCTCTGGTCATGAATGGGCCCGATTCACAGTCATATGTAGGAGTTTGTGGTGATTTTTCATCATCAAAGAGATCTTTATATAACTTTTCAGGTGTGTTTTTTTATTTCTTGATTGATATGATTGTTCCACTGTTTTCGGTCAGTCCTCCCAATGTGTGGCGTCTGTACAGTCCACCAGCCTCTTATCTTTCTATGCATGTTAAACACATCGTACTTTTCTTCTAGCATTTCAATTTCTTCACATCTCTTTCATAACCATTTTTTGCTTTAACTTGGCTGATGTAACACAAAAATTGCAAGACAGTCAATATCAATGGAAAATCATACATGGTAATGGTTTAGCTTGCCCATCCCAACAAATAATCGTTACAATATCTTAGCCAACACAGTTGAGGATGTAAACAAACCAAGTAATCTACGGAAGGACTACCAAGTCCCCAAAATAAAACTTACCGGTGTTCAAAATATTATACCACTCACCGATCTACTAAAAAAGGTAACGGAAGACAAATACATGATAAAAACCACTACCAAAGAAAATGTCACAATCTTGGTTAATGAACCAGAACACTGCAGAAGAATTAAAAAAACTGGGACATGAAGTTCTCAATATGAGCAACATCGTACATGCCAAAACGAAACAACTACTCCCATTATTCCATATCGGACTAAAAGCGGCTCAAAACAACAAATAAATTTACGAAATTAAGGGACTCCTGAATACAATAATTAAATTTGAACCTCCACACATCATAAGAGAAATTCCCCAATGCTCCAGATGCCAGAGAATGAATCGCACAAAACATTAGTCACTTGAACCCACAATGTGTCAAGTGTGTTGGTGATCATATGACCTCCACATGAAAGAAAAAATAAATAAAGATGTTAAATGCGCAAATTACGAAGGGAGCCAGTTACAGGGGATGTCACTACATAAAGCAACTTCAAAAATTAAAGTATCCTCTATTAAGAGCAAGACCCATACCAATAATCCAACAAACCAATAACATTAACATAGCTAATACCTCACCTGATACATCATATGCTGATAAAGTAAAACTAAATAAATTCGGACGCCTCAGCGTATCAGTCAACCAATATAGAACTCATGGTATCAAAACTAACGAAGACGATTGATACCATGCTAAATTTTCTAACCACACTGATCTCTAAAATCAACTAATGGAGCGAGCACTCCGTATAGCTGCCTGGAACGCCAACGATCTACAACAACATAGCCTCGAAACCAAGAATTTCCTAATTAATGAAAACGTTGTCGTGTTTCTATTCTCGGAGTTTCACTTTACTAATCGAAGCTACTTCAAAATACACAACTATAACGTGTACTACATCAACCACCCTGGGGAGAGAGCTAGGGGGGGGGATAGCAATATTAATAAAAAGCACAATCAGACACCACGAACTTGAATCATTCTCCAAAGACTACCTTCAAGCAATCGGCATAGAAGTTGAGGACTGGAATGGCAACCTTACAATCTCGGTAATTTATTATCCACTAAATATATCCAGAAGGAAAACTTGGAATAATTTTTTAACACTTTTTCATCATCAAAGAGATCTTTTATATATTTTTTCCATGTGTTTTTCTTTATTTCTTCTTCAACTATGACTGTTTCGCTGGTATCAGTCAGTTCTCCCAATGTGCAGCATCTGTACAGTCCAGCAACCTTACTGCTTTTCTTTTAGCATTTTAATCTTTTCACATCTCATAACCATTTTTACTTTTCCCCTCGAATTTTTCCTAATTTGTTTTTGGATCTTGTCATATTCCGTTAAATTTACTTATTTAAATCGTCTTCTTTCCTGCATCAGCTTGAGAATCTCCTTCGTCATCCGTGGTTTAGTTTTATTTAAATTTAGCTTTAGTTGTTCTTTACCAATTCTAGTTATGACTTGTTGTATCACTGCAAGTTGTTTGTCTAGTTCTTTCACTGTTCTTGATCTTCTCATTTATTGATGTTTTTACTTGTTTCTTTATTAAAGTGACAACACATCGCAGTATTTGAGTAAATTTAACTAAAACTAACTAAAGTTTTGTTTTCATTTTATATTTTAGCAATCAGGCTCAATTGTGGAAAGCGGGAGATGAATATCGTGCTAAATTAAATATGATCGAACCAATTAAGCATTCCAGAGGTGTGTATAGTTTCAATAGCATGAATGGAACTTTCTTTCTCTAGAAAATCCAAATTTAATAAAAACGACGTTAGTGGTATGTTAAAGAGAGTAGATACTATGCAGTTAGATGATAAAGATGACGAAGAAGAAGATACAATAGAGAAAATGTGGAAGTCGAGTTAATGACCCAAGGCGATCGATTAAATCAAAGTAAATTGCAAAGGCAGCTAAGAATGAATTCATTTTTAATCATCAAGAATGAATTTAGTCATTTGTGTTTTTTATTTAACAGAAACGATAAAAAGCATGTCGTGCTCGGGTGTTTACAAATCGAACTGTCAGCTGTTACGTAGCGGTAAGGTGATCGGGGTTTTAGAGTCAATCAAAGTGGCAATTTTAACATTTTAATTTTCGTTTTATAACGTGGCATGAGTGGATAATTCACCTGATTTATATTATGTACTGATTTTTAACCACACCCGTGTAGTGATAAGATTGGTTTGTTATTTAATCAAAACAAAACAATCTAACTTCTTTCTGAAATGTACATGGCATCTAAGCATAAATATGTTTTGTTTAATAGGGCGGGACTCACACTGATGACAAGAATTTTTTTTAATTTCTTCTCCTCGGTATGAGTCCCACTCTGTAAACTTTTCACAACAAGAAAAATTTAATGGAAATATAATTTAATTTAATATATAACAATTTTATATATTTTTGTATTACTCTGTTAACTCTTTTATAAAATAGGTGTATTTAACTTCAAAATTTTAATTATTTTATTTTTTTAGATCTGTTTTAATATTTATTAATGGAAATAAAAGTGTTTTTTTAATTGATTTTAAGTTTAAGCAAGTTATAAATTTACGTCGATCTATGTTTTATAACTTCACATAATTTACCTCTGTAGTTTTATTTCCAAATAAAAGGCTCTACGCATGGGGCCAATTTGTTTAGGCGCTTTTATATACTATGCTTCGTTGCAGCTGTCTTGCTTCAAATAACAAACGTGACAGAGACGGAACACTGTATAGCTTAATTTTATAAACATAAAATGCAAAGTTCAATTGGAATTAAATGAAACCAAAAAATTGGCCCGAAATAAGGAAAAACTTGAAAATATGTACTTGTTGGAAAAAATAAATAAAATGCTAATTTTTTTTCTAAATTCGTATTATTTAATTTTTTTTTAGTTTATAACTTTGTTCGGCAATATCTCCGAGTCGAGATAAATGAATGCTTTTAAAATATGAGATTTTGCTTATTTATATACAACGGAGCTTTTTTGATTGAATGAAAAACAAACAATAGCCATCAGAGCGTTTATTTTTAGAAATGAATGTACCAACATTTGGTAAAAACTCGAAACCGTGATTTGCAGCGAATAAATTTAAACGTAGTATTTTGAAATTTGCGACTCTGCCTCGGCGCAAGAATTCAGATCGATGAGACAAAAATACATTTAGGAAATATGAAACAAGAGCAACAACATATTTTTGTGTACTATTCTAAGTTTGATTGGACCAATGGCGGCTCGTGGAATTGTTACTATAAGTGCCAGAATTTTTTCAAGATCAGGGACTGAATCCAACCTAACACCGAAGGTGATTTTTTCAGCTGAAGCTAAACTTCAGGTATTTTTCCCCATCTCAAGAAAAAATTCTCACCCTTAAAAAATCAGCTGTTGGCTTAAATGATGGACCAATCAACGAGGTGAAATAGTTTAATTCATAATAAAGGTGTATTACCAATACAAAGATTTCATTTAATAATAAAAGAAATTATAGTCTCGTAGATAAAGTAGTAATATTTGAAAGGTTTTTGCATATCTGAAACAAAATGTTAGTTTTATTGATTTGTTTATTGTATGAATACTACGTGAGGCAAATGAATGATAAAACATTGAACGATGATACATGTATATACAAATGAAAATATATTACACGTACCTACATTTTTAGAATTAAACTTACATCTATATTTTGTAAATTAAAAGAGTTTACAAATGTTATAACGAAAAAATAACGATTTAACAAAAAATAAATTGGACTAATGCAATTAATAAATACCTACTACTTATAGTACTACTTATAAAAACATTGCCATATAATTCAATAAAACTAAGAAGGAATTGTACATCCGGTTTCAATAAATTTACTTTACTCGTTTTAAAGTTAAAGATAAACTTTTGAATTTGAACACTCCGTTAGCAGTAATTCTTAAATGCGATTAACACACATAGCAGGAAACTATACAAGCATGACTCTGTATTGTATTGTCTTGTCTATTCACTTCACATCAGTCAAGGAAACTTAATCAAGACCAGATGAACGATTTTTAAATTACTTAAATATTTAAAAAATAAAATTTTTATTATTTATCAAGATCTTGCAGAATCAATTCTGCTCTTGAGCAGTTGGTCCTTATAAAATACTTGAGCACTCAACTTTCGGGTGTTGCTGTATTTAATTTGTTTAACGACGTTTCTATTAGACGCTTGTTTTTTCCCACTAGCTCGGGGAGATCATATGCAATTGCCACATCCAGTCTGTTGATTGGACAGCCTCGGAAATACGTGCACGTTGCAGAAAGTTGTTGAAACTCATACAAAGCATTTAATTTAAAGAAGTCCCTATACACGTCTGGATCTGGTAAATCGTAGCGCGATATATTTGTAAGTGTCGAAAGACCTTCGTATATATGATAATCCTGCGGATGATTTATAATTTCATCGGATACTTGCTTACGATTACCAAATACCGATTTATGATTGTAATATGTTGTCAAATAACAATCCACCATTTTAGCATGGTTACGAACACGCACCTAAAAAATAGCAGTTACATTTTCTCGACAACAATTTTTCCTACATGAAATGGAATTCATTACTTACAGCAAATCTACGAGCGCTTGCTATTTTATTATCAATCCTTTTCTCAATAGCTACACGTAGATCTCTCAAAACGCTCGTTCTTGCGCTTGAAGAAGTCTCACTGGGGCCCATGATTCGTACGGTTTTGACCAGAGAGACGTGGTGTACATAACTGGAGGTTGAGCTGATGACATCAGAGGTGAT
The DNA here is from genome assembly GCA_036346125.1 of Lycocerus yunnanus. Taxonomy (NCBI): domain Eukaryota; kingdom Metazoa; phylum Arthropoda; class Insecta; order Coleoptera; family Cantharidae; genus Lycocerus; species Lycocerus yunnanus. Next base: position 2,443,238 of record JARFIX010000002.1, read on the forward strand.
ATATTCCATATTAAAGCACCTTGCACTCTCATCAGTTCTTCTGGTTTTACTTGATCGGCCTTATTTAATACTATGCGAGTCTGAAATATCGTAACTTAAATAGCCCAAACAATAAAACAGAATAGATAATAAAAGCATTGACCGTTAGAAAAACAACAAAGTTTCTTCTGCAGTTTTCTGTTAACAAGTAATTTACTTCAAAAATAGCAAGGCAAAAAAGCGATTTTACTTGATATTCTCTGCCCTTAAGTTGATCAAGAATTGCTTCCGTTTCGGGCCCAACGTCTAATTTAGAAGGATCGTAAACCAAAAAGATTATATCGGCACGATCTATAAACCATTGACATGCATCGTTAAATGGAAAAACTCTTGAAACTTGTTTTCGAACTTCTAAAATTCCAGGTATTTCAACAACGTTAACCTGAAAATAAATTTATTTAGCAAGTCAAAATATGAAGAAATCTACCTTCCCGCCAAGAGGAATACTCACTTTTTGTAAAAGTTTGCTAGGTAATTTATACCCTCGTAAACGTTCTTCCAGTCCTTGACCAAATTTTTGAAGTCCTGAGAATGTATAATCTGCTGCTAATTCGGTACCATCAAGAATTTCAGGTTCTTCGCCATGCATGACAATATTGAAATAAGCTGGCGATGGTTCAGCACCTTAAAAATTGTGTTTTTGTCAGTTGCAGAATAATGCAACATCGTTAGCTAACCGGTCATTTAAGCACGGCGATTAGATGGAGACCCAGATAGGCATAGGCCCAAGTCGGTACCCTTTGGACATAACCCGATTTAGATTTTTAATTGAATATTAAAGCTATAGCATCTTTATGGATCAAACTTAGACGTGAATGTTCTTATGCATTTTCTATAGATATTATTAAACTGACATTTGGCATTCTAGCTAATTAAGTTAGTATTATAAACTTGGCGATGATTATTTTTAGTAATAGACTATTGGCTTATGAGCGCATGCAAGAACAAGGATGTTTTGTTTCTGTAAAAAAAACATGTTGGAACTACAATACTTATGCAGTTTTGAAATTTTGTTATTGAGAATATTAAAGTTAAAGTGGATTTTTTTACATGGTTTGATTTCCTACGTATGATTAATTCTATTTTTTATTGGAAAATTATCTTATACCTAAATGAACCCTGTACAGTTCATCGCATCTCAAGACCGCGCTTAAATGACCGAGTTTGTACAATACCTGTGTGTAAGTTAGTTTCGTTATATTCCACATCCAATAAATAATTAATAATAGATGACTTTCCTCCACTCCATGGGCCCATAAATAAAATAAGCGGTTTGGAAAATATTTCTGCGTCTCCAAAATGTCGATTGCTCAAATCTCTATATTTATACAATGTTTCTAAAGGTTTAATCGCATTTTCATATAATCTTTTAAGATCTTTTAAGATTACTTCTGATGTTTTACCAATGACTTGCTCAATTTCAGAAGATTCCTCATCCAATTTTAATATTTGATTTACATGTTCTCTCGGCCTGAGTTCAAGAATTTCTTTCTCTTCTTGAACCAGGTCTTCGACAGCTGCATCTACATCTACTTTATTATCATCCTCAGTACTCTCTTCCACATCCTTTTGTGGTTCATTGTCTTCTGCCACTGGTTGCGTTTCAATTTTCTCTGATTTTTCTACAATTGTTGCTCGTTCACTTTCATTTGTTTCTTCTTGATCTTGATCAGTTTGTTCTCCTGACTGCCCATCTTCATGTTCTGATGATTTTGAATCTTCCTTCTCTTCTTTGCTTTCTGTTTCTTTTTGTTCTTGGCTTTCCACTTCATTTTCTTCCTTGCTTTCTGCCTCCTTTTGTTCTTTGCTTTCTACTTCTTTTTCTTCTTTGCCTTTCTTTTTCTTCTTTGCTATCAGCTTCTTTTTCTTCTTTGCTATCAGCTTCTTTTTCTTCTTTGCTTTCTATTTCCTTTTCTTCTTTGCTATCAGCTTCGTTTTCTTTGCTATCAGCTTCTTTTTCTTCATTACTCTCAGTTTCTTTTTCTTCTTTGCTTTCAGTTTCTTTTTCCTCTTCAACTTCTTCTACGTTAGTTTGTTCTTGTTCTTCTTCGCTATCGACTTTGATCTCTAAAAGTAAAAAATTGTTAGTATGCATTTATGGATATTTTGTAACTTAAATCAAAATAACTGTACTTGAGCAAGATAGACTCAGATTTTATTTTTCTACCTTGCTTAGTAAATAAAAAATTATTAACATAATTTCATAGGCACCTGGAATAATTGTTTCCTCTATAAGATTTTCGTTGCTTTCGGTTGACTCTAATTTTTCAGATTCTTCAACAGAAATTGAAGGCTCTTCAGTAGAAATTTGAGTTGTTTCCGCTTCTTCAATACTTTCTTTCTCATCAGTAGTTTCAGCCTTTTCTGCACTTTCAGTTTCGGATGAAGCATCAGCTTCGTCCTCTACACTGGCTGTAGTGGTGTCAATATCTTCCTCTTTGTTAACTTCCTCACTGCCAGGTGCATTTTCTTCTTCAACACTCGATGACACTTCTCTAACTTTTCTAACCAAAATTTCTTCCTCTTGAATAGGAGTTTCTTCTACGCTGGCTAAAATTTCCCTTTCTCTGCTAGTCAATGTTTCTTCTTCTTCTTCTGCATCACTTGGTACCTCTTCTTCTGTCGCAGATAAAATTTCTTTTTCTCTAATGCTCAAAATTTCTTCTTGTTCTTTTAAAATTTCTTCTTTTCTCAAACTTTCTTCTTTTCTTAAAATTTCTTCTTTTCTCAAAATTTCCTCTTTTCTCAAAATTTCTTCTTGTTCTTTCAAAATATTTTCTTGATTTTCTTTCTCACTAATTAAATCACCTCTTTCATTACTTATTACACTTGGCTGTTGTTCATCGTCAATATCACTAACTATTTTATTTATCACAGAATCATCTTCTTGACTAGCTACATTATCACTTTCATTTTTTTCGTTTTCTTCTTTACTATCTTGTTCGTTTTCTTGTGAGATAGTTTCCTGGCTGTTTGCAACTGGTAATTCTTCATTTGAATTTTCTTTGTTTTCTAAACTGTTCTCACTTTCTTTGCTGGTGTCTTGTGATTGATCATGCTCTTCCGTATTAATTTCATCTTGTTGAAGCTAAAAAATTGTTAATTACCAAAAAATAGTTTTACGTAAGTACTAAATAGTTACAGAATTTGTAAATATGTAAATAAGCTTGTATATAGTTTTTTTACAATTTACTTAATTATTATTATTAAAAAAGTTAAGAAGTCTCATTTCATCTTCCCAACCCTAACCATAACTTGTGTGATTAATTTGCAAAAATGGCTGAACATAAAAATTTTTTTCGTTAATTTTTGTGTTAGATGCGTCTGCCTGCCCATTTGAGCAATGTGGCTGTTTTAATTGTGAATAGTTTTAATAAAATGTAGTTAACAGCAATTTAAAAACCTACCACTTCTTCTGTGCTTATGGTTTGTTCGTTGGATTCATCGTCTCCATCAATTTCGCCGTTTTCTTTTTCATTATCATCGTCGTCATCATCATCATCATCTTCCTGCAAGTGTTTTTTTATTGGAGTGTTAAATTGTATGAGTATGTTTTTGTGAACTTTTATTTAAAAAAATTACCTCTACGTTTTCAACTTCTTCGGTTTCATTGGTTTCGATACTATCTGGGTTAACATCACTGTCAGAATGATTCGAATCGTCGGTAGTAATTTCAATCGTTGGAAGCTCCTCATTACTATTTTTAAAATCTACATTTAGAGGTTCCGTATTTTCGGTTTCTCCTGCTTCTAAATCTTTCAAAGCTTTTTCAATGTATGGCCGGCATTCCGATTCAGTAGGTCCTTGTCCATCCACATCACCTTGCACTCCTGTATGATTAAATAATAATGTGATTATATTTTTAAATTTAATGGGAGATTTTAAACATAAGAAAATTTAATGAAATTCTTGGGTTAACATAAACTCTATTTTATCTATATTTATCTAATGCTTGGAAATCTATTTTATTTGCTTTTATCAGAACGTCCCCCCCCCATCCTCCGCGAATTAAATTAATACGCCGACCTAAATTTTGGTTTGGAGTTATTTAATTCTTTTAATTATATTTAACTTATTTAAAACAAAAAATAAATAAGAACGAACAAAGCGTTTAAATTATGTATAATATTACCCGAGACCTACAGGTATACACAGTTTTGATATTTTAGATGTCGCCCCTACCTTGCTATGCATGAATTTAAAAGTGGCCATCTTAATTTTGTATATAATATAAAAAAATTTTAACCTAGCAGATTGAATTCTAAATATGTGCAATGAAGCTACAAATAATTTATTATCAGTAATATTGAAATTTTGAAAAAATTCATCTTAAATTTCCAAATTTAGCTTCGTTATTGCTTAAAAAAATATTTTGGAACTGTTCGAGGACTTTCGAAATGTTTCCAGAATAATCAGCCTTTCTTGGGTTATCCTATTTCTGAGTTCTTAAATATTCTCAGGCGAAATTCCATAAGTTATGGTATGCAATTGCAAATAACTTCAATGAATCAAGTAGCGTTAGATGACCTTTCCCCACCACCAAATTACGTCAAATACCGCAGTGCATATTTTATACGAAGAAATTTAAAAATAATAATCATCAGTCCCTTATTTTTTCTTATCTCTATAATATAATCTGAATTTTGTGCATTACGGTCTTCAGAGGCATATCACCTTAGTGAGCTCAACAGAAAAGGTTGACCTTGGACAAGATGTAGTTATTTCTAAATTTTTAATTGCCCTATTGGAAGGAATAATTCATCCCCATCACTGGCGGTCGTGAATGGACTAACGAGATTTTCGTTAATATCATCATCACTCTATTAGTGGCGATAGTTAGTTTAAATTTTTGTTTGTCTAATAAAAAATTTGAATTTATCTGCACCATTGGTACAATGACATTTAAATTATGAATACAGAAGATAAGCAGATCAATAATTATCGACATATTTTTAACTGACGATAGTACATTTCACTCTTAAACTTGTAAAAATTGCTAATTTACATATTAAGTTTCCACAAAATCAAATTGGCCAGAATAAATTTAATTTTTCTTCGGTTTAATTACACTTAAGCTGTATGAAATTTTTCAGGACTCGATAATTCCTGTAACTAGGAAGAAGTGTCCTAAAATTACATACTTTTTTTTTAATTTAAATTTTCTGTAAGCGTAATTTGTATTTTCTTAGGTAAATTTAGAGAGCTTAACCTGTTATTATTCAAAGTTTTCTGACGGCGGCTTACCATGTGCGGTAGGTGTGACAATGTAAAGCTGAAAAATTTATTACAACACTTAAAATAAAAAATATTAATTATTATAGTTATTAGCTATCTAATGAAATGCAATTCGCACAATTCGGTACTGTTTGTGTTGTAATACTTTGTATACGTATCCCCTCCTCCCAAAATCAACAGTTTATGTTACCGTGAAAGTGGATAATGCAGTGAAAGTATACAATTACTAGAGACTGTAGACATTCACTAGACTGCTTAGGAAAAGTAGACAATTTACTTTTGTTCCACAAAAATTACTTTTACTAGCGAGAGTCTAGAATACCTAGTGTACATATGTATACTTTTCCTATAGAGGGTCGGAAAAAGTAGATTGACAATAAATAGTTATTCTCACTTTCACACAAAAATGTGTGAAAGATGAGAGTCTAATTAACAGTTTCTTTTTTGTCGTCGGTCCACAAATTTTGGAAGAAGTACATTTTTAGAGTAAATCTAAGATTTTTCGTGGTTGCGTTTGTCAAAACCGACTTTTCGCAGCCTCCACTGAGCTCCGACAGCTCCAAGCCGTTTTCACAAACGCGTTACTTATTAAAAATATACCCATAGAACGGTCCTACTCGGCAAACTGTGGATGTTGACCCGACAGATAACAGGGAGCGACTGGTAGCTCCCCCCCGCTTGTGGCATGTACTGGTGATAGAATGTTTTCCATATTTGGCATAATATTATGCAATAATACACTTACATGTGTTTCTTATGAGAAAATCGTAATTTTCAAAATTGAATTGTCACCTTAAAGAGCTTGTATTTGTGCTCTTTCGTTTGGTGAAGCAATTTTCATAGGAAAAAGTGTAAATTAAAAATTTCTAATTTTAATATAAAATAAACAAAATATCACATTATGGGGCTAGGTTAAATTTTATTCCACATTTCTTGGACGGTATCAGTGACTGTATACATTCACTAGTAAAAGTATATTTTTTATGTTATTGTAAACTTTCACTGTCCATATCAGTGAAAGTATACCTTCACTAGAAATTGTATACATTTCCTAACAATACACTTTCACGGTAACGATGTCCTCTTTCATAATTCACTTCAAAAATCATGAAAATCCGAATTCGGATTTCTTGACCATTCACTAACCCCCTTTAAAATGAAAATGGTGAAAATCCCAAAAATTTGTTTTAAGAAACATCCCAATCACATTTCATTGAAATCGGGACAAAACTGTGAAAGAAATAAGAAAAAAGGTATTATAATGTGCCTCCCCTGCAGTAAAATTTTGAAGAAGTAATACTGAACATGTGACTTCAACCGCCGCCCTTCCCTGCTTAGAAAATTTTGGTTTTTTGGATATTCTAAAAGTTTAAGGCCCGTTTTGTCCCTCCCCCAGTTCAGGGGTAGACAATAATTAAACTAATGAGCATTTTCATTGCTTATTATGTTAGTTTTTCGTTCAGCGCAATCACTTCAAATAAACTTATTTTACAAATTTCTTTGGAGTTCACAATTAAATTGTGCTATTATTGGAGCTTTCAATGTTGAACATCTTCGAAAATACAAGCACTTAATTATTGATTTTAACAAAGTTAAAATCCATTCCATTCAGTTCATTTCACAGGAAAAACAACAAAATTCGGTTTAAAAACAGATCAACAGATCTTATAAGAAAAAGAAGAACAACAACAAAGTTATTAAAGGAAAACTACAATTCCAAAAATTCTAAGGATTGTGGCAACAGTATTTTGGTCGAGGGGTTGACCACTCCCAAAAATGTATACTTGTATTATGTAAATATCCTATTATTTCTGAATTTCACTTTTTTTCTGGTATTACTAAGAATTCTGAAGTATTTTCACTTATTCCCAAGTATTCTCAGGTATTCCCGAGGGATTCCAAAAAATTTGTGCAAATATTCTGTAACTTTTACTACTTTATTCTCGAAAATTCACATATTCTCAGGTATACCTAAGAATTCTCAGGTATTTTCAAAAATTCTCAAGTATTCCCAAGTTCTTGCAAATATTTCCAAGGATTCCCAAGTATTCTCATGTATTCTCAGATAATCCCAAGCGTGTTTGAGCAATATTGTGAGTTTTCAAAATAATTTGCTGAAATTTTTTAATAATATATTAAAAATGTCATTTAATATCAATTCAAAATTTTTTAGCCTTTAAGATTTGCCGACACCAGTCGAGCACATACTGCTTCGAACACCCGGTAGAATGGAGCACGGCGTGTAAAACTAACATTCTCATAAATTTATGAATAAATAATTTTTTTTTTCATATTTGCTTTCAGGATTGTAGCGACAGTATTTTGGTCGAGGGGTTAACCCTTCCCAAAAATTTATGCTGGTATATTCTGTAAATACACTATTATTTCCGGAATTTCACATATTCTCGGGTATACTCGGGTATTCCCGAGGGTTAATTTTATAAATGAATTTTAAAATTAAAGTTTTTAGTGGCATAACAAAAGAACTACATAAAGTATATTCGCAGGTATTCCTTAGTACACTCAAATCTGCTTTTATGCGGGGGTAGGAACCGCACGAAAGGAATCCTTTAAAAAATATTTCATTTTTTATTCATACTATGCATTTGATGGAAAACTTATATATACCGCACAAAAAAAATTGCACAAACAATTCCACATATAAAAACCGCACAAAAAAAACACCGCATAAAAACAGGTTTTACTGTAGAAAACAGGTTTTTCATAGTATTGTTACCATTTTGTACAGGTATTCCCGAAGTAGTTAACCCCTTGATTTTGCATTAACTTTTAAGAAAGAAAAACACATTCCACAAAGGCATCGGCCAGGTAAGTGCAATAATTGAAGTGTTTCCATGTGTATACGGTACTGAAGACGACAAATAAGCCAGAATTTATGTAAAATTTTAATTTAATTTTGAAATATTAATACAAATGACATAATTTTGTATTCAATTTAATATTACTTTTGAATTTTAAAATAAACTGCTTTGGGTGAACGTTGGATAACACCTTTACGCGGTGAATTATCATGAGTCATTATGTATCATCTAATTACTTATCAAAATAAAATATTTTGTTTTATCGATGATGTAATTTTAGGATACTTCCCCCGATTATATTATGCAATTTGTTAAAATCATAAGAAAAACAAAACGGTTGAATTAAAAAAATTGAAATTGAATGAAAGGGAACTGAAAAATCTAAAAATTTAATGAATATGAAAGTACATAACTCTTTTGTAATTTATTAACTATTCAAAATATTGGGATTACGCCCATACCTATTGACCACACAGCCAAAATAAATTTAATGTGTTATTGACTGGTGAATCTTAAAAGCAAAATTTTTGTAAAATGAAACATTCATTAAATAAAGAAATTCTTTACTAAAATATTGGTCAACGTGAAATTTAAAGATTTGAATGTAAAAAACACGTTAAAATTAGAAATGGTTTTTTAGAAATAGGTTAACTAAATAATGTTACATCTTAACATAAAAAATATATGATGTATTGTTGACGAAGTCAACAATTTTTTAAAAATTTATAAATATACAAATAAATTTTTACTGTTGAGGAGCTGCTGAAACAATTGAATAGCCTAATAGCAAGCTGGTGGAAAATGGAAAAATTGGTCAATACGAATGGATAGGTAACTCAAAAATATCAGAAAGTGAAAAATTAATTGGACCAAGAATATATAAATCGATTGCGTGAAAATAAATTTTGTATTAATCATTCAGTTTTTCGGATAAAAGCCAAAGTTTCGATTTTCGAAAACGAAAATATTTTCTGATCTCTTCAATTTTGTGTTAAACGATCCTGGTTAAATTTAATTAGTTGTAACAGTATTTATCTTATTAACATTTGTGATGTTCTAAAATTGTAAAACGGCGCCAATGTTAAAATTGTATGCTGCCAAATTATTTAACTATTTACTAGAACTTTAGAATTTAAATTAAAACATTTAGATATGTAATTCTATAAATTTTACTCACTTGCGAAATTAAGTTATTGTTAACAATTCGAAACATTTTCAGGGGAAAACGGGTTCATTTACGTTATGAACAAATTTAAACTTAAATTTTTGGTGAAAGATACCAAGGATAAGCGGAATCCCTTGATCAAATTTTTCGCCAATACTTGTTTAATTGTTAAAATCTGTCTAAATATTTGGAGTAGGTAAAAAATGCATTTTACAGTAAATTTACTGGCCTTAGTCCAAGTAGTAGTAACAGCTGTTATTTTATAATATATTCAACCACGTAATAAATATGAACAGTGTAACCAAAATTGGATAATTTTGAATAACATTTGATTCACAAAAAATATTTTTGAAATATCAAAATAGAATTGTTAGGTCGTCGTTATTAATGAACTTGAAATGTTTGTCTCAATTAATAGTGTAAAACAATAAGTAAAGGTTATTTTGTATATTCTATAAGCTATCTTTTTAATTTATAATTAGAATAAAGTCTAGGGTAGGCTTTTGTAACTGGCAAATTGCCTAATACTATGTCGTCAATTGCAATAGGTATCTACTTTTAGATCAACGATTTTATATTTTTAAAAATTATGAAACTTAAATTACAGTAAAAAATTGAATTCTTTATAAGTCACTCCTTATATAATATTTATGGGAATCCCCTAAGTGCAAACGCTTCAAGCCTGATGGACGAAGAGTAATCCTACCCTCTCGTCCTTTCGCGAATATTTTACCTATTATTTGAAAAATTTGATTGAATTATTTTTAGAAACAATTTTATTTTTACACCAATATAAATATTAATAGTAACCGGTAACATCCCAAAATAATAGTCCCTCGTGTGTTATACCATAAAAAACATAGAAAAATAAATTACGACCCTTCACTATATTACATAACAATAAAATCACTGATCATATCTATCGTTATGTTTCGATAAATTAAATTCCAACAAATGCACAAAAATACAACACTCTCACATACTAACACTAACGCACTCAAATTTTGACAAAATTATTTTTGATTCTTGAAATTTACAAGAAGTTCTGCACCTACCCGACAAGGTGATGGTGAGACAAAATAAACCCAGCAGAAATACCAGCCATGAGGACTTTATGTAGACCTCCATGGCTTTTCTTTACTACACACCCGTCCACATCAACGTTTTGCACTGAGCGCCCAGATTATGTGATTCTATCATAAGTTGCACGACGCTCACACAGCGGTGTCGAAAGTAATGTTACTTATTTTTAATTTTCGATACAGTATTTTTTTACCTTTACACTTTCACAATACCAATCTGTAGATCTAATAAAATTGATTTAGATGACCTTCAGCCAACCAATTCAAATATTTTGATATTTTTTCATAAATTATCATTTAAATATTTTTAGAACTAAACAAAAAGTTAACTTTGATTTGTATTATACTTCTTGGTTTAAGTATAAAGATTTCTAACAGTCATGATGATTAACCAGCGTTAGCTAACCTCGCAGTCCCTTTTGATACAAGGGCGGCTAACCTTTACCGGCGTCGAGAGGGCGAGATACCGAAAATTCTGGTGTACAGCTGATCAGATGCAAAAGAATAATTAATGAAAAAAACTGCTTTATTATTACACCACAATAACAGATTCAAGATTAAGCGAGGTGCTTTCAACTCCAGGATTAGGGACAAACACAACAAATGGTATTTAACAAGGTATGACGTGCACCAAGACTCGGTATTCTTAAAATAGATTTAACTATGGTCATTGGTGAATGACTTTTTTTACTATGTATATTTTCCTTCATTATCGACAACTTGTTGCCGTCTTACAGATACTATTTTTGAATTTATTTCTGTAAAAGGACCTCAATTTCGATTAAAAAAATTAGAAGCTTTCTTTTCGACTGCATCTACATTGTTTAATTTTTTCCGATAAAAAATTCTAAAAAACCAGAAATAAGTGATAGCAAAGAGTATATAGATTTTTGATATTTTAGTGATAGTCACTTCGGACAATATCTGGATGAGGAGGGGAAGGGGAGAAGGTAGTACATAGTAGGTCCGCGAACTGGCAATAATTTAGTTACCGGGCCACTCCTTTGAGCGGTCCCAGCCTTCAAAACATTTTTTATAACAAAGTCATCTTCATCTTCGTCGTTTGCTTCTTGTCAGAACGTCGTAACCTAGCTAAGCCGAAGCCAAGATGAATTTTTCATGGGAGTATAATTCATGTTTATGAACCAAGTACAAGATTTTAAAAAATTATAGAGCAAAATGTTTTTCAAAATCACTTTTGCAAGGCTTAGCAACAATTTTTGAGCTACACTCCAACCTGTTTTTATGCGGGAAACAGGGACCGCATAAAAGCAATCCCTTAAAAAAGATTTTATTTTTTATTCATACTATGTATTTGATGGAATTTTTTATATATACCGCACACAAAATTGCACATATACAATTCCAAATACAAAACTCACACAAAAAAATGCCGCATTAAAACAGGTTCTACTGCAATTCATAACATTTACGCCAGTTCCAGAGGTCTGACAAATTAGCCCGACAAGTTTGGAATTTTTTATGCTTTTAAATTTCATTTGGAAGTCCTGTAATTTATTTTGAAAGTGCTGGACCCGTTACAATTTTATTGCGAAATCAAAAACTCCGCGGAAGGTGGGGTAACGTGACGTAGCCCGACAAGTTTGGAATTTTTTAATTTCATTTGAAAGTGCTCGCGAGTGCTGTAATTTATTTTGAAAATGCTGGGCCCGTTACATTTTTATTGAGAAATTAAAAATGCCGCTCAGTGCGGGCTTTACTTTATTTTTTATTTAACACCTCATTTAATTCAACAGATTAAGGGCCAATTAAAGGCTAGTTTTATAACAGAAGTTAATTCTCGGATCACTGCGATCGGTGGATCAAGTTTCGCGATTGGTTGGTTCGTATTTTTATAAAATTGATATTGTACTTGTACCTAGAAATTTAAAAAACAACTTTTGAAAAATAGCGGATACTTTTCTAAATAACTTCAAAAATATTACCTTTATATTTCAATTTTTTTATATTTTACATACAGAGTGTCCCCGTGACCGTGGAGAACCTTTGAGGTGGTGATAAAGGACACTTTTCAAAGACAAATTTTCAAATAAAATTTTTGTCCAAGTCCAAACCCTTGGGGGATACCTCCCTTTAAAGCAATTTTTTGAATTTCTGATTTCAAACGGCCACAGCTCCGACATTATTGATTTTTTAGACTTAACGAATTAGAACTTTTTTAAAGATCAGTTGCTTATCTACAAATTAGGTTATAACTTCCTATTGTCTAGGATGAACATATTTCGAGTTATGAATTAAATTAAAAGAAGAAATGTTAAAAATTGCAAGTTTTATTTTTTTGTTTTTCTTGCGAATCCTGTACTTTTTAAACAAAATCACTTACAAAAAACTAATGGCCAAATTTGGATAGCAAATTTAACGGCCTATAATTTTAGTTTATTAACATTTTTTGGAAAATCAATCCATTTTACAAAAATCCCAAAATAATGAACAAGATCAAAAAATTGGTTTAAAATTTTATGTAAAAATATAACTTAGAAAAATGTTTTCTATCGCAAATTTAGAGATTTGCCATGTACACGGAGACACCCTGTATGACTATTATACTTTTTGTACCGACTTTATTAATTATTTTAGGATTTTCTGTGAAACGGATTGATTTTCCAAAAAATTTTAGACTAAAGTTATAGCCCTTTAAATTTTTTACCCGAATTAGGCCATTAGTTTTTTTGTTTCGTTTAAAAAATACAGGGTATGCAAGAAAAATTAAAAAATAAAACTTGCAAATTTTTTGACATTTCTGCTCTTAATTTAATTCATAACTCAAAATCTGTTCATTCTAAACAATATCAAGTTATAAACTAATTTGTAGATAAGTAAATTATCTTTAAAAAATAATTAATCTATTAATACCATAAAATCAATAATTACGGTGATATGGCTGTTTGAAGGCAGAAATTCAAAAAATTGCTTTAAAGGGAGGTATCCCCAAGGGTTTGGACTTAGACAAAAAATTTTATTTGTAAATTTGTCTTAGAAAAGTGTTCTTTATCACCACATCAAAGGTTCTCAACTGTCACGGGAGGCTCTGTACCTAGATATCTTACATCTTATAATATAGTTTGTTTGTTTTTATTTCTTGTAGATATTTAAGAACCCCATTAAAATATTCCTATGAAATTTAGAGGTAATTTTTGAAAATATTTAAAACAGCATTGTTTTTTTTTTTCAAAAGTTATTTTTTATTTCTATATATCTTAAATTTTATTATATCAATTTTAAAGAAAGATAGGGGGGCTCATAAAGCCTGCTCTTAAATAATTGTGTATTAAATTTGTAAATTAAGCCCTTTTCCTTTATTAAATATATTGATCGATTTTTATACGTTGAAAATTGTTTTTCGAATTTTTACATTTATAATAATTTATTCAAGACGCCCCTTGAATTGATCCTAGATCCACCCTTATTCACTGAAAGTAAACTAAAAATATGCCCAAATTTGTCTTAGAAAAGTGTCCTTTATTATCACCTCAAAGGTTTTCCACGGTCACGGGGACACCCTGTATATAAAATATAAAAAATTGAAATATAAAGGTAATATTTTTTAAGTTATTTAGAAAAGTATCCGCTATTTTTTAAAGGTTGATTTTAAAGGTACTAGTACAAAATCAATTTTATAAAAATACTAACCAACCAATCGCCAAACTTGATCCACCGATCGCAGTGATCCGAGAATTAACTTGTTATAAAACTAGGCCTTAATTAGCCCTTAATCTGTTAAATTAAATGAGGTGTTAAATAAAAAATTAAGTAAAGCCCGCACTGAGCGGAATTTTTAATTTCTCAATAAAAATATAACGAAGCCCACTTTCAAAATAAATTACAGCGCTTGCCAGCACTTCGCGAGCACTTCCAAATGACATTAAAAAAAATTAAAAATTCCAAAGTTGTCGGACTAACTTGACGGACCCCAGTTCCAGGCGCATTTTCCCAGCTAGGCATTCCAATGCGACATAATATGCAATAAAACGAGCAGCGAATTTCAGAACATATTTTAGAACAAACTAAAGAGATTTTGTGACCCCAAACGTTAAAAGTTTGAAAACAACAATTTTTTACTGCTTCTAATACATTTCAATGAGAAAATTTCATTGGCGCAGGAATAATTGACAAAGCTTTGAAGTGAAATTTTTCGAGAATCCACTCTTAAAAAACTTAGCAGTGACCTTTGAACCACTGTGCGACGTTTGTGCCAGTTCTAAGCTAATTTTCCCAACTCGATTCATTTTAATACGTCACATTATGTAATAAAAAAACAACAAAATTCTAACATTGAAGAATTTGCAGCGACTTTTGAGCGCTTCAGCGACCATTTTACGACATTTTTGCCAAATTCACGTTTGTTTTCCCAGTTTTAAATGGAATGCATTACTTCCAAAGAGGTCAATATTGCATTTATAGGCGCATTGAAAGGATTTATTGAGGTAATCAGCATTATTGATGGATATACCTATTACGAATTCGGGCTTAATTAAATCAGGCCGATTATAGAATTTTGTTAGGCTAAATCCTAGTTTAGTATTCTGATCGCGATCTGATATTGATACTTTGGAGGATGATATATTAAAAGGTTTGTAAGATATGCATCAATAATGGAAAATTACCGAAAGGTAATTTTGGGCAACTTCCTAAGCATTTGTCCTTTTACCTGACGGTCAGGACCTGCTAGGAGGACGTTCAAAAGCAATACTATTTGAATTTTAAGTTTAACCCCCTTCCCATCAGCTGCCCCTATTTTGAAATCGAGTTTTCAATGTCTGGAATGGTCTTCCTTATGTAACATAAGGGAGGGGGGGTAATGTAATGAATTATTCCGCCGCTAACATTATTGTAGTAAAGGGGGTTTGAAAAGAAATGTATTGTATTTCTGCTTCTACGGTTAGCGCGACCAGAAAGAGAATATAGAATAGGGAGGAGGGGGGGAGGTTAATATTGAGTAACGTAAAAAATGCTGCCAACACATCTTTTGAAAAAGAAAATCAGGGTTTTGGAGGACGTGGGAATCAAATGATTTCTTACTTTCACTAAATTTCACTTTTCGTGACCAACTTTGGGATAAAAACAAAACAAATAAAAGAAAATTGATATAACTTGTAACAATATTTATTGATGGCTAATGTTTAAAAAAAAGATTACAAAATAAAACTTTATACTACGGTACAAAATTAAACGTAACTAACAGAATTATACAATTCGCAATCAGGTCTCTTTTTCGTTTGGATGTAATAACTCAGAATTAAGTAAATTAAAAAAAGATTAAATCAATTTAAAAAAACGTCGCGCACGGTTTCACTTTGGGAAAAGCCAAAAACGCTAGCTTCGACCGAACTCCATGACTTGGGCAAACGGTCCGAGCGACCTCAACTGCCAGGATGGAACTTCCCGATTAAACTTCTTGAATAGAACTGCCTTTTGTTCACCAATACTTATTGTTCAAGTACCGTTTTTGGGGTTCCCCTGAAATGTGAGAAACGCAGGGTTGTGACCTGATTACGTAATTGTTTTTAAGGATGTTTGAAATCTTTATGACAAGTGGATTGAAAATACCCACTTACCGTAGATTTTTAGCAATTAAATAGTGATCTTATATGTGATTTATTAAGAAAATTACTTAAAATAAAATTAAGATCCTATCGAGTTCTATCTCACTGTTCATTTATCTTCTGTACGTCTCTTCATTTATTCTCACTGGCCCCGATATCTTTCTCATAACTTTTTTCTCAAACATCCTTACCTTCTCCTCTTTTGCACTCGTCTTACACATCACTTCAGTTCCATAAGTTATCACAGGTCTTATCAGGGTCCTGTAATTGTTATTCTTGTTTTCTTCTTTTGTTTCTTAACTAAATTCTGATACGTGAGGCGGAAAATGAAATGAAGAATCAAGTGTGTACAGCGACGACAATATGCCGTTAACATTGCACATGGGGGGGGGAGTATTATTTTTAAAATGCGAATATTGTATCAACTTTTAAAATCAAAACAAATAAAAAAAACAATAAAAAATTTATTAACATAACTCAATCTGTAGATATTATTTATTTACAATTTGAGTAAATTATGGTTTCCTTACATACATAGTTGCTAATTTTGAAAATAATTAATTCTTTATGCAGACTAGATAATTGCGAGAACAAATAACAACAAATCTCTTCTTCTTCAAATGACTAGCAAGCAAAATAATAAAACCCTTAAGAACATTTTTTAAAATAATTAAACTAAAAGCACAACCTTAGAAATACAAAGCGTTATATAAAAAGGACGGTTACTTTATCATACAAGAAGAACTTTACGAAGTAGCATTTCAATATTTTGAAAACGTTCTCTAAAATAATTTTAAAGAAATTAATTAATTAGGCAAAATTTCTGGAAATATTTTATTACCTTATTCATTAATAATTGACGGGCCTGTATTCTGTCTTTTTCAATGTGTTTTTTATCAAAAGTAAACCACAAAGCAACAGCACAGCGAGTACCTTCATTAACAGCTTTAACGCCATGTAAATTTTCAGCCCCAGATGAAAAACCAACCATCCTACCACATTTTGGTGCAACGCTACTCTAAAAATTAAAAATTTTGTAAATAAAAAATTTTATCGTTTCAAAAATGTTACTTGTATGTTAATTCCATTTTTATCGTTTGAAAAAATAAATTCTCCTCCCTTAAAATTATTGTTTAAATATATAAGAGCGCTGTAATCCCTCCATGTATAGGAAGGAGATAATTTTTCACAAATACCATTTTCAATTAGATTGCAGTTATCGGCATGAATTTCATGACTAAAACCAGTATTGTTAATGGCTTCTGTAACAAAAATTATTCAAACTTTATATCAACGTTATAAAAAATAAAATAATACCCGGTAAAGCAGATCTGCATACTAAATGAGTGTAAGTAAAATATAATTTTCTTTTTATTTTAAAAGTTTTTATGAGATACCGGCGAGCATCATCGGTAACTTGCAAGTATAAATTTAACAATTTACTGTCCATTAAGCCAAGATAAACCAAAAGGGAAGCTTTTCCTATTGTTAAGCCTTGAAATTGTTCAGTTTTAGAATGAGGGGAAACGTTTTTCTCGTACCCATCACCCTTTTGACCGAAAATCTGTGCAATTTCTAATAAAGATTGGCATTCTGTTTTATTCAGTAAACCATCGGAGACAAACCTTTTTGTTCCATTTAAGTCACTTTCGTCCATTGTAAACTGAATATTTGAATGCACGTTCGTCGATAAATCCTGTTTTGATAAAATTTTTATTTAAATTTATTTTCTATACTAAATAATTAGTGTTGCAAGAGCACCACGAAATTAGTGATTCCAAATTATGTATGCGAATACTTACTTTACTAATACAAAATTTTAATTCAAAAATATTTAAGGAGCCATTCAAAAATTATGTGACGAATTTCTCACATTTTGATTTGATACGTAACGAATTTGCTCGCAGGAACAGTTAAGGCCTGTATTCTACGATCATGTATTAAACATCATAAAAAATGTATGACTGACTTGAAAAGCTTCGCTAAAATTTGACCAAAACTGAATGCCAATCGAATATCCCACATGTTTAATAATAACAAGTTTAATAATAAACCTATTCACTAAAGTTATAGCTCGTTAAATTTTCTATTAGAAATGATTTATGGTAACTTATAGGGCGACGGTGAAACGGCGACTGTGAGATGTCCATTATAAAAGTGCCTTCTGTTAACTACCAAATAAAATTTATTTATTGGTCACTGGTATAATGACATTACGGGACAGTAGCGACAATATAGTAGGCCTGTTGGATAGAAACTAATTTTAGCGGTTGCTCATGAGATTTCAGTATAGGCTATCAAATAATCTTTTTTTGTCCCATGCAGAAGGCTCATGTTTTGGATGTGTGAGAATATATGAACGTGAGAATATCTTTATCCAATATAACACAAATCACTTGACTGAAGTCGTTAATTTGATTTTTAAATTTTTTGATTCATCGAATTACAGTCGATTTTGATATTTGGGTTAAGGGATTATGCCACTTTGAAAATTTCAAAATATGTAATTTTTTCAGTTTAAAAGTTTTTTTTCAGTTTTTTTTGTAACATAATTAAAATTACATTCGATAGTTGCATAATAAAAGTATTTCTAACTTTAATCCTTTTTGGAGCGTCTTAAGGCGTCTTTAAAATAGATTTATTTGATATCCTGCATGATGTCTGTTTATCGAAAATAATCGTTAAGAGAACTTTCACTACATAGAGGTATCTTTAAATGTGTTTCTTACATTTTTAGATGAACATAGTTTCACCCCAAATAAAACATCAAGCATCCTCCATTTTAAAATCTAAGTTCTGGAAAGTATAATATTATTACATCCACTTCCTTCTTACGATCAACGTTAATTATGCCACATAAATCAATAACCAGGATGGTTACTATCCGCAATTAAAAGGCGGAAGGGTAGCGTTCCAAATATAGGAATCGGATCCTATCGTTTTGGTAGCGCAGTTGGTTTTGTTGTATTGGTAAGCAGTTGGTTTTGTTGTATTGGTAGCTAGTACACCAAGGTTTGAATCCAAAAACTAAGGAGTGTGATTTTGAAAACTCAATACTGGAAATTTAATTGTATTTTTAATTTTCACCTGAATTTGTGAGTTCTCAAAAGCACACGAGCAAAGATTTCTTCAAGGATTCAAACAAATAATGTGAAAATAATCAAAAACCTGTTTTCAGGAGTTAATTATGATTATGAACTTTATATTCTAATATACTCCTACTACCAATTGGAGAATTTACTATGTGGTAAGAGATCCAAATACATCCTACGATCTCCCACATCGAGCTGACCCACACAAATTATTAAATTCCTATAATCCACTTATGCATTTTTTAGATTTACCATACTTTCTTTGTTAATGACGTTTTGTAATCATGCTATGGGGGTTTTTTTGGTTTTGAATGGCTCCTGAGAAAAATTTTTATTTTATTGAAGAAGAGTTTTGAACTCAATTTTCCATAATAAATTTTCTTATCATTTGTGCAAGAGTTTGATTTGGAATCACTAGTACATTCTCAAAATTATTTAAATGTACGTAAACTATGATGGTGAAAAAATGGTATACGTAAGCCAAACAGTGGAAGCAAGATAATTGACATAAAACATTTATTTTTTTATATACAAACAACATCGGTAGATCACAAGTTAGTATTAACTGGCTTAATAAACAAAATAAATACGTCCTTATGTTAAATATTTTTGAAGCCATCTTGTTCTTACAGGATTATAAAAACAAATAAATAGTGTAGCTACTGTCTCCAAAAATTTAAGCAAATGATTATAGAACAGCACTTTGTTGATTTATTGTGGAAGACGTTCCTGCAAAGCAAACAGGGTTAGCAAAAAACCTCATGCGCGCCCATCACAAAATACCACAATACTATTATACAGAAAGCAAATTTCCTAATAAAGAAAATACTAAACAAATCTATCGCGTTACGATTTAAATCTCTTAAAAATACTTTTCTATATTTTTACACATTCAGATAACTGATAGATAGGCAAGCATGTGTTATTGATTTTGAAAATCTAAGTAAGTTAAAACCTAAATATGAAATAATAACGGTCTGACATTTCAAAAGCTCATAAACAACAATTAATACTACAAATACCTTTTCATTTTCTGCTTTTAAATCTTCACTGAAATTAAATTCCGTTTGGACGTATTTTAATAATCTACCTTCATAGGTATGTCGTCGTACGTAGTGAACGGCTTCCTACGATTTGAAAATCAGTTAAAACCATCATTCACATAACTCTGTTTTTTTAATTAATAATTTCTTACCGGCCTAGGAGTAAAAAAATTTCCATCAACTTTTGGAAGTTTTCTATAAAATTCCATATTGTTTCTCATGGTTTCATCATTTGGATAGAATAATACATAGCTGGCAGCTGCCTGGCATGCTCCTTTTATGTTTCCAACTAAAAAGGATTGTTTTAACAATAAATTTATTGGGGTAAATAATATAAAATTTACGTTTAAAATACGCATATTGCAGATAATGATAATGACTTGGTAGCAGATCGTCATGATGTTCTCCATTTAAATTGTTTAACTTTTCGTGACATTTTCTCTTGCACCTCAAGCAATACATGAAGTGATCTAAAAAAAATCGTGTTAGATAATGTTTTGGAAGTATGTAAGCAAAGTACTAACTTGCTACTGCTGGAATAAAATCGGGGAAAAACTCTTGCGCAAAAGGTCCTTCGCATTGCGCCCTACATTGCTCCTCTGATTGTAGAAACGAGAGTAACGATTCTTCCATATTTCTTTCTACATTTTTCCAATCTTTTTTTTCATAAGAGTTAACGGCATGCAAATAGAAATAAACATAATCCTAAAAAATAAATAATTTAGCTGCTTGGGGGTAACAAACAATCACAGCTTACTTTTGCTTCAAAATTAACAATTTCTTTCATATCGACTTCTGGTTGAACTGAATAATGCTTAAGCGTTTTGACCATGTTTTCGTCTTCGGGGTGGGCAACCAAATATGTAAAGGCAGCAGATGCAGCTTTTTGATATTGCTTGGTCTGTAAATTAAATCAAATTATTTATCATTGCACTACACAATTAACAGTTTCATACTACATACACTCAACCTTTTTATGTTGAGGTAAAACGTCCCTTATTCACCCCACATTGAGAATGGTAACAATCAAGAAATCAATAACAATATAAAAAGATGTTAATTGACGAATTTCTGTTAATGTTATTAGCCAGCAGAGGCTTGGCTGAGTAAGCAAGGGAGGTAATACTTCACCAAACCAACAAGTCAAATTTCACAAAAAATAATTAAAGCAAAAAATTTTCAATGTCTTCTTCTTCTTCCTCCTCTTAACTTAGGACTAGGTCTTGTAATATCTAACAGTAATCCCGGCGAAGTTCTGAAGCCACTGCTAAAATTGTGAGCAAATTATTTGTTTTACATCTGAAGTAGCTTGCTAGGCTGGCTTCAGATGTGCCTGTTACCCTATTTTCACTTTATGATGGCAATTCATTAACATAGAAGGATCACCGTCTTTACATTTCTTCCGAAACATGGAGACGGCATTGCAAAGTGAGCTACCCGAATTCGAACGGGGTGTCTTACGTTAGCAGTTGATCGCGCTGACATCCAAGCCAATGATCGTCTCAATGCGATTTAAATAAATTTTAAAAAATTTAACTCTTAGAGTGTTCATTGTATTTTCAGATTCCATGTTTTCGACATCCATCTTTGCGAGTTCTGTTTTAACTTAGAGATGATTTTAAAAAGTTTAAAACCGATTTGTCCATGCGTCCAATTGGCTCCGACGCGAAAATTCCTAGACCCAGCGGATACGGTGTGTTCGACTCCCGGTGTCGACGCCGAGCTTCTGTTACAGTCAATACATTTATAAAAAAAAAATGTATTTCTAAGATTTGGGTTTAATAGGACCGACGGCAAAAATTTTAGTTTTGAGTTATGGCTTTTGTATTTTGTCCATAGAACTTTTTCCAAAGAAGATTGAGAAGTTAATATTATTAAAACAGTAGCCCCTCTATGATCCGGCATCTTACTTTTCGGGCCCTCTCAGTAATCCGGCGTTTTTATAACCTCTCCGAGATAACTGACTGCTTGTCGCAAGGTAAATGACTGCTATGTCAGTTTGTTCCGTGCTGTGCTCTATTTTATTAGTATAATTTTATACATACATATATGTAATGTACAATAAAACATAGCTTTTGCCGTTTAAATCCGTCATTATTAGTGATTTCCAGTAATCCGGCGTTTTCGGTAATTCGTCAGTGCGCTGGTCCGATATCTGCCGGATTACCGAGAGACTACTGTATATGCATTGCAATATAAAAAAGATTAAATTAATTAATTAAATGTAAACTCTAACGACAACCACATACTGAATTGGTAAAATATGTAAACTCAATTCTTATTTTATCGTGCAGATAAATCAAAATTGCTATTTTTTCAGATGTTTCACTTTAAAATTAGGACAACTATATAATATAGCAAAATTTGTTTATATTTTTATTCTGGTTTCGTCTTGATATGTTCATCTTATAAATGTTGTATTAGATATCACATATTTATCAGATATTATTGATACCAAGTGTATTTTTATATGCGCTATACCGAAATATGAATGTAAACAATAATCATATAACTTCATCATCACTTGCACCATATCCTGTGGCGTAATACCGATGGTGAATGATATAATAATATTAAATATCAATTTTATATTTAAATATTACTAAACCCATTAGGACTATATTATAGATAACAACCGAAAAAACTTGATAATTAAGTATTTTATGTAAAAAACGCCTCTCAATTTGCGGCAAACACCGATTTTATCTCGGATTTTATTAAATTAAATACTAATTATTATAAATAATGATTATACACATTGGACTACTAGATAAAACCGCGTCCACTGATTTCAGACAATGAGGAAACCCAAGTGGATAAGACGACGCCTGCGCGATGCTAATGTAAAATTACATACTATCATATGTAAATATTCTTAATACTGTTACACACATTTTGATGTGATAACTTGAAAACTACAAAATATTTTTTGATCAAATTTTGTTGATTTATTTACTGCTATAAAATATGCCATATAGAAATGGAGCACTTATTCAAAATGTGGTGGGTCAAGTTGGTCCCTTAGTTGATGAGTTTTTTTAAATATTTATTTGGAAGTGCTCGCGAAGTGCTGGGAATGCTGTAATTTATTTTGGAGCTACTACACTCTGTAAACTTTTTATTAAAAAATAAAAAAAATTCCGATTTTACAGCACCTCCCTCCACTTTGTAATTTTTATTTATTTATTTGGAAGTACTGGTGAGTGCTGTAATTTAATTTGAAAGAGGGAGTCCTCGCGAAGTCGGCGAGAGTTAATTAACCGTGATTTCGATTTTCACTATTATTTTTGTAAATTATGAAAGATAATAATGCCAGAAACACATAAAAAAAAAAATTTGCGGACGGTCCACAAATTTGGTTAAAAAACCGGTTCCGCACCCTGCGCGACCTTTCGGGTCACTCCGGGCGCTACAAGCGGTTTTGACAGGCGCAACTACATCAAGAGCCGAATTCACACGGAAAGTGATTTTTTTCCGAAATTTGTTGTCCGATCACAAATTTAATTATTTTATTAGTTAACTAGACCCTCATCCGTCATAATTCGTTGTAAAAAACGAGATTCTGGTATTTTTACTGTCCCCACAACCTATTTTAATTTCGGTGGATGGGGTTACAGTTCAAAAAATGTGCCTGTTCCTATATTATTGTTAATGATGGCAATTCATTAACATAGGAGGACTACCGGTTTTACATGGCTTCCGAAGCACGGGGACGGTCATTACATAGAACAAGGTGGAACTCGGATGACCGCAGTTCTTAGGCTTCTATACAGCTACCTTTTGGTTTACAATTATATAATATTTTGTAATTATTTTTAATTTAAATTTATAATTTTTCTTTATCTGCACGATCATCAGATTATCTTAATTTTTTTAGTTGGTAACTAAAATTTTCTATATAAGAAATTGATTTGCATTTTGTAAGTGTTATTTTTACGTTTTACGTAATTTTTACTTTCACTCTTTCGCACCTTTAATTGGTTAGTTCATTTATTACCAACCCAAAAAAAAGTGTAAGATGAATAAAATAATCTCATAAACAATTGAAAAAGCGTCCACAACTCTGTGTGTTTGATCTCAATTAATTATTTTGAATCTTGTTAATCCATTCACGCGTTTGTCCATCTACCCACAAAAAAAGTAAAATTTAGTGACAAAAGGTTTTTTTGTCACTAATTTAGTGACTTTGAATTATGCGGACGGACGGACGGACAGACGGACGGACGGACACGAAGCCAGATCATAAGGCTTCTTTCTATACTATGTATAGAAGCCTAAAAGGAGTCAGAAAGAAAATTTTCTTTGTAGACTCCTCCGGTTTGAACCGGTGCCTTAGCATCAGTAGTCGATCGCTCTAACTACTAGGCCAGTGACCGTTTCTTAATAGGACAAACGGCAAAATTTTAGTTGTTATGGCTTTTGTATTTTGTCCATAGAACTTTTTCCAAAGAAGGTTGAGAAGTTAATATTATTAAAACAGTAGCCCCTCTACGATCCGGCATCTTACTTTTCCGGCCCTTTCAGTAATCTTGCGTTTTATAACCTCCCGAGATAACTGACTGCTTGTCGCAAGGTAAATGACAGCTACGTCAGTTTGTTCCGTGTTGTGCTCTATTTTATTAGTATAATTTTGGGCGAGAGTCGATTAACCCTGATCACGAATTTTACCATTCTTTTGTAAATTATGAAAGATAATAATGCCAGATACACATAAAAAATTAAAATTTGCGGACGGCTCACACATTTTGAAAAAACGGCTTTAAAATTTATTAATAATGCAATTTACTCATTGGCTCTATTGAACTCTAACCCCGCCCACCACAATTAAAAGGGTTGTGGCAACATCTAAAATACCAGAATTTGGTTTTTAGAACGAATTATGAAAGATAATGGTGTAATTAGCTAATAAAAAATTAAATTTGTGATTGGACAACAAATTTTCGAAAAAAATCACTTTTGTGTGAATTCGTTTCTGAGGTGGTTGCACTGTCAAAACCTATTCTCCGCAACCGCCCTCGCCCTCCGGGGCTCGAGCGGCGCTCGAACGGTTTTGACACGCGCTAAACTCATTAAAACATCCCTTAAGCGGCTCCAACTCGAAAAGTTTGCAAGTTGACGCGACGGATCTCTGGGAGCGACTGACTCTGCTCTAGTTGGCCACGCCCTATGGGCTATTCACGTATATGAAGTTGCAAGTACCGCCAACAGAATGAATGATACCTTTTCATTTTAATACACTTACATGTATTTCTTATGGGAAAATTGCAATTTTCAAAATTAAATTGTGGCCTTATTACAACTCCGCCAAGATTGATCCTCACCTTAAAGAGCTTGTATTTTTGCGTTCTTTCGTTTTGTAAAGCCATTTCTATAGGAAAAAGTGTGTTTTCGAATCAGGGTTAGTCGACTCTTGCTAATTTTGTACATACATATATGTAATGTACAATAAAACATAGCTTTTGCCGTTTAAATCCGTCATTATTAGTGATTTCCAGTAATCCGGCGTTTTCGGTAATTCGTCAGTGCGCTGGTCCGATATCTGCCGGATTACCGAGGACTACTGTATATGCATTGCAATATAAAAAAGATTAAATTAATTAATTAAATGTAAACTCTGACGACAACCACATGCTGAATTGGTAAAATATGTAAACTCAATTCTTATTTTATCGTGCAGATAAATCAAAATTACTATTTTTTCATATGTTGCACTTTAAAATTAGGACAACTATATAATATAGCAAAATTTGTTTATATTTTTTATTCTGGTTTCGACTTGATATGTTCATCTTATAAATGTTGTATTAGATATCAAGTATTTATCAGATATTATTGATACCAAGTGTATTTTTATATGCGCTATACCGAAATATGAATGTAAACAATAATCATATAACTTCATCATCACTTGCACCATATCCTGTGGCGTAATACCGATGGTGAATGATATAATAATATTAAATATCAATTTTATATTTAAATATTACTAAACCCATTAGGACTATATTATAGATAACAACCGAAAAAACTTGATAATTAAGTATTTTATGTAAAAAACGCCTCTCAATTTGCGGCAAACACCGATTTTATCTCGGATTTTATTAAATTAAATACTAATTATTATAAATAATGATTATACACATTGGACTACTAGATAAAACCGCGTCCACTGATTTCAGACAATGAGGAAACCCAAGTGGATAAAACGACGCCTGCGCGATGCTAATGTAAAATTACATACTATCATATGTAAATATTCTTAATACTGTTACACACATTTTGATGTGATAACTTGAAAACTACAAAATATTTTTTGATCAAATTTTGTTGATTTATTTACTGCTATAAAATATGCCATATAGAAATGGAGCACTTATTCAAAATGAGGTGGGTCAAGTTGGTCCCTTAGTTTATGAGTTTTTTTAAATATATATTTGGAAGTGCTCGCGAAGTGCTGGGAATGCTGTAATTTATTTTGGGGCTACTACACTCTGTAAACTTTTTATTAAAAAATAAAAAAAATCCGATTTTACAGCACCTCCCTCCACTTTGTAATTTTTATTTATTTGGAAGTACTGGCGAATGCTGTAATTTAATTTGAAAGAGGGAGTCCTCGCGAAGTCGGCGAGAGTTAATTAACCGTGAATTCGATTTGCACTATTATTTTGGTAAATTATGAAAGATAATAATGCCAGAAACACATAAAAAAATAAAATTTGCGGACGGTCCACAAATTTGGTTAAAAAACGGTGCCGCACCCTGCGCGACCTTTCGGGTCACTCCGGGCGCTACAAACGGTTTTGACAGGCGCAACTATATCAAGAGCCGAATTCGCACGGAAAGTGATTTTTTTTCCGAAATTTGTTGTCCGATCACAAATTTAATTATTTTATTAGTTAACTAGACCCTCATCCGTCATAATTCGTTGTAAAAAACGAGATTCTGGTATTTTTACTGTCCCCACAACCTATTTTAATTTCGGTGGATGGGGTTACAGTTCAAAAGAGCCAATGAGTAAATTTCATTGTTAATAAATTTTTAAAGCAGTTTTTTCAAAAATGTGCGAGCCGTTCGCAAATTTTAATTTTTTATGCGCTAATTAGGCCCTCATCTTTCAGAATTCACTTTAAAAATGGTCAAAATCGGATGACGGGTTTCCTACCCGTCACCAAGGCTCCTAGCAAAAACTTCCAAAACAAATATGCTGATTTTTTCGAGATTTCTATGATTAACATTGATAATTTTCCCTGACTGTTTTGTTTTTTTGTTTTGCAATTTCCGTGGTCATTATTAAGTTTAGAACTGAAATTTTTAACAAAACATTCGAAATAAATTGAAAACAATATAATATCCGAAAAAAAAATTCAAAATTTTTGAAAAAGAGGGCTGGCGCAAAATTTTGTTTTGTGATTTCCGCGGTTATTATTAAGTTTCGAACTAAAATTTGTAACAAAACACCCGGAACAAATTGAAAACAATACAATACAAAAAAAAATTCTAAATTTTTGAAAGAGGGTGGCTGGCGTGAAATTTTGTTTCGCGATTTCCGCGGTTATTATTAAGTTTATAACTAAAATTTTTAACAAAACACCCAAAACAAATTAAAAACAACATAATACAATCAATTTTTTTTAATAACAAAAAGGGGGGCTAACTTCACGGACATGCCTGACCTGCTAATAAGTACAATTTTAAGCATTAAATTTTATAGCTAATTTAAGAAAACCCATAATTTTCCAGATAAAATGTGGTTTTTTATATGAATAAGAAAAATAAAAGCAAATTTTTCAAGTTATTTGAATTGCACATGCTATTTTTGATAAGCTGTTTAAAATTCCAAGGTGTAATATAAGCGTACGTGAAGTTGGCCCCATTTTTAAAATTTTTAGTTTTGATGGTTGTGCCGAGTTGTGCTAGTGTTGTGCCAACTTGTGTCGATTGAAGAAAAAAGATTCAATTATTCGTTTAGACTTAAAATAAAAAATTGTTTTTTACGTTAATCCCCATTTTTGAAAAAATAAATAATTTTTGCTGTGCTAAATAGTGTTAGTTGTTCTAAACATTGTGCTAAAATTTTGGTTTAATAAGATTAACCGCTTTCTTAAGAAACACAAAAAACGATTTGAAATCACCCCCCCTTTTTTGGAAAAATTAAATTTTTTTTGTTATGCTAAATTGTGCTAGTTCTAAATATTGTGCTAAAATTTTAGTTTAATAGGATTAACCGTTTTCTTAAAAAACACCAAAAACGATTTCAAGTCAGCTCCCCCATTTTTGGAAAAATTAAAATTTTGTTGTTGTGCTGAATTGTGATGTGCGTCAAGTTAGCCGTGCCATTTTTGAAAATAAAAAATAAAAGTTGTGCTGAGTTGTGTTCGATTTGTGCTGCCTTATGCCGTAAATAAAAAAAGTGTACATATTTCAAAAAATTAAATTTTTGTGACAAAAAATTGATTTTTATTAGTATACAAAATCAAAAAAGTAAAAGTAAAAATAAACAATTAATTTATTGTATAAATACATATATGTGCATGAATTTTTGTATAATTTTCAACCCTAGATAACTTCCCTGTCTTGCAATCTCCATCAAATTTTAGCCATCGTTCGTCTAGTTTAATAAAAAAATGCAGTGAAATGGCCAATAGACTTTCTTTACAAAGATGTCTTTAATACATTAATATCCTTGCAAGCTAATTAATTTTAAAAACAAATTCTTATTTAACAACTACATTCGCGTGTATTTCAATCGAAACTCGAGGCCATGATAAAAACGTGCATAAAAAATTTCCAAAAATTTAAAATATAAAAATTACTACCGTTCTATTGGTTAAAAAATTTACAACAGAGTGATCCTAAAATAAAAACAAAATTTGACGCATGTTCCTCAGAGCAAATAGGAATTCAGCATAACAATAACAAAAATTTCATTTTTCCAAAATGCGGGGCTGACTTCAAATCGTTTTTGGTGTTTTTTAAGAAAACGGTTAATCCTATTAAACTAAAATTTTAGCACAATGTTTAGAACAACTATCACAATTAGCACAAAAAAATTTTATTTTTTCAAAAATGGGGCTAACTTAAATCGTTTTTTTATTTTAAAAACGAATAATCCCTTTAAACTTAAAATTTTACGACTGAGAAATCACAATTTAGCACAAAATTATTTCAACTACGACAACATTTCAAAACTAAAAATTTTAAAATGATGGAAATGGTAAAACTTCACGCACGTGTAATATAAATTAAAAATATATAGAAAACAATATATTGACACTTGACGACAGCTCTTTCAAATACTACCAAAAAAAATTTAATATCTCGAAGAAATTAGAATTAAAAGCACCCAGCAATTTACAAATAAATTACAGCATTTCGGGAGCACTTCTGAATAAATTTAAAAAAATAGGGTTTCGTCAAGTGTACCCCTTCAAATTTTTCAATTTTCTTTCAATTGGAAAAAAATAAAAATTCAAAAATGAAGAGGCAAGCCAAATAATAATCTAGAAATAAATAAAATTCAGGTGATAAAAGTTTGTCTATGCAATTCTAAAGTTAGAATTTCAACAAACTACACTGTAAACATTTAAATTACGCTTTTTTTTAATTTAACAGTTCAGATCAAATTCAAATAATTTGATTGATTACAAATTTTACAAAATAATTTAAAATATTCAATTAAATAATAAATTTTAATATATTAATTCAAAGTTGGAAATACAATAACGGAATTAATAATAGTACATACTTAAATATTTTAAATATATTTAATTTAAACGAGTAGATTTACAACTGTTTATAATTAATATGTGATGCAAAATGCAAAATGTTATAAATATAAATTGAATTCATATAATACCAATGAAAAATACTTACTTGGGAAATAATAAATGTAGATATTCGTAAGTTTCTTTTAAATATTAGCGAGTTCAGGATCAAAGTTCAAATAATTTGATTGCGATTACAAATTTTACAAAATAAATTTAAAATTATTGCAATTAAATAATAAATGAATATATTAATACATAGTTGGAAATATCAATAACGGAATTAATGAATAGTACACCTACTTAAATTTTAAACTATATTTAGATTTAACAGCTTCCCGATGTAGATTTTACAACTGTTTATATTATTAATAACTGTGATGCAAAGAAATGCATACATATGTTATAAAAATTATAAAATTATGATATTCATGAGTAATACCAAAATGAACAAAAATACTTACTTGATAATAGCATAAATGTAGATATTCGTAGGGCTTTCTTTCATCAAATATTAGCTCATTTTCAGGACTCAAACTGTACATGTGCGTTTCGTCTTTATCAGATTTTCTACATTTGATTAAACATAAAGTATTTCTCAGTGCATTTTCATAAAAGTGTAAATTTTCAACATCCACTGGATATAAAGGTTCTGCGAGTTCAGCTTCTCCGTTACATTTTAATCTACAATTTTGAATACTTTTTATCAAGCCCTTGTAATTTTTCAAAGAGCTTTCAAAGTTCTGAACACAATCTTTGAAATTATTTTCTAAATATGAACCAATGCCTCTCTCGTACAATGATACACAAGTAGCAGTATCATTATTTTCACCATTAATATACACACTTAACAAAATAATAAAAAAACACTGAACAATATTCATTTGCGGTTTCATTTTTACTCAGGTCAACTGCCAGCTAAGTCATTTACGTACTACCAGCACTACCTACTTAACATGTGCCGCTACAATGTGTTGGTTGTCTCCTTCTTCATTCCCAAACAAGTTAAAGTAAGTTAGGCATCTTCTTCTACTTTCACATGTTAGATGTTACACATTTTTAAACCATCCGTTAGTATACAAAGTAATAAATCTAATCATTCGAGTTGGCGTCTATTATCTTTAATTTAACATTCAATCCAGTTTAAATTGACTAATAATTGGAGAGACGTAGCCTACATAGTTGGGGAAAATTTCAAATGATTTGACCAATGCTTGTTATTGAATTTTGAAAATGTTTTCAATAAATCCCGAACTCAAAAGTACACTTTTTATATAAAAATGGCTTTACCAAGCGAAAGAGCACTAAAATACGAGAATTTTAAGGTCA
Organism: Lycocerus yunnanus; assembly: GCA_036346125.1. Taxonomy (NCBI): domain Eukaryota; kingdom Metazoa; phylum Arthropoda; class Insecta; order Coleoptera; family Cantharidae; genus Lycocerus; species Lycocerus yunnanus. Next base: position 2,474,373 of record JARFIX010000002.1, read on the forward strand.
GGTGGGTTTCGGTAGGTCCTTCAATAAGCCCACAATTTAAATTTGAAATTAACATATTTCCATAAGAAATACATGTAATAAATGTATTATTGCGCAATATTACGCAATAATTTTATGCATTGCATTTACGGTGCGTAATAGAGAAGAAGAGAAACTTAGAGTATTTGACAGGAGATTTTAAGAGCGATACTTGGTCCTAAGAAGATCAGTGATGGAGTTACTAGAGCGAGAAAAAATAGCGAACTCATGGATGCTGTCGAAAATGAAGAGATTGTCAAGTTCATAAAGGCACAGAGGCTAAGATGGTTGGAACATGTGATGCGGAAGAATATGAACACAACGATAAGAAAGGTAACGGATTGAAAACCAAATAGTGGTAGAATCAGAGGAAGACCAGATGGTTGAATGAGGTGAAGCGAGATCTAAAAAACATGAACATAGGTGATTGGAAAAAGAAATGCAGCGACAGGAAGGAGTGGTGGAAAAGGTAAAGTCGCACATGAACCTGCAAAAGGGGCACGAAGAAGGAAACAGGAGTAATCCACCTTATGAATGGATTGAGAGGACCTCAGAAATGAGGTGTCAATATTCCGCAAGGAACGAATGCCGTATCGATATTCTTCTTCTTCTTCCTCTTAAATTAGGACTAGGTCCTGTACTATCCAACAGTAACCTCGACAAAGATCCGAAGCTACTGCTGCTTCTGTAAGCATATTATTTGTTTTACATCTGAAGTAGTTTGCTAGACTGGCTTCAGATGTGCCTGTTGCCCTATATTATCGTTAATGATGGCAATTCATTAACATGGGAGGACCACCGGCTTTACGTGCCTTCCGAAACACGGGGACGGTCATAGATAGAAAGAGAGTCAGAAAGAAAACTTTCCTTTGTAGACTCCTTCCGGGTTCGAACCGGGTGCCTTAGCATCAGTAGTCGATCGCTCTAACTACTAGGTCAGTGACCGTCTCCATATTGATTGTATGATTTACGATGCATGTACCGGGATGGGACAACTTGGCGCCGCCGTTTCGGTGCCGGCCAACTTGGTGCCAACTAATTATGGAAATTATATATATTATTAACCTTTGAAATTAATATTTGATTCAACGTCTTTATTAAACGTCTGATGACAGCAGTAACCATTGTTGAAAGCTCACAAATAATGTTTCGTTTTATTGTTCATTTAACCTTATAATTTATAAAAATTTGAATCAAATTTTGATAATTATGAGCTATACCGCGTAAAAGTACAATTATATTTCGATTACCGTATTCTGTAATCTATTTTAAAATACGAGAACGTTCATTACAATCTCTGTACTTTTTTAATTTCTTCGGCGTATTATTTTTTTACACTTTTTCATGAGATTTATCTTACGATTTTTAATAAGATTTATCTTAGGATTACCGATGATTTTATTACAAACTAACTACTATTTACATTAACACAGGGCTGTTCCAAAAACTTTATCATCATTTGAGTCGCTATAAGTTATTAAAAGGGTAGACCCTTTAAGGGTAGACTCCATGACCCCCCCCCCATATTAAAAGCCAACTATTGAAAAAAATAGCAGATGCTTTTCTAAATAACTTCAAAAATATTACCTGTAAATTTTGAGTTATAGGCGAGATTTTAGCAGTTAAAAACAGGTAAAATCGATGCAATTATTTTACCAAATTTTAAAATTATTTCTTAAATTATCAATTTTATTCTTTTATCAGACATCTTCTTCTTCTTCTTTCGGTGCCTTCTCATCAAATGAGTTTGGCGATAATTATGGAAAACTCTTTTCTATCTTCTGTTGTTCTTATCAGTCCTTCAACGCCAAATCCCGTCCAATCTCTAATATTTCTCATCCACGAGATCTGCCTTTTCCCGGTCCACGGTTTTCCTCTATTTTACCTTTGATTATAAGTTGTGGGAGTTTGTATTTGCTATTACGGAAAATGTGGCCCAGATAAGCTGTTTTTCGCTGTTTTACAGTTAACAACAATTCTCGATCCCTCTGCATTCGCTGCAGAATCGTGTTGTTAGATATTCTGTCCGTCCAGGGGATTTTCAGCATTCGTCTAAATACCCACATTTCAAAACTCATTATGTTCACCTTTACCGTCCAAGCTTCCATACCATAGAGCAAGACAGAGTAAACGTAGCACTTTACCATTCGATATCGGAGTTCCTAGCTCAGGGCACGACTACACAGGAATTGTTTCAGATTTTGAAAGACTGCTCTAGCGTGTTCTATTCTAGTTCTTATTTCGATCTCCGGGCCGAGACTGTCCGTGATCCAACTGCCCAGATACCTAAACCTTTCAACTTGTTGTATGCGCTGCCCATTTATAGTTATGTTTGTCTGAATGTTGGCCAACTTTGCAATTACCATCACCTTAGTTTTTTTTGAGATTAATTTTTAGTCCGTAATCTCTTCCCATCGCCTCAAGTCTGTCAAGTATAAACTGTAACTGTAAAATTTGTGAACCGACCGCAAATTTGTTTTTTTAATGTGTAGAGAACGATGTCCTTTTTCATAATTCACTTCATAATCCGAATTCGGGTTTCTTGACTGTCTCCGTTTTCTTCAAATAAAAATTTTATTGATAGAATATTATGAATATGGACCAGACGACATAAACAACGAGCTGATAAAATACGGCGGAGAAGCACTGCGCGACAAAATACACCAACTGTTCTGCAAAATAATACAAGAAAAAAGAGTGCCGGAGAAATGGAAGATAAGCTACACGATACGATAATAGTATTTAAAAAAAGGAGACAAACATCTACCAGACAACTATAGAGAAATCACGGTGCTAAACGCAATTTTAGAACTAATATATAATACAAGATAATAATAAAAGATAATAAAAGATGAAATATAGCTTAACACGAAGATGGCAGAAGAACAACAAAGTTTCCGAAAGAATAGAAGCACAATAGATGCAATATTTATATAGTACGCCAATTAGGGAGAAATCCAACGAGTTTAACTGTCCCTCGTTTATTTCAGCTTGCATAATTGTGGGATAGGTACCTAAGGCCATAGATGCCTCATATCTTGGGTCATGTATGCCTATGTCTATTCCTTCTTCAGTTTTTGATCCATCTGTATACCAGTTGGAGGATTTTGTATCTTTTTGTATTGTTTGACTTTTAGCCGTAAATCGGTCCTTAATAACATCTTCAAACGATGTCTCAAAGTCAAAAGTTCTCGGAATAATATCTGAAAGTTTTTCAATCAGATCTGGCTGTATGAAGTTCAATATCTTTAGGTGACCTGTTCTATCTACTGGTTTGAATTTCCTAGTTTGAGTAATTTTTATGGCGGTTTGTAGGGCTTCCTTCTTCACCCGTAGGTAAAGAGGTGGTAGATCTAAAAGTGCCTCTATAACCTCAGTAGGGGTGTACGCATAGCCCCTGTAATACCCGGACACGCTAATCTTTGCAGTTTCTGTATTCTGCTTTGTGTCGTAGTTTCATTGGTTTTTGTCCACCATCCGAGAGATGCATAAATGACAATGGGTCTTATTATTGATGTGTATGACCAATGGATCATTTTTGGTTTTAGTCCCCAGTTCCATCCAAAGGGTTTACGACTGGTCCAGAAGGCACCCGTTGCTGTGGAAAAAGTTTTATCCACATGAGGTTTCCAGGTAAGTTTTACATCCCGAGTTACTCCTAGATACTTCACCTCTCCGGAAAAGGGTATCGATGAACCATAAAGTTGCGGAGCTTTGAGGTTCACCTTCCTACGCCTTGTACATGGTACAATGATGGTTTTTGAAGGGTTCACTGTTAGCTCTTTACTCTCACACCATTCCTTTATTTTGTTTAAGGCAGTCTGGATTAGGCTTGATATTGTACTTCCGTGCCTGCATCTGATTATAATGACAATGTCGTCAGCGTACCCCAATACGCAGACTCTTTTGTCAGATAATTTCTTCAGTAGGTCGTTCACCACGACAGACCACAGGAGAGGCAATAACACCCCACCCTGCGGACATCCCCTCGCTGTGACCATTGAGATCTGCTCTCCTTCTAATGAAGCCGTTACTTTTCGGCTTTTTAGCATTGATTCTATTCTGATTATCGTGAGTAGCTCGATGCCGTGTCTCGTGGTGGCGTTTTTCTCTTACAAGGTGGTGGAGTGCGTCCACCGTGCCTTTGTCTAGTTGGTAGGCAAATTACTTGGTATGAAGCGGGATCCTTTTTCGAGATTCGCCTCTAATATGATTATCAATAATTTTCTCTACTGGTTTAAGGAGAAAGGGGGATAGGCTCATCGGGCAATATTATTTGGTCTCTTCGGGAGGCCTCCTGCCCGCTTTTGATATAAATTTTACTTTCACCTTCTTCCATGCTTTGGGTAAATGTCCCAGTGCATAGCTAGCTTTAAATATTATTATTATATAATATTAAATAATATTATATTATTATGTCGACCTGTTTTTTGGCCTTATTGAATGCTTTCCAGGCTGTGACCTTGAGTCTCTCCGGTTCTCGTCTACGTCTCGAGAGACAATTTTTTTCTTCGGTGAGCAACTGATCTCATAAGAGTTCATTATGCACTGACTTATATGGTTCGAGGCTGTTTCTAATTCCTCGGTGGTAGCTACTTCGTATTGGAGGTCTTCTAGCTCGGTTTTTAGTGTCTCTTTCCAGTCCGTCTTTTTGGGCACCGTACATTTTACTATTTCCACTTTTGTGCTCTTCATATCAAATAAAATAGAAACGTGATCGGAGAAAGATACCTCCTCCAGCACTTTTCAATTTTTAAGAATATGACATATAAACGGAGTGGCCAGTGTGAGGTTTATTATCTCTTGCCGAATCGCGTCATTAAAGGTGGGCTTTTTACCTTTGTTTATAATGTCTAGATGGTTAGAACCATCGATCTTTTATTAAATAGTGCGACATACCTGTATCCTATTAGCAGGTTGCTTTGAAGCACAGATATGTTGGGGGGGCCTGGAATGTTTTTCTTTTGGTTAGCACCTAAAACAGATGCAACTGCATATACACGGAAGAATATTTTGTATACGCTGTCACTTTTGTATCATAAACAAAATATTGGTTTGAAACAGTAAACAAACAAAAAATTGTGTGTTATATTCAAATTTTAATAGGAATTAATAAATAATTGTAAGTTGGTGATATTGTAACAGTGTAAACATGTTTGTATATTATAGCGACCCTGTACGGTATGCAATCTGTGATACATCTTCAAAAGGAAAACACACATTTTTTTTGTGATTTTTCTTAATAATCCTCCAGTATAAGACACTTGAAGATGCCTTTGACTGGTGTAGGTTTATTTGGATGCACTTTGTGCTCTGGAGGTCTTCTTCTTTGGCCCTTTTTCCTCCGATTTCTTAAGGTCTTTCCTAGCATTTCTCGCCTGGTGAGGCGGTTTGCTAGGGTATTTGGGTGTGGTCGGCTTATTTTCCCTGCCTGAGGTAGGCACTTTGGGGCGCGCACCGGAGCACCCCTGTTGCTCTTCTCGAGTGGAGTGGGCTCGACCTGTACTAGTGCTAGGCGCACTGAACGTTGGAGCATCCTCGCCTGCACTTGTAGTTTGAGCACTTTCTTGTTTGCCCTTTTTTGGGCGGACCTGTATCTTCCCAAATCTGTGGCCGATCTTAAAGTTCAACTTTTTTAAATTCTCTTTAAATTCTGACTCTCTGGTATATATGCCACAAATATCTCCATGTGAGGCATTTCTGCCTCTGGCACGACCTTCAGTGCGGCATCGTCGCAGGGTTTAAGTTCTGCCTCTAGGCTCTTTACCCATTCACCTGTAGCTGCATTGGTACACGTAATACCAAGCCAGCATGGTCTTTTGTGGATTTGATGGAATTGTGGCTTTATGTCAGGGCCCTTTTCTTTTCTCCACTATTTTATCCAGAATTGCTTCCTGAATGGCTTCAAGTTGTTCCATAGTCAGGAGCTCTCTTGGATATAAGGAATGAAATAGTATTTCTATCTTTACCCCGGTTAAGGCTTGGCTGAAAGTAAGCTTTTTCACCTTTGCCAGGTGCAGCCGCTATCTCATCAGTCTTTGCCCGCTTTTTGTTTGGGTTTCCAGGGTACAGCCATCAGGATCCATTTCTTTTGACAGATTTGTTGCTGTTGTAACCTACGAGGGCAAGTTCCTTGGCTTTGTCAGCCGGTTGACCCTTTTGCTTCCCTTCCCTCCTTGTATTTTGCCTCGATTATTATTACCTACGCACATTTACGTACTATAATTTTTTTTTTTTATTGACTAATCGAGTGTACAAAATTTATTCCGTATTTAAATTTCGCTCCAAATCATTATTCGCAGAAATTGATACAAGGTCATTTATTGGTGTTGACAACATGGTGGAACATTGGCCAATCAAACTCCCTGTATACAATGTTAATTTAACATGCGCGTAGTTGCTAACAAGGAAGTTCAGCGACACGTGTAACACAATTTTTTCCACGTGGCGGGTAATAATTACTAGAGCGCAAGCGCAATAGCCAATTTTCGTTCCATTTAAATTTAAGCGCAAATGCGCTTGCGTAGTACTGTGTGTTACTTGAAATAATTCGTTGTGGAACAAACCAATTATTTTCTGCGAGAGGCACGTGTAATATTATTTTCTGCGAGTTGCACACAAGGAAAGGTAAAAACATATTATTATTATTTGATAGCAAGTCGTTTTAATTTATATATTTAATTGTTATATAGTATGGCGTTCTTAAATTCTTTCCGTTCCTTCCAAGTCTTGGGGCTAAACGCGGATGTACCGGAAGATGCGTTGCTATCCAGATTTGGTTTGTTTGGGCGTGTGTCCCATTTGGAAAAGTATAAAAGTGGAGAAGTATTTGTTTCGTACTTCAAGAGTTTTAATGCTCAAAGAGCCTTTGAGGTACTTAACAAAAGCTTTATGTTTGGAGGATTTCTAATCTTGACATGGGCGAATCATGTTGATCGACAACCCATTAGTACCTTCTATTTTTATAATTTATGTAAAAATATAAACGAGGAAGGATTGCAAGCCCTGTTTGCGCCATTTGGAAATATTTTAGCATCGCATATTGTCCGTGATGACCAAGGACGCTCGTTAGGAACTGGGCAAGTTCACTACAAGGAATGCATAGTAAACCAAGTTTTAAGTGCATTATGCTATAAGACAGTGAACAACCAAATTCTAAATGTTGAATATCTTTTATCGCCAAGCAAAGAGGAAATTCCTCCACAATCGGGACCCTATGTATTCGTAGAACATATAAAAATAAATGTGCCGGATTTTGCAATACGTCGTGAATTGGAATCGTTTGGGAATGTAAAGAACATACATATTGTAAAGCATGAACATCAGAAGCACGCCTACATCTTTTATGAAGATCCAGGTGCAATGAAGAGGTCGGTAGATTTGATGATCTCAAAAATGGTATATTTTCGGCCCATAAATGTTCGTGCACCGAACACTTTCGAAAATCCATCTTCTCTTGATCCCCTAGACTCCAAACCAATTGCAACTTCCGTGGTGTTCGGCCCTAAGGATGGTCCGTCTTCCAAATTATTTTGGAACGTATATGTTGTCCCTAGTTTTGATGTTACTGCAAGATGGAATATTTACCATACTTGTCGAGCATTGTAATATGTTTTGTTAATTTCTAGTTTAACTTTGTTAAACTTTTAATTTAATTTTGTTAATGTTTAGTTTAAAGTAAATGTAAGTTGTGTTGTATTTAATATAAGTTCTGTTCAGTGTTTCGAATTTTCTATTCGTTTCGAAAAATTCTTGTTGAATTGTAATTTTGAGGTTTGAATAAGTGCGAGAATTTTAAATTTAGAAAAATTGTAAGGATTTTTAAGACGAGCAAAAAAGTATTTCGTATTCTAAAATAATGCTCTGTTTGGTACAGTGCTTAGGAGCTTATGTCTATTTCTAGGTTTAATAGCTTGTATGTTATTATGTTATAAGTGTTGGTATTCCAAATCTAATTTAATTTGTCTGGCATTTACAGTTTTTCAGACAATGTTAAACACAGAAGCCTTTATAATTTGAGTGATTACCTCGGATGAAACATATTAACATTCGATACAAGATGTTTGTTTTCTTGAACATTTATTAGTTGTGGTCTCCAACACATTTAACACAGCAAGGCTTTTACAACAGAAGGTTTTGATGTGCCCATACCTCTGGCATTTAAGACACTGGGGAATGTCGAGACATCCATAAAACAGTTTTAACTACTTCCCTGACCACAAGGTAGTTCCGGAGAAAATATGTTTAACCAAGATCTTGTTAAAAAAATACGTTAAAAACCCCTTGACCTTGCATTAGATAAGCCCGGACGGTATGCGAGAGCTGCGAATCCAACAGGTACCTATAGGGAAGAATAATAAAACACAAATCTAAAGTTTAAATTTATTCTCCCCAAAAAAATGGAAGGCATTAGTACTTATCAGGATATGAGACATACAAACATAAAACAAGTAAAAATAAACTCGGGTCGAGGACCTAAAGTTCACATGTTTTTAAAAACAAAAAAAATACAGTTTGGTTTCCCTGAAGGGGAAAAACAAACAATCCACACAAATGAATAGCAAAATGCCTACAGGATTCCATCACTGAATAACAAGCATTGCATAAACTTAAAGTTTCAAAACTTACCCAGCATCACACAAAAAGTCATATTCATCTTAACAAAAATATCCTTTGTCATTGGAAATCCTTCTAACTCCGGTATATTCCTGGTTTGACGGAAAACAAACTCCGGCTTTGCATGAGCAAAGAATCTAAAACCAAAAAACTTATTAAACAAAAATCTTATTAAACAAATGAGAAATACCTGTATCGGTCTTACGGCAAAATATTCGTGAAATCAGAGCAATTCATTGTCGCAGGCAGCATCAAATATAATTAAATTACGATGGACATACAAAATACATCCGGGTCTCTAAAAAGGCGGTAGCACCAACCATGGAATCCGGCGACAAAAAGAAACTGGAAGCTCGCGCCACCGAGACAGTGTAAAAGGAACCATAATAACAAATCCGTCAATACGATGGTCCAAACTCTCACTAAAGTGACGGCTAACCATCAGTTCCATCCAACTAACAACCTCTCGCAATCAAATCAAGCCTTACTCCATATGGCGTCAAATCAAAACATGCTATCCTCACTCTGTAAAGAAATTAAGTTGTCATTATTGCTTAAGGTCGCAGTGACTGCGGTAGTTTGAGGTTATGCCTCCTACACCACATCTTTCCGTTATTTACCAATTCAACCAATGCTCATCCTGATGCAATCTATGTGGTAACTGGCTTTAAATTTCATTTTACCTTGTATTAAGTCTTCATATCTTGTTAAAACTCGCTCGCAAATCTCACACAACATTATGCAGGGCCGCACTCTATAATTTGATGATAAAACTATTTATAAATGATTATTATTAACTTGTGAAAATATAATTTCAGCATTCTTCTTCATGTGCCATATCCGGTCCCCGGGACGTTGGCGATTCAACTTGGTCGAAACCAAGATGAATTTACCAGGAGTATAATTCATGAGGTGGTCACGAAATCACGAATCAAAACACATTCAAAGTGATCACCCAGCCAATGTTTCCTTTGCATTAAAGTCCAAAGACGAGAATCGTGAAAATCAATACTAGAGTTGTTTGGCCACACATTACAACATATTGAGTCACCCCATGTGGGAGAACAAAATTTCAGTTGGAGTAACACCTAAAATTTAAAAATCGTAATGAAATCGAACCGTTTTCCACGTCGCCTGAAGATAATTTACCAGTTACCCAAGATCGGTAAAAAACCTTCCATCCGTTCAATAATTAAAGTAGATGATGTCAAAGCCACAGCGAAAAACACAATCCTAGAAAATAAAAACGTTTACTTACTTTCGACAAATCCAATTGAACTTATGTTAGAATAACTCCAGAAATGACAAAATCGGTAAACGATGGTTCTTGTGACCCATAAATTGGCTCCTTAAACAAAATTGATTTTTCTCCAATTTTTATTGTAAAACTTGAATAATCTGTGCAATCGTCATACACTTGCGATGCAACAGATTTCGCTTTGCTAGGACTTTTTGATTAATCTAAAAAGCATCATTCCACTCTCTTCGACTGCACAGATGGAAGCTGTGTTTTTAGTCAAGTCAGCAAGTCGTGATTTATACCTTCTGCCGGCTTTAAGTATACTTAAAATATAAAAAGTAAACCATAAAATATTTTTATTAGAGATCAGGCTTTAATACATTCAAATTGATAAATAATATTAATATTACCGTACCAACTCATAACTGTTTATTTTAATTTATTACAGTTGCTTAGTTACATCACAGGTAAGTCTTTTAATTTCTAGGTAATAAAAATATATGAAATTCTAATAATAAAATAAGAAGCCAATAGAAAAATACTTTTAATTATTTACATTGTGCTTAATCACAAAAAGTTTAAATAAATTATATTTTAATTAAAACAAGCACATGAGAGAACAAATTAAAAGTATTGACTAGATTAGTAATCGTTAAGCTTCTACGGCCCCCAATCTTTAGCGTACTAATAACAAAACCACATAAAATTTGCCACAGATAGCCCACACAATACATTTACTGACTAAAAGCAAATGGAAGCCAGTCCAAACAGCGTCTCTCTGTCACCAACGTAATTTCCAATTGATTCCAAATACAGTAGTTTAGGGATACCCGTTTCCTTTAAAGATAGTTTTCAAGTACGTGGATATTAGTAGGCCAAGTGTCGCTGATTTTGGTTATCTTTCTCTTTTTGTCACTGCCCAGTTGCAATGTCAAAAAAATAAATATATAAAGGGACTTCTGGTTTAATATTGCTGTTTAGTATCAACTACATTTCAATGTCTGCCAAGATGCTAGAGTATTCCCCCACGTTCGATAACTTGATGACTGGCAGGGTGAGGGCCATTGTATTGAAAGCAATACAATGAGCCAAGCTCAACAGTTAGTGTGTATGAGACTTGCTCAGGTTGGCTTTTCAAAACTAAAAGTGTGGGCTATCTGTATATTTATTTGGGGTAAAACACAAACATATATTAAGAATAAAATTTCAATGATTATCACCAACAAACGTAATTATCTACCCGGGGTCGGCGCCAGCTTTTATGCCATTATAAGCAAGATTGAAAATTTGCCACTCTTCCTTCCATTTTCGGACAGTAAATAACGTTTTCAAATTAAAGTAAAAATATTGAGGTATCAAATACTTAAGTGTCGCTCGTAAACGGTAGAAAAGTAAAAGAATTGCTTTTGTAAGAAAACAAAACCTGAAATTTGATAATTTAATGTTATCAAAGTTATCATAAGTTTTCTCGACATTTGCAGAAAAAGAAATTTTGTCAATCAAATATGGGGTCGGTAATTTTTCTTTAAAATAATATTAGGTCTCCTGTCCGAAATAATATTAATATAATAATAATCAAAATGACGTATTAATTTGTATTATTTAATAGTTGGGGATTGTATTAAATTTTTTTAATCCAATTTATGTTTTTAATTTGTTTGATGATTTTGCACGAGTAAGCTTCCGTTTGCTCGTGGCACCGACCCTGCATGTACTGTAAGAATTGTTATTTTTTTTTTAATTATTATGTGAACAAATAAACACAACATAAAGATAAAATATTGGAAAACTTGATATAATGCAAGTTACAAAAAATCTTTACTTTGAGACAATTGTCTAGAAAAATAAAAAAGCGAGTACATTTTTAGGAAAGTAAAATTTCCAAGTTTAAAGATTTAAAATGAACCACATACATTGAGTTTCCAAGTTAAAATTGTTTTACAAAGTATGAACGCCAATAAGGGCAAACCTAATTAAATAAAAATTTGTTGTCAGCATTTAGTATAAAATATACATTACATTTTTAAAAGAATGTTTAGACATTATAAGGAAACACTTGAGTAATTACTCCAATTCCTTTTGTACTTCCTTCCCTAAAAAGCAAACGCTGACCTACATGTACTAACTCTGGGTACCTCTTAAACTTAAAAAGAACGGAATCTCTTTCATTAGTGTGAATGCATTTTGATGAAAAGATACCAATAACAACTGCAGTTTGGCGTACATTACCAATGTGAACGGTTGTTTGAAAACCTTCGTAAATAGCAGTAGCATGAAACAACACTGAAATTTTTGCTTGGAAATAGATGCATCCTCTTGCATCTTCATCTGCACTTATCAGCACCATACCATTTCTTAAATTTGGAATGGTAACATCAAGTGAAACAGCCGCACTTTGCCCTGCACGTACCATTCGGCATGGTACTTTATTTCGATGAATAGATTTTACAACTGCTTTTGTAAATAATCCATCTTGGTGAGGACCTATTTTTACTTTTGTACCTTCGGTTATCACACCTCTTGACAGTAAGCCACCAAGAACTTGACCAACATTATCAACACGAAAATTTTCATCAATTTGAAACTCGAGGCGTTCCTGAAAAGAGAAACTCAGTGAGAATTAATATTAAAAAAAATTAACTACTTACTTGTTGCAGCCGTTCGCATTCTTTGGAACTCACTCCAGGAGGTAAAACATAGAGAAAGCGAAGTAGTAAATCTAATCCTTTACCCGTTACATTTGAAACACAAAAGATTGGTACTACGTTTTCTTTTAACTGGTTTGTTCCAGCAGTGATCACATCATCAATATTCTTAATAACTAGTGGAACACGACGACTACCAACTTGTTTTAAAAGCGATTCCAAACTTTGCAATGTATTCGTAGGGCAGTTTTTATCAGTTTTTTGTTATGACAATAAAAAATGGCACATTCAAAGCAACAGCTAAACTCAAATGCTCTTTTGTCATACCAACTGCACCACTAACACTAGAAATCTAAAAAAATTTTAAATTAAAACTCTTACAATAACAAAAATGGTTAAAATTACAACTAGCATTGCATGATGAGGTGAATATCCAGAAAAACCTTTGATTGTAGTATGTATGTACTTTTTATGGCCGGCAAGATCTAAAAAATGTTACCAGTTTTGTAGACGCTTCACATATTTGTTCAGGAGACATCAATCCATTGTCATTATAATTAACCGATTCGCCCTACAATGCAAATTTTAATTATGATTGAAATTTAACTTTATTTAAATTAAACCTGTGAATTAAATCCAAGAATTTCATGAGATATTGAAGATGTACGGCCACTATTTATTTCATGCAAATGTCGAAACATATTCAATCTTGCACTACCACGACCGTTATCCAAACTTCCTCTTGTTAAAACACCTAAAAGGGTCGACTTTCCTACAGTTGCGTTTCCTACAACTGCTACTCTTATTTCAATACAGTTTTGGTCATCAGGAACCTAAAATTTATCAAATATAAAAATTAATTAAAAATAAGCAAATTTAGAAGTGTCAATGGTTAAAAAATAAATGCTCATCATGTTTGTTAGTTTTAATAACGTAACCGTTAATAAAGGGCCTGATTTTCGAAAAAAAGGATTTTGGTTGTCATGTATGTGCTTGACTTTATTTCTGCTAATGTTGAAAGAACAAGTGAAAAAATGTCGAAAATTTTATTTGTGTTGACATAGTCGTATAACGTTTCTATAAATTTTGTATTTTCATAATATTTTGTGTGATGACCCTTTATATAGGTTTGGTAAATTGATATTTTTGATAGGAGCGCCAAAATTTGAATTTGGAGAAATTAGAAAAATTAATTAAAACTTCCTATTACTCTCAGACTTGTTCAACAAGTAATTGCTTCAAGTGCTACATACCATATAGAAGAAAGATTGAAAATTGCAAGAAAACATTAAACTTGGAAACGAATGGAGTAAAATTATTTTTTCTAACGAGAAAATATTTAATTGAGTTAGCCCTGATGGCTTTAAATTTTATTGGCATGACTTAAATAGAAAAAAAGATGTCACAATAAACGTGAATCGTGTAACAGTACAGTATGGGCTACATTTTCCTTTACCAGAAAAACTCTGATATGTTGAATACCACCAGAATGAACAGCGAAAAATATACTGAGCTATTAGAGAAGGTTTTAGTGGATTTTACTGAGTTACAAAACACAGAAGATTTCATTTATACTTTATAAAAATTCAACCCAATACAAAAACGTGGAAGAATTAAAAAGTGTAATAAAAAAAGCATGAGACGAAATTCCAATAACTATACTCCAAGAATTAATTAGATAATTTTTAAGTCCATTGCAAGTAGGGAGGTTATATTCACTATTAAATTATAATTAAAGTTTTTTCTAATAAAATTCATAAAACGGTAAACAAACAGGTATAGAAATTTCCAAAATAAAGCCAATGATAGTTTTTGGATCCTAATACTTACTACCTTCATGAAAATAAGCAGGGTTCTAACAATTTAATATCAGAACTTTAATAAAAATGCAATTTCACTCAGTGTATATTTCACCAAAAGTATTATTGTATAAGTTTTTGATTGATGTAGTTATTGAGTTTTGTTTACGATATTTTTGAGTATAAATCCAAACACTTTCAAAGAATTCAAAATAAAGCAATGAAAATTATTACTCAAGGTAATAGGTTCACGCCAATTACAGAAATGTTGGGTGTTTTGAATTGAATAAATGTGGTCAGCGATTAAGATATAAATCTTTGGATATGGTTTACAAGGTTAAGAATAGGATGGCTCCGGGATATTTGTTTGAAAAATTGAGATATGTGAATGAGATACACACATAAAGGGATACTACACAGGGAAATAATTTTTACATGAAAACGGCAGTGTCAACAAGAATGTGTAGTACACTTTAAGAATGTAGACATACAAAAAATGTGATAGTTACAGAACATTTAGAAATCTGTCGGCTCCACACATTAAGGAAGGAATTTTACTCTAATTTTATTTTAATACAGATAATTTGTTATTATGTGTTTACTTTATCATAATATGTAATATGAAAGTTTTACTTTCGTGAAGAAAAAAATGGAGATTTTGATGGATTCACACTTATTCAGATTTGATAAACTAAATAAGAACATTTTCAAATTTTGTTAAAATTTTTCTCTTAAAATTAATAGGAATTTCAAAACCAAATTTGGTATTTACATTCTTATATTGAAGCATTCATGAAATCATTTCTTATTTAAATTTTGTTTTCTTCAATATTTACTAAAAGCATGACAAAGTCATGGGCATCGTCACATCCAATTTTTTTCCTTTTTGTTGTAAACTTAACGTTAGTTTCAAAGGGAAAAGAAAAGTTTTTGGCAGGCAAGAGTTGGATTTGTTTTGTTGAAAAATATACAGGACATTGTTACTGTTTCACTTTTGTTTCTGTATTCGAGAGTCAGCAACATCAATGAGTTAATTTTGATATTAAGGTGACCTGCATAAAAGTGCATTACACAAATATATGTGGAAACTTACATTTACTAGTAATTAAAGATCATTGACCTCTTCTTCTAATTTAAATTGCTTGTTAGTTTATTTGTTTTAACTGCTATTTTGTATGAATTTTAATTACCGAATTGCAATATTACGTAAACTTAAATAGCATTTTGCAAATAAACTTATTATAATTTTTTTTGTTATCATCGTTTTATAATATATTCTCTCTCTATTGCATTGATTTATGATCATTTTATAAGTAAAGTAATTCTTAACAGTCCTATCGATTTTTCTGTATTGCAGAGAACAATTTATTGTTTCCCATTTACTTTACAAAATCTCATAATAAAAATAACTGATTAACTTCTGCGGATAGAATTTTTAAAGATAACAAAAATTACTAAAAAAAAAGGAAGTTACTACAAATAAGTTGTGTGGTACCTGGAGAGATAGCAAAATAGAATAAGAATTTTATGTCTAGTTCAGCAACTTCTGTAGCTGATTTTGATCCAAAAGACAACCAATTTTTAAAATAAAAATTAGGAAAATTTTCAATTCGCTCCCGTTTAAATTTGGGGATTTACAAAAGCAACTTGTGAAGCTATTCAATGAAAAATTATAGAAATTATGCTTTGTTATAAGTTTCATACTAACAATGTATGATATGATGAAACAATTTAAATATAGAAGACCTGACTTTTTTGGCTTGCTTCCATAAATGAATTTAATTTATTTACAATTGAGTAGACCTACCTTTCTAACTAATACTTCAGCTATACTCCTATTATTATCCACTTGTTTTTCTCTTAATACTGTTGTCGTAGCCCCTAATTTTAAGGCCATTTGTTGTAAAGTTTGCAAACTGGCGGTTAAATCGCAACTGGATAGTCCTGCAAGGGACCCATTATCTTCCACACCTATTTCATAAATGGCTTCTCCTTCACCTTCTCTTAACCGCCAATTAATCTTAAAAATAAAATTAAAAAGCTATACCATAAAATTAAAGTTTTAAAGCAATTTTTTATTACCTGTGTAACAAGGTGATCAAATCTTTGTTTTGTAGGATTAATAATTTTTAATTTATATTCGATATTTCCTGTTTGAGGTTCTGGAGGTAAACAACTCTCATTTTCGTTTATGTCAACAATGCTATGGGTATTGCAATGATCGCAAGGATTTGGATTAAACAAATTTACAAACGATTCCATTTTATTACATTTATTTCACTTCCTAAAATTTAAAAAACTTAAACAAAGACAAAGAGAATGGTTTTATAATCTGGCTGAACATATGATGAAATTGAGTGAAAGTGATTACAAAACAGTATGCAACATTTACTACAATTATGACGACTACCTTGTTAATTAAAAAAATTTTAAGTAAAATCTAATTGAATTTGTATTTGTAAGTAAATAACAACAACAATTTTAAAAATAGATTTTGAAATTTAGATACCTGTATTATTGAGTGAACAAAATCGTCTTTAAAATCATTTAAAAAAATTAAAACCTTATAAAAACATACATATCAACTCGGCAATGGTTAAAAACTGGTATTACACATCAATATTACATTTAACTTTAGAAAATGACCAATAACAACAATAAACATTTCACAATTTGCACAACATTTGCAAACCTTTCGTTTATGTTTAGCGACATCTACTTCAAGCTTTCAAGGACACATAGGCGGTTCTCAATATTTTCTCCCTATAAACAACTATAAATAGCATCACAGTTTGCAATCCAAACAAACGAACATTTTGTTATTTAATAAACTACATACACAAGGTGCTTCTTAAATAATAAGCGTTTGGAGATTATAAAAAGCACAAAAATAAATTTGGCCAATAAACCCATATCCGCAAACCCATGGCCGGATTATTGTATACACAAAAAGACAAATGCCGATTAACTAAAATTTAAAAAAATCATGTGCCTGGCGAGCACACACAACTGATGAGAAACTTTCTCTACTTTTACTTTTTGGAATATTATTTTGCTTTTTTTGACAATCAAAAATTGGGGACGAGTAGGAAACCCGTCATTCGATTTTGACCATTTTTAAAATGGATTCTGAAAGATGAGGACGTAATTAGCACATAAAAAAATTTAAATTTGCGGATAAAACGGCTTTAAAAATTTATTAACAATGCAATTTACTTGTTGGCTCTTTTGAACTGTAACCCCGCCCACCAAAATTGAAATAGATTGTGGTGACAGTAAAGATGCCATAATCTCGTTTTTACAACGAATTATAACGGATGAGGGTGTAATTAACTAATTAAAAAATTAAAATTGTGATCGGACAACAAATTTCGGAAAAAAATTCACTTTTGTGTGAATCCGACTCTTGACGTAGTTGCGTTTATCAAAACCCACTTTCCGCACCCTGGGTTCCGGGCGGTTCAAACGGTTTTAAACGGGGTTATTATTATTTATTTTTATTATTATTATTTATTATTATTATTTATCAAAAACATCCCCAAGTACCTCTAACTCGAAAAAGTATGGATGTTGACGTGACGGATCTCAGGGAGCAACTGGTATCTCCCAACCGGAGCGGTTAAGATTCCGGATCGCGATTTTACCATTTTGAAGTGGATTATGAAAGATGAGGGTCTAATTAGCGTATAAAAAATAAAATTTGCGGAATATTCACACAATTTTGAAAAACGGCTTTAAAGTTAATTGGAATGCAATTTTATCATTGGCTCTTTTCAACTATAACCCGCCCCAAAATTGAAAGAGGCTGTGGCGACAGTAAATATACCAGAATCTCGGTTTTCACGACGAATTATGATAGATAATGGTGTAATTAGCTAATAAAAAATTAAAGTTGTGATCGGACAACAAATTTTCGAAAAAAATCACTTTTGTGTGAATTCGTTTCGAGGTGGTTGCACTGTCAAAACCTATTTTCCGCACCCTACGCGACCCTCCGGGTCGCTCCGGGGGCTCCGAACGGTTTTGACACGTGCTAAACTCATTAAAAACATCCCTTAAGCGGCTCCAACTCGAAAATTTTGAAAGTTGACGCGACGGATCTCTGAGAGCGACTGGTATCACCCCACCACTAGTCACTGTCGACCCAGGCACAGCACACGTACCGCCAACAGAATAAATGATACCTTTTCATTTTAATACACTTACATGTATTTCTTATGGGAAATTTGCAATTTTCAAAATGAAATTGTGGCCTTATTACAACTCCGACAAGATTGATCCTCACCTTAAAGAGCTTGTATTTTTGTGTTCTTTCGTTTGGTATAGCCATTTCTATAGGAAAAGTGAGCTCGAACCCGGGAATTTTAACTCTACTCCCAACCACTAGTCATTGTCAACCCAGGTGCAGCACACGGACTGGTGATAGAATGGCCGCCTAATGATGTAATACTCGCAATAATTCACTTACATGTATTTCTTATGGAAAAATTGTAATTTTCAAATTTGGGTGATTTTTAAACTTTTTGTGATTAAGCACAATGTAAATAATTAAAAGTATTTTTCTATAATACGTGGAAAACGGTTCGATTTCTTTACGATTTTTAAATTTTAAGTGTTGCTCCAACTGAAATTTTGTTCTCCCACATGGGGTGACTCAATATGTTGTAATGTGTGGCCAAACAACTCTAGTACTGATTTTCACGATTCTCGTCTTTGGACTTTAATGCAAAGGAAACATTGGCTGGTGATCACTTTGAATGTGTTTTGGATTCGTGATTTCGTGACCACCTCATGAATTATACCACCTGGTAAATTCATCTTGGTTTCGGCCAAGTTGAATCGCCAACGTCCCGGGGACCGGATATGGCACATGAAGAAGAATGCTGAAATTATATTTTCATAAGTTAATAATCATTTATAAATAGTTTTATCATCAAATTATAGAGTGCGGCCCTGCATAATGTTGTGTGAGATTTGCGAGCGAGTTTTAACAAGATATGAAGACTTAATACAAGGTAAAATGAAATTTAAAGCCAGTTACCACATAGATTGCATCAGGATGAGCATTGGTTGAATTGGTAAATAACGGAAAGATGTGGTGTAGGAGGCATAACCTCAAACTACCGCAGTCACTGCGACCACTAGCAATAATGACAACTTAATTTCTTTACAGAGTGAGGATAGCATGTTTTGATTTGACGCCATATGGAGTATGGCTTGATTTGATTGCGAGAGGTTGTTAGTTGGATGGAACTGATGGTTAGCCGTCATTTTAGTGAGAGTTTGGACCATCGTATTGACGGATTTGTTATTATGGTTCCTTTTACACTGTCTCGGTGGCGCGAGCTTCCAGTTTCTTTTTGTCGCCGGATTCCATGGTTGGTGCTACCGCCTTTTTAGAGACCCGGATGTATTTTGTATGTCCATCGTAATTTAATTATATTTGATGCTGCCTGCGACAATGAATTGCTCTGATTTCACGAATATTTTGCCGTAAGACCGATACAGGTATTTCTCATTTGTTTAATAAGATTTTTGTTTAATAAGTTCTTTGGTTTTAGATTCTTTGCTCATGCAAAGCCGGAGTTTGTTTTCCGTCAAACCAGGAATATACCGGAGTTAGAAGGATTTCCAATGACAAAGGATATTTTTGTTAAGATGAATATTACTTTTTGTGTGATGCTGGGTAAGTTTTAAACTTTAAGTTTATGCAATGCTTGTTATTCAGTGATGGAATCCTGTAGGCATTTTGCTATTCATTTATTCATTGGTGTGGATTGTTTGTTTTTCCCCTTCAGGGAAACCAAACTGTATTTTTTTTGTTTTTAAAAACATGTGAACTTTAGGTCCTCGACCCGAGTTTATTTTTACTTGTTTTATGTTTTGTGCTTGTATGTCTCATATCCTGATAAGTACTTACGCCGTCCATTTTTTTGGGGAGAATAAATTTAAACTTTAGATTTGTGTTTTATTATTCTTCCCTATAGGTACCTGTTGGATTTGCAGCCCTCCCATACCGTCCGGGCTTAGCTAATGCAAGGTCAAGGGGTTTAACGTATTTTTTTAACAAGATCTTGGTTAAACATATTTTCTCCGGAACTACCTTGTGGTCAGGAAAGTAGTTAAAACTGTTTTATGGATGTCTCTCGACATTCCCCAGTGTCTTAAATGCCAGAGGTAATGGACACATCAAAACCTTCTGTTGTAAAAGCCCTTGCTGTGTTAAATGTGTTGGGAGACCACAACTAATAAATGCTCAAGAAAACAAAAATCGACGAATGTTAAATGTGTTCTTTACGATGGTAATCATCCTGCGAATTATAAAGGCTGTACTGTGTTTAACAACTCTCGTCTCAAAAATAACTGTAAATGTCCAGACAAATTAAATTAACAGTTTGAAATGCCGAGGACTTAGCCCAACATACATTACAAATACAAGCTTTTATTAAAAACCTAGAAATAGACATAATGCTCGTTTCTGAAACGCACTGTACCAAAAAGCATTATTTTAGAATACCAAAATACTTTTTTGGCAAATCTACAGATTGTGTCAAAATCCAAAACCCAGGGTTGAGAACCTCAAAATTGATTGACAAGGATCCTAACAAAGCACATGAGGAACCGCCATTCATTGTAAAAACAACTATTAAACTCACTTATTAACAAAAATTTTAATTAAAAGAACTAAAGCACTAGAAAATTCGAAACTGGCTGGACCACAACTGGTCAATTTTTTACTCCGTCAAACAGGCAATAAAAAAATTTTGGGAGTTCTTCACATTGGGACATCGATTCGTGCAGGGACAAATGCTAATGCACTTGGAGTGGGGATCAAGACTAACGAATTCGGGCCAGAACTTTTAAAACTATCCAAGCCAAAATAGCATCACTTTGCGATTTTTGGATCTTAAAAATCCTTACAATTTTTTCTAAATTTAAAATTATGCACTTATTCAAACCTCCAAAATTACCAATTCAACAAGAATTTCAAAACTGAATAGAAAATTCAACACTGAACAGAACTTATATTAAATACAAACAACTTACATTTACTTTAAACTAAACATTAACAAAATTAAATTAAAATTTAACAAAGTTAAACTAGAAATTAACAAAACATATTACAATGCTCGACAAGTATGGTAAATATTCCATCTTGCAGTAACGTCAAAACTAGGGACAACATATACGTTCCAAAATAATTTGGAAGACGGACCATCCTTAGGGCCGAACACCACGGAAGTTGCAATTGGTTTGGAGTCTAGGGGATCAAGAGACAATGGATTTTCGAAAGTGGTCGGTGCACGAACATTTATGGGCCGAAAATATACCATTTTTGAGATCATCAAATCTACCGACCTTTTCATTGCACCTGGATCTTCATAAAAGATGTAGGCGTGCTTCTGATGTTCATGCTTTACAATATGTATGTTCTTTACATTCCCAAACGATTCCAATTCACGACGTATTGCAAAATCCGGCACATTTATTTTTATATGTTCTACGAATACATAGGGTCTCGATTGTGGAGGAATTTCCTCTTTGCTTGGCGATAAAAGATATTCAACATTTAGAATTTGGTTGTTCACTGTCTTATAGCATAATGCACTTAAAACTTGGTTTACTATGCATTCCTTGTAGTGAACTTGCCCAGTTCCTAACGAGCGTCCTTGGTCATCACGGACAATATGCGATGCTAAAATATTTCCAAATGGCGCAAACAGGGCTTGCAATCCTTCCTCGTTTATATTTTTACATAAATTATCAAAATAGAAGGTACTAATGGGTTGTCGATCAACATGATTCGCCCATGTCAAGATTAGAAATCCTCCAAACATAAAGCTTTTGTTAAGTACCTCAAAGGCTCTTTGAGCATTAAAACTCTTGAAGTACGAAACAAATACTTCTCCACTTTTATACTTTTCCAAATGGGACACACGCCCAAACAAACCAAATCTGGATAGCAACGCATCTTCCGGTACATCCGCGTTTAGCCCCAAGACTTGGAAGGAACGGAAAGAATTTAAGAACGCCATACTATATAACAATTAAATATATAAATTAAAACGACTTGCTATCAAATAATAATAATATGTTTTTTACCTTTCCTTGTGTGCAACTCGCAGAAAATAATATTACACGTGCCTCTCGCAGAAAATAATTGGTTTGTTCCACAACGAATTATTTCTAGTAACACACAGCTACTACGCAAGCGCATTTGCGCTTAAATTTAAATGGAACGAAAATTGGCTATTGCGCTTGCGCTCTAGTAATTATTACACGCCACGTGGAAAAAATTGTGTTACACGTGTCGCTGAACTTCCTTGTTAGCAACTACGCGCATGTTAAATTAACATTGTATACAGGGGAGTTTGATTGGCCAATGTTCCACCATGTTGTCAACACCAATAAATGACCTTGTATCAATTTCTGCGAATAATGATTTGGAGCGAAATTTAAATACGGAATAAATTTTGTACACTCGATTAGTCAATAAAAAAAAAAAATTATAGTACGTAAATGTGCGTAGGTAATAATAATCGAAGCAAAGTACAAGGAAGGAAGGGAAGGGAAGCAAAAGGGTCAACCGGCTGACAAAGCCAAGGAACTTGCCCTCGTAGGTTACAACAGCAACAAATCTGTCAAAAGAAATGGATCCTGATGACTGTACCCCGGAAACCCAAACCCAAGACAAAAAGCGGGCAAAGACTGATGAGATAGCGGGTGCACCTGGCAAAGGTGAAAAAGCTTACTTTCAGCCAAGCCTTAACCGGGGTAAAGATAGAAATACTATTTCATTCCTTATATCCAAGAGAGCTCCTGACTATGGAACAACTTGAAGCCATTCAGGAAGCAATTCTGGATAAAATAGTGGAGAAAAGAAAAATGGCCGACATAAAGCCACAATTCCATCAAATCCACAAAAGACCATGCTGGCTTGGTATTACGTGTACCAATGCAGCTACAGGTGAATGGGTAAAGAGCCTAGAGGCAGAGCTTAAACCCTGCGACGATGCCGCACTGAAGGTCGTGCCAGAGGCAGAAATGCCTCACATGGAGATATTTGTGGCATATATACCAGAGAGTCAGAATTTAAAGAGAATTTAAAAAAGCTGAACTTTAAGATCGGCTACAGATTTGGGAAGATACAGGTCCGCCCAAAAAAGGGCAAACAAGAAAATGCCCAAACTACAAGTGCAGGCGAGGATGCCCCAACGTTCAGTGCGCCTAGCACTAGTACAGGTCGACCCCACTCCACTCGAGAAGAGCAACAGGGGTGCTCCGGTGCGCGCCCCAAAGTGCCTACCTCAGGCAGGGAAAATAAGCCGAGCACACCCAAACACCCTAGCAAACCGCCTTACCAGGCGAGAAATGCTAGAAAGGACCTTAAGAAATCGGAGGAAAAAGGGCCAAAGAAGAAGACCTCCAGAGCACAAAGTGCATCCAAATAAACCTACACCAGTCAAAGGCATCTTCAAGTGTCTTATACTAGAGGATTATTAAGAAAAATCACAAAAAAAATGTGTGTTTTCCTTTTGAAGATGTATCACAGATTGCATACCGTACAGGGTCGCTATAATATACAAACATGTTTACACTGTTACAATATCACCAACTTACAATTATTTATTAATTCTTATTAAAATTTGAATATAACACACAATTTTTTGTTTGTTTACTGTTTCAAACTGCTTTCAAACCAATATTTTGTTTATGTTACAAAAGTGACAGCGTATACAAAATATTCTTCCGTGTATATGCAGTTGCAGCTGTTTTAGGTGCTAACCAAAAGAAAAACATTCCAGGCCCCCCAACACATCTGTGCTTCAAAGCAACCTGCTAATAGGATACAGGTATGTCGCACTATTTAATAAAAGATCGATGGTTCTAACCATCTAGACATTATAAACAAAGGTAAAAAGCCCACCTTTATAGACGCGATTCGGCAAGAGGTAAT
The DNA here is from genome assembly GCA_036346125.1 of Lycocerus yunnanus. Lineage (NCBI taxonomy): Eukaryota > Metazoa > Arthropoda > Insecta > Coleoptera > Cantharidae > Lycocerus > Lycocerus yunnanus. The sequence continues at coordinate 2,498,649 of JARFIX010000002.1, forward strand.
CGACCTCACACTGGCCACTCCATTTATATGTTATATTCTTAAAAATTGGAAAGTTCTGGAGGAGGTATCCTTCTCCGATCACGTTTCTATTTTATTTGATATAAAGAGCACAAAAGTGGAAATAGTAAAATGTAGGGTGCCCAAAAAGACGGACTGGTGCCTCTTTAAAGAGGCACTAAGAACCGAGCTAGAACGCTCCAATACGAAGTAGCTACCACGGAGGAATTAGAAACAGCCTCTAACCATATAAGTCAGTGCATAATGAACTCTTATGAGATCAACTGCCCACCGAAAAAAGAAATTGTCTCTCGAGACGTACCTTGGTGGAATGCAGAACCGGAGAGACTCAAGGTCACAGCCAGAAAAGCATTCAATAAGGCCAAAAGAACAGGCCTATGGGAAAAATATAGAGAAGCCCTAACAAAGTACAATACAGAACTGAGGAAATATAAAAAACTGTCATGGATGGCGCTTCTGCGAAAGATCAATAAAACGGCCCCAGCAGCGCGCATTCAAAAAGCTCTGTCTAAAGATCACTCAAATACCATTGGACTCATAAAACAGCTCAATAGTGCTTACGCCGAGAACATTGGGGAAAGTTTAAATGTGTTGTTAAAAACACACTTCCCGAGATCCACGGCAAATAAACCAAGTGCACGAAATGTCTTCTGGAAACTCACACTCCAGCGGGGGTAGCAGAAGGTTAGCAGGTAAAATATTTACTCTAGAAAAAGTAAAAGTAAGATCAGTTTTGAAAAATTTTCAAACTTTTCGCCTGCGGCGCATGTTTGGGATGAAATCCATTAAAGATTTATATTGCAAAGGGTTTTTAAAAAAATATGTCTAAAGTCCCAAAAAGGCTTAATACTGTGACGTTGTGTTACTGACTTAAATTTTTGTTTTGTTTTGGAGAACCCGTATATTCACAATTAATTGATTGTTTGAGAGTCACTGGCATAGAAGTATTAACCTAGAAAGTAATATAAATAAATAAATTTTGTGAAAATAGATTATTCGAAATGCACACTGATTTATCACCCCATTTACATACGGATAAATGTAACGAATTTATAAATCTATTAAAAAAGTGTCACGAAGAAGTAAGTGTATCTTTTCGTTAATTTATATCTTGGAAGGTAGAAACGTTTTAAGAACCTGACAAGTTCATTTTTCTCTATTCTTACGGTTTTTCCCTTCTTAATACGTGACTACTTCAATAACGGATGTTTAAGTTGTAAAATTAATCCAGTTTTATTGTAGAATCAAGTGCTAAAATTTTTTGGTGTATGCAATTCCTTTGATGCAAGCGTAGTTCAATGTTTAAAAGGAGAACGTTTGGCTCGTAGACAAAGAAATTATGAAATGTCGTTAGAAAATAAGAAAAAGCAATCGGCCAAGGTAAAACAAGATCAAAACTTCAATTAGAGGAAATTGTAAATAATTGTAGTGTACTGCGTGTTTGTTAATAAAGATTATCGCTTTGTTTAACTCATAACTAAAAAAGATATTATAGACAATCAATTTTTATTATTTAGGTGTTCACACAACCACCAACTTAACATTACAAGATGTACAAATTAATAAAACCTTCACTGCACGTTTATAAAGGAATTACAATTTTTCTTTGGATTTAAAAAAATTAAACTATTTGCTAAAATTTAATATAATTGTCAGGGTTGCACACTGGCATACCAAATCATTATAGTCATAACAAAGATTCCAGCAAAAATGACCGAAGTAGAGCTTAAATCTTCATTCTGCTTTGCAGGGGGTGCAGGATTCACTTCTTCTAAAACAACATACAATGGATATTTTAGTTTAAAATTCAAGGACACAAACTTGATATACCTCCGTGACTATGGAGAATCTCCGAGACATTTTTCTAAGAGAAATTCTCTCCCAAGTCCAAACCCTTAGGTAGCCCTCTTTAAAGCAATTTTTTAAAAAAGCATTCCCTTACTTACAAACTGGATTATAACCTCTTATTGTTTAAAATCAACATATTTCAAGTTATGGATTAAATTATAAGAAATGTTTCGAGTTTTATTATTCCTAAACTGTAAAGCGAAATAATCTAGTTCGTAGATAAGCACATTTTCTTTAAAAATTTTGTTGCTATGGCAACAAAATGTTTACAAAAGGCTAAAAATTTCTCTTAGAAGTGTCTTCTATTATCACCTCAGATTCTCTATGATTGCGGAGACACTTTGCATAATTTGAAAGAAATCCCAAAAAGAATTTTAAGCTAAATTTTCAAAACACTTGGGTTAATTTTGTGAGATTAAAACTGCCATTTTATAGTTCAAGTGTTTCTGATTAAAAATTACTCCTCATAAATTTTCCAAAAATTAACATTTTCTGTGCAGAACTTGAAAGTCACAAAATTAAGGTGGTGTCATTATTACTATTGATAAAGATTACTTCAACTACAAAATATTGAATTTTATCCTACAACCCTTACTTAAAATCATATCTGGATAAAACTTTTGTGAAATCCTTCCAACAAAACGTGTCAATAACTCTAAATTTTGAAGGGAATTCTTAAGCTGCCCATCTGGTAATTGCATATTTAAAGTTATTAGCAAGTAAGAGTAAACCAAAGCATCTAACGAAGTTGGAGTTGAACCCAAAAGATAGCGTCTTCCATCTTTTAACAACAGTTCAAAATCTTCCAAGCATTTCAATGCATCTCGGTACATCTACAAAAACAGTATGTTAATTTATAGGTGTAAAATATTTAAATGTTACCTCTGTACTAAATTCACCTAATTCTTGAGTGCTTGCTTTACTGTAACAAAAATTAAAATAATAATTTTTACTTTTTCGTAAATAAAGCCTGTTCAATGGAAAAGGAATAATGGTGTTAAACCAAGATTTGATAGAATGCTCCGAGTTTGCATCTTTCAACCACCTAAAAATGTTTGATTTTGTAAAACTTGTAATAATTAATTAAATAATAAATACACTTCGTGATAAAATGCTGGGAGATAAGTGTCTCGGAAATACTTTTTATAAACGTAGAGGTGGTTGAGATTTTTCGAATCCAAATTGGAATCAACATTATTTGAACTCTAAAAAGGATTAATTATAAAAATTTTTCATTTTCAAAATTACAAACTTACAAATTTAGCAATATTTTGATGAATCGAAGCCTGGTCTGTTTCAACTGTATTGCCATATTTAAGACTTGGAATTGAATTAAATTGTGGTATTCTGCTGTATTGAATTTCAAAAACCATCTTATTAATTTTCATTAAAGTCTGCACAGTAACAATGTTATTATTAGTAGTGGTAGAATATTTTCAAAAAGCAATTATTTTACCATAATTTCTATACAATTTGGATCGATTGAAGGCACTCCACAGTGATTTTTCCATACTTTCAACACCAAAACTTGCTCTTGGGGTAAATTCTAAATAAAATAGCAATAAATAAAATCAGAAAAATTTAAATTATATTTGAGGTTAAAACATTACGACAACATTTAAAAAATTACCTGGGAATTCTCTTTTGCCATTTGCATCGTAACTTTAAGTCCTCACAATTTTAATTTATTATTTTATTGTCGGAAAATTACTATTTTGGAAAATTACAAAAAAATGTTTTTCAAGTGCGGCATGCAGAACCAATGCAATAGGTTCGCGTTCGTTCCAATTTTCATTGGCGCATATGACGGTTGTTTTTAAATTGTAAAAAAATTATTCAAATTCAATTTTAATTATGTATATGTAACTTTTCGAATTAAGCGAATTGTTACCTTAATTGGGTAATCGATTAATTCTATCATGTTTTTTTCACCAGAACAGATCACTAATTTGGATTGGTGTATTGCGGTTTAGAAGTTTTGCAACTTTGTAATTTTTGGTTATTTAAAATTTGTTTATTAGCATTCCCGCGGAATTGCAATCATTTATATAATTTATGTTCTTTGTTCACAAATGTCGTGGGTATGTATGGCTTACTTAGCTTTTATATAATATTTAAAAATTATTAAATACTTTATTGGTATATTAAATACGTAACGGTAGTCAAGAACAATAAATATAATTATTTATTGACATTCTGACGGCTTTGAATTATTGTAGTTGTTTGTCATTACTTTAAAACATTTAGTTAATATATTAAAATCAATTTTTCAGACCAGGAATGTCAGTACATCATCTATTAATGATAAAGTGAGCTTTGAGGTTTATAAATATGTGTGCAGAACTATATTGAGTTGCCGAATTATAATTTTTCACCTCCGGTGGCAGCATAATAGATGAATTCATACAATAACTTTTCTTCCTGGCATCGTAACCATGTTAGGTAGGCAATACAGGAATCCCGTATGCTAAAATAACGTGAACCTGGACGATTTCTTGTATTATTTATTATCTGTATTGTAGGTACTAACCCTCCTCGTGAACCCTGTTGTTTGCTGTTTGTTAACATGAATAAACGCACATGAAGTGTTTATTAGGAGATTCATAGTTCACACTTAGGGTTAAACTAGATTGGCATTTAATACTTCTAACGAGTAGTAGAAAATGGCAAATTAGGCTCTTTAGTACGGAGGTAAATTATTGTAAAGAGGGGGGGTAAAAGTGAATTAAGCTTAAAAGAGAATTTGTAAATTAATAACGGGGTGTTGCATAGTTTACTTAAGGTTACCAACTTAAGTAAACCTTCCTCGCCCTCCAAATACGAAACTGCACTTTCTTTGAATGAGTCCAAACCTAATGCCATATCCTTTTTTCAAAGGAGGCACTCACGGGTTAAGACTTTTTCTTTACTCTTGGGGAATATAAAAATATTCAATATCCTATCTGTTAATTTCAAGGGGGTCCTCCCATAAACAAGTTTTCTGATATTAGTTCAGAGATTTTAATTGTTATGAAATTGGTTTTGCAGACATTAGAGCTAGGTGGTTTAGTTGTGAATATATTCCTAACAATTTTAATTTGCTTGTCCTTAAGTTTCAACTCATTTTTTACTACCTTATGTCCGGAGGTAAACAGTGGAAGCTAGCCACATTAAATTTGTAATTTTATTAGGGCAATCATAATAAACAGCTAATTTAATTGTGCCTATAAAATTTACTATAACAGAGAGTTGGCAACTAATCAAAATTGCTGTGGTTAGAAAATTTGCTGCGACAGCCAGCTAGCAGTTAATCATTCAACAATTTAGCTGCCATGTGATGTTTATTGCTTTTACTAACATCTATCTAGAATTTAAAAGACAACAGTTTTGGTTTAATGTTTGAAACATCTGGTATAATTTAGTAATTTAATCAGAAGCTCGGGATAACATATTTTATGGATTAGTCAGGGAGCAATCAAGTGTCAATCAAATTTCACATTACTAATTTTTTTCCAATATTGCAAAATCTTTATTTTTGATATATATATAAGTGCATAAGAGTTTAACTTAAACGAATTTTATTTATGTTTGATTTTGGTTCACAGAATACAACTAACTATGAAGAGAAGGTATTTATCAGCAAACATTAAGGTAAAGTGTAAAGTATTCACCGGCCGACTAGAAAGTGGGAGATTGCGATTCAAGTCCTGGTTGCTGCTGTGATCAAAGGTCAGATATCAATCTTTGGACTGTGGGGAAGGCAACGGGAAACTACCCCATTAATTATATTCCCTAGTAAGGTCAGCATGGCTTTGGCTAAGTTGATTGCCTACGCACTGTAAAGTGTAAGGCACTCAAAGAAGAAATTAAGGTAAAATGAAAAGAATAATTTTTACTTCTGTACTAATTTTTATTTATTAAAATTTCAGATTGAACAAAAACCCAAGTTTAAGATCACCACACAAGGTTTTTGAAGAATTTTTAATTTTCCAGAATGCGTAAAATTATAATTTCATTTTTTAGGTTGCACGTACAGTGGATCCGTTTTTGGACGAATTCTGTCGAACGAGAATTCTATCCTTCATTTTTTTCAGTTCATTGCAATTTGTCCGAAAACGGATCCACTGTACACGCAGCTTTATCCTGTTACTGTGAATGTGTTTTATTCTAGGAATTGATTCGGTAAACTGTCCAAAAGTCCTGCCGTATGCAGAAACAACAAAAGGAGAAAAAAAAAGTAAAAGAAAAAGAAAGCCTGCGACGGTAAGAATTACTTTGTTTTCTAGAACCATAGCTTTTACCTGTTTATTGTTTTTTCTATAGAAAACTTGAAAGGAAAACCTGAAAAATCAAAAGATATTTTAAGAAACAATAAAACGTTGGAAAACAAGAAAAATTTTGCTTTTTGAAAATATTAAAAAAATAATTTTTAATAATAAAAACCAAAAAATATTTTCCATTAACCAATGTAACCCAAAATCTAATCAGCTCTAAGTTTAAAAATAAAGATACAAAATACCAACTTTAGTTTTGTAATTCTCTGAGTTTTTGAAATATTTAAGAAAAACTAATGTTAAATAAAGATTTAAAAAAAATTGCTTCCATGAACTAATTTTATCCAAAATTTAATCAGCTCTAATTCTTGCCATAAACATAACAAATCTCAACTTTAGTTTTGAAAATCCTGTTAGCTGTTAAATTATTAAATAAAGACTAATATTAAATTTAAAATAATAAAAAACAATAGTTTTTATAAACGAATTTTAACTTAAATTTAATCAGTTCTAAATATCGATTAAAATATGCGAAAACCTAAATTTGGTTTTGAAATTCCTATTACTTTTCGAAATATTAATTAAAAACTAATATTATATAATAAGATTTAAAATAATAATTTAAAAAAAATAGTTTCCATAAACCAACTTACAAGGTCAATTTGAGTAACAATAATCAGTTCAATATCAATTTTCAAATCTTTTCTTAAAATAATCAAAAAGTGTCAACCTGACGTTGTTGGTCGTTATTACTTTTGTTGAAATTTACACAGTAAATACAATCTTCTGAAATGAAATAAGTGAAATCGCCAATTGAACACTATGAAATCCGAAAACCCAGATTTTGAAGAACACGAAACTATCTAAATAGATAAATATACATACATCTAATCGGGAGTGGTTGCAGATTTCTTCCGAAGTACACCTGAAGGTTGGTCAAAAGTCTTGAAAAGAAAAACTTTGAAAAGTGTTCACGGAAAATTGCAGACCGAACTCCGGTGTATCAACTCTCCAAAATCATCCTTTTTCAGTTCAAGATCACACTTAACTGGATGATGGGCTGAGCTCCAGTCGCGGGGGTATACCAACTGCAATGTGCCGATTGCAGGGGTTGCTATATAGGAAACAATTAAAAACCGCAAAAAACTACCCCAATTAGCAAATAAAGAGCGTGATAATTAAGCGACATCCGACATTTCAAGTCGAAATTAGTAAAAAGTTGTTATAGGTTGTTAATATAAATCCATAAAATTTTGCAATTTATTTAAAAATAATATAATTATTATTAATCAGGATAAACTTTTATTAAAATAACACTCATAGCTTTAAATAAAAATTCAAATGTAATTGTAAAAACTTAATTAACGTAGTGATAATTCAAAATAGTGGAAATCGTTAAATTCAAAAAGACATGTAGAAACCAAATACGGTTTATAGGGCACACATTGATCAAAAAAATTAAATTAAAACAAAGTTGAGACAAAGTACTGGAAATGTTCAAGAGTCAAATCTATGCCCAAAAATTATAAAAAAGTGTAATTAATTTTTAATTTTATTTTGTTTAAAGTGATAAGTGTTCACTATTTTATAAAACTTTCTTTTCTTAATTAATTTAAATAAAATTAAAACAATCGTTGCGCATAAAATCCTAGTTATAATGATTCGCACATCATTTTAGGTTTTAATTTACAAAGTTGTCGGAGTCGGTTGCAAAAGGTGGTGAGTAGATTTTGTATTTTCTTTATCAATCTGGGTCTGAGGAGTTCAATTCCACTTTGTGAATAAGAACGAAACCTTAGATCATCCAGTAAGTTGTGTAAATTATAAATTTTGTTTGCTATTTTTTTTCATTCGACGATGTTGCTGAATGTGACTGCTTTTTTGAATGTTTACGTTGGTGGGGTGTTGTGAAAAAACTGTCTACTTGTTAGATTTTCTTTTTAATTTTATAATTCACGTCGACTATGTTTGCTTTTTTTTGCATTTCTAAAAATTTCCAAAATTATAAAAATTTTTTTTTAATTAATTTTTCCAAATTCAAATTTTGGCGCTGCTATCTAAAATTAAATAAAACTACTGGGCAATTCTTCTTTTTTATGTTCTCTTTCTTTTGATTTCTGTTAATATACCGCTTTGTAGAACTAAAAAGTATGTTTTACATTTGGTAATTAATTACTAGTCTTGATGTTTATCAGGATCGGTTTACGTAATTTCTATCATCTTTGATCAGTGTCGTCAGATACTGATCAGGGGCGGGTTTTGTATGTTTTTCATTGGTTCTAACATGTATTTCAATTGGTTGCATACATGCAGTGCTAAAAATTCATACAGTTTTTCTTTATAAGATTCATCCATAATAACAATTTTTGGGGGAAGACGATTTGGGTAGAGCGAGAAAACCCAAACTCGAAAGTACACTTTTTCCTATAAAAATTACTTCACCAAACGGAAGAGCACTAAAATACAAGACTTTTAAGGTGAGGTAAGTTTTGCTAGGTCTTTTAATAAGGGTACAATTTAATTTTGAAATTAACATATTTCCGTAAGAAATACACGTAAGTGTAATATCATGCCAAATATGGTATACATTCTATCACCAGTCCGTGCGCTGTAGGTGGGTCGACAGTGACTAATGGTGGAGAGCTACTAGTCACTCCCTGTTATCCGTTGGGTCAACATCCACACTTTGCCGAGTTGAATCGTTCTAAGGGGATATTTTTAACGAGTAAAACGCAACTACGTCAAATCACCCGAATTCACCCTAAAAGTGTAATTATAATAAAATACCCCATTCTAAATTATTTTTAGCCCTGAAAGGAGCTGATTTGATAGTTGACACGTTTATGATGCTGGGAACTTAACAACTGCTTAATTTTCTTGGCGCTATAGCTGAGCTTCCGTATGCCGCGGTTCGGATTCTGCGTTAACAATGTAGGTCTAAACCGGTGGTTTGTGATATATTTCCGCTGCTGCTTCTTTGCGAGTTAGACTTTACAACCTCCTACTACCTGTTTCCCTGGTCCGGAATGCGTGATGCTGCCATGATCACACACCTTCCGGACCTGTCCGATTGGCTTTACGCCTTTCCAATCTCACCAACACCCGTTCCAAGGACATACGTCCTACCCGATGAAGGGTACTCCACAGTGCCATATGACAAGGTCAATAAAATGCCAAATTATGTCATACATTGTGTTACCGGTACGTGTGCTGTGCCTGGGTCGACAGTGGGAAGCAGTGGGCCACTCGCTCTCTGACATCCGTCAGGTCAACATCCACACTTTGGCGAGTTGGACCGTTCATGGGGTTAGTAAGTAAAACGCAACTACCTCAATTCACCCTAAAAGTGTACTTTCCGTACCCTCCGCTCCTCTTCGGAGCGGTTTTGACAAACGCAGCTAGATCAAGACTAAGATTCACGCTAAAAATGAAAAACCCTATTTAATAGTATATTATACACCAAGGTAGTGAAGCATAGTGTTATAACCCTAGCGCCAGATTAAATCCCAAGGTGCGTAGCACCGCGGATTTAAGGCGCGCGGTTATAACACGCTTCACTACCGTGGTTTATATACAATTTTTCCACTACTAGGATTGTTTACTCTTATAATAATAATTGTTAATGAATAAAGTAAATCGTTTTAATTATTTATTTCAAATTATAAAACAAATGATAGTTTTTGTTTTGATGTTGACACTTGCTTGAAAATGTTTAATTAATTTTGACATAAAGGTTACATTAAATATTTTGATATTTATAAGTTTTGTGAGTGTTTTTAAAAATGAGTGAAAGTTGTACACCACCCGAAATGAGAGAGATTGCTGAATCAGTGGCAGACAAGCTACTGCCGGAAAAATCCAAGACTCTTTATATGAAAGCTTATGTAACATTTAAAATTGGTGCACTGCGCGAAGTGTGGTTATAATATCTGAAAATGTACTGTTAGCATATTTCCAAAGTTATGCCAATGATAAAAAGCTTCCACTTTATGGGCACATTATTCTATGTTAAAATCAACTCTTTCTTTAAAGGACAACATAGACATTTCAAAGTTTTTCAAATTAGTTGCGTTCTTAAAACGCCAAAATGTGAATTACCGTGCTAAGAAGTCTTCCGTTTTCAGTCAAGAAGAAATTACAAAATTTCTGATTAATGCACCGATGAATGTCATATTGTAAATAAGGCAATTCTTATAATTGGTTTATCTGGGGCTTGCAGATGCGATGAACTTTGCAATTTGCTTCTTTCTGATGTTATCATAAAAGATGATATGATTATTATAAACATTCGTAATAGTAAAATGGTTCATCTAGAAAATTTGTTGTTATGGAACCCCTTTGGATGAAAATTGTAAAAACATATTTAAAAATTAGATCAACTTCCGACATGCAAAAATTATTTATTAGTATACGCAATGGAAAAGCTACAAAGCAAAATATTGGTCATAATACAATAGGGCAAGTACCAAACAAAATTGCAATGTATTTAAATTTGCAAAACCCTGCGTCTTACACGGGTCATAGCTTCAGAAGAACTTCAGCCACAATATTAGCTGCTAGCGGTGGAAATATCCTGCAGTTGAAACAACATGGGGGTTGGAAGTCATCTACGGTAGCCGAGGGCTATATAGCTGACTCACTCGGTTAAAACGAGCATAGCTCGTATGGTCCAAAGCCAATCAACATCAATTAATCAACATGTCGATGCTTCCTCGACGCCACCAATTCCTGTACAATCTGGTTCTACAATTGAAGATTCCTCGACACCACTAATTCCTGTACAATCCGGTTCTACAATTGAAGATTCCTCGACACCACCAGTTCCTGTACAATCCAGTTCTACAATTGAAGAGGGGCACATTATCAATAATTCTGTTATTAATGTACCTACCTCTTCTAGTTCCTTAAATGTTGGAGGAATAAATATATCAATGGAATGCCATAATTGTAACATCAATTACAATTTTTATAAATAAATTTTCTTAATATCTTGTGTTTATTATAATCATTTATGTAATACTAATCGATCAAGTTGTTAGTTATCGTCATAAAACTTTTTTCAAACAACTTCCAACTAGTAAGAAATTTTGAGCGTTTTGAAGTGTTTTAAACTGTAGTTACAATAGCACGGAGAGTGTAACAGAGGTTACACAAGTTTGCGAACGACTACTTCTAACGATAGAAATTTGCACATCGAAGAGCATAAATTTTTTCATGATTCTGTTTCGACCACTAATTTCTTTAATATCTTCACAATCCAGTTATCCTACAATTGAAAATATACAGATTTTTAATAATATTAATGTAACAAAAACACTTACCAAACAAAAAAATTCTATATCGAATAAAAACTAGTGAACGTGGAATGCAAGTAAATAGATGTTGACGAAAATTATTTTGTCGAAAAATGTACTATTTGTAACGATAATTGATTGTAATAATTATTAATAATCGATTTATAAAGTTTTCAGTTGTCACTTCATGCTGGCATGAGCTGTCATTCATAATTCTCATTTCGCCTAATTGCTAAACGTCACAAAATTCCAATTTAATCAACATTTTAAATATCAAATTAATCTTATTTATAGACCGATTTTAATTATTTAAACACTATTGATAGAATTTCTTGGTTATGCTAATTCGTTTTACACATAAATTTTCTTTCAAAATGGCCCGAAGTTTCCGGACTACGCATTTATGTTCATTATTAACTACTAGTAAATAATGAATATTATTCACCTCAGGTGATAGAAGGCGTGGTTCACAGTTCGATTACTTACGTTGAAATGATAGTGTTTATGGCTAGTAGTGGAAAAATTATTGTGGCCCTGAAAAGGGCTGGCTTTTTATTCTCCTAGCAGCCCTGCAAAGAATTACACCCGATACCGCTTCTTGATTTGCATAACCATGTTTTCAAATCGTTCATTATGTTTGTGTAAGTCCAAAAATGGACACCAACATTATATTCTTGCAAATGACCGGGTAATATGGTAGAAGCTAATGTCCCTAACCGTCGGCAATACATCTTCAATCTCGACTAATAACCTTCAACCCTATTTGTGGAAGCCCCTTGAACGGAATCCACAAAATTCGAGCTGTGGTTTACGGTTTTGTGGGTATAGGGCGAGACGTCATTAAGATGATTTAAACCCGAATAACCTCTCCAACAATCGGTCCAAATCTCGGTGCCAGGTCTGATGTACTTTAAAATAAGTCGCCTTAATGTAGCAGAATCCCTACTACCTACAGTACGATACCCCTACGTTCCAACGTGCTGTACATTTCTAAGATCCACTGCTGTAGACCGGGGGGGGGGCGTTATCCGACCGACACCAGCTTTCCGCTTAGTTATAACGGACTCATCTATCTGTACAACTTGGCCCGGACCACCGATTTGAAGAAGAATCGGTTTTACCATCAGCGTCTGAGAGCAAATACGTCAGAACGATTGGTATAGCCGGTACACAGTTTGTCGACTAAGACCAACTATGGGCGCAGCTACCCCTGCCCTATAGTATTGCACGCCCAAAGCCACATAACGTAAAACACAGTCTTCGGAGAGAGCATACAGTCGTCAAAGAAGGTATTCTCGGTTAGGTGGTATTTCCTCCTGCAACCTGGACATTTGAAGCAGTGGTTTAAAAAATAGTCTCCATCCCATACCACATTACAGTATCGCCTGTAAGTGTGCACTTTAAGTGTGAGTGTGAAAGTGTGAAATTGGTCTCAAACGTTTGAGCTTCAATGAGCTTCCATTTTTATCGTTTGAACCACAACCGTCGCGTCGTGGAGTTATTCGCGAAAACTTTGGGGGGAGCTGGAGAAATGGTTTTCCATTTTCCATTCTGGTTCGAATTTTTGAGTGAATTTGGTGTCAATCGATAGAGTTTCGTTTGAGCTCCAATGAGGTTCTATTGTCATACCGTTAATTTAATTTTTTACGAAATTACAGACATTTGAATTTGCGGTAACTTTGAACAAGTGACGCGCGCTACCACTCAACTTTTATTCCATTTTATCAAATGATACAGGATGTAACGCCAGTAATAACAGAAGTGTGACTAAATATATTGGTTAAAAAGTACAAAAATTTTAACTACACCCCCCCCACCAGATTAACCATTTTTCTGGCATGGATTAGTAGGAGAGATCCGATAGAATGGCCGGCAAGATTTGATGACGTTTAATTTTTTTCTCTGGGGTCATTTGAAAACGGTAATAGTTTACAAAATTCTTGAAGAACTGAAAAATAACTTAATTCAAGAATGTAAGCGGATTCGTTCAGAAACATTTCACAAAGTCCGTGAAGAGTTCAAAAATACTATAGTTTGGCCAATGAAGAACTTTTTGAAAATTTAATTTCATAAATTTTCTAAAATTTTAATAATTTTCGAATAAAATTAGTTTTTTAATTTCTTTTACTTTTACTTCTATTTCATAAACAAATCCACTAATTTCATTTTTTTTAATTTGGATGGATGAAATCCGCGTTTAAGTTAAACTGACTGACTACTTTTGAAATGAAGGTTCGATGGAAATAAGAACAAAATTATTATTGAACCAGAGTAAAGTGAAGAAATGAAAGATGAGGAAATTTGTAAAAGTTTTACCATTCCAGTGGTTACTCATAGAAATATTTTTGAAAAAATGTTTGTGGAAAAATATTTTTATTGTTAAAATTTTTGAGAATATTCTGGTGATTTTGGCTTTCTGCAAACTGAGAAGATGTGAATTTGTAATTTTTCCTGATGACCTGGATATGGTAATCCAATAAAATTTGTGCCAAAGTTTGAGTTAAATAATTAGTTATTGTGTTGGCGTTTGGACGTAATTGTTCATCAATTTTTATGTTGTCGTAGCACGACGAAGTGTAAACTTTAGAAATTGATAATTTTGCTAGAGTTTTATTTGGCAATTTTGTTATTTAGTCCTTTCATCCATAAACAATGGTCTCGTAAATCAATTTATGGAGGTTTAATATCGAGCGTATTTTGAGGTCGCACATGCGCCAGTGTACCATCCTTGTAGTTGTGTAAATTATCATACGATTATTATTGTTTGCGTTCCTATGTCGCGATTCGATACATATCACATTTTCAAACGTCAGTGCCATTATGACTGATTTATCCCGTGTGCCAAGAAATAGGGAGCAATTGAAAGTGCCGTCTTGTGAGTCGTTAAAGAAATATTTTCTATTAACCCTATTTCAGCAAACGCCACCCTGGCTCCAGGAGTTCCTATCAATCTGCAGTCCACTATTCAAAATAGTGAATTATCAGAGCCTACAATACATAACGAAGAAGGTGTTCACGATGAATTATTTGAACGTTTATACCCTCACCAATCTCGTTCTTGGATTTCAAACGAAGAGGTAGAAGCAACGAATGAAATACTTTCTGATAATTCTCAAGACAATAACCGTTTTCAAGAAGTGTGGTTGGACATAGAAAAACAACGTTTGCATTGTGAAGAGCAGTGTATAGAAAACTATAAAAAGCTTTTAGAGGTAAAAAAGACATCTTACCAAGACTTGAGTAGTTCGTCTGATGAGGAATCTAAGGTGTGGCAACAACATTCTAGTTCTAAACAAAGTGATTATTATTGCGACGAAGAAAAACTTAATTTTCAGGGATCGTTTAGTTCTCAACTTAATGTACTAGAAGACTCTTATAGGTAAATAATACACTTTTAACTAAGGTAGTTAGTGAAAATGTGCCCCATTACTACTATTAACTATAATTTTTGAAAGTATTACAAAACTTTTTACTTTTTACTTTTGTTTTTTTTTCTTAATAAAAATCACTTGCATTCAGAAAAAATATCAGTTGTTCCTCCGTTTAAGAAGTAAAATTCTATTTTTAAATGTTTAATTTTTCCCGCTTATTTAATAATAAATAAAGTAATATATAAAAAGTTTAAAAAATTTTGAAATGTAAACTTATGAGAAAATAAAATAAATAATATAAACTTTATTTAGCAGCATTAATATGCGTTTGTTATGTTATATTAATAGTTTTGTTTATTATTAGTTGGATAATTGCCAAAAAAGCACATCGAATTTAAATGTTCCCGCATTCGCGTCAAACAAAATCAAGCGTATGAAATTCAAAAAGAAATAAAATTAGACTTTTTCAAAATTTTATTCTTTCGATGTATTTTAATAATTTAACGAATTAATTTAACGAAATTCTCGATTAATTAACATATTTTGTAAAAAGTTGGCAGTGATTCTTACGGCAGATTCTAAAATTGGATTTTCGGATATTTATGTAAGCGTTTCACACGGAATTGTACTATTAGTTTGTAATCATGTCAAATAGAATATTTCAAAATGATTTTCAATGTCTTATTAATTCTACTCTAAATTTTACCGATCCTCCAGATTCAATAAACATATACAGAGTGTTTCTATGTGCTTTTGTGAGTAATTTACTAACCGGACTAACTTTACTACTTGCTCATAAATTACTTGCACGACTTGATAGAAATGCTTCGGTACGTGATATATCTCAGTATTTGGAACAAAAAAAAGAAGCAATTGAACAATGTTCATTCGTTAATGTAACGAAACGACCTCTCTCATGTCCTGTACTCCCATCGGGGTAAGAAAATAAAATTTTTCCTCTAAATTATCCTTAATTGTAACCGCTCTAACATTTAAACAGCAAATTATTATTTTGCAATGTTTATTAAATGAAATTTACTTTAGTTTCCACAATCCTAAAAATCCAACCACCCTTGATTCTAAAGAGCTTCAAGAAATCGTCGACAGCGACTATATTCATAATACCGAGAATGCACTCGACTATGGATATGGAGGATATATGCCCATATCTCTGGGCCAAATTTTCGGACCAAATGATCGCTATCAAATTATAAGAAAGTTAGGATGGGGTCACTTCTCCACAGTTTGGTTGGCCGAAGACCTAATAGAGTATGATCAAATATATTTACAAGAACGTTTAATATATAAATTTTATTCCAGACCTACGAGAATGTATTTTGCCATCAAAATTTGCAAAGCACAGGCCGCGTACAGAACCGTAGCATTGGACGAAATAAACATCCTTCGGTATGTTAAACACCAAGATCCAAACCACATTGGATATAAACACATCGTCATTCTACAAGATTACTTTAACCAAATAAGTATGAATGGGCACCACATGTGTATGTCTTTTGAAATTATGGGACCATCTTTATTGGATTTAATAATTTTAAGCAACTACCAAGGAATTGACCAAGTTGCCGCTAAAAATATTATTAAACAGGTAAGTTTTCAACTGATTTAATTCCATCATTCATAATCCTCCCATTTTGATTGCAGATTTTACTCGGATTAACCTATTTACACCAAGTTTGTCACGTCATCCACACTGACATAAAACCTGAAAATATTTTAGTTAAAGTAAGTGATACGTACATACATAACATGGTGCAATACGTTAATAGATTTAGAGAACTTGGTGTTCAAATGCCAAAATCATACGGTGAGTTTTATCAAAAACTCCTAATTGGTGTGATATTAATTACATGTTTATCGTTAGTAAGTACTTCTCACTGGTCCGACGATGTCGACTTGTACGATCA
Organism: Lycocerus yunnanus; assembly: GCA_036346125.1. Taxonomy (NCBI): domain Eukaryota; kingdom Metazoa; phylum Arthropoda; class Insecta; order Coleoptera; family Cantharidae; genus Lycocerus; species Lycocerus yunnanus. The sequence continues at coordinate 2,515,358 of JARFIX010000002.1, forward strand.
GGCCAGTTGTTCCAAAAATTCTCCAGATTTTTATATACGTGATAAATCAGCTCCTGGAGATAAATATACAAATAAATTTCCCGTCCCTTCTGAACGACAAACTCAGAACGGTGGACGGCCATGTCGCCCATTGTTTATGAATCCAAATACAAAAATTAAAATTGCCGATTTAGGAAATGCATGCCCAGAGGTAACAACAACATAACACCGAATCTTAAACGATAACAAATTTAACCCTTTTTCAGGATAACCATTACGCTGAAATAATACAAACTATTCAGTATCGCGCATTAGAAGTAATTATCGATTCCGATTATTCCTATTCTGCTGATTTATGGTCTGTTGCGTGTGTCGGCTTTGAAATTTCTACTGGTGAATATCTATTTAATCCCCAACGTAGCCAAACGCTATCATCAGCAGAAGATCATTTGGGCTTAATATGGGAAGTGCTTGATGGAATTCCAAAATATATAGCTTTAAGTGGACGACAATCTAAAAAGTATTTTGATTCCGAAGGTAACACGTTCTTTAAAAAGAAATTAAAAATAAAATAATATTTTTTATTTATTTCGTAGGTTTCCTCAGAAAAATCAAACCCGAAAATATGAAAATATGGAAAGTGGAAGATGTATTAGTGGATAAATATGGATGGAAACGAGTCGATGCCATAATATTTGCGGATTTTATTCAATCTTTAATTGAACCTGATAAAGAACTACGTGCAACTGCTACAGTGGCACTTACGAAGGATTGGTTACGTGAAGTAGATGACCGTTAAAGGCATCATGATGTCTTGCCTACCAATCATTACTATTTTGTAATCAATAGAAGACTGAATAATTTAAAATAATTCCACTGTAGTAGCTTAAATTTCCTTGTATTTATTATTCTTTTGTAAAATTTAAATTACATCAACTTGTTCAAATTGTTTATTTTATTTTTTACTATTTTACCCATGCTTGAAAAACAGAGTCATTTTGATCCAGTAGCGATCGCACCCCACCTTTTCCACCCAGCACTAGCTCTAAATTTAACAGAAAGGAAATGAAAATTCGTCAGAATTAATAATACTTCTGGGAAACTATACTAAAAAGCGTGGGCGCTTAAATGTGGGAAGAGGGGGGGGAATTGTCCCACTGGAAATTTGGATAGAAGGATAAGAAATAATCCTAATAAAACAATTTTATAGAAATACATACTGAAATTTAATATTCTACTTTTAAGGTTGTTAACGATAAGATAAACACTATAGCAAATTTGCCAAGGTGTAGTAAAGAGGGCACTAGATGATTTGGTCCCCGGTAATTAGATCCCCTGGTAAATTGGTACCCGGTAATTTGACCCCTGACAATTTCGCCTCCGGTAATTAAATCAATCCGCTGGTAAATTGGTCCCCGGTAATTTCATATAACAGTTAACCTAAACACGACCAGTGAATCTCTTTAAGCGGTCCAAATTATAAAAAAATCTGCCACAATATTGATACCATGATTTAAACTTTTTCCTATTGATTTTAAAGTGGATCCAAGATTTGTCCTGGTTGCGTTTGTCAAAACGGCCCGAAGCGGAAGGTGCGCTTTACTTACTAAAAATATTTCCCTAGACTGGTTCTACTCGACAAAGTGTGCTACTTGGAAGGAGGTGAATTTCCCTCGATGTGAGAGTTTCTTAACACTAACTTAAGCTCGACCGGTGAATCTCTTACAAAATTATGTTATTATTATAAAAAGAACTTCAGATAATAATTTTATTGATTGAGCTATAAGGCTCACTGTAATACTTAAACCCTAAATTTTTACAATCGGTGAAATTATCGGGAGTTAATTTACCGGGGACCAAATTAACTGGAGAATGAAATTAATGAAAAAAATTACCTGGAAAATCACCTGGTGATCAAATTACCGGAAATGAAATTACCAGAGGATCAAATTACTGGCTACGAGTAAAGAAGAGGGTAAATTAAGAAGAAAATGATTCGCCGCTGTTATTAACCCATAAAGGACTAGCGTTGCCATATGGCAACAGTAAAGTAGGCAAATTGAAGACAATTTATTAGGATTTATTTTTAAGAAATTGAATAGATGACATTACAGACTCCTTAAGAATGTAATAAACTCTTATCACTATGATAAGCAGACCGGTATACCTGTTTTTAACATGTAATAAATATTTTATTTCAAAGTAAGTTACTCAAAGCAGTTATTATGGACGTCAAGTTTTTGTAAGTACTAAAATTATTATTTATTTTTTAATTTTTAAGGTAAATAATTGACAAGTGAGTCGTGTAAATGATTAAACTATGTGCTACTTGCGTTTCTGTATTAATATGGAAAATAGTATGTTACTTATTCGAAGTTATATCTGAGCGTTGCCATATGGCAACGCCAGTCCTTAGCACTACTGTGTTTTATGACTCAATTATAGATACGGACAACGGCATTACATTGGTTAGATGGGTGGACAACAACGTCGTGACTGTTGCGTCAACTTCTGCTGGTGTATTCCCCAAGGGTCAAGTAAAACGTTTTTCACAAGCTGAGAAAATGATAATTCCTATCCACAGACCTTGTGTTATAGGCAAATATAATTCCGCAATGGGCGGAACTGATCTTATAGACGAAAACGTTTCGAGGTACCGAATAGGTCTGCGAGGAAAAAATGGTGGTGGTGCATTTTACTTGGCTGGATTGGATTTTCATACAAATTTAATAATATCTAATTTCTTTTGAAAAATTTTTACTTTATTCCTATAATGAAATATTTTTTAATTCGTAATTTTAGCTCCTTCGAAGTACTAGCGTTGCCATATGGCAACAGCTATTTTCTTAATAATTACAAACAATTTTTAGTTTTAACTACATATTCATTATATACACATTAATTAGAGATAATCTTAGTGAAAAATGTCAACTTATTAAAAATAAAAACTCCGTCCTTTATGGGTTAATGTAGAAAAACGTGGTTTTAATTAGATCCAACCGATAATATAACAGGGGGGAGGGTACAACAGAATAGCGTAGGAAGTTGCCACCACTTTCCCAACGAGAAAAAAAAAGCAGGATAACAGAGCACGTGGGAATCAAATGATTTCCGTTGCACTTCCTAATCTAAATTTCGGGCAAATAAAAAGAAACACAATAAAATGTGGATTGATGAATAAAATTTTTAATACTAAAATTTGCTTTATTTGAATTTGGTTCAGGATCTTACATTTAGTTTTAAACAGTGCAAACAAAATTATTAAATTATCTTAAGTTTGAATATTTTGTATAATTGCGTTGGAAATATTGTTTTGTTTTTAAAAGATTGGGTAATAAAAAACGTTTAAAAATTATGAAAAACTATTAATAATAATTTTTGAATAAAAGTTTTAAATGTTTGTTAAAAATAACTTAGGAAACAATATAATAAAATTTTGAAATTCTAAATATAGTTGCCCCCACTGAAATTCGTTTCTTCGGGCGTCCATGCTAGAAATTTTAGCGGAATAAGTACCGTAACTAGGCATGTACAACAGGTGCAGCCGCACAGGGCCCAGATGATAAGGAGTTTAGTTATAAAACAAATTTCGGCATTTTACTTTTAAATTCAATTTTAAAGCAATTTCAAAAATAATATGCATGTGGACTAAGTTGAAGAAAATATTTTATTATTTTGTTTAATAAAAAATACAAATATATTAATGCAACTAATTTATTAGCCTAAAAACCCTATTGTCTGGGTTTGCCCCCAATAGCAGTTGAGTGGGTTCGCCTTTGGATTATATGTTAGAAACCGCTTTTTTAATGTTTGAAACCACAAAGCCTTAAATAAACACGGTAAAATAATTTTTATCTGTTTGCATTTGCAAACAGTTTTGATACCTTGCGAGTTTTAATTCCGTAATACTTATTATTGTGTTTAATTTAAATTATTTATTTTATTTTAATAATTTAAATCAAATCACAAAGTAATTTTTGATTCGAGTCATCTTTCAGCTTGATGCATTTTTAAAATTTAATAAAAACAAAACAAAATTATTTACAAACAATAAATTAATTGCTATATTATAATAAATTTATTATATATTGTTTATTTCCTACAGCAAAAGTTGAAGAGGGCCCAAAAATTAAGTCCTCCACAGGGCACACAACAAGCTAGTTACGGCGCTGGATAAATTATTAAAAATAATTTTTAAAATTGGGACTTGAAATGCTTGGCTTTCCTATCTTTTTGAATTATACAGAACAATCAATGACAGTACTGTCGATTTTATCAAAATCATTTTTGTGTCTTCATATGTGGAACAAAACAAATTTAATCTGTGTAAGATTCTTATTTGAAGCAAACTTGCTTGAGCAGGAGTGTGGCGTAAAGGGTACACCGGCAGGCTAGAGAGCGGGTAATCGCGGTTCTATTCCTGGTTGCGTCAAACACACTGTTGTTTAATTCTCTTCAATTATCATTTGGTGACGAAAAATTTAAGAAAAAAGTACAACGTAAATAAAGGGAAACATTTATTTTACAATTTAAGGAATTAAAACTTTGCTTTAATTCCTTTTGAGAATTTGAGACGGTCACTGGCCTAGTAGTTAGAGCGATCGACTAATAATGCTAAAACACCCGATTCGAACCCGGGAGGAGTCTACAAAGGACAATTTTCTTTCTGACTCTTTTTCTATCTATGACCGTCCCGTTGTTCGGAAGGCACGTAAAGCCGGTGGTCCTCCTATGTTAATGATTTGCCATCATTAACAATAATATAGGATAACAGGCACATCTGAAGCAAGTCTAGCAAACTACTTCAGATGTAAAACAAATATTATGCTCAAAGTACCAGCAGTAGCTTCGGATCTTTGTCGAGGTTACTGTTGGATATTACAGGACCTAGTCCTAATTTAAGAAGAAGAAAACTTTGCTTCAAATTTTCTGTTGTAATTTAAACTATCTATACATTTTTAGTTTATTTAAAACCATCGATGAATATAAACGTTACTCTCGTTGAACTGCTGTTAAACATTCGAGCAGTCACTTTTAAATAAATAAAAATAATTAAACAAATACGTTTTCTTGTACCTATAACAAATCACTGATAAAGTTATATACAAAGTATTTTGGGATGCGGTCCTCACAACCGCAATTTTATTTATAGTGACCTTTGGGCCACTCGAAGTTGGAAAAGCCTGTCTTAAATTATGTGGCAAATTTCAGTTTCTTTTCATCTGATCATATCTGAAAAAAAAATTGTACCTACCAAACAAACAATAAAACGGTACGTCATATATTTCTCATCCCTTTTAAGTTTTTTTAGAGAAATATAATAGTAAAACAATTTATTAACATTTTAGAAAGAAACAATTGTTTATAAATAATTCTTGCACATACAAGAAATATAGGGTGCCCATAAATTGCGTTCCGCAGTCACTTTTTTGGGTGATTTCAAAATCGATGTAACCATATCGTAAACGGAACGCAATTTAGTCATACCCTTGATAATCCTTCTAACCGTGGGGCGCAATTTAAGAACGTCGGTAATATAAAGACTATAGAGAGGGAGGGGGAATTATCAAAAACCACTTTATTCTCTAGTTCAAACAATCCCATCAATCATTTTGTTTGAACCAAAGAAGATTAAACAAAATTTGACGAATATACTTAAGGGTTCGTAAAAGATTTTTGATTATTAATTAAAATTGCCATTATTAATGTTAAATCTTGTTTTGATAACTATTTTAGTATTGTTATTATTTGGGAGCAAAATTTCTTTTCACCCGTTTTATAGTTGGGGCTTAAACCAGTAAAATGTTCATTTGTGCTGAACTAATATTAACCTGTAGCAACATTATTCTTCCCGAAACTGATGTACAATTTGTCACACTGTCTGCTACCATTCTACATAGTTATTGCAAAATTAAAAACATTATCAATGGTACATGGCTTCAGGTCATGAAGATTTACCAAAATGTGATAAAAGCATTTTTATTGGATGTGCATAGGGTGATCTTGATTGAATATTGCTTATTCCATTTTGATGCTTATTATCCTTTAAAATATAAATTAATTTTGGAGAATAAAATAAATTTCACTTGAAGTAAAATAACAAAAATTTGGCAAAAAAGAAAGCATTTGCCTAGTAGTTATCACTTTAAGGGGTGACAATTAACCGTATCCCCTTTATCCTGCGCCAAAAAGAGTTCACTATCTACTTTTAAAAGAAGCATTAAGAAGGTTAATAATTATTGCATTTAAATGAAACTGATTTTATTTATTTAAATAAACATTTAAAATTGTATACATACAAAAACCATGTTATAAAATTTTTCATGTCAGATCACCCACTAACATTTGTTTTATTCTTAATTGCGACACTAAAAATTTGTACATTACTTCCATAATTTTATCTCACAAGATATGTAAAAGATTTTAAATAAAAAAAAAGATTAAAAAAGTAAAAAGTTGCTGTGAATAGCAACTTTCTTACAACTCTATCTTCCTGACTTCTACAAAAATAGATAAATTTGGTTACAAAAAGGTTTAACCTTTACCTACTCATGAATGCACACCATCAATTTTTAAAATATATTTTTGTCAAAACAATACTTGAAAACCCTGTATATCTTTTGGTAGACGATTAAGTGTTATGAGTAGTTAAAGATTAATAAAAACAATACAATTTTTAAATAGGCAAACAAAAAACAAAAATATGCATAACATTCGATATCTTATAAAAATACAATTTATAAATAAATAAAATATAAAAAAGCTTAAAACTACTTCAATACTGTGATGGGTGTAATCTGTATTACAAATAGATCAATCACTAATTGTACTGTACGATTAATAAACAGTCAGTTACTGACAAAAATCAGTTAAATAAACAAATATAATATACATTAGTGCAATCATAATGTGCCACGAAATTTATGCAAACTACAATTTAGACAATAATTTATTGTAAGTATCAATTAAACAAAAGTATTTTCGATTGGTTTCAACATTTCTAACTGGCGCGGAATTGATTATCTCTAATTTTTTGTGCTAAAAGTTTGATACTTACAATAATACCAATAAATACATTAAAAACATTAAGACGTATCGTAAATAATCAATTAACAACAATTGGAGTATTGTAATGCGTGTATTACGTAATTTAATGTCTTAGATTTAAATAAAACATTTTCCATTTACCACTTAATTTTTTTTACGACACAAATTTTCAAATATATTTTTATATTGCATGTAATTAGTTATCTATATGTATATACGCTTTTCCAAAAATCAAATTAATAGAGATTTTATCGCATTTGATTATAATGTTCGTTGTACACAAAAATTAAATAAAAATCATAATTTGTAAACTAATGTCAGCTATGATAAACGAAGGTAAATATTAATAAGAGATGATGAAAAGTGGTGTTAGTATAGATTGAAATGCTTTTTATAGTTTACAAATTACGGTAATACTGGGTGATTAACTAAAGCAGTGCATTGCAGTCGGTTAAAAAAGTTCATCACATCAAAGAATTTCTACAACTAATTTATGTTTGATTAGTTCCTATTAAATATATTAGTTCACATTGAAATAGACAGTTAGTAACATAAAACCGGAAGATCGCCACAAAAAGGATAGCGTTTAGGAGAAGTACCCAGTAAATATTACACAATGGATATTCTCGTTATATCTCTTTGGTAGGCTCTCACACGCCGAAAACAATAGGCAACTATTTCTAAGTTGCTTATTGCTTTTGGTGCGAGAACCCACTTACAGGAGCTATCTAAAAGGTTGCAATTTATTTTATTCAACTCTTATTATCCACCACATTCATCACTCGGTATTTATTAATACTAAAACATGAGATTTTCCTTTCAATTAAAAGAAATTAGATCAGCCTTGAGCACCATTAGTGAATAATACTTCAGCATACCATAAGAAACAACCTATTGGATAGTTGTGGCCTTACAGTGGTTTCTTACACAAACTTAATAAAAGTTTAAAGCGAAACATTTCGTCATACATTTTTTGGTTAAATTTACAATTAGTCTACAAAAACTTTTGTATCTATAATAAATTAAGAAGCTAAAATCAAGTGACACCATATAGGAGTAAATACTAGCACATGCTAAAATATCACATAAATAATCCAAGAGAAGGCACACTAATCTAAGCTATAGTTGAAGTGCAAGTACAATCAACAGGTCAAACATATTTTTCGTCAAGGTTTCGAAGTACATATTTCAATTTTCATCAAGAATTTTTGAAAAAACCAAAATAAATTTAAGGCACTAAAATTATCCACAAAAATTGAGTTTCCTTTAACTTATCAATTTTGGGCGATTAATCCTACTATTAAAACAATTTGGTGCAGTAGTCCTAATTTAAGAAGAAGAAAACTTTGCTTCAAATTTTTGTTGTAATTTAAACTATCTATACATTTTTAGTTTATTTAAAACCATCGATGAATATAAACGTTACTCTCGTTGAACTGCTGTCGAACATTCAAGCAGTCACTTTTAAATAAATAAAAATAATTAAACAAATACGTTTTCTTGTACCTATAACAAATCACTGATAAAGTTATATACAAAGTATTTTGGGATGCGGCCCTCACAACCGCAATTTTATTTATAGTGACCCTTGGGCCACTCGAAGTTGGAAAAGCCTGTCTTAAATTATGTGGCAAATTTCAGTTTCTTTTCACCTGATCATATCTGAAAAAAAAATTGTACCTACCAAACAAACAATAAAACGGTACGTCATATATTTCTCATCCCTTTTAAGTTTTTTTAGAGAAATATAATAGTAAAACAATTTATTAACATTTTAGAAAGAAACAATTGTTTATAAATAATTCTTGCACATACAAGAAATATAGGGTGCCCATAAATTGCGTTCCGCAGTCACTTTTTGGGTGGTTTCAAAATCGATGTAACCATATCGTAAACGGGAAAAGCAATTTAGTCATACCCTTGATAATCCTTCTAACCGTGGGACGCAATTTAAGAACGTCAGTAATATAAAGACTATAGAGAGGAGGGGAATTATCAAAACCACTTTATTCTCTAGTTCAAACAATCCCATTAATCATTTTGTTTGAACCGAAGAAGATTAAACAAAATTTGACGAATATACTTAAGGGTTCGTAAAAGATTTTTGATTATTAATTAAAATTGCCATTATTAATGTTAAATCTTGTTTTGATAACTATTTTAGTATTGTTATTATTTGGGAGCAAAATTTCTTTTCACCCGTTTTATAGTTGGGGCTTAAACCAGTAAAATGTTCATTTGTGCTGAACTAATATTAACCTGTAGCAACATTATTCTTCCCGAAACTGATGTACAATTTGTCACACTGTCTGCTACCATTCTACATAGTTATTGCAAAATTAAAAACATTATCAATGGTACATGGCTTCAGGTCATGAAGATTTACCAAAATGTGATAAAAGCATTTTTATTGGATGTGCATAGGGTGATCTTGATTGAATATTGCTTATTCCATTTTGATGCTTATTATCCTTTAAAATATAAATTAATTTTGGAGAATAAAATAAATTTCACTTGAAGTAAAATAACAAAAATTTGGCAAAAAAGAAAGCATTTGCCTAGTAGTTATCACTTTAAAGGGTGGTAATTATCCATATCCCCTTTATCCTGCGCCAAAAAGAGTTCACTATCTACTTTTAAAAGAAGCATTAAGAAGGTTAATAATTATTGCATTTAAATGAAACTGATTTTATTTATTTAAATAAACATTTAAAATTGTATACATACAAAAACCATGTTATAAAATTTTTCATGTCAGATCACCCACTAACATTTGTTTTATTCTTAATTGCGACACTAAAAATTTGTACATTACTTCCATAATTTTATCTCACAAGATATGTAAAAGATTTTAAATAAAAAAGATTAAAGTAAAAGTTGCTGTGAATAGCAACTTTCTTACAACTCTATCTTCCTGACTTCTACAAAAATAGATAAATTTGGTTACAAAAAGGTTTAACCTTTACCTACTCATGAATGCACACCATCAATTTTTAAAATATATTTTTGTCAAAACAATACTTGAAAACCCTGTATATCTTTTGGTAGACGATTAAGTGTTATGAGTAGTTAAAGATTAATAAAAACAATACAATTTTTAAATAGGCAAACAAAAACAAAAATATGCATAACATTCGATATCTTATAAAATACAATTTATAAATAAATAAAATATAAAAAAGCTTAAAACTACTTCAATACTGTGATGGGTGTAATCTGTATTACAAATAGATCAATCACTAATTGTACTGTACGATTAATAAACAGTCAGTTACTGACAAAAATCAGTTAAATAAACAAATATAATATACATTAGTGCAATCATAATGTGCCACGAAATTTATGCAAACTACAATTTAGACAATAATTTATTGTAAGTATCAATTAAACAAAAGTATTTTCGATTGGTTTCAACATTTCTAACTGGCGCGGAATTGATTATCTCTAATTTTTTGTGCTAAAAGTTTGATACTTACAATAATACCAATAAATACATTAAAAACATTAAGACGTATCGTAAATAATCAATTAACAACAATTGGAGTATTGTAATGCGTGTATTACGTAATTTAATGTCTTAGATTTAAATAAAACATTTTCCATTTACCACTTAATTTTTGTTACGACACAAATTTTCAAATATATTTTTATATTGCATGTAATTAGTTATCTATATGTATATACGCTTTTCCAAAAATCAAATTAATAGAGATTTTATCGCATTTGATTATAATGTTCGTTGTACACAAAAATTAAATAAAAATCATAATTTGTAAACTAATGTCAGCTATGATAAACAAAGGTAAATATTAATAAGAAATGATGAAAAGTGGTGTTAGTATAGATTGAAATGCTTTTTATAGTTTACAAATTACGGTAATACTGGGTGATTAACTAAAGCAGTGCATTGCAGTCGGTTAAAAAAGTTCATCACATCAAAGAATTTCTACAACTAATTTATGTTTGATTAGTTCCTATTAAATATATTAGTTCACATTGAAATAGACAGTTAGTAACATAAAACCGGAAGATCGCCACAAAAAGGATAGCGTTTAGGAGAAGTACCCAGTAAATATTACACAATGGATATTCTCGTTATATCTCTTTGGTAGGCTCTCACACGCCGAAAACAATAGGCAACTATTTCTAAGTTGCTTATTGCTTTTGGTGGAGAACCCACTTACAGGAGCTATCTAAAAAGGGTTTCAATTTATTTTATTCAATTCTTATTATCCACCACATTCATCACTCGGTATTTATTAATACTAAAACATGAGATTTTCCTTTCAATTAAAAGAAATTAGATCAGCCTTGAGCACCATTAGTGAATAATACTTCAGCATACCATAAGAAACAACCTATTGGATAGTTGTGGCCTTACAGTGGTTTCTTACACAAACTTAATAAAAGTTTAAAGCGAAACATTTCGTCATACATTTTTTGGTTAAATTTACAATTAGTCTACAAAAACTTTTGTATCTATAATAAATTAAGAAGCTAAAATCAAGTGACACCATATAGGAGTAAATACTAGCACATGCTAAAATATCACATAAATAATCCAAGAGAAGGCACACTAATCTAAGCTATAGTTGAAGTGCAAGTACAATCAACAGGTCAAACATATTTTTCGTCAAGGTTTCGAAGTACATATTTCAATTTTCATCAAGAATTTTTGAAAAAACCAAAATAAATTTAAGGCACTAAAATTATCCACAAAAATTGAGTTTCCTTTAACTTATCAATTTTGGGCGATTAATCCTACTATTAAAACAATTTGGTGCAGTAGAGAAGAGTTTCTGGTATTACTTTCACGAATATTATGGTTTTAGCAACCACGTTATTTTCAATCCCAGCAAACATTTTGCCTCCGATTTGAATATTTGTGCCTATTCAATTCGTTTTCATTCCATCACTTTAGTAAAAATAGCAATTTTTTAACACTTTTTTGCTAGAATATTTTCTTGCTTATTTTTATCAATACTTTCCAGCCTTATACAATTAAATGTATGAAATGTCATCGAATATAGAAATTATATAGTATATTATTAAACATCTGATGACAGTTGACTATTGCTGAAAGTTTACAAATAATTTTGTTTTATTGTTCAATTAACCTGTTAATTTTGAAAATTTTTATTACATACATTGTACATAAGCAGTGCTATGCCGTAGACATGGGTTCAATCCCTGACTAATTTCTTTCAACCGTGTCTCTCTCACAAGGTGCTGGCAACATGTTTGAAGTATTAAATGCCAAGATACCCTATTGGGGGAGCGGCTTGACAACTTCAGTTGTATCCTTGTATCTAAGGAGACCGAAATAATAATATATTGTACATTAACAACAATTAATTGAATTAGGCCTCATATCATGTGGGTTAGATCGCCACCAAAGTGAAAAATTCATATTATTTCAAGTCACAGCTAGCGAAGTCAAGTCTAAATGGGGCTATAACCTCGGATTGACCCAGACAAACCTGATTTATTCGTTGTGCAATCTACCACGAGATAATAAAACATTACTTACATAAGGCGAATTATGGAATGATAATATTTTTTATGAACCGATTATAATTACTATTTAAAGCATATTGGGATATCTTTTGACCCAATGATCTAATTATAAAGCCGACACCGATACTGATATAAATATCGTCGGGTTGTTGGTAAAAAAAAACAATAGAAACATAATTTTACAGAAGAGCCATTACAAAATTAAGTAATAATCGAGCATATTACAAAATAATCTTGATTGAGTATTATTCAATAAAATACTTGCAACATTTTTATACTATTGAAATAGTATATTTAATTACTATTTATTGATAAAATGTTAATTATATTTAAAACTTATTAACTCCGTTACACGAATTTTTAGATTTGGTCACTTTTACCAACAACCCGACAATATGTAAACAGCTATTATTTTTAATCGTACTCAAAACTTTAGGAATAAAAATAATGCGTAAAATTCCGAGCTTGATTGCTCTATTTTAGTGTTTCTGACGTCATGCATAAATCAATTAAATCGTTAATTTCTCGAATGGTTACATATTCACATAGTGTCAAAATGACAAATTCAGAATATTTATATACTATTCTGTTTTCGTGAACTTCACCGAGCCCTGAAAAAGCTCTGAATAATAAAATGGTTCATTATGCATAAATTTTTGCGCTGCAACTTAACTGTTTTGGCTAGCTTACGCTGCACTTGATGACTCTTACATGATATATCATAATCAGAAATCGCGCCTATGTTTGCTGGGATATTTCTATCATAATTTCTACACGTTAACACATATACGTATAATATTAAATTTACCCACATATAAACAGATTACAACCATAATTTCAAAATTATTTTTGATACACAATTACACATATGTTAAAGCGTTTGCTTTGGATGTGATATTTTTGGTGCTTAATTTTCATTAGTTTTGCATGACTATTTTTTGGTAAATTTTGGTAAAACCGGATTTTATCTGCTTAAAATCTGATTAAAATTCAGTATTTAGCATTTGCAAACACAATGTGAAAATACGTATAGGTACCCATATTACGTTAATACATCAAAACAAATTTACAACTAAAATATCACGTAAATACTAATATCGAGACAAATATAACAGTAACAGTTAATTTCCAATAAATATTTTGCAAACAATCAACTTCAAAATGACATTGACTATCATATTATCACAAAGTCTATCATAAGATTTAATTTCACCATAATAAGCATCTTACATTATCAATAATATTGTCAATACTTTATATACTTTTAGCATAAGTGTTGATACATAATATTATGTGTCAAATGTCGACAATAATATTGATGCTGTAAGGTGCCTATAACTAACTGGAAATTTTAAGCCGCAGTTAAAAAAGTGAGTACTTCTCTAATTTTTTGGCTCATTAACAGCCATGACCTGTAAGCCATGAAAATTATCGTAATCTAACCGTTTCACATAAGGGATTCATTCCATGCACCTATAATATGGGTGCATGTTAATTTTTGTACAAATTAACTGATTTAAACACCGCACATGCATTTTCGAATTTAAAAAATGTACCAACACTTTTCAGTTCTAAAATTCATACAATTTCACAAACAAAATTGGTGCGTTGGAGATTTTTAATATTCATTTCAAAAGTGCCTCAAATGAAAAAAAATAATCAATTACAATACAGAAAACTTTGAACATGTCAAAACTAATAACATTTCGTTTTTGTAAAATTAATTATTTTTTAACGTAAACCTGATGAACAAGAATTCTTCTTCATGTGCCATATTCGGTCCCCCGGACGTTAACAATTCAACTTGGCCAAACCAAGATGAATTTACCAGGGAATAATAGATAAGAATAAAAAAGTATTTGCAGATAATAAGAGAGTGTAGCTGATCACATTGAGTCCTAGCTTGAGGAAGGCCATTTAGGCCGAAACGCGACGCCACTTGTAATTATTCATAATAAAGCAAGCTAAACGCAGAACTACTGCCAATAATGCATGTGTAGTGTGAAATTAAGTTATTTTTACTATATTCCGGAAGAATTTTGTAATTGCTAAGTAAAAACAACGAAAAAAGTACAAATTTTGGTTAAGTTAGCTTAGTTTTTATTCAAAATTATAAAAAAAAACTTGGAATGTACTCTAGACTATGCAGATTACGCTTCTAGCATCTATTTTTCTAAGGGGGTTTCTTCTTTAAATTACAGTAACTCTAAAATCACTCTGTACGCGTTAACAAAACAAGCCGGATTGTGACCCCCTCAACATATTTTTATTTAGGTTTATCAACTAATCAATTTAGATCAATTATAAAATTTTTGTGATTCATTTTAATCGAATCGGTTGAATAGCATCTGATTGGTCGCCAATCAGTTTCGAAGTTCTGAGATTCTGTTCTTACTAATCTTATTGTTATAATAAGATGGCGTTCAGACTTCTAAAATTTGATGGATTTATTACAAGAAAAATAGTTAATTTTCTGTATATATTCATTTTAAAGAAATTATTAACCTGTGAAATTAATATTAAAATAAGTATTAAAAATTAACAGGTTAACTGAAAGCTTAAGGTTACTGTAAGCTCACAAGTAATTCCATTTTATTGTTCAAATAACCTGTTAATTTTTAAAATTTTATTTTTATATTCACTTTATATATTCAAGAGTCTGTTTCATTTTACAAATATTAATTGTCAAATTTGCTGTTTTTAAAACGTGTTCAACACAACGATGGATCAATCCAAAATGATCCGAACCAATTTAATTAATCGATTTACGCCGTTGAACATTCCTATTGCATTGAACTACAAATATGGTTACTACTTAGTTTAGCTACAGGAACCACAAATCAATCGATTGACTTAAATCAAAGCGCTTCATATCACATACAAATTTGATTATTCTAAAGCTTAAACGGCAAGGCCATAAAAAAATTAAACTTCCAATGAGGACATTAATCCAAGAGACTGTTCTCTGGTAAACAAATTTTGAGCAAAATTTGCACAAAAATACGAAAAAGAAAAAATGCGTTATATAGATAATTACATCTATAGGCACTTGGGCAATTACTGATGAACATTAAAACAAAGCCTTTACAATCAGCAAAAAAACATTTAAGTAGTTCTTCCCATTGTTTAAAATTTTATCTTTCTGCTTTTAATAATCAAATTAAAAATTATTTTAGTAAACACAAGAATAAGCAAATTTTCATTTTAAATAATTTCCTGAAGTAAAACTATTCAGAAAGAATCATTTAAATAATTATAAATAGCACAATATCAACTTTTCTCAAAGTAAATTGTGTAAGTCGTTTCTTCTGTAACAACTTATAGACATATCTACTGCTTAAGGGGTTATGCCTAGTCAGAAGATTAAATAAAAGCAAAGTTGATCTTGCTTGCTCGATCCTGGCATGTGTTTCTGTATCTATATTCATTTTATTCGTCACCCAGGATGTCAAATATCTGTACTTATCCACTAGTTCTATTTGTTTATTTTATACTTCTAGTCTCGCTTGTTTGTTTGGACATCTGCTATTATCATTACCTCTGTTTTGTCGTTGTTGTCAAGTCCTTTTGTTGTTAAGATGTTCATGAATTCTGGGTGTTTAACACTATCAAAGGCTTTGGCGTAGCCTATGAAACATATATACACATCTTTTCTCTGGTCAAGGCATTTCCGCCGCAGGAGAACCGAAAGCCCAAACAAAGCTTCCTGCATGCCAAGGCCTTTTTGAAATAAAAATTGTTGATCGCTGATGTCCATTTCACATCTATTTGTGATTCTGTTGTGTATTATTTTTAAGAATAATTTCAGGAACTGTCCCATTAAGCTTATTAAGTGGTGCTGGTCACATTTGTTTGCATTTCGTTTTTGGAATGGGAATGAAAATTGACTCGTGCCAGTCTCCAGGCAGTTTACCCGTTAGATATATTACATTAAAAAGTTTAACAAGTAGTTCCATGTTATTTTCATTTATAAGTTTAATCATTTCTGGGTATATTTCGTCCGGACCTGCTGCTTTTCTTGTTTTCAGTAGATGCAATAGATACAAGTGGCAAAATAAATAGTTATGCATGTGCTTTGAGATTAACAAGATTCATGTTGGAGATTTCAGGCTATTTTAGCTTTATTAATTTATTTTTTGGTGACAGATTTGCTGAGGTGGCATTGTTAGCTCGTTTTATCGGTCGTCGTTGTTGTTGTTATAATGTGTTGTTCCCCTTATATAACCAATTCCTTGAGGTTGGTACAAGGATCATCCTTGCTGATGAATGCCAACCGCCACAAATCCATAAATACATAATAAATAAGTATTCACAGAGTCGTCGCTATAGAGATCTTCTAGCTTAACATGAAGTAGCATTCATTCTAAATTTCTAAGTGGACAAGAACTATTCAATGGAATGTATGTATAACAGGCCTAGTTGAACCATTAAAATATGTGAAAGATTTTTCACCTTCACAATATAAATTTATAGGAATTCTAGAATTAGAAACATTGGAGGAGTTTCGCTATTTTCTTTTATTTTATTATTTGAAAGTATAGGTCAAACTGATACATCAGTTATTTTAAATTTTTTTAGTGTGTTTAGCATGAGAAAAAAATTATTGAAATTCAAAGAATCAGGCTTATGACGTAGTTGATCTAAACCCGTTTCCCTCATTTAGTTATTTCTTATCAATAATACTTGTGCATTCAAATTTAGATCAAGAAATATTTTTTAAATTTTACCTAGCTAAAAGCACAAGTAGTTAGGTATAGTTGTTTAGAAGTTAAATTTTATGTTCGCTACGTATATGCATAATCTTGAACTTAAAATTATTAAATTCATTCTTATAACATATTTTACAAATTATTAATACTCAATTATATTTATGTATAATCAGCAAGTAAGAAAAATTGCTAAATTGCAATTTAGTGTTGCAGTTTTAAAGTTGTAAAATATTTGATCCGTAAATGATTTAATACACATTTTGTTTGTAAAGTACTCACTTTGTCTTAAATACCATTTTGTATGAAAAAGTTCATTTAACATTCAAATTTCAAAACTATATCTATTTCTATTTCAGTGAAATAAAATGGTTTCTAACAATAAACCTATAATTTCAATCTTTGCTTCGCTAACAAAGAGTCAAAATTGTTACAATTGGCACTAAGCAATGCACATACATAGGACTCTTGAAATCCGGATCACCAGTAAGTAGGTGCAGATTGTAGGCTTTAACATGGCATTTGAGATTTAATGTGAATTATTAAAAGACAACAAATTTTGTTTTTGTTATACATTTTGTGTCTTCTTAATTTGAAACCTACTATCTATCATATAAGACAATCCTTATTTAATTAGAACTTTTAGTTATAATACATTCATATCTAGAGTGCCACATTAAAACCCATAAGGTGTATTTGGTAAGCCCTGAACGGAATTCAATTATTTGTACATCAATCCTGAGACCGAATTAAACCGTTTTGTACAAACATTTTTAGAATTAGCAGTTCTAGAACTAAGGAAATACCATCTCAGGTATCTCAAACTTTGATAGAATGAGTGCATTTCAAAGCAAAAAAACTTGGTCTTTAGGTTTGTTATCCATTGATGAGTATCATTATCTCATTATCAATAAGTAACATTGATAGTCGAAGTCATATTACACAATTTGTGATCACAACAATAACAATTTAATAATTATAGAAAATCTACGATATGGTGTCACGAATAACAAAATTTAATAGGTACATTCTTTAAAAGCTTCTTAATTTTTTTCAAAATTTACAATAAAAATATTTAAATCCTAATACTGTTATCTGGCTTAAATAAGTGTAAGTGCACTGATAATAATTTAATTTTTCTGTTAACCTTTAAAATATTGCTATGAGTTGCAACTTTTAGCATGCACACAATAATTAGTAGATAACACTGTTAATATTTAATTACCATGTTGTGTCTAAACTGCAGAATAAAAACATTTAAATCTAAAATAATAAAAATTTCAACATGGATTACAACGCGGTGATTATAGCGCCGTAATCGAGTGCTACCAATAAAAATACATCTATGATTGAATAACAGCTACTGGAAGAAGTTTTACTTCATATTAAATTAATAAACTTTAAAAGACAAACAAAAATAATCTACAATTAAATCTCGAAAGGTGTGTAACAATTTTATAAATCTATAATACATAATTTGGCAAATATAGCGAGATCCTGATAATAAAAAATTAGTATTTTACGTTTTATGAATAGGTGAACCTTCAGAATGAATATGATTTTTCACTTTCAAACTACGTTGTTTACTGAAGGAAGATCTACCAAGTGAAGTACTACTACCCACTTCTAAGTCTCGTGTTTCAAACCTCTCCTTTTCAGTTGGCGAACCCATTGTTAAACTAGATAAACTCGAAGATAAATTCATAGTCGAACTTACGCTCAACATAGAAGGATACTGTTGCAATTCGCCACTTTCACTTTCTGGTTCTTCCACGGGAAGATGAGTTTCTACCATCGCTTCTAAGCAGTTTACAAATAATTCACTGCTTTCCGCTGTTGTGTTATACTGTACAAATTTATCACAAAATAAGTTTTTTAAAAGTAACATTGGAGATATTTTCCAAATTAATTGCATCAGTGTGTTTACAGTTTTAAATTTGTGCTTCCCCTTCACATTCCATACATGCTGTATTAAAAAAACCTACCTTATTAAAAGGACCGGCAAATCTCCATAGACCCCCAAATCCACAACTTTGTACATAATGTAACTGTTGTTGACTGTTATCCTCACATGCTATCATACTCTGTACAATACTACGAACAGAACTTAAAATAGCTTGATCGTGACATGTAGTTAACACATTATTTATTTTCACGTCAAGTAAATTATATCTACAACAAATTTTATTTAAACAAGGAACTATAATAAATGTAAGACTTACATAACAGGAAATACTTTGGGAAATACAACAGCACCTTCCGCTAAGTATTGATATAAAACCCTAGTTTCTGCTTCATCCGTACTATATTTTACTAAAGTGGCCATAACAGTTGGGACTAATGCTTGTATTTGAAGATCAGTTAACACTTCAGGATCAAGTAAGATATTATTCTCATTGCTAACTGACACCCTCGCACTTCGATTCTAAAATGTTACTTAATTTTTATCGACAAGTTACCCATATCAAAAGCAAATATATTACAAAATTTTATGTCTATAAAAGTGGAAATATTTACTATCTTGAGAAAACAATAAAAAAGTTGAACAAAACAGAAAATTAAAAGAAATAATTATCAGTAAAAGTTTTGCATTTCTACATTTTTGCTTGTACATATTTGTAATTTTGCCCCATTTCCTCATCCTCCTTATATTGTTTGTCAATTTTTTTGTTTGACTGGTTTTTTTGAAACCAGATAAGTGTGGTTGCTTAAGAAACATTGTTAAAAATAATTACATTCAGTCTTTATTAAATATACTGACCATGGTAGAGGTATACTCAACACTTACGAAACGTCAAGTATATACTGTTTCCCATATAAATACAACTGCCTGTAATCAAAATTATAAGAGCTGTGAATAGAAAATGCTGTTGAAATTTATATGTATCATATTTCTCCCCGATTAGTAGTTGGCGTTAGTGTAAAAAGTAAAAATAAGTGCTTTGATTGCTTAGAAAAGCATAAAAAGGCTATGTACATTTTGTTTAAGTGTCCCAATTAGTTAATTTTGCAATTTGTGAGAAATATAATGCATATTAATTTGTGTAGCAGTTTTTATTTTTGCAGCTGCAATATAGCTTTTGAATTGCTATAAAACTGTTTGAATTTGTTTAACTCTCCTGTCATCTAACAAGCAGTAGACACGTCAACCCATGTTTATGGTGACCAAATTTTTTGTGGGTGCATAGGTACTTTGGCCAAATGTGCTCGCCATTGCTTACTTTGTAATCATTAAATTTAATTTAGAAGTAAAGAAGTTAGAAAAGGATAATTTAAGTCATTTTAAATTAATACTTAATAACTATTGCTGTTTGACCCAGAGGCTCACCCAGAAATCTAGCATTTAGACACAAAAATGTCTAAATAGACATTTTCATTTTCTTTGGGCAAGGGGTTCAAAACAGTCATATACCCACTTTATTACTAATTTACTTATTATTCCTTCCTTCCATTTTTAAAATGCTTTGGAGGGCTCCCGCCCCAATAAATTATATTTCATTATTGGAACCGACGGATGGACTTATAGAGGATTAGATAAGCTTAAATGCCCCAGTTTTTAAATGCAGATGGCGAAGAAGTGTTATCTAACAAGATATTACTCAAGCAAAAACGCACTTTTCCTTCTTTTCTTTTCATAGGTTAAAATGGAAAGAAGGTTTCAAATATTCTTTTTCAAAATTACTCCTGCAGAAAAATTTATTAAATAAGCTGACGAGTCTCCACGTTATTGCAATAAATAATTTTTATAAGGTTACATAATATGGTTAAATTATCATCACCTTTCAGATAATTTTACAACATACAGGGTGTTCCATTAAAAACATTATCTTTTAGTTAATAAATTGAAAACATTTTTACGCCAATTATTAGTAATCAGTATGAACCATGTTATAACTACAATGCAATGTAGATCTAATAATTACGATATAAGCATAGTAAATTTGCTCAGACGTCTGTATATCAAAATCCCTCACTATCTTAGTCATGTAATTAGCATATTATCTTGAAAGTAGCTTAGCTAACATTAACTTTTGAAAAACAAACTTGAAAAACAAAAATTTTTAAAATTTAACGGAACAAGAACAAATTTAAACTTTTTTATTTACATTTTTTATGATCCACTTTTATAGCGATAAAATTCTATGCTACAATAAAAGAAGTATAGGAAGCGTCTATTGCATGCAAATATTATATAAATTGCATGCAATATTAATTGAAAACAAAACAAAACAATGCAATGAGCTGATTAGAATTAACAAGAATAGAAGAACCTAAGTAAAATTTTAAAAATGTTTTCACAACTCGAAAATTTCATGTTAAAAATTGTGCCAATATTAATGACCAATTTGTGAAAAGGGGATACTGCAAGTAAAATTACCTTAGTATCAGAGTCATCAACAGATTTTTGTTCTTTGGTGGTTGGCACCGAAAATGAGCGTTGCGTTTTGAAGAGGACATGTGCGCTCTGAGTGGTGGCCACCCCCACAGTAGGCAGGCAAGCAAAACAAGACAAGCGGCAAGAATTAGTAAAACTGCTGTTGCACAAGTAAGTCATAATTTACTTGAGACAGCTCATACAGAAAAACATTTAAAACAGAAGCAACCAACACTTCTTTTATTTTCCTACCAAAAATAAAACTAATTTAATAATAAAAAGTAATAAGCATCATTATAAAAGATGGAGCAAAGAGCTAACTTTGAAGTTGACAGGCAAGTCTTACTTTGGCGGGGGCCACGGGTATACTATGCGCCATTGTATTTATTACATTGTGATTTGCATGTTCCTGGACTGGTACAGAACTAGAACGTTTCGTACGATACAAGGCTCGTACCAAATTACCATTAACCTGAGGTCCTGCACTATGAGCCAAATCTAAACTTCGCCAGCCCTTATTAGCTGTCGAATTATTAACCTAGTTATTCAATATTATTATTTACAAATGATTAGTGATAAATTAATGATAAATTATTATAAACATCTGTCGTGCACAGCACCAACCAACCTAAGTTATATTAGTAACACAAAATTACTAAAACTAACTACTCAATTTTACTTTACATATTTATAAATCACTAACCTGGTGAGGTGGTGGCTGCTTATGTTGTCTAGCCTGAGCAATTGCAGATTGATCTAGCAAATCCCATGATTTTTGTCGCCGATTTACCCCGCCACTTCCACTTGATGAATTACTTCCTTGCAAACTACCACTGTGTTGACTAGAGTTGCTCAAATTATCCGAAATATAAGTATCTTGAGACATTGTGTCAGAAGTACATCTTTGTACAGAATACTTAACATGACATCTGCTGCGTACTTCTTCCGATACTCCCACCAAAGCTAAATTAATAAAAGTTTTACTTCACCGCTTTAGAATTGAATTTTTTACAAACCTGTTAAATAAGCAACACTGTCGGGAGTTACTTCAAATTTATCACGTTTATGCAATTTTGATACAATACTCAACAGCATGGTTAAAACTCGAGAGGTTCTTGAAACTGTTGTAGGTGATGGATGTCTATAGCCTTTAAGCAAATGACCCACTAGAGCAAAGTGAAAATTAGCTTTGAAACTAAGACCCACAGCATGGTCTAATTGTTTAAAATGCCATTCAAGTGGTTCTCTTGTCGACATCATCACTGAATCAAGAGTCTAAAAAATTAAAAATGTAACTAGGATTGGTGTTGCAAAAGGATTGCACTATCCTTACCCTTTCTTCAAAAATCCCTTGAGAATCTAACGTGTGAAGATTTTGTTCTAATAAAGCTAAACCAGCTGCATATAAAGAAGATTCATCTAATTGCAATACAGATGTAGCGACCCAAAATAGAGCTCGGTGTATAGGAGAATCTGGCCGTAATAATGGTTGTAATCGCGTTAAACACATTACTAAAGCTTCGATTAAAACCACATCATTGAAACTTTCCAGCGCTTTTACTAAAACACGCAACAGTTGCTTCATATCTTGGTCTGTAATACTTTTGCTGATGCATCCAAATACAATTAATGCTCTTGGTTGAAGAGCTGGATTAAAACAAAAAGCAAAACTTTTTGCCAAAGTTGTCCAACTGTTTAGCCAATCGCAATCTGGAATATCTCGCATACAAGATTCCATTATTTCAAGTAAAGCATCAGTAATGACTTCCAGTGAAGTTAATGAAAGTCTTTCTCGATCAGATGATGGACCAGAAAAACTCCTCTCTGTACTCAACCATTTCTCATTCGGATGTCTGTAACTCGACCTAAATGCTGTTACTGCAGCTGATTTGACTTTACTTATACCAAACAGTAAGTAAAACTTTGGTAAAGAAAATTCATCTAATGACAGTCTTAATATTCTTTGGGTATCTTCAGAAAAAGATGGTTTTGTGCACGTACATAACGAATGAATGATGTTAATGACAAGACCATGTGTCGAAGCTCTCATACTTAAAGAACCCGAGCAGACTAAAAAAGTGACTGTGTGAAAAAGATACGGCAGATGCCGAACTACATCCAGACAATTGTTAAACGAAAGCATAAGAAGATATCGAGCTAAAATTGCAATATCATCCCACATCATGTGTTGTTCCAATAAAGGAGTTGGTGTTTGACAAGTTTTATCAACAACCTAAAATGTGAATTAAAAAACAACCACCATAAACTAAAAAACAAACTTTACTCACTTTACATAATCGACCTATCACTTTTTTTGCAACCAGTTGTACGTTAGCAGAAGCCAAAGCAACTGCAGTGTCAGCCATTATTTCAACCATTGAAGATCCCAAACCAGCAGAAACTGATTTATGTATGAAGTTATCTAAAACCATGTCTATTAATTCTGGAACATTACCGATGGATCCCCATATTTTAGCTTGAATGGAAGGGTACATTTCAACTTCCTCAATAGTCAGCACTATTAACTTTTCTAAAATTAGAGATACTTGTTTATGTCTTTTACTTTCGTCGGATGGTTTAACGAATCTAAAAGAAAAAACTGAGCATTGTTAATTCCAAAATAGAAGTCAAAGTACCTGACTAAATTTCCTAACCATGGTGTCATATATTCCAAACACAAATGTTTTAATTCAATACTGGACACCCTAAAACCCTGAATGCACTCTTCTAGAAATTCTAAAGTTAAGTGAGGTTCATTAGTGGCTAACTTTTCTGAAATGGATTTAATAAAAATGGTATTATTGGAAGGAATACATAGACCAGAAGTCTCCAGTAATTGTCCTTCAATTTTGAGATCAAATGTTGCGGTTAAAGCACAAAGTTGGTTGTAAGCTGCAGTTCTCAAATTAGGATCAGAAGAACCTAAATTTAAAAGTGCCATATTTAACAAAGTGCCGGGTACATCTTTGGGTCTAATTTTTTGGTGTACAGTTACGGAATCCTAAAAAATAAATTTTTTAAAAATTTGAATTTAATTTTGTTTATTGCATACTGGTTGACTAAGTTCCCATCGATTTCTAATATGGATTATAGCTTGTACTATAGTATCACAATCGTTATGTATAAAACTCAACGGTCCACTTTCATTACAAATTGTTAACGTAAATTGATTATCATCCACAAGGCACACTTCTTCAATTTCAGAAGCATAATAAACGTCATTTAATAATACAGAATGAGATAGTACTTTGGTTTTTTCTGACGAAGTTATTTGTATTGCTGTGGGACCTACTTTAATAGCAACTTTGGTATCTTTATGAGATAACTTGAGTGCATTGTTAAAAACTTTGAGATCTTCATCTAAACTAAGAGTAGCTCCTGGTAATTTTTGCTGATCTGGATCAATTACGTCGTTCAATTTCGCAGCGGAGTCTATAAACACCAATTTTCTATTTCCCTAATTAAAAGCAAATGTAAAGTGTAATTTTAAGATTTTAAATGTTTTTTTTACCTTTAATGGTGCTAACAATCTATCGTGGTACTTGGTGTATTCACGTACCCAACTACTACAGTTATAAACGTACGTTGTATAAATGTTATTATAGGCAACTTCAGGTAGAACATAAAACCATTTGTTTAAAAATTCCGTTCTAAACAGAAACATTTTTATAATTAAACAAAATTAGAAGTATAATTTCACTTGGATTTGATTTCATCAGCGAGTGCAATTTTTATCAATTCTCAATTAAGAAAAATAATCTTACCTAAACCTATTCTCTGAACTAGTGTGGGTAAAATCAATAACAATTTCGAAAGGTGCATGACAAAATGGCTTTACAGTTAGGAGAACGTGATAAATTAACAAATCACCATTTGTTTCACCAAGCCTAAAATTATTTAAAAATTTTAATTTTGTGTTATTTTCTTGAACTTTAAAATCTTACTTATATCTACGAGCTATGTAATAAAATACAGGAAAACCATTTTTACTTGTTCCAGCTTGATAAAAGATATTTAAAGTTTTCAGAGATTTAAACTCTTCTTTTTCATGCATGTTATGTTTTTTCATTATTTCCTCAAAATTAGATGAGGACATATCAATTGAACTCCATCTTGCATATGATGAGAATAAGATGCTAAAAATATTTTGCAATTATAAAGCAGCAATTTATAATAAGCACAGGGTAATAGGTTTTAAACAAGCAACAGCGCCATTATTTTATAAATAATCCGTATATAATTTTAAATAATTTTTATAAATATTGTACTCGGAGCTGTTCACAATGCTGTTACTTAGGAGTTTCATTGGCAATTTTCCAAGTTTCCATGGTAAAGGGTTTACAATTTCTGAATAATTCACAGTAAACATTTTTTTGAAAAGTAGGTTAAGCCAGAAATTTAAACTATTTTGTATGAGAAGTTAGGTTGATTTCAGTTCCAGCTCCATAAAGAGTAATTACGAACGAAAATTTATGTCGCTAAAAAATAAAGGAAAGCACTTACTGGGACTTTATTTTTTCGGAAAGTATGTTAAGTCAGAAATTTAAACTATTTTGCATGAGAAGTTAGGTTGATTTCAATTCCAGCTCCATAAAGAGTAATTACGAACAAAAATTTATGTCGCTAAAAAATAAAGAAAAGCACTTACTGGGAATCAACAGGTTTATGTTCTGGAGGTCCCAAATATGCTAAAAGCGTGACCATCTTATCAAAAGGCCTGCGCCCAACAGCTTTATGATCTCTACTGCTTGATAAATAATCACCAATTCGTTCTTGATGATTCCATAGAAGTCTATGCAATGCTAAAACATTGGCATCACTAATAAAAGACATAGAATGAGACGTTTGATCAACAGTTTCGCAATCGGATGCTATTTGTATGAAAAATCTAAAATAATGGTAATTATTTTAAATGTAATAAATCAAAATGAATCTTTTACCTTCGTCCATGTTCAAAATATGCTTTTAGAAAATCATTAAAAGGAAGCATATGCTGCTCCTTGCTAAATTCAACATGATTAGCGATATTCTGTAGTATTTTTGACATGAGCATTAATCCCCTTTTAACCGAAATTGGAACCTGCTTGTTAACAATTCCCATTTCTTGAGGGCTAACTATAGCTGGATTTATAAATCTTAAAAATATCACTGTACCAACAGCACCAATGTTGTTCTGTGGAAATTGTGGAAACCTTTTACTCAACACTTGATAAAGGCAATGACACATGGACCTCAATTGAGGAGGAAATTTATCAGCAGAACTTACAATAGCATCAAATACTTTTTGAGTTAACAAAATGAGATTTTGCCTGTTTTCTTCTATATCTTCGGTTAACTCAATTCTAGCAGGATCAACTTCAAAACTACAATTTGGTTCATCCAATAAAGGTTTTATTAGCGGTTCCAATAAAGTTTGCAAATAACTAGCACCGTAAATTTTAAAACAAAAAGCCATTATTTTACTTCCCAATGAATTTCCTCTGAAGAGTGTTTGCATGCAATCGGAAACTTCTACTTCTCTATAAAACATATTCCATAATAGAGGTGACAGTAAATGTTTAGCATCAAACAACGTCACAAAAACCCTAGCAAGTTCATCCATTTGAGATGTAGTAACCACATTTGCTAATGCCATTGCAATTGGCAGTTCACCTTTATCACTTATCATTGTAACTAACTGCACCAATTGCTCAAAACGATCAGCTAATACTGTTTCAGCTAAAGTATCAAATTCTGTGCCTTGTTGTAAAATTTTAGTCAAAACCTCCATAAAAGCAGCTCTAGTTTGCAAATCTTTATTGTAACCCAAATCTATTGAGTGCATCAAACCACTGTCTATATTAGCAGATAGCAAGTTTGACATAGCTTGAATAGTCGCTTTCCTTAAGGCGTTTAGTTTACCAGCACTAAAACGCTGGCGAGATGCTTCCTTTTCCATTTCAGTACCTCCACCACCTCCTCCACAATCATTCAACAAATTCATAAACAATGTAAAATATTTCAAAAATAGCTGACTTTTTGCATCCATTAAATCACCTCTATCAGATTCTTCCGGTTGTAATGGTAAACCGTGCAATAAAGCAGCTACAGCTTCCATACATGCTTGATCTAAATCCCTTGTAATGAGGGTAACATCTCCCGAACTTGGAGGTGCTATTTGATGTGATGTTCCCAAAACCCAATCGGTTAAATATTCAACAAGTTTGTTACGAAATTTCATTTCTTGCCTAAACGCCAAGTCGTCTCTGCGTTTCATCATCGTTTCCACCAACTGACATAATTTAGTTTTAACATGGATCGCATGTACCGTCATGTCTAAATGACGTACATACCTGACTATACCTAGCATCATACCTTCAATACTAGTAACACCTAAATGTTCCGATGGTTGATTATTTTTACTACTATCCAAAATATTCTTCATTATAAAAATAATGTGTTCAATAAATTGAGTATTTACTTCTGTCAAAACAACTTGGCCATGCTGATCAAAAAACTTATCAATAATAGTTTTAATTTGTTCAAATAAAATTGGGTACAGAGCCGAAGACATTTCATGCCCTACTAATTCTTTTACGTGCTTTTGAATTTGAGCTCCAAATTTTTCATTATTACAGACCAAAAGGCGTAACAACGAATCGACAAATCTAATTTAAATAAAAACGTTAAAGAAATTCTAAGAGCAAAAAAAATTAGCACTTACTGTGTTACCGGGCAATATTGACGCTGTTCTTGAGGATTGCTGGATAAAACACTCGATTTACGACTGTCACTCATACAAGATCCTAACGAATTGAGAGTCATAGATGACAAACTCGAATGGGAAGATGCAGACAGTGTTGGTCTCGAGGGTGATTTTCTTTGCAAGCAGACACCACCTAATGCACACAAAAATCCAGTCATATTGGCCCATTCGTTTATTAGATCCTGTAACTTAAGAGAATGAAACATCAAAAATTATAAACCATTTTCCTAGTTACCTCAATGTCGTGTTCAGAATTTTGGTGCGATGCACGTCTCTTACCCATAGATCTATGAAATGGTTCTGTTTGACCGTCTTCTGCTTTCGCTTTAGGATAAGAAGCTAAATTTTTCCATACCGAATTCCAGTTCATGAATGTTTCTTCCCAAGCTGGTTGAACTCCATTAATGCAGTGTTCTATTTTACGTAACAATGCCATGATTCGTTTTTGTAGTGCAGCACGTCCTATAGGTTAATTTTATTGTAATAAATGTGAAATAAATCAATTCTTCAAAACCTAAACTTACCATTTCCAAGATCAGAAAAACAAATTCTAGTTTCTCCGCTGGCTGATTATTAAAATTATTTTTACAAATTCTCGCAATCAACTTACAATAATATTCTTACCTGTTGTTAAAATCGTAGAAGCTTGAGCCAATTCTTGATAGATATGATAATTTGGAACCAAATAAGTAACGGTAACTTCATCGGAACCACAACGTATTTCAGCTTCTTGACATAAAAGTGCAAAGCAACTCATAGCCGTTAAAACTGCATCCATATCAATACTCCACAAGTACATAAAGAATACAACCTCCAATTTAATATGTGCTTGCTTGCAAATTGCAATTTGACTACCTAGATTGGCATACTCTTTGTGTTTCAATAAAAATGAGTTTCGATGGATTAAAATTTCTCTTAACCATTTCAATATGTCAGTGTAGTTGACTATTTGGTGCTGAATCAGCTTTTGTGATATTGAAAATAAAACTTGCGAACTAAAACAAACGTAAATGATCAAGACTTCATCGCCATTTAATATTTGAGCTTTCATGCCATAACTTTTAAAATAAAATGGTTAAGCTTAGAGCAAATTAAACTTAAGTTATTTGGTGTTTTCAGATGATAATAATAACTAAACAATTGTAACTTTAAAAAATGTCGACATTTTCAGATTTAAAAACTGATACAAAGTAAAGCTCTGATCACCAGTTTTTTGTTCATACATAGGAAGCGTTAGCTGAAGAGAAAATTTATTGTCAATTTATTAAAATGTTATTATTAAAATGTCTATGACAAAATAAAAAATAATGATGTACAATCAATCAAACTAAAGGAGATGTTCACCTGAAGTGCCTTTTGTAATTATAAATTGTACAAAAACCATAAAAATTAATAATTAACTTTTTCCACTACTAGCCATAAACACTATCATTTCAACGTAAGTGATCGAACTGTGAACCACGCCTTCTGTCACCTGAGGTGAATAATATTTTATTATTCACCTGAGGTTAATAATGAACATAAATGCGTTTTCCGGAAACTTCGGGCCATTTTGAAAGAAAATTTATGTGTAAAATGAATTAGCATAACCAAGAAATGCTATCAATAGTGTTTAAATAATTAAAGTCGGTCTATAAATAAGATTAATTTGATATTTAAAATGTTGATTAAATTGGAATTTTGTGACGTTTAGCAATTAGGCGAAATGAGAAAACGAATTAATTATGACAGCTGAAACTGGAAACTTTATAAATCGATTATTAATAATTATTATTACAATCAATTATCGTTACAAATAGTACATTTTTTGACAAAATAGTTTTCGTCAACATCTATATACTTGTATTCCACGTTCACTAGTTTTTATTCGATATTTAATGTAACCTTTATGTCAAAATTAATTAAACATTTTCAAGCAAGTGTCAACATCAAAACAAAAAACTATCATTTGTTTTATAATTTGAAATAAATAATTAAAACGATTTACTTTATTCATTAACAATTATTATTATAAGAGTAAACAATCCTAGTAGTGGAAAAATTGAATAAACCACGGTAGGAAGGTTATAACTCGCGTTTAAATCCGCGGTGCTACGCACCTTGGGATTTAATCTGGCGCTAGGGTTATAACACTATGCTTCACTACCTTGGTGTATAATATACTATTCTCATATTACAGTTAATCGTTTTGCTCTTGTAGGAAACAAATAAACAAACATTAAAAAACGCTTACCTCACATCCCAAAAAGTATTTATTGGTGCTTCGGGATTCCAAACTTCAATTTTTTCAAGATGATGTAAAACTAGTAAAGCTTCCATTGCTTCTTGAGCAACTTCAGGCATGTTAGGTTGATGAACCAACGAAACTAAACCATTTATTAATTCCAATGTAGAACTTTGAATTTCATGTCCTGCTTTACCTTGATTCTACAAAAGAACTTTCATAACATTTTTCATTAAAGAAATTAAAAGTGCACATACGTTTAACATAAGCATGGGATCAGCATGTATGAGTCGAACCATATATAGTAATAAATTACGATGTCCCGGTAACTCTTCAGCACGATCCTTAAATTTAGATTGAGAATCTTTTCCCTTTAATGTGAGAGATTGTATCATCCTTAATGGTGTATGAGCGATACAGCCTTGTGCAACTTTATTTAACGTTTCTGTGAACATTGCCCTTAATTCTGATGATCTACAGTATATTAAGTCAATTTGAGGCCACCAATGTAACCTTGGCTGTGTTACTATCCTAGAAACGTAAAAAAATATATGTACCAAACCTCAAGTTAGACATGATTTGTATTACCTGTATAGAGATCTAACTAACACAAAGTGGTACGTTGCAGGAGACGACAAATTCAAACATACTTTTAAAACTTCGTTGTTATGAGGTTTAATACGAAAACAAGAAACAAAACAGTCGATTATTAAATCCATATCCTGATATAAGTAACTTTGTCCTCGAGAAAAAGGTTTAGATGGATGAAACAATAATGACTATAAAATTGCAAATTTTATTAAACCAATTAAAACAAATAAAAAAAATTACTTTCAGATCGCTGAGAATACTTTGAACTAGAGTAAAAGCAACATTGTTTGAATCTGAAATGTTAATGTAAGTCGACGTTTTGCACAATCTTACACATGTCACGGCTGCTGCTTCGGTGAGTTGTTTACTAGAATTACTGTGAGGATTAATGCTACGTTTTAATAAATCAATAAACTGCTTCTTCTTGCTGTGTTTAGGAGAGCAAGGTGCACCAGCGTCTGCATTAATCACTTCCTCCAATACTTTCTAAAATTGAATAATGTAAGTTTTGTTTTATTACATAAATTAAACACTTACGGGAGACAACACCAATAGCATTATCTGAAGTGGCCAAACTGCAGCTCTACCTTTTTTGTTATCGGCAAATGTGTCTAATGTATCAAACAACTGCTCACAACACTTAGACAATTCTTCATTTGGATTTTTTTGTAATTCGGCAAATTCATATGGGAATGTATCCATCCAATTCCAAATAGCTTTCTCCAACGAATTCATGAGTACAAAATGTGCCGACTTTTTTAGCAATTTAAATTTTTGAATAGCTTCTAGGGCAAATTACAAGTTAAGATAACAGAAAATAAAATTTCGACAGTTATACCCGACAACAGTCTTGTAAGTCGTGACACATCAACATTGATATGTTGAATAAGTTCAATGTCACTATAATCTATGTTTTCATCTGGAGAAGATGCTAACTCTTGAAGTTTTGATGAAATACGACTAAATACTACGTTGAAGAAATTAATACTCAATGCAAATAAAACTTTGCTGGCCAACAATTTAATCGCTTGATTGTTAGGGATTTCCCCAGGCATATCTACAAAAAAATATTTACATTTAAATAGAATCCAATATAAAGTGTTTTGCTCTAGTGAATTTAATTCGCTTTATTTCTAATACCCCCCATAAATTCGCCCCTGCATTGCACTGTTGTAATTTTATATTTTGACAATCCACTTAATATGATTTTGTTGTATTTATGGTTTTATTTTAATAGCGTTGTACATATTGACATTGAAGGTTGAAACTAGGTAGTTAAAAATATACTAATGTAATTAAAAAGACCCACAAAAAAACAGGAAAAAAGAAACACCAAAAGAATTATAAAATTTTTTTTAACTTAATAACTAAGGTCAAATAATTGTCACACTGTAACTACTGTGGGGTCCCAGTGACCGCGTTTTATTTCTTTCATTAACTCACGTACAACTTAACTTTTTGTTTTTTTTGCAACAGATGTCTTAGTTGGTATTCTAGTAAGCCAGAAAAAATTGAAAAGTAATTAATTTTAAAATTTTATTAACTTTTAATAACACAAAAAGAAATTTTAGCATATTTGCACACCTTTATACTACATAACTAAAATTTAATTTTTTTTCTCAATCTAAAACATATTTAAGCAAACTAATGATAATTTTTTGAAAAACATACTTGAATAATTATAATTAAAATACAAAAATGAAAAAAAAAATAACTACATCGCAAAAATCACAAGACCTGAAAATCCCAGTTTTATGGTGTTTTATGGTAATTTGTTTTGTGTTTTATGACTAGTTTATGACTTAAGTGTTTTTTAGGTCTGGTAGCTTAAAATGTTTGTGTAAAATATGTTGTCAGCATTGAAAGAGATTTGACCACATTGCCTTTTTTCCGAAACATTTTTTAAAAACAGAAAAGAAATTAAAATTATATATTATAATAATTAAAAATTCGTTTAGGTGTGCTAAAACTTTTACACAATTGTATGAACAATAATAATGATAGTATATAATCTTTAAAGGAGACGTTTACTAGTAACATAAAAATTACAGTAACACTATCGTACAGTCACAGTGACCCTGACTGCTAGCTTAATTGTTTCCTTTTATAAATAAAACAAGGCAACTTTTAACCAATCCCGTTTGTCAACATACTAGAAGTGATGTAACTTAAAGGTACTAAAACCCATAATGACTAATTTTGAACAAGGCTTAAAATAAACACAAATTAAAACTTGATGCAGTCTCAGTGAGGGCTAGATAGCAATTAAGGGTTAATAAAAACATGAATATACATTATTTATACCAATGCAACAATTTAATTATACCATTAGAATCATCCGTGTATTTTTTTGAAAATAAAAAATCCACTATGAAAAAAAAACTCCTGAAATATATAGACCGTTGGAGTTTCTCAAAAAAGATTTAGACCATCCTGTATAGTATTATTGTAAAATAATAAAATTTAGATTCATTTCATCAGCAAAACGACGACATCGAAGTTAAAACTTTCATATTGTCTTCAACAATTTACATAATAAAATATATAAAAAGATGTACAATTAAAATGTGCCACTATTGGAAGCAGAGTTTCTCAAGTAGATTTCAGAGATTCTAGGTAGAGGGATTATCTACTAATGCAAAAGTTCTAATTAGACAAGATAGCGTTATAGATCTGGAAAGATCTGGGACACACTAAATCAACAGCACTGGGGAGCCTTCTGGGACTAAGGCAGTCATGAATGTTCATTAAAAGCCCCGTTAAAGAACAAAGAAGGCAGGAAATTCAAAAACCGAAAACAACAAAAGAACTTTTTACAGGACACTGTTCTCTAAGACACCTTAAAATTACGAGGTTGATTGAAGATCCTACATGTAAGATATGTGGGGATAAGAACGAAACTCCATTCGACATTTTATGCAAATGGCCAGCCCTAGCAATAAAAAAACCAAGGCCTTCGGCTGCCTCAACCCAGTAACCGAAAAGATTGCACAAGCACCCATCAGTTGTATACTTAATTTTGTGAAGGAAACAAGATTGATGGAGTAAAACAAAGAACGTGGGGTACAATAAGCTTAGAACTTCAGTACAAGTGAGCCCAAAACCACACCCACTCAGTATAATAATAAATAAAGAAGCCATTTCTTTTATTGCACAGTGCGATGAAAAAAAGTTACAGAAATTTTTCTAGCTGTATATCTGTAATTTTTAATATTAAGTTTCTTTCACATTATATTATGTACTCTACGATTTGATAAATTACGTGCCGTTTATTGAATACTTCAAGCACAAAAAAATATTTGTAAATTTTGCACAAGCATGCTATGTTTTGTTTTAATTTGTAATAATTATAATTTTAGATGCTCATTAAAAATGCAAATAAACTGCTTACCTAAAAAAGCGCAAATTTCCTTTAGTAAATGCTTTAGATTTTGACTTTCTTCTATTGTTAAACTTATTGAATCCTTTGGTTGAATACTGAAACATTTTTCTAGAGTTTCTAAAATAATAATAATGCTATCATAGTAGTTTCGTTCAATCTCAGAGTTATGCTGCCTTTGAGTTCCACTAGTTGCTTGTTGGTACTAAAAGAAGGTAGTAATTATATTTTATTAAAAGTAAAAAGTAATTATTACCACTTCGTGAACACGTTTTAAAACTTTAACAAAACCATCCAGAACTAAGGCAAAACGATATCGAGATATTTGAATAATACAGTTTCTATTTTCTTCCTCATTGATTCGTGAATGAGTAGTTTGAGGACCAGCACGACAAGGTAACTGAAAATTCACAAATAACTAGCTGTTAGCGATTATTTGTTAAATTTGAAAATTATTTTATTCAAAGTTATATTATTGAGATCTTGTCAATATTGATCAGTGACTAAGTAAATAATTATGAATACCAAAATGTATTTTGTACTAACCTGTTCTTCAAAACGAGAAATTAATGTGTTTGCCCATTCACTAGGCTTTTGGGTTGCCATTATATTTGACTTTTGTTAATTTACATTATTAAAAGAAATTTAAAAAGAATTATCTTGAAAGTACGGGTTACTGTGTTTGACATTTCTGCAAACGCCTTCTTTCTCACACTTCTTATTACGCCTAATGCTTAGTTTGCCTAAAGCATTACATTCATTTTTGAATTTACAATTTGTAATAATTTGAATTAAACTCGAAGTATTTCAGAAATACTAATAACTACTAACGGTTTAGAGTAATATTTTAACCAGGTGCAAGATGACTGACGTGGCAAGATGACTATGACGAACCAGCTTGCTACTCATCGCTTATAAAGTCTTGTGTTCCGTGGAACTTTTATAGTAGGTTTATACAATAGTAGACAAGCGGATTTATACTGGCTGTTTTCATCCCCTCAACAAATGTGCTGAAATACAAATTTAATTCAAATGTAGATACACACAGTGGCTGATCTATGAGGAGGAAATTATAGTCTATAGACCCCCCCCTCCCAGTTCTATAACTTCTATCTGAAAACTACATTCCGACAAAGTTCAAATTCGCATGGAAGTAATTCGGTGCACACTTTTTTCATCTGAGTCTTTGATAACATCACTTATTGTGAGAGGGCGATTTGTTGCAATTTAAATTCTTCAAAAGCTATCTTTCTTTTACCTGTGGATACTTACCACTTTAAAAAGCTCACGATGATTAATTTTAGTAATTTTATATACATTTTTCGCAATAATGCGAAAATGAAAAAAATATTTTTATAGATTTATTTTTTAAATATATTTCGCTGACTTCCTGGCAATACTGTATATGTATTTATTTCTAAATTTTACAGGAGAACGATTTTAAACTTTGATTTTGTAATTGTAGAGTTAATATGAGTCTTACAGATCTGATACGAATAACATTAAAAATATACGATTCTGGCAGGGCAAGAACTTGCAAAACTACAGCATAATACAGGGTGTTCCCACTAAACTTTTCAAAGCAAATTCCGACTTTTCCAGGTTTTCCCTGACATTTTAGTATCGTAATACAGTAAACGCAAAACAATTTGAACATTTTCAATGCACAAGCATAAATAAGAAATTTAAAAATTTGGCTTCGTACTGATCTAAGGAAAACCTTTCACTACTCCGAACTTGATCCATGTTGTTTAATTGCTAACATATCAGCACCTGCATTTGCTAATGACCTGTATATTCGTGAGGATTCGTCAAACCAAGAAAAGTAGCAATTTTTTGGTATGTTGCCAAATGTATTTATCCTGACCAAAATATTTTTCAATATTTCAAAATATTTGTAATAAATTTATTCCGTTAAGCTTTCCATTACTTATTGTAAATTCTCTCAAAATTTTTGTTTTAGTATCAGGTACATTTATATTTATAAAAGTTCCCAAGTTCACTATATCTTGAAGCACTATGCGCTGTAGTTCTTCTCTGCGGCTTGCACCAAATACT
The DNA here is from genome assembly GCA_036346125.1 of Lycocerus yunnanus. NCBI lineage: Eukaryota > Metazoa > Arthropoda > Insecta > Coleoptera > Cantharidae > Lycocerus > Lycocerus yunnanus. The sequence goes on from JARFIX010000002.1 coordinate 2,551,979, forward strand.
CCGACGATTAATATAACCTGAAACATTAATCAATTTTAGTTTATCTGTTGCAAAATACCATATTTAAATTACCTTCATAATTAAATATGTATGGTCATCTGCTTTTGTTAAAAATCTTCTTATTTCCTCTATTGTTAATATTCTGGATTTCTCGGATCGAGATCTTTCAGCTTCCCTTTTCAAAAATGTAATCAGGTTAATAAATTTGCTTATGTCCACACTCCCTTGATGTATTCAGAGCTTGGTTTTCCAATACACTTTTAAAATTAAAATTGTCTTTTTATAATTTATTAGATATTAAACTAACCTAGGTTTATTAAGAAAATTCTTAAATCCTTCTTGGCTCTCCTCTGCTTCTGAAGCACTCAACGTAGTCGACGTATCGAGAACACCAATAGATTGATCGATGACTCGCTTAATACAAAAAATTAAAATTTTAATTTATTATTACATAAGTAACCTACGCTGATTGTCAATATTCTGCAATAATTTTAGTTCAGCTATTACCGAGGTACTCAAATTACTTGCAAGACATGTTAAACAAATTGTTCTTGAAATCCAAAACAATAAATTTGTATTATCTACGTATTTCAAGTATAGAAATGTGGTAATGGTGGAATAATATGAAAATGATATCATCTATGAAGTAAAAATTGTAATTTAGATACACCGATGAAATTCTTTTGACTTCGAAATGAACAAAAATTTATTGTGTGTCACTGAAATAGTATACTTTATAACAATTTACTTACCTACGAAAAATAATACCTTCTTCGTTAAGTTTTGACTTTTTACACAATAAACACAAGATATTCAGCAGTATAAATTTATAACAGAGCTATATTTTTTCAAGATAAAAATAAATTTTCAGAATTGCGAATAACCTAACCCTAGATAAAAGAGTTCATATCAATAACACTAACAGCGCTGCTAATCGAGCGATAAAATGAGCGGAATTCAAATGTTATGCATTATGACAATGCATAATATGCATTGCGACTTAAAATTTATTGTAAATATTTATAAAAACACTTTTATTTTTTCTAATTTATGATTTATTACCATCAATTATAATAAGAACTTCTTTAGTTTATATATCGACACTTCACAGGTCAATTGGCGTAACCCTCAAAATTTCGAAAATCGAGTTATGCATATATTTGGGTTCCAAATGTCGTAACGCACCTTTTCTATCATTTTTTTAACCGGAATTATGAATTTAATGCGTTAAAATCATTGGAAAACACTCTTTGGTCGTAAGTGTTCGCCTAATTTTAGAGTCAGGTCAAATGGCGTAACCATCGTAAAGTCGTATAAAATGCCAAAAACTGTTCATCAAAATTTACTGAAGCGTTTATAAATTTTTAATAATTACTGCAGTATGAAGAATTTCGAAGAACAAAAGAATTTTTTAGCTGCATGTGTTAAAAGAATGGAAATTTTTCTTTTGGCTACCCTTGACATTAGTCAAAAATTAATAAGTTATTTAGATTATAATAAAACCGTCGTGAATTCTCCTAAAGCGGAAAGTCGTGGTAAGAAGCAACCTCCAAATAAGACTCAATTTTGATTCACACAGCTATGGAGATTTTATTAAAGATAATTTGTAGAATTGTCTTTCTTGCTTCACTTTTTAATAAATGCGGTTAGAAAACCTTTACTTTATGTTAAAATTATAAAAACAAACTAACATTTAACTGCAAGTCAATGGGCTTAACCTACAAGTTTAAAGCAGCAACATTAAAAATGAGTACAGGTCAATAGGCGTAACCATCAATTTTGTTTAAATATTGCTTAATATCTGTGAAACCCAGTGTAGTATCATTTCAGAATCATTTGAAATTGACGCAAACCAAACTTATTGACTAACATTGAAATTTTCATCCATAATAATGCATCTTTGAATAATTTATACAGTTTTACTGCCTCCTGAAAAAATGTAAAATGAGGGTTACGCCAATTGACCTATGAAGTGTCGATATATAATAGCAAACAATAACAATTTAATTTCAAAAAGATTTAAAACTAGCAACTAGCACAGAAAACATAAAAGAAGGTACATAAGTTATTGACGCAATTTTGTTTTTTCAACAAAATTTATCATTCATCATGACAACACCCGACACTTTTTGAAGAACCGTCAAAAATTGCGAGAGCTTGGTTGGAAAGTTTTGATGCTTCCACCCTTTTTGTCACAGCACAGATCTCTGACTATGACTATCTCTATGATTCTATGACTATCACTTGTTCCAAACTCTGCAAAACTCTCTTAATGGAATTAGGCTGGTTTTAAAAAAAGCTTGAAAAAACCACTTATTTCAGTTTTTCAATCAGAAACCACAGAAGTTCTTTACCGATCGGATCATGGCTCAGTGAATGCAATGTTTGTGGTTTGGAATTCATATTTTGGTTAGAAATATACAAGAAATATACAAGTAATATACGTCATGCTAAACTTTTCTTATTGCCATGCTTGTAAATTTTGGGAACAAAAGTTCGGCACTGAAGAATAGAATATTTGTAAGCCAGAATATTCGGCAATGCGCCAGTCGAAGAATAACTAACGAGATTGGCGAGACGGAATATCAAGGCTACAGAAGAAGCTGAAACAAAGCACCGAAGTGATCAAAAAGCGATCGATCAAAAAAGTTAAAAATGTGGTCAAAGTCATTTCTACGGTATTAGCGAGTCATTTTACTAACTCATTATGCAGAGGGAATTTCTTCCTGGATTACGAATCTCATAATTTGGAACTCTTGTTTCATAATAGGCGAGTTAGTTCTACCATGCTTTATCCGAGAAACTGCGGACCACACATAATGAAATAGTACCGAGTGTTGTATATATGCTTCACTTTGAAAATGAAAGGTTGCGAGATGTATACCTTTAAACAATTTTATTCATTAAGAACATTACCTGATAATAATTTATTACATGTTTAAATTATGATAATTAAATTACGAATTAAATTGTAGAAGGACTGACAAAAAAAATTTAATTTATTAAACATTATTCGAACTTAAGAAATATAGCTGTCAGATATAACGTAAAAATGCGTTATGCAAATTGTGATGCATATAATTTTTACGATGTGTCATACGCGAATTTAAACAAATCTTGGTATGTCTAGGTAAATATACGCTAACCACTCACGTATAGGAGATTGCATAAGACAATCTTCATTTTCGAATTCAACTGGAAGGAATGGTTGGAATACATTTCTTAAATGATTTGCAAATGATTCGGCTTTCTATGTATTATTTCTAGCCCATTTTCCATTTGCATCTTTAATTGACGGATTTTGTTGCTTTTCATTTTCAGTAGTTTTCATTTTCATTTTTGTTCTAGGCCACCTCTCTGCTGATAATTCAGCAATGTTTTGAATTGAAGCGTTCATATTTCTTTACTACTACTTTATCTTGTTTGTTTCGCTTTTTAGTATGTCTTCCGTATTTGTTATTTCTTTCCTTCATATTGTCAATGATTTCTTTCCATTTTTATTTAGTTATTGAATTTTTTCATGTTATGTGTCATTACAACTCTTATTTTTTTCAGTTGTTCTTTTACTCATATATTTTTCTTTTGTTTGTAAAGTTTATTACCGTCCTACTTTCTTCATGAAAACAAACGTGTTAAGGACACCAATTATAAAGAAAATACAAAATAATCCAAACCAATTTACGCTTAAATTTTTTCTTCTTTTTCCTCTCGATGTTTCCCACAGATATTAGATATTAGATCAACCACTAATAAAACATTTCTCTCCTTTATTAAAATTATATATTCAAAACTATAATTTTCTTGTTTAAAACATCTATACGCTACGCCTTATTGTGCTCTCTTTATCTCTCTTCATGTGCGCAAGTCTTCCGTTCAACGACCCATCCACAGTGTAATTCAAAATAAATTTTACAAAGGTTCTTTACCGCTAATTTCAATTTATTTAGTTTTTCTTTATCAATCGTTATTCCTGTCATTATTAAATTGTTCCTTATTCTCTTCTTCTCAATTCTTTTAATTTTGTGCTCCAATTCTAAATTTTTTATTTCCAGTCTTTTTTCTTCTTTTTTCATTTCTTTTGAAATTTGCTCGTTCTCTTTTTTTATAGTTTACACAATTTTATCGTTCTCCGTTTTTAACTTTTGCTATTTCTCTTTTTAAGTCACTCACCTTTGGCTTGATTCCTTCAACACTCGACTTCATATCTGCCATAAAGTTAGCCATCATTTTTATAAGGAAATTTAATTTATCTTCCATCCTTGCATTCTACAGTCGTAGTCAATCATCTCTGGGTGATTCTATATCACCGTCGATTAAAAGTTCTTGCTCATCTCCTTCATTTGCAGTCTTCAGCTTATTCAAATATCTATCATAGTCGGTTAGTCTTTTTCTTCTATAGTCATCCGTTGATGTGCTGTCGCTATCATTGTTACATTTTTTGTATTCTTTATTTTCAAATTTGTCTCACCTGCTGTTTTATGTGCTTTGTGTTGCCTACTTCAAACAAAGGAGATTTAAATTTTCCGCGCACAAGGATCAATTCAGCACATCAAAAACCATCGTCTTGTACTAACCTCAGTAGCGGATGTATCACCGAGAAGTTTGGTGTAAAGCCCGGGGGCCCATGAGTTTGAGAGGCCCATGACAGAACATGGGCCTTCAAATTTTCATAAACCGATGCTCGAACTCCAAAAATTTCTAATCAGGGTTTATAATTTAAGGTGGTAAATTAGGTTTATGTTATTGTCTGATATTACTGTTGTTTAAGGAGTTAGTGGCACTGGGTAATTTAAAAAATTGATTTTTTAATTTTGCCATTTTCTAGAAGTAGTATATTTTAAGAATATTCTCTGAATGTTTTAAGTTAAACTCATTGAAAAGAACCGGAGTTAAATAATAAAAAAAATTTGAAAAATTAGAAATTGAAACTTGAAAAGCGTTTTTCTCGAAACAGCATTTTTCATATTTGTGAACAAGACTGCTAAGAAACGGTTCAGTGTATAGCTTTGAAATTGTAAACACTTCTTTTGTACATAATGTCTTTTTCTTTTATTGTCAAATAAACTTTATTATTAATTCTTAATCCTTAATTCTCTCTAAAAAAAATTACAAAAAGTATTCTAATTTAGCTCGCTGAGTGCCACTAACCCCAGAAAGAAGTTGTGTATGTGATGCCAGAACATTTTAGGATTAGCATGGATATTATGCTCCGAGATTCTAGTAAAATAATTTTTATAAAGGTTTGAGTGAAGTAATTTGACTTTCTCCTGAAGGGAGCTGAATGATAAATAATTATCAAGAAACCTTGCACGTTTAAAAATCAAGTGAGCTTGATAGAAAACTAAACTGGACAGTTAGACACACGTACTCTTTTTAGGGAAACAAGATCATTGTTGATAACCAGTACTGGAGTAGATATAAAATTCACAAACAACTACATCAACATCATCTAACTTCCAGTTTATCAATGGGCTGGACTATTGATAAAGGACCATTGATGGAGAAATTCATATTGTAAGGTTCGTGGTGTAAGGACCAACCACTCAGTTTATCATTAGCCAGTATAGTATAGAATAACTGATTTATGGTTTAACTCAAGTATGGCTAACATGGAGCTTAGATCAATATTGATTTCAACGTCGCATTTGTATACTATTTTTCTTCATGTGCCATATCTGGTCCCCCGAACGTTGACAATTCAACTTGGCCAAAGCCAAGATAAATTTACCAGAAAGTATAATTTATGGGGTGGTTTCCTGTTACCTCCCTTATAGTAGACAGATCGATATTGGACTTTTTGATCACAGCAGTGTATCTAACGCGAGCAGGTAGTCGATCCGTATATGCTTCACGCTATACTGCTGGTCACTATACTATACTATCTGTTGTATACTATATACTACATACATATATGGTTGTATACTATACTACCGATTAATAAATAAATACATTATACCTACATGATAACAGTAAATCAAATTTTGTTTTCTTGGTACAAATATCAATTATATTTTTTACAATTCAATACGGTAACATTTCAATTTTCCAAACTGATGAACTCTGCCAAACTTTTAATTTAAATTCCTTACATACATTTTCCATCAGCTATTTTCCACAAATTGGTTTATGTTACTCGTCGGTTTTTGTTTATGACATTTCAAATGAATACGAGCATTAGGCACTATTGCTCTTGTCTCTTTTAAGGAATAACCTTGGGATAATTCAATGGTAAAGCGAACAGATACATTACCTTTTACTTTATCTACCTGTTATCCTTTAGAATAAATCATAGGATGCCTAGTGGATTTCTCGATGTCTCAATCCTTAACTTAGAGAAATTCTTCGATTTTCGTGATGCGACGAGAACGATTTTCATTGTGCTATATTGCTGTCAATATTAAGTTGACAACTACAATTTAATATTCTTGATTTATATTTCATCTTGTCAGAACAAACCTACAGTTCCTGTTATCTGTTATGTTCTTTATTGCTTATTGTCATACATAAAACAACCCAGCACAATAAAACCATCTTCACTGCTTGGATGAAAATTGCTTTTGGATTTTAGAAACTTTAAGGCTAATTAATTTAATGAGGAAACAAGCTTTCACCTTCATAAAAAAAAGAAGAAATGATTTTGAAAATTTAATTTAGGTTTATTATGTACAAAGATGTAACATTGTAGAAACAACATAAAGACATACATTCTCTTATATGCTAACATATTTACAAGAAACAATTGCAGCAGCAATAGTTTTTTTATTAATTATAAAACGTGATACCTAAGATAAATAATTATGGATAATGATAAAAAATAATACCAAGTATAAGATTATCTGTCACAAAAAATTTTGAGAGGTCGGATTCTTTGGTCTCGTTCACAATTTTTCGCACATTAATGTCACTAAAAACAATAAGTACGATGGCCCGGGCACGCAGAAGCGGGTGGAGAATTTGGGGCAATAAAAGTGCGCCCCGGGCATTCTGGTCATCCATAATAATACTGAGTATTGGAAGCGCTGCTAAGACTGCGTGGAATATCATTATCTGGAGGTTGTCGTCGAAGAGTATGTGTATGAATATGGGGATATCTCACTACCTCTGCAATAGTTCCCATAGAAGCCGGCGAATGAACTGCAACCGTTGGTACAGGAAGCGTAGTAGTTAAACCAATATCGGCATCAATTTCGCTAATATCGTCTGTAAAACCATTAGGTAAAGAATGGTCTGCAACTGTAGTGGCATGAAATTTTGCTTCTCGTCTAGCTCTTTGTCTTTGTACTAGTAGACGTCCTACCAGGAGAACTAAACATAAAACCACGGCTGCTGCTATGCTAAGGATCAGGTACAAGTAAAAGCGTTCTTGGTTTTCTGCAAAATACAATTGTATTATAACGTAATAAAAAATCATTTTGATGAACATGCACATAGCTAAAAATGCGCATTACATGGGAGGAGGATCAAGCAATCGCACAGCTACTTACGTGAAACAAACGTGTACGCATTTATCCATTCTGAAATGAAGCCAATCACTACAGTTTTCTCACCAGAGTAGACCGTGATCGTACAGTTGGGGTCTGGGATTTCGTCGGCCTGTATGTCTTTGGAGTTTTGCTGCACAGCAGGAACTCGGGATGGGCGGAACAGGTTAATACGAAAACGAGGGGTTGTATAAGGCTTGAGGAATGCTGTAATCGAAATAGTCAATTCATAATATTCGTGAATCTTAATAAATTTTCCATCGTGATAGGAGGTGCATGCTTCAAGTGACAATTAAAAATTTTTAACGGTCGTTTATGTACAGTAAAGCCAGTTACAGTCCTACAGTAAAGAATAAAATTGACCAATTACCCTAATAATTTTCAGTTAGGGAAGAAAGCTATAATACAGCAATGTAGAGGGACAAAGTCAAGATATTCGTTCCACAGAAAATTTGTTTTGTTTTTACATTACAACTAAAAATCAATTGGTAAGCTAATTATTACTTGATAGATGCTACATCAAGTGAATAGTCATTCATTGGTCATTGGATGGATAGTTTAACTAAAAACTTATATATACAAAATGCAATGTGACTCTCTGACTGATAGTTAAGCCTCGTAACAGCTCATTTTTCGCAATTTTTGTTTTGTTTTAAAAAATAGTAGACAAAACACATTTCCTCTGTAATATAATACAGCAATGAAGTAGTAAAATCAATTAATCTTCCAGTCAGTTCACCATATAGCACTCTGTGTAAGCTATTGGTTATTGAGGGTGGATAAATTAGGTTGTTTTCTAAACAAAAGTACTTAACCGTAGATTAGCTACTTTTCTCACAAGAGTAACTGTAACTTACGCATAAGCTACAGTTGTGATCATCAAACTTGGGATTTACGCCTTGTTCGTTTGTTAAAATATCAATTTGCGATCTCTTCTCAATTCTTAAAGATTAACTCTAATCTGATCTGAGATTAACTTTTAAGAACTTTGTATGCGTATAAAATGTATTGTGGTGCTGTATTCAGCGTTCCTCCATTTAAAAGATTAATTTAATGGAACATGCCAACTGGACCAACCTTCAAACTTAATAGAGCTAGTTCAATTTTTGTTAGATTCCTTCTCGTGTTTTCCTCTGACTTAAAATTTTTGGCAACTTGAAACATCCCTAAAAAATAGTTATTTGAAACCCTCTCCTTAACTTGAACGAAGAACTCTCATAAATCTATTTTTAAGATTAAAAATCATTAGAAATTTTCTTTCACAGCACAAGGTGGACCAATTTTGAAGGTTCTTATGGGGAAATTTTATAATTATAAGAGATATGGAAATCTCTACTCGATCTCTTTTTTTGAGAGAAATTCAATGATAAAAATCGGAATTTGCTATCTTCTTTTGTTTTCAAGATATAGTATGTATGTAGGTAAAAGTTCAATTTTTCAACTTTTTGATAAATGTTGATATCTCGGTTGTTTTTAAAGTTACTGAACACTTTTGTTTAAATAAATAGGCTAAAATATTTTAAATATCCGTGTTAATTTCAGAGTTATGTGTATACTACATACATAATATTATTATGTATTATATAAAGTTGTGTTTTTTTTAAATAGAAACCATGGTGACGGTTGGAATTCCCTGATCGCGATTTTTACCATTTTATAAAAAATAAAATTTGCGGTCGGTTCGCACATTTTCGGAAAAAATCTAATACCACCTATGTGGGGTCCATTATTTATTTTCATTCTATTTTATTAATAATCTATTATATAAAATTGAATGTTTGTTTGTTTGTCTGTTTGTTTGTTTGTTCGTCTTTAATAACTCCTAAACCGTTCGACCGATCCCAACCAAATTTTGCACAGTTACTCTAGGACCCTAAAGAGGTTTTCCGCTAAAACCGGGACCGAAAAGCTAATTAAAAAAAAGTGAAAAATTGCGGACGAGCATGAATGGATTAACGAGATTCCCATCGCCAATACCTGTAATTGAGGCAGAGTTCCACCTTTTTAATGAGACCCCGGGCGAAGCCGGGGATCCAGCTAGTGTTAAATAAAAAGCTTTTAGTGAAGTCTAAAAAATTATTAGACTAATGTTAAAAAAATTAAATATAATAAAAAAACTTAAAGTAAATCAGAATATAAATTTAAAACAATAACAAAAATTAGAGTAATTATTGTTATGAGGAGCTGCTTTTTTTGCATTGAAAACAATGATCAGCTTGAATTACTAACTAAACTTATTTTAATTTTCGTTGTGGGTTTACGGATAAATCGGTCTCACATAAAATGTTTCAATAATTTATTAATAACAAAAAATGACTATGTACATTAACACTAATAATTTCACTCCAAACAAATTGTAAGATTAACCGTCCATTTCAACTTCTGTAGCTTTTCTTTGCATGCACACTTGAACTCCTGATCCTTTTGAACTACTCTGCACCAATCACAGAAGCACCAATGCACTGAGCATAGATTAGAAAGATCATAGTAGATAAGAAGAGTGGCACTGACTTCGCTGGTCCCTCGCTCGTTGTCCCATGGGTACATGCCGTAGGAAGGGTTGCCAACCTTCAAGGCGCGAAAGTGGTCAAATTTGAATTTAGTGGTTTTAGATTAAATTGCAGAGTCGCCACATCGTTATTGTTTAAAATTATTGTAATTCTAAATTATTTTATTATTATTTAAAATTTTCTTATAAAATAGAATAAAACTAAAAAAATGGACCCCACATATTAGGTATCAGGAAAAGGGGATCAAGAATATTTGAATACTTATTATTATGTCATAATGAACTATGGTTTCTATTTAAAAAAACACAACTTTATATTATTTCAGGTATTCCAAATCCTTTCGGCTTATTTTAGTATCTTTCAAAAAGTGTCTGAAAACGAATGAATAATTTTTCTGCAACTTATAAAACAACCGAGATATCTAGATTTAGAGAAAATTGAAAAATCTTTATTTTTCATAGTATACGTAGCTTGAAAACAAAAGAAGATAGCGAATTCCAGTTTTAGCCATTGAATTTCCTTCAAAACAGAGATCGAGGATATGACATCCATTTTACCATATCTCATAATTATCCCATAAGAATCATCGAAATTGGCCATTAAAAGCTAGAGAAAACACTTTAAAATACTGAAAGGGTAGAATTTAGTGCATTTTTGTTATAAAAAGTTTTATTTTGGATTTTTTTAAACGTTGATGGTAAAATATTTTGAGTTAAATTGAAAAATATTAAATTGCTTTATAATATGTAGTTGTAATTAATCGTCAAAGAAGTAATGTTTGGATGAAATTAATGAATTATAAAATTTAATAGAAATAAAAAAAAGAACGAAGAAAGTGTCGAAATTGATAAGAGTACTTGTTAAATGGCGTTCCTCGGGGTTCTCACTTGGGCCATTTGCTTTTCAAGATCTTTATAAATATCATCGTTCAATGTTTTTGATATGAACTAGTTTTGCTTTTGGGGATGCAATGAAAATTTATATCAGAGTTTCCAACAACATCTCTGTTCTCAATATGCAGTCGGATTTTGATGGACTGGGTGTATAACAGAAGTTACACGTTTAGTTTGGTATCAGTTCAGTCTGTCATTCCAGACTGATGAAAATTATCATCAAATCAAGTAATCCGTCAATAGTTCTTCAGTCAACTCACTACACGGTCAGTTTGATGTAATTCTAAGCACAATTATAGAATGAACTGATGCCAAACTCAGCGTGTAACCTCCGTCTATGGTGCAAGGTAAACAGACTCAATTTAAACATAGAAAAATGCAAGCACATTCGTTTCTACTGCCATCATTGCGGCGCCCCAATTCGATAAGATGATATTTTGGTTTCTAGCATTTGGGATTTGGGTGTCACGGTGAACACTAATTATCATTTACTGAATATATAGCAAATGTTTGCAGCGGTACTTTAAAAACCCTCGATTTAATAAAAAAGCACAAGCGACTTGACTCAGAGATAAATCTGTCAGGTTGTAACTGGAGTAACGCAAACGGCTCCGAATGTAGCGCTTAAGGTCCTTCTCTGTCTTCTTCCACTTGACCTTCATGTGCAGGAGACGGCGGTCAAGGCAGTTCTCGGGTTACGTAGTTGGAAAGCCTAGACTCACAGGCAATGAATTGCGGACCATGCGCAGATTTTAGAGGAATATTCCAAAAGAATACCTTTTCTGCGGCTTGAATCTGATAGAATTCACCCCTAAATACATATTTGACAGGAAATACAATGTACTGTTAAAATCAAACAAAACATGAGACTACGACATACACCTGTTTTTCGATGGCTCTAAAAATAATGGCGGATCGGGTGCAGGAATTTTTTCTGCCAAACTCAATTTAAACATAAGCACACTGCTGGGGAGAGACGGTCTTGGCCTAGTAGTTAGAGCGATCAACTACTGATGCAAAGGCACCCGGTTCGATCTCGGCAGGAGTCTAGGAAGGAAAATTTTCTTTCTGACTTTCTTTCTATCTAGGACCGTCTCCCGTGCTTCGGAGGGCACGTAAAGCCGGCGGTCCCCCTTAGTTGATGACTGCCAGCATCAACTATGAAAAGGGTTACAGGCACATTCCCCAACCCGGATTTAGCAACCGCGGGGTCTTAATGCTTAAACCTTTCTCTTAGAGAAAGAGGCTATGGCCCAGCAGTGAGATAAAAAAAAGGCTGAAAAGAAAAAGAAGAAGAAGATACTGCTGGGTAAATTCGCATTTGTGTTCTAGGCGGAACTTATGGGTATCTTACACTGCGCAGAAATAGTTCAGAATAAGCATCCGGAACAAAAATATACAGATACTGTCAGATAGCAGAGCGACTCTTGTGGCACTCCGGGGCCACAAAGTTACTTCTGGTCTGGTGCTTGACTGCATTCAGGCGCTGAATGACGTATCCAGTCAAAATGTCGTTTCTCTCTTCTAGGTTAAAGGATATCAAGACAACGAGGGTAACGAAAAGGCTGATGAGCTGGAAAAACGGCTCCAATAGTCTTTCCTGCGGCCTGGAGCCCATGATTACGCTCAAAACCCATGAAACAGTAATATACAAGATATGATATATTGGAGTTCTATTTTGGTCATTTTTGCGCATGACGTCACGTGACTAGTGATATTCTGCGAAATAACTTATCTTGAACCAATGATATGAGAGATGAAAATTCCATTTTGGTAATTGGTGCGCATATACGTCACATGGTTAGTGCATAATCTGCGTAATATCATATCCTGTTATTATTGTATCATGCTCAAAATCCTAGATACTCTTCTCAAAAATTATATCTTAGAACTGCACACCAGCAGGTGAGTACAAGGAATTGCATGTAACCAAGCTAGAGCAGCAATGCTCGCACCTTCTTGAAAACATGCAAGATATTATATGAAGCTGTCCAGAGTCCATCTGCGGATGATTGCAGGGATACTGAATAGGCATTGCAGATTAAACAAACACCTGCATACGATGGGGGTTTGCAGATGACCTTTTTATGCCGTAGATGTAACGAAGAGAAGGAAACAGCCGAGGATGTGCTTTGCTACTGCCCGGCACTGACTTCTATGAGAGGATCTATTTTGAGAGATTTTTGGCCCTGGCCAGAATAAGCGACACCGCGCCCGCCAGCATCCTGGAGTTCATTCTCCGGTTGGAATGGCTTGGGAAGTAATGGAGCTGGGGGGGAGGTTAAAAATTTGAGGTAGCACAATAGGCGCAATTTAGTGGCCTAAGTGCGTGAATTTATCTTACCCTCCATCCATAATCCAAAATCCACAAGTGACTTTGATGACCTTTTTGCATTAAAATGCCCGTATATTTCATTATTTGCTAGGTCTTGTCTGAATTAAATCTCTTGCGTCTGGTATCCTTACTATCAAACTGATGTAGATAAATTGGAGAGGGCGAAAAAGAGATTTCTTAGATACGTTGCCTTCAGTTTGGGTATTTTACACAGCGATATTGGCTATGAGTGCTTATTGCAAAGGCTCAGTCTTACCAAGGTCGCAGAGAGAAGGAAGTCGACGGATGTCCAGTTCATGTCTTCTGTCAAAATTTTTTTCCTTTTTATGTTTCTCCAAAACCATTGTGAAATTCACCCAACTTTTATATTGAGCCTTTCTCAAGGCTGTACTTAATGTTCTCGGTAGTCAACAGAATGGCTCGCAATGCGAATGAATGGAATCATATGTTTTTTATATTAATTTATATTGAACTATGTACAGTTTTGTTGATTTTGTTAAATCATAGTTTTGTTGTTATGAGAGAGCTTTTTCTCAGATGTGAGTTTTTTCAGCTCGCCCATGCTAGGCAGTAAGATTTTGCTTTTTTAAATTTTAAATTGACAAATCATATAGTTGACTTTTTTGTCGTTTGATGTAATAAGTAAATAACATTGTATACGAAAAAAGAGATTTTAGAGAGATCTTAAGAGGATTTGAATAAGTGATTCAAAATAATGGGCCCTGGTACTAAACAAATATTAGCACATAAAAATTTATTTAGAGTAATGTGCACGACGATTGTATTGTTCTGGATATTTTTGTAATTTTTCTGCAAAATAACAAATTGCGAATTATTTTTCTTATTAAAAATAAGCTCTGAATTGATGAAAATTCTTTGCAGCTTTGATGTTTTGGTAATGACGTAAGTTCTAAGTTTGAAAATAGTTTTGCTACATTTCTTAACGAGCGTAAACTAAATTTGGGCGTAAATGGCAATATTTAAAATTTAATGGTTAAACTCATACTACATCAGTCACAGTCTACTTTGACATAATTGCTGGAGAGTGACGATTCAATTCTATAATTAGAATCAAATAAAAAAGTTCTGTGCAACATAAAAACAATTTTAGTGTTTAGCGTGCATACTCATAGCTATTAGCCTAACGTTTCAATCTTCAAATTGGAAGAGAGACGTTTTCCAAGTATAAATCGGAATTTGCATTGATTGACTGCCGCGATTTGAAGAGAACGCATAATTGAATTGTAGCATTGGCACCGAAGTGGTACGAATATAGGGATCAAGGGTCCTAATGAGATACGGGAAAAAGTAGTCAAAAGTTTTGGCTAAAAATTGTGACCCAGAAAAATATAAATAAAAGTCAGGCAGATTAATGAAATGATTGATCAAAATTGTTTGGGAAAACATACAAAAGAAGCTGTTTGACGTTGGTTAATGTTGCTTGAATTAACATTCCTGGATCTGGATTTGAACCCTGACGTGCTATACCTGTGAATACGCGCACTAATCAACTACTTTACAAAGGCGATTTTCTGTATTTGCATTGCATTGCATTTGTTACTAATTTTAGAACCGCTGTAAAATCAATACAATATTTTTTTAGTTTGCAAATATAATTTGAGTACTTGGGTAATATATTAAAGTATCGAACATAAATTTAGAACAGCTATTAGCTTAAATAATTTCGTTTTAATTTTGTAAATTACCCTTTTAAAATTTGTTCCACTACATTGTAATTACAAAACATTTCAATTGTAAATATACAATAAAATCGATGTGGAAATATCGTTGATGAGATAAACGAAAGGTTTTTTAGTAGTGCGACTAATGATACAATATTTGATTATTCTATCCAAGAACAGATTTATGAAGAGGTGTCATCAATTACCATTAGGAAAGGTATTCTACCAAGAAATATAATTAAAATTTAAATTGAATATTCACAGAATATTCAATTGTTTCATATTTTCCAAAGCCCACAGTGAGAAAGGAATGGATAAATAATAATAAAGTTGGAAAAGGAATTAATAAGCTGTGCTTGGAATGTAATACCACCAACGTGCAGTCTAAAGTCATGCAGTCTGAACAAAAGCTTTCTTTTGCAACGAACAACTTACCCGTGTCACGTCCTTCAGATTTCACATGTGGAGGAATTTTTGTATTGAAGAATGACAAGTCTTTCGTTAGGTTATCTCCTTGTGGTCCCCCTAGAACGTTCGGTGATGAAGGAGATGCAGCTGATTCTCTTATAAATTCATTACCAGCATCATAATTTTCAAATTCATCATCATCAAATATTTCAGAATCTATACCTAGTTCATCTGGCTCTGGCTGTCCTTCGTACTGCTCCTTTAACACTTTTCTCGGAACTAAAAAAATATTAAAGTTAATAAGTGTTTTAAATCATCTATCGGAGTAGTTACCACACGTATATACAACTTTTAAGTACATCCGCGATTCCGAGCGGCAAGGACTCCCAAAAGTGTTAATGTCTGCTGAAAGATTACAACTTCGTTTGCCATGGCACAGCTGAATTACCGTTTCTGTCGCATAACTGACCAAACATGCTGCAATCATAAATAAAGTTTAAGTTAAAAAAATTAAAACGAATGAAGAGCATACTCTCTTCTGGAACACCCTGAGGTTGGGGACACTGAATACTTTCGTATTCTGTTCTGCCGAAACTCGCACTGTAGACGGCCACTCGAGAATTTGGATTACACTTCAGTTGCACTTTTTCGTTCTGGCAAGCAACTTTGCTACGAAACTCATCTGAAAAGAAAGGTCAGATATAAATTTGATCTAAATTAGAAGCCACCCCCAGTCGTACTTACACGGTCTACACTTGTATGCTACTTCGACGTATTTTCTAATGCCAGGACACGGATCACCTCCGAAAGTTTTGGGAGAAGATTGAAATTTACATTGGCGTTTCTTATGGCACACTTCGACCACTGTCTGTAACAGCGAGTACTAGGTACTGTCAGTCAGATCAGCTGTAACTCTCTCGGATTTAATTCAACATAAAAATGTATTAAATTATAAATGTAATAAACATGCTACATATGTAACGCTCAGCTAATAACAAAATGTGTATGATTATAATAGGCACGGCTAATAAAAATGTAAACATTAAAAGCAGATGAAAGTTAAACTGAAAATAATTAACGCTTTGCCTGTATATTTACTAGAATGGATGTTGTTTCAAGTCGAATTTCAATATTTCATTTAATTGTTAAGCCGCAATTTTTGAATGCACTTTGTAAAAAATTTAAAATGTAAAAATTTTGTACTCAATGGAAAGAATAGAACTCTTTAATATTCTGGTAAAATATACAGGCAATAAGAAGCAATGTGTTTCCATGAAATCTGATGCCATTGCTAAACTGCAACTGAATAACAAAGAATTGCTGAAAATGCTAATCACTTACGCTCCCCCAAGTCCCTTGAGTAACTTCTTCCCATTTAATCTGTAAACAAGTATACTTTCAGCAATTCATATTCTAAATTTTTGTACTTTACCCACACGTTTGGCAATTTGTATATATATATGTACATATACAATGTATTTTTAAAACAAAAAATATATTACCATGTGTACTCGAGCGCTGCCCAACTGAGAGGAATTCTTTATTTCTGTACTTTTGAAGTGCTAATGCAACATAGTATAACAGGTATTTTGTTTTGCAATAATTATTATTCATAAGTACAGGATATTGTTACTTCACGTAAGTAAAATCTATGGATTCAATGGTGAAGAGTTTCATCCTCTCTCTGTCAGAATACTAGGTCAGTTGTATAATAGGTCAGATTTGTTCCAGTGATTATAATTTATTATTATGGAGATGTATTAACATGCGTTTATTAAATTTTCATCTCATTACTGATGCGCGTGATGGAATTAAAGAGATTTACTCTAAATAATTGGAATAATGTTCGAGTGTAATTTATTGTGTAATGGATGATAAAATTGACATCAACATAACAGTTTTATAATTATTATGAGTACAGTACAACTTCACTAATCCGGACAGATATAGTTTCAGATTTTTGAAACTGAACTGAAGAACTGAAGTAGCAGTAATCTTTTCCTGTACGCTCAAAAAATCCGTTCTTAGCAGTTAGAACAATTATCGTTCTTAAAATTGACCCAATCATCCAATGTTCTTAAATTAAAACAAAATTTAAAAATGTCGTACTTAACTATAATTGCAGAAAGCAATCAGTAATTTGATATCTTAAGTTAAGAATGCTTTGTTTGAATTTAAGAACGTTGCCATGATTGAATCGATTTCAAGAACGGCAAGAATGGATTTCTTTGCGTATAAGCATATAAAAAATATCAAACTTATTTCTGGTATGCATATTTATGTACATAATATGGAAATGTCAGTATTTATGAGGTAAAAATACGAAAAATATACGAAAAAAGTGTCCGAAATAATGGAATTTTTTGGGAAGTTCTTGAAATGTTCTAAAAACTTAGGTAACGTTTAATTATTATTTCGGAGTAGAAAAAAATACATCAGGGAGAAAACAACCCTAACCCGAAAATAAATTCCAAAAACCTGAAAAATTGCGTTAATCGCTTCATTTTAAACAGGGTAAACTTATTAACAAAATTGTGGCCCAATTGATAGATTTTACATAAAATTTTACGTAACAAAAATTATTTAGCACTTTTCCTTTCCCAAAAAAATCCGTTTTAGAGCTACAGTCAGAAGTGTGACAGATATGTGGGACTATGGGAAAAAGAGTTTGTAATACACCATGTTCCATTTAAAATTATTTTGCATTTAATATTGAACATCTTATCTTCTTCTTTTTATTTTATGTAGGCTTTTTTTTACGCTCCTTCACATATCATGATGTCATGATGATCATCTAAGATAAAGCCCAACTCGACATTCGTCTTTTAAATCATTAATGTTTTTTGTGTTGAAAAATGAACGTTAATACTTATTTTCATATCACTTGTGAGAAGTAGTCGATATACCAGGATAGCGATTTGCAATTAAGAAAAATAATAATGTAATATAATACATAGGCATTAAAAAAAAATTTCGGTTGATCTACAAATTTTGAAAAAAATCCGCTTTAAAAATTGATTTGCAATCCAATGTTGTTATTAGCTATTTTCCCATCCGTAACCCCGACCATCGACAATTTCCCATATAAAAACTAGCATTTGGTAAATTAAACTAGTTCCGCGATTCAATCTCCTTTAACCAAACCAGCAAACTTTCATTCCCAAACCGACTCATCTCTTGTAAAACAATAATCCGACCCTTCCAAACATACGCGGCCCCCGCCTGGAGTTAGGCAGCAAAATCCCGTTTAGACATCCTCATTTCAACCAACAACCGCCGGGGTGGCTCTGCAAGTTCAGAAATTTCGTAAACCCAACACTAACTTAGAGGCATCCACCTCAGCGCGACTCGCAGTCATGCGTAATCACTTATTTTCAACGCGAACGAATCAGGTAACATGCCGGCCAGATGAAGAAGGTGTGCCAAAAAGACTAGGCAAGGTTAAACTAGTTGTTCAGTTGCAATCATCATGAATGTGACCGATATTGAATATATTGTAACAATTTTCAATAACGACAATGCTGAAATAGTTGTTTTGCTGCAGCAACTATATTTATTACCTGCAGTAGGATAGTCTCCCATTCAGGGACATTTATATGACTTTTAATCACTCAATTAGAGCCTCTGTTTAAGGAAAAAGGTTGTTGGATGTTGGGATGTTCGCGGTATAACCAACAAGATAAATGAGCTGAGCAACACGCTAAAAGAAAGAAAGATAGATATTGCATTATTAAGCGAAACGAAGAAGAAACTAAAAGGTACCTGTGACTTCGAAAGATACACAATAATCTACAGCGGAGTTCCATAAGATAGAAGAGCAGCTGCAGGGGTGGCAATCTTAGTTAATAACAAATGGAAGAACAGGATAACTTATTATAGCTGGATAAATGAAAGAATTATCACATCACGATGCAAAGTCGATAGAAGAAATATAACTTTTTTGGCAGTATATGCGCCAGAAGAAGGCAAAAAAAGAAATAAAGGCATTTTACCAGCAACTACAAACAGTGCTGGATAACGTTGGAAAGAACAATTACTTAATAACAGGAAGATACTTTAATGCTCGAATAGCCAGAACCCCTCTAACAAGAGTTATAAGAATACATAATGAAGACATATTAAACGAAAATGGGAAAAGATTAAGAGACTTCGCGAGCTACAATAATACAAAAATTATGAACACGTTATTATAATAACGAAATAATTATAAATTTACTTCATATGTGTGAAATTAATTTGTAATGTCCATTAAATGCAAGAGTTTTACATAATTTTTATACAAAATATGGTGTAGTAGGTGGAAATCTATTTCCTCATAGTCAAGGAAGAAACTTCTTATCATTGGAACTACGAAACAGTTAATTTTAATACCAAATTATTGAGCAATCTTCTTATAGAAAATTTGATACAAACTAATATTTGAAATAACTTTTTTTTCCTAAAATTTGCCAATGGTGCAAGAGGTATTAGCAAAAACTGAATTTTACAGCCATGTTAGTATAGCGGCTGAAGCTGATATTAGTCGATGGAAAAATTTAGTCTATTAAATGGAAGCTAAATATAAAAGTGATTCATTTTCTGATCTAGGATTTATTTCCGATTTTAAAACTATCTGATACTTGGCCCAACAGTTACAATATTTATTGCCTATATTTTTAATTTAAAATGTTCCGCCTTCCTGAAGTTTTGAAAATCAGGTATAAAGTAAGGGTCTGTTTTGAATTTTTAGTTTGGAAAGTTTTCCCAGTTTATTAGAATTTCTTTTGAAGCAATTTTAAGAAAACATTTTTTATGTCGGCCAAGTAGTATATGAAGTACTTGATTAACTAAGATGGAAATTAATTCATTTTCTCTAGAAATAATTGAAATATAAACAATTGTTTAAATTTTCTTTGGTATTCAACAAATTTTTACCTACTGCATTTAGGGACTGTCTGATTCATCATAAGCTGATCAAGGGTTCTATTGCTTTTTATATGACATTTTAGATTATAATGTGTTATAACATCAATAAAGTTTTAGATTGATTGATTTGATCGATATTGAGAAAAATTCGTTGCAATAACCAAATAAAGATATGCATATGATGGAAACATATAGTACATCTTGCCGCCGATAATTTAGGCTTCTCATATTTTAAATAACTTTTTTAAGTATTAAATTAACAATTGTTACAATTTTAATGAAATTTTAATTGAATTTGACAGTTAGTGAATTTTTTCCACACTTACTTAATTAGCACATTATATAGATGACCATTCGGTCCATAATTTTTATGCGTAATGGAATTGGAAAATTTTATCTTTTTTAAAAGTTAACTTTTTAGTTCAATGATAATATTTTTCGAAGTTTAATAATAAGATATCAAGTAGGTCGGTAGTCTCGGTTAATACATTTTTTTTCATAATTTACATTTTAAAATTCAATTATCAATCCAGGTTCATCTGACGAGTTTTCTATAGAACTGAATATAAATAGTCATCTATATAATGGGATAAATAAGTAAGTATGGAAAAAATGCACTAATCGTCAAATTCAATTAAAATTTTATTAAACTTGTAATAAATGTTAATATAATACTTAAAATATATTTTAATAACTTATATATCTACAAATATATTTAAATAACTTATCTTTAATCTATAAACAATTTAAAATATTTTTTAATATCTAAACGTCTTTTTCTACGAGCATCCATAAAATTTTAAGAACTAAAATCAAATTAGGTTATAATATGAAAAGCTCAATTGTTTGATGTATTATATTTTCAGCAGTCGTGGTTTGTAAAGAATGCAATTTAAAACAAAATTATTTGTTTTGAACCCTATAATACGAATTTTTTCATTTTCCTATGCACGAGTCACTTATAAATTATTTGATCCCTCTCTGCATATAGGAAAGTTGGGCAGCGCTCATAATATATAACCCACTCTCAACTTCATAAAATTAGAAAGTTTTCAACATAATCTTCTTTAAACTCAATAATCATTATTAACATTATTACCTTTAATGCTACGTAATAAAAATTAATGCGTAGTAACCAAGAGAAAACTGCTATCA
Organism: Lycocerus yunnanus; assembly: GCA_036346125.1. Lineage (NCBI taxonomy): Eukaryota > Metazoa > Arthropoda > Insecta > Coleoptera > Cantharidae > Lycocerus > Lycocerus yunnanus. The sequence goes on from JARFIX010000002.1 coordinate 2,573,348, forward strand.
AGTTGTCAGAGTAAATTTTCCAGTTGGATAATAAATTAACTTCTCTCTGATCAATAATGATATGTTTATGTTTGTGTTAGTCACATTTTGATTATTAATTCATAAATATTAATTAATATTTACTTTTTTATAGGATAGCGATTTTTTTATCACAATATAATTTAAAAAAAGTTTATTTATTAAAAATAAATTAAAAAGTTACTAACCTACACTAACAAATTCATTTAACTAAAAAATTTAGCGCTGGAAATACGAAGAAAACAATAAAAGTCACGAACAAATAAAGTTAAAAGGGGTAAATATTTTTTTTCAGTATTTTAAACAAAATTAATTTTTGATAAAAATCTGATTAGTTTAATTATTATTATATTGAAAATATTATTTAATCAATCTAATTAACGTACTCTTCAAAGAGAATCGCTTGATTATTATTAAAATTGAAAACATTTTCATTTATATTAAGCCGAAATATTGAATATTGAAATTTTTAATTTTCCTGATGAAAGCTTACCTTTTATTTTATTGCGGTATTACAAATTGTAACTTTTTAATAAAATAATTATTCAATTGAAAAGGAATTAATTTTTTATCAAGTTTCAAGTATGAATGAAAAATTAATACACGACTGTGTTGGTTCATTAATTTGCAATTTATAAATATGTAAGTTAACATAATACAAATTAATATTATGACCCAACCTTGTTCGCAAAAACCGTGATAGAAGCATAAAAGTATCATTGTTTTGGGTTTCCAATTAAAATTTTTTTAACATGCACTGTCATCATGACATGTACTACATGTTCACGTCTGATGACGGTGAGTGCTTTATAAGATGCACTGAAGTCGCAAATTAAATTTTTTCTATACATTTAGAAAAATGATTGATTCATCAAATTATGGTCGATTTTTGATCTATTTTACGAAATTTAGCAAAATAAGTAATTCTCATTTGCATTTATTAAAATATAAATGTCACATAAAAATAAATAAAATAATACAATAAATAACAGAAACATAACATATTATAATATATTTTTGCAATTCTGCAGCGAAATACTATCATTTCATACACATTACATGGCATTGAAAGCGGCTTGTTTTCTGCACATAAGATTACTCATGTTATTTGATATTTTTCGTAATCTTATCTTTCAGAGATGACTTTACCTTCACTTTTCCGCACTACTGGCGAGTTATTTTGTTAAAATATTTTGTATTTTGTATAAAACTTTGTTAAAATATTCTTTATTTACCGAATTGCAGATTTGCAAAAAATATTGTTTGCAACACGTACTTCAATAGGCTTGTTTCAGTAAAATCAACCGAGAATGGAAATGTAGCCTATTTAAGTACTAGTCACAAAAAATAGCTATTATGAAAGGTTGCTATAATCCTAAGTGCTGGAGCTCGATATTGCTATACATTTTCTTCCAAGTGCTTTTTTAGAAGAAAGCCTTGTTCTCCTCATTCCGAAGGTTATCCAGATTAATATCTTAAGTAACTGTGGGGATGGAAATTACTTTGTAAAACTTTAGCAGGGTGTCTTAAAAGATACTGCATCGATGAAATAATTACGTAGGCTTTAGTTCCGCTGGTAGGCGTTGGTGGCGTACTTCTTATTATCTATTGCCTATTCTGTAACTTTTACAAAATTGAACAAAAGTCGGAAAATCGAATTATCAATAGTTGATAATTTATAATATTCGCCATTTCGTAACAACGAACAAAATGCGAAATAGTAGTTGAAATGATTGCTATTGGTTAAATATGACAATGCTACCATCAACCTTAATGGTTAAACGTGTTTGACTAAACGTACCAAACCCACCAAGTACTAAAATTTGTGGTATAACACGATTGATTTAAATAATTTTAAAAAATTTAGAAACCCAAAACTATAATACAAATTGCATGAGAAATTCTCATGCAACTATGATACAAATTGCATGAGAGATTCTGTTGTGAGAAATCTATTGTACTTAATAATTTTAGTTTTACTGACCTGTAAAGCATTTGGCCAAAGACATGATGTATTATTTGATATTGTGGATAGTGAACTTTGAGTTGCTCTTGGTCTACAAAGATTTTTTGTAGGCGCAGAAGCTCCATATTGAGCCAACTGGATGGATATGCTGGTACCAGGTGGACATCGTAGTGTAACAAAGTCGTCATCACAACCTGCCCGTTGATAAGTCCGCAGAGTTCCTAATAAAAGAGCTGTTCCATTTAAATCGCCGTCAATAATGAAGAACCATCACCGATAAAAGAAAACCCATGTTAATACAAGAAAGCAGTTTAGAGTTCTTTTGAATAATATACTGAATTACATATATTTTGTATGGTTTATATTCAGAATAATACAAAAAATTTAAATAATCATCTTTTACCACCAATCTTTTCATCTTTGTTTTTAGGCAAATGTAATACAAATTCTGATTTATCTAAATATTTTATAAAAAATTACAAATTTGGGGAATCCCCAAACGACTTTAGACGAAATAGATATTTTACATATTTGCAATATTATGGCATTCAAGTTTGGTGGTAAAAAACGATTTGTTATGTACTTAAATAAATTCAAATGAACCCTTAAAAATGTAAGCATTAGTAGGTAAACTTTTTTTCTCAGTCCGCTTATTCTAATGAAAATTTAATAAATTAACCTAGTACTAAGTAGTTTTTACTACACATTAACCACTAAAGCCCAATTTCTTCACCTAGAGATAATCTATCTATTAGATAAATTAAGGAAGTAACCAATCAGACAGCAGTAAAACAAAACAAATCTTATAGATAGATTATCTAAGAGATATCTCTAGGTGAAGAAATCGGGCATTAGTTGTACTGATGTGACGGTTCTTGTTTAATTTATAGCAGGGATAGGCAGATCCGGACGTATTTCATTTTATTATTTCTAACACAATCATATGTTTATCAATAGCCACTAATGTAGTGCTACATAGGAAACTCCTAAGAATATCTAAAGATAACAAAATGTGACATTAAGGAAAAAAAAGATAAATATTGATCAACATTAAATATCTGTTCTAAAGAAGGGGTTCTGTGGCTCTCATATACCACGTTTACATGTAGTCGTTAGTTCGAATTAACCTTAGGTCGATCAGAGCTAGCTCGCTTTTAACTTTATCGCACAGATGTATACATGCTTTTATTTAGTTTGAACTGGAAACTGTGTTCACAACTTAAACTTTCTGTTGACAAGTTAATCATGGCATCGTGTTAACCTAAAACTAACCTAAAATATCACACGTAGATGGCAGCACTGCGTCTAGTTCAAACTAAGCGTTTACATTCAATTTTTCATTCAAACGTGGTAATAGTCTACCTTTTATGATTGCATTTGGCTTAATTAACGAATAACCAATAGATAAGCCGGGATTAAGTGGGTTCAACACTTTAAGTGTAAGCTGCGTTAAAGAGCATTATGAAACTACTGTTTAACAATAAAAATACTATATATACAAAGATTTATTTGTACATCAAAGAATTGAAGTTCAATAATTGTTATCACAATAATTTAGATTATTTGGGAGACGCTAGATGAGATAACTTAAGATAGTCACCGTTCTTATTCGTCCTTTGCCTATTGCCGGATAGAAGCTTTCTCATTTTTCACTTTTTCTTCACAGACTTTACAGAATTGCATATTTTAGAAACATTTACATCTACAGATTTTTTAGTTGTAATGTAAAGAGCGTCAATTGTAATTCAAATGAGATGATTATTTAGTTTTTCACACTGAACGAATCATTAGTATGGCGGCGTTACAATCAATGTAACACCGCGAATGTCACCAATTATTCACAATTATTTGAAGGGTACAGGAATAAAACAGGGTATGTCACAAAAGTAGAATATAGAGAAATCTTAATTTTAATGTTAATTCTTTGATAGTAAACAAAGGTTATACATTTTATTAAATTTATTTTAAAAGAACGTTTGAGAAAAGACTTTTTAACAAAAATACGTGATGATAAACTAAAAAATACTTGTATATTTTATTAAAATAATTAAAACGATAGTTAAGTTATATATTACAGGAATAAAGCAAGGTATGTCCACGTCTAGGTGGTGTTCGAGCGAAAAGATTTACTTAAATTGATTAAATTAATGCGAATGTTTTTTTTTCATTTTAGCAAATTTAGGAAAACATATAAACATTATAACCACCCCTGGGGTAGTAACACCCGTAATTTTAAAAGTTTATTTTCAAAATTTGGTGTTTTAGCAAAAAAATTTTCTTTTTGCTTTAATATAGTAGTATCCAAACAATTTTAGATAGTTAATTTCCAAAATTAAGGGTAGTTACTCTAACTTTGTATTCAAAACTACTCTGACGATATAATACAAACGGTGGACTTGCCTTGTTTTATTCCAGTTACGCATGGACATACCTAGTTTTATTCCGGTATACTATATTTTCAACGTTAAATTTTGTGGACATCCTTAGTTTTATTTTTTTGATATTTTACATGTAGAAAGAGCCACATAGAGGCAAGAAATGGGATTAACAGTTTCATTTTGCAAAAAAATGGACTTACCTTGTTTTATTCCTGTACCCTTCATTTGATCTATGGCTCAGATATTATTTCATCTGCATATACCTATAGGCCAATTATCTGAAGAAGTGCAGTGAAGATTTCAATAGAGCTAAATCAATTTTTTTACGTTCTGGCCCTCTTATAACGAGCAAAAGAGAATTTCCCAAACAAAAACTAAGTCACTTACCAGAGCAAGTATGGTCTTTATTAAAACCTCCTATTCATGACGAAGACGATTGATTATGTAGATAATCGAGTTATTTTTAAATATTTTTAATTGAAATCAAAAAATTGAAAAATAACCAGATGAAAAATCTAATGAAGAAAGAGATCGAGGTGGACCCAAAAATAAAGAAAATGTATACAATAAAGCAAAATATGTGGGTGGTCAAATTAGATAATTTAGAAAGTAAAATGGAATTAATTAAAAATAAATGAAAGGTGAAAGGAAAATAACTATACATAAACGATGATCTGACAGTAAAAGAAAGGAAAATCCAAAGTGAAATAAGAAAAGTGGCTAGAAAAGAAAAAGAAGATAAACTGCAGTGGGTTATTAGAACAGTATCTCTGGAACGAAAAATTGGAAGTTTACAGGAAAACCAAGAACAACCTCCTGGGCCAAAAAACTAAAGAGTTAAAAAACAACCGAAAAATGTAAGACAATTAGGCATGGAAAAGGATGAGAGAAGGTTAACAAAAATATATTTATGCTTACTTGGAATGTAAGAGAAATTTTTCTAGAAGCTGCAATAAAGAAAAATTTTATAATAAATTACAAAGAATATATGATGGTATTCCGAGGTATGATTTGAAAATAATGGTTGTGGATTGGAATGCAAAATAGGGCAGGAACAGATATACCAACCAAGAATAGAAAAATACAGTCTACACAAGGAAACGAATGAAAATGGAAGAATGTTAATAGATTTTGTAATAGAGAAAAATATTAAAATAAAAATATTTCCAGCAAAAGATATTTACAAGGGTACATAAACAAGCCCAGATGTAAAAACTATAAACCAAATAGACCCTATTCTGGTGGAAGAATGTAAACAGAACTGTATAAAAAATATAAAAGCTTATAAAAGTATAAGAAATACTAGACTCTGCCAAGTACTACGATGGTTAAAAAAATGAAAAAAATAGAGACAAGAGGATACAGATTAACAATGAAGCCTAAAGGCTAAAGTATCGCACAGAAATGGAAGAAGAACTGAACAGAATTACGAGTAATGCACAACAAACAATAGAAAAGGAGCGATAAAGATAGAAGAGCGTATAAAAAATGTAGGAATATGACAGCGTAAAGAGAGAGAAGCTATTCCAAGCCATGCATGAACTCAAAATACCAGTAAAGCTGATAAGACTGGCAAAAATAACACTGAATAAAGCAGAAAACAAAGTGAGAGTAAATGGAATGGTGTCGGTTGGATTTGAGATGTGTACTGGACTGAAATGGGGAGATCCATTGTTGGCACTGCTGTTTAACTTGGCCTTGGAGACAACGCTGCGTAAAGCTAAGGTCAATAGAAAAGGTACAATTTACAAATGCCTGGCGTTTGCTGATGACTTGGTAATTCTAACGAGAACCAAAAAGAGAATTAGGGATGTTACGAAGAGAATTTAAGGCACCAATAGAAATAGGGTTGGTGGTCAATGAAACGAAGACAAAGTATATGGTGTGAGAGGATGGACGCATGATAGAGAACAACTTTGTGACCCTGTAGTTAAATAAAGAATCAGTAGGAAGATTTGAAGAAGTAGAAGAATTTACATATCTTGGAACTGGGATAATAAAAGCTCAAGAAGTAATAATAATGAAATTAAAGCTAGAACAGCGGCGGGCTCCAAAAGCTCACATGCTTTAAAATCAGTATAGTCCAACAAGAATCTGTTGAGATCAGCAAAAATATAAGTGTGCAGAACAATAATAAGGCCAACGGTTACATGTAAATGTGAGGTATGGATATTGAGAAGGAAAGACCAAGAAATGTTGAATGTTTGGGAAAGGAAGATTTTGAGAAAAATTTACAAAGGGAAGTTAATAAATGGGATTTTGATGAAAAGAACCAATCAGTTCCAATGACTTGTACCGTGCTTCGAGGGCACGTTAAGCCGGTCCCCTGCTTTGAGGGTAAATCGCCCTCGGCTGCGCGATGCTTGGCGTTGCACCGGGTTGGTCAGGAGCTATACCCAGCGACTGAGGTGGGACCTGGCACTGATGGGGTGCGAATCGCGGGCTTCTTGGCTTGGTCCTCCGGTGAACATCGACGTGCTGCAGTTAACACACAGCATTGGCTCGGTGTGATCGCTGGTGGGTTGCGAGGCGGGAGTCCTTTGTTCGTAACACCTACCACTGTTTGGGGGCACGGGTTGATGGGGAAGTAAGCTGGTTGACGGCTGTGCGCCTGGCATAATGCGAAATACGACTACTAGTCTGGGAGCGATCAAAGACCGGGGTACAATAAGCTTAATAGCTTCAGTGCAAGTAGGTCTAGAGCCACACCCGCAAAGATTAATGAATGACTTGTACGGACAATCAAACATTGTAGGAGTGATAAAGGCGTAGTGACTTAGATGGTTAGGATATTTAGAAAAAATGGATGTGAAAAGAATTCTCCACAAGATGTGAAAAGTGTCAAAGAAGAAGTCAAAAACTATAGTGCTAAATATAGACTACGACTGAATTTTCATCCAAACCAACTAGTACAAAATCTTTTTAAAAGCCCTACCGTACGTAGACTCAAGAGGTACACTCCAATAGACCTAACTACTAGATTTGAATAGTTGAATACTAGTACTACAGAGAACCCAATTGCCAACAATATTCGATTCGATTAATTTAATCCATTGAATAAATTGTAATAGGAGATTTGTAATGGCCAGACTCTACATGTCATCTATTGTTATTTGTCACTAAAAGGTTACTGAATACTGTAAGGTAGATTGTAATATTAAATTGGAAGTTAAATAAAAAAAAAAAGATGTGGAAGGTTGAGATTGGAGGACTTAGAAGAAGAGGAAGAGTGATGAACCAATTTAAGAAAGGGTAAAAAAAACTTGAGAGAGATGAACATCGAAAGATAGGAAGTTTTGGTAAGAAATAGGAAGCAATGGGCTTGAATGTCAAACTAAGCCATGAGCCTTCTAGGCTCGTAGTGCTGACATATTTAGTATATAAAGGAATAATATATACAAACTGCAGACGAAGAAATGCATAGACAGCTGTAGAGAAAGTTAGTGATAGAAACCAAAAAGCTTACAGAGCTAAAAGTTGAGAAATAGTATGAAGAGGATTATTACTGAAAATATAATTTCATAAAAAGTGTTTATTGCTAAGACGGAAATTCAAAACAACAATCCAAACATCAGTGAGTAAAAATAATCTCAAAATATGAATAAAAAAACTCAGTTCACTGGAATTACGAAAATTTTAATTTCCATCATTACTTTTCGACTCAAAAAATCAACTCTTCAAATTTAAATATTCAGATACCAGAAGATGACCAATAATATATTATGTGAATTTAGATTTAAAACTTTATCGAATTGAAATTTAGAATTAGTTGAATTATATTGAATAAATCTCTAAATAATTACGAATATCTTCAATGTACATTCAGAATCAAAACCAGTAACAATCTTATCGTGTGAGAGCAGTAAGAAATTTCGTAAAAGTTGAAATTCTAGGACTGAATTTTTGCTCTGTATTCAACCAGCAAGACATCAAACCACCATTGTAGAAATTGTATGAATGATGAAATATGCGATTTATACGTCATATTATATTTAAAACTTCATTGTATGTATTTTGTAGTCATTGTAATTAATTTATTGGCAGAAGTGCATGGTGGATGCACTTTGAAGTAAATTTAATGAACTACTCGCCGATGTAAAATGTAGAAACTGTTGTAGTTTTTAATTTTGTAATTTAATTTGTCGTAATCGTATTACTTTTTAAAATTGGTCAAATCAATAAAAGTGGTACCTACTCAATAATGAAAAATTTATATTATTTTTCGCATACCTGGCTACTTCTATTGAAAAGATAAAAATATTGACTGTTATAATAAATATTTTCAATAGTGGTTATGTGTGGTTTTCCCGAACAAATCACATTCCAATTTTATGAAATTGATAAAATTTCACAACTTCGTTATACCGAATACTTTTCTATAGGAAACATGTTTGATATTCAATTTTCAAAAGAAACATAGTTGCTTTAAAATTTATTTTCATTTGCCTATACAAAATTTAATAACTTAAAATAAAAAGCGAAGAAAACATTTTTTCTTTTTCTGCATAAAAGTTCAAGTTCTTATTGAGGATGGTCGTAAGCCCGTCTATTTATTCCTAAGTAATTAATGTTAACGAACGTGAAGGAATGTCTGAAAATTAAAATTTTGACTTTTTGAAACTCCTGCCACTTCTACGCCCAAAACATCTGGCGTACGCCCACAAGTAGCACAATAATTAAATATTTAAAAATAAACCAAAAACTAAAATATATAATACGTATAGGTATGTATATCATCTAATAAATATTTTGATTAATAATTTTGTCACATAATGTAATTTTGCCGAGTACGTGGTTATATAACATTGATATGTAACAATAACATAATCTGGAAAATAAATTAGCGCTAATTTAATAAAAGTCGCTATAAATTCTATACAAATATAACATAATTAAAATGATGAAAGTACAATAATTGCAATCATTAACTAGGGAAATCGAATTAATCCATTTACAATGAAACATGAATATAATATAAATACATAATTACTTTAATATTTCGTGTCGTAATGGAATAAAATAATTCCTTTATCATTAAATTGAGTTATAAGAAAACCCGTTAAAGATAAAACACAAAGATTATTGAAAAATAACGTGGTTTTCAAGAGAAAATACCAAATCCTATGTAATCTGAAATGACAGTCTGAATACTCAATCTCTGAAAACTGTCCAAAAACTTAGCTTAACAGGTCATTGCAAAAACTTGTTTTTTTATAGTTGTAGGAATTATCCGATTAACCTTCGATTGATATAAACCCTTACGATTGGATTAATTCAGTTTTTCTAAAATTTAATGAGATGTTGAAGTTATTAAACATCAGATTGGTTTGGAATTTTTATCCTTAAAAATACATCTCTTGAAATTAGAACGGTAATGAAAAGTAAACCAAGTAACCGCAGGAGCACATCAACTTTTTAATTTTTTTTTTATTTTATTTAAATGTAAAATTGAGAAATAAATTAATGTAACATTCAATGAAGGTTTATCATATCCCTAGATGTTTAGGGACAAATTACTACATAGTACATATTACGTTACAACCTTACAACAATTAAGATAAATTATTCTACGTAATAATATTTTAATTTTTTGCGTAACAAAACCTAAGCAAGTTTTTTCTAACTTATTCAAAAAGTTAGTGAAAGAAATTTAATTCGTCACCCTATATGTTTAAAAAGTATAATGCCGACATAGTTTTACTACTTTCATACCTTTTTAAGTTGAATCCTTTTTAAGAAAAAAAGTAAAATTTTGAATATACAACTTTCTTTTGTTTTATTAAGTTTTGCTGTAATCCTTATAGTATTATATATAAAATATACATATTTTCGCACAATTCGATTATTTGTAAAAGTGAACCTATCAAGTTGCATATCACTGGAAGGAACAAAGAAAACTCCTGTATAAAATAACAAAGTTAGTGTCAATATTTTGAAGTCTGAAATATATATAAAAAATCTAAATAAATATGTAAATTATGCATGAAAAGTCTCAAAAATGTCAAAACTGTTTTGAGGCATTGCTAATAACAACCGCATTATAATTAAAACATTACGTTACGCCTAACATTACGTTAAATACAGACCCGGATTGTGTAATTTTAAAAAAGGAAAAATTTAAATAAGTAGGTATGGAAGATCCAAAAACCTCTGAAGACCCATAAACCTCTGAGGACCCAAAAACCTCTGAATGACAGTATATCAAAGTGGGTAAACATAAGAGATTCCCCGGAAATACAAACCAGAAGCATTAGACAAAAAAGAATAGCTGAAATTATATACAGGGTGTCCCCGTGAACGTGGAGAACCTTTGAGGTGGTGATAAATAACACTTTTCTAAGACAAATTTTGAATAAAATTTTTGTCCAAGTCCAAACCCTTGAGGGTACCTCTCTTTAAAGCAATGTTTTGAAACTTTGATTTCAAATGTCCATAGCTCCGATATTATTAATTTTTTAGACTTAATAGATTAGAACTTTTTTAAAGCATTTAAAGCAAGCATGCATCATCTGCATTTTAAAGTAATAGTTGGGATTAAGTTCTCTACAAATATGTACCTGAAAATGACCCATTTGGGTTGTATACCTGAACTAAATCCTTGACATCAAAATTTACATCTTTTTAACACAATGTTGGTTTTGGCGACAATCTAGACGTAAATTGTGCAGAAATATTACACAATTAAGTGACATTTTAATATAGTTTGTTTTTCTGTGCATGACCTGTCTTCTGACATTATACTCTAGTTTTAATTACAAGTAGACACAGACCACCTTCACTATTCAACAGAAGTACAGATTGGGAAAACTTTAAAGAACAAATTAATAAAAATACTGACATAAACATGCCTCTGAAAACAGAAAAGAACTCATCACAGCGGTTGAACACCTAGTAACGACCATACAAAATGCAGCCTGGGTATCTACCCCTATACAAACTTCCATTAGGGAGGAAAACATTGTCCGGGAAAGTGAAAAAGGCAATCGAAAATAAAAGAAAATTGAGAAAAATATGGCAAAGCACCAGGTAACCTAGTGATAAAACTAAATTAAATCACACAGCAAAAGAACTGAAAACTCTATTCACCAGTACTGAAAACTGAAAGATTTTCTCAGTGTTTAAAGAGGTGCATTATTGTTATCTTGAGCACAAGAAACACAATTTACTATATCGGGTGTTTATTTTAAAAGTAGTCAGTCAAAATAACTTTTGTTTTTGGGGAAATTTGAGAAAAAAAAACATCAATTTAGATGGCAAAAGGGACGTTCAAAAGCAATACTATTTGAATTTTAAGTTTAACCCCTCCCCAGCAGCTGTACTTTCCGATACATCATTTTAAAAGTAGAAAAAATCTTCGCTCATCAGGTAAAGATGGAAAGATAAAACAAACAATAATTTTATTCAGAAATTTTTAAAATTCTTGAAAATTCATAAAATAACATTTTCAAAATGTTTTCCATTATTGGCCAAACAATAGTACAACTTATTTTGAAATTTTTTGCGGACTTCCTAATATATTTTTGGACTCATCCGCCTACATTATTGTGTTATCTTATTTTTCGGTTTTAAGATTTTAAGATTTTCGGGATGCGTTTTGTAAACTACCGTTTTTAAATATGTTGAAAATGAAACAATTTAATAATAATGAAAAAAAATTGACTTTGTGCCAGAATACTATTCGTATATTAAAAAGTTAATAAAATTCAAATTAAAAAAATCTGTTTGACATCAACAAGAATTTTGATTTACTCGCACAATTTTTAATTTGAGCGAATACATTGAAACAAGTTTCGCTCTAATTTTCCCAACCAGGAATGAATGATTACAAATTAAAAATTATCAGGATATAAATCAAAGTTAGTGCTGTATTGAGTGAAATAATTTTGCAAGTTTACAATGTTTGTAATTATTATTAACAAGTTAAAGCATTTATTTGGTTTAAAAATATTACATAATATTTATTGATAGTACGCAATGATTAAGTTACTCTTACAAATAATTGGAATAAGTCGAAATTTTTTAATAAAACAAATAAATATTTAGACCATGTTTTGAAAATATTCGATCGGTTTGCACTCCAATAATGATCAGGTAGTCAAAACTTGAAGTGGAACATAATGTTCTCAGGCTATAAAAGGTTGTATATCTAAGTGGCATAAACTAAACTTAACATTTTGAAATGCTTTAAGAATCGTCATTCCTAAACTTTAGGTAAAAAGGTAGCAGAAATTAAGTACGTTAAAAGATTTATGGTAGTTGTGTGTCTAAATCCCACATATGGAGAATGAGCGGAATGACCATAGGTAAAATATATGGTAAAGATGTTAAATATTATCTACAAGAAAACACGAGCAAACATTGCTTTCATAACTTATATTTATTTACATATTAAAAATTATGCAAAAGTTTTGTGATTATATTAAGCAGCAGTGTGGTGTAAGACGTACACCAATAGGCTAGAGAGCAGGTAAACAATGTTCTATTTCTGGTTGTGCCAAACACACTGCTGTGATTAATTAATTCTGAGATTGTATACTGATAATTAGCATTTTTTAAAGCAAAAATGTGGCGTAAAGCGTACACTGGCAGGCTAGAGAGCGGGTAATCGCAGTTCAATTCCTGGTTGCATCAAACAGAGTGCTGTGATCCAGTTATAAGTTGTTACTTGTAGAGTTTATAGGATACTTCCTCAATTATCTTAGCATTGAATAATAATAATAATAATATTCATCACGAATTTCATCTTTTTATTCAAGAAAGATGTTGGAGCCACAGGTGGTTAATATTTAGCAATTTGTAGTTTTCTTTGATTTTAGCTTCTATTTCTCATAGCAGACTGGATCGATAAAACAAATTATTATAAATCGGACCAAAAGTAAAACTTGCTGAATCACATAAAGTTTTGTTGCGCGCTGGTAAGTTATGAATAGTTTTTTTTTAATGTTACCTGTCTATTTGTATTCTAACTAATATGTTTCACAACGGAAATTCTAATCTTAGTCGTATTTGGATTTACCGCTTCAGAGTAGACTAATTGCTGTTTCACATAACTGGGCTATTTCTTCAAAATTTTTTAAGTAAGATTGTATTGACTTAAACCTTCAATTTGCTTCTATTATTAATTTTATGTTTTGTGTTAGTTTTTGATTATGTACCCATCTAATTTTTTTGAAGTTTATTAAAAGAGAGCAATTGAGATATTTCAGAACTTATAAATATTACATTTTCTCACGGTATAAGTTTGGATTTATGGGTATAAATTAACTGCAAGAAGATCTAAAGGTTGCGTTGCTTGAGCGGCTGTATGAGCTATACAATATTGTTCCAAAATGGAAGTACAGGAGGTTCAAGCTCGAAAGAAGTTAAATCTACTATCGTACAACTGCCCTTATTCGTCATTAATAACAAATATTTAAATAAAATTAATAGATGTCATACTATCACAAGACGAATTACAATTTATTACATATAATTACTTATTAATAGCGTACAATTTGTTTTATACTAAAAATTGTTTTCCTGAACGTTAATGTAACTTGCTTGTCAAATCCACTCCATCAAAATTAATGAATATACCCAAGGATTCTTTTTTTGTTGTTAAACGCTGGGAGACGAATTTTCACTTGAAGTGCTTAATTAATGAAAAAAATTCTCACATGAAAAGATAAAAAGGTTATTTTCTATAGAATTTCAGATAGAAAAAAATAAAGACGCAAATTAAATTAATATTTTTTCTTTTCGATAAGAATTGGTTTAATCTTTGTAAGTAATTTAGAGCAGTGTTTCCCAAACATATTTTCTAACACCAAGTTTAACGAGACGATTTGTGGAGGTTGTAGAGATGCCTTTTGATCCAACTATTATTCGTAACCAATAATAAAATTTATTAAATTTTAATATCTTATCTCATATAATATCAAAATCCTGTAATTAAATTCAAACCCTAATTATGCTGTAATAAGCGGAGTTTGCTTGAGTAGAAACTAATAATATTAAATTTATTTGTAAAATTATTTTGCTCTGTTTGCGTGGAATCCTTAGAAATTAATAGTAATTTCAATAAAACTAAGTGAAAACATCTATTAACTATTCAGTATTGGAGTGATTAAGTTCTAAAATTTAAAACGTGTTCAACAAGCATCGGCAGTAATAAGAGTGAATTAATGTATACGTGAATTACCGATCTAAATCAAATTATAGTTCCAAACTTGTAACATTATATGAAAACAATATAAATTATGCACCTTCAAACTAATAAGAGAAGGTTAAACGGAATAATCAATCAACATTTTGAAATTGGTTTAATAGCTCAAAATTTACTTTGATAGTTTTCTCACAAAAGTGTTACCATTACGCGAGCACCCAACTGTGATTTACGCAACACTGTGTAGAATGCAGTTAAAACTTACAGAAAAACAATTCTTCATTAATTGGGCCACCCTGTAAACATACTTGAAAATTATCAATTCGGAGGCAATTATTTTTAAGTGGTGTCGGAAGAAAATTTAAAAGTGTGAAATTTAAAATATCAGAAATATTTTTAAAAATTTATTATAATGCCGAAAGACAAATAGTATACATAATTCAAGATAAGGTTTGAAGAACACGATCGTTTTTTTAGATTAAAAAACAAAAGTCCCTTTTTTGTCACACATCTACTAGAAGGAATCACCGACCACAAAAGCTTAACATTTTCTTACGACGTTGAAAAAGGATAGCGAAGGAACTTTAGGAGCTTTTTGAATCGATAAAATCAAAAACGATCGGGATAATGTGAACGATTTATTTTTGTATGGAGATATTCGTGCAATTTAATGTATTGCAGAAACCGGTGGTAAAATTTCATTAATTAGTTTTGTTTCTTAATTGAATTTACGAAGTAGTAATTATTTATTTCTGAACTATTTTCTTAATTTTATTTTATAGGTTGTTTGTGGTTTTCACTTTCGGATTACTATTGTTTTCACTTGCCGAAGATTAGATTATATTAATGTATAACATGTTCGTCAATACTTGTAACGAAATTGTATCTCATCTTGATTGTATTATAACTTGTACAACTAACTATATATATATTTCCACTAACCACATACTTGAAAGTTTAAACATATATCCATGTAAGCAAACAACTTATTAATTTTAATTGTTAATTTAACTTGTGGTTTTAATACCGAAATTGTTTTGTGTAAATACATTATCTTCAAATTTAATAAAATTACGAAGAAAAGGTGAACAGGGGTAGGATCAAGGGGTTGTAACTATCACTTTATATTATATAAAGCTGGTAAAAAGCGTAATTTAAAGGTTACTTACAATTATCATAATAATATGTAATATAATAAAATTTATTTCTTTAATTAAAGCAGAAAGAAGATATCTAATTGCAGAAATTATAATTATGCTAAAAGTTTCAAATAATAAATATTGCAATTTTGTGTGGATGTAGGTACCTAAAAAGGCCAAACATTGCTCTAAATTTCGTTTACACCAACGTTATTCCAACTGCTAGCGTTTGCCTTACTTTTAGTCTCTCGGGGAATAAAAGTGAAACGAATACAATTCACAATCCTGTTATACAATGTGAAGAAAACTCGAAGATTACTTTTGTCGGGTAAAATCTTTTTATTAAAATAAATAACTAAAAGTTTATATATTTTTTATAATTTTTATTTATAATAAAAATAAATCAACAAATTTCTATTACAAAAAAGATTACTTTTAAAAAAGTTATAACAAATTGTAAGTTCACTAAGAAAATTTAGTAAAGAAATTTTTATTATTTATAACAACGAAGGTAAAAATATTAACGTTTGAATTATGTGAAAGTATATTTATTTTAAATATAAAAATTCATGTAAAACAGAAAATTGACATCGACGGTTTGAGCAACATTTAACATTTTTTTACACCACTTTATAAATATTTTGGAGGTAAATATAAAAATAATAATCTGCAACTGACATAAATCAAAAACAAGATATATTTTTTCAAACTCATTTATATCTTTATCGTATCAAATGGCGATACATTTTAAATTTATATACTTGTATAAATAATAACCAATTACTAATTTTTTTTGTAATCTAATGTTAAAAACTAAAGTTTAAAAATCTCGACCTTGCTATTTTATGTAAAATTTTTCACACCTGAAGAAATGTTACAAAATTAATATACGAGAAGAACAAAATTTATTGCTGCATGAATGTAGGGCTGTGAGATAAAGGACACTTATCTAAGACAAATTTTCAAATAAAATTTTGGTCCTAGTCCAAACCCTTGGAGGTACCTCCCTTTAAAGCAATTTTTTGAATTTTTGATTTCAAACGGCTATATCTTCGATATTATTAATTTTTTAGACTTAATAAATTAAAACATTTTTAAAGATCACACAAGAACCTATTTCTGACATTGTGGAAAGATGTTATCTGACCTCTTTTGGCGTCCAGAATAAACCCTTAGCAATACATTATGTATGTAAAACAGGTGGTTGAGCACTTGCAACAGTGAACAATTGAAAAGAGGAAGTGCCTAAAGTTTGGAGTCCTAGACACCATCATGATGACTGACATTTTTGTTTCGTAAATATCAATCGGAACAATAAATCAAATGGACATTTCCTAATTTACTGTAGTGTACTCTAAAGGAATGTTAATTCCTTCACTTAAGTAGTCTGCCGAAACTTCAAAATGTGTCATCAACGTTTGAAGGTCAATGTATGCAATCAAAAAATGACAGTAATTTTGAAGCAAATTCAGCAAGTTTCCAACATTGAAATAATGCACACCAGGCAAATAGTGCCTTTTTATTGACAGTTCCAAACATAACTTAACCCACTGCCAAGGCATGCTCTGCACGAAAGCGGAATATGAAACAATATCACTAGTGCTGAAAAAATTGAGTATGAAGAACATCAGTTGGTGATTTGTGTCGATCTAAAAATGGTAAACTTTCTCATTGGGCAGCAAAATATCCTTGTTTTTTCTGCCTTTGAAACAGCAGCGTTAAATATCATCATGAAAGAAGAAAATCATATTTTCACCCTTACATAACCAGTTGGACTTATAAATCAATTTGTGAAGGCTTTAAATTGACAGAGACTTTGTTTTGGTCCTGGTAAATTGTCCTGGTAAACTTCACCCGAGAAAGTCGTATAAAAATTTTTTATTTTTATTATTTTTGTTTGTTTAAAAAATCGAATGGATTATCACAGCCCAAAATGTCTGTTGGGCTGTAATAATCGATTCGATGCAAATCATTTGGCTGCAGTTCTTTAGTGTTTCTTAATGTGTTTGTTGTTTTCATCTGTTATGATAATGATGGCACTCGCATATAGAACTGTTGGGTATCCATAACTCTTGAGGTAATTTATAAAGGATTAAGAAAGATGGTCCTAGGATATATAGGTTCTTTTGGTCTTTACGTCTTAACTGCTAGTTCCACGTTACCAATTTTGGCAAAAAAACAAATACAAGAAATAACAATCAATGTGGTCATGGTGACTGCACGATGACGGCGTTTAAGGGTTAAATCATAAACTGCATCATTTAGAAACTAAATTGAAAAAAAACTGTATTGCGTGTAGGTAAAAGGTAAATCTTAACTTTTCTTCGTAACTTTAATTTTTATGAATTAAATTAAGAGAAGAAATTCAAATAAAATTATAAATTTTATTTTTTGTTTTGGTTGCAAACCCTGTATCTTTTAAACAAAACTACTTACAGAAAAACTAATCACCTAATTCAGGTAGCAAATTTAACGGGTTATAACTTTAGTCTAGTAAATTTTTTTAGAAAAGCAACCCATTTTACAGATAATCCCAAAATAATAAACAAGGTCGGTACAAAAAATATAATAAATTCAGGAGATTATCAAAAATCTGAATTTGATCCACAGCTAGTTGTGGGGGAAATTATTGAAAAAAAATTGTTTTTATAAATAATACTGTTCTACAATCTTTTAAAAAGAGCACGTTTGTGCTGAAAATGACGATGGCCATTTTAAAAATTTATTAAAATACATTTTTTTGAATTTTTTATTTATTTTTGTTTATTGTTCATACTTTGTTCATTACTTTGGGATTTTTGTAAAATGGGTTGGTTTTCCAAAAAATGTTATTAGACTAAAATTATGTTAAATTTGCTATCCAAATTAAGCTGTTAGTTTTTTGTAAGTAGTTTCGTTTAAAAGATACAGGATTCGCAAGAAAAACGAAAAAATAAAACTTGTAATTTTTTAACATTTCTCCTCTTAATTTAATTTATAACTCGTAATCTGTTGATTCTAGATGATAAGAGGATATAAATCAGTTTGTAGATAAATAAATAATCTTTTAAAAGTGACTAATCCATTAATACTATTAAATCAATGGTTACGGTGCTATGACCGTTTGAAGGCAGAAATTCAAAAAATTGTTTTAAAGAGGGTTTAGACTAGGACAAAAATTTTATTTAAAAATATTTCTTAGAAAAGTGTCTTCTATCATCACCTCAAAGGTTTACCATGGTCACGGGAACACTCTGTATAACAGTATAAGTGTTATTTAAACTTACCTAATTTGATATTTTTAATTTGGATTTAATCCAAATTAAGGAAGCAAGAGAATTTTAAAATTCTTTATTAGTAAATTTACACTTTTATTGTTAAAATACCACTTAAATATTATTTATTTATTTTTGAATCAAATCTAACTACAATACAAGTAAATGAGTTAGTGCAAAAGCTGTAAATTAGGTAAATATCAGTTTAATTTTAATAGCAGATTTTTGATGTGATAATTAATACCAAACCAAAAATATTTTAAAATTCTAAAACTATCTCGAATACGTCAAAATGATTATCTGTTCATTATACGTTAAGTTAATATGACTTAAACAAACCACTTAAAATGCAGTGACAAAGGTTGACAACTCCCTTTTAAGGGTCTTCAAGAGGCAAAATTTACCGCCAAAAGCAATCGATGCGACACACATGTAAGCAAGAAAAGTTTCTGAGGGCGTTGCGAGAAGAATTGTTTTTACAACCAAGGGGTATTTAAAATTCACATTTTGACTTTTAAATGTACACGTGTAAGAAAAACTTAAATCGTGCTCCTCATTAAAAGAAGAAAAGTAGAAACTGTTTTCGTATAAACTAAAAAAGTTAATTTTAAATAGGTAAAAAATAGTAAGCAGAGCTTATAATGTACCTGCTAGATTAGTCGCTGAACGTCGATTTCGCTAAAATATAAATAAAATAATTTAAGAAGGAAGTGTTAATTTTTTTATCGCTGTATTAAATTAATTAATTAAATCAATCAGGATTTAAATACAAGAAAATCTTGCAACTGGTTTTACCTGATATTGGTTAGATTATTCGACGTAGGCGCTAATAAGCAATTTGTTAAAGAGCAAAGTAAAACAAAAAATTGAACAAAGCTAAGCTTTCATGTTTTTATAATTAAATTGATTTGAATAAATTTTTTATAATTTCAAATTCAAAATATAAATACAGTTTTTTGACAAAGAGTAATTTAAATTTTGTAAAAATTGAAACTATGGCACTAAGAAGCTTTTATTCGCAAGTCGGAAAAATAATTTAAGAAAATATCTCGGAAATCGAAAATTTCCGTTTGTCAGTTCCAAAGTTGTATTTCTTAACAATTTACAAACAGAAATAAAAAGAAAGTGAGAGAAACCTAATTTATAAAAACGAATTTTACATATTGAATACTAAAATGCTATACCACAATACCCAATTAAATAAAATTTTATTACTTACGCTCAACCATTTATATGTACTTTCGAGCAAAAAGCTTAGATCGAAGCCTTACCTGAAAAAAAAAAGTTATTTGAATATTGAGAAATTTTAACATACATAATATATTCATTATTATCAATTAAGTCCTAAATACATGCGAATTATACTCAGATCTGAATAGGTCACTGACGTAGTCATCAAAAGATAAGTAAGTTATTGAATTATGATCGATACAGCTAGGAAGCCAGGAAGCTTCAATAAAGGCTTACAATTTTGGAATTATCCTTTAAATAATTCATAGTAATAATAATTACTCGCAAATTACTTGTACTGTGATTTATTCGAAAGGCTCGGAAAGGAATATTTTCAATAATAAGAACAATGTTTCCTGTTGTAATTATAGGTTCGCTTGTTGGAAATTAAACCGAATTAGTCAAAATGTATCAGAAAAAAAAATATTTTGTGAATAATCTAGTATTTAGAATATATTTGTATGAACATAAAACTTTCAAAAACATCTTTTTGAAAATGCAAACAAAAATTTGAAATATTTCAATATAAATAGAAATTAAATTTGAAACTATGAACTAGTGAATCAAAAAGGAGCCCCAGGTAAGTTTAATAACAAAATAAAAGATAAAGATACCTTTAGACGTGCTAAATATCTTATTTTGTCTTGGCTAAGGTACTCATAATAAATAAATAAAGGGCAATTAAAATTAAGACAAATTATTATCAAAACATTAATTATTTAAATTAAAGAAAGAAAAATGTAAGAAACGTAAAATATTATTAAAGTACAGGCAACAAACCTTATAGGATTATCCTAACAAGATTACCTTATCGTACAGCAATTAAAATTAAAAAACAAAAACCAAAAAGAAGAGTCTTGTACAGTGTTGCCATTTATTAAACGCCGTTTGCTTCACTTTGTCGGTTGGATTTGGGGTTTGTTATCCCCTTATTCTTTTAACTTTATAACAGTGCATACGGGTGTAACCTCTCTATTCCCAAAAATATTTAAAAATTAGACATTTGATTGCAGCGTGGTAAACAAGTAAGAAGCATTTTTTCGCCCTTGAGTTAATCCTGCAACTTTCGTTTACTTGTTTTTTATTTAAAATGCACGTTGCGATCAATTTATAACGTCATTAACATAATTTGTAAAATATTTAAGAATCACATCTTTATCTTGTAATGACAAAAACTTGCGGTTCAAAGACGACAGTCCGTTAATTAACGAGCATAGATGCAATTTCATTCGTCGTTGAAAGAATGCATAAAAATAATACTTTTGTAAAACATTTTGTTTAACAGATACAGGATTTTCAAGGAAACAAAATAAATAAAACTTGAAATTTTATTCCGAGTTCGAAGCTATGAAAACAGCAACAGTGGGGAAGCTGACTTGATCAAAATTAACTGAAAATTCCCAATCAAAATAAACATTTGGCCAAACTATACCAGGGGTTCATTACAGAAGGAGCTAGTCGAAATAACTCCTATTTTTGAGAAAATTTGCGAAAAAAACAAAACAGGTTAATTTAGATGGCGAGTGAGATCTTTTTTTAAAGATCTCACTTAGCAAAAAAATTTTAGCAAAAAAAAGTACTGTATCATCAAGATAATGCACCAGTTCATACGTCCTTTGTTGCGCTGGCTAAAATCTCTGAGTTAAAGTTCGAATTGCTTCCTCACGCAACCTATTCGCCGGATTTAGCCTTCTCAGATTATTTTCTTTTTAAAAAACTTAAAAAAATGGCTCGATATCAAAAGATTTGCCAACAATCAAGAGGTAAAGTCTGTGATTGATGGCTGTTTTGAGGAACTCAACGGTTCTCACTATAGTAAGCAGGATATCGAAGCTATTGAACATTGCTGGGAAAGTATATAAACTTAAAAAGAGATTATGTTGAGAAAAAAAGATATTTTTTCCCATATTTTTTGGTTAGGCCGGGTACCTCGTAGATTACACTGACTGATCACCTTAACTATATTTCTTTTTTAATTTATAATTAAAGTTCACTGTGTTTGTTATTTTTTGCTTTTTTAAAAATTTCTAAATTTTTTTTATTTCTTTTAAATTCCCCAAAATTAAATTTTTTTTTTATTTAATTAATGTATATATTATCAATCAGAACAAACAAATTAAATTAATTTCACATTATATGAGATGATTTGATGTTTTGTCTATGTGAGGGATTTCGCTCAGCGGCTTTCCGGCAATCATTTTCCTCTTTGTATACCAATAAGTCACTCAGGCCATTTTCTTTTTAGTCTTCTACAGCTGTTGTTTTCAAGAAGTTGTGCTATGTTTGGATTTGGATGATCTTCAAGGTTGGCGTGATATCTTTCTGTTCTTTTCTGAATTTCTTCATGGACATATGTTATCTGTAAATCTGTATGCAGGGTGTGGTTGCTTAAATACCATGGCGCAATCACCATTATGCGATGACTTTTAGATAGACATCGCTGAATGATATTTATATTTGACATACTCGAACAGCCCCCAAGTTCCTTGTCGTAAGTTCATATTGGCTTTATGATTGTTTTATACACACTAATCTTGTATTCCATAGATCTTCCGATTAAACAGTACATTCTCATTATTTGATGTTCAATTCTTTCCGTTTCTTGAAAATGTGGGTTTTCCATGTTAATCTGTTATCTAGAAATAGGTCCAAGTACCTAACTTCTTTTGCACTTGGTATATTAGTATCGTTAATGAAGACTGGAGGACATAATTTGGGTTTTAAAGTAAATGTTACGTAAGTAGATTTTGCTTCATTAACTTTTATTCTCCATCGGTTCAGCCACTTCTGTAAAAGTAAAAGATGTGTTTGTATATTTTGAGATACGTTAGCAGGATTTTCATCTGTTGATATGATAGTAGTATCATCGGCAAATGTTGCTGTTTCCGTATGTTCTGTAACAGGTAAGTCATAAGTGAAAAGCAAGTACAGTAATGGTCCAATAACACTTCCTTGCGGAACTCCTGATCTTATGGGGCAGATGTTCAAAACCTCATCATCTTGTTGAATTTAAAGTGACAATTTTCGAAATAGGATTTTAGTACTTGATAATAGTAATGATGTGACAGAGTCTTTTTGATTTTAAACAGTAGACCTCTTTGAGCTGTCAATAAATAGACGCCAATCGTTTGGAAAATATTCCGGAAGACCAAATTTTTCCAGGAGTCCTTTAATATTGTGACAATATACAAGACTGTCTTCTTGAGAAAAGAAGGGTAGCAAATCCTTTTTCCTTACACAGTAAAAGGTAGTTTTGGTTCCTTGTTCCAGTAAATTTTTCTGGTTCAATCTGGAAGCAAGTAATTCAAAAGCTTCTTTTGATAGGTTGAGATCTCTAGTGAGATCATTTAACTCGGCCTGCTTGAAACTTTTTGGAATTGATGACATCCCCTCACAAGAATCATTGTAACCTTCATCAGTATCAGAGAAACAATTCTCGCACTCACAGAGTTGTGGTAGCTGGTGAAACGTTGGAAGTGCCACTTCCTCTGAGTGAGGGACCGGGCAGCTTGCAGAAAGTAAATTAGGATAAGTGTACTTGTTACGATTGTTTCAATTGATTCC
Source organism: Lycocerus yunnanus (assembly GCA_036346125.1). Lineage (NCBI taxonomy): Eukaryota > Metazoa > Arthropoda > Insecta > Coleoptera > Cantharidae > Lycocerus > Lycocerus yunnanus. Next base: position 2,597,041 of record JARFIX010000002.1, read on the forward strand.
AACAGTATTTACTAGGCAGAAATAACAGTCATCAAAGTGGTTTTGGGGTTCTCTCCAAATCATCGGTATGCCAGATTTTATCCTGATTACCAAGCCTAACACCAAAGTATCCAAGATAAACTCTCTTTACAAAGTCAGTAATATTTCTTCTTTTTTTTTTTAACATGTATTCTCGGCATATGTAGCAGAACACATCAGGATGATTAACACAACTTTCTCTATTTCGGCTCATTTTATTTTTATTCAACATATGAAGTAATTTTTACATATATATAATATTTATACGTCGGATTAATAGCATTATCGCCTTAACATGTAAAGTGTGAAACGGTTTTTTTAATAATAAGCATAAATTTATCAGCGAAAAAATTTTTTTCCCCAAAACGACTTATCTAAAAAATTAGACCTGATAGAGAAAAACTGAAAACAATTTTAGATTCAGCGACCCAAATATGCCTTAAATCAGTTTCAAAACCCTATTCAACACAAAAAATTTTTTTGTTGGCCTGTGTTATCTAAAAAAATAATAAAAAAAGCGAAAAACGAAACATTTAAAAATTATCTAGTTAATCTTTCGGTGAAAGATTACACTATTTGGAAGGCCACAAAAAGTTTTAAGAGATCTCAAACCACTTGTGTCTTCACTACAAAGATCCAATTTATCATGGGCAAGATCAAACTTCGAAAAGGCTCAACTGTTTTCTTAACATCTGGAAAAATTCAAATTCGGCGCTGCTATTATTTTATTAGGTAATTATTAAAATTTGCGTCATAGGAGGACTGTCGCAAATGTAATTTCGCGTTATACGGAAACTGTGTTATAAGAGTGCAGCGTTGAAGGAGGGTTGATTATACTGTCTAAAACTGGTTTCTGCGTTTATTACAAAAATCTATCAGAAGATCTTACGCTGCTACTATTATATGGCTGGCGCATGAAATCAACGCGTCAGTTATCTGAATTAATCATGTTTAACATAAACTTTACAGCTTTACAACCAAAAAAGTGGCATAATCAGTTAAATTATAGGTAAACTATAAATTGGCGGAAAAGGTTAAGTTTTTTATTAATTGCATGAATGTTAAGCTGTCAGTAAAAATAAATTTTAAGTATTAAATTAACAATTATTACAAGTTTGACTAATTATTAAATTTAATTTAAATTTCATTAAACTTGTAATTATACTAAAAATAAAGGTTACCTGAAATGTTGTGGAATTTATATTTAGAAATTGTACGATATTTGGGATTCAAACTCGGAATGCTTTGTAACTCAACTAAAGACTACATTAAATTATCGTTGCGGTCCACTACGAAATAATTAACACAAAATAAGGAATTTTAATTTTAAATTATGCGAACAATCGGCAAGAGTGACAACGAAAAAGCTCAATTAAGCGTTTAAATACCAAAACACCAGCGAATTTCTCTGCACAATAATTAAAATGCTAATGTAAGCGTAAAATCAATATTTATATTATAAATTTTATTTTCAGCAAATTTAAACAATACTGAAAAATATTTCAAAATCATAAATTCACAAATAAATTAATAATAAATCAAAAGTTAAAAGTGTTCACACAAACTTTAGCACGATCACATTTACATTATATTTAAGAGAGGATATTATCTTAATAAAGATGATAAAGTAATAAATTCAGTAAGTTTGATGAAGTACCCTAATAAAAACATATTATGATAAAATATTTTAAGAAATTAAATTAATATTCTGAAATGTAGCGAGATAAATATTTTTTGCTTGATTTTATATTTTGATGTTAAACTTTTAACTACATATTTTGAAATAGATCTACAAAATTTGAATTGATCTCCAATTACTTAAAAAACAAATTGACGGTATAGAAGTCTAGGACTCTAACGCACAATTATAATAGCAATCTACAACGATCACGTGTAGAAAGATTGTTTTTTCTTCTACATCGATGAAAAATACATTTTGAAACTAAGCTATGAAGTTGAAAATTTTAAACTCAAAATTTTGTTTCAAACAACAAATGATAAAGATTTGATAAAATAATTTTGTTATAGATAGATAAATAAATTTAATTATAGATAAGCGAGAAACAGTTTAATTAAATTTTTAGGGGTAAGTTATTTATTATTTAAAGTTTATGTAAAATAAAGTGATCGTGGCTAAATAAAAATATAAAGATGCGTGCGTATTAATTTGGATTTTCGTATCGTTTGTGCAAAAATGGATGTAAACAATATGTAAGTAGTAGAAGCGGTAGTAATCAATTGCTAAGGCCTTTTAAAAGCTCCTAAAAAGGGGCTAAAAGTTTACATAAAGCTGATAGAAGAAAACCTTGCAAAGTTTCGTTTGCTTTCAACCAGGATTGACTCACTTGTGGGTCGCATCAATTTCCCGTAGAGAATTTTATAGTTGATTGCATATAGGTAAGTTTCTTTACAGTTTGTTCAGCTCTTGTGAATGCTTAACAGAATTCACATACTGCTTTTAGCTGAATTTGCATACACAACTTCAAAAAGAATATCTTGACTCACGAACATCAAGGATGCCAATTTTGATGATCGTGATGTGATTTGATTTCGTATATCAGTAAGTGCCAAAACAATAGTTATCAAATTACGAAGACGTCTATGGGCTTAATCTCATTATTATCCCTTTTGACCACAGCAAAAGTTTACTGTTACGAACTTGTTTGGCGATAAAAAAAATTAATAAAATAGTTATCCCTTTGGCTACATTTCGTTGTTGAAATATTATCTGCTCGTAAAATTTTCTTCGGAAAAACGTTAATTTTTGACTCGGATGTGTTATTCACGTTAATTATCCAAAATTCAAAAATTACTTCAGAAGCTTACTATTTTCTACTGTATAAACACTTTGTTATGTATATTTATGATTATGCATAATCTGCGGAAACACGACCTGAAGTCTCAGTAGTTGTAGTATAATAAATGGGATTTAATATTAGGAGCATCTAATCCTTGGATTTCAAATCCTTCTATGCTATTCGTAGGATTTACTATGCGAGAATTGTGACCGCAAGTTGCATATTAAGTTACCCTTCGACATTAATTACTACAATAATTATTGATACCTACATACGTACTACATGTTAATTATAGCAGTAGATTACAAAAATTTACATTCATTTTATTTAATGGGAGCAATTTTAAAACACCTCTAGCTAATTTTGTGCGCCAAAATAAACCATGAATTAAAAAAAAAATTATTACCACGCCATTGATTACTTCAAAAGTAAGTTTAAACTTGCGACACCGAACACACTTTGTGCTTTAACAGGCAATTTTGGGTTTTGATGCCTGAGGTGCGATGTCTTGCAATGTAATTGAAGTTGCAGATGTTGCAAGAAACAATAATTTCAGAATTACTGTGAGTTTCTGAATTTTAATTTTAATGAGACTGGTAATCTTGAGCGTTCAAAATAATACTGATCATTTTTAAAACACTAATAAGATGAGAATTCCTCAATGTTAAACTTTTCGATTCTAATTTAATAATAAAAGTTCTTTTAAATTATATGCCTAATACAATGTTATTGTCATAATATAATATTATATCTTGGTGAGTTACCAATTTTAATTTATAAAGAAAAAAATTTTTTCTAAAATTACATCTTCATCATAATATGTATTACAATATACCCATAATACTATGTTTAATTAAAAAGTAAATTTATCTTGTAGCTAACACGTAATATATTATGATTTATATAATCTTTCATTATTTAGTTACAAACAATCAATTATGTATGTATATATTATTCACCTACGCATAAAGTAAGGCGTGAAATGCATTAATCTAAAATCAAGCTTTACAATATGTAGAACCTGTTATTAATCAATGATAATTAATTGATTCATTGAAGAAGCGTGCCTTTGTATAATATTAAGGGTTAATCATCCATGGCTTAAAATTTTTAATTTTCCATTTCATTAAGAAAGCGGTATGAAAAGTAATCAATTAAATTTTTTCTATCGACACCATAACAACTTTTTTCTACCACCAATCACACCGTAATAATTAATTATTCAGATAAAATAAATAAGTAAATGTTATTTAATTTGAACTGCAGGCATTCTCTTAAAAAAATATATCTAATATTCCAATTACAGTTTCTTGCTTAAATTTTTCATTATTTTTTAATTGCTAGTTTTAATAAATTCTATATCCATTCCATTTTTTTTAATTTAACGCGATAACCATTAAAGACAATTTCAGCTGCAGTAGCTTTACGTCTTTTATACAGAAGATATAATATGTCTAAAGGGAATATGCCCAAAAATAGTTTATACCACTGTTCTTTGTAGGTTACCAACGTAAACTACATATATATTTTCAATTTAGCTCCTTCCCATATTTGTAGGAAGTATGCCATCGTTCAAAACTACTTGAAGAAAGATCTCTTCTTAGGTAGGTACCAAATTAGATTTTTCTTAACCGTTAATTCGATTTCGAGTGTTATGGCCCTCCCTATAAGTGGGTTTTTCTGTCTAACTACCTCGGTAGGTAGCAGCTGCTTTCCGAGAGAAAACGGTCAGAATAAACTTTTTACTCCTTTTGGAGTAAAATAAAATCCGGTTAGGTAATCGACACACTTAAGTGCCAGATCATTACCGTCCTCCTAGACCATGTAGGTGCTGTGCTCAATAATCTTTATTATTTTGCGTCCGAAGATCTTCAAAAGATATCACCAGCCCGTACTGGATGGTGTGACATAGTACCGAGACAGTGAGATTCGCTATGTGTCATTCCTTCTATATATCACGGGACTATTTTCCTTCTAAGCCTTCCGACCTTTCGGAACTTGTTAAATTGTTTCCGGTTTCCGGAGGAGATGATTAAATACGGCGAAGAGAGATTGCATACGGAATACATACAATACGGAGAGACTTGGACGATCACTAAAGAAAATGAAAGAAGAATCCAAAGTGCCGAAATGAGGTTCCTGCGCTCAGTAGCAGGATACCAACGGATAGATCGGAAAAGAAATGCCGACATACGAAAGGAACTCAACATATGCAGTTTAAACGAAATAATTAAAAATTATAGAGAAGCATGGAAGGGACACTTGGACAGGATGGACCAGACCCGAGTACCAAAACAAATGCTCCAATACTGACCGAGAGGAAGAAGATGTGTGGGCCGCTCCAAAAAGAGATGGAGCGACCAATTTAAGTGACGTAACGGGCCACAAGCCTAAAACTTGAACATGATGGTGATGATTACAACATTGATTCAGAAATGTTGAACAAAATAAGAGATGCCGCAGATGTGGAGAGTGGTGCTTATATGTCTTATTCACAAGAAAGGGGGGGCTGGTTAACAGAATGTAGAAACTATTGTGGTATAGCCTTTTTCAACAGCGTTTATAAGATCATGGCCATCTGTATAAAAAACAAACTGCAAACTTATGCAGAAGAGGTAATAGATGAATACCAGAGTGGGTTTAGAAAGCATAAATGTGTGACAGACCAGATTTTTGTAATAAGAAAAATCCAAGCAACAAGTCACGAATATGATTTGAATGCACATGCACTGGTTTTGGATTTCAGGCAAGCCTATGATTGTATTATTTGAGAAGAACCATACAAAGCAATGTATGATATGGGAATACCAACAAAATTGATTAAATTTGTAAAAATGACACTAAATGGTACGCAGAATAGAGTTAAATTAGATATATATCTAAAGGCTTTGAAGTGAAAGTGGGATTGAGACAGGGAGACCCACTGTCCCCCAAATATTACACTAGAAAAAGTGATAAGAGAAGCAATGATAAATCGAACTGGAACAATCTACCAGCGGAAACACCAGTGCTTTGCTTTTACAGACGACCTGACGATATTAACGAGAACAAAAAATGAACTGCAAGAGACCTAAAAAGACTATTTAAAGCAGCAGGTACAATTGGACTAAAGATAAATGAGCATAAAACCAAATATATGCTATGGGAAAAGAAACCGTTTGAGCCAAATAAGACACTGAACATCAAGATGAACGAAGACCAAGTATTAACCTTCGAAGAAGTAGATTTTTTACGTATTTGGGTACGATAATCTAAAAAAAAGGTAATGAGATTGAAGTGAAGGCAAGATTAACGGCTGCAACAAAAGTGCTTTTGCAATTAAGTCAAGTGGTAAAATTTTCTCTGGGTCACTTAAGCTGAGACCGTACAAGACTATAATAAGACCAAAAGTGATTTATGTTTTGCGAGGTGTGGACGCTGAGGAACCAAGAAAAACGATGTTTAAAATATGGGAGAGGATGATCCTGAGAAGGATTTTCGGTGAAAAGCAGATAGAAAATAGATGGATGAGAAGATCAAACGACGAACTAAAGGAATTTTTCGGTGAATCAAGTATCGTGAACATAGGAAGACACAGAGAATTAAATAGCTGGGCTAGGTAGTGAGAATGAGTTACAGAAGAACTCCGAAGAGTGCCAGGAAGTCAGATTTCGGTGGTGCGAGGAAAAGAGTAAGATCAAAAACTAGATGGAGTAGAGAGGTCCAAGAGAACCTGCCAAAAATAAACGTGAAAAAGTGGGAAGAAAAAGCAAAAGACAGGAAGAAATGAAACCAGGTGATAAATCAAGCCATGGGCCTACTAGACCAGTAGTGCTGTCATACTATATTATTTTAACGAAAAACTGAAAATCAGTGTCGTTTAGAAAAAAATACTGCATCTGTTCATGTTATTACTTTTAATTTTCCATTTTCCATAAAGACAGAAATAGAAAATCTAAAAATGTTATTTTACCTAGAAGTGTGATCTTGAGGTGAGATCTTTACATAGAAATTTTTTAAATCAAAAAGATTACTTTTAATTTGTCAATTAAAAATCTTAAAGATTATTTTAACAGTAACTATTTTAAGTATTATTATGCAAAATTAATGATTGAATATCGTTACAATTTCAATTAACACGTCAAAATATCTGTATTTGATTTAAAAAATAGCACAGCTAAGCTAATTATTTGTAAAATTCTTATTTTACAAGTGACTATAAAATTGCTATTTTACAAAAACAAATTAAAAGCAATATTTTTTGCTCTACAAAAAAATTAATTTAAAATTTTTCTCGAAAATAATTAGGAGAGATATTATCTGAACATTAAAAATTCAACATTGCAAACCTATGTGGGTGAATCGATGTATATTAAACATTTATAATATCGGTAAAGTTACAAATTAGTAGTTTTTTTATAAACCTACAATTTTAATAAAAATCAACAAATAAATAGAAAATCTGGCGAGAGTCGATCAACCCTGATTGCGATTTTCATTATTTTTTTTTGTAAATTATGAAAGTTAATAATGCTATTTAGGCATAAAAAATTAAAATTTACGGGCAGTCCACCAACTTGGGAAAAAAACGACTTTAAAATGAATTTGGAATACAATTTACTCCTTATGGCTCTTTTGAACTGTAACCCTGCCCATCAAAATTAAAATACGTTTTGGTAACAGTTGAGATACCCAAATCTAGATTTTTAAAACGAATTATGAAAGATGAGGGCCTAATTAAAACGTAAAAAAATAAAATTTGTGGTCGGTTCACAAATTTTAGAAAAAAATACACTTTTAGGGTAAATACGAGATTCACCGTGGTTGCAGTAGTCAACACCGACCCTTCGCTTCAGTCTCCCACGACCCGTCGCTACGGGCCGTTTTGACAAACGCTCTACAAACTAAAACTATTCCTCTAGACCGGTCCGAGTCGGAAAAGTGTGAATGTTAACCTGACAGATAGCAGGGAGGACTTGTAGCTTCTCGCGGGTTGTAAGTGTCGACCCACCTACAACGAACGTATTGGTGATAAAATGTGTTCAAATATGACGCAATATTATACAATTACATGTGAAATCGTGATTTTCAAAATGGAATTGTGGCCTTATTAGAAGTCCCACTAAATTCATCCTCAGCTTAAATGTCTTATAATTTCCTGCTCTTTCGTTTGGTGAAGCAATTTTCATAGGAAAAGTGTATTTTTGAGTTAGGGTTAGTCGATTCTTGCGAATTTTCGATTTTTCAACTTTTCAATAAATGATGATATCTCGATTGTTTTTAAGTTACAGAAAAAATATTTATACGATCTTAAAACACCATTTTAAGTGCAATAAAATGAGCTAAAGTTTTTTAAATATCTGTGTTATTTTCCTGTTTATAATAAAAAGTTTTGTTTTTTAAATGAAACCCATAGTTGAGTATGACATTTTTTAATATATTTGCATTTTTTATCCTCTCTTCAATGATATTGTAATATCATTTTATCCCATCTTATTAATTTAATATATTAATATAATATTATTTAACATAATATGTTAAATAAAAAAAAATTGAAGTCCGAAAATTAAAATAGAATAAACATTTCTAAAATAAATCAGAAATATATGTTAATTTTAAACAATAACAAAAATTAAAGTACCTAAATATTATTATAAAGAGGTGTAATCTTATGCATTGAAAACAATAAGCAATTTTTGTTATTGTTTAAAATTTTTATTTATAATAGATGTTAATTAGCTTGTGAAATTACATTGTAAGTATAAAATGTATTTAAATAAAATTGGAAGCTTGTGCTTTTCTTAAAAATAAACTTTTGGTTTTAATTGATTGAGGAGTCATATAAATTTATTTATTCGCAATCGGTCGGTAATTGCTCGTTTCGACTTTAAAAGTTTGAAAGTGACATATTGTTAACTACTAATATCAACCGGTGTGTAATGAAATTATTCACTCGTTATACCACGTGCCCGGTCAGTAATGAACAAATGGGCGTGGTTTTAACGTAAATACAAGCGCTGATGCAAATGTCAAATATAGTTAGGTTATAACAATAATTAGAAATCATAATTGGGCGTGCAAATTATAAAACATTTTAATTAGAATAATTGCTTATTGCAAGTGATAGCCCTTTTTTAAATTTTCGCTAAGATTTATTTGTTGCTAGTTTAAAAAATATTTGGATAATCCGATAAGTTTAAGCTTCGACATCGAAAAGTTTTGTTAACAATTCCTGGCATTTTATCGTTCAAATTATTGATGTATAAGTACATATTGTGACATTTGAATACTTATTTATGGTAAGTCCTATAATACTTTCTCATTTTCTTGTTAAAATTTATTTGTTACAGTCAGGGTTCGCAGTTTGGAACCGTAGAAGTCTTCTGACGATTGGCTACACCGTCACACTTTATTTGCTACATGACACCAGAAGTGCAACCTAGATTAGCCTAGCTTATCATAAAACCAACCTAGAAAGTTTAAATAATTTTATTATGGAATATTATGCAATTTTGAAAATTATTGAAAATATAAGAAGATTACTTAAGAGTAACTAATGTTTACAAGTTTTCTTCCGAAGATTTACGTATTCTTTAACAATTACAATCCATTCCGGGCGCGTTATTAAGAATGATCGAGAATGATAGTTCACATAGAATGATCACTTCGGCATGCACCGCTAACTCCGATTATTAAAGCAACCTAGAAAGTTTAAACAATTATGTTCATTGTATGTGAGTACAAAATTTATAATTTTACCTTTTGTAGAAGAAATTCTATAGGCGCATCACTTAAAAATCTATCAATTTCAGTTTTATGTAAAACACCTGATTTTTTGGCTTGAACCCAACATTTTGCTTCTTCAAAAAAGCTCTCAATTTCGCAAATTTTGAAATATCTGTATTATCTTTAATATTGAATGTTGTTCGTAGCATTGAATAAGTTGCCCGTAGAGTTAACGTAGAAGGTTTTTTGTCTTTCGACAATTCACTAAAATAAGCAAGCACCACACTTTCTGAATTATTCCGTGCTTGTTTATTGCAACGCCAATCCATGTAAGCTTTGTAGGCTTTTTCATACCTTGCCTTACTTTTGTTGGGTAACAAATCACCTACTGCATTTTCTGCAACTTCTCGAAGCTCTGGTGGAGTACAAGATAATTCACTCATAATCACAAAGCGACAAAAAAAATAATACTAATTATTGTCAAAAAACGCACGGTAATTTTTGCTTTGACGCCTACTAAAATAATTATCACTAACGTGATATGAGCTATTAAAAGTAGAGGCGCTGATACAAATGTCAAATATGACATAACTTAATATAAATTTGAAAACGCATTATTTCCATTAAACCAACCCCAACTTCACGATTGCGAATAAAATAGTATACATGCTTCGGCGTAAAGCGTCATTACTAACTTCGGTTAATTGCTGACCTCCGGCTTCGCCGTCGGTCAGCAGAACAGACCTCAGTTAGTAATGACTTGCTTTCCGCCTCGCTATGTAATATACTATTTTCCACTACTAGCCATAAACACTATCATTTCAACGTAAGTGATCGAACTGTGAACCACGCCTTCTATCACCTGAGGTGAATAATATTCATTATTTACTAGTAGTTAATAATGAACATAAATGCGTAGTCCGGAAACTTCGGGCCATTTTGAAAGAAAATTTATGTGTAAAACGAATTAGCATAACCAAGAAATTCTATCAATAGTGTTTAAATAATTAAAATCGGTCTATAAATAAGATTAATTTGATATTTAAAATGTTGATTAAATTGGAATTTTGTGACGTTTAGCAATTAGGCGAAATGAGAATTATGAATGACAGCTCATGCCAGCATGAAGTGACAACTGAAAACTTTATAAATCGATTATTAATAATTATTACAATCAATTATCGTTACAAATAGTACATTTTTCGACAAAATAATTTTCGTCAACATCTATTTACTTGCATTCCACGTTCACTAGTTTTTATTCGATATAGAATTTTTTGTTTGGTAAGTGTTTTGTTACATTAATATTATTAAAAATCTGTATATTTTCAATTGTAGGATAACTGGATTGTGAAGATATTAAAGAAATTAGTGGTCGAAACAGAATCATGAAAAATTTATGCGTTCGAAGTAGTTTCGTTACAAACTTGTATAACCTTTACTCCATTAGAAAATTTACAATCTCCGTGCTATTGTAACTACAGTTTAAAACACTTCAAAACGCTCAAAATTTCTTACTAGTTGGAAGTTGTTTGAAAAAAGTTTTATGACGATAACTAACAACTTGATTGATTAGTATTACATAAATGATTATAATAAACACAAGATATTAAGAAAATTTATTTATAAAAATTGTAATTGATGTTACAATTATGGCATTCCATTGATATATTTATTCCTCCAACATTTAAGGAACTAGAAGAGGTAGGTACATTAATAACAGAATTATTGATAATGTGCCCCTCTTCAATTGTAGAACTGGATTGTACAGGAACTGGTGGTGTCGAGGAATCTTCAATTGTAGAACCGGATTGTACAGGAATTAGTGGTGTCGAGGAATCTTCAATTGTAGAACCAGATTGTACAGGAATTGGTGGCGTCGAGGAAGCATCGACATGTTGATTAATTGATGTTGATTGGCTTTGGACCATACGAGCTATGCTCGTTTTAACCGAGAGTGAGTCAGCTATATAGCCCTCGGCTACCGTAGATGACTTCCAACCCCCATGTTGTTTCAACTGCAGGATATTTCCACCGCTAGCAGCTAATATTGTGGCTGAAGTTCTTCGAAGCTATGACCCGTGTAAGACGCAGGGTTTTGCAAATTTAAATACATTGCAATTTTGTTTGGTACTTGCCCTATTGTATTATGACCAATATTTTGCTTTGTAGCTTTTCCATTGCGTATACTAATAAATAATTTTTGCATGTCGGAAGTTGATCTAATTTTTAAATATGTTTTTACAATTTTCATCCAAAGGGGTTCCATAACAACAAATTTTCTAGATGAACCATTTTACTATTACGAATGTTTATAATAATCATATCATCTTTTATGATAACATCAGAAAGAAGCAAATTGCAAAGTTCATCGCATCTGCAAGCCCCAGATAAACCAATTATAAGAATTGCCTTATTTACAATATGACATTCATCGGTGCATTAATCAGAAATTTTGTAATTTCTTCTTGACTGAAAACGGAAGACTTCTTAGCACGGTAATTCACATTTTGGCGTTTTAAGAACGCAACTAATTTGAAAAACTTTGAAATGTCTATGTTGTCCTTTAAAGAAAGAGTTGATTTTAACATAGAATAATGTGCCCATAAAGTGGAAGCTTTTTATCATTGGCATAACTTTGGAAATATGCTAACAGTACATTTTCAGATATTATAACCACACTTCGCGCAGTGCACCAATTTTAAATGTTACATAAGCTTTCATATAAAGAGTCTTGATTTTTCCGGCAGTAGCTTGTCTGCCACTGATTCAGCAATCTCTCTCATTTCGGGTGGTGTACAACTTTCACTCATTTTTAAAAACACTCACAAAACTTATAAATATCAAAATATTTAATGTAACCTTTATGTCAAAATTAATTAAACATTTTCAAGCAAGTGTCAACATCAAAACAAAAACTATCATTTGTTTTATAATTTGAAATAAATAATTAAAACGATTTACTTTATTCATTAACAATTATTATTATAAGAGTAAACAATCCTAGTAGTGGAAAAATTGATAAAACCACGGTAGTGAAGCGTGTTATAACCCGCGCGTTTAAATCCCGCGGTGCTACGCACCTTGGGATTTAATCTGGCGCTAGGGTTATAACACTATGCTTCACTACCTGGTATAATATACTATTAGTTTTCAAGTAGATTAGAAAATATAAAATATAGTTTTATAAACCGTGAAATATAATTATTATAACATTTCGGTTTAAATACATTTCTCCAAAATTTATTTACATACATTTTTTATTCATTATAATCCGGGTTCATCTGACGATTGCCGAAAGCATAAAATATGCGTGTACACATATATAATGGATTAATAAGTAAGTTTGGATTAAAACTTATTTTACTAATTATAAAATTTAATTTAAATTTCATATACATAACTTATAATATTTGAAAATTTTATGCTTATAATAAAATTTTTATTCTGATTTGCTTGAAAAAATGATAAAACTAAAATGATGAACCCCATGTATTATTAAAAACTCTATTTAAATTTATTATATCCAACTATAGTTTCCTATATTTTTTGTATAAATATATACATTAAAATACAAATATAAAATACTTTGGTTATTGGCGGAATAAATGGCTTAAAAACATAAATGAAATAGATACCAACGCCAAAGTAGAGAAGAAAAAGAATAAAAAGAACTGTTTGAAAAACATGGAGAAAGTTACGTAAGCAAAGTAATTTTAATATATTCTGTATAATTTTAATATATTCTGTGTAGTTTTAATATGGAAAACGCCATTTTTCTGGCAAACACTCTGTGCGGCACTTAAATACCCAGCTACAGTCCTGCCCGAACGTTGCCGTTAATGAATTTACGAAAGATTTTCTTTGTCGGTATAGAATTTCTAATATGTTTTCCTTATTACCTCTCGACTGTTATAAAAACAGTGGCTTCCTCTTCGGAAGGAATTATTAATTCAATGGACGATTGGCGGTATAACAAGAAGTGGAGTTTTGTTTCTAGTATGCAAAGCTGACTGAGCGGTCAAAGATAATAGATAAAAGGAAATGAGTAGATAATGGACGAAGACAGTTATCGATCAGTGCTATTTCGAAAACGACGTATGTGGCATATGGAATATGTAGGATGCTCATTTTTAACTCGGATAAAGGCAATGGCATTTTTTTAAGATACTTTTTTTAATGTAATTTTGTTAAGTACATACTAAACATTGTTAATAAAATTTTTTGCTGCTGCCAAGACCCACCTTAATTGGGGTTAAGAAATTAAATGCTTAAATTCTATATTCGGTCAGCATGTCACTCACCGCACAACAAACAAAGAATTTATACAGTTTTAGATGATCCTGGTTAAATATAACTTTTAACCCTATTTGTAAACACTTACGTACTTACAATAACAAAATTTTTTATAAGTGTTGAAAATTATTGCTGTGGTTTTTCTGAATCGAATTAAAGAAATAATTTTAAATATACCACAGCGTAACAAACATTACACTGACAACTGAGAAGTGATATGGAGTACTCAATCCATATTGGAGCATCATTTGCATGCTACAATAATATACAACATTTATATTTTTTTTGTAAAATTTTAATTTTTGATTTTTCACGAAACAAATAAATCAAGCAATTTTTAAATTGATGATTTGCAGTATATGTGAATTAATTTTACTCAAATTTTGAAATTTAATTATTATAAAAAATTAAAGGATTATCCCATTTAACAATGTTCCTGATTTAGGTGATACAGTTAAAAATACTATTGTCGTAAACACGCAAGAAATATCTATTTAACCCCTAATGCATTAATCGACGCTGTGGTTAATCGAACAGATTGGAATTGCTTATCGCTATTCTATTTGTAACCGTTGTTGTAGCCAGCTTCCAATTGTCTTGAAAAATAGCACAAAATACAAAAAACTTATTTAAACTCTAATTAAGTAGAAAGTTGCTTGTTGAACTATTATTTATATAAATTTCGTTATTGCTGTTATTTGTATTTTTGTTTTAAAACAAATAAATCATTATTGTTTATTATTTTTCATTCTATTTTTCATTTTATTGCTATTATTTCATAATAACCGTATTGAAATCCTATACAGGGTGGTAAATCGATCACGCATGATAGGATTTTTAATGTTCGAATAATAATATTCGTTCAAATTTTTCGTGTTTTTCTATAGTAAATAAGCCAATCTAAACAAGTTTATGAAAAAATGACAATACAAAATATTAGTGTTTAAGTTTCAACTTACATTTCAGCAATGCATTTGTCGCAGTATGCTTGTACATGTTCCATATACATACAACCGGAACTTGTAAAATTTGTATAAATATCCGATTTTTAGAAACCATTTCTAATGGTTCAATTAACAATACACCACGTATATTAAGTATATAAACAATTAATTTCCAGTGAATTTAGTTTTGAGACATATTTATTAGCATTATTACTATTTACGATCAACAAAAACGTATTAAATTACAGCTCAAAATTTTGGAAATATTTAAAAATTATATAGCAAAGTAGACCACTTCATTTGAGAAAAGTTCGCACAAAATGTCATTCCTTGTCATAAATCTAAAATTTACGACATTTATTTACACAAAAACCAATAAGTAAAAAATTGTGGGGTATTATAAAAATTCAAACCTTTGAACCAGCGATTTTCATGCTATAGTTTTATATTTATTTTTTTTATATTTAATTTTTTTTTCTATATAATGATGCTTTAAATATATTGTAAAATTTGATTAAAACATGTCTTTTTACATTTCTGAAAGGTATAAAAAAGGTCGCAACGAATTTTTTTTTAAGTTATAGCGATATTTGTATGTTGCGTGGACTGACAGGCCTCACCCGTCTGCTGCAGGGTTAAGTGTATGGGATTTCCACGTTAGTCTCTGGTCTAAATACATTCCAAGATAGAGAACTTCTAATTTTTGAGGTATTTCAATTTGATTTATAGTCACCGGTGGATAGTGTTGTCGACCTAAAGTAAATGTTATATTATGTGTTAACTTCGTTTCATTAACTTTAATTTGCCATTTATTCATCCATCTACAGGCACAATTTAAATTTTTTGAAAATGACGTGTTGCGGTGTCAGGATTTTCATCGTAGGCAAAAATAGCTGTGTCGTTTGCGAAATTTAATATTTGAATGATTTGCGATATTGGCAGGTCTGCAGTATAAAGAAGATAGAGTAATGGTGCAAGAACACTTCCTTGTGGAACGCCGGATTTGATCATACGATATTCTGAAACTTCGCTACCGAATTTAATGCGCTGAGATACAAATCGATTTTAGATCGAAAATGATCTTAATCGTTTGTGGATCGTTTGTGCATAATTGTACATAGTTTATTTTCGTTTGTACCTCTTTTGTTTTCGCGTAATTGACTAAAAAGCGACCAAATTGACTAATCAAAAATACGCGTTTTCTTACTTTTCATGTAAAATGTGGAAAAAAATGCAAAAGTTCCGCCATGGTTAAGATTCGAGCAATACGAATTGAATTTCATTAAGAATTAACGATGCTAAACCGTGTGATACCAATGATTGTAAATTATAATTTGTAATGGGCGGAAGAGGTGGGGGAGTATCAGCAAAATATACCCTTTGCAATTACTCTGAGGGCCAGTTGTACCAACAAAGTTAACCTTAAGATCACACTGATCTGTAGATCAAGTTCGGTGATTGGTTGGTTTTTAAATTTTCTACCAATCACCGAACTTGATCGACGGTTCAATGTGATCTTAAGATTAACTTTGTTGGTACAACTGGCTTTTACAACAGTAAAAAATAAAATTAGAAAGAACTTGAAAAATAATTCCTAAACATTTTTGTCAGTCAATGATAATAATATTATGTTTATGCTGACATGATTCTATAATTCTGGAGGCTAAATAGAGAAACTAGCACATACGTTATTCAAAAATTGCCATTCTATGATAAGATGGTAAGCAAGTTCTTCGGCTTTTTCATTTGCTGATCTAGCCCACTGTCCAGTTTTGGTACGTAATGGTGGACATTTAAAATCCTTTAGTGACTTTCCAGAGAGAATGGTCGTGTTTAGAGAGGTTTTCTAGGTATTGGAAAAATCGATTATTTTTGCTTGCTTTAATTGAGTTTTAAGATTTTTGGTAAAGCGATTGTATTGTGTTCTGTTCTCAATATTACGTGTTCGAAATATCGCCGTTTGTATAAAGTACAAAACTTCCTTTCTTATGAATGCTGTACTTAATTTAATGTAGGAATTATCGGTGAATGGTTAGATGTCATAGTCACAGTTTGATTCACATTATTTAAACTTATAACGTTAATGAAGAAATATCCTTAGTACAGCCTTTTTCCGCGAAGTGAAATTTAATGTTCTAGTTTCAATGAGGCGCTCACCAACAATAGGCATGTCTGACCAGTTGCTACTTTCTGTGGGACTTTATTATATCTTTCCCTTGAGTTTTTTCCAAAAAAACTAAACTTTAATTGCACTTCGCGGTAATATGCAATACCCCTTTGTACCTAACTTCTTTGAGAAAAACCCAATTTGTCCGACAGAAGCATGGCACCACATGACTGTCTACAAAAGGGCATATAAGTGATGTTTTGAAAAAAGAAGGCATTCTAGTCTTGTTTGTACCTTAGAGGAAGTCTTGTTTTTACCTTTGAGATAGTCGTATCTGTACCTGTGTAGAAAATTTTTTTTAGAGGTAGAGGAATTTTTGTTGCAGTTGTGCCTTGGTTTAGTGGTTCTCCTTCGGAGGTCTTGGTACACCATGCATCCTTTATAATTAGCCGGATGCGTTCCAAAACACAAGGCACAAGTCAAAATATGAAAAGATTTATATTTAATTTCAAAAATATAGCAAAGCTAATATAATTACTTGTAAAATATTAGAAATTTTAAGTTTAAAGCAAAACATGTACGGATGCAGTATTATTTTTTCTATAAAATATTAATTTCAAGTTTTTCTAAAAATAATTACGAGATAAAATTTGAAATAAAAATTTAGCCTTAAAAACCCTATAGTGTGTGAATCGATTTACCATCCTGTATATGTATCTACATATGCGCATAGTATATTATGGTAGGTATATTGTAATAACATAATGTTCCATGCCCATAATATGTATTTAGTCACCTTAAACTAATGAATTTGAAACAATTTTGTGAAAATAATTAAAAGTTTTTAACAGGTCCATTGTAATATAAACTTCACAACAATTTAACAAAACAAAAAATAATTTTTTGATAAAAACAATGTTTTTTAACAATAATACATTTTACCATTCATCAAAACTTTTTAAATTCCTGTTTTACATAATTTTATTTTACGATCAACACATTACTTGCCTTTTTAGCGTTGATAGAAAACCTACATACCACGCTTTGAAATTTTTTCATTATAATTACAAATTACATGTTGCATGAGTTCTAAAAACTTTTATAAAATTTTAATATAATTAAGCAAGTATTACATTTTTTTACATAGCGGATCTAACAAATTTTTAATTAATGTTACTTATATGCTGCAGAATTCTCTAATTAAAACAATATTATAATAACAAAGCTTGGTTTTACTTCATTCAATACTTTCCTACGTTTTTAGTTAATGAATCTAATTAAAGACTGCTAAGTGAATATGAAACCGTTTCGTGCTTTTCTAATGGAAGTGCATTTTCTTAAATCCTTTTGGATGTCCCCTCTCATGTATATCAAATCTTTTCATAACAGTTCAGTTTTTGTGAAATCTCTGTATATTCTCACTTTATGTAATGCGTAATAATTATAGAAATATTATTATGATATAATAATCTCATCCCCCCCCCCCCCCGGAGAACATAAACTATTATCATGTTTTTCAAACAGTTGTTAAACAAAGTAATTGTTCAAATTTGTACCAGTAGCAGTTCTTCAGAAACATGTTATCCAAATTTTGGGGAGAGTTAGGAAACCTGATCTTCGAATTTCAAAATGTTCTAAAATAATTATGAAAGATAATAAGATAATGACGCTTAGAGTTTAAAATAATTGTATAGTTTGAGAAAATGTAACGATTATTAAAATAAACTTTGAAGGAATTGCAAATATGCAATGTTCTTTTGTACTTGAATTGTTTTGTAATAAGTTAAACAACTTCTATTTCATGAAAGTGTAAATTATTTATAAGGTGAATTTTAAAATTGTGGATTTAGATGAACAATTGAATACTTAATGTTTGAATTTTTAATCATCAATGAACTCTGGGTTAACATCCGAATTACAATCCAGTGTAAACGATTGTATTGTTTTCGAAATTAAAAACAAAAACTTTCAATTTCAATGGATAAATCGGCTGTAATATTTTCATCCACCTAAATCTTTATTTAAACTTTAAATGTTGTTTGAATTTGAATCTTGTAAATTAGGTTTATTGTTGTTTCAGGCAGCTAATTGTTTACTTGGGCGAGAAACCATTTCACCATTCACCAAAAAACCTTTTAATTTTAAATTTTATAATTTGTAATTTTACACCCAAATAAATCATGACAATACCCAATAAAAAATTAATGTGATTTGAATTTGTTATTAACTGTTTTTAAACTGTAACTCTGCCTATTAAACATCATATTCTATTTTTAGAACTAAAAATAATTTTGAATACAATATGTATTTTAAACTCATAATATATTGTAAATGTTGTGATGCCTTCGCCATAGTCAAACTGAAAGAAAACATCCCTGAGTCAAAACAAAACTCGAAGCGGTGGATGTTCTCTGTCTAGGATCTCAGAGAGCACTGAACGCTGCGCGAATGACCGATCTTGCTTGTAAATGGATCTTACACGGACCGCCACTAGAATGGGCATGACTTGTCACGCCATATGCTTCCCAATTGTTTCTATTAGGAAATTTCAAAAAAATAAAAACTAAATTTTTACATGAGCGACTTATAATTCTCGGACCCATATGTATTTTCTTAAGAACAATCTTTCTTTCTAACTATTGCGTAGTAAAAGTGGTTTTACCCCTTCAGTACGTCATAGGCTTTGGTAGGGTAAAAATGCAAAATTTACCACATTTCACCAGTGATTTTTGAGCCAGAATTTTCAAAAATCTGAAATCTTCGAAATCTTATTTGTCGGAGGTAAGAAAAATAATTAAAAAATTTAAATTTCTGGATGGAATGAATTTTAAGAGTACAGTATAAATAGTTTACTAAAAAATCTAGAACTTTTGGATATTATATGTTCATTTTAGATAACATCTATTAAAAAAATTGAATTAAAAATAATTGCGTTAAATATTTAAAAATTTGGAAATGCAATTAATTTTTTTTAGATAACATATGTATATTTATTGTAAATGTTTATTAACTTCTAAAATTATATGTCGAATAAAAAATTAAAATTTTTTTTTTAATTTCACTTTTAATCCATTTTCATTCATTTAGGGATAGTTTACATGATGAGCTCTTGAAAAGACAAAACCACTTATGCGCAACGGGGTCCTAGACTAAAATGTAAGTTGGAAAATTTTCAAACTAGTAATTTTTAAAATATTTTGTTCAACAGATAACATATATTGGAAAAATAATTTAATTTAAACCTTGAAGGAGAATGAGTTAGAAGGTGAATTGAAAATAAATTGCTTTAAAATTTTTTAATAAACTATTTTTGTTTCACCTTTAAATCTCACCCCATTCATAAATATGAGTTTTTTAATTATTTTACCAACGATTATGTACTACCTCCCACAAGTTACATTAAAAAAATGTTAAATTGTTTACCCCTCTTTGCGAGATTGTGCGATTTCTGTTAGTGCCATTTATTTAATTTTTTATTTTATATGCCTTTTGAAAAATTGTTCCCCTCTCACCACAAATCATTTATCTAAAATTTCTAACTAAAAATTTGATTGTCTGTTTTTAGAATAAATAATCTATTTCGACAATAGTTTACGGTCAAACGAATTTCTATATATATTTAATTCATGAAATATCTACCGGTTACACACTTTCCGAGTGGTCGACTTGGTTGCGAACTTTGTGAAAAGAAGTTTATTGAAACGGGTGCATTAACGTGGGGTAGCATCAGTAATAGAAATGGAGGTACGGTGCGTTTAAATAAAATTTGTTTTCAATTACTTATATAAACATTAAGCAAGTAAATTTTAATCTTTTAAGTATCAACAAATATAGCAGAATTTTTTCGAAGTTCGACTACTTATTTTTCGATTCCTTTAATTTTACTTTAACTTTAATGTAATCAAAGCTTAATTACACTTAATCAGTATTAAGTTGCATTATTTATTAGAAGAGTATCTTTCCAAAAACTTTTTTCTTTTTTCACCTTTGCCTTATGTAAATATAAAAAGAACCTTAACTTTTTGGATTGTAAGCTGAAATTTTAGCTCTGTAACTCAATTAGAGATTATCCCAATACATCCGGTTGTTTTTATTAAATATTTTAAATACAAATCAAAAGAGTTGAAATTAAGTAGTGATTATTCAAAAAGCTTTTTGCAGTAAATTCTTATAAAAATGTTTCGTTTTTATTTTGGCTTTTGTTTATCGAGTTTGGCGAAAGTAATTTATTTGTTCCTTATGAGGCAAACTCTATAAGGCAGTAAAACAAAAACGTGTAAACACATTTTTCAGAAATATTTCGATATTTATTGGTTTTTTAACATAAAAAATACATTAAAAGGAACATCTGAAAATATAAGTAACGATTAAGTAATTTATAACTTTATCTGCAGCTAAAAGTCTGGAATTATCTCGACGAAAGTGTTTGTATTGGAATCACATCAAAAATATTTTTCCTCTGTAACTTAATAAAGATACCCGCAAGTGAAAATTGTATTTTTTATGAACGTGTGGGTTGTTTTCTTATGAATTTTTATTATTTTTCTAACAATTAAAAATAATTGTATTGGAATGAAATGGGATCTGAGAAGCGTTTAAGTGTTAAGAATTCACTTTGAAAATGGAGAAATGTAATTAATTACATGGTGTCTTATTTAAAAATCAAAATCGATTAAAAGAGTTCCTACATTTAATTTTCTTACGTATTCTCTATAGCCTTTTTAATCTTAATGTTTCATCTACTAGCATCCTGCCTGAGCTTTGGTTATCTAAAAGAGATTTGGTAGTAGTTTCAAAAACGAATACTTTTTTTACTGTCACGTTCACGCTCTGTTGTCTGATCATGTCGTTACTAACAAAAATAAATCTTTAAAATGTATTCCCAGTTCCCAGTTACTGTTTAGAAAGTCATATCCTAAAAATGTCAGGAAAGAAACATATCGGTGTCATACGTTTTAGTGGCATTTTTACTAAAAAATTTCTTATTCGAAATTTGTCCTGTAAACTTATAAATTTCGTATTTAATAAAAGTGCATTGCAAATTGGATTTTTTTTGTTTAAAAATAGTGACGCTCATTCTCTTTTTAATCGTATACGCCAATAGCAGAAAACTCTCCCTCCTACTAAGCTAATTGGACTAACAACTAAATTCGGAAAGCGATTCACAATTATTGCGTCGTAATTTCAGAGGAATTTATAATCACCAAAGGTTAACAGCAAAATATAATCCTAAAAGTTGATAATTATTTTTCGCATTAATATTGTGTTCGATATTTCAATTTCTTTATTATTTATAATATCACAAAACAAAATGAGAATTATTTTTCCGTAGTTATTAAATGGTAGCTAAATGGAAACGGAAAATTTTAATAAAGTTTGTTTTAATTAATATGACAATTTAGAATTGTGTAATTATAATTAATTTCAGTCTCTTTCTATATTAAGGTTTCTTTTTTAAAAGCAAACAAATTATTTGTTTTCATTTACCTTTTATTATTAAATAACAAGTTAAATAACAATTTTTAGTTATTGCGTCACAGTTACAAGTCATAGACAAAGTTTAAAATTACAAATGAAGCACTTACAACTTGAATAAACTGTAACAAACTTGTTTATCATTCTAAAGTGTCGTTTATGCGGTAACGCCTATAACAATTTTTCCGCATCATTGTACATTTTACTTACTGCAACAATCCTATTTTCCATTTTAAAACTGACAACCATATCTACTTGGCAAAATATACAATGATTAATTGTCAATATTTTGTCTTATTGTTTTTTGCTATTTATAAATTTACAGTGGCTTACACTTTAAACTGAACATCCACTTCGTAATAATATGCATTCGCGTTAACTCTACTAGAAGCAAGTTTTTCTTCAATTTTCCATTTTTCATTTAACTATAATATTAACTTATTATTACATTACAGAGCAACTATTTATTTATTGATAACACCGTATGTATACCTTCTTGACAGAAAGTCGTGACTTGTCTTTGAAATAAAATAAATATTTCTGTTGATTCATTACTGTATTAATAAACCCTAGTTTTCCAACTCCACTGGTCGACAAACAGCCTCTCCTCCCCACATTATCATGACAAAACCACTACACTTAATCTTTCTATATACATTTTGCTTTATTTAACTCGGAGTTTGGATTTCTCCACAAAACCTGCTACCCACTCTGTATATAATATATTCTCAATATACTTGACATGAATTTCAATTTAAAATCAGTAGAACGGCTCAATAGATGTTAGTTTATTAATACCTAAACACTTTTAATGTTTATTTTAAAACACTTTTACTATTAGGTTTTTTGTCGTCGTAGTCTGCTTCACGATATAGGCATTAAACCTGTTTCGACTCTCAATCAGCCTATTGCTTTTTTGGACGTCCTATGTCCCTCTTTTCTTTTGGACAATATTCCATAGCAAGTTTTGGCAACCGCGGTCTTCCATCTTTCCACATGCTCCTTCCATTGGCGTTTATAATCGCTCCACAGAGAAGATCTGCAGCTCCTCTCTGACGTCTGTATTTGTCTTAATATCTAGTAGCGTACAACCATTTACTACTCGCAGAAATTTCATTTCTGCCGAGGGTATTTTACCTTTCTGTCGGGTTGTTGCTGTCCAGGTTTCGCTGCCATAAAGTAGGGTTGGAACCGGCATTACCTTGTAGAACTTTAGTTGTGTTTCCCTTTTACATCGTTTACCTAGCGTTCGTTTTATGGTTCCACACATTCTCTGAAAAGATGTTACCTTATTTGCGATATCGTTGTCATATTCGTAAGATACGTCGCAGCCTAACTACTGGATGTAGTTCATCTTTGGAAACAGGCCAGAAGTTTTAATTTGTATCTTTTCCGAAGTTATATTTTCAAAACCAAAGAGTGCGTCAGGAATAACCCAAGAGCATCTTGATAATTGCAAAAATATTACAGGCTATCTATAATCCATGTTCCTTGGTGAGAAAAAAGTCAATAGAGGTGTGGACTGCGTTGATCAGCAGTTTGTTATTATGTATATTAGCAATGATCGCTCTTATTATCATTATAATTTGGATAAAATTATTGATTGCAGTTCTTCATTAGTTTGATGTCTTTGATGCAATTGGTGGTATGCCAGATAGTCTCAATGCTGACCCGGATGGGATACCGTCATGTTTTGTTAAAAGGCGTTTGTACCCTTTGTATACTCCAATTTACCAAATTTTTAAGATATCATTAAGTAGTGGATCGTTTTCTAAGATTTGGAAAAACGGCTATATAATTTCTATTTTTAATGATGTCAAGACATCATTTACACTAACCAGCACGGTTTTCTTCCTGGTCGATTTATGACCACCAATTTGTTATCTTTAGTTTCTTGCACTTTGAAATTAATCGAGAAGCTTTTATAGGTATACAATCTAATGCGAAAGCTTTTGAAGGAATCTTCTCTCTAAGCTCGCAGTAATTGGTTTTGGTCCATTTGTGTTCAAATGGCTGGGGTAGAACGCAGCAGTTGCGGATTAAGGACTTTCCATCCATTGAAACTAATGTGATCTCTGATGTTTTACAAAGATCGCACTGTGGCTCTGTTCTGATTTTTAATAACCACATCGGTATATTTTTCAAATACCTTTACAAATCCATCAGATCGATTAATGATTGTTTATTATTACAAATTAAGTGGTTAACTGAGGTTAATGATTTGGGATTTACATGGATAGTGTTTTGAAATATTTCCCAAGATGAAATTTCTTCTTTTCTTTTTCTTCTTCTTCGTCAGCTCATATTTGTTCATCACTGGACATAAGCATCTCTCATTCTCCCCAAACCCCTTTCTAAAGAATTGGTTTGGTTCTCCTGAGAGGTTTTGGCAGTTACACGCCGCGCTTGCCAAACGTGTTGGCATGGAAGACGGTCAGAATAAAATATTGCTATCCAGATTTAAATTGGGGTGTTCGGCTTATGCCCGATTTCTTCACTCATAGTGATCTTCAAGTTAGCGTTCAAGTTCACCCATAGTTATCTTCAAGTTAGCGAACTAAGTTGAATATAACTATGAGTGAAGAAATCGACGCACATAAACGCAAAGCCGCGACCGTCTTCTACCGAAGAAGGTATTTAGGACATTGAATTTTATTAAGCGCCAATTGAAACATTTTAATGTCAAAACAATAAAGTTATTGTATTTTGCATTGGTAAGGCCCAATTGAACTTTAAATCTAAAGTTGCAATTTTTTAGAAAAAATGTTTGTATTTTTGACATTCTATGCTAAACAAATTGTAACAGCTGCTTGTTGAATTTCAAGTGTTTTAGCTTTAAATTTGTGTATTGCTTTAATTCTCTATTTTTGAAGTATAATTTGAATAACTGTATTTTAAATAATTCAAATTTTCGTGCATTTATTTTAATCAATGAAGTTTTATAAGCGAGCACACAAAGAGTAGCAATATCTACTTAAAATTGAAAAATTGGCTTGCGCTCTAATTACAATTTAACTTAATGAATTTTATTCAGAAATTGATATTAGGAACAGTACAACAGTCAAGATTTATCTCTGTAAGGACCGTGATCGTAACTCGATATGGAAGTGTACCTGGTCCTTTGATCACCCAATTGGCTTGAACGACGACAAAATTAATTACGAAACAAATTTCAACTATTGCAAATAATTATGCTACTCGAAACATATCCGAACATCCCATTTCTAATTTTTAGTAATTAATTTTTTTTCAGTGTAAAGTAGCATAAAATCAAATTATTAAAACAATTTTAATTACTCGGAAAAATTATTTTACTAAAAAATTAATTTTCTTTCTATTCAACATCTATGGATTTAGTAAACACGAACGCTTTGAATAAATTTTAATTTGAAATATTGAAAACTCGCTGACAATTTTGTTTCGGTTTTTATTATCTCTTAATTAAATAGGCTATTCAATATAAAATATTCCCTACGCAACTTTTTTTGCATCACTAAACCAGGGAATGGTTTTCAAAAGAAACAATAAAATTTAATTTTACAGAAAATAATTACCATATTACCGATTTCATAAAAGTTATTTTGCAAAGTTCTTTGATGTCGATTTTAGCTATATTATCAGGTGCAAAATAAATTAAAACAGGGCGCCACTGTATTAGAGGTCGTAGCAATTAGTAAATCATTCAAGTTGCAATGTTGGGAAACTTGATATTTTCGATTCTTTTTCTTCGAAATTAAACTTAAAAAATTAAATAAAACATTGCATATTTTTTGATGACGAGAGATGTTAAATAAAAATAAAATAAATAAAAATGTAAATCGGCCGTAAGGCCGATTTTACCTCGCTAGTTATGGAAAAACCACGATTTTTTGTCACGAAAAGAGAATTTAATCACACGAAATTATTTAGTAGCTAAAAATATTTTTGGGAATTTCTGAACTGAAGATTAGAAGACGCGATGAGCGTAGTGGTGACCAACTACTGCAATTAAGTCTCAAGTTAAGTCTAAACCTAAAATTAGCCGAATGAAAGCGATAGAAAGCATATTTTTGGATCTAGCAAATCAGCATGTTATTTAGCTGTATACTTTTATTACAGTGCAGCTAATGACCGTCAATTGAAAAAATTACCAAACCTTTTTTAAAATTTTTTTTGCTTTTTCTACTTAATAGCAGTTCAAATTATAAAAATAAACATTACAAGTAAATATTATAAACATAATATTTTTACAATAATGTTCAATAAGCGATCTATATAAAACTGCCATTTAACCAATTTGTGTATATATTGCTGTGTTATTTAAAATGGTGTTAACATTTGTAAAATTTAGTTGTAGTTTCATTTGAAAAAGTTAAGTAATAATTACGAAGTGGTCCAAAAGTTGATTTAAATTAAATAGTCATTAAAATTTTAGTTTTAGTATTAGTTGTAATATTCAAAAAGTTCTATTGTGATTTGTGAATTTTTCTTTAAAAAGTATTGAAAAATTGAATTATCGGTTAGAATTATACAATTATGTAGGTTCAATAAATTTGTTAGTGATAAGAAAGTTATGATAACAAATTAAGATATCATATTTAATTTAAGTAATTTAATAACCGCAAAGTTTATTCCAAGATTTTAAATTTTATATTTGCCTACTTTCTTTTCCCAAAAATACATAATTTCTCAACTTGAAAAGTTGTAAAGTTACAAAAGTTGTTTTTACAGTATTGCTTTCTACCAGGGAGATCCATAAAAATTTCATAAAATCAATGTTCAGATCACAAATTATTATTTGATTGAAGTATTAAAGTTTTAGACCGAAAATGCTTTTGGTTTATTTAAAATAGTCGAACGATAATGAATAAATGTTTTATTACCAAAAATTTTGCCTTAAATTTTATATTTTCTTGCACCAACTTGCATTTTAATGAGAAAAACGCAAAAAATAGATTTATGATCAAAATAAAAAGCACAATAAAATTATATTGGTAGTAATTGTTTTATCGTTTTTTAATTTAATTTTTCATCTTTAATTTCATTACAGAATGCTATAAAATTTTATTGTGAAAATAAAGGATTTTTGATTAACTCAAAATTTGAGATATTTTAAGCACTGACGTATATTACCAATGGCCTTTTGCGTAGAAATTATTTTGATGAAAGTATCAATCATTATTAAACGCGAATTTACTTTTTTATCTAATTCTTTCTCAATTTGAATTTGAAAAAATATTTTTTGTACTTGAATAACGTCAGATAATACGTTAAATCCGTGTTACATTTCAGGATTGTAATTAATTGGTTTTATTTAAATTTTTGCGGCTGCACATTTTGTTGATATTAAAAATTTTTTGAAAACCGTTCAGTTGTGCTTATATACAGCTTTACCGTAAAGCTCGATTTGTATGCGTAGTATTTTCTTTATGTTCAATCCTTTTTTATATCGGCTTATTGATTTACAAAAAAATTGTTGCAGTTATTCAAAATTTTCTGAAGTGTTGATTATGTTAAATATTTAAATAATACCATTAACACTATTGGCGTAATGGAATATTCCAATTGAATCGAGTTTTCTGAAATTACAAACCTGGGTATCATTCAATAATACTTTTATAACCCGCTTTTACCAGCATGGCTTAAATAATACAAAAAATATTAAACAAAGGCGAGTGACGTCACTTACTTTCAACGACTTTTGCAATTCCATAAAATATTTTAGTTTCGCAAAGCGGCACTGATGAAAACAAAGGCTAAATCCGATAGTTGAAGCTATTATTATATTATTTGGAGTGAAATTCATAATTAATTTTTTTTAAGTAATTTATGATTTTTTCAGTTTTCTAGTCTTCGATTAATTTAAATAGGGGCCGGATATGCAAAATGAATCCAACCCACAAACACTGTCTTTCTTAGAAAATAAAGTTAAAGTTTTTCAAGACTTTTTTTTAATTTCTAAGCTATTGTACATATTTTTTGGTTATCTTGGCACGTAAACAGTTTTACTGTTCATTTTGCCAAGCTTCCTAAAAAAAACAATATACGTAAGCTTTTCACTTTTTGATTATTAAAAAAATGACTTGGTTCTTTTAGGTATTTTAACTTTTACTATAATACAATAAGATGTAATTCGAAAAGCCGTATTTCTGGATGCTTCAATAAAAAAATTTATAAAAATCTGAAATTCAGATACAACGTTTTGCAAAATAGATCCAAGCAGCTTTGCATATTAAAGCTACAATGTTTATTGTGGCATGGTCTTTGTAATGCAAAATAATTAATTAAGCTTTTTGTTGTTGTTTGAGACCTATAAAAGCCTTTCTAACACGAAAGGTGAGAAGATGCTTATATTTTTACATTAAATTTTCATAATTATTCTTAAATATGTATTTTAGTTATATTACTTTGATTTATTTTAATCTTATCGTCGATAGTTTTAAGATTTTGTTAAAAAGAAATCGTAAAATTTTTTAATAGATAACAAAAGTAAGGAAGTCTAAAAAGCAAGTTTTCTGACAAGATAGAAGGTGGCTGGAAACCTTTGACAATATAGGGGGACATACTACATATCAGGACATGTAAAAATCATGCAATTTTTTTTGTAAAGAACTGAGGACGAATTCAAAAAGATTTTTGTATTTTCCGACTTGGTCCTATTAGCAACTTATAAAAGAGAATGTTTAGTACATTTTTCAAGTAAATACTTTACCTACTCCTACACCCAATTGCGTTTACTTTGTAAAGTATGCCGCAAGTTTAAATTAACCAAAAGTTTTACGTATTCAATGGACAGTTTTTACGAAAATTAAATATTCAAAGTGTAATTAATATTATGAGATTAATTATTATTTATTAACAAAATTCGGAATTTCTGAAGTTACAGAGAGAAAAAAAATTATGGATATTCAGTCAAACGTTTAAAAATATTTGAATCATCAAATTGTATTAAAATAATAATTGTACTACAATTAAGATGTAACATGTACTTTTGACACGTCCTGTATATAAATTTTAAATTAAGTTTTCAGAGATCAAAAACGTTACCCACATATCGTAGCTTCTCTTTCCTCTGTTTTTTCTTTAACCTTAATTTGTAGAGTACATATCGTAGGATATTTTTGAAAACTTTTTAGTGAGCAGTGACGGACTGGGTCGGTAAACGTTGCGGGCGATTACAAAATATCGATCGATGAGATTGTGTCTTTGGTTAATTTGATGGAAACTCTTTAACATTTTATATTTAAACTTTTTCTTTTATGTCGGAAGAAGAAACGAGTCAAGTGCAGGTATTTTGCAAGTTGTGTTTTTATACATTTTTCAATTTTTATTGTACTATAATTTAATATTAATTTTACAGGTTAATAATTAAGTTATAATTAATATAAAATTTGTTATAGATTTGACGTGGAGCTTTTGTTCAATTTTGGGAAAAGTCATTGATAATGTATGTATGTACTATGTAATGCTCAAATTTCATTTTAAAATTTTAACGCTAATAAATTGCTACATAATAGCTGGCTAACATTTGTATTATAGAAACGGTAAGCAACATAAAATTTAGAAATCTTATTACTTAAATAGACCCCACATTTCTTGATTACATTCAGCCATCTTTTTAGTGGTCTTTTCAGATTTCGCTTTAGTGGCTGTTTTTTATCATCATTTTTCATTCTGGTTTTTTGGTGCACTTTTTCATTTGGGCACAGTTCGCTAAGTAAGTAAGTTTGAAAATACAAGTTTTCCTATAGAAATGAAAACAAATTATGAAAGAGCAATAAATTAGAAGAATTATAGGGTGAGAATGAATCTAAAATTTTGAAGTTTAGGCATTAAAACATCATCAAAAATTGTAATATGTTTCTATGATAGGCTAAATTTGAACCTCAAGCTCCGCCCATTTTAAAATTTTTGAAATTTTACTCTAGTACACTTGCTTGTGGAACCCCAGATTTAATATGGCATAGGTCAGTATATTCATCATCTTGTTTGACGAGGAAATGCCTATCGGTTATGTAGGATTTAAACAAAAGGAAGTAGTGGTATGAAAGGTTTTTTTCAATTTGCATAGTAGCCCATTACGCCACACCTTGTCGAATGCCTGACTAATGTTCAAGAAACCGGCCGAACAGTATCTTTTACCATCAAGATCTTCGTTTATTTTTCTGACCACCCTGTGTACCTGCTCGATCGTTCCATGTGAGTTACGAAAGCCAAATTGGTGGTTTGGTATTAAATTATGTTGCTCGATTATGGGTTTTAATCGTGTAAGTATCAGGTTTTCTAATACCTTGGACAGCGTAGGAAGAAGACTAATTGTTCTGTAAGACTTTATATCTTCACACGGCATCGGAAGATGCCAAGTACTTGGGTATGCATCTGGATAGACGTCTGACGTGGCAAAAGCATATTTTCACCAAACGGAAACAGCTAGGGTTAAAGCTGAGCACCATGTATTCCAGCTCTGGGAATCGGCTGCAAATTCAAATCAGGAAATTCTGCAAAGGTTTCAGAACAAGATACTTCGTATGATAATGGATGCACCATGGTATGTGCCAAATATCGTCATCCAAAATACTTTCAAATGCCTATCATGAAAGACGAAATCAGAAGATTTAGCGCATGTTATCAAGAGAGACTGAAAGCACATCTTAATCCAAATTCAAATCAATTAACAGTATCTAGTTGCGAGGCACGTAGGCTGAAAAGATTCGTACCGGAAGAATTTACTACACTATGCGCATGTAGTTGGCTTATGTAGATCTTATGTAGTTAGATTTCATAATTTACTTTTTTTCCTTCAAGTTTATTTTTAGGCTCCCTGCTGTTGAAACTTGATTTAGTTCTTCGATACTGCTGCTTACTATTACAATGTCGTCCGAAATTTTCACTTTAGCAGTATTTAGAGTGAAACCATAGATTTTCACTACAAATCGCTTTCAAGATACCCAATAATTCTACAAATGTCAGTGTCAGTACCATAGCTAGGCGTTTAGGAAAGGTAGAACAAAATACAGGATACTATGTTAGCGTCTTTAGAAAAAAAGCAATCTTGTCTTTTATCTCTGGAAAAAATCGTTTTGTGACTACGTGATTGATTCCATTGCTTTAGACCTCTGGCCGACTACGGGATAAATGTAAAAAACAGGAAAATAGGTGGATTTGTAAGATAGAATTTGTTCTCTCGTTCTTTAGGAGGTATCCATACCTAATAGATTATTGTTATTATTTACGTTTCTTATCGCTTTGTCTTAATTTAGTTCTTGATGGTTGCCCATCAACCATTAAGTAGACCTGGACCCTTACGTAATACGCAACCTTGCTGAATTATAAATTAATGCAGATGCGTCATTAGGAGTTTAATGTAATTCAGTCCTTCCTTCTGCCCTATCAGATTTATTAAATATCAACGTTATCAACTGTTTTGGAAGAAATAAACGAAGATACAAATTATTGCATGAGATATTTGCACAAGTAAAACACTATCTTTCATGTATTATTAGCAGTAATGCCTGTGCAATATTATTGTAAACGTCTAACCGCCCCCCCCCGCCTTTCCTGTAAGTTTAAAATCACACTACTGCAACATGAGGTAATATTATATTAATTACTTTTTATAAAAATATTTTTTGAAAACATTTCTTGAAGTAACTTCTTACCTAATTGGGTGATAAAACTTTAAAAAGAAAACGAAAAAATTTAATTCAGTTTTCAATTTATTCCGTTAATTATCATAGCTTGCTGCCGCGTAAATGTTATTATAAATTGCAAGCAAGTTCACTAGAAATTAGCTATTATTATGAGAACTTAGCCAGCCAGGTTATTATAGCTTGCTCCCGGCTAGCTATTATTAAGAGCAATTGTAGCAGGCTAATACACAGCTATTGAAAAACACAGTTGATTTTCACATAAAATTGCTACTTGGGAGGTCACGCGGTGAGATGTCAGTTGGTTTAATAAATTTTGTGACATAAAATCAAAATTTTTTAACCTGTATATTATACAGCAGTGTGCAATGAAATCCAAACACTATTTAATTTAAGATATTACCAAGAAAAAAAGTATTCTTTTGTTAATCCTTCAGGTTTAGTATAACACATCTCTTGGGTACAAATCCCAGCATAAGTCGGCTTTCAAAAATATAGCTCTTGTGTTTTGGTGTTTTTTTCAAATTATTGCAATGTTAATAAGGACTTCTAATGGGAATTTATTTTTTAATTAAATAAAACTTCAACAATAAAATTTTATTATGGTCTACAATTAAAATTTTACAATTCCTGGTGTGTTTTAATATTTGGTACAACCCCCCCCCCCGTGCTTTAATGACAGCTTCTATTTGCCTCGGCATTGAATGACTTAAATTTCTTAGGTAATTACTATTTAAGTCTTCTTTTCACACTTTTTTTAAAACTTTTACCAACTCTTCTTTATTTTTTGGATGTTCTTTGGCTAATTTTTTAAAACCATATATCAAAAATTCTCAATTGGGTTTAAATCTGGAGAATTTCCAGGCCAGGTCAAAGATTTTATGTGTTTTAGTTCTATAAACTCCTTAACCTGCAACAAAAACGGTAATATTTTCAAAAGATATGTTTAGAAAAAGCAGCTAGAACACTGTATAATTATAAAAAAACAATTTATATTACCTTTTTTGCACGGTGGTACGGAGCAGAGTCATCTTGAAATGTGCATTTCTTAGTTCATTGAAACTTTTTAAATAAATGCCAGTAAATACTCATTTAAAATTTTTAAATAACCATCTGCGTTAAGCTTCTTCGCTATAAAGTACAAAGGACCAACATTGTTGTAGGAAATTTTACAGTACTTTTTAAACACCAAATATTAAATTCTTCGCTTTGTTTTCGCCGTACATTTTGAATGCCATCCGTGTCATGTAAATTAAATTTGGATTCATTTAAGAAGATGACTTCGTTCCACATTTTTTCGGTCCAGTTTGAATGTTCACGTTTTTCTCCACTACCCTGTTTTCTTTCAGTGGATCCAGTTTTTCGAAATTTTTTTTAATAATGCACTTACTGTAGAAACACTACACTTAACTTGCTTACTTATTTTACGCATTGAAAGATTTTCTTCTCTTAAAGCGAGAATAACTGCCTTTATTTTATTTCTTAATTTTTAAGTACTATAACTGACCACCAGTTTTGGAATAACTAAATGGGTTGGATGTGGTTGTAAGGGAAGTACTTAAATACCCCATACTTAGAAAAACCAAAAATAATTTCAGGTAAAATAAATTTTGTTAATTGCAGATATAAATCTTTAGTGATGTTCGGATTTCATTGCACACTACTGTATTTTAAGTGAGATAATTCCGTTCAAAAATATAATTTGAGCATGATTGTGTTTTCCTCATTCAAAATAATTTTCAAGTTTCCCGACTAAAACTTTTAGACAAAGAATTAAAATTTTATACGACAATCAATAAAATAACTTTGGTATCTGCTATAAGTGAAGACGCAGTTTATCTAAAATTATATTATAGTAGGCAAAAAGAAATATCGAGATTTGTTGGTTTCGCCATAATCGTCCTTACAATTATTAATGTCAAAAGTAGAAGTTGCAGTTAAGAATTTCTTTGAAGCTTAAAAGCTCTTTTATAAATACTTTTGTAGGAAAACAGAGTTTAATTAACTGGCATTAAAGGTTTGATTTTAAATATATTTAGTGCTTACATTTTTCTTTAATTTGCCCGGATAATTAGATCTTTGTAAACTTAAAAAACATGTTTATTTTACTTTCTCTTCACAATGTATTTGTTACAAATTTTGCATTCTAATTATACTTCAACAAACATTTCTCATTAAAAGTTTCTGTATTAACAAGAAGAGTTTTATAGTTTAAAGTTTTTAATGATTTTTAAAGTTCATTACATTATAGCTTGACGATGTCATAATCTGACGAAAACTTTTGTGCTATTACAGTAGGTAATTCAAAAATTATTTAAAGTTTTTTATATCTTCTTTGTATTGAACTTAAAATTACTTTTTGCAGCACAACGTGGTATTGAGAAAATTTGAAATTTCCTTAATTGAGTTATTTGTACTATTTTGGGTGCAGCTGTGAACATTGGGGCTAATAACTTAGGTAAATTAGAGTAGGTAGTTAATCATTTAAAACCACGAAATTATACAATAAATTTATAGCGATATCCATATACATATTTTGATTAAGTGTTTATTATATTATTTTAATTCAAAATCTATTGCATTTATGAGTGCTTTTTTTTTGTTTCAACTCATATTTCTATAATAATCAATTAAATTGTAATAAACCCTTAGTACATTAACTCTAAAATAGGTTTTAAAAATGAATTTTAAAAAATCGAGTTAAGTAATTTTATTGAATTTATAAATTATTAAATTTTTTTCCAATTTACGTTGTATATTCGTATAAATAAAAAATATTTGGATATACGTCAGTTGAAAAAATTTTTATAATTTATAAATTTAATAAAATTACTTAACATGATTATCATAAATTTATTTTTAATAAATTTTAATGCATTTGAAGTTATAAAAATGGAAATGAATGAGGAAAATGAAATGTTTAAGAAATCATAAACATTCCTACGTAGTATATGCGTCGAAAAGCAGCACTTAATTCATTGAAAATTTTACCTTTCAGGAATAGAAGGTTTTTGTTATCGTAATTTGATTCCAATTCTTAACTCATCAACGATCTTAATTAATTTATTATAAACTATTAAAGCTAACCTCCTCCTAGGTATGGCTAGGAAATGCTTGAAACTGTTAGAATTTTCTTATAAGTAAAAGCAAAAGTTTATTCACCCTAAAACCATCATTTACTTTTACCAATTGCTTTTATTTTCTTTATATATTTTCTTTTAATTTGTTCAAGTACAAGCATATAAATAATTAAAAATTTAAATTTGGTTTTTTCATGTATAATTTTATTTTCATTTAGATGCCGGAAAAATTATAAATTATTTGTTACATAAAATAAAAAAAACAAATTTATTATGAAAAAGATTTTGTCTTTATTTTTTATATATAGATATGTATGTTTAGCCTGACAATGCCTTAGGTGAATCCGGTTGCTGTAATGAATAAAAATAAAATTACCTATACAAGAAAAAACGGGCAAGAGTTAAAAATCCCGAACTCGAAAATATACTTTTTCCTATAGAAATGGCTTTACCAAACGAAAGAACAGAAAAATACAAGCTCTTTAAAGTAAGAATCAATGTTGTCGGACTTGTAATAAGGCCACAATTTAATTTTGAAATTAACATATTCCCATAAGAAATGTATACATGTAAAAAACATGTATTATTGCGCAATATTACGTAATAATTTTATGCATTGTATTTACGGTGCGTGTACTGTAGGTGGGTTAACACTTACTGCCATCACTCCCCACTATCTGTCGGGTTAACATCCTCAATTTTTCGAGTAGGACCGGTCTAGGAGATATTTTTAATAAGTAAAGCGTTTTTCAAAACGGCCTTTAACGGCCGAAGCGGAGCGGAGCGTAGGCTGAGGAAGGTCAGTTTTGATTAATGCAACCACAGCCGATTTTGAATTTTTAAAGTCGTTTTTTTCCAAAATTTGTGGACCGATCCCAAATTTTATACTTTTATACGCTAATTAAACCCTCATCTTTCATGTTGAGCCGCTTTAAAAATGGTAAAAATCCAGATTCGGGATTCTTAACTGTTACTAAAAAATCGTAATTTTAATTTTTAATTATACATACTATATGTATATAAATTAAATCGTATACTTAAACTATTTTCTTGGTTTTTATATATTCACGCCACCCAATGTAAAAATTATAGTACTTTTTTATATTACGCACACCTATGATAAAGCAATATTATGGAATTTTGTTAATTCCGTAACTGGAATTCACATTTGCTACCCTATGTGCTATAAGAGTAACAGAAATTTGTAAAAACTATTTGTATTATTAATTTTTAACCCCATCCTCTTTTGGAACACCCTGTATTTAAATGCATTTTTCATTTATTAAAGTTTTGCGTAAAAATTATTTGGTACATGCGATGTTATCAGCAAGGTCGAATCCAAGTTTGATTGGAGAGTCGGTTGGTACGTTTGGCGAGTGTAACACCTTTGCAATATCGTCCGAGCTTTTAATTCTGATGAATTAAATAATTTCATAATCTGACCACATTTTGAATATGGTTGAAGTTGCTGCTTCGTTTTTGCATTGGAAAGTTTTAGCCAGAGAGTTATAACGCCATGTGTGGCGTTATCGTGTTTGTTTTGGTTTTTACGGTAGGCTGACTAAATGGTAGAAGTCGATCGATATTTTAGTATGGAAGAGAGGTGCTTCAGTTGTGGATTTGGGGATCCGTGGAAACGTTCGTGGCCGTAGTCATCAACGTTTGACGGAGTTGTATAAGGTCCACCGATTTGTCAGTCAAGGTGCGCTTTGAATTTTCCGCTGAGCCGATGATGCCATGGATGGTACCGATTTGGGGGTACCGATTTTCGTTTGGTTACCCGGAACGTGTTCCTCATCCGCTCCCGGATGGTTAATTATCTTGAATTAACCGACTCCGGATTTAATCATCGCCATACTTTCGTGTGATAAATGTTCAAGACGGCGTGTAACAATGCATTGCTCTGCGTTCATTGACTTCGATTAATAAGACCAATTACAGGTATTTCTGATGTATTTAATAAGATCTTTGTGCGTTCTATAGTTTTAGAATTTTCCACTTATGCAAAGCCAGAGTTCGTTAATATTAAACCAGGAATATACCAAAGTTAGAAGGATTCCCAATGACAAAAGATATTTTTGACGAGACGAATACGATTCTCTTGTGCGGAGCTGAGTGAGTTTTAAAGCTTTAAGGACGTGCAATGCTTGTTATTCAATGATGAAATCCTGTAGACATTTTCAGTTATTTTTGTGTCGATTGTTATTGTTTAGTCGACGGGCAGTTCTTTGTTGCATCGCAGCGAGTTTTAATTGCTTTTTCCCGTCAGGGAATTCAAGCTGCAATTTTGGTTTGGCCGCTTTTCCATCCTTAATGGAGCGGCATCGATTGTTTGATTTGTGAACGCCAAGCCTTCAGCCTGGGTTTACTTTAAAGTTTTATGTTTGTATGTCTCATATCCTGATAAGTACACACACCTTCCATTTCTTCGGGTATAATAAATTTAGACTATTAGTTCGTTGTTTTATTTCTTCGTCTCTAAAGGTTACCTGTATGGAATTTATGATCCTCGCGTACCGTTGGAGCTAGCCAATGCAAGGGCAAAGCGTAAACGTATTTTTTTAAATAAAAGGATCCACCTTTTGATTTAACATTTTTCTCCAGGACTACCTTGTGGTTAGAAAAAAAAATTGTTTTAGAAAAAAGATGAAACATTTACCCTTGTACGAGGTATTATTATGGTTATGGGAATTTTTTACGATAAAATAATTGAAGAAATTGCAAATAATTTTACGTAATAATAAATATATTTGCAGTCGTGTAATAATATAATATCGTAAAATCATCATATAAATAGGTAGTTCTAAATTAAAAAGTTTCTAATTAATGTTCATTTTTCCAGTTGAAGCGTACATAATTGAAATAATTCCATGTCGTTTTAAGTTGGCAATTTGTTCATTATAAAAAATGAGACACCTTTTCATTAGCACGTTCTCTATAAAAGTTATTTACTTTTACTCGGTGGCGGTGTTAAATATTAGTTTTATTTTTAAACTCTTGTAAACTTAACAAAAAAAATTCAGGAAAAATAAAGCTGTACTTTTCTGAAAGTTTCTCATGTCACATACTCAATTACTGACTACATAAATTCGTAAATATAGTGAAAAGCTTTTTCTTAGGGTGCAGCAATAATGTTTGATCATATAATTTTTTACGTGATGTAACTAAAAGTTAGAAAACACGAAATAATTTAATTACGCTTATGGCACATAATGTTAGTGTGAGCAGTGGAGCGTAAAATTATATAAATTACATAAAACATAAATCATATTCTTACTGCTGTTTTTGTTTATATTATTACTTATAATCAAAAATAATAAAGACCGGTCCAGAATGAACATGTTAGAAATATCGACGACCAATTCAATATAGAACTCTAATGCAATTTACAGCATTGTGTAACAATACAACTGAGTGTTTTATTGTGCACCACTCTGTGTGCTCAAATTTAAAATCTGAATTATTTGACCTCTCGATATTTCGTAACTATATAAAAAAAATTTAATCGTTTCAGCGGTTAAGTTGGCACATAGTGATACTCTGAGAGTTTTTGGGACAAGTAATGGTTTGATTGAGATGAACAATTGGACTCGATTTGAAATTGGATTTGAACCATTTCACAAAATGGCTGTTTCAACATTGTCAAAAAACACCCAGAAACAAAACAAAAATCAAATTAACAAAAGAACTCGACAACATAAAAAAACAAATGAAATCACTACATCAAAAAGTCAAAGAAAATATCGCTAATACATACTATGTGCTACATACAAAAAACAGGAAAAGCTACAACTTAAGGAAACTTTTAATACAAAATTAGAAGCACACAAGAAGCAGATAAATGTGAACCAATCAAGCGACATTCCAGATAACACCTGGTCCATCATCAACAAAGAACTTGTTAAGAAAAACGAACTTAATAACGATTCGACACTTACAGCATACAATTTCTGTAATTACTTCACCAATGCTTCAAAATGTCTAAACGAGAAGATACCAACAACAAACATAAATCCATCGAAATACCTAAATTCAGCGATTCGCAGTACACGAGAAACCATATTTTTTCTCGAGAAACAAAAATGAACTAATAAACTACAGACCTATGTCGATACTTCCCATCTTCTCTAAAATATTCGAGAAATTGTTACTTTTTTTTAGCTTCTTAAGTAAGGAAGGGACAATCACGACACATCAATTTGGCTACCAAAAAGGGAAAAGCACGACAGACGCAATTGGGTACTTGATATCGGATGTACATGAGACGTGTAATGACCTGCCAAAGGCATTTGATACGATGGATCGTAAGATTTTTCTCGATAAGATTCAATATCACTTGGACCGACTACATAACCAACCTAGCAAATCCACTAGGTACAACCCTTTACGCAATAAGAAGAATGAAGGATACTGTCGGAAAAGATACTGCAAGGCTCGTTTATTTCTCGATGTTCCACGCAAGAATAGTTTACGATTTTCGAATCTGGGGTCATTCGGCACACTTAAATCGTATTTTCATAAAGCAAAAAAGAGCGATACGAGCACTGGAAGGAACCTTGCAGAGCACACTGCAAACAGCTATTTAAAGTGCCCAAGTGATGACGCTACCTTCTGCATACGTATACACCGTCGCGCCGTAGTATATATGAAAACGGATATCACCACACATGTCACTGCTGATTACTCCTACAAATCGAGACACAAGAACCAACACCAAACAATGCGATTCCGTTTGAAATGCTGTGAGGGAAGAAACCTAAGTTTTCAACTATACAATAAGCTGTTGGACGAAATAAAAAGTTTTCTTCTGATTCAGTTTAAAAGGAGAACAAAAGAACTTCTAGTACAGAGAATGCTTCATAAATTAAAATCACTAGTTTTCTATCCCTGTCGGAATATAACCACTTCCATTCTGGGAGTCCTCATAATCCGTTTGACGAGGTGGATTACTCTTCTGTTTTACTTTACCCAACAGGAACTTATGGAATTCGAACTTGCGATTACTTATTCGTAGTCACTTAAGCCTTCCAACACTCCACTCCACTGGTTATTATAGTATCAATGAACTATAAATTACCAACGCTATTTGATAACATGACCAGCATTAGCGCAAATACCACCATGCGTTTACTGTTGACAAGTCTCGTTTTTCATTCTGTGATCAATCAATATAATACTGAATTGGGGACGAAACCACCCCATGAATTATTCAACTTGAATCGCTAACGTCCGGTGACGGATATGGCACATGAAACAAAGATTTGCTCACTGCCATTTAAACAGATCCGCCACCATGCTTTACTGTTGCACATAAATTTTGTTTTTTCATTCTTGTTGTGATTTTTCTCTACACGTTCCGTTACCAGCCGAATAAATTAAAGTTATACCATTGTGAACATAATACTTTTCGGTTTATTAATTATCTGCGACACTTCTGCTGTTAATTTTTGGACACTTGTCTTGGGATTTCGTTTTTTGTCGTATAATATAATTTTTATTTGCTTTAGTTAATATTTTCTTACGTCCACGATCTGGTTTACTATGAAGAGTTCCAGTATATTTATAAATATTAATAATTTTTTGAATAGTAGAATGTGTTCTGCAACAATTTTTACAGTTTGGCGTAGTGATTTTTCTTGACAAACTAATTTAATAATGTAACCTTGTCTATGATTGCAAGATTTTTCTTTTGTCTTTGCCTAAATTCGTTGGGTTTTGCTTCAGGATTGTGGAGTTGCTAACCTTTAAGTAGGCATGTAGGGTGGCTACAACACCCCAGACATTGTTTTCTCATATATTTCACACTTATAGGTTAGTAACATAGCTAATTATTTTTTTACCTTTCTGTTATACATCCCTTCTAAGATTATGATGACAATCACATATCTAAATTGAACTAGCGAACAGTGACAGAGTGTTAATTGTGCTGGGATGCTGTCACCACCCCACCTACTTACTTACGTTTTGTTTTCAGAATTTTTGTATGAGATTTTTATAGGGGCACTAAATAAAATCTTAAATTAAAAATCGAACAAATACAGACACAAAAACAAAGAAAAAAAATTGTTTAATTTTAACAACTCATTTAATGCTGCCATATGAAAAATATAAATAAAAGTATACCTAAAAGCATTACATTCCAATAATTTTTACATTAATCTATCTTGTAAAAGTGTAACTAATGTAAATTTAATTATAACATAAAATAAAAGTAAACAATATAACTAGAAAAGTAAATTTTACTTGGGGTGTTCTGAGCACCCCACCTACCTACTTACTTTACATTAGACCACCCACCTAGTAGAGTGTTTAGTCTTTGCAATATAGGTCTATGAAGGTAGGATGAACAACTTCTCCCTTTATTTGTCATTACTACGCTGAGAGAATAATTTATAATTATCTCAGAAAATACAAATAAACAGATCTTATGGCCAAAATAGAATTCATATAAATTCATTAAAATTCCGTTAAAATTAAACAATAATTAATTTACAAAATTCTGTTTTGTTAAACATTATCATGTAGGAGAATAATTTTGTCGTGTCTGGAGTTCAA
The DNA here is from genome assembly GCA_036346125.1 of Lycocerus yunnanus. Lineage (NCBI taxonomy): Eukaryota > Metazoa > Arthropoda > Insecta > Coleoptera > Cantharidae > Lycocerus > Lycocerus yunnanus. The sequence continues at coordinate 2,638,645 of JARFIX010000002.1, forward strand.
TCTCATCAGTTGTGTTGGGTAGAGGGCTCTAGTTCGGATTAAGCAACTCATAATGCTGATCCCACCAAATGCACAGCATGATTCTTTTACGTGAATATTCTGTTTTGCTGTTGATGTTGATTAGGCCATTAGTTTTTTGTAAAAAGTTTCGTTTAAAAGATACAGGATTCGCAAGAAAAACGAAAATTAAACTTACAATTTTTTAACAGGTTTTCTCTTAATTTAATTCATAACTCGAAATATGTTTATCCTAGACAATAGGAGGTTATAACCTAATTTGTAGATAAGCGAGTGATCTTTAAAAAAGTTAATTTATTAGGTCTAAAATCAATAAAATATTGGAGCTATGACCGTTTGAAATCAGAAATTCAAAAAATTGCTTTAAAGGGAGGTACCCCCCAAGGGTTTGGACTTGGACAAAAATTTTATTTGAAAATTTGTCTTAGAAAAGTGTCCTGTATCACACTTCACGGTTTTCCACGGTCACGGGGACACCCTGTATATAATTTTTGCAACTAGTATTTCTGTTTAAAATACAAAAAAACTTAGAAAAATTTATGATTTTCTTTAAGATGAAAACACAAGGAATATTAATTTATCATGGAAATACTTGGGACACATAGTAAAATAACATTAACTATACGAAATATATTTGAAATGATTTTATGTAGGGTAAATTGAAATGACCTTATAATGTCGTATGAAATTTAAAATTTTAATAATTTTACAATAATTGATCATTAACACGATTAAATAAAGATATTTCAAAACGATAAAATGAACATGCACATAAATAGTATGAAATCTTAATTTTCTCTAAAAATTCGATATAAAAGTTTCAATTAAAATTATGAAGATAATTGATCACATAAATCAAATCGACTTAGGTTGTATCACAAAAGTACCACTGACCTTTATAGAATAATCTGACTTCAGTTGTGTTTTAGACGTTCCTATAAATTACTTGTCCTGGTAAAAAGTAAAGTTATTGCTAATTTAAAATAGATTAAGTTTTCAAGAAAAACAAATAAAAGTTAAAGAAAAGGATTTCAAATTTTCACATCAATTTTAGATTCAACAACACAAATTCCTGAAGAGAATGATTTTTAAAACAATTTTATATTCACATTATACTAAAATTATAGTTCTCGAAAGGAAATAAATTTGGATATTTAGATGACGCCCAAATTTTAGTAAACAGAAGTAAATCTAAGGATATTTTGGTGAGAGTAAAAAATCATTCGTGATTGATCGCTACATGATTGTTAACGACAGTTCGGTAAAGGGATGGATGAAAAGTCAACAAGAAAATCTACCATTTTTTGCTAGTTTCAAATCTGAATATCACTATGAAAAATTGTTTGTAAAGGAAATTTCATAGAAATAAATAGACCATATCGCACCAAATAGTAAGTTGATTATATCCGCAATTTTATTTTATAAAAAATTGCCAATTCGGAATGTTATGCTATAAATAGAGATTTCAAGTCAACAAGCGCACGGAGCAACCACTCTCGTGGACACCATAAATATCAGATAAAAGAATTAATATTTCGACGAGTTTTTGATTTGTTTGAAAAGCTATTTCCTGATCATTTTACGCGTCACTAAAAACCACCGAGGAATTAACTAATGTATAAGATATAAAACCATGAAACTTACGAGGTTTAACAAGTTAATTTACTTACAGACCTTAAAACTTTACTTGTGCTGCGTCTTTCTCAAGAAGAACTACAGGGAAATGTAGATTTCCCTAGCGATTATCCAGTGTTGGACATAGGAGAAAGAGGTATAGATTTGCTAAAGCATTTTCACTATAATAGCTAAATTAGCATTCGTGTTAAGTTGTCTTGTAATTGTGAATCGGTTTTCAAGTAAAAGAGCTTCGTTACTGTTACTTGTTCCTTAATTACATTTTAATAGAACAATGAAAACGATCTCATATAATTTACATTAGCATTTCCTAAGCACAAGATAAATGAAACTCTTTTTGAGTGCAACTTAAAACAAAAATAAAACAATTAACTTTATAAACTATACAATGATACACTAAAATGGTTTGTTTTGCATAAAAATAATTAATTTTCAAATTTTTCCGTTTTTACTATTTTCAGTTTTCCACTATATTGCGCATGAAGTAGGTATATATTTGTAAAAATTAATAAAAATGAAAAAAAGGATTAAATAAATCATAAAGAAAATAAAACGCTTAAACTAAATGGACAAGAAGAATTGAAAATTTATGTTCGAGTGCGAATTTCACGCAAATGAGATAAAACAGGAAATTTGCTTATGTATACTCGAGTAAATAATTTTCTGATAAAGAAAATGCGGAAATTGCCTACATAACAAAATATACAACTTAACCTCAAAAACCATCAATCTTAGCTGACTATCAGTATAAAATAAATATGACTAATTAATATTTCTTTTGTAAGCTAAGTCACCCTATTTAGATAATTTGTATTGATAAAGTTTGATTTAGGACTATAAGTATAGTGCCGCTAGATTTAATGTTGTGAGAACAATAATAATATTCAAACAATAACTAAATATTTTCACATCGAAACAAATCCTTTTTGCACATATGCGGCACATACTAATTAAAATGTTGGATATGGCTTTGAACAATTTTTAGATTCAAATGATCACTTGTAGCGAAAGATTAATTTATGCAAACTTGAACGATCAGGAATTTTTCCTTCTTGTTTTATATAAAAAATTACATCGTTATTTGAACCAATACAATATGCCATCTGTCACCAAATTTTTTCTGATCCCTCTTCTTGTGTAAACACCGTACTAGCACAATAAGAAAACAGTCATGATTTACTTTCTTATGACCGTCGCTGTGCCTCGGAGGATACCCCAAATCGTCTTTCCCTCAGAGTTGATGATTGCTACCACCAATAATTAAGCAAGATTACAGACACGTTTCCTCAAACTGATGCAAACAACTGTAAAATCTTTCGATGTGACCTTTTTTAAAAAAAGAGGCTTACGCCCAGAAGAGGCTAAATACAGACTTAGAAAGGTGAAGATCAAATGTAGTTGTTTAATTCATTCTTAATAAAAATTTTCAGGAGTTTTAAGAAAATAACTTCAGCCATGCTTGACAGCGCGTGATTGTTTTGCACATTTGTAGATAAATTATGCATTACTTTCTTGGTCGACAACTTTAAACTGATCAATCAAATTTTTCAGATTGAAAATCTTAAATTTTTGTTACGGAAACGATTCTAGAGAGAATTTCTCTAAACTACCAAACGAAGTTTTGTGTATTGCTTTAATTATACAGCGGAAAAAGTGTGCTTATTAAGTAGCAAAGCTTTAGTATAATAGTAATCTACGTGTATGAACTCGCGACCTAAGTGAAAATAAGTGAAAGTTTTTGTGCGGGGTATGGAAAGCGCACAAATTAAATTGCATGAAAAAAATATACTAAACTTCACAGGTAGCTATAATATATATTGTTTGCAGTACAATTAAAAAAAACATTTTTTTATGCGGTAAATTTACCGCATAATACAAACACACATAAAAAATATGTATATATATAAATCAAAATAAATTTACCTTTTGCTGCGTTTACATGATTCATGCCAATTGATGGTATCAAATTTCGATTCTAATTGTTTGAAACGTTAAAAGTTATATCATGTTATTCTTGCTTAGTAAGAATTGCTTACAGAGTAGAAATAAAATATAATAATGTAGGTAACTTAAAGGATGTTACAGAATTTGGCGAGAGTCCGTCAACTCTGATTGCGATTTTCACCATTATTTTTGTAAATTATGAAAGACAACAATGCCAGATACATATAAAAATAAAATTTGCAAACGGTCCACAAATTTGGCTAAAAGGGCTTTAAAAATTAATTTGAAATGCAATTTTATCATTGGCTCTTTTGAACTGTAACGCCGCCCCCAAAATTGAAATAGGTTGTGGCGACTGTAAAGATGCCAACGAATAATGAAGAATAAGGGTCTAATTAACTAATAAAAAAATTAAATTTGTGATCGGACAACAAATTTCAGAAAAAAATCACTTTTTGTGTAAATTCGAATCTTGACGTAGTTGAGTTTATCAAAATCCACTTTTCGCACCCTTCGCGATGCTCTGCGTCGCTCCGGGCGCTGCAAGCGGTTTTGATAAGCGCTTTACTTACTAAAAACATCCCCCAAGTAGTTCCAACTCGAAAAAGTATGGATGTTAACGCGACGGATCCCAGGGAGCGACTGGTATCTCCCCATTACTAGTCACTGTCGACCCAGGCACAGCACACGTCCAGTCAACACAATGCATAAATTATTACGCAATATTGCGCAATTATACACTTACATGTATTTCTTATGGCAAAATTGTAATTTTTAAATTTAGATTGTGGCCTTATTACAATTCTGACTAAGTTCCTCCTGCCTTTAAAAAACTTGTATTTTGCTGTTCTTTCGTTTGGTAAAATCATTTCTATAAGAAAAAGTGTACTTTTGCGTCAGGGTTAACGGATTCTTGCCCAGAATTTTGTTTATTCTATAACAAAAAATTAATATTTTTGCTCTTGTATACTGGAGTCGACTAGTACTATGTATGTGCAATAGTCGAATTTAAAATTATTAATTTTCAAATCGCAAGTGCGCCGATTAGATTTAATTTTAAATGTTTTGCTCGTGCAGGAAGTTAATTTTATTTTACCTTTACGATAGCGTGATCGATTACGAGGCTCATCAGATGGTGAGGTTGAACATGGGATGTTAAGAGGGGTGCATCGAGTTTAAATGTCTAAGTTGAATAAGCATAATGTTAGCCATCTACTTGTGTAGGAGTCGTAAACCATCGTCATATTGACGCATTTATTTTATGATTCTTTCTTTCGACTCCATGGTTGGTGATACTGTCCTTGTTCAGACCCGGATTTAGGCTTTTTAGTTTGCCGAATGTTCTTTGTGCATTGACTGATACTGGATGTGACCATCATAATTTAATTATGTTTAAATCTGCCTGTGATAATGAATTGCTATGTGTTCATGAATGTTTGTTATAAAACCGATTGCAGGTATTTTTAACGGTTTAATAAAATTTTTGTTCATTCTTTTGTTTTAGAAGTCCACACTTATGCAAAGCCGGAGCTCGTTAACATTGAACCAGGAATATACCAAAGTCAGAAGGATCCCAATGACAGAGGATATTTTTGGAGATGAATACGATTTTCCTGTGCGGATTTGGGTGAGTTTTGAAAGTTTGGGGTGTGCAATGCTTGTTATTCACTGATGAAATCCTATAGGCATTAATGTTTGGTGTCGACTGTATAGTTACGTCAAGGAGCATTTAATTGTTGCAGCGTAGTTTGCTTTGATTGTTTGTTTTTCCCCTTCAGGGAAACCAAACTGTATTTTCGGATTTAGGTCGCTTTTTATCTTCAATAGAAAGCGACAATGATTGTTTAAATTTGTGGACTTCAGGACTTCAACCTGAGTTCACTTAACTTTGCATTTGTTAAATTTTAATTATTTTGTGTTGTCTCATATTCTGACATTTATACACACGCCTTCCTATTATTATTTGTGGAGAATAAATTAAAAGTGTTAGTTCTTTTGCTCTATTGTTCGTCTTCTATATTATATGTATCCAATGCAAACGCAAGGGTATACGCATTTTTGATATCAGAGAACCTACTTTTTGGTTTAATATTTTTTTCCGAACGACCAAGTGGTTAGGAAAAGGGGGAAAATTGTTTTAAGGAATACATATTTCTTTACACAGCAAACTTTTTGACGATTCAATTTTAGTAAAAATAAAAATAATTTTCTTATTTTCAAACATTGCGTTTAGATAAATAAAAATAACTTTCTTATTTTCGAACATTGCGTTTAGATTGTTTTAAAAAATTATTTTTGTTTATTGCTGTGAACATTTTAACAATTTGAACATTGGCAGTACAATTAAACAGCCGAGTGCACATCATTTATAATTGATTAATTCAAATATGTAAAATCAAAAAGTTGTTAGTCAAAAACTTTTATAGCACGCGAATACCGTATAAAAAAAATTCGCACAGAAAAAATCGCACAAAAACACGTACATAAAAAGGCTGCATAAAAACAGATAGACTGTAAATTGAATTCTACAGTGAGCTACCGAAACTTTTTAAATCGGCAAGGTTAACACGAGTGTTACATATTTGTCACTTTTACTATGAATTAAACTATCTTTACTCAGCAGATTAGAGACTGAAGCTCTCCAAAGGATTTATTTGAAAAGTAAAAGAAAATGCAATATAGTAAGTTATATATAGGAAATTACCAATAAAGTGGTGAGATGATTGCTTTTCAGCTCTGTTTAATCTTACAATTAAACAATATTATTACTATTCGAATTTTGTTTTAATAATTAATTAATTTAAAAGACATTCTGTATACAAACAATTTAATTCAAATTATAAAATAATTACATTTTATGGAAGATTTAAACTCAATAAACTGCACATAGCACATTTCTTAAGGTAACGAAATTCAAAGTAGTGTTAACAATTATATTTAATTATGAAATGTAATTTGTATGTAAATAAGAATTTTTGTAATTTGTACTATTACAAACAATGTAAATATTGTTAATAAATTACTCTCAGGACCCTTCTCTCGTTAGTACTTCCCTGTACTTTGACCCGCTTTGTTTGCAAAATAAAAATATTTTCTTCTCAATCTCAATCTATCTATCCTGATTGAGTCTGATTAGGAAGCAACTAAAATGCTTGAGGTGCAGCATCTTCCGAAATATACTTTAAGGATAATGTGACAATCTCCTCCCAAATAAAAAGAGGTTTGGCATAAATTTTTTTTGCTTTTTTAATCATTAAAACCCCTTAAGCAAAAATTTCTAGGTTGCAGTTGACAAAATATAAAATATAGGTGACTTTTTTAAATAATACAAAAAAGCATTACTTACACACTTTCATGTATAAATTTTATGAGTTATTAATAAAAATGTACTACATATAGAATTATTATCCTTATTGCAAGAGTAATTCGATATCATATTAGAAGATAGAGAGAATTTAATTTATAATCATCATTCTAGTCTTATACATGTAATGATGAAAATTAAAAAGTAAAGTTTTGAAACTCGTTAATGCTTTATTTCCTTTGACTATGGTAATTATTGAAAAATAGAAAGTAGGTACTTATTTAACTTTTAGGCTCAAAACTAGGGATATGTGAAACTTTTATGTATTTAAGCCCAAATGTAGTTGAGCAAACTCGCTGAATACAAAACTTATTTTTATAATTGTAATTATGAATAGAAACTTTATTTAGTTAAATATAATATTACTTTATTGTAAATATGTCGGATGTTTAATGTATGTAATTAAATTTAAGTTGTTTTTATAAAGTACTTGTGTGGATGTAGGATATACTCGAAAATAAATCCAAATAAAAAATATTTTTACTGTTTAATTTGCTATTGCTATTATTTTAAATAAAAATATTGCAAAATTCAACAAATAATAAAACATAAAAAAAAATTAAATACATAAATTTTGGATAGGTCGAGCCTAACATGCCTGTTCTAATAATCCGCTACTGGAGGCCAGTACCTCTAAAATCCATGTATCGCATTATTTTGTAAGGTTTCTTCGTATTATATATTTCTATTTAATAAGATTATTCACATAATTTACTTTGTCAGGTGATAACTAAAGCATATTATAGGATATTAAGTAATATCATAACTAATAAGTTTGTGTAGGTGTACTTGATGTATTCTAAAACTATGCTTTTACATACCCTAAATTAGTGGGCCAAAGTGAATTAAGTCTTAAAAACTACTCGAATATTTAGGGTGACGGGTGATCGAAAAAAATTTCTTATCGATTTAGTTAAAAGAAAAGGCGTCACCAAGGCAATCAAAAAAATTCTTATAAAGAATTTAATATTGTGAACTACATAGTTAAATGATGATGTTCGATCGAGAAGACACCCAATTGAAGTTCGATAGGAAGATTTGATTAAAATTTACTCGCTGAAAATATTTCAGAAGCATAGTGACCAACCAAGCAACTACAAAATAATTATCTACAAAAATATATTCCAGATGACAATATAAAATAATTGATTTCGTTTAAGAAGTATTGCTACTGATGGAGATTTGACAAAAGAAACAAATTACTTCCTAATTAGTTTTGATTTGGTTTATCAAATTCAAAATCAATTCCATTGCAAGACTACATTTATCAATACCGTTTACGTAAAAAAAACTTAATGCAGTTATACGAAACTTTTTAACAATTAAATGTTTCCTGAAGTTTGAGCTGGTAAACGGGATTGCTAATTTGGTAATTCGCTCAGGTAATTTTAACCTGACGAAGTTTATCAAACTGAAAAATTAATTTAAAACGCCATAAATGGGTGGTTAAATAGTACTCTATAATTCCTACTGTTTAAATTGACATTCTCAAATATTTAATTTGAGCCGTGTAAATCTGGATAATACTAACATATTATTTATTTGATAATAAGATTATTTGAATAAGAATTCTGCGACATGTTTAAAATGCCAACGGCGCATCTAGCATTACATGAATTGTTTTTATTTAAAAATTTAAAAAGCAAAAACCTCGACATAAAGAATTTAGACTAACAGCGAATTTTGACAATGTAACGAATTTTGACAAAATATGTTAAAAAAATACAAACTGTAGGGAATGCAATATCCAAGTTCAGGCTTCTTAACCAGGACAATTTATGGCTAGTGATGGCTATCGAAGAGCGGACCCTCTCCTCGAAATCCAGAACTCCAATCCTAATTCTGAAAATGAAGTTGTTACAGGTTATACATACCTGTAATCTGTAGATTACAATTCCCTTTTCACATATACATAACAATTCTACGATACATAAAATTTAAAATTAAAATTCATTTTCGGCTGGTAACAAATATTTAAATTCCTCATCTTAAAACTCCAAGAAATGATAATTTAATAAATAATGAAATGAAATGAAAAATATGTTAAGTATATCAATTTAATCAAAAACAATACTAAAATACATATCTGCAAATCCAAATAATATGCAATAATTATTATTCTAAATTATGTTAATTTATAAAGCAAATACGTATTTTAATATCGATCTGCGATTCTTCAGTCATGTTTGTCATATTTCTCGTTTCTCGGCGACAATAAAAATAATGAGATTGAAATTGCTTTGAATTTAAATTTTTAGGTTTGAATAAGTGCGGGAACTTTAAATTTGGAAAAAATTGTTAGAATTTTAAGAGAAGGAAAAAAATATTTACACAATTTTGAAAAAACCGCTTTAAAAATTTATTAACAATGCAATTTACTCATTGGCTCTTTTGAAGGGTAACCTCGCCCATAGAAATTAAAATAGGTTGTGGCAACAGTAAATATACCAGAATCTCGATTTTTACAACGAATTTTGAAAGATAATGGTGTAATTAGCCAATAAAAAAACTAAATTTGTGATCTAACAACAAATTTCGAAAAAAATCACTTTTTGTGTGTAACTCTTGACGTAGTTGCGCTTTACTTACTAAAAACATCCCCCAAGTACCTCCAACTCGAAAAGTATGGATGTTGACGCGACGGATCTCAGGGAGCTACTGGTATCTCCCCACCACTAGTTATTGTTAACCCGGGATCAGCACACGGACTGGTGATAGAATGGCCGCCTAATGACGTAATACCTCGCAATAATTCACTTACATTACTCGCTTACATGTATTTCTTATGGAAAAATTGTAATTTTCAAATTTGAATTGTGGCCTTATTACAAGTCCGACAAAAATGATCCTCTCCTTAAAGAGCTTGTATTTTGTGCATTTTTATAGGACAAAGTGTACCTTTGAGTTCAGGTTTATTACCTCGATCCAAAATATTATTACAAACTTAGAGAAATTTTATTTGTTAAAAGTATAAGCACGTATTAAAATATTTTAGATTTATACAGTTTCTGTTATTGTTTAATAATTTAATTATTGAAATTAAGTTGCATGCTTGTAAACAAAATTAATTAACATGCTATTGAGTCCTTTTTGGAAATTTATAAAACTGTATCAAACATAAGCAATTTCAAATGTTGCACTTTCGTTATATTTTATTTGTATATAAATAAAAACACAGGAAATGAAATGAAAATTTTTACGAACCAGAACTGTATTAAAATTTTTATACTAAATCTATTCGTGCTCGTCACCAATTAAACAACAAAACATTGCCGATGTATTAAAATTGATTTTGGTATTTCTTTTGAATTTTTGTTAATATTTGCAGTTTTTTTTGCAAGCTGAACAAGAACAACCAAATTCGTTGTTCTTAAGTACTACAACGTAGCTCTGTACATTTTTGCTCTTCTGTATGTTTTTCTTTATTACCAACAGCTGGCGGTGACCCATTACTTTCGGAAGAAGCGTGTTGGACTGGACATAATAGTTTGTAAGGTAAAAACTTTTAAGTTTAAACTACCCAAGACTTAAAGCAGGAACACATTGGAAAAGGCGAAATTTGCAGTTTGCAGAAATTGCAGGAAAGCAGAGTAACCAAAATTCAAACTTATGGCCACTAAGTTCACAGTTTAACTAGCTCACATCGACACCATTTTATATTATACCTCGTTGACTCAAGTTTAGTTAACAGTCAACATTGCACACAAAGTTAATGTTCAATCATATTAAACATTATTTTGAGTCTAGGTGCAAGACCTAGTTTTCAATTTTTAATGAGATATTTGGATTTGATTTTCTCATGTTTATTAAACAATAGTTTTTCGCTGCAAAAGCTCATATTTTAATGGTTTTTACTTGATCTTAAAATTCAGGTACATAGTTGATATCCATTAAAAATAAAATAAATTAAGTTAACTCGAAAGTTGCTTTAAATTATTTGGTTTTTCTTTAATGTTTTATAAGAAATTCCTATTACCTACATCCCGGTTATTTGAATTGTATTCAATGGAAAAATAAATATAGTTAATAATATTTTTGTGTGAGGGTGGATTTATTTCAGTATAAAATCAATACTGACTCTATTTTGTGTAACGAGAGTTAAAATCGTAAAAAAATAGCAAAATATGCGGGATGTTACGGCACCAGCTACTCGGTCATTCCACCCCCTGGACATTATAAGGTCAAATTATTGAGGTTGAACTGTATCAAGTTTACGAAAGTTTTATTTGTTAGTTTTTGATTACTCGGCTATTTTGCAATTTAAAATTCGTTATAACCAAAACTTTAAAACATTATTCAATTACTCGACGTAAAAGTTTTAAATATGAAAAATCGTTCAGGGATTTGTGCAAATGCTGACTGAATAAATATAGCGAATTTTAATATTTTAAACAAATGAAATTTTTTGGAAATTCTAAAGTATTTGTATAAAAGTGTATATTAAAGTTTGTTTTATAATTGCTTTCTATATGTAAACTTTTATAGAGGGTCAAAGCGACTACCGAATTTCGTTTACTGTGTTTGGAAGTTTATTCGACTTCTTATGAATTTATCTGGTGGCTTTGAAATTCCTTTTCTTCTCGGTCCTTCATAAATAATTCTGAAAACGACAACACGAATGTAAATTGTTTTAATAAGGTTTTTTATATGTAGAGTGCGTATCTGTTATCTGCTTACATTAATTTAAATTTAATAGTAGATTTTAAAAAAATTTATAGAATATTATAGTCATCGCTCTTATTAAAAAAATATTATTTCTAAAACGTAAATAATAAAAAGCTAATAATCAACTTGAAATTTTAGAAACGACTACGAAAATATAATAACTTTTCTATAGGAAGGAAAGTTTTACAAAAAATTTCAATAGCACTGAATATTATACTAAAATGTTCATTAAGTAAAAATTAATTAAAGTAAAAAAATCGCCTAGAGTACTTCATTTCATGAAATAATTATTACAACATTTTAACTGAAAAAAGTAACGTAGTTTAAAAAGTTTACTCCGTGACTCCAAAAAAGGTAGTGAAGTGAAGTTATAAAAGCCCGGAGGACTTAAAATTTTGAATTGTATATGAAAATGCAAAACTGCGAAAATCTGTTTGGTTCAATCTATTTTTTCAAAATTTTTGACTTTTATTGCAATGCATTATGATAAATTCACTATTCTATTACATGGAAAAGGTAAAAATTTAAATAAAATAATAAAAATTTTAAATACGATTGCCATATATAAAATTTTATCTTTTGAAACAATCATTTTAAAAGGACTGTTTTTAAAACTGATACATATACTTTTGCAAAATAAATGGTTATAATGTTGCCAAATGCTGTTTTATTCTTCAAGATAAATTACCAACTTTAACTGAGCTAAAGAGAACTACTGCGAACAAATTTACCATGACATGTACCCGAGTCCTTTGTAATTTCTTGAGTCGATTTATTTCACTACAATTTACTTCTATGCCAGTGAAAACAATACGCAATTAAAGTTATTGAGTCAAATTTTTACTAAGCTACCAGGAAAGAGTACTATTCATGATAGCATAAAAAACCTTTTTCAGTTTATTTGTATCATAAAATGAACAATAAAATCCTAACCTTTGAATTTACATTGCAGTGAAAGCAAAAACATCACAAGAAATTACAGTCTCTCAAGTGATGACAGCTTCTCGATATCGATTTGTTATTGTGCCATCAAGATAAAATTCTTTTTTGAATTGATTCGTGTTAGAAGGTCAGCAAACGCTGCAAAATATGAGTGACAAATCCTATTGTCTTCAAAAAATTTTATAAGTAATGGCCTACACAAATTTTTATACAAATCACATTGTATTAAAAGGACAATGACATATTTCAAATAATATTACCATTATTAAAGACAAGGAGGTATACTGTTTAATTTTTGCATTTATAATTTATTCAGTTTTAAAATTAATCACTATAAAATTGTTTAAAAGCCGATCATAAACGTAAAAAGTTAATCAACATTGTTTAAATGTGGCAACCGTTTTATACGTATTTTAATTACAACATCATTCTTTTGTTCGTTCACCTCATTAGTTTTTATTTAATAAATAAAAAGTTTGTAAACGCTTCGCTCGCTTTTAACCCATTCATGGGCGTCAGTGTCAGGCGATTAAATACTTTTAGCTTTCAAGATATCGATAGGAAATTTCTTTACAATACCTCAAAACGCAGAAACGAGAAGGCCAAAAGAAAAACTTTCTATGGACGATATTTTCCGAGCAAAAAGATTTTCTCAGTTTTGATCTTTCAAAATTAAATTTATTAAATTTCATTAGTGGAGTCAATAGAGACTGAAAATTTACATTTTTGAAATGTTTACGGAAAGCTTCGATTTTGCTAATACGTTTTGATATCACTTTTTAATTGCTTAAAGTAAAATGTTATAAACATATAAATGTAAGGAAATTGTTTCTTAATTAATTGTTTAAACCAATAAACACGGGTTTTTAAACCAAATGATTATAAGTTGAGAAATTTTAAGGCGATTTAATTCAAATTGACCTAATAGAATTTTTGAGATTGCCGAAACACATTATAATGTCAAATTTAGGTTATTCAAAATGGCTGATCCAAGATGGTCGACTTTTTGATAAAAATTTTATTAAAATGACGTAACTTGATAAATTTTAAACAAATTTCGGATTGACACTATGAGTGAGTTTTAGGTCGCTAGAATATATTATGATGTCAAAAAATAATAATAATAAATGGATGATCCAATATGGCCGACTTTTGATAAAATTTTATTAAAAAAGACGTAATTTGATATTTTATGACTCATGGCTCTATATCACAAGAGGGTCTAATTTATTTTTTGTTTAGAATCCAAATTCATTGGTTACAATTTTCTCAGAGAGGTACAATTTGTATAAAATGCAATTGGTTAAATAAATACAATAATTTACAGATTTTGGTTCAAACTATATTTTTCATGTAAAATTTCGCGTACTTTGGAATGGCGCAATTAGTTTTTTTCAACAAAAAACTATTTTAAGAGATATTTGACAAAAATTGGTATTTTGCAAACTACATTTTTTAATAACAACAATCCCTCAAGGGTTATTGTTGGTAACGTTATTCCTAACATGTTCAGATATGTATTCTCAAAAGTTACCGCTTCCCAGAATTTTTCCGAAGTAAAAATCTTTATTGTGAATGCCATTTGCACCATTTTATCTGTTAGGTTTGACTTGTTGTTCCATTTTCCATTAGACCAGCAGTATAGCACTTAGCATACACTGGTCTACTAAAAAGCATAACTTGCGGTTCGAATTCTGCTCGAGTTAGATATACTGCTGTGATAAAAAGTTACCCCATGAATTCTGCTCGCTGGTAAATTCATCTTGGCTTCGGCCAAGGTGAATCGCCGACGTCCGGGGAACCGGATATGGCACATGAAGAAAAAGAAGAAGTAATAATATTTGCCCTTAGAATAGTGACACCTCCACTATTTTCAAAATTTTTAATAACTGGACGCTTGAACTGTAGCAACATCGAGAAAGTATAATATAAGAAATACTCTTTCACCGTTGAACTTCTATTTAGCTTTGTGATTGATTTATATCGTAACATCGTTTTCTGAATACAGTAAAAGCTCCTTATCCGCGGTTCCGTTATTCGCGGTTTCAGTATTCGCGGAAGAAAAAATTGAGACCACTTTCTGTATTCGCGGCCGAAAATTTCATTATTCGCGGATTAATAATAATTTACGATTTTGAATATTATAATTTATATTCAAAACTCAAAATTAAATAATAATATTTAAACGAAAAAAATTTAGACTTCAAGGAGGTTCTTGTTTTGGACAATGCTCCGGGTCACCCTTGTGAGCTTGAAACTATGCATCCGAATATTAAGGTGATATTTTGCCTCCGAACACGACGACTTTACTTCAACCAATGAACCAGGGAATAATTCAAGCTTTGAAGTTCTTTTACATTAGGCGAACCTTTAAAATCATTCTGGATATCATGGAATGTGATTCTGACGTGAGTTTTATGGAATTCTGGAAAAATTTAACATAGCAATGTGCATTGTTAACATAAAGGAATCGTTACAAGAGCTCAAGCATTGCATACACATTGCAATCATATTGGAAAAACTATAGGTTGATCTAACAGTCTGTGAAAGTGAGGATTTAAACAAATTAAAACATTAACTGACACAATTGTACAAATTGCTAATGGAATAGGACATGATGGTTTTGAACAGATAGATTCGAGTGACGTTCAAGAGCTGCTTCAATCACACGATGAAGATTTAAGTGAAGCCGACTTGCAGGAAATGTTAAAACCCTTCAAGCTTCAACATCTTACAATGATACGATGACAATCACCTTAAAAAAACCAGACCGCAGGTTTCCAAATGGCAAATGAACTGTGAGATCACTTCATTAAAATTGACCCGTTTTTGGAAAGAAACCTTCCTTTTAAAAGGAAAATTGAAGTTGCCACAGCTGAATACCATGCGGAATTAGAAGGCATTTTAAAGACGGCAAAGCAAGAAAAAATTACTAAATATTTTAAACCAAATAATTCAAACAATAATAATTAATAATAATGATAGGTATGTGATTAAACTGATTTTATTTTTATCTATTTTATTTTATTTTCGTACCTTGGAACCCAACCCTTGCATTTCCATACAAATCACTATTCCATATTCACGGTTTCCTTATTCGCGGCATAATTTTGGAACGTATACCCCGCGAATAAGGAGCTTTTACTGTAATTATTGATTTGCAAATATGCACTAGTGCACCTATTCATTAAAATTCTCGACAATATAAGACCATTCATCGTTTCAATACTTCCTGAAAAGCTCACCCAACATTTCACAAGATTATTACAATTAGTTTTCTTATATTTGAATTTAACATTTACTAGGTATATAAATTCCGTATTGGTAAAATTTAAAACCAATATTGAATGTATTTCATTCCTTACAGCTTTAATTTATCGACAAGTGAACTAAAACGAGGTGAGCTAATATCAAAGCGGTTAGTGTTAGCTTCTCGTGCCGAGACTTCCATAATGTACCATCTATAAAAATTCACAAAATTTCTACTTGCTGGCCCAGGTAACATTATAATATAATCATCAAAAGTACCTCTGATACTGAACAGACGGAATAAAAATGATCGATTTTTGTAGTTCGGAATCCACGTTAAGTTGCGTTCGACACATATTTTCAACATGCAACTGACACCGGCAGAGAAGCAGAAAACGTCGCAAGACGTTTAAAACCAAATATATTACCATTTATTCTGTCAAACTTTAAATTTTTTTGTTAAACTCTTTTGCATTTAATTTGCATTTTAAATTTTCAGTTTTAAATTATTTCATAAATTACGTTTTTCAATGAAATTAAAATTTATTAAATTTATAAAATTTAAAAATCTTCAGTCGAATAATTTATCGTAGATAAATCTAAATCAATACAAATTCATTCTTCACACAACAAATCCACAACATTAGCACGATAAATCAGTCGAGGCTACAACTCCTGCATAAGATATAAATGCAGGTAGCTGTCTGATGCGTCAGGGGTCGCTGCCAATGTTATAGAGGTTAAACAACGGTGGTATCAAGTGTAACAGCGGTACTGCTAATCCAGTGCATGTCTAAGAAAGTAATGCCGAAACAAGTCACATGATCAGGATTATGCGGTCAAAATTTCCTGCTGTTCAACGTGGACTCTAAACTACGACGGTGTAATATTACTTTATTTTGATGTCGACCATAATATTTGTAGAGGTGTGATAAGTGATTAATTAAAACTGCACCAAAGGTTTTATTTTGTTTAGTAAACAGATGAAATTGATTTCGAATTCGGTTAGAATATCGCCTATTTACTGTTGTTGGTCTTATAGCTTTACAAGTTGAAATAACCCTATATATGTATGTGTAATTAGTTCAGTTTGCAATTTATCAAGTAAACCGATTAACGTTATGAATTTCTATGATGAACAAGCTCTAATGTATGAGAAGTGTTGTATTTGAATAGAGAGGAACCGCTTAATGTTAGGTACATTAAAAGTCGCTCTTATTTACAAATCGAAACCGATGTCATCAATTTCAAGTTATATACAAAAGATCTTTACAAGTCTTATATTCCGATTAAGGGCTGTATTACATAAATTATTTAACGTAAAGTTTTTAATTAAAATTTGGCAATAAATTAAAATTTCGTTTCAGAACTAGAAATATGTTTTTCTTACATAACATAAATTAATCTCACTTTTTAACTCGTGCATTGGGCATCCCTCGACGTATCCGAAATTAAGGAATAGTCCGCTTAACTCTGCCAATACAATTATTTGGTTTATCGTTCTTTGAAATCAGTGATGCAGCCGATTTACCGAAAAATTCCATTTTATTAAATACAGAATTTCTGTTGTAATAAAATAATTTAATATTTATTAGCACTGAGCCTTCAGCACCACAGCCCGCACATATACAAATAATAAATATTTTAATAAATTTATATATTTTATGTTTCCGCAAAACATGAAGAATAAAATTGGTGAATAAAGTTTGAATGTAAACCTCAAATTGAAGTTAACTCTACTTTTCTTGGTGTGAAAGAGCCCATATTATTAAATAGTAGGTGCCTCATACCGAATGTAAAGTCTTAAATCCAAACATAAGGAAATAGCCTGGCTTAGCTAGTTTATATAGTCTCTTCTTCTTCTTTCAAGCTACTTCATCTACTTTTAGATTTGCCTCTTCAAGATCTTTTTTCCACCTTTGTCTACTTGATGCCACCTGTGCCCAGTTCAGTCCCGCCGTCAGTTTTACATCATCGACTCATCTCATTGGTGGTCTACCTCTCGGTATTTTATTTGCATAGGGTCCAGTGCAGTAGATGTCGGTTCCACTGTTCCGTATCCTCTCCGCCACATGTCCAGCGTATTTCCATTTTAGTGATGCTGCTGTTTCTGCTATTTTTTACTTTTTTGTTGCTTCGTATTCATTCATTGGTTTTTCGATGTCGCAGTGAAATTCCCATCATGCCTAGTTCCATAGCGTGTTGTGCCACTCGCAGGGTGTTCATATTTTTCTTTGTCAAAGTGCAACCCTCAGCCCCGAAGCTCATAACCGGAAGAATGCATGTAACCTTCGGTTTTTGTTCTTAACGCCGAGGTGAAATTTTTATTTATTTATTCAAAGTAATTGTTTATATTTTTTAACTGACAGTTTTAGTGGATTTTAAATTTTAACGTTGGGGAAACTAGAATTTTTGATAATTTTTCAAAAAACAGCAGATTACGACCAGATTTCATACTCGAAGGGCGTCATTTTGTGAATGATTCAGTTTTCCTACTGAAAATAGAGTGATTTAGTTTTTTTGAGAGTTGGAATAGTAAAATTTCTTACCAATTTTGGGATCATCTTAATTGAATTCAGTGTGGAGTGGTATTTATCGTGTATTTTATTGGGATACTGCCCACGGCCTTCATAGGGATTTGATTAACTTATCACCGCTACGTTCAAAAGGAAGATTGTGAATTACCTAATTACGTTTGATTGCATTCGCTATCTTTACCAGCTACAAACAACCGAGCTTAATTTTTGAAGAAATATTTGGGTATTTTGTTTAAATTATTTTTTTTGCTATATCGAAAATTTTTCTTATTGGTAAAAATTATAACTTTGTTGTTGTCGACAATAGTTTAAGCTTTCAGCACTGAAAACAGGTAATCATTTTCTATACAAAGGTGGCGGAGTAGCTTTCATCGTTCACAATTATACAGTATAGGTGACAAAACTCGGTTTTGTTACAATTACAGTCAGTTAACTATTTCCGGTAATTTATCCCCAATAATTCTCTCAAAAAGGCGAAAAATTTGCTAATCTTATAAAATTTAACGTCAATTCTAGTTTTACATATTTTTCCAAATAGTCTTGCAACGTATTTATTTTGATCTTTTTGTGAAAATGATTAAATTTTATAGAAAGATTGAATCGAGTCGCACGAAACCATTTCTATCTGAGACAAACTTTCTCATAGCATTGCTCGTTTTGCCAATACGCCATCGTCATCATCAATATAATACTTATAGTACGTAATAATATTGTATAGGATTAGAACGAAAAATTTCTCTAAAACTGAAATGGAAAACTTCTTGTTTTGGCTGTATTTTTTTAATTTAACTTCTATTAAACTTGGATATTGGCATATTAAATACCAGCATAATAAAATTTATTTTAAAAAACTGTGGTTTTAATTGTCAAATTGTGATTTTGATTAACGGAGCGGTTCAACACGAGATTATCACTTCATTTTTAAATTTATTCGTGCACATTTTCAACACAAATGTATTTTTTGTTCTTTCAAATAAAAATATTGGAAAAAAAATCTAAAAGAATCTCTTCGGTTATAATTTAATAGGATTATTTTATTAAATACATTCTCGCCATGCGGCAAAAATAACACGAATATGAATAACATTTCATTTCTATGTGATATACATAGTATAACACGTAGAAGGAGAATAATAAACGTCAATAAAGCAGAACAACTTCAATAAGATAATTTCTACTGTATTAATGGAATACTGAAATATTATTATTATTATTACACAGAGTAAATTTGCTAATTTCATATTGTTCTTATAACTTTGGTAGATAAAATAATATAAATAATATATTCATATATTTGTTGAAAACTTCCGATTTTCGAAGGAACCCTTGAATTTCAAAGTTTCATATTTTGCAGGTTAAGTTAACGACGTTCGCATCTTTTTAAAATCTTTTATTTCAGTTGGAATAATCGGCGTGTGTGTAGGTGCGGGTGATCTTTTACATTTTAGAATACTAAAATTTTGTATCTAAGCAAATAGTCGTAGTTTATATACTTACATTCATTTGTCTACATTGGGGTTGTTACAATCCCTTAAAATCATTTTTATAGTTTAAAATTGGTCTACATGCATGGTCAACAATCGGCCTACATCAGTTCGATGCAAACTTACATAATATGTGTAGATTGTAACTTTTCTATCTTGTTTATACATATATAGAAGAAGATTGAGTTGGTCAAACCATTAGGTTTACACGTATAGATAAAATTAGGTCGGACGATCTATCGACCGCCTTGACCTCCTTGTACATGTATGATTTGGAAAATACTTTCAGCGCAGGATAAAATGGAATTAGTAACATTAGATGTTTTGAGGCATTCGGAGTCGATTTGTGTCTAAAAGACATGGAAAATTGGGTTTAACAAATTAATTCGTGCAGATGCTTTCGTGTAGGATGATTGTGTTCCATAAATACCTAAAAATCCCTAATAAGATATTATTTATCTTAATAATTATCTTTAGTGTTTTATCCTATGGGACTACTCACGACTAAAAGAGGTAATTATGTATTAGGAAAAGATTTATCAAAATCAACCGAACAGCCTATCATAATTTTTTTTAATGACTTATTACTTGTTTTTATTATTATATTAGTCCTTTTTCTTATTCTTTTTAAATTGAAATTTGGAAAACAAAATTACTGATGTGTGATACAAGTAATGTACAATAGAAAAATGAAAAGCAGCAAGTTAAAATTTTTTTATTTATTTGGGCAGATTCAATAGAAAAAGGGAAGGTACGAGTAACACTAAGAACGTTCATTTTTATAAATATGTTTTCCAACAATTTGAAAGTGAGAATAATGTTCCGGTAAACAACAGCGTTCAGATATTAGTGTATGCTTCTATTGTCTCATCTGACGTTGGCATGTATTTCCAGAATATAAAAATAAATGGTCCACAATTTAGGTAATATGTTTTTCAGCATTTATTGTTATTACATCACAGAATTAGAAAATTTAATAATTTTATTCTTTATTTACATCAATGATTGATTACATTTTTTCAATTAGTACTTTCAAATAACCTCAAATGTTAAAATAATTTAATTTTAAATGCATAAGTTTTGCCCAGGTTACTATTAGAAACATCGTAAAATATAAAAACTGACAACAAAATAAAATATAAATAGAAAAATTGGTAGAGCTAGTTAAAACTAAAAGATAGTTACAACATGTTTCGACCTTAATAGGATCTCATTAGGACAGAATTATCTATTAGCGACTATATAGGTTATGTTTAGTCTTTAATATAGAAAAATAATGGCGTAGAAGCGTGACGTACACGTAGGATAACTAATTTTATTAAATAGTAAGTGAAAACTGTTAATTTTGTACAATCATTTTAAATTAAAATAACAGCTTTAAAACACAAGTGCAGTCTAAAGTCTCAAAGATAAGATAATATAACGGGGACAAGAGGAAGTACCAGAAAGCTTTTGTCGACTGTTGAACAGGCACCAGTTTTCATCTTAATTAACAATATCTATAATAAATCATATTTTACAATGAAGCTTTGATGAATTTTCAAATAACATCTTTATAACTGAAAGTGTCCCTCAAAAAGATTCTATTATCATTAAAACATACAAAACCGTTTACAGAATAACAAAAATATTTTAATTCACAACAACAGCAAAGTTAAAACAATTAAAGAAAATAGATCTGACAGAAATATGCAGAAAACAAATATTATGTTAACAAACCCACAACTAAATGTGTAGCGGTCTGAACGACATTGCCTAAAAGTAAGCTCCATGCCCCCATCTCTCTTTAAAATTGATATTGAAACAAGCTGAAAAGCCAGAGATACTCCGGATAGCGTACGGAGAAATCAACGGTCGTGAGCCACGCAAGGTTCTGGATTGATTACAATTAGGTAATTAATCTGACACAATAACATTAAAATTGAATATATTTAAAACTTACAAAACTTAAAACCCTAACTTAAATGTAAGACAAAATGAAACAAAGGTAATAACGGGAGACCCGCTTGATGATAAAAAGTTCAGTCTCCTTATCAACCAATTAAAATGCTTACCGCAAATTAAAACATTAAAAATTTTTCTTAACCAGTACTTTAATATTTATATTTAACGTCTGATGACGTATGTATACAAGCCGCTTAAGGCTGCGTGTACAGTAGATCCGTTTTCGGGTAATTTGTGACGAACAAAAAGTCTAACATAGACTCTTAGATGCAAGTGATTGGTAACAGTGAAGGATAGAATTATCCTATGTCAGAATTCGTCCGAAAACGGATCCACTGTATGTGCAGCCTTAGGGTGCGCATTAATATTTTCGATACTTTGAAATTGCAATATCTCAGGAATAGTGACTTGTAGGAAAAAAAGTATAAAAACAATTTTTGTAGATAATTGTATGGTCTACAACTTTTGTTTGACATATTTTTACAATAACACTTAGCGTTTACGGGAAAAATGCAAAAAACCGATAAGTATGACTTTGGAACTTCAATAAAATTTTTAACAGAAGTGAGATCGGTGTGGACTTTTGATATTTTATTTGTAATAGTGTATTTAAAACTTATACCAATTTAAAGTTCTAGTATTAAATATTAATACTAGTATTAGTATGTAAGTATTAAATAATTATGAAATGCAGTTAATTTCAATCAAGTTTCCGAGCTGCAACATTAGCCACGCTACCGAAGCCTTAGCCACCTTGCATCGAAAGTACATAGACAACGTTAATTTAACAATAATTAACGTAAACTACTTCTAGACAAAAAAGTAACTTTGTATGCTTGTATGCAAAAAGCAGCCATCGGCGCAGCGGAAGATCGTGCATCCCATTGCGTCTACCAAGGCCTTAACAACATTAGGTTGCCGATAGTTTTTTCGTTGTTTTATAAACTAGATCTTTTGAAAAAAAATTTACAGCCTTGTGCAAATAATTCGAACAAGTTATGAACCTTACGTAGGTGGTACACTCTTGAATGTAACACTTCCGACGCGGGAGACTATCATCATCCATTATTTGTAGGTATCCTTGATCACCTTAGGAAGTTTCAGCTTTGTCCTTATAAGGCACTTATATATTCTTATTTACAGGTTTCAAAAATTGTTATAAGTGCCTGCAACGTTGAAAGCTTGATAGACTCTAACTTTCCTGATCTACATTGTATAAACACTGACCGAAACAAAAATTAGCTTTGTACAAATGGGTGCAAAATTTTGGTCGCTATTATTAAGAGGTTTTTAAATGACTACAAAAAATAAAAATAATGAGTATGTTTCCATTTTTCGTAATTATTTAAGAAATCCTCTAAGATATCAATATGAAATTTAGAGATAATATTTTTGAAGTGATTTAGAAAAGCACCTGTTATTTTTCGAAAGTTTTTTTAAAATTTCTAAGTATAATATTAATTTGAAAGAAAGTTAGGGGTGCCATCTCATGAAGCCTACCCTTAACATTTAAAATGTGATACAATAATTGTAATTGTCATTTGTAGTATAATAAAAAATTAAAACGTTTGCGAAATGTAGCCTTACAGTATATTTTCTTTGTTAAAACTTGGTATATTTTAGTTCTAAAAAACGTACAGTAGAAATAACTCATTGGCATTCTAAACTAATGCAAGAATTTTTAAAATAATTTATTGCTTCGTTGAATAAATCAGTCTGAATTTATCAAAATATTTGTAAATCAAAGCGATGGATGGATTGGTGTGAGTGCTTGTTGAGCTACAAAGCGGAAATGAAGGCGGAAATTTGTTTTTTATTTCCAGTATCCGGATCGGTAGATCGTATTAAACTTCATATTTTGAAAATGATTCCGTTTTATTAAATGAATTAGTTCTGAGAGATTTATCAAGGAAAACCAAAAAAAGTTGGAAATTTTAGTAGTTACTTAGACTACAAACTAAGTGAAATGCATCATTACATCTGCAGTAACCAGAAAGCTATTTCTTCACTCTCGTTAATTTCATTAAAGCCGCACCTTGATCCACCTCTATTTAACGCCCTCGTTTAATCATTTGAAATTTTTTGCCTCACTTAATCGTAAACTGAATTTAAGCATTGATAATATAATTTAAGTTTTTAATTAAAATTTTAATTTTGCATGAAAGCAAAGTAGCGATTACTGTGTTTATCATTTAGAAATAATCTCTAGCGTTTTTTGTTTGTAAGTAATTGGAAGCTAAAGCGAAAGCCCATTATATGGGCCATATATTTCGAGAATCAAGTGTCCACCCAACAGGTCAACCAAGTCAGCCTTGCTATATAGCATTAACGAAAAAACAAGGTAATATATATTATGTAAAGAAAATACATTTTAATCGGAGCAAATATGAATTATAATAACAATTCAGTATTCTGGTGAGACCAATAAAATATGACAGCTCAAACGGATATTACTATATTATTGATATTGATGCTACGTAATATGTTATGTAATCTATGTATGTACCTACTATTTTAATCCAAGATGTACGAAAAAGCCTTTAAATCTTATTATTTAACAAAAAATTCTGGTGGTACGTTTTACTCTAAAATTATCTTGCCCCTTACATTTGGTGTTACGTTCATGTATTTAGCAGGTTCAACACGTAATCAACAATGGTTATAAAGTGATGTACCTACAAAAGTTTCCCGAGAATAAACCAAAATTACAAACCTGCATTGAAATTAACTTTCCCTTGTTCTACCCAAATTATTACAAATTGTAGTAATCAACTTAAGCGACATAATTGTTTTCATACGAATAATTCTATAACATCAAAAATGACAGAATAAAAATTATACTTAGTCTTATTTGTAAGCAAAAACGTTAACCAGGCTCAAAAATTTTTAAAGCCAAATTTTTCTTGTAATTTCAAACGATTACAAATCCTAGAATAATTATACAGCGTGACCCACAAGACCCCGGACAAACATGTTTTTCCTTTTTCGCGAAAAGCACTGAATTCTTCTGAAAAATAATCTAGTAATCTGATTCTAAGAACTATGAAGATCAAAAAAACAAAAGAGCAAAAAAATTAAACAATCAGTTGTGAGTTACAAAATGTCAAAAAGTCGCGCCGCAATTTTATCGTAATTTGAAGCTGGAAATCGTCAATGTGAAATGCTTAAAATTATTCGACAAACCGTTTCCAAAGCCATCAAACGATTCAAAGAACTTGGTAATATAGAATACCCTACCCGGGAGGAAAAAAATGTTCTGCTAACACTCGCCGGAATCGCATATCATCAAACTTCGGATTCAAAGAAATCCGAGACTGTCGATGCAAAAAGTTGCTCATAAAACCGGAATCACGCGAGAGCCTGCTCGACGAATAGCTAAAAATGAACTTAAGAAGAAGCCTTATAAGCTCCAAAAAGTCCAAATGCTAACTGATGAAAACAAGCAAGTACGACTTGAACGATGCTGTGCTCTTCTATATCGCACTGCTCCTCTAAAATGAGAAAATTTCATTTTACTGATGAAAAATTTATACTATTAAACAATTTCACAATCGCCAAAATAATAGGTATTGGTCAAAAGAAGCACGCGGACCTTCTGCCGATAATTTGATATCAATTTCAAGTTGATGAAACCGCATGAAAATTATTGGAATGCTTCTTTAGATTGTCAAGTTGCAAATGGTTTTGATACGTTTTGCTGAGTTACAATCAGGAAGAAATTTTACTGGTTTTCGAGGGCGTAGAGTCATCAATACCACGTGAAATTGGCATAATATCTGGTTGTTTATAATCTAAAATGGCTTTATTATTTTTGAATTTTATCTTCTAAAATGGTTCCATCTTCCCAGAAGGCAGCATTAACGAAATAGATTGGTTTTTATTTTATAATGATAGCATTTGAACGGTTCCAATTCTTATTAATCCATCCGGTTATTTTAAAATGGAGCAAGCTCTGCAAGTGATTGACTGACTTTCTCTGTAATCATGATTGTGAGTGTTAACTTATTTTGTAAAATTATTTGTAAAATCATTTGCAAAGAAAGACCAAGAAGAGGCACAATTCAACTTATGTGTGAAAGACTTGAATAAGAGAAGAAGTAGTACAGTAGTATAGTTCAACGGACCAACTCCGCTAAAACCAATTATTTCTGTGGTTTGATGAAGAGGGCATTAGCTACTACTGCTTCAAAAACTTAAGAATTCGCAGCAACTCAAATTTTTGAATACTCTCACAACAATGTTTTGAGAGTTATCTCAAAATTATAAGATATATCCGGTTGGAATCTTGCGTAACGAAACTCGTTTCTGATCACTTTAAGTTATAATTTTAATTAAGAAATCTCCTAATTACGGCTCTGCCGCAATGTAAACTTTAATTTTTAAGTTTTCAAAAAGCACCAACCGAACAATGGGACCATGTGCTTGTTGTTACCTTTTGTCGGCATTTAGTTAAATATTTGTTCGTTAGGCCTTTCCGCCCTAAACTTTAAATGCACTTTGCGGCATCATCTAATACTTTACCCTTTTGTTACTTACCCTCATTCTATCCGGCAGAAATTTGGCATCGCAATCTGTCTGTAAAAATCCGCGTTATAGCCGAAATCGAAGCAATCTTCTCTTACTTCGACAAATCGTTTTATCTGTGTATTGTCTTACCGTAACTTTGGAAGAAGCCAGTAAACTTATCGATTTAAATTTGAGTTTTATCTTTACCTTCGCGACAGTCTTGTTTTACTTTAGTTTTCTTCTTACCGTTGTGCAGAACAGTTTTATTGTGGCTTAGTGGAAAAAGAAGAAGTGAACGTTTATTTATCGGTTAATTTTACGAATTTATCCAGTGCGATTATTGCGAACTTATCGGATCGACTTTGCTTAATTACCATCTATTTTTATACAAAAAACTTATCTTAAATTTTGTATAGTATACAGTTGATTTCAACAAACATTTAGTGCAATATTAGCCATTGGCACGTTTACGTGTAAAATAATAAGTTTCTTCTTTATAAATGAATTAAGTATCAGACAATTACTTCAACTAAAATTTATTAGAGTGTGATGTTATCGTTCGATTATTTAGTGTAAATTTGTGTACCTGCTAATAGACATTGTCGGTCTCTATACCTGAGTGTTTATTATCTGCATCTGCCGTAAATATAGAACATCATCCAGGAAAGTGTATATAGTGAATTTTTTGAAAAACTTTTTAATTGGCGGTAAAATGCCGTAAAAAAATTGTGTGTTTGACTGGACTTCATATAACTAAGCTAGTCTTTCGTTCTTATCTATGTTTTGTTTTCTTACATTTTAGGTAGTGATTTTATTTAATAAATAAATATATTCCTAATATTATTTTATTGTGACGTATTAATTATCCAAGTGTAAAAAAACCTAGAAACTATTGCATGATCCACCCCGATTCAGCTCTCCGATAGCTAGCCGGAGATTTCTTTGTACGTTTTCAACTTGTTACACTTGTTAGTGGATGCACCCGTCAAGAACACTATTTTAATATATTTAGAAGTTAGTATATTAACAAAATTTCACATTTTTAAATTAAAATGTACTTTTCAACCTTTTAAAATTTATCTTCCTGGAGAAATTTTATACTAATTAGATTTTTTTCATTATTTTTGATGTATTTGTCAGTTTGAGGTTAGTATATTTAGAAAGTGTCCGAATTTTTTCACAAAATTTATTTTTTATTGTTCTCTAGGAAGAGTAGAGCGCTTAGATGTTTTTCATAATTATTATTTAGTCCTGGTTTAAACATTTATAGATTTTTAGCCAAATAACCTTGGGTTTGTCTCACTGCGCATCGTCTTTACGTGCCCTCCAAGTACGGAGACGATTATAAGAAAGTTAGACTCTGTGAATTAGCTCCTAGCACTTAAGGGCGTTAACTACCAAGAAGAGCGCCCTGGTTCAAATCCGGGCGGGATGAGAATTTTATTTTGACCATCTTTCGCGTCAACACGTTTAGCAAGCGAGGCGAGTAACTGCCAGAAACCTCTCAAGGAGAACCAAACTAATCTTTTAGAGAGGTTTGAGAAGAATTGAGAGAGGCCTATGTCTAGGAGTAGACAAATACAGACTGACTCTTTACCTTTCTTAATCTTTATTTAAACATGGGTAGTGGGCCAAAAATTAACAAGAACGAGTAAAATTGGGACATTTACTCATACCTTTATAAATGAAGAAACCCAGATTGAATAATTAATTAAGTATATGTGCAGAATCGATAAAAACAGAACACCGACATTCGATAAGAACGAAATATATTCAGCTTAAACGATCGAATTGCAGAATATAGAAGATTTTGGATGCAACATCTAGAAAGGATGGAAAACGGTCGTATACCAAAGCAAGTGTTTAAATACAGTCCTAGGGCAGAAGAAATGAGGGCGCCCAAAAAGAGATGGAGCGACCAAAAGTTACGTAATGAGCAGCAGCTCAAAATGTGCATACGATGATGGTAGTAATGAAAAACTGCATTTTATTTGCAACCAGTTGCAGGGTAGGTGACAAATGATAATAATCTCTGAAGTATACTACAGTTTGCAGTCTGTAATGCATAATTTTAATCGTGCCTATCAAACGAGCGTGGTACCCGTTAATCGGGCTTGTACTGCATTAGAACATAACATCAAGAATATTACATTACTGATTGTTTTACGACATTCTTAAATTTTGTTTCAAAAATTTTTGACGGTTATATACCTTATTAGATTATATCTTATTCCATATTATTATACTCCTTCTACGATCCCAAATTAAACAATCAAAAAATTAAATCTTTATTAATTAAATACTAGGTTTTATAAAATCTGTGTTGTTTATGTGCTATTTGCGTGACTACTTAATCAAGAAAAGTTCGTAGGTTAGCGAGTAGTAAATGTGCATTGTGTACAAAAATGTGAGTTTGATCCCCGGCAAGATTTATATTTTTGGTATTTTTTCATTGTTTCTGTAGATATAGTATAACACGAACAAGTACATTTTAAGCGAAAATTGTTGTTTATATTAAAACACATTTTTTCTACAAGTTGAAAAAAATCAATAAAATTCCACATAAATTTTTTACGGTTGTGTACCTTGTATACAGATTCCATCTTATTCCATATTAGATTCTATGTTATTATTCCACTTTAGATTCAATCATCGTTGAAAGAGAACAACGAAAACTTATTAATGGTTAATGATTTTATTGTTATAATTTTTTTACTAATTGACAATATTACACTTTTAGGTTAGTTATTATGTTATGACAGTTTGTAAACAAAATACTATCCGTGCGTAATCTGCATGTTGCTAACTTCAGCCCGTGACTAAATCGATCAAAGCCACGTCTTGTCAAGGTGTAATTAAACGATTACTTAACGCCATACAAACCAGTACGATAAGGAGTAGAAAAAATATAATAAGTTTAGACTAAACATTTCTACATTGGAAATTTGCAATAATTCACATTTTCTGTCACATAAGTAAACGTCTTCATTGTGGAAATATTTAACTATTATAAATTTTTTACCAAATTTGAATTTTATTGAAATTGAACATCTTTTTTTATCAGACGGTAATTGACGCGTTTCCTTTTACTTAATTTTGTTCAATTTCATTACTAACAAGTTAACACTAAGTCGATAGATCGAATCTCAAGACGTGACAAATATGATCTGGATATACCAGTTTTGGAAGTGATTAATTAAATTGAAATTCTATCGATTAAGAAAAATCACGAAAGAGTAGCGCTTCACACCACCCACTCTCGTCAGGCGTTTTAATATATTTCCCTTCGTTGCATCTCTCTGGCTTTAAACAACGAGCGTGACAGCGACAGAGCACTGTCTATATTATGCTAATTTTATTATAATCTTATATAAAAAGAAATATAAAAATGACTGACCAAATTGGGTGGTGTTAAGCAATTAAAGTTTTTTCTAAATTTTATCGTTTAATAATTTTAATGGCAAAAATACAGAAAATTCATTTTCGAGCTAACCAGCAGACAAAAATTGATTGGAATGTCGATAAAAATATTTAATATATGTACTCGAGGAATCGATTTTTGGTTAAATGAAAAAACTTGATAAAAAATTAAATGTCAAGTCCACTTCCATACCGCGTTTTGCAATAAAATTTTTGAAACAACGAAATTGTAAAAACAATTTAAAAGTAAAATTCATTTTATTAAAACAAAAAGTAATAAATATGTCCCGTTTACTATTTTCAAGCTTATGTAATCATTATAATTTATCATTTCTATACCTACTTCAAGATATCCCAAGATGCTTCAACATCTTATCACTTCTAAGTGCACAAATGCGGAAAACCTGTTTTTGTATGAGATAGTGCTCTACTAAATTTTACATTATGGCCTTATTATACTTACAAGTTGTTGTAAGAAACCGTATAAGTTTAATATTTTGACAAGTTGCAATAGAGAGACGTATAAACTATTTCAAAATTATAAATTAAGCAACTAATCAACATCTACAATATTAAATGCAACCCTCATTATTTAATACACAAAAAATTTATGCAGTAACAAATTAACAGTCGGTTTTTTATGTACATATGTAAAAATTGTTAACAATTGGGGTGGTTGCTCGGCCTTTGATCTCACAGCATGGAATTCGTTAACTCAATATAGTACCTACATTAAGTTGGCAATAAAAAAATAAATAAATAGAAATTGCATTAAGAAATAAAGTTTGTTTAAATATTTTTTCAGAAATCCAAAATTATATATTACGGAACATTTCGCTCTTATTCGATTTTAATCAAATAAAATATTTTTTCGAGTTTCAACTTAGCCGGGCACTTAATCAATTTAATAAGATATAAAGAGAAGTATTGTAGTCGTAAATTCAAAAGTTCCATTGCATCATATCTTTTTGCAACATATTGAAAAATATTTAATTTTAATTTTTAATAAGAATAATTTTTGAATTGATTTACTAGCATAGATAAATAAATAGAACTACGCACATTGGAATTGCTTTTGATGAACAAAATTATTCAGCAAACAAAACAAAACTATTTATTACCAGAGCTCAACTTCAAGTGGGAAATTTTTTAATTTAATATTCTTTGTTGTACTACGGACAAAAAAGTCCGACATTCTTTAAATATTATGTAGCTAGTAGCCAAGTTGCTCTCAGGATATGCTCGTGGTCAAGTAATAAATTGTGTGTGTAGATCTAATAGAAATAATATTGGTTCATCCGTGAGGGAAAGGCTACCACAGTGTTGAATATTATAATTTTGTGCAAAATATTCTTGTAATAATTATTGTTAAATCATCTTCTTTCAAGTCCTAATCCTCAACGCCAGCAACCTCCTCTTCTATATCTGTGGTGTATGTGAAAATCAGAGTCATTGCTTAAAATAGGTTTCGACCCATGCAATATATTTCATTGCAAGAAATTATATTCTCATTTTATACGTTTCACTCGTGTAAGCCAATTTTAAAATTTTGTTTTACCATCGCCATTAAGGATTTTAATGGGTGAGAATTTTTTCACTACTTGGGAATGAGGTAGATGTTTTTACTATTAATTTTTTTAGCGATTTCCGGGGGTTGTGTATTTGTACCCGTTTGATAATGAATTGGATGACTTAAGTTTTTCACAAGTTTGTCCTGTGTCGTTTTTGTTAATTACATAGTATTTTTTTATAAATAATTGGAAAATTTTGGATCTCATTTCGGACTTAAATTTTTTCAATGGGTCAGTTTCGTAATTTTTGTGCTTTCTGGTTACCATATTGGCGCGCGTGCATCGCGTTTATCGAATATGGAAATTTTGCCAGCAAGTTTTGTTTTGACACCATATGGATATGGCGTGTTTTGATTGCGAGATGCGGCATTGGTAAAGGTCGACATATGGAATGTTAGGGGATTATCGATTTTGGATGTTCATGTCGGTTGGATGGAACTGATGTTAGCCGTCTGCTTGTGTGAGAGTTGAGCCATCGTCGTATTGACGAATTTTTATTTTAGTTCCTTATACTGTCCAGGCGATGGCGATGCGTGTTTTCATGTATTTTCTGTTGTTGGACTCCAAGGTTTGGTACTACTGCCTATTAGACACCCGGAATTAGTTTCCTGTTTTCCAAATGTGGCATGATACACAATACTAAATGTGGCCATCATAATTTGATACTGCCTGCGATAATGATTTCTCTGATTTCATGAATATTTGCCATAAAACCGGTTAAAAGTATTTCTGATGTGTTTAATAAGATTTCTGTGCGTTTTTTAGTTTTAGAATTCCACAGTTAAGTAAAGCCGCAGTTTGTTAACATTGAACCAGGAATATACCAAAGTTAGAAGAATTCCCAATGACAAAGGATGTTTTTAACAAATTGAATGCGACTCTCTTGTGCGGAGCTGGGTGAGTTTTTAAACTTTAAGGATGTGCAATGCTTGTTATTTACTGATTAAATCCTGTAGACATTTTATTGCTACGGGGTAGCTTATTTTAATTGTTTGTTTTCCCATTCAGAGAATTTAAACTGTAATTTTAGTTTTGGTCGCTTTACCATTCTCAATGGAAAGCGACATCGATTGTTTGATTTTGTGAACGCCAGGTCTTCAACGTAGGTTCATTTTAACTTGCTATGTTTTATGTTTTGTATGGCTCATATTCTGATAATGCATTTAATTTTTTGGGGAGAATAAATGAAAACGCTTAGTTTTGAGTTTTATTATTCGTCCTCTAGATTACCTGTATGGATTCCTGGCACTCGCATACCGTCGGAGCTTAGCCAATGCAAGGGCAAAGGGTTAACGTATTTTTTACACAAGACGACCCACCTCTTGGTTTAACATTTTTCTCTAGTGGTTGGGAAAGGGGTAAAACTGTTGTTTATAGATATTAGAAAATAGTTTATATTAAATTTTGTGTAAATTTCCAAAAAAGGGATATGTGCTTGTTCAAAATAGACGTAAGACGTAATATAGACGTAAATATAGACGTGTTCACAATAAACATAAAAAAATAAACTGTGCATCCGCTAGCTGTCAATCTATGAAAATATAATTAGTTAATCAGTCATTAATATTTTTGTACTATATTAATATTGCTATTAGTGTAGAATTATAAAATTTTATTAATATATATTATATTAGTCATAAAATGTCAATTTATTAATTTATATCAAATGGTACCAAATAAGACCTTCAAAATGCTAAATTTACTAGATTTTGTGTAAAAAGTGTATAAAATACATAAAGAAGAAACAATTTCAACTTTATGCACGAACATAATCTTGACATAAGCACGCGTTCAAGTATTACGTAAGTAGGCTTAGGGCAGGGAGGAGATTTAACTTTCTTACAAACAGACCAGGGGGGCATAAAAACACTACAAAATAATGAAGATTTTAATTTTAAATTTTAATATGTAATAATAAAAGTTTTAAAAAATTCTTGAGTCTTATCATTTGGGAGAAGGGTCTCGATTTTTTGTATTCTTGCTTATACAGGAGTGGCGAAGATCTAAAAGATCAACATAAGAATTACGAAAACGCATTGTAAACACTTGCATTGTTTTTGTTTAGTTCAATTTACGTTTTATGCATGTGTTACGTTTTACGTCCATTGTGAACAAGCACTAATAAAAATTTACAGTACTTTAACAAGCAGTCACTTCGGGGTAAAATTATTTTAAGTAGGCAGCATCCATTTTATTAGATGTTCTTGTCAAGTGATTAAATATTTTGAAAATTTAAAATATGCCCAGTTTTTTGTTGTATTTCTTAGCAAACACTTTATTTTGAATTTACAGTGGTTGTACTGTGTTTTTATTTAAAAGTTATGCATTATTAATTAATTATGCTAAAAACACGAAAATATTTCAACCAAACACAAGCTTAAATAGTTACCTAACATCAAGCTAGTTAAAGCAATTGCGGAATTTCAAGATTCTATAATATACCAGAAAGAAGTGTTGACTAGATTATTAACAAATTTGAAAACTATGAAAGTATGCAGAATAAATATAAAGCAGTGGAAAAAGTAAAACGCAAGAACGTTTTACTGCATCGTAATTAACGGCGGATATTAATTTGAGGAGGGTAAAACTAATAAGTACAAATACCGTAAAAGGAAGATTTCAAGTAGCAGGTCGTCATGGTGGAATAGCAGTTAAAAAACCTCATTAGCGCGTAATAACCAAGAAGAAGAGACTACAATAAGGTAATTTGCACAAAAATTGGACAATTCACCAATGGAAAAAGTTCCATAGAGCAAATTCGAACTTTTCGGTATTAAACGGAAAATTTTTATTCGTAGAGCAGTAGGAGAGAGAGTTTCCGAACAATGTTTAATAGCTTCAGTTAAACCCGAGGGGGTCCATTATGGTTTCGGTCAGGACCGTAGTCAGGATTTTTTTCGAGGGGTAGTACTTGTAAAAAACCTTTTTTTAATTAAAATTTTTTGCGGAGTTCCCCTTTTTAATTTTTTGTTTTTTTAAATAATTATATATATTATTCTACTGTATTAAATTTTTTTTATAAAATTAACTCTTATTTATTATTTAATTTATTCGTGTGCTACTTTACTTACAATTTATGCTTTATTCTTAACAGCTATTATGTTATTTTTAATATTTTTCAAGCTTTAAAATATGATTACCTGTTTTATTTTCGAAACTCAATTTTTTTTCTTTTTAAAAAGAAAACTCGGCTAGGGTTTGCTAACTGCCGCTCGCTGTCTGTAGAGATTTTACAAAATTTAGTAGTTAGATGGTATGAAATTGAGTTTATTAAGGTGATGATGAAGTTGATATTTCCAATAATAACGCTCAAAGTCGATTTTAAAAATCATATAAACCGGGAAAATTTGCATTGTGTTGACCGTGGTGTGCTCAGATATGCACGAATCAACCGTAGGGCTGGGCTAACTAGAGCAGCGTTAGGAGGCAGTCAGTCGCTCCCTGAGATCCGTCGGATCAACATCCACACTTTTTCGAGTTGGGCGGTTCTAGGGGGATATTTTAGTAAGTAAAGCGTTTGTAAAAATTGTTTGTAGCTCCCGGAGAGGAGCGAAGGGTTCGGAAAGTGAGTTTTGACAAACGCAACTACGGGAAGGGTCAAATTCACCCAAAAATTATTTTCGCAAAAATACTTCTTAAATCGACGCTTTTCTATGTTTTATTCAAATAACAGTTCACATATGTGGCGGCTGCATCAAAGAAGTATTAAAATGTATGATTTTAAGTAAAATTGCAAAAAAAATTCAAAATGGGCGGGGTTTGAGGTTCAAATTTAGCTTATCATAAATTCGTATTTTAATTTTTGATTTTTTAATGCCTAAACGTGAAAATTTTCGATTCATCATCACCTTATAATTCTTCTAATTTAATGCTTTTTCATGATTTGTTTTCATTTCTATAGGAAAACTTGTATCTTTGAGCGTACTCCGTCCGAAAACTCTTGACTACGGGCCTGGTTTGGGCGGGTTTGGATGACAATCAAGTGGGCAATATCTTCAAAGTTGAAACGAACACTATCGAAACACCCGGAAAAATCAAATGTTGCTATCTGCAACTCGTATATTTGATTAGGAGTTTGCTCCAGCAAGACAACTATCCCAAGCATACTTCCAAACTGTGCAGTGAATATTTTAAAGCTTTAGAAAATGATGGTATAATTTTCCTTGATCTTAATCCTATTAAGCTGCTGTAGGATAAATTAAACAGAAATACTGTGGCAAACGTTGAAGTAAGAATGGAAAAAATTAACTGCAAGTCAGTTCGATAAACTAATAAAAAGAATGCCTAGATTATGTACTGCTGTTATTGATGAAAAAATATTTAATGAAATTCTAATTTTTTAATGTTTTTGTTTGTTTTCTTTGTAAAAGCCTTTGTTACTAACGTCCTTCTATGAAAAATATAGAATTTATATGGTGAACAAATACTTTTGAGAGGTAGTGTATGTAAGAATTTTTATAAATTAAGAAATTACTTAAAAAAATGTTGTAACGACAAAGGTGATAAATTTCAAAAAAAGGTGATAGATGATGCCGTTTTGTTGACTTAAGTTTTCGTAAATGTGGCTTCTGTATGTTGACAGGTGCATCTTTTTTTAAATTATGCGATAATTGAGAAAATTACCGAAATGTGGAAGTGTCAGTTACATTTGAAAGAGCCGTAAATAATTTTGACTTTTAAATAAAAATGGGATTAATACGGTTGAAGATATTTTGGAAGAATAAATTTTAACCATATGACGACAGTTTGTATTAGTTAGTAGTAGCCTTCTATATTTAGTTGTACCCATTTTTAGTCTGCATTCGACATTTCTAACAATCGAATTGAAGTGGATTTTCAATTCAATATGCTACTCTTTGTGCTACGTGATTGACTCTTTAACTTTTACCCAGGTTTTGCTTTTATAATAACACTTATTCAAATTTTACCCTATCAGATTTGGATGTAAGTTATATTCAACACCTGCGTTTCACAATCATATTTCAGGAAAATTTCCATAAATTTAAAATATTTTGATTTGAGTACAAAAAATATTAAACGTTATTTTGAAATTTGTGCTTAAAAAAATTCAAACTTGAAGCGGGTGTTTCTAACCAAAAATTTATTTAAAATAGTTGGGCATATGTGATATACAAAATTAGCTAAGTATACATTTAATAGATGCAGCCTGCTATAACAACCCTCTTGTTTCTCCTTAAATTAGTCCGCTATCAAACGATCTAAAACGACAGATGGATCCTCTCTGTTGTATCTATGCGGCACTCATTTTTCATCTGCCATGTTATATTAAGAATGGCTTTCTTTAAAATATATACGGCGCAACGCAGAATTCTTTGCTCAAATACAAATGCCTGGTAGTTATTTTTAACAATTCATACTTTTATTATTAAACTTGAAATTCTTAAAATTTTTGCTAAAAACCATTAGCAAAACTTCATGAGTTTGTTTTAACGACTTTATCCATGCACCTTTCGTATAACCCGATTTTTGTACAGGTTTGATATTGCAACTTCTCCACTTTATGTAATGCAAGCGAGGCATGGTACTTTAATATAGTACATATTCCTTTCATAAATGCCAAAATACCAGAAAAACATACCTCTACTTGAGACATATCGTGCTCTCTATTATATATGTATTTGTGCCAACAACGTCTGAAATTGTTTTCTGAACAAACAAAATATATACTTTTCTTTCATAAAAATCTTTACCGATAAGTAACTAAACAAGCAAAATAGAACCCTTATTTAATAAATCTTGACAAATAAAGCAGAAAAATATGAAGGTAAAATGAAAAATGCGGTTTTCTCGAAAATTTATATTATGAAAATATATAATTTATTAACTTGGTAAGGCAGGGTTGTCGTACATGGAGAAAGAAACCAAATATTGCTCATTAGCTACTAGATTTTCGGAATATAATCACACCGTATATAATTTTTCAAAGACTCGCGGTTTTAGTGATTTAAATTTTATATTGGTTTTTGGTTTTAAGCTTTAGATGATTTGTAGTCACATAATTCTTACGATAAACCATTTTAGTATTCACTAAGCTTATAACAAACGTGAGTAATTTTGGTAAAGATATACCAGCGATTTTTCTTATACCTACGCGGATAAAGGTCATGTAGATTTTAAGGAATGGTTTAATTTAACGGAATTTAATTTTAAAAGTCTAAAATAAAAATGCACAAGTTTGGAGGAAGATTAAAAGTTATAATATATAAGAGGTATTCAAATCACTTCACATGCTTCTAGAGTTCATCTTCTGACACTTCCAAAAGCATTTACTACGTTCTCTGCATACAAAAGTCACTCACCATTTGTAATGTCGTCCACTACTAGCCTTTTCTTTAAGAAAAAATTCTTTGTAATCGTGTGATGTACTCGAAACCGATTTTTTTTTAAAAGTCATCAGAGCAGAAGAGAGCAACACCAATGGTACTCTCGAAATAAATTATTACGAGTAAGCACATTAACGATAATAAAATCAATCAGACGGGATAAGCTGTCAAAAGTATTTCCAAATGATTTAATCGCGTGTTGTAAACTATAATAGTACTTAACTTGGAATTGATGTGTATCAGATATCAATTAAACACGTCTAACTTGGCGACGAGTATACTGAACATCAAAACCAGATCCAAATACATACATAATACGCTTTCGACGTGATCGTAATAGAAAAAATATAAATTTTACTTCAGCAGGTATTCAAAACAACTAATGTATTAGTAAAACGGGGACATGGATGGAGAAAACTGCGTTACAAAGTAGCAGATGTTGCCTAAATCAATTCTAAGTGCTGCAGCGTAGGCCTTTTATGTGAAAAGGGTGTAAATTCTTACTTAAAACAAATAGAGGTTTAATATTAATAAGAAGTTTAAAATAGGTCCGTATTCCTCACGAGACCATTCAACTATTTACTTCGCAAGACACGGAAAGGGCGGCTCAAAATTAAGATCGTCTATGTTACGGAAAAAATAAGCATCAAAATAAAACGTTGAAATCTTTTTACTTTCAAATCGAATTAAATATTCCAAAAATATTTTATAACAAATGTGGAAACTTGAAAATTTTGAAATGGTCCAACAAACTTTGCGTTTCCCGATAAAAAAAAAGTTTCTCTAAAATGTATTTGGCAAACATCGATTTTATATTAGGCCTGTCTGTGCAAGAATAACATCAAAGTAGAAATAGCATTCTAAATTATCCTTAGTTGGCAAAATATTGGATCTTTAAGCTCACTAACGTATTAGTATGCAAATATAATTTATAAACTTTTATAGGCGTAACTGATGTATTAAATCAGATAGTCTCGTCACGCAAAATATTTTTTATGAGCTTGACTTAATAAAAGTGATAAATAACTGTGTGAATCATAAACAGCGTTAATATAATCAAAAGAATATATAAAAATCGTCCGAGTAATTTAACGTTTCGGGATACAAATTTATAAATAATTTTTCGTGCTGTTGAATTACATTATTTCGAAGAGCCATATAAACATAACGTAAAACAATATAATGGATAAATGTATTTACGGCCTGCTCTGCTTCAACATTTTTTGAAAAAGCTTTTAATTTCACACCGAAATACATTTAGTTTCGTAATCGATCGGACGTAACTCGAACCACTCGAGCGAATACAGTCTAAAAATGATGAAATTACCTGCAAATGCATAAGATGAATTTATCGAATTCCAATCCAAAATCATCTAGCAGTCCCTTTATCGCGCATATTTATTAAAGCAAAAAAACCCTATTTTACAAAATTCGTTGTGAGTTGTGACATGATAAATATTCGAGATAACAAAAAGTATACCTTAACGAGAACTTAGACAAAAATTCTCTAATGAGTACCCATATTTATTATATCACATACAGAGGTGACAACAAAATCTTAATACAAATATTAACGTTCATTTTGTTTACCATGGTATGGATTATACAAACACAATTACAATTTTCTATAATTTGTATGCAGGGCCATGTGCTTTTCTACATCAACTTTCAATCAATATAATTTTACATTGCTAATATTCACGCTGAAATCGCGACTAATTGAAGAAATCCCAAAAATTAATAAATGTGAGGTTATGTTGCAGGTCACCCATTTATTTCAAAATCAATTTAATTATTCCAACCATTAAAACTAAATAAATTTAAATCTAATAATTACAAACATTATTGTACATATTTCCCAAAAAATTCACTATACAAACTAAACATCGTTAACACTAACGACAAACAATTACAAGTTTTTACTTACAATTATGTTATTCTTAAAGTTTTTAAAGAATCTGCAATTAAATATACGATTTACTTTTTTGAAGTGTGCATTTCACAGAACTTCTCAAGATAAAATAAAAAAACTGCTTTTAAAATCTGCAGGAACAGCACAACTTCTACAGTCTTATTTTATCAAGTTGAATAATTATTAGATGTTCTTTTATTATTTCATATTTTAAACTTCTTCAAAAGAGACGTCCGTAATAATTGCTTTGTTCGTTTACAAATATTTAGATGTTTCGCAACGCAGGTAAAAAATTTTTAATTTCACTAAATATCATAAAATAACATTTCTGTTAATGTCAGTGTTAATAAGATATTTACACTATTATTTAGTTTTTTAACATAAGCTGCCAACTTCCTTTATTAAGGTTTTGTAGAATATATTCGAGTTTTTGAGTTAATAGGAACTTTCATAACAAATAAACAAAATATTTTTTCGGTGTATCAGTATCACTCTTATTAACTTTGGTTTAATAAATACACGATGTCTCGTGGGAAATTTTCCTGCTTCTTCGGATGAGAATAACTCCAAAAATGGCGAGTTAGATGTCAACTGCAGTTATTATCCAAAAGCTTGTGTCGTGGTTTAGATTCCACGTCCTTGGTTACGTGTAATCAGTAAGAACTATTGATTTGTAATTCAATCTTGCGGTTTAAGATTATATAGCCGGAAACAAAATAAGTTTCATTGCACAAAATGAACGGCGTTACGCTACGTCAGAAGTTGGTCAACTTTCTGCTTTGACGTCGTTAACGTTGCTATTTTAACCTCGTCTTTCAGTTTTGTTATAATACAGTAGTTGTGAGTATACTGTATAATATAAAACATAATTATTATTTCATCATTCAACATTTCGCTCAATATTTCCTTATATGACACGTTTCTCTACTTGTTTGTTTACTAAATATTTCAGCTTAAAACAACTGCCAATGGCGGTGTTTGAAGGCATATAATTCATTACGAAAAACCTTTTACGCTTACTTCAATTTTTTGTCGTCCGTAATTACACGCTGATATTAAAAAACGGCTTTGATGTGGAACCATTTTTTTGTTAGTTTTTGTGAGCTTGGGCGATTTAATTTTAATTAATTTATTTTTAGCGGTTTTGTTTGCTTTAGTTAAGCTTTACGTTTTAGTGTTTGAGTAAGGGTTTTGGAAAAAACTTTAGTGACTTATCCGGGGTTTGGTGGATATAAAAAAAGCCACTTTGCAAACAGAGTCTTGATAGTTGACGAAGATGGGTCTAAGGATGAGGTATACATTACAAGTGCTATCCCATAAAATGGAAAAAAGGCAAGAAAAGCAAAAACCTGAAGTGCAAAGAGCAGTGAAAAATACGTAGTATATTAGGTGCAGTGAACGTGTGTGTTAACATCTAGAAAAGCGGTTTTTAGAGAACAAAAAGTTTTCTAGTGTGAGGTGGGTGACCTCTATGAAGATTTCCCTCTTCCTGCTCACAAAACAAAAAGAACGCAGAATATAAGAAATTTATGTCTTTTGGAAGACGAAGTTCTTGTTCATGAATTTGAACTTTAAAGTTTCGAAAAATATGGTCTGAAATGGTTATTTAATCGTTGATTATGGAAGATTTGTATACATTCAAATTTTAATAGTTATAGTAACCCGAGTTTGATCGATCATGTCCACGACGTTTGCGCTGTTTTACGGTCGGATCCTGAAATTTTATTGTATCTAAAATTTATTCATACAGAGGTTACCTCTGGTCTATAATCCTGAGTAATGGCACCATTAAAGTTGTAGAGTTTACAAGGTTTCTTGGGCTGATTATGGATAATTTACTAAAATAGTCTCTACATGCGAGGTGTGTTCAAAAAATAACGGGAATCTAGAAATTTTTTTAATTTTTTTCATTTCTTTCACTTTTTCATGTTTTCATCCGTTTGCGATGTATTGGGGCGTCCAGAACGCTCGTCATTTTCAACATTTTCACGGCCATTTTGGAAACGGTTATACTTCTTTTCCTTTCTTTTACTCATAGCAGACTCACCAAAAGCAATATATAACATTTCTAAAACTATGCTAAATGAATTGCCATCATTAACAATATAAGATAGGGTAACAGGTACATCTGAAGATAGCCTAGCAAGCTACTTCAGATGTAAAACAAATAATATGTGCTTCGGAACTTCGCCGAGGTTACTCTTGAATATAACAGGTCGTAGTCCTAAGTTAAGAGGAAGAAGAAGTTATATTTTGTATAAATTTTATGATTAATAATTTTCCCTGTTATTATTATTTAGCCCTATGTGAAGATGCCCATGACTTTTATATTTTTTACTTAACAAAAAAAAATTTTCTATAAACCAATTTCAAACAAAATCTAATCAACTCTAATGTAAGCCTTAATATAGATTACGAAATCCCAAATTTGGTGTCGAAAACTCTATTAGTTTTTGGGATAGTGTGCATACAAAATTTAACTACACACATACGCATACTACATATAGGTATATACCCGTACACCCACTTTTTGAAAATAGTCTTATTTAACTCATGTGATCTCAAAAAGTATAAATCCATCAAAATCTCAATTTATTTTCTGTGCGAAAACAATTTTTTATATTACATTATATATGATACAGTAATTAGAAAGTTATAATAATAATTAAATAAATTTCAATGTTTTTGGTGTTACTTCACACTTTTTGCTATAAAGCAAATTTAACTAATGCCAAAACAAATTTTATTACAGAAATTCTAACAAATTATTTTATCAAAGTTGTAATATTTATTAATTTAATAAACTAAAATGTTTTTATAGAAATTTCATATTATGATCATTGAAACGGATATATCTTTTTACACAAAATAATATAATGTAATAAAACATACATTTATGTAACTAAATTCTTACAAAAAAATACAGTAGCTATAAAACAAAACAAAAAGGAAAAAAAATAGTAAAAATAATGATGCTAATAGAAGAACTGTAAACAAAAAACAGTGTAACAATTGGCCAGTGACTCAAAAAGCTTTTTTTAACATGGTTAGAGAGCGATTCAATAAATTGAAGGATGGATCTTCATTTACATGGTTAGAACTTCATACCAAGATCTCATTTACACGTCCCACAGATGCTTTTAGTTTTTAGGCACACAAGTTCTAGTTCTACAGAATTGGAATGCCACGCTCTAAAATTTTCTTTTAGACACTATTGTGAACTATTAGTAAAAATACCAATAATGAACAAACCAATGAAAATGCCCCACGTTGCGAGTCAATTAAAAGGCGCAAATAAAACCTGTTACTTTCAAAAATTCAGCATTTAATTTATCAATAATAATCGTTATCAATTCTGAAGCTTTTATTATAAATTGTTTGTCTGCTTACGTGGAATACTGTAGTTTAT
Organism: Lycocerus yunnanus; assembly: GCA_036346125.1. Lineage (NCBI taxonomy): Eukaryota > Metazoa > Arthropoda > Insecta > Coleoptera > Cantharidae > Lycocerus > Lycocerus yunnanus. The sequence continues at coordinate 2,681,589 of JARFIX010000002.1, forward strand.
CCATATAATATCGAAAAAAATTCACAAAAAGGCAAAAATATAGGTATATTACATTTTCTACCAATTAATCATAATACCGCAGAGTTTACCAAACGAAACTGAAGAGAATTGTAATCATTTGTTCGATTTTTAAAGGTTGAGATTGTACTTATAAGTAATCAATTATAATAATTATTTTTATAAAATAAACAAATTCATTTTCTTCTAAATTATCGAGTAATTATGTCGGAGTTTTTATTACAATAATAAGAATAATAGCTAATAAAAACAATGGTTTTATTCTTCAATCCGTTAAGCTTGATTCAAGCTTGATTCAAGCTTGCAAATTAAGCTTGATTCACGCTTCCAAATCAAACTTCAATCAAGATTGATTCAAGCTTAACGGATTGAAGAATAAAACCATTGTTTGTTTATCCCTGAATAACCCATTCGCTACTTCCACCGAAATAAGGGCTAAAATAAAGAAAAATTTTGATGTCAATGTAACAACAAGAACTATTAGAAAACAACTAAATGAAAAGAAGCGATGTGGTTGCCTTTACCAGAAGAAACTTTTAATTAGAAAACAAAATCAAACAAATCGAATAGAGTTTGCCAAAGATCAGATTATGTTATAATAGCCAATTTTTATGAGATTTTATCATTTAGAGCGATAAATTCAAATTGAATCCAAATTGAGTAGATCCCATAGGGAAAATTAAAGGAAAGATGAATGCCGAAATGCATAAAAACATATTGGCAGATCATCTAACTACTGAAAATCTACCATTATTGGTTTGAAGATCATGAAATTTCCAACACGATAACGATCCGAAGAATTTGTCGCTCTGGTGCGGCAGTGGCTTAATGATTAAGAAATTTATGTTTTTAAGTGGCCTGCTCAAAGTCTCGACTTAAACCCCAATGATAATTTATGGAAAATTGTTAAAAAGCAAGTGTCAGCGATAAAACCCAAAATATTGAAAAAAAATTGAAAATCATTCAATCGGAATGGTTTAAGATCACGCCATTAGAATGTACCACCCTTGCGAAATCAAGGGGTCGGCGATGTGCTGCTGTAATAGCTCAAAAAGACTTTCCAACTAAGGATTAAATAAGATTTAATTCCATTAATTTATTCAAAAGTAAAGAGTTTTTAATTATAAATAATTAATATTTTGCAGGTGCACTAATTATATTTTCAACAAAGGAATTTTTAATTTTAAATTTTTGTTTTAACTTCTATTTAAATTATTTTGAATAAATTATTGTGTGTTATTTATAATATTATTGTTTTTGTCAAATTAATTTAACTGATTTTATAAAAGAAAAATTGATTAAAATGTTAATTTTACGAATTTTTATTCAAAAACCGGGGGTGTAGTAATTATTTTTCCATAACTGTATGTCCTATAAATTTCAATATTGGTTTATTATTTTTTTTGAGATATTTAGTTTTTTACAATTATTTGTTAAATAAAATTTTTTTAATTTTTACAAGCTAAGTAAAATTTTAAAATTTTCCAACTTACATTTCCACTCTAAGACACCGTTGTACAATGTTGTTTTGCCTTATCAAGGACTCATCAGTTAAACTATTCCTAAATGAATGAAAATGGATTAAAATTAAAATCAAAAACTATATTGTAAAATTTTAGTAATAATTAATGTTTTGACAAACTCACTAGATTCTCAAAACGAATGTCACTAAGTAAACAAAACGTTATTAAAAAAATTAATATTTAAAAAAAACATAAGTTCACCGATTTTACCGTCCATGGGTTTTAGACCGAATGAAATAATAGGTTAGCTCATGCCTCCAAATCAACAAATATTCTTTAAAATTAAAAAATTGTTAAGCATAAGGCAATAAATAAATTAAAATATAATAATGTAAAATTAACATTAAACTTAGAATTTATTAACTAACGTGAAATTTACCTACTACATTGATAATCCTAATCTTTGTACCTAATTATTTACTAATACATTGCTATTTACCTAATACATTGGTACTTAATCTATTGATAATCTGTAGATAATTGATTCTTAGTCTTCCTTACAGCATTATAAGCTATAAGAGTCAACTTATTATAAAATATAATAGCAACTGGAGTTTTGTAGAACAACGGCTTTTGAGTTTTCCTGCAAAAATGTAATATTTTTGGCTTTTGCGAATTTCAGATTTTTTTCTTTTTAGTGATAGTACGGGTTTCATGTAAGAACACAAAAAAAAAAAAAGCTACAAAGTTGCCGAATTGGAAGAGATTTTTGCTAAATTAAATACGGAATTTTAAGAATAACATGTTTATCTCGTAATCTTAAAAAATCGCTATCGGGCGTCCTGAAATGTTGCAAGCTAATAAAAAAATACGCGTCTCCTCATTTTGGATATACAACAATATATTTAGCGACGAGTAATTCTGGAATATAAGCACCGTCGGTCTGCATGATTTGAAATGGATTCGATCTTAAGTAAATCATTTATAGCCAAATTTGTAATATATTTGTTTATAATAGCATCGATTCTGAAGGTAAATGGATATACTGTGCTATAAAAAAGATTGCATAAAAATTGTTGGACTAAGTATATTTTAAAACGTGAGGTAGCCTCCAGGTAAAACGTTTTAAAAATCTCAGTGTCAAAGAAGCTTTTGCTTTAAGATTTCCTTTACTGTAAAATTGTTTACATTTTGATATCATCCAAAAATATTTTCAACACATTGCATTTAGAAAAATTTCAGTAGAAGCGCGGAAATTTATCTCGACGATTTAAATTATTTTCATTTAAATATTATTTATCAAAGCAAAACAAGTTTAAGGTTAATTTGGTTGAAGTATGTGACCAAATATTTAATTACTGTTTTTAAACTTGCACCTTGATAAAATGTTGGCAAATAGAATACCCAAATTGTAAATAGCGGCCATGTTTATTTCATCGCTAATTTATTTGAAAATTACCACGTTGTGGTATACACCGAAAAAAATTCAATTTTTGCTTTTCATATTTTAATTGTATCAGCTGCGTTTAGTACTTTACATAGCAAGTAAAGTAAAATCTTTTTCAACGCATAAAAAATCGCGTTTGTAACGTAATTTTCAGTTTCTGTTTAAAATTGCAACTTGTACGTTGCAATATAATTCAATGTAGGTTTTCTTTAAAATCGTGAAAATATTTATTTAAGAAACTTGTTATATGTCAATAGTTTTACACTGAACTTATCTATCGATAAATTATTTATAAGTAACTTATTTTATTAGTTTAAGTTTGAGATGATGTTTATACTGATCATTGTAAATTTTATACTTGAGGGATGATTGTGAAATATTTGTTAATTTTAAACTTGTTTTTATTTCTAGTTAGTATTTAGAATTAATTTATTAACTTGTAATTATTATTATGTTTTAAGAATGAATTTAGTTATTTTCAAGTTATGTGAATTTTTAATTGAATTTATGAATTAGAAAACTTTTCCACTTACTATTTTAAACGTATTTTTAGCCTAAGATATAATTGATTTCAAAGATTAACTTATGGAAAACTATAATTAGTTTAACTAAATGACAATGAAAACCGTTATTTTGAATTTTTACAAAATTTATCATCGACTTAAAATATTAATTTTTTTAATGCTCCAAATTATTTTGAATAAGTATGAACAAAATCTGAAAAATGAAAAATGGAAAAGAATAACAAATGAGGCAAAATCGGATATTAGACTGTGAAATTGAATGTAAAGTAAATGGGGACTAAACCACCCCAATAAACGGTTTTGTTAAAATCTCCACGGAGATAGCAGAGATTCCTTCAGGAATGAAATGCTGTAATAATTTTTAATAATAATGAACAAAATCAGAAACAATTAAAATTTCAATTAACTTGAAAATAATTAAATTTATTTTTAAAGCGATAGTTAGTATTTGCTACGATAACTACGATTTTAAACATTAAAACTATATTATTGCAGTTATTTAGTACTTAACATATCTAACGACGGTTAATACATTAAAATAATAATAATCAAGTGCTAATTATGGTTAACAATAGAAAATTTTAATTATATAATAACTAAATTTTTAATAATAGAAAATTTTAATTTTTAATAATAAAGCGGAATTGGGGTAATTCATTAAATTACTTAAGCAGCGCTAAATTTGAATTTGGAGAAATTAAAAATTTTTTAGAAATTTTTAGAAATTCAAAAAAAGACGATGTTGCTGAATGCGGCCGTGCTATTTTGAACTTTTTCGTTGGTAATGTGTTGTGAAAAGATATCTACTAGTTAGATTTTCTATTGTTGTTAATAAATATATTTAGTTTAGAAATATCATACAAGTTTTTTGTATGGTATTTCGCTTCTTTGTTTTGCTATTTAAAAAAATCAAACCAACTCTGAGGTTAATTATGACTTGATTAGTTGATCGAGTAATCTAATGAGTTGATTATCGGGATTAGTGAATTTAAATAAATAGAAGAGCAAATACCATTGCACATTTGTCAAGTGCAGTGACATTTTGCTATAGCACGTTTTCTATCGAAATAGTGTGTAGTAAATGAAAGGTTTTCCGCATTATTTTTGATGTCCTTATATGTTTTTTCCACAAAAAATTAGATAAAATCTCTTTATATTATTGGTCATGTCTTAAGAAAGAATTAAATGATTTCAAGTTTAAATTAGTACATTTTTTACCACTTACATATTTATTATTTATTTAAACAAAATATTTATAGTCTATGATATAGTAGATGTTCATGTATATTTCGAATTTGTTAATTCTCATGAGAAGCAAATTGACTATCAGTATGATCATAATCAAAATGATCATGCATACTCGTATATAGAGAGTTTGCCATCCCCCTTTGTTATGAAATATTCAACACAGTATTTATTTACAATAAATTTAAAAACTTAATAACACTTAACTCAATGGTAATAATAATGATAATGGTGAATACTTGAATGTTGAATTGTATATCATCTGTTGCAGGGGTACCAACAGTATTGCTACTACCACCCGTAATGCGGTAGTGTTACTAATTTAAATTTAAATATTTATTTAAATGCACTTCTCCACACATATGACTAGATAAAATTTTGTTTAAAATAAATAAGTATTTACTAATTTACAAATTCAATTAAAAATTTATTCTTAAAATATAATTTAATAAGAACGTACGTTAATAAAGCAATTAACAAATGAAATCCAATCAAATGTTCTCGTATTCCGTTTGATAGTTATAATAATTTTTCCTGTTAATACGATTATATTGCGACTGTAAAAATAATTCCTTTTTTGAATAAAATATTTGACAATAAAGATAGCGTATTTAAACATCAGGATTATAAAAGTTCTAAGCACTGCCACAACATTTTTCATTAAAATTTCCACGTTATTGTTTAAATTATATTTAACTTCAAAATAAATAAAGTAATCTTTTTATCCCTTAACCGATTAAAACTTTAAAACATTTGTAATCTTACCTTACTTTTTTTACGTTACTTGTACTACCCAGTAATAAAACTTAAAGCAATTAGTAATGTTGTCAAAACTTGAGTAATCCTCACCTGCAAAAGAAGAGTAATTAATATTTTTTATAATATCTATTAAAGGTATCAAATATAAAATTTGCACCAAAACTGTTAAATCTAAAACAATAATTTAAATAACGCATGTGGTGCCAAAACAGTACAATTATTGTAAGACGTCGTTTAGAAAACTTGGGTACCATTGTCTACTTCATGTCAAAAATAACCTAATGTAAGTATCTCGATAGTATGAAAGTAACTCGATTATTTCCTTAGTTTAGTTTTTCAAGATTAGGCTCAAATAAGCGGCAGTCTCGATTAACCGAGAATTGGTACTGTGGGATCTTCGTTTGGTGCATCGTCCTTACAATCAATTGCTATATTATGTACAATAAGTCCAAAAATTGTCTCGTTTTTTAAACGCATTCCTAGATTGTACATCCAATGCTCCAATTACACATGGAAATTGTCTGATTTTATAAAATCAAAGTTGTATTTTCCTCATGTCTTGTTGTGTTTGAGGCATAAATATATATTGTGGTCGCAATTAAGCAATAGCATTGGTGACATCGTTTACAATTCTGCTTATGGTTGGCCGACTAACATTAATGTGGTTACCCAAAATTTGTTGGAATTTTCCAGACGTATAAAACTTTAATGCAATTAGGACTTGGTTTATAACTGAAATTGCTTTATTCCTTTTTGTTTGCTTTTCTAACTGTGGACGAATTATAAGAATCAAATCACGAACAGTATTTTTGCTAAACCGATATCTTACTTTAAATTCGTAGTCGTCTAGAAAATCAAAAGCATTTCGCCTGTCCCTTATAATTTGCTCACGTGGCATTGCTTGCAAAATTTCTTCCACAAATTCCATATCAGAATCAGAACTGGACATATTCACTACAATTATTGATAGTTTGACTTTTAATATTGTGTGATACGTTTACTTCTAACATAGCAGAATGCAATGTGATAAATGTAAACGACTACAAATTAATGGTAGTCGTAAGTTCGAATTCCACAACTGCTTGTTGTGTAATGCCCATAATTGAGAAAACGCTAAATTATTAGGTATAATTGATTTCATTTAAATTACTTATATATTTAATGTATAAGTTGTTAAATATTCTTATCCAAATAATTGATAACCAAATTTATAAATTTTATCGCTCACATATTTAAAATAATGATTTTAAACACAACATATCATAACCTAAAATAAAGTATATATTGTTAAAATCCATTTCGACGTTGTAATTGTTTTGAAGTGTCCTTTTTCATATTTATATAAAGGTAATAGTTTTTGCATTTAAATAATAAATAAACTTAATTTAAATAATCATTTACTTTAGTTCAAATGAACCTGTCTATTTCAGTTTTTAATTTCCCATACTTGCTTGTGCATCGAGGAGTTATACGATTTCTGGAACTTTTCTACTCGTGAAGGTATTTAAGGTGGCAAATCACGATTTAATGTTTTATAATTGAAGTTATTTTCAGCTTAGAAACAAAAAAAATGGCAGCTTTTGGGAAATTCCTCTACCACCCCCGCTACACGTCGAAATTGCTAAATTAAAAACATTTCTACCTCCGGGTTTATTTGAAGTGTATGCGTGTGATGGTGTATCGACTTTTTATGTTACTTTTCCTTCCACAATAATAGGTATAACAAATTTAACTCAGCTCCGACCTGGGCTTTTTGTACTTGTGGAGTCTTTCATTTGTAATGGCTTCAAATATGGAGAGATAACTCGGGTGCTTGATAGTATTACAATAGCTTCTTTTAAAATTTGTGGGAATGGCCCCCTTGTTTTTATTAATAACAAATAATCGGTTTTGAATCAATTATGCTATATTAAATATAAATTAATTAAAAGTGTGTAGTACGTTTATAAATAAAACAAATGAATGAGTATAGTTTTTATACATACATACAAGTTTTTAAGGGGAGGTTCTATACTCACAGTTTGCACAGATTTCTCAATATTTTACTTCCAATGTCACAAATTTTTGAAAACCAACCAACATTTCGAAGTCAATAATTTATTAAATATCAAAACCTATTTTCTCAAATGTTGGAGTTAATTATTAATTGGATCTAATAAAATAAAACAAAGTTTTTTTCTCCAAGTGTTTTTATTATTTCCCGAAACGCGTCTCAAATAATAGAAAGACTTTTTTTTAAAACTTATAAAATTTAAATTAATCTTAATAAATAACGGATACAGACCAAGTATGAATATTTGTTGTTTTAATTATATCACTAGATGCATCTAAAAGTCGTAAGGGATGTTATCATTGATAAATTCTGTAAGTCATTTTTTTGTAAATTATTAATCAAACGATTGATTTCAGGGGTGCATTCAACATTTCATCGTAGAATAATTTTGGTTGTTTGTATTTCCAATTATTAGGCTTTAGAAATTCTATTTTTAATTGAGTTGCTTTTTTTTCAACTTTGGTATTCAAGTCTTCAACTTGGGTTTCCATTTACATCAATGGCGCTTATGTCGTTCTGTCTTGTTCGAGTAAACATATTACAATTTAAAAAGTAGGTGCCTATTCCACGAGGTATATTATTTTTCCCTTTCGGTTTTTATCACTTTTTATTACTATATTTTTATATACATATGTATAATATATAAACAAATATGTAGGAATCACGTTGGAGACTTTTGAAATAAACACCCAGTAGGGTAAGTGTTAGAAAAACAAACATTTAAACGTTTTACAAGTTAGAAATAAAGAAATGCCATTAAAATTAAGTGACAGTTACTTTTTAAACGACAATTTTTTAAAATCCTTTAAATATCTTTCACGACAATTCATTTTAGTACTTAGTTGAGTAAAGCTAAAACTATTTTGAAATAAGCGATGACAACATTAACTGACATTAGGGAACATTTCCAAGTTTCTCTACAAATTATACTTGTCTCCCGTTAAAAATTTATATTTGCTTCCCTAAAAAAATAATATAAAATGATTAAATTTTTTATGTATTATTAAATATTTTCTTTTGTTTTTCATCAGTTTGAGATAAACGGAAGCACTTTACCACTAACGGCTAATATTTGTGTGTATCATAACGAACAATTTAGACCTATAATATACAGTTAATCTTCGTTATGCATTTCAACCCCTAAAGTAGAAATATATATTCATTCGTTGACTTAAACGTAACATGTAATATTAAAGTAGCTCTAGGTTTCTCGTTACATAAGCTTTATGGTTTTGCGAAGTGGTGTGTTTGATTTAGTGCACCCCTTAAAGAAAACACAAAAATATTGAGAAAAATAACACACTTCAAAAAAACTTGAAAATTTAGTGCATTTTGCAATTCGAAATTTTAAACTTAAAAAATGATATTCCATTAGCTTTCGTAATTGCTACAAACAGGATAGTAATCGATGCACAATCTGATGGAGCAGTTTTCATTAGTACCAATTAATGTAACAGAATAGAGTCGAAATGGCCACTTCTTTAATTAACAGCAGCACTCAAAAATGTTATTCAACACGGTTAAGTATGATAGGAATTTACAAAAATACATTAAAGGGCATTATTAACAATCATAAACGTTAACCCAATAGGATGATTACAAACTTCTTGTTACTTGCTCAAGTAAATAGTTATACATAGTAGCCTCACAACAAAGATAATCAAAGACTCTACATACAAACGGCCAATGTTTATAGTTACTTACAGTTGATTAAATGTACTAACATGAAAGCGCAAATGATAAAAAATTATATATTATTATTCAAAGACCAACATTAAAACAAATGCAACAGTAATGTTACTAGTCAGATCACGACCAAAAAATAAATCACATTCTCACCACCGCGTCAATTTAAGTTAGGTATTCAATCAGACCGCAAAGCAATTTTCAAAAAGTCTATAACAGGGATAATGATAGATCAAACTTTTTTCAATCTTTTGCTATGTATGAAAAAAGTTTTATATATTTTCTAGCCAAACGTATTTTGCGATGTTTTAGGCAATTTATTAATTTTTTTTCTAATAAATCTAAAACTTCAGGTTAATACCATATCAACTGCCACGCAGGTAATTTAAAATCAATTTAACAGGATTCAAATCGGTAATTTTTAATTTTTGGAGATTTAGGATTTTCGTTAAGATTGTAGTTTATCGATTATTATTTCGTTAAAAGAATAAAATTTAAACTGGATGAGGTTTTGCCCAATTCAATGGTGATAAAATACTTAATTAGTTAGACAAACTAATTTTTTTTTCTTGTGAAAACTCGTTCATTTTATAAATGTAATTCTTGCGGAAATGCACTAATTCAAACAGAAGAAAGTATTTGCTGAAAATAATTCCTGTTATAGAGAGCCCTTGGCAATAATATTACTACAAGGCAAGAGATAAACTAAGAACCTTAATTGATAAGTTTACTAAGAGAGGTTGGCTGTTACACAAAGCATCTCTTAGAACAACCGAACTGCGCGTTAAACACCTTTGATAGCTAAGTTGCTCCAGACTTCAAGTGGATCGAGATCATTGCATAGCAGTAAGTTGTAAATTAGAATACAATAAAAATTGTAAACCAAGAAAATAAAAAAGCAAAAATAATATTTAACTCTAAATTACGTAAAAGTAAATAGTAAAACAATAGCACATGAAGGAACATAAATAAAGTCCAGGGAAATCAAATAAATCTGCGCACCCCGATATAGTGAAAACAGCGATACAGCAGCGTTTATCTATTTTAACAAAGTAAACTCATATTTGAAAGTATAAAAAACATAGTAGTACTTAGCTTTCGCAAAGTTTTTCCAGCCATTGTAACAGTTACAAGCATTGCAATTAAAGAACATAGCGTGAAAGACGGTTATAGCGTGATCAATTGCTAACGCTAAGGTATCCGGTTCAAATTAAAAAAAATAAACAAAAAACTTTCTCAAACCGTCTTCTTTGAAGGACATGTAAATCCGTCGGTTCCCTAAGTTGATGAATTGCCATCATTAACAGGTGCATTTAAGGCAAGTTTAACAAGTTACCTCAGATTAATAATTAATATGCATATGGTACTAATAGTGACTTCATAACACCACCCAGATGGTGATTTACTATACATAAATAGAAAGAGACACGTCTAAATTAAGAGGAAGAGTTGATTAAACTAACTATACTAAAGTCGTTTTCAAACTTTGTTGTTTCACGGCACCAGTATATTATTTTGCAGCTTACAGAGCAGTTTGCGGACTAAAAGTCAAAAACTTAAATAATGTCAAAAACCAAAACATATCAGCAATTTTTTGGCGATCGATAATATTTCTTGGCACATTTTTCCGTACTTCGCGATTACCAAGTTTCCATGTCTAAGAACTTAGTTGCGACCATGAAAAATTGCTGATATGACAAAGTATTTGAATGCGTAAAGCCAAAAGTCAGGTGCTTTTATTTACTAACTAAATGAAAAAAAAATTCTGCAGGTTAACGTAAAACCCAAATCACGGGAATAATAAGATTTGCAGAAGCGACCCATTGTTCGAAGCCCAATTACTACTACTTATGCACGTAGTACTTATACCTGTACACGTTTTGCATAAATAATGCTTCTGTCGGTCAAACAGAATTCATTGTTCGTTCAGATAACACAAGAAACTGATTTATTTTGTTTATAAAAATTGGGAAGGTTTGCGGAAAGCTACATCCCAAGTCGTATAAATAAAGCAGATTGAATCGGCCATCGAGATGTGATCGGCATCAATAAAAGGATTTGCGTTGGAAATTTTCCCCACAAGATTCCTACCAGCAGGTTTCTGTATCCATAATTTTTAAGTTCATCTTCATGTTAGGATAGGTTGAGAAGTGACGACGATAGAAAGGATGATGCAAAAGACAGGTATAGGCGTTTATAGATAAGCGGTACGCTACCTTGCGGCCAATTTTTAAACCAATGATGTAGGTTAATGAAATAGGCTCGCGTGTATTTTAATGTAAAGTTTTGAGTTTTCCTAACAAAATTTTAATAATAGGTAGATGCTTTTGTTCAGTTTTCTGTTGCAATTCTATGAATAAAAGAAATCCGAAATTAGTTTTCATGCCTTTCCCCAAAAAGGACAAGAAAGTGTACATAAATAACAAATTTAACAACATTTTGTCATTGTTATGTCGACGTAGCATTTCATTGTTGCAGCGTAGCTTACTTTGATTGTTTGTTTTTCCCTTCAGAGAAACGAAATTGTATTTATGGGATTTGGATTGCTTTTCATCTTCAATGGAAAGCGACGATTATTTGTTTGTACTCGTGGACTTCAAGTCTTCAACTTGGGTTCACTTTTATTTTCTTTTGTTTATATGTTTTGTAATTGTCTCATATGTTAACATTTATACACACGCAAACCAGTTTTTTTGGGAGAATAAATTAAAACTCCTAGTCCTTTGTTTTATTAATCCTCCTCCATGAACGGATGGTTCATTATCTTGGATCAACTCACGCCGGATTTAATCATCGCCATATTTTCGTTTGATAAATGTTCAAGGGTGTGTGTAATAACGAATTGCTCTGCGTTTATTGACTTTGATTAATAAGACCGATTACAGGTAGATCTGATGTATTTAATGAGATTATTGTGCGTTCTTTAATTTTAGAATTTTCCACTTATGCAAAACCGGAGTTCGGTAACATTGAACCAAGAATATACCAAAGGTAGAAGAATTCCCAATGACAAAGGATATTTTTGACGAGATGAATACGATTCTCTTGTGCGGAGCTGAGTGAGTTTTAAAGCTTTAAGGGTGTGCAATGCTTGTTATTCAATGATGAAATCCTGTACACATTTGCAGTCATTTTTGTGTTGACTGTTATTGTTTAGTCGACGGGGAGTTCTTTGTTGCATGCAGCGAATTTTAATTGTTTGTTTTTCCCCGTTAGGGAATTCAAACTGTAATTTTGGTTTGGCTGCTTTCCATCCTCAATGAAAAGCGGCATTGATTGTTTGATTTTGTGAACGCAAGGCCCTAAATCTGAATTCACTTATACTTGCTTTGTTTTGTATTCACATGCCTTTCGGGGATAATAAATTTAGACAATTAGTTAGTTGTTTTATTTATTCGTCCCAATAGGTTACCTGTGTGGAATTCATGGCCCTCGCATACCGTCGGAGCTAGCCAATGCAAGGGCAGGGGTAAACGTATATTTTTAACGAAGAGGACCCACCTCTTGGTTTAACATTTTTCTTCTGAACGACTAAGTGCTTTAGGGAAAGAGGAAAAACTGTTATAAACTTTTGTGAACTTTTTGATCGTCGACACCTTTAATTTGATGAGGTTTTGGGCTCATTGCTGTAGTTTTTAAATTTAATTTATTATATCAAGTGGTCCAGTACTTCGATCGCACAAATAAATTACATGCCCTGCGTGTAGAGCCGCTTTACTTTCGTAAATACACTTCTAACTATCAATAAACATACCAACAATGTTAATACCACTAATATGCACTGTGGCGCTGCGATCTTAAATTGAAACGTCTATACACCAAGAAAATTATTTTTTGGTTCTAATTATAGAGAGAATATAACAAAAAGGGAGATTCGTCTGAGAGTATTTTTTGGGAATGAAAAGATACACAACGTTTAATTACAGAGACGTAAAATCCTTAAAAAAATTGATTTTTTGATGTTAATTTAAACGTAATACCAAATGTTAGCATTTACGAACCACTAGCGTAGTGTAAGCTGCTTAAAAGATCAGCTTTAGATACATAAGCGAGGTCACACTGACATTTCCCGCCACAAAATTGTTGTCAATTTACATTTGCTAAAAAAATATTTTTAACTTTTTAAGTTTATAATACCCTACGCTGCTATATTTAGAGAAATGTAATTTAAAACGCAATATATTAAGTACAACCTAAAATTTTCCGAAAAAATTAAAATCTTTATATAAAGAGCTATTCGAAACGGCTTAATTTTACTTTTGTTGAAAATAAATTGTAAATTGAGTGCGACTTAAATTAATATTTAATGTAAAAAATGAAAAAGTTGGTCCAACTTCTTGATATTCTTTATGAAATTACAAATCTTTTGAAAAAGATAATGTAGTCAATTAGAAAATAAATAATTCTAATTTATAACCTCCAATGTTTTGGCTTTAGCAAAATGCCCGAAAAATTTCTCATAACGCTTTAATTACTTTATATGGGAACAATGATATAAAAAGATTAAACCACGTTCACGGTACGTGACAAAAAAGAGAAAATTAGAGCAAAAGAGCAGTTACTAACTACTTAAAAAAATTACCAAGCACATATACGCACCTAATTATTATAAAATAGAAAATCAGAAATTGACAAAAGGGTAAATTTAATCGGACCGAACAAAGTGAAAATTTCTCCCCCCCCCTTCTGGACATTTTAGGAAACTTGTCAACATTTCAACATTTTTGTGCGATTGTGCGATGATAGAACAGCAATAAATTTTTGTATGAACCTTGTAAACGTGTTAAAGCATTTACTCACTCTTATTTAAATACGAAACTACTTAGGTATTCAAATCAGGTTATATAACTGAAAATATTTTGTATATTTTAACCCAAGTTAATTACAATTCAACTTAATATTAACGCAATTTACCCGTAGTAGGTAAGTAAAAACATATTTATTTATATCGGAATTACCTGATTAGAAACTATAGGCATTAAACTTAGATTTCCATTAAAATTCGAGTTACATTCAGCATTAGAATTTATATATGTACGTGACGTGCAGGATTCAAGAGCCAATATACAATTCCAGTCAAACGCACAACGTTGACGTGTGCTTTACACACGTGTTTGAATCAACCGTTTCAGAACGATTCAAGCAAACAATCACTACCAAAACTTGAGCAAGTAAATAAATAAACTATACCTATAACAATAGTATTAACTTTCAAGCGCACGTCAGTAAACACTTCTTTTCAAAGATCAAAATTCAATACGAGATCGCCGTTCTAAACTTCTATAATAAACGCTTCGAATAATGTAAAGCTAATTTTTTCAACAAAGGTGCTCCAAGACTTCAACTTACAGTCCAAATATGGACGTTTCAAAAAATGTTCTCAAATACAATTTAAAAAAATTAGGTCTGTTAAAATATCACTAAATATCTAAATACATTTTCAAACTCAGTACTTTCTTAAATATGTAATTTTGAGAAATATTTCAAGATACTGAATATTTCACATTATTTGAACCAATACCAATTTTTAGTATGGCATCTGTTAAATTGCCACGCAAAATTTTTCTGATCCATTTTGATGTATAATTTCGGTATATTATATTGTTTTTATATTTTACTTATTGCTATTTTTACGGCTTATTTTGCAATATACACAGTAACGGATTTCGAGATTTACATCAGGAAAGTAGCAAAAAGGTTTTCGCAAGCTGCTTACAAAACAGTTAATTCTGTTAGGTTGTTCGGTAGGGTATTCAGTAAAAAATGCTACTTTGTGAATTTCTGTCAATGTTACTGTAGAACTACATATTATTTTAGATAATAATACTTAATAGGTAATTAAGAAATTTAAAAAAATAAAAAACTTTTCATCGCCTTTATAAAATTCACTTGTGAACCCCTTGTTTGTTTGCACATCGCCAAAAAGAAGCATATTTCAAGGTTTTTTGCTATTTAAATAGTTTTTTACATTTTTATTTTTTGGTTGTATACTTATTACCAACGAATCTGAAGTAATAAGTAGTAGCCGGTTAATTACATTTAGAATTGTTCTCTTAAGAACTTTGTGTAAAACTGAGATGATACATTAAAAAATGTTTACTCTGTACTTCAGCCTCTTCCTCTGATGATATTTTAATGAGCAGCAAAGTATGTTTTATGACAGTTGCCCCATGTAATAAAATCTTATGCGCCGTGGGACACATCGGGTATCACTGATAAAGATTAAGATATCATTTAGTATAAAAATAATTTGGTAATTATCGGAGAACACTATCAAGAACAAACACTTAAACTGCCAATGAAATCTATCAGATTGCATTTGCCGTATCTGGCTGAAATATCATAAAAGATTTGCTGCAATGTGAACATTCAACTGTTTTATTAATTTATTTCTGCTCTAACTTTCTACATGAGCGACTTATTATCTAACCAAGTGTATTCTCTTAGAAGCAGTCCTTCTTTCAAATTATTACATAGCAGAAAAATTTTGACATCTCTTCAATATCTCATAGGCGTTGGTAGAGTGAAAAATACAAAATTTATAACATGCCACCAGTGTATGTCAAATCAGGATTCTCAAAAAGTAGCTGAAAACCTGAAACTTTCGAAATCTCGCTTGTCGAAAGTAAGCAGTTGTAGGAAAAAATTAAACAATTCATATTCCCGATGGGGTAAGATTTAACCAAACCAATGATTTTGTGTATTTCCTGAAAGTTACATAGCAAAAGTTTTAAACTTTTTACTACTCTGCGAATTCTGAATCACGGTGGCACGGAAAAAGTTTGCATTTCTTACCCTACCTAGATCTTGTTTCACTTTTACTCCAAATTTTGCGTGTTTCACTTTGATCTCACTTGATCCTGTTAAAGTTTATTGCACGCGGCGTTTGTAGTTTTACTTCATCAACGCGGTTTCCTCAACAAAGTCGAATATGCAGTTGATGGGAATTTATGCAATATATCTTCGGTTACCGGATAAAGATAGCCAAAATGTCTTTGCCTTTTCATCGCTAAGGCTGGGAATTCGCATAAAATGTGGAATGAGTTTAGTCCTTCCTTCCCACATCCTGCATGACTTTCAACTAACTTCAAAATTTTGAGATGTTTTCTTGGTGAGCAGTGTTCTGTAAAAAGTCTTAGTATCTTCCTCAGCTGTGGTCTGCTCAGCTTTAAGATTTGCTTTGATGAACATCCGCGACTTTCTTAGTCCTGGAAAGTATTTCCAGTAAGTAAAGTGCTGTTTATTTAGTGCGTCCCTAGTTGTCTCATTTGCAGTCATATACGTATGCTATTTTCCTTAAATTGGTCTAGACCCACCAAACATGTTCCTGCAGTTTCCCTGGCGAGAGAAGTAACAGTCAAGATTCTCGGATCGTGATTTTTACTATTTTTAAAGTGGTTTATGAAAAGTGAGGGTCTAATTAGCATATAAAAAACAAAATTTACAGTTGGTTTACAAATTTCGGAAAAAACGGCTTTAAAAATTAATTTGAAATGCAATTTTCTCATTGGCTCTTTTGAACTGTAACCCACCAAAAATTTAAGTAGGTTGTGGCGACAGTAAATATACCATACTCTCGGTTTTTACAACTAATTAAGAAAGATGAGGATGTAATTAACAAATGAAAAAATAAAATTTGTGATGGGTCAACAAATTTCGGAAAAAATTCACTTTTTGTGTGAATCCTTGTCTTGAAGTAGCTGCATTTGTGCTTTACTTACTAAAAACATCCCCCAAGACGATCCAACTTAAAAAAGTATGGAAGTTGACCCGAAGGATGTCAGACTCCCTCCTAATGCTGCTCCACTTAGCACCCCCCTATGATTCATTCGTGCATATCAAAGCACACGCACCGCTAATACAATGTATAAAATTATTGCGTAATATTGCGCAATAATGTATTTACATGAATTTCTTATGGGAAAATTGTAATTTTCAAAATTACATTGTGGTCTTATTACAACTCCGACAAGATTGATCCTCACCTTAAAGAGCTTGTATTTCTCTGTTCTTTTGTTTGGAATGCCATTTCTATGGGAAAAAGTGTATTTTTGATTCCGGGAATCTTAACTCTCACCGGCAAGGGAGTTTACTTTAAACCGTTGGCTTGTAACCACACCCGTTCAATTTAATAATAATAATAATGTTAAAAATTTTATTTACGTTTACTTGTGAAGAAAACAGGCATAATTTAAAAATTATGTCATCAATAGAGTTTCAACTACACTCTCGCCAAAAGATAGTTATCTGGAATATAGTTATTAACCTATGGAATTCAATAAAAATTTTTATTCAACTTTGATAAAACAATAAAACGATTCCCAGTTTGTCATAATTTTATTTATTTTAACTGGCCCCCTTTAAGATTTTAGGAATTTTACTTTCCCATTTACGCAGTAAAGGAAATTATTTTTCCATGTAGTTGATTCAGATCATCTGAATATTCCATTCACGATTATAATTAGACAAAGTTTGATGTAACGATGAGACTAGAATGCACTGTACATTAAACAACAGCCAAAACAATGGGTAAAAAATAGTGAACCGGGGTCAAAAAATATAGCCTTTCCTAAGTACTACTAAGATTATGGTTATTGGTTTTTGAGGATGCAATTGAAATCATTTTTATCTATTATTGTGAAAAGGGAATTAGTGAATGCTTTGAGTGGCACAAAAATAGAAGGCAAAGAAAAATAACCACATTTGACTAGGAATAAAATTCTGTTTCATCAAGTTAAAAAGGCAACAGTTGAAATTTCCAAAATACAATTTTTACATCTACGTTATACGTAAAAATTTGCTCTTTTGCAATTTTTAACTGTTTCCAAACTTTGAAAAACGATTGAAAAAAACATTACTTACAGTTCATAGATCAATGCTGTAAATGACTATTTTGAAGGGTTGAAAATGGAGTAATGGCTTTCCACTATCGTTGCACTAAGCGCATAATGGTAAGAGAAGACTGCCAAAATTGTCGGTTGTTTCGCATGATTTATCACTGAAAGATTGGAATGGTAAATCTCGGTATAGTAAAAAATTACAGCCAAGTTTCGAGTAGAAACGACGCCCAGTCGCTTTAATCCCTAAATTACAATATACTGACAAAGATTACATTTTAAAATGAATACTAACTATATGTAGACTTTTGAGTACTTCGAGAGGGCTAAAAATTTATTTTGAAATATAAAACTTTTTCTTTGAAGTACTGCCGATATTTTATACAAACGTTAATTTTGTCAAAAGCTTTTTTGTATATAAGAACATCAAGAAACTTGCTTACTTCTATTGCTATAATTATTTTAAATCCGGAACGTTAGTTTTTCAGTTTGTAACTTGTAGGCACTGAAGATTTCAGTAGGGGTACGTTTAAAATTATATCCGCATATTCAAAACGTGTCGAACGGAAGTCGATTTTTAATTTAATCAAAATTCAAATAAATATTCTGAATTTTAAAAATGATAATTATTAAAGACGAGTTTACCAATTCGGTAAACTACAATGTACCGAGATAACTGTATTTCCCGTTCTAGTACGTGCAATGCTTACTTAAATAAGTTACAAACGATGATGTATGTTTGGTTGTCTTTTTTCAAAAGTTCATCGACTACAACATTATGTAAAGCTCTTTTATGTTGGTAATGATTATTCATAAGTTAAAATTCCAGAGGATCTGCAGTAACGGCAATGTATTAGTTATTTTTTTTAGTATAGCGAACGAATGATAAGGGAAACCAGTAGAAATTCTAATTAAAAATTCTAAATTGTTAGAAATATTATAACGGGTATCATAATTCATAAAGGGTTCGTTAATTTAAAAATCCTTTAAATATTCCATTTTTAACTAAATTTTATTACCATGAAACAAATCTGCAAATGCTTATAACATCTTGTTGGACTTCAAATTTCATCTAAAAATAGTAGGCACATAATGTTTGTAAAAATTTTTTAAATTTTAATTACCCGCATAACTGATGGTTAAAATTTCTGTCATAAAATGAAAAAATAATGAGGCACATTGAAGATGGTCAGGGTCGGCAGTTGGTCGAGTTGGCATGGAACTACATTTTGCACATTTAATTATGGTTTCTTGCATTCCGTTCCAAGCACTTGATGTTTTAATAGCATTTATTTTAACAATTCATAGATACTCTTGTAAAGTTAAATTCACACCCAAGAACGACATTCTTTCATATTGCTCTTAAAATCTCTCATACTTGTTCATTTTTACGCTCAGTGATTTAACAATAATTTTACATTCCTTCTTTATAATAATAATAAAGCCTTTTATTTCTGTAGTAATTTTGGTCCTCCATTGGTCTCTAATTGGAAATAATTCACCTTCTATATAGTATCTCTCATCGCATGTTCGAATCATCTTATTCTTAGTGACACTACAAATTTCATACTTCATCACTGCTTTGTTCTCATTTTCCTTGTTGCACACTTATTCCAATATTTTTTTGCAAAAAATCTATCTCTCAAAAATTCTCATCTTTTGTTCTCTTCTTTTCTGCTAAGGCATAACACACTATAGTTTAAGGCCATAAGCATCCTCAGTGTGTTGATTGCTAATCAACCTGGTTCGACTCCGAGCGACGTAAAAACTTTATTCTGATCGTTTCCTTTCAAAAGGCAATTACAAACCAGCGCAGTAAAGACTCCCACGTTATCCTACATATGTGTTAAAATTTAAGTTTAGGATTACAATTACATAGGTAATTACATAGGTTTGGCTATTGTAATAAAGAAAGAATGCAATAATTACAGAATATTAGAAAATAATTAACTGAATAAAATATAATAAAATATTTTAATTGTAAGGTTAGAACTTATCAATACTGTACTCGGTAGTCAAAAGTCCGAAACTTGTTTTAACCCATCTAAAAATTTTCAACGCAAAAACCGATTGCTGTTCAGAAAACTTAGAAACTTCAGAAGTAAACTTTTTATATTACAACTTACAGAACTTAAAATCAATAATCAAAAATTTAATAAATTCGTGTTTTAACGCTTTGTCATTAAAAACAAAAATTCCAAAAAATAACTAAAAAATTAAAAAAAACTTAATTCAAAAATTGATAAAATAATGGTGATTTTAATAAAAAATATTTATGAATATTTCGTATTTTACAACTTTACCACTACAGAAGTCAAAAATAGAAATTATTTTGTACTGTAAAGGTTCGAGAAAACTTTTGGATCCTGAATATTAACAAGGTTTAAACTTTCAATTGTTATAGTACGTTTAATTATTATTGTAAAGCGTCAACAATAAAATAAACAGGAAATTGTTCCCTTCGAGCCGAGTTTATAAACAACAGCTAATTTCATGCCAACACTTGAAGTACTTAAACTATACCAAACGGTAAGACAAAGACAGGGAAAGTGGTTTTGTATTTAACTTCAAATTGCCATAGCTAACTACTGATATTTAAAATTTAAATAACCCAAACTAAAAATAATGACATTTTTGGGGTGCAAACTACAATTTCAAACTTTTATGTTCTGTTACACATAATACAATATTTTGTTTAAATAAACAAAATCGCAGTAAATTATTGCAGAATACGCGTGTAAAGGTTTAAGACGTGACCAGATTCTTTAAAACGCATCCAAGAGAATTTTATAACAAAACTTTATTTCATAAATATTAACTATGAAAGTGCTTCTGCTAAGGAATTAGAAATTAAATTTTAGTGGTGTTAGAATGGGATGTGGTTTGGAAAATATGAAAAGAGGAGTACAAATTCCTCAATTGCTGCAAAAATCGAGCGATAATAACGCACATATTAATATCACTATGCTAGATTTTTAAAATATCAAAATATTTTCAAAACAAAAAATATAATTTGAAATTTACGACAAATGATGCTTTTTTGGTATAATTAGTTTTTATGTTGAATAAAATATTTTAAAGATTACACTTTAGTTACTTAGTAACTTACATTTTAGTCTAGGAGTTGCATTTACAATTAATTATTTTTTATTAATTAAACTGCATTTTTTCTCACAAATTATTTTATAATGTTAACTTGTGTTTCAAAATAAAACAGAGTTTAAATTTTAAGATTATACTGTAATTTATTTTGTAGGATTTATTTTTTTTAAATATTTATATTTATGCCTTAAGGTATAAAGGATTTGAAAATATTTCAAGGTACTAATGTTAAATTTAAAACATTCCAGAAATAAAATGCACAAGATTTTCACAAATAAAACACTCTGTAACTACCTTCGCAAACATTTTCGCGAATAACTTAGTAAATACACTTACGATGTATTTTATTTGTAAAATGCTGCTTATTGTAGTTCTGAATAATATTTATTGTAAGTTTTACAGATATATTTGATCAAATTTCAACACACGAACCACATTTTAATCACTTGACTAATATTAAATTTATTGTCAATATTATGAAGATTTAGCAAACAAAAAATTAAGAAATTTTTTGTATTCCAAAAGTTATGTTTTGTTTGTACGTGTGAGTAACAAAAAACGTAACTTTTAGCGGCAGTAAAAAATAGGCATTAAAATGCACCACGTTTGGGAAAAATATTATACTAGGTACAAGTGTTAATATGGAAACGGTGAACTGTGACTGCTGGTGGAATATAGAGAGGAAATTCCTTCTTATCGGGTTTTCAATTTTGGTTGCAATCTTATAAAAACCAGGGTTAATTTTGTTAGCTTTTCCTTGTAGCTTTGTATTATAAGATTATTGTAATAAGGTGTCGTATGACGCATTTTTTAATAGCGTCCGTAATGAAGTTAGAAAGAAATATTACAAAAGTATTTTATTCAATTTTTATAGTATTATTTTTTAATATACCTAATATGTTCAATTCCAAAGTTATAAACAAGTCAGTAACGTTTTTAATCGATTTCAAAAGGAGAACTTATACTTTTGGATTCTTACCTTTTTAAAAATAACTAAAATTCTTGAATCTACAAAATCCATATATATATAAACCATTATTGCTCCGGTTAGCCTAAAGACTCTGTATATAATGTCAAATTTATTAGAAAAATAAATATAACAATTCGAATTTAAAAAATGTTTAATTTCCTCATACGAGACGGCTGAAAAGTTCGTATCGTTTCTAAGAGAGGGCAACACTAGAATTTATTTCATATAATTTTTAGTGAGAACCAACCTTTAAACACAATGTGTCAAAAATTGACAGCGATCGAACAATTGGTTCGTGAGTTATAGCATTTTGAGTAAAGCAACTTTTGTTATTGGAAAAAAAATGGATAAAAAGGAATTTCGTGTATTAACTGTTTTTTAATAGGAAAAAATAGTGCTGGAACAAAAACTTGACTAGATAAGTGCTATCCTGACTCTGCTCCAGCGCAAGCAATCATTCATAAGTGGTTTGCTAAATTCCGTACAGGCCATATGAGCATCGAAGATGATGAGCGCAGTGGACGTCCAAAAGAGGCTGTCATAGACGAAAACAAAAAAAATCAGACAAATCAGACAAAGAAACGACAAATCCGTACTACGATTTGTACAAATTTTTGGATAAAACTTTGGTCCAAGTCGAAACCCTTAGGGGATACCCCTCTTTAAAGCAAGATTATTTAAATCTCATTTGAAAATTTGTTTTAGAAAGGTGTCCTTTATTACCACCTTAAAGGTTCTCTACGGTCACGTGAACACCCTGTATATATAATTTGTAAATTCTATGATTTGTTGAAATGTTGTAATTGCCGAAATTTAAATATTTTTGTAACTCACATGTATAAATGGAGCTATATTTTTTATAATTCACGTACATAAGTATCCAATTTGCATGTCATTTTTAAAAATTTATTAATTTATTAATATTTTTCAGTTATTGATTTATAATCGATTATGCAAAATTCACAATTAATTTGGATTTTAATACAACAATGCATACACCTCTAGTGTTTAAAATAAAAAGAGCTCTTGCAGTTTTTGTTGGACCCATGATCCTTCTTGACTTCCTAGAAACCATTAAGCCAATCTCCAGGCTTCGATGTAGAAGAAAATAAAATTCAAGTTTTTGTCTACGGAAGAAACAAAATTTTATGTCACTAAATAAATTTACTGAAGTTTCTTTTAAATTGTACAAATTAGTTTTAAACCACTTCTTATTTCTATTAAACAATTTTACTTATCAATAATTTACCTTATCATTGCTTTATTGATATTTTGGTGACAGGTAGGATACCCGGATCGCGATTTTTACGATTTTTGAAGTGGATTATGAAAGAAGACGGTCCCAATAGCATATAAAAAAAATAAAATTTGCGGAAAATTCACACAATTTTGAAAAAAACGGCTTTAAAGTTAATTTGGAATGCAATTTTATCATTGGCTCTTTTCAACTGTAACCCCGCCCCCAAAATTGAAAGAGGCTGTGGCGACAGTAAATATACCAGAATCTCGGTTTTCACGACGAATTATGATAGATAATGGTGTAATTAGCTAATAAAAAGAATTAAATTTGTGATCGGACAACAAATTTTCGAAAAAAATCACTTTTTGTGTGAATTCGTTTCTGAGGTGGTTGCACTGTCAAAACCTACTCTCCGCACACGCTAAACTCATTAAAAACATCCCTTAAGCGGCTCCAACTCGAAAATTTTGAAAGTTGACGCGACGGATCTCTGAGAGCGACTGGTATCTCCCCACCACTAGTCACTGTCGACCCAGGCACAGCACACGTACCGCCAACAGAATGAACGCCATATTTTTCATTTTAATACACTTACAACTCCGACAAGATTGATCCTCACCTTAAAGAGCTTGTATTTTTGTGTTCTTTTGTTTGGTATAGCCATTTATATAGGAAAAAGTGTATTTTTGCAATTCTGCAGCGAAATACTATCATTTCATACACATTACATGGCATTGAAAGCGGCATGTTTTCTGCACGTAAGATTACTCATGTTATTTGATCTTTTTCGTAATCTTATCTTTCGCGAGATGACTTTACCTTCACTTTCCGCACTACTGGCGAGTTATTTTCATTTCAGCATTGTCCAGATTGAGCAACTTTGTTAAAATATTCTTTATTTACCGAATTGCAGATTTGCAAAAATATTGTTCAACACGTACTTCAATAGCTTTTATTTCGGTTGATTTTGCTGACTCGCCCTCCGGGCTCGTCAGCAAAATCAACCTCGAATGAAAATGTAGCCTATTTAAGTACTAGTCACGAAAATAGCTATTTCGATTCCGGGTATTTTACCTCTAGCCGATATTTTAATTAGATGAAATACAAATAATTAAATTTCAAATTTTTGAAATTTTGATTTACTTACAAATTAACAATTGGTTTACAATTAAGTAAAGCTTGCAAAATTGACCATTTTATGAAAAATTTTTAATTGCTATAAAGAATTGTTGCTAAAATTCGCTAGAGCAATACATATATTTTTTAATGTATGTACACCGACTACTACAAATCTTCACTAATCGTTAGCGTTGTCTTCAATTAGTCTCATTTGTCGCACGAGACGTGCTTGAAGTTGGCCCCCTATTTTTTAATATTTAAGTTTTGATAGTTGTGCTGAATTGTGCTAGTGTTGTATCAACTTGTATCGATCAAAGAAAAAAGATTCAATTATTCGTTTAGGCTTAAATTAATAAAATTCGTTTTTTACGTTAGCCCCCCATTTGATGAAAAGTGAATTGTTTTTGTTCTAAATTGTGCTAGTTGTTCTAAACATTGTGCTAAAGTTTTAGTCTAATAGGATTTAGCCGTTTTCTTAAAAAAACACAAAAAACGATTTGAAGTCAGTCCCCCAATTTTGGAAAAATAAAAATTTTTGTTGTGCTAAATTCAGACAGTTGATTTAGGAATTGTGCTAAAGTTTTAGTCTAATAGGATTAACCGTTTTCTTAAAAAACACAAAAAACGACCTGCAGTTAGCTCCCCAATTTTGGAAAAATAAATCAATATAAATAAAAAATTTAAATAAATTATTTAAAATTAATGAATTAACAAAAAAGCATAAATTGTTTGCACTTTTTATATATGTATATAAATTTACTGTAAAATGTGGGTCTGCTTAACTAATAATTTCAACAAATATACCTCAATATATTATAAAGAAATGCATATTAATGTTTATTGATTTGAGAAAATATATTTTAAGTATTAAATTAACAATTATTATAAGGTTAGTAAAATTTTAATTTAATTTAACAATTAATGAATTTTTTTCCACACTTACTTATTTCATTAGACAATAATATAGATGATCATTTATATTTCGTTTTATAGAAAACTAGTTTGATAGGCTTGGATTGATAATTGAATTTTAAAATGTAAATTATTGAAAAAATGTATTCATTAAGTAAGCGTGGAAAAATTCACGTTTCACGAGCGTGAAATGCTAAAAAATAAAAAAACAATTGTATTACATTTGGGTATTTGCACAATCGAATGTTACATATTATATTATTCGTTTTAAATATTAAATTAGCAAATATTAGAAGTTATAATGAAATTTTAATTAAATTTGGCAATTATTAGTGAATTTTTCCACCCTTACTTTTTTTAGTTAAAAAAATATTTTACGTTGTTTAATAAGCTTTGTAAACAATGTCAAATGTATATATTTTTTTGACACCTCGCTTAAAATTATTTACATTTTAAAATTCAATTATCAAGCTAGGTCCATCTAAAGAGTAGCCATAGCACGAAATATGCATATACATTTGTATAATAGACTAAATAAGTAAGTTTGGAAAAAATTTAATAATAATTATCAAATTTAATTAAAATTTCATTAAAACTTGCAATATTTGCTAATTTATTATTTAAAATATTTGCACAAGGTAATAAACATTTGTATTGTTATTTGGTAAAAAACTTACATACAGGGATATATATTATTACAACTGCATTACAGCTTTTGTGATTAAAATTTTAGCGCTAATAATTTTTTTGGGAAAAAGAACTGATACGGGTAATCTGGGTCATATGATAAAACAATAATTTCTTTAACAACACTTTAAGTTTTTAAGTAAATCGTTGAACCAAGTTTACACAGCTTTTATTTGAGGGGAAGTTCTTGTTGTAAACTTAAAAATATTGATTTTCCTTTCAATAGTTTTTTCATCTCTGAAATGTCTGAAATATGCTTGTTAAAGAATTTGTCTTGGGCTTCTGGGTACATTTCCCTACCATTCAATTATATAAATGCCCAAGTGTAATACAATTTTTTTAGCATTTCAACGTAATATTTAAAACTGAAAATATAATTTGTTTGAATTGGATGTATTTAATTTTTATTAAAACGGGAAATATCAAGTTAATTTTACAGTAAATTAAATTTAAATTTAAAATTTTTACATTATATAATTAAATTATAGGTTACTACTGAAACGCACTGTATAAAATGTCAAGTTTTACTAAAACTTGTAATCGTTCGGAAAGTTCCGACATAATAAGAATTAACTTGGAACCCGATAACTTCACAAATATATCGTGATAAAGCATGAGAAGTTCTTTATAACAACGACATGATATTTCTATTGGCATCCTCAAATAATTTTTTAAATCCACTACTAGGAAAAATTTTTCCAAGCCGAAATAAAAAAAATAGTTAATAAAGAAAAAGCTGAAAATACTTTGTTTAATTATCCGAAACAAGAAACACCTATACAAAATTCGATAATAAATTAACTAATAAAGAAGTTCGAAAAAGCTAATAACAAGATGCGACATTTTTTATTTCTATTTTTTTGACTTATAAACTAAATTATCTCGTTATTACTGATAAATCAATACTGGACGAATTTTTAAAACTTTTTGCCAACTTGAAAATTTATTCCCTTTTGATACACCTACACCAACTGAATCTGTATAAAACTAAAAAGCTGCTTCACAATTTCTTCTGAAAGTTTTTATCAATCTCAGCAACTTGTAACTTGAATTTTAAATAGCAATTTTTATTTATTCCTATACTTGATGTTTTAAACAATATTTGACAACAAACAGTAATTAGAGTTATAATAGAGCGTAATTGATTAATAAAGTATTCTGTAAATATGAATTCGTATTTGAATAAAAAAATTTACGTGCTTATAAATAAAATAAAAACAGAATATAGTGATGCTTGCGAATTAAATTTGTAAAATTTCAAACGAGTTTTACTTTACAAATTTGTTCGACTTATCAAGCCATTTACATAAATTTTATTTACATTAAAGTCTGATAAGCTTCAATAAATTGCGAAGTAAAATTCATAATTAAATTTGTTATATCCTTTGCAATAAGTTTATTTTTTGAAAATTTTGTAAGAGAAGTGACTTAAATTTGTCGCTATATGAACCAAAAGTTTTACGCT
The DNA here is from genome assembly GCA_036346125.1 of Lycocerus yunnanus. Lineage (NCBI taxonomy): Eukaryota > Metazoa > Arthropoda > Insecta > Coleoptera > Cantharidae > Lycocerus > Lycocerus yunnanus. The sequence goes on from JARFIX010000002.1 coordinate 2,709,116, forward strand.
TCTATTTATTCCAGGATTTTTTATAAAATTTTTTAACAATGCGATGTAAAGTATTTTTTTAATTTTAAAATTTAATAAGACTTAAAAAAAATTATTTGCGTATTTTAATAAAGAAAAACATTACATGCTCCATTTTCGCTTTGATGAAAATCTATCATTTAAATTGTTTAAATTCCATCACATTGCTTTTAAATTAAATAAAAACAATTATTATAGTACATCTAATACTTTATATAATTATTAAATTTTTACAATACGTTTTCGATTTTGAAAAAAGTTCATTAAAGCTTACTTAGTGCTAAAAAAAACCGTATATATGAGCCTAATGTTAAACAATACAAAGTGGTTATTATCTAAACAGCAAACACTAATTTTTGTTATCGATATTTTAAAAGCTAAAAAAATTATATGAAAAAAATTTGTTAAACGTGGTTTAAATTTCTGTTGCTTTTAATTAAGTGATTTTTATGTTGACCTAACTGTTCCGTCATACTTTTTATTTACCATAATATACAAATTAGGGTAAAAAATGAGATTCCGTGCAAAAAATTAAATTAGGTTGAAGCAATTTCAAAAATACCAGAGCTTTATTTCATCGATAGCTTTTAAATCGCAAATACAAATTTGAAAACGTCGCTTGTTTAAATTTCCGACGCAAAATTTTATTTGCTATTATTGATAACAAAATTTAGAAAAAGCTTTGAAGTATTAGAGGCAATATCAGAGTGTTATGTTTTGCAGCTATCTTTGAAATATTCCAATCTCAGCAAAATTTGAAATAATTCTTTAAAATTTAAAAAAAATGTTTGTATAGGTTTATAAATATTAAAATAACCATAAATTAAATAATATAACGCCATTCATACTAAAAACTTATTCGTGATTTTATTGTTCATGACTTACATATCTATATTCATCGATTATTACGTTTTTTTGTTCTTTACAACAAAAATTGATCGAGTTATGATTTTGAGTTGTGGGTTTTTCAATCCTCTTGTAAAACTTAAATTTCAACGCGCATTTTTCGCGATTTGCTCGAAAGATAAAGTTCCACAAAAAATATTACTTACAAAGCTGAAAGGCATTTTAATTCCTTGTAACTTAGTGATTTGTTTTACCCTGCACTGCAAAAATTGTCCAAGTAATAGCTATTTGCTGATAAGAAAATATCTTTTTATTAAAATTTAAATTGTTAATTTACTTTATTTAAATTGCAATTTGTTTTTTCTGTTTACCATTTTATTTGCTTTGACGAAATAAATTTTTTTTCATTAAAAAGAAGGTCATAACCTAAGATTTAAAAATATTTTTACCTATTTTATAGGTCAAAGTCTAATTCAAATTTACAGAAATTTACTTTGAAATATTATTCAATTTTTTTGTACACCTATAAATATTTTTTATAATTTTAATAATTTAACCAAGATTCAAAAAGCTTTTTTAAATACCGAAATTAAAATAAATGAACGCAGTTTTTCGTAGATTTTCTATGGAAGATATTTTAATACACTTAATTTCACAACAGAAATGTTAACAATTAATCTTATTTGCTTAAAATTCATTACATGCTCAAACAAAGAACGGAAGATTTCATAAAAAATAAATTTCTCTGGTTATAAATTTTTAAATGAAAATTATTCATGCCACTTTATTTACCTCCTTAAAAGTCATGAAAAATGGTACACACATTTTTTGTCAGAATGCAATTTAAACAACTAATCAAAATTTTTAAAACAGTTTTTCCTTTTCCAACCCCTAGGTAGTCCTGACGAAAAATGTTAAACCTAGAAGTGGGTCGTTTTGTTTAGAAATCCTCTTGCATTGGCTTGCTTCCATCGGGTAACCTCTAGACTATGTGCAAGTGATTTGAATTTTTAAAAATTCGATGCCAGCGATTACGGTGGTGACATATGAAACGTTTTGCTGTACTTTTTGACAGTGTTTATGCAAGGTAAATAGAATACTCTATTTACCTTGGTGTTCATGAGTATGTAGTATGTAGTAATTTTCTTGAAAAATTGTTGGAAAAATGCCGGCGCGCCTAACCAATTGGCGCTAGTTGTGAACTTGCACATAGCCTATAGGGATAAATAATAAAACAACCAAACTAAAAGTTTTAATTTATTCTCACCGAAATATCAACGGAAAGCGTGCGTATAAATGTCAAGATATGAGACAATACAAAAACATAAAACAGAGCAAGTAAAAATAAACCCCGGTTGAAGAACTGAAGTTCACAAGTTCAAACAAATCCAAAAATACAGTTTGGTTTTCCTCAAGGGGGAAAATAAACAATCGAAGTACTCTACGCCACGTCCAAGAAACCAAAAAACATCCGTCAATACGACGATGGTCCAACTTGCACACAAGCAACGGCTAAAATCAGTTTCATCCAACCAACTTGAACATCGAAGATCGACGCATTCCTAACATTCCATATGCCGACCTTTACTAATGACGCCTCTCGCAATTAAATCACGCCATACTCTATATGGCGTCAAAACAAAATTCGTTGGCACAAAAATAAAATTTCTGAAAATTTCTCAAAATAAATTTTCAAAGTCGAAAATTCAAAATTCCGTATAGAAATGGCATAAAATTATGAAAAAAGCATTATTAGAAAAATAATAAACTATGGATGATTCAAAGATTTTCACGTTTAAACTTTAAAAAATCAAAAATTGTAATACGTTTCTACTATCATAAGCTAAATTCGAACCTCAAGCCCCGTCCATTTAAAAATTTTTTTTGCAATTGTACTTAAAATCATGTATTTTATCAGCCGTCACGTATGTGTATTGCTATTTGAATAAAACATTGAACCGCGTCGATTTAATAAGTAATTGTAGCGGCCGTAGCAGAGCGGGCGTTTTACTCATTAAAAATATTCCCCTAGAACGGTCCAACTCGAAAAAATGTGGATGTTGACTTGACAGATAGCAGAGAGCGACTGACTCTCTCCTTGAGGTGCTTTAGTTGGCTCCGCCTTACGGTTGATTCGTGTATATCAAGATGCGCGTCCCGCCAAATTTTTAAAATAGATTTTTTGCGATATTATTGGAAATATCGAGTTCATCCATAGAGCATTCTAACTAATTGTTAAAACAATTTTTTTAAATCATCACAGACAAAGACTTCGTGTTATCGTACTAGAACCAAATTTCCATATTCAGTAAACGGCGCAACACACACCCATATGGAAACCAACAAGCGTCCAAAATTTCATAAAAAAATATACGCCCAAAATGAGATTCAAAATTTTTCAATTATCGACCAAAAAAACTTTAATTAACGAAAACAACACAGGACAAACTCGTGCAAACTTAAGTTATCCAATCCATATCAAGAGTACAAAAATACAATCCATCCCAGACTGTAAAAATTCTTACCTATTAAAATCCTTAATGGCGAAGGTAATAGTATATTACATAGCGAGGCGGAAGCAAGTCATTACTAACTGAGGTCTGTTCTGCTGACCGACGGCGAAGCCGGAGGTCAGCAATTGGCCGAAGTTAGTAATGACGCTTTACGCCGAAGCATGTATACTATTTTATTCGCAATCGCGAAGTTGGGGTTGGTTTAATGGAAATAATGCGTTTTCAAATTTATATTAAGTTATGTCATATTTGACATTTGTATCAGCGCCTCTACTTTTAATAGCTCATATCACGTTAGTGATAATTATTTTTAGTAGGCGTCAAAGCAAAATTACCGTGCGTTTTTTTGACAATAATTAGTATTATTGTTTTTGTCGCTTTGTGATTATGAGTGAATTATCTTGTACTCCACCAGAGCTTCGAGAAGTTGCAGAAAATGCAGTAGGTGATTTGTTACCCAACAAAAGTAAGGCAAGGTATGAAAAAACCTACAAAGCTTACATGGATTGGCGTTGCAATAAACAAGCACGGAATAATTCAGAAAGTGTGGTGCTTGCTTATTTTAGTGAATTGTCGAAAGACAAAAAACCTTCTACGTTAACTCTACGGGCAACTTATTCAATGCTACGAACAACATTCAATATTAAAGATAATACAGATATTTCAAAATTTGCGAAATTGAGAGCTTTTTTGAAGAAGCAAAATGTTGGGTTCAAGCCAAAAAATCAGGTGTTTTACATAAAACTGAAATTGATAGATTTTTAAGTGATGCGCCTATAGAATTTCTTCTACAAAAGGTAAAATTATAAATTTTGTACTCACATACAATGAACATAATTGTTTAAACTTTCTAGGTTGCTTTAATAATCGAAGTTAGCGGTGCATGCCGAAGTGATCATTCTATGTGAACTATCATTCTCGATCATTCTTAATAACGCGCCCGGAATGGATTGTAATTGTTAAAGAATACGTAAATCTTCGGAAGAAAACTTGTAAACATTAGTTACTCTTAAGTAATCTTCTTATATTTTCAATAATTTTCAAAATTGCATAATATTCCATAATAAAATTATTTAAACTTTCTAGGTTGGTTTTATGATAAGCTAGGCTAATCTAGGTTGCACTTCTGGTGTCATGTAGCAAATAAAGTGTGACGGTGTAGCCAATCGTCAGAAGACTTCTACGGTTCCAAACTGCGAACCCTGACTGTAACAAATAAATTTTAACAAGAAAATGAGAAAGTATTATAGGACTTACCATAAATAAGTATTCAAATGTCACAATATGTACTTATACATCAATAATTTGAACGATAAAATGCCAGGAATTGTTAACAAAACTTTTCGATGTCGAAGCTTAAACTTATCGGATTATCCAAATATTTTTTAAACTAGCAACAAATAAATCTTAGCGAAAATTTAAAAAAGGGCTATCACTTGCAATAAGCAATTATTCTAATTAAAATGTTTTATAATTTGCACGCCCAATTATGATTTCTAATTATTGTTATAACCTAACTATATTTGACATTTGCATCAGCGCTTGTATTTACGTTAAAACCACGCCCAATTGTTCATTACTGACCGGTCACGTGGTATAACGAGTGAATAATTTCCATTACACACCGGTTGATATTAGTAGTTAAAAATTGGTCACTTTCAAACTTTTTAAAAGTCGGGAAACGAGCAATTACCGACCGATTGCGAATAAAATAAAATTTTAAACTAGCTTGCACGAGTGTACTGTATAAAATGCAAATCTAATCGCCCCACTTGCGATATGAAAATAATAAATTAAAATTTAAAATTATACGTACCTACTACTATATATAGTTCGTTCCAGCACTAAGAGCCCAAATACGAATCCTAGTTACGAAATTAACAAAATTCCGTAACAATTTTAATATTAATAAAAACAAATTTTTTTAACAAATGACTATAATTCGAACAGATGATTAAAAAAAACTAAATTACTGAGAATTAAAATACTTAAGCTTCTTATTTCATATTTAATATTTTTTATATGATATTTCAAGTAAATTGCAAAAAACGCTCGTCGAATCTTAACTAACTAAAACAAAAACTGGACTTACACGGCCATGAATTTCTAAAATGTTGAACATTTTGTTGTTCAGCTGAAGTTTAAAATTGTAGTTAACTAAACGGGTTTAACGATGTTTAGTTTAATCGTACTATATATTACGCCTAACTTTTTGATTTTTTTACTTAAATTTACTATCTTGTAAAAGTAAATGTTTTACTTTACTATCATCAATGGGCGGCACTAAAGTACTTTTTAGACAACGACGAGCCGCCCGTCATATTTTTATTCAACATTTACTGCCGTCCTTCGCCTGAAGCTATGTAAGTTCAGTATATAAAACTCAAGCTTGTTATTTACTCGGAAGTGTGGAGGTGTGAGGGGGTAGCGGCAAATCTTTAATTTTGCTTGTTGCGGTATAAAAGCTGACGCCATTTCAAAATGAAATATTTTTGTAATGATTACATAAAATGTTTGTTTTCCCACAAAATTAAAATCAAAATAAAACTGTTAACAGGTTTGCAAAAACAATATTTCAATCATAATTAGCAAATATAAATTAGATGTAAATTCGGTTGTGATAAATCAGTATATCAACAATTGAAGTTGAACATTTTGATATAATACACATTTACCCAAATATACAATATTTTTAAAGAAAACAAAATTAAATAAATTTTATTATTTCAGAGTTGGAAGGGAGGCCTGGACAGATTTTAGATGGACAGCTATGTAGTTGTTTTTAGTAGAGTTTAAGAACAAATTTAAAGATATACAAATATACAGGGTGCACTTAAATTAAGAAAGTTGTATGTAGTTCGTTTTATACAATACTTTGCATAATCGAAAATAAATTTAAGTAAGTAAAATAGTTTTCGTATTTCAGGACACTGAAAGAATTTTCCACAAGTACCAAGGTATAAGAATTTTTTATTTTATCTTAAACAATTTATGCCCTAACAGCTGATTAATAACATTATCAATATATTTACACCTAAATGATGCAAAAAAACCCCGAAGGGACATAAACATAATAATGAGAGTAAAATACCGAATAAGGTAATAATAATAAAACGTAATGATATCCCTGGATGAAGCTCAACCCCAAGTTGTCAAACATAAATTGGATTGAACTAGAAGTGTTTCGGTCTCTTAATTTATGAAGCTCACTTTAAAGTGCAGAATATTAAATTATAAAGTTACAGTAAAAATTTTTTAAACGAACATCTTTTTACCTTAATTAACAAATTAGTTTATTATCGAGATACTTAATTAAACTAATTTAAAATGTTGGAATATGGAAAATTAAAGCAAAAGTTTTCGCATTAATTTTTAATGCTTTGTATTAATAAAATTAATTAAAACATATTTTTATGTTACCATAAAATTGTATCTTCAATGTGATATAAGATTATGGACTAACATAAAAACAAAAACAATTTCCAGCTTAGAAAATTCCACTCGCCAAGTAGATAATTTTACAAATAAGTATTAAAGTTTTATCGCCTTTTTGATAAAGTCAATTTGTGTAAGTTTTTCTGAATTTTATTTATTTTTAGTACATGTATGTTCGTCGGTATTGCAGATTGTAGTTTTTTTATTGGAATTTACAGGGTGTTTCCCACTTCAGCGGGATAATTATAATTAAAAAGTTCTAAAGACTTTTAAAGAAAGTTTATAAGCTGAAAAAGCAGTTGACACTTCCATCTTAGCGAAAGAAACTGAATTGGCAACTATAAAATCTTTTAGTCATTTTATTCAGGAATTTCGAATGCTTATACTTAAAGTAAAAATGAAAATATAAAATAAAACCACAAAATCAATTTATTAAAAGAAGTTGATAGTTTTTATATGAAGCTAAAGACAAACGAAGAGTACTTTGTGATCAAACGCCCGATATTCTCTTACAGCTCGTTTAGGCTTTTATTTTCCAGTCGGTGGACTGAATGCGATTTGCGGTTGTAAATCGGAAGATAGACTTTACCGAGTCTTTGGATAGCTGCAATGATGGCCCAAATAAAATGTGCACTACCGGAAATTAACGTTCCAGGGTAATACCTACTACCCGCTTCGGTGTTCAATTACAGCTCAAAATCTCATGATGCGCACCTACCACATATTGCACACTGAATGAACATTCAAAAATATGGTGATAAAATCAGCTCTTTATAATAATTGAATGCCGATCAAACTCTTTAATTTTAACTCGTAAAAAACAACGTCGGCTATTAAATAAAAACAAAATGAAAAGAAAGCTGTAAATTTAAAATAATAAAGTCTGAAGTTCTATTATGTATCAGCATAGCACATTCAAACTTCTTAAAAGTGCAATATTTCAGCAAGTGTGAAAATATGACATTTAAACAGTTCCAAGTTTCAAAATTTGCTTCTTAAATTTTTTAGACATATTAAAACCTATTCTGAATCAAAATAAAAAGCATTGCTCTCGAAATCCACGCCCGTATAGTCGTGTGGGCAATTTTATTGTCTTACAGAGCGATGCATGGAGCATTCAATTCTAAAAATGATCCTGAAAGGTTCTGGAATTGACTTTTTAAACGTCTAATAAAATATAAAATAATATTCTGCAAATATTGATTTTCGAACTTAACATTTGCTTGTTTTACTATGTCGACAATTTTTTACAAGCTTAAAAATTAATAATAATATTGTTACAATGCACCTCTGCATTTTTCTATTGACTTTAAAATGGGTTTTCTACGAATTACTGTTTATTTTATAAAATTATAACTTTTTTATTAGTTTAATTTTATTATTAAGTACTTTTTATTACATTTTCCTATTATTTACATAAGCTTTCACTAAAACAATGAAAATATTGTTTTTATACTTAAACAACTTGAAAAGTAGAAGAGTATACCTACACTTATCCTGTTTATCGGGGAGGAACTGAAATAAAAATTAAAAGAAATACAAAACTGTTTAAAATGACCCATAAAATGCAGAGTATTCTATTTTAAAAATTGAGTTATGGCATGTCAAGGTTTTCATAGCGTCCTACCAATGCTGTACGCACTCTGTACAAGAAAATGAAAATTTTGGTAATTATTTGGAATTCTCGCAACGTTCAGTACTAAATCTAGCCACTTTCTCTGCTACATGTTTTCCTCTGGGCTATTTGTTATTTATTTATTCCTATAGTTATAGAACTACATAATTTTCTTATCTTTACGACATTAATTAACTAATCGAAATTTAAAGAAATAAATCCAAACCATCCAGTCAGTGGCGTAACTACATGTGATTCGCGTGTGCTGTGAAACAAGGGGCCCCATTATAACAAAAATATTAAATATATTTTAATGTGAATGTATGCCTTTTGCTGCATTTCATGTGTCTTACTAAAATATTTTATATTTTCCTGAAAGTATTACGTTTTTAAATTAGTATCTATAAAAGTATATAAAAATCAATAGCTTGAAAACTTGCCAAAAAGTGCACAGAATGAAATAGAAAAAAACTTAAACAATAATCCAAAGAATTGTTAATTTACAATTTTATAAATGGGTAATTATTAAAATTTATAGTTTTATTTATTATAAATTCTGAAATTTATAGTTTACAACATATTAAACTCATTCTTCTAACGTTTTTGTTTAATTTAGTACGAAAATTTTGTAAATCAACCCTGCAAAAAGTTTAATACTCGTTAATCCACTCCAACGACGCACAACCGTTGAAAGGTAAATTTCTCCTGGAATGATTATAAATTTTAAAATGCTTGTGCTTCGTTCGAGATTTAAGTTTAACTTCTTACTTTGAAATCGCCGATATTAGATACTTTTGAAGCACGCGATACTCCAATCTAACACAAACCCACACACTAAATAGAGATTTTCTAAATTAATATAAGGCATAATATACGCTTTTTAAAATCTTGAATAATGATAAATTTATTACTATTTATTACAATAAATTGTAGCTGCCTGAAAAGTTTGTATTTAATCTTCCAAACTTTTTGTTTAAATTTGATTAGTTATTGTAGTAAATAAGGTGCTTACAGGTAAATTATTAGGTTATGAGACGTAATTTATTTGCATCAGTTTGGGCCATGTTAAAAACTTCAATACGGACCAATTTTTGACTACATGAAATATTTGTACAAATTATTTAAAAAAAAAATTTTAATATCAGTAAAATTGGCACAAAATTTATATTTTTTGCGGAAAAATAAAATTGAAAATTTATAAAAAAAGCATGCGTACTTAGAAGCACCCGCTAACATTGGAAGAACGGATTGAAATGTCTACTATATTCTTAGTGAATTATTTAGAGCCTAAAAGACAAAAACCAATTGAAATCCGAAATAAAAACTATATTTTAAGATACAATCGGGTGAGTAACGAATGCCAAGTGCCATTTTAGTCTTCTATACGCAGTATAAGAAGAAGATTGGTACTTAAATAAGCTCAAAATTCAATTTTAAAGTTTGAAAATTTTCATATATAAACACATCGAAATATGTATTTATTCCATTATGTTAACGGTACGTGTGCCGATCGGCCATATATAGGGAGCCTGGTAACTTGCGCTGCGTTTAGTGCTCCTTAAGTTTTGTTTTGGTTCAAAATACTTTTAATAAGTTTAACCTATTCGCGGACCACGTGGCTTACAGAACTACTTTTTCTAGATTTGCTTTAGCTCTGGGATTTTTTAATGAGTTTAACTTTCAGCAATTATGGTTATTATAAATATAAAATACCCTATTTAAATTTATTTTTAACCCTAAAAAGGGCTGATTTTTAATTCAGTGACTACGAAATAATTAAATCGGATGCTTCTCGGCGATTTACAGCAGCATATTTTCTTACCGTTCCTTATGTGTACGACCAAAAATGGACACCAACATAAATTGCTTCAAATGACTAGGTAACATGTGTAAAGCTAAAACTCCTATAGATCGTCAATGTCGACCTTCCACACTATTTGTGCAAACCCCGATAACAGGGTACACATAATTAGAGCTGTAATTTACAGTTTTGTGGATGTAAGGCTATACGCCTTCGAGATGATTTATTACCGAATTCCAGCAATCGGTCTAAATCTTGGTTCCGGGTCTAACGTATTTCAAAATGAACCATTTCAACGTTGTCGGACCTTTTCAAGATGTACAAAATGATACTCCTGCTCTTCATCTAAAATCCACTTTTGTTGGCGGAGTGGTACCCGACCAACGTCAACTTTCCGTTTTGTTATGATGTCGTACAGATGTCGTCTAAGAGCAACAATAAGTCCAGCTAGACCCGCTCAGTTTCGCAAGCCCATAGCCAAAAAATGTAAAACACCGCCTTCGGCGGTAGTCTACAGCTGTCAAAAAAAGTCTATTCGGTTATGCGGTACTCCTCGCGCAATCTGAACATTTGAAATAGTGGCTCAGATAATAACTGTTAGTCCTGATTACAGCGCAGTAACGCCTGCAAGTGCAAACATTACATCCTCTAGATAGCAGCGCCAAAATTTGAATTTGGAGAAATTAGAAAAATTAATTAAAAAATTTAAAATAATTTTAGAAATTTTTAGAAATGCAAAAAAAGACAAAAACATAGTCAACCTGAATTATAAATTGAAAAGAAAATATAGTTGAGGTGATAGGCCAATGAAAGTCGAACCAGTAGACACCTTTTTCACAATACATTACCAACGTAAACATTCAAAAAAGCAGAATCGCATTCAGCAACATCGTCGAATGAAAAATATAGCATACAAAAATGATAATTTCAACAACTTACTAGATGACCTAAGGTTTCGATCTTATCCACAAAGTGGAATTGATATCCTCAGACCCAGATTGATAAAGAGTGCAAAATCTACTCACCACCTTTTGCAACCGACTCCGACGCTTAAATGACCCTAACTTTAAAAATGTCACGTGGTAAATGTATTTGCGAGAAAGTTTAAAAATAAAAAGTGGTGAGTAGATTTTGTACTTTCTTTAAGAAAGAAAGAAGTGGAAAGAAATACTATATTCAGCAAGATGGTAATGAACCAATTGTAGGTAGCTGAAATTTGAAATATAAAAGTGAATTATTTTGTAGTTTATTGTGTTGCTGTAATTGAAAAATTTAGTATTTTTTGATAATGTGATTGCTTGTTATCAATAAATAGAAATTGAGTAAAAAGTTACAACGAACATATTTCTATTATTATCACAAGAGAAAAATTATACATGGTAGTTACTTTTTAGATATGATAGAAGCTGATGTCGGGCAACTTTATACAGAAGTTTGTTCTTTATGTTCAAAAGTTATTGGTCATCTTATTTGTAAGTTTAAATAAAGTTTAATAAATAATTTTCACCTTTTCTATAACTTTTTATTCCGCACCCTCACAGTTTTTATCCTACTAGTGTCGATGCACCTAACTACCACTGGTAGGGAAAAATTACCAGACGACAATCTTCACAAAAATGAATATACGTCGTTTGTTAAAAGTTCTTACTTAAATTGAATTTCTTTAAAATACTCCACACAAACGTGATTCTTCTATTACTCTTGTGTAGAATATTTGAAATAAATTTGCTTGTTAAGTCTAAAGATCCTTTAACGCGATACCGGTTACCTAATAAAATTAGATAATGCAAATAAGAACGTTTTTAAATTTCGAGTGATAATGTAATATAAGTTTATAAAAATAGAAAAATACTTTTGTGGCGAAACGAAAATACTTTCTATAAAACACAGCGGAATTACGTTCTCGCGATATTTCCAAAATGCACAATTGCTTGCTAATTCACCTAAATAAGTATTTTCCATTTATGGTTTTAAAAACATCAATAGAAAATTGGACTGTATCTTTAAAAAAAATTATATTGTGATCCTAAAAAAAAACTATGTATAGCGCAAAGCACGTAAATAATTTTTAATTTAAAATTTGTTTGATATTTTGAACGGTGAGTGCTATTGAGAAATTCACACTATTGGGTTCATCCTAGAGTATAATGTGGTGATTGGAAAACGCAACTAATTTTAAAAATTCGGCATAACACAAACACGCCAACAACACAACTCGTGATTGTCATTTTGTGGTTTCTTCTGTAAAATTCTATTTATAATTTGGCTTGTTTATAAACATGGAATTACAACAGCATTCTTTAAATTACAATGTTTTTCTAATATCGTAAGTACCAACTAATGAAAACTAATTTGTTTGTAGAATAGCCAGAATTACCCATTTTAGGTTGTTGTTGTGGTTAACCTGCAGCGTTAATTTTTGTGTTTTGTTCAATCTCTAATTTACTGAGAAATTGGTACTTAATTCATTTTGGTATTTACAAAATGTATGGGGCATAATAAATATTAATGAATTTTAGTTGGAAAATTTACGTATAATCTGGATATGACAGAACAATGTCGTTTTGGGTTAACCCTTGTCAGTAAACTAGCACAACTTCTTTATAGATGATGTTAACCATTTACAAGGAAAGTAGATATATTAATAACATACCATATGTAATACGTAGGGTTGTGCTAATAGTCTTCGCACCGGATGCAGCTGAACCCCTTAAACTTGTAAGATTGTTGTGGAAGTTGTGCTTTCTCTAAACTGGGAATATTAAGAAAGAATGTCACGTCCTAGAAAAAAGAAAATTCAAACGAAGCGGTTTGATGAACAGCACGTGATACGACCTCAAGATCTAGGATATGACAAAAATAGACATTTCGCACGTGCCCAAGTTAGGGTAAAGATATTTTATGGTTTTAAAATCGTTTACACTTTTTTTAATATGTTAAAAGTATTAAATTATCAAGAAAAACTTTCGGAAAAAACAAACAAACAACAATTAAGAAATTCCTTTGATCAAAAAACAACTAAAAGCTGCTACTTAAAAATAAACACAAACCCTTACATGCAAGTGATAAATAGGTTGTAGTTAGATGTACTTTCTCAAGCCACAATTCCCTGATGAGGGTCAGATAAGACAGCAGCAGCTGTCCAAAAAATTTTCAGCTAAACAACCAATAACTTCATGAAAACGAATTTAATTATAATTAAATTATAATTATATCGTTTAGTTTAATCGCATAAACACTTTTTGGTCAAAAATTTATAATGTTTTGACAATGTTACAACTTTTCCAACAGAAACGTCAGTCCAGTTTTCAAAATAAGTGAGACAAAATTACTACAATAAATCCTAAACGAGTTATTAATAAAACTTTGAACAATTTTTTACACGTTGATGATGTCGGATTTACAATATGAGTTCAGAAGATAAAAAGTCAGTGTAACAACTTGCCTATCATGTGTCAACTTAACCACCGACATATTGACAGAAGATTCAATGCGGTACTGAATAACGACGTTGTCTACAATTACTTAAATCAATCTCCCGATAGATGAATATAAAACAAATTATTCGTTATTCCGATTATTTGCTGGAACGAGAAAATAAAATCGCTTTATAAACGGCACTTCAGGGAGTAACTGTTATCGAGAAAAACAATCCGTAAGCAAACTTTATGTAATACGGTGGAAATTTAAAATCTAAATCCATATACACTTACACTTTTTCACGCAAAAATTTTCAACGATCAAAGTTTTCACTTTCTTTAATAATGTATTTCTTACAATAATCCGTAATATATCCGTGCTTACACGAAAATAATCAACCGCGTAGTTAGATTTGGGTGACTAAGGATAAAGTAAAAATTTTATTTTTCGCGTAACGGAAAACAGAGTCAACAGTATACAGTAAAAACTAAATTCGCGATTTTTAATTACTTACGTTCGATTTCTTCGCATAATAGTTAATAATCTAAAAATAGTTAAATTGACCAATCAGACGGCAACAAAACAAAGAAATCAAACATTTAGCTATAAGTTAGCTAACTAATAGATAACTATACAGGTTTAATAAAAAAGAAACGACTTTTTTTCTTATTTAAAGAATATTTATTTATTGGGGTAAACTTATTGGGATTCTTGCTGGGGCAAACCACGGAGAGAAACAAGAAGATATAAGTTTGTTTCATCGAGCATACTTTGAACAGTTCTAGAACTACCGAGTTTTAATTCAGAATTTTTCAAAGCGCACGCGTGAGCAATAACTGTTTTGAACTAGTAGTCAAAAATAATCGTGATGAAACGCTTTCGGTACAGTTATAATTTTTCGAGATTGCTCGGACTCATTCGTGATTTAACGAATTATTTTATTAAAACCAAGGTAAATATGGGTATGATCTAATGGTGAACTAAATCTCGTCATGTACTGCGCATTCAAATATGGCCGTCTTAGTAATTTAGTAATTTAGTATAAAACCGTAATATACTTATTAAAAGGTCTTCCAAAACCACGTAACTTAAAATAAAACACTGTTTGCTAAGCAAGAACACTGTAGGTAGTAAATTATAAAAAAACAGTTATTTATATTGTTATAACTTAATCTTTAGACACTTATATCTCATTAATGACAGAATTACACTTAATGAGTACAAATCGAAGAACATACAAAATGTACTTAATTTCAATAGCTAACAAAATTTTCCAATTTTTGGCTTAAGCCCTTCTTACTAATCACCGGAGAATTTCTTCTTGTGCATTTTTGAAAAATTTACTTATTCAAATACGATGCTAAAATTCGTACGAGTTCGTCTTCAGTCGAGATATTATGGGCGGTCACCTTTTCAAGAACTTAGTAGTTCTTGCCAGTTCTTGCTCACGAGCAAGTACTGATTTGAACCGTTCAGAACGACTCTAGAACTCCCAAGAAGGGTGATGAAACAACGGACTAGTAGTTCATAGAATTAGTAGTTCTTCTTTAACGTTTGATGAAACAGATTTTAGTTAAAGCGCATGCGTATAGCACTAGAACTAACGAGAACTGCTTGATGAAACAAACCTATAGATTCTTTGCCCAAGGCCGTTTGCAGCATTTTTGCTACTTCCTTGAACATAAATTTTATTTTTAATACAAAATTTAATACAAATTTTTTGATCCGGTTATTTTTAGAAACAAAAATCGTAGAGCGTCACAAAAGTGGTGTTAGTTAAAAACTACGCTTTGAATAAGCCTGAAATTTTACAAACAAGTCGCTCACAGAGCTATCAATTTGAGAAAAAAAACAATCGGTAATTAACAGTCCGCAAAATTCAATAATTGTGTGTTTTTTATAAAACCTCATAAACTAAAATCCTAAATTTGGTTTATCAAACCAAAACATATTTTGGTTTTTATCAATTAGAAGTTTCACAAACATTATTAGCATGTGGTTTGAGTCTTTCCTTGATTTCTGGATCTTATCAAAAACCAAAATATTTGGCGAGGTAGGTTTTTGATAATGCAGAATTTTCAAACGACAATTTATTTTCTCGATGAGCACATCTTTTGGAGTTTTAAATGGACTATCATTCTTGATGGGTGCATTGCTAGGAAATTAATATTAATAGTTCAATAGCAGAAGCAAGAAAATGTATTTTTTTGCAAAAGTCGGGTAGTTATGATTTTTGGGTGTTTTATTTTATTTTTGGAATAACAATACTTTCTGTAAACAGGGCATTATTTCTAGAATGTGTACTGCCGAAATCAGTTCTTGGTTTACATCTGAGGTAACTCGCCAGACTGACCCTGGCTAGGGTGCCTTTTGAAGCACGGATACGTTCATAAGAGAATACTCTTGACGGATTCGAATCTAGAACCTCCTGAAATAGTTCTCAAATCTCTGACGCGCATGAATCGATTAACGATATTCTTTTCGAAGTTCTCAATTTACCTATAAATATCTTTGCTTACAGCAGTTATGCTTTTCAAACACTTAAAACTTTCACATTGTTGCTTAAAATTGTTAAAAAACTTGACCGTTTGGGAGATAAAATGTACTCCAAACAACTATCGATTTCTCTATCCATTGGAGTGCAGTAATCGTCCCCTCAGTATTTGATGCCGTTGTTATCGTTAGAGAAGAAAGAAATAAAAATAAAATACTGTACTCCGCTCATGCATTCGGTTGTATGGTTTTTTCCCGTTCACGCTCATCATATTATTCTTTACAACCAAACAAAAAGTTGCTGAAAAGGACTTGCACCTGTATCGAACTCCTAAAATGTTTAATGAACGGAACGGATATTCATGTAGGATGTGGACAAGACAACGTTTCCTTTGAACTTTGTATGACGGTGACATGAAAAAGGAGTAATTGGATGTACTCCGTTACCATCGTCAAACAAAAAATTTCATTGTGCTGTTCTGTGACCATCAACAGATGTTGCACGATAAGGAAAAGTTACGGTAAGATTTTTTAAATTTATTTATTATATTTAAATCGAAATTTTAATTTTCCAGCTATCATTTGAGATGCGCTTCAGCAAAATATGAGATTTTCCAAAATGATGATTCGTGATAGCAAAAACTGAATAATTTGTATGAAAAAAAAGTATATTTTTCAATGGATTTTTCTACAAAAATGTAAACTTTGGGTCAGAGTTGTAATTTTCTGTCTTGAACATTCTCTAATTTTTACGATATTTGGTAATAAAATAAAAAATAATAATTGTGGATTGTAATTTTCACGTTTTCAAAATTTGTTTGTAGCTTTAAAATTTAGAGAGGGGGAGATTCTCGAACTTTTTCGATTTATCCTTATGGTTTCAGAATAAAGTTTAATTTAAACATCAAAGCATTGTGTGTGTTTCAGAATGATTGCAAGAAACATAGCTGGAAAATTTTGAATTGAACACCCTGTATGAATAGGTTCACTGAATAGCTGTTAATATTTACTATGTCTACAGTATCTGGACCTTGGAAATAGCAATATAATACACAATTTTATAAGCATATTTGTGGTACATTCTCGACTTTAAAATTTCTACAACTTTAAGAATCGACAAACAAAAAAAGTGAAATGGCTAACACAGGCGTTCAAGTTATGTAAGTGGTTTGAGTTTATAACCAACATAAAAATAAATTAGACTAAAAACACATAGTTCACGATTGCTAAACTTCTTATATTGTTGCGTCTTATAGCGTTTTCCTTTAAAACAGGGACGGATTACAGGAGAAGTTAACGATATCTAGCAGTGAACAGTTGGGTGTAATAAAAAGGGTTTTTGTGTAATGATACAATTTTAAATTAATGTCATTTATTTTAAAGTTCCACCACGATTTCTATTTAATTTCATGAAATTTAATTAAACTGCATTTATCATTTTCAAGTTTTCTTTTTTAGTAAATTTTGCATTAAATCACTTGTGAACTACTCACTTGATATAATAAATGTGATCATTTAGCATTGGTTGACAGTGACTTTTGTTCATCAGGAAACCGGTTCCTTGTTATGATTTACTGAAACTTTAATGACCATAATGCTTTACGCTATAGCAAAGTTTAGAAGCGCTATCTACAAACGATTCATTTCAAAGGATTTCCGTACGTTGTCCTATCACAGTTATCTCGTCCAGCTACAGGGATATGAAACATATTAGAGTTTAGAATGAAAAATTACTAATCTGTTATGAAATTAATGGAGCAAATCATATTATTGACGCAATTCAAAATTAAGGTTAAGAATTAAAATTATTAAAATCGTCGAAATTCTACCAAAAGCTTCTCTTTTAAAATAAAAACCACAATTTATTGTATAATGTGGATTTATTTTCTTTGGCGATGACGGGTTAAATTGCACATGCCTACTAAATTAAACTATAAGTTTACAGTAGAGATACAATTACCGAACTAAATAGAACGTAAGACCCAAAACCGAAACTCACTATCTTTATATATCTTGAAATATAAATAGGTCAAACAGGTAGCACCTTTAAGTCAACAATTTTAGAAAATAGCGATAAATTTCATACAGAATTTGAGATCTTTCACGTAAACACAAATAGTCCTCGAATAAACAAAAACAACATCCCGACACTTCCAAACGAGAGGAGATATAAATAGTTTCACACCCTAATTTGAAATAATAATTATAAAAGTAAGTGTAAATTTATTTACCCTGTATTTATTCCCAAAGCTCTGACTTATCATATGACAAAATCAATATTATTTCTCCCTCTCGCTATTTGTGAAAGCCGATCATGTTATGATAACCATAATAATCTCATAAACGGACAACCTTTGTTTATACAGAGTTGGTATTGGATCATTTGCAGTTATTTGCACTGTCGTTAATAAATTTAGCTGTAAATGTCGAAATAAGTAGGTATAGCATGAATGAAATAGAAAAACTTCCCTTTTCGCTACGGCATTCGAGATAGTTCAAATCCTGCTAGGAAATTTATTCTCGAATTACACAAGGAGGTTGGGATTTGAAATCGGCCACCGTTCAAGCTACTCGACTATTAATTCGCCTAAGAACCCAACGTAATAAATTTTATATGAAATATTATATAATATTTATACGTATCATGAGAAAAATAGTAGAAATCCGATAGGTATCATGAACCTAAAATTTCAGTCAGCTAACTACTGGTTCATAAAAAATATAACGCTAATCTATATCGAATTTCATCTGATTTGAAAGTTAATCTCTTCTTGATAAATAAAGCTATAAGCCATGCTCCAAAAATTTCACACATTATTTATTTAAAGAAATTTTTAATGCAAATTTTTTTTTAAATACAAAAATTTAATAAAAAATTTTAATAAGAAATAAATTCGGGTTTTGTATTAGCTGAAAAATATTGGCAGAGATATCGTAAATTAAGTATTATCGAAAAAATTTTGACTTAAATTAATAACATTGTTATGAAAACTTGTTGTTGCTGCTGCTTGAATATACAGATTTAAGCATACTTTGACAGATACAATTGTTCGAATTGATTAACAATATTTGCTAGGGATGATTTAAAGAAATAAAAAAATGTTTAGTACATTAATTTCCGGCTAAACTCAGGTGGATTATACACATATTATTATAATATGTAAGTTAGTATGTAGTACATATCTACCTACAGTGCTTTCATTTCAAAACTACCCAGTTTCAATAGCTATTGATTTAAAGTATATTTGGTTAAAAAAAACAAATCAATTAAGCTATAGAATATGTAATATAGAACAAATTATGACTGAATTTTAGGGTTCACCCTCTTAATTTTATAATCTTAAATATCATGCCATCCTTCTAATATAACAAAAGAAAGCTGTACAAAATCTTTTGATAACAAAACATTAAAACATTGTAATCGTACTCCAGTTAATACAAAAAGTGGTTGATATAATATTTAATAATAAATTAATACATCAAAATTTTTTTTACATAAATTTGAAGTTACACGGCTCAAAAAGGTCTTTTTGGTAAAAATTATTTATTATAAGGATAATGTGCTTTATACTACAAGATAATTATTATAGTAAATATCTTTCTTTACATATTTTTTACACAAATTTGAAGTTACACGGCTCAAAAAGGTCTTCTTTTTTTGTAAATTTATTTACTATAAGGATAATGTTCTTTATATACAACTACAAGGAATTTTATTATAGCAAAATCTTTCGTCACATGTTTTTACACAAATTTGAAGTTGCACGGCTCAAAAAGGTCTTCCTTTTCAAAAAATATTTAGTATCAGGATAATGTTCATTATACTAAAAGATGTTTTTCTATATAGCAAATATCCTTTTTTACACGAATTTCCGAGGAACATAATCTATCCTACCGTGTAAAGAAAAGTTGAGTGTATTTAATTAAAAGAATGTTTTTCCTGTTTGCCTGCTTCGTTATGGAAATATTTTAGTAAGAATCTAATAATTTTTTCCATATTTTTAATATCTCGATGACAAGAAAATATTTAATGTAATAAAACATTGCTTGCTTTCATAAAACATTTTTTGCAATAATTTAAGAACGAATGCCAAAAATTAAAACAAGTAATTTTTCATTACATATACGAGTACATACTATATTCTAGATCACGTGAGATAATAAAATAGTAAGAGTTAAGATTCCCGGAATCAAAAATACAGTTTTTCCTATAGAAATGGCTTTACCAAACGAAAAAACAGAAAAATACAAGCTCTTTAAAGTACAGATCAATCTTGTCGGAGTAATAAGGCCACAATTTCATTTTGTAAATTACAATTTTCCCACAAAAAATACATGTAAGTGTATTATTGTGCAATATTACGCAATAATTTTATGCATTGTATTAACGGTGCCTGTGCTTTGATAAGCACGAATCAACCGTAGGGCGGGGCTAACTAGAGCAGCATTAGGAGAGAGTCGGTGGCTTTCTGATATCCGTCGAGTCAACTTCCACACTTTTTCGAGTTGATCGTCTTGAGTGATGTATTTAGTACGTAAAGCACAAACGCCACTACCTCAAGACTAGGATTCACACAAAAAGTGAATTTTTTCCGAAATTTGTTGACCCACCACAAATTTTATTTTTCATTTATTAATTACACCCTCACCTTTCATAATCCGTTATAAAAATCGAGATTATGGTATCTTTACTGTCGCCATAACCTATTTCAATTTTGGTGAGCGAGGTTACAGTTCAAAAGAGCCAATGAGAAAATAGCATTCCAAATTAATTTTTAAAGCCGTTTTTTCCAAAATTTATGAGCCGATCGCAAATTTTATTTTTTTTATATGCTAATTAGACCCTCATTTTTCATAAATTACTTCAAAAATGGTAAAAATCGCGATCCGGGAATCTTAACTGTCACCTAATAAAATTATTAAAAAACATTGTATAATTAATTATTGCAATAACTGTCATCAATCCCGAACTACGATTTTCACGAATTTTGAAATGAATTATAAAAGAGGACATCATTACACATTGAACTAATTGTTGAAACAATTAGTTCCCCGCCTATTAAAAATTAAGTAAAAAAGTACTCGAAATTGTGAATACTTGACGCTTGGTTTTTTTGGTACTTTGCCGAGCGTTGAGTGGGAGAACCCACTCTGGACGCACGGACTGTTAACAGAATAAATTAATTATTACGCAATAATTCTCTTTCATGTATTTCTGATGGGAATTTGGTGAACTTCAAATTTAAATTGTGGGCTTAAATAAGACTTACCAAATTCTGCCTCTAAAAATGCCCTCTTTCGTTTAGTGAAGCTATTTCTATAAGAAAAAGTGTATTTCTGAGTTTGGATTTTCAGATTCTATCTCAAAATCTTTTTGATTAAATTTCTTAACTGAATTATTTGCTTTTTTTAATAAACGAAGATTATCTCGTATTTTTAAATTTTTCATACAAATAACGCCTTTTATGCTGTCCATGATAATCATAAATTATTATAACTTCAATTAGTTGTATGCAAATTAACAATGTGTCTACGTTTTTATTTTGCAAGTACTTGGGTACTTGCTTGGGAGTACTTCTTGGGAGTCTTTGAAGATTGAAAATTCTTTACTTTTGAAGATTCTTGAAGCTTGATAACGAATGAGGCTTGAGCGTCCCCACGTGAGGTCGGTTGGCGACCGTGTTAGGTTGGCACGACGGCGCTGGCTGTTTCAAATTTAGCGCGCCAAATTTAAACTTACAAAATGATACACCAGCAGTAATACATGATTTTCATTAGATGTTGAACCTCTCCTCAATACAAGCGAATACCAAACTACCGAAGAGCTAGCGTATGAAGAGACAGTGGAAGCAATAAATGACCTAAAAATAAAAAGTCACCGGAAAAAATGGTATTAATAAAAAAATTAAAAATGGTAAAAGGAAACGATTAAATAAATAAAGGACGCTGCACTGACTATGAGGCAAGATAAACCAGCAGAAGACAAAATACACGAGATGTCGGAGAGAAAACACAGAAAGAAAAACGGATCTGAAAGTCGACGGTGAAAAGTATAAAGATGTTCATAATTTTAGTTACCTGGGAGTCCAAGTAAACAATAAAAGTGAAAGACAGCAGGACTTGAAAAGAAGAATACAACAAGGAATTCAAGCGTATTTAGCAAACAGACGACTCTTAACAAGTAGAAATTTATAGAAGAAAACCAAAATAAATATTTACAAAATGTTGATAAGCCCTGTGATAACATATGCAGCAAAAACAATTTGCATAAGCAGAGAAGAGAAGAAGGAGATGAGGATCTTTAAGAGGAAGATTTTGAGAAGGATATTGGGCCCAACAAGAGATAAGAAACAACAAAAAAGACCAAGATACTATTAGCAATAGAAGGAGAAGACAACATAGTGAAGACGATCAAGTCAAGGAGAATAGGTTTGTTTCGCCACGTGGTAAGGAAGGGAGAGGGTGCGATGGTAAAAAGGATTATGGAATGGAAACCCACGGAAGACCAAGTCTAAGATGGGTCTAAAAAGAGTCTAAGGAGGACTTGGAGAAGATGAAGGTCAATGGATGGAAAAAAGGCGAAAGACAGACAGTTATGGAGAGAAAAATAGTATCGGATGCGAAAACAGATGAAAAATTTATAGAATGTATTGTCAAGAGGACTAATCCACCGCAAGAAATGTTTTTGTAAAGTCTCACAAGAGATAGTCAAAATTTTAATGAGAATTATAAAAATAATAATAAATAAAAATAAACCAAAATCAAATCAATCTCTCCTGCGACAGAAAATTAAAAAATTAAAATTACTCTCTAAAATTACTTGGATATTTCAGTTTAGTGACCTTGATTAGAGATTAACTTAGATAAAGCATAATAAAGCAAAAAACGCGACATAACCTAAAAATAAGGTGAATATCATAGCTGATCATAGCTAATCATAGCTAGTACATAAGTAACTAAACCATCAGTGATTTTTAACCAGTAATCCGCGGACCCGCGAAGATCCGCGACGGCATGGCACAAAGAAAACTTTTTTAATTATAATTAATTTTATTTTAATTATTTCATGATTTTGTTTTAAATTATTAAATTTGCAGTGGTATGACGTATTTGGACTGGGCCCGTGGTTTAGAAAAGGTTAAGAACCGCCCAACTAGATAATTCATCACAATTTAACTATTTCTTTCATTTCAGAAGAGATTAAAGGATTTGCATCGATATATCATAATTAGAAGATTCAAGTGACATTGGTGTAGTGACCTTATAACTTAAAAACTACATAATTGCTATTCTCCTGTTATCCAATCAGCGGTCCAGTCGTGAGTTCATGTAAAAAATTAACAGTAATAATTTTTCAGTTGCTTAAATAATTGCTTTTTAAAGCCACCACTAAGTCCTCAAGCTAGAACTTGTAAATTATAATTGGTATAATTACCAATGTAAAATATTAAATTTTAACATACCAAAGTATTTCCACCACCACACAATCGGAAATATATTCAGTGAAACTTATTTCTTCACTTCTAAATTTTAACCATCGAAAACAATGTGCCAATCAAACCAATGGAACCCAATAAAAAAAATATGAAGCTAAAATTCTATTGCTTTATGAAACCTGTACATTCAAACTTGTTTTTGTGCGGTGGATAAGAACCGCATAAAAGAAATCCTAAAAAATATTGAAATTTTTATTTATATTATCTATGCATGCATTTGATGGAATTTTTTTATATATCGTACAAAAAATTGCACATAAACAATTCTACATATAAAAACCGTACAAAAGAATACCGAATAACAACAGGTTAAACTATATTTAGAATTAAAATTAAAATCCTTCCGCATCAGAAAACTGTGTATGATGTATATAAATATCAATTTCACTAGGTACTAATATTTCGAAATTAATTGAAATAAGGTTTGGTAGAAATTGAAGTGTGCTGCTCAACTCGCTATTCTACCCAGTGCCCTCTAATTTAATGTGCAAGAAAGGTAAAAAAATACAAAATGTAACGTTTTAGCTCGTTTAAAACTTATTAAAATTAGAAATAAAAATTATATACAGGGCGATTATCCATTGATGGGCGACTTTTAGACTCGTAGCTTAATCTTTTAACAAATATACTTATTGCTCTGTACATATAAGTAGATTGTAAATATACAAAAAACTTATCTTGAATTACAAATTATGACGTTAAGTATAACTTAACTTTAATTTAAAACTAAAAAGATTTGAAGATAGCTTGATTTTATCGAAACGGTATTTATTTCCGCTATTTCAAGAGAATTTACAGTCCCTGCTATTTGTTTAACGTTACGCTATTTGCTACTTGTGCTCAATAGTTCAAAAATTAGTTTATTGTTAGTGTTAACATTATTGCCAATAGTGCGGTAAATCTCTATTGTCTATAAGGGACTTGAAGCTACAATTAAAATGAATGCAACAAAAACCGGTTTTAAAGGTTATGTTATATTTCAATTATTGTGTTTGATTTTTTGCTAGTTTGGTTATTTAATTAAAATTCAGCGTAAAAAGTATTTGTTTTAATTTAAAACAATGAAGCACTTGAAAAATATTAAAAAAAAGCAAAAATTGACATACATCTAAATTATTCAACTTATTGTATACAATAAAATAACGATTTTGGTTTTAAATTAAAACGTATTTTTGAATTATTAAACTTTAATTAATTAAACAAAAGAACGAAAAACAGTTAAAATATGAAATAAAATTTTAAATTGTGTGCTACCGTTTGAACATTTACTTTGAAGCACTAGTGCGTAAAAGTAATTATTTTTACGTGCGTATAAAGAACGTGTTTTGACACAAACGACAATCAAAAAGTTACCTCTTTACAACGTTTGTAGAAAAGCTGTTTTTACATTTTGAACGATAAAAGTAATATCACAGAAATTTTCCCTTAAAACTTACCCTGTATAATCCAAAGGTTTATTGTAAGATTATGTAGTTTATTTTAATAAATTCGACATATCTTAAACCATAAACGTATAAAAGTGTCGATATTTTTCAGGTGATATAAAGGATGAACGTTTCTCAGCTTAAACAAACCCTAGCCTAGTCGTAAAAGCATGCAGAAAATATAAACTACTTACGTGTAACACCGAGTGATGAACTACGAAAGGTACTAAAACCTAAACACAAAAAGCGAGTGTTTTGACTTTACATAACACTTCACTTTCTAAGAAGCCCTAAAATTGTAGGAAAATTAATATAAAACCTGGATAGTCATAATATATTTTTCAATATGGACTTTTAGGTTAATAATAAAATATTCCATTTGAAAATCACGGCTATTTTTTAAAATGTATTCTTCAAAAAATGCACGTCACTATTTTAGTTTGGATACTTCAAAAGATCGACTAGAATACTTTAAAATTCACATTATCCAAAAAACTGTTTTATAATAAAGTATCGTTTTGAATTCCCTTTGAGCTTCAATTTTGTACAACGAATCAAGCATAATAAATATAACTGCAGTAACTATAAATTTTTTGATCTGTATTTTAAAAATGGCCGAGCAAAATTATATCAACGAAAGTTTAATAATTTTAACCTTTAATGTGATACCCCTGTTTAAGTTTTAAAGACAAAATTACAACTTAAAGATCTTTTCTTAACACAAGGTAATTAACAGTAGAATTTGATACTGAAACAAAGTCAAATATAAACTTCAAGTGAAACCCAAATAACGAAACAAACTTATAACGTATTTAGTGTACGGAAGTATTTTTTCCATTTGTTAAAAAACTTTATTCAAAATGCGAATAAATAACGTCTGGGTAGTTTTTAAGCATACAAACGATCTCTTATTTACACTGAAAAACAAAAGCTTCGTATCCATTCTAAAATAAAATACCAAAACACGAACATCTTGCGCATAATAGAACTCTTAGGTCGTTTGATGACAATGAATACAAAATCACTGAAGAAACAAATGGTATATTTACATTTCAAAAAGCAAAGTTGTCTTTATTTTAAATTCGAAAAGGTGCATACGTCGATGTTCAAGAAAAATTTAGAATTAAAGCTTAGAAAATGTACCTACTGCCCAACAGCGCAGCACAAAATTACACTAGAGCGGTCAAAAAATTAACAACCGAAAAGCAATCAATACATCACATATTTAATATTATTACGATAAAACCATCGACAATTAACAGCTTTTATATTTATAATTAATGGTTATTGATTTGCAGTTACAACGTCCTATTTATTTTATGACAAAGGGAAAACCTTAACTCACACTAATTTTTTACAATAGAAATAAGTCAATACCAATATGGTTAATTAGAAACCAATAATCAGATAAAATTGCACTGTGTTCAATCTTTTACAGTGTTAATAAGATAAAATCTGGCTTTGTTTGGAGCTTCAATTAAATTGTCTGTAAATTTTGTCCAGCTTTTCTTTCACGGCCGAGTACCTAATCTAAAAAAAATAAATGTGAGGTTATGTAATGAGAATAAAAGCAACTTCGGCCATAAATAATAATTAGTATTTAAGTTAAATAGTAATTTGAGAGTGAAATAAACTGTATTTAATATTTACACCAACGTAGATTACGTTTTTTTTCACAAGAAATACGCTTAAATATTTAATGATAAATGAATATTAAATCAGCAATCGAATAACCACGTTTCCTTTAAATAAAATAAGTAGAACCACTGATTACAAACGAGCCTATATTTCTGCTCTGAAATTGGATAAAGAAACTTTGCGAAATACTTGATTTAAAAATTTTAGAGCCTTGAAATAGCCAGGTGTAATTTCGTTCTGATCAGCAATGAAACAAATTTATCAAAAACTCAAACATTTTAAGTAAATAAAAACTGAAACTGATAATATACAGTTACCACAATATGAAAATCCCGGTCACAAAATTCTGCATTAATCGATTTTCATTTCTTTATTTTCTCATTCTTTTATTTGAAAAGGAATTTTTTGCAATGTTTATTATTAGATTAACTGAAATAGTGTATAATTTTGTCAAATGTATTCTTAGAAATTGTATACCTTCAAATTGAACTAATGTAACAAATTAAAAAAATTGAGGTGATAGGTCATTGTAATCTACCAACTAGATACGTTTTCAAAACATATTGCCAACAAAAACGTTCATTTGACGCAATATAGACAAATGAAACAAATAGCAAACAAAAATTATAAATTTATATAAAATCTTCAGGATGACCGCGGTTTCGATTTTACAATAAACGTGTAATTGATCTGCTCAGAACCAGATTAATAACAAAATATATAAAATCAACTTAACCGTTTTTGCAACTGACTCCGAAACTAGAAATGTTACGTGTTACAAATTACATATTGAAGACGATTTGGTATTAATTTTTTTAAACTCGTTAGGTAATCGTGGAATGGCCCACTTCGGCGCATCCCTATTCGGTGCAGATAAATTTAATGGGTCCTTTAATAAGCCCACAATTTAAATTAGAAAATCACTAATTTACCATAAGAAATACATGTAAGTGTAATATTATGCCAAATATGGAATACATTCTATCACCAGTTCGTGCTCTGCAAGTGGGTCGATAGTCACAAGCTATGGGAAGTTACCAGTTGCTCCCCTATATTTGTCGGATGAACATCCACACTTTGTCGAGTTGGACTGTTCTATGGCAGTGGCGTATTTAAAAAATGCATTTGGGAGGAGCGAACTAGATTATTTTTCAGATTCTCGTTAATCTTTTTATGCGCGCCTCCATATAATGGGGTTGATCACCTAGTATATTTGGTATACATAATTTTGTAAGTGATTTGCAATTGTTAGCAAATTTCTGCAATTGTTTACAAATTTTTGCAATTTTTGGCAAATGATTGTAAATGCAAATTTGGTGTACACATTTTTGGTCAGTGGTCAACTCCCCGTTATAATGTTTATTTAGGATTTAACGCTGCTCGTCGCTTGTTGCTTATAAAAATTCAAACTCGCTGTTTATTCGAAAGAGGGGTGGTAACAAATTTTAAATCTTGCTTGTAATTGGATCAAGGCTGGTATCGGCTCTATGTAGCTATTTAACATTATGCATTTTTCTGCATTGAAATTTAAAAAATTGAGAATTTAGTTGCTCACTATTACGTTTTAGTTATTTCTTGACTATTTGGTGATTTATTTCATTTTGACCTCTCATCATTCCACAAAATATGAAATATTGCAGAATTTGGATCCACAAGAAAAACCTGTAGATGTTTTTGGTGGATTATTTTAGCAGTAGAGAATTAGTACAGACCTGGACGTATAGTAGTTCATATTATTATTATTATTAGCAAAATTTGATAACTAGAAGTATGACGGAAATGTTAGGATAAGATAACAGTGTATATAATAGTTTATTAACATGTGAAAATAAATTTTAAGTATTAATTTGATAATATTACAAGTTTAATTGATTTAGTGCATTTTCTTCTTCTTCTTCTTCTTTTTAAATTAGGGCTAGGTCCTGTAATATCCAACAGTAGCCTCGACAAAGATCCGCAGCTACTGCTGGTACTGTGAGCATATTATTTGTTTATTTTTTTCGCACTTATTATTTCATACTTACTTATTTTAAAGAAATTGGTTCATTTACATCTTTTCAAGATTTATGAAAGAATAGAAAATCTACCTACACGTTTCATTCAGCCCACAACACGTATAAGCATTGGAATTGGAAGATTTTGTCCTTATTAAAAGTAAACTTTTTAGTTCAAAAATATTTCTGGACACTAAATAACAATGTATCAAGTAGGTCGGTAATATATTTTCTAAAAGTCAAATAATAATTATGACATCTCGGTTTGGAAAAAATCGGACATCTCGGTTAGGAACAAACACACTTTCTTCATAATTTATAATTTAAAATCAATTATCTATCCAGGTTCATCTGACGAGTTCCGATTTAGAACGAAATATCAATTATATCATGGATTAATAAATAAGTAAGTATAAAAAAAATCCACTAATTCAATTAAATTTTCATTAAACTTGTAATATTATCAAATTAATACTTAAAAGAAAATGATATTGTGTATTTGGAAGGTTGTAAACCAATCAATAAATAATTTTTGTAGTCGTGTAGTCTTAAATGACTACGAAAAATAAAAATAATGAGCGTGCTTTCGATAGGGGGGACTCTCGATTTCCAACGGTATTTACACTTACATTTACTTCAGATTCAACCCTTAGCTGTAGATGCGATTTAAATCGATTTTTCAGTGATAATATCGTTTTCCATTGGAAGTGGCTTGATAATGCCAGATTTATCATATTTTTGCAAAAATCGACTTGCAACCCGTTATTTTGCAAATATACTATGTAAAAGTTTTATTTTTGTTTTTTACAGTCAAAATGATTTGCTTTTTTTAATTTGCCATTTTTACAGCAGTTTTAAACTTTTCTAAAGCAATATTACACACTGACGACTAAGCTACTTGAAGATGATGTACCTTTTACAAAAAATTCCTACCCCTGAAATAAAGACCTTTATAAGTAAATATTACGTGAAAATTACGATTTTCACATTGCGTTAACTGTAGTTTGAAGCACGATCCAATTACTAATGAAAATGCATAAATATAATTTTCTGATTTTCGAGTATGGCATAATTTTACATTAAAAATTAATTTTTAATCAAGTATAAGTTCATATGTGAATTTAGTTGAAATAATTTTTGCAGGAAGTCTGGATTTGGGTTTTTCATTCATTTGAGGATATTAAATTTCACCAGATCGTTATCGCAACCGAATAAATGTAGTCGAACTTCTTAGTTGTATCCCAAACAACAAAACCATTAATTTTATTAAAGCTCGTTTAAGCTACTCAAGTAGCAACAACAAATATACAAGCGAAAAATTCGCAACAATTTAATGAATGCCAAATATTTTATTTGAGAAAAACATTGTTTAAATTGCGGAAGTTGATCAACTAACTACAATTACCATTAAACTATTAAACAAGTCAATTGTTTTAAGCGTCTCTTTACACAGCTTGGGTTAAAGCTTGATTAGAGTTTACTCTTTGAAATCGGCAACAAAATCGATTATTACGTTTGCTTTTGTACACCATCCTTTGAAAAAATGTTGTTAAATTTGCCATTATTAAAATCATAACATTTTTTAAGTGTTTTCAACACGTTTACTGAAACAACTATTAATATTTTTGAGAGTGGCGTAGAAATAGTGACAGAACGTAAAATAACTTCAAGCGTGACATGTTTGCTCGGTTAGACAAAAATAAGTTCCAGATTGTAGGAAAACTAAATGTCGTAAAACTTGACGGATGCATGGACCATGTACATATGTATACGTATCAATTATTGAACGTAGTTACATAAAAAGGAAGCAACCTAGAAAATATTAAAACCAAATTTATAGTACCAAAAAATGACACTTCATGATATGGAATTTTATATCCCGTATGAAGGATTTTACTCAAAAAGTTATATTTTCCGAGATAGTTAGGCAACGTACCAAGAGAGTAATAAATTAAGTAATAAATAATAAACGACCGAGAACTAATTCCTTTTGCATTCAAGTTTTATTGTTTATCGAGAGAAAATTTAAAATATTCGCTGATGTTTTTGCATTTTAATTTAATTTCTATAAATTCAATGTCTTTCAATAAAAATATGAAAAGTATTTCAAGTAGTTCTTGAATTAAAAGGAGGTATTAAGGAGTTATGAATTTACATTTTCACAAATATTCAAAAACATAAAGACGTGAGGTGTTGGGATCGTGCTTGAAATATTAACGATATACGTAAGTTTAAACGGTGGTTTATTCTGACCACGGTCACCGTATATCAGCACAACGATGAATCCATTACACTGACACCAGAACCAGTGATTTATCTCATCTTATACCATCGAAAATATTATCTACAAGCGACCATAGTTACTGTTAAAGATAATAAAAGTTCAATAGTTATTTCGTCAATAATCTACCCACCAAACAAAAGAAGCAGGCAACTATCAAACAAGAGCAATTTTCAATTCACTTGGTACCTGATTTCCGGCAACCGAAGATGGGATAATTTCAATAAATCTATCCTATTTGCAAGTCAGATCCCATATGGGCAAGTAACAATAAAGAAATCGCTAAAGTATTTGCTGAACATATTCCTAACATTTTTCAACCATACCCGATGGAAATAACCATGAACAAAGATAAAAAAAATACATGACTTTCTCAAGTCCCACGCACACATTCAGCCATTCAGCAGCAATTTGCAAAATCTAAATAAGTATCTGGATATGATCTCATAACTGGAACAGTTTTTGGACTATTTCGTTAAAATCAATAAAATTAATTATTTGTATCTATGATGTAATACATTCAGTCACTGTGGAAAGTAGCTCAAATCATTTTAATTTGGAACCCGGGCAAATTATCAGAAGTTGTAATATCTTACAGACCAATAAGTTTGTTACCAGTTCTCCCAAAATTTTTGAAATGACTTGTTATTTAAACGACTCCGGCTTTTCTTACTGAAAAGATAAGTTTTCCCACATCATCAGTTTTCGGAAACAACACATAAATAATTGTCTCTGATATGCTGAAATCTATCTTAAACAGCATTCAAAACTGGATGAAAATTTGACGAATTAAGGCAAATTAAATCCGTTCACGTTACATTCACAACGCGTAAAGAAACATATCCGACTGTCACTTTAAATGCAAATGATTTTCCTCAGGCGGAAGCCACCAAATATCTCGGAATTCTCATGGCTTACACGGCAAAAATACATTATGGTCTAAATGCACATAATTTGATATTGAATGCTCCATGGTATATTAGCAAATAATTCTACTAGTAATACTACTACTAATACTAAACACTAATCAACCAAGACTCAAAAGAGATGATTATATGGATTAACAAAGAAGATTCTTCTGATTTTGAGTTCATCATCATCCAGCTACAACATCCATCGTCTGACATAAGCCTCCCCAAATCTTTCCAGTCTTCCGGATTTTGTGCTTTTTGCATCCAGTCATATCCTGCAAATCTCTTTAAGTCGTGCGTCTATCTTGTCTGCGGTCGTCCGATACTTCTTCTTCGTTCTCAAGGTCTCCATTCGATTATCCGCCGAATCCATCTATTGTCTGTTGTTCTGGCGACGTGGCCCGCCCAGTTCCACCTCCCAGATAGCACGTAAAGTTTTGAGAAGATTGTCACAATATTGTCACATGCTTGACAAGCTTGTTACAACCGTACAATGCTATTAGGGCTTAGCCTGCACATACGTTGTATTACATCTGTTACTCGGGATCTATCTCAAATTTCTATATTGGGTATTCGGTTTCGTATCGTGACTCCAATCATACGTCTTCCATTGCCCTTTGCACAACTTTTAGTTTTTTATTATGCTGTTATTTAAGGCCCATGTTTCAGTGCTATAAATTAGCACCGGCAATATGTACTAGTCGAAAGTTCGTGCTTTAACGATGTTTGATATGTTGGATTTCATGACCTTTTGCAGTTTCCCAAATGCTGCCCACGCTAGGGATATTCTTCTACATAGATCGGCTTTCAAATTTTCTTTAGAGAGAGCAATTTTTGTCAAAGATATATGTAGGAGTTCACTTTTTCAATTATTAGATCCTCGGTGTTTAATTGTGCTGTGTCTTCTTAATTGTGTCTTGAATGATCATTCAGCTCACTCAACAGGTTAGGTGAAATAAAATCTCCTTGTCTCACTCCTCTGATCGGATTAAAACCACCAAAAATTTCTGCCGTAGATTCATATTAACCATTAGATATGTCGATCTTTGATAGATTACACGAACGATACCATTTTTTTTATTGGAAGTTTGTATTGCCATTGAATACATTGAATTAGATTAAAGTTTTAATTTTAACGTTTACATTTTTATTTTAATTTTTTTTGTCTTAAAAACTAGTTTAATCTCTCACAATAATTGATTGCAAGATCAAATTAAATATATAATGCAGTTTCAGATTAAAGAACGTAGACAGGACTAAGGAATATTTGAGTATCAGGTTCTTTTTTGATAACATTCTTTGTTTACGAAGTACTAATAATGATAATGTAAATCTTTTTAAATTAATTTCTATTATGTCAGATTGGGACGTTTCGACGCCCCCGCTCCTAGCAAAAATGTAATGTAACGTATATTTTTAGAATGAATTCGAAATTTGGTGGTAGCGTTAGTCAAAACCAATCCTCCGCTTCGGTTCCCTCCACTCGGGCGGCTACGGGCTAATTGCAGAAACGCTTTACTAACTAAAATATCCCCTTAGACCGGTTCTACTCGGTAAAATATAGATGTTGACCCGATAGATAGCATGGAGCGAATGGTAGGTCCTCCCCGGTTACGACTGTCGACCCACCTACACCGCACGGACTGGTGATAGAATGTGTTATATTATGACGTAATATTACGCAATAATGCACTTACATGATGTGTTTCTTATGGAAATATTTTAATTTTAAACTTTAAATTGTGGCCTTATTAGAAGTCCAACCAAATTCATTCTCACTTTAAATGATTCGTATTTTCATGCTATTACGTTTGGTAAAGCGATTTTTATAGGATAAAGTGTTCTTTTGAATTTAGGCTTATTACCTCTAGCCTAAATGATATGTTTATATGATCGTATTCCAACCCGATATAGCACTCAACGTGGCATAAGCAGCCATTGGGTCTTAATGCTGAATTATATCTGTAGGGAACGACGCTTACCTATACCAGTGAATAAAAATAAGCTAATAAGATACTAGGTGATTCGAGATGTTGATTTATATAATAACTAAGAACTTCAAAAATAAAAAATTACTCTTTAAAAAAGACCTACCAATCATATAATTTTTAAAGCTAAAAAGCAAAAAATTTTATTTTTGTACGAACGGTTTAATACTTATTTAATAAATTAAAAGCAACAAACCTGAAAAAAACACTGGCTGCTAAACTAATGTGATAATTAATTTTTAACCTATGTTTATAATTATGTACCTAAGTGAGTAAACTTAATTTAGAGCATTTAAAATTTGAATGTAAAGAAAATTTGTCCGGACATCAAATTGGAACTTGAACTTGTGTGAACAATTTAAATGCAGAGCTAAAAATAAGTTAACTATTTTTTGGTCAGGTATGTAAAAAATTATATTTCTTTTATTTTAAAATTGCAGAATTTCTTTTATTTTAATATTGTAATAATAATATGTTACAATTATAATTTGGATATAATACTACATTTATTATACCATTCAATCTCGTCAGGTGTTTTTATATACCTCGCTTCGTTGCAGCTGTCTACTTTGTCTTGCTTTAAACAACGAACGTGACAGAAACAGAGCACTGCCTATCTTATCCTTATTCCTTATTTTTATATAATAACGCCCGACCAAATTGGGTGGTGTAGAGAGCTCATAAGACTGACCAATTTTATAAATAATTAAATTATGATTGATTGATAGGTCCAAGCATATTTTTGAAAATTGTATTCTCTAACTTTTTACCAACGCTTTTTACTGACGCTTCCAGTCAGTTTTGGTGTATATAGTTCTAAATCACAGATAATAGTAAAAAGCGTTGCACTTTCTAGAAAATAATGTATACATGGTCATGTTTTTTATGTAGTACATGTGTACTTAAGCGACTTCAAAATATTTAAAAAAATGTCGTAGTTTGTTTATTTCTGTTGAATTTTAAATTTATACAGGAAACACAACCAAGCACTGGGTTCGATAGCAATTATTGTATGACAAATAGTCTTCGTTAGTGCTGTGCATGATTTAAATAAATTAATTGATCACCTAGACAATCTATATTTTATGAAGCAAAGATGTGGGTAAAAATGTTTTACAGAAACCAAAAATTGAATTAGACCATTTTACTTCACTATCAGATGAATTTGACACTAAAAACAAAATCTATAAAGCAATCGTAAATCAATGTTAATTCCTATGATTTTATAAATTTCGACAAGGATAATGTTCTCGGCTTTATTGGAGTATAGTACTTCCAGTGCTTCCCAGTCACAGGTATTCGAATAAACAGGTGATGTTGTATACCAAATTGTTCAATAAAAAACCACAAGATGCTTTAACTACAGCAAGAAGCCTCAGAGAAATCTCAGAAAAAGAATAACGACGACTTACGAACGAAGAGCTTAGGAACTTGCTACCAATATAGAGGCTTATTACTCTAATTCGATATTTGAAAAGCAAGACAAAAAGCAATTTACGTTGTTAGATTTATTAAGTAATTTAATATGTAACTTAAAATATTTACTTTTTACCTCTAAACATTGTGGTTGTGTAATTGAGTTTTTCTATCATAAAATTTAAACAAAATTGTGAGAGAGTGTAAATATTTTTGAATAATATTATTATAAGGTTTAATTGCAGCAATTACATGTAGTAAAATTTAAATTTATTTATTTTTTAAACTATGATTGATTTTAAACGTTCAGTTTAGCAATATGAGCTCGCTCGTTATTTTTTAAGCAATATTTTTAATATGAGCCAGTTTCTTTATTGTTGTCTCTTTTATTTAGGGGTAGTAGAGCAAATTGTCCAAAACTATATAATTTCAAATTTTCAAACAAATATATTCTAATATTACATTATTTGTACTTATTCAATTTGATGCCACAAAGTACATAATACATATAGTATCCTTCTTCTTCCTTATTATCAACTTTGTAGCTACTTCATAATAACTTTTCAAAACCAAAAATTTATCAACAATTTTTACTTTATCATATGTAATATGAAAAAGTATTGTTTTTGTTCAGAAAAAAAATTGAAATTTTGATGGATTTAGACTTTTTGAGGTCTCATGAGTGAAATAAGACTATTTCGAAAAAATGTCTGTGTGTGTGTCTGTGGTCAAATTTTGTGTGAGCTCTACAGCAAAATCTAATAGGAATTTTGAAAACAAAGTTGGGATTTTGTATTCTTATATTGAGACTTGAGAGGTTAAAATCGGTCCTTGAGAACTATTTTTTTTAATTTTTAAAATCTGGTTATTTAATATTTCAAAAATCAATAAGAATTTTAAAACCAAATTTGAAATTTCGTATCTTTATAGTAGAAGTTGGAGCTGATTAAATTTTGGTTGAAATTGATTCATGGAAACAATTTTTTTAAATCTTTTTATTTTATATTAGTTTTTATTAAATATTTAGAGAACTAATGAAAATTTCAAAACTAAATTTGATACTTTGTATCTTTATTGTAGAAAATGGTTAATGGAAAATATTTTATTTCTTTTTATTATTAAAAATGATTTTTTTTTAATATTTATTAAAAGTATGATAAAGTCTTGGGCATGGTCACATCCCAATTTTTTAATTATTCCTTATTTTAAATCAAAATTCTTAATGCACTAATCGCTTTTAGTAGGTAAGTACTTGCATATTCCTATTTCTTCATCATTTTCAAAACGTCCAATACTTTTTGTCACGGGACTCTCACCATGGCTTCACCGTTCAGCAGTATTAGTCAGCCATGTTTGACAGCGACGAAGAGCATTCGGAGCATACCTTTGAGAACTTTTTCCTTCTGTTTCATCTTTAGATGTTGAAGTGTTAATGTCAATGTAACTATTCTTACTGTAATTTTAACTTTCTTTCTTTCTTTGGCAGTAAAATTAAATTGAATATTATGGTGCTATATCAAGTGTTGATCTTATCTATCATACGAATACAGCAAACCTCCTATGCTAACCCTAAGTTTACAATTTCACTTACGAATAACCCTCTTTTAGTTATTTTCAAGTTTGTATCAATGTCTTAAAATGGTCAACATACAATTTTCCCTTATAAATAAACTAGTGCAAATAACCATCGAAACCCGACTAAGCACTTGGAAGAAGAACAAGGTAGGCTTCTTTTCAAGATTATAAAAATTGAGTAAATTTATCATTAAACGCTATTGTTTTAGGATTTCAGGTTAATATACATTAAAACTAAAGGTAATAAATGGATTTTGTTGATAAAATTTGATTGAGTATAAAAAATTTAGGGAATGTGCTTTCATCTACCGATTTGATCTCAAGGATAAGTTGCATGCGTGCATAACAATGTATTTTATTGCCTATATAATATGAGGTTTTACAGATCAAAGAAACCTGAAACGTAAAAGATTTGATACCAGATTTGAAATCAGCAACCCCGAAAATACCGTATTGTTATGACAGTATTACGTTTATTTCTCTCTACCAATAGCAGATCAAATAAGTGATTTTGATTCTGAATTTAATTTCAGAAAATTCAAGTAATATTTCATTTAGCTTTAAGTATATTAACTAAAATATGTTTTTCTAGCCATGTTGCAAAAAGCTCTGATAAAAAGTCGAATATTTTCAGAATCATCTAAAAGAGTTCAAAGTCGTAGTATACATATAGATATTAGTTGCAACTGTAGAAGCTTGTAAGAACCAATCAAAGTCAAGTATAGAAAACAGAAAAACAGAGAGTAGATTTTATTGGTTTTTACATATTTTTACAATATAATACATAATCTCTACATAATATGAACGCTACTTAAGTAAATACTAAAATACTTACTATTCAGCATTATAGCAAACCATCCTTTAATGAAAAATGCTACTTTGATGTGCCTAAAGCTTCTCAAATCTTTTTTTGCTTTATTATCATACAAGATTTTGCTTTGAACATATAAAAAATAAATTTTTGCGAGTTGCATTCCATTTATAGAAGTTAAAATGTAGTAAAAAAAGCACAAACATAAGTATTTTTAAAAAACTTCCGAAAAACTATGTTTTAAAATTAAACAGAGATTAACTCGGATGACCGCAGTTCTTAAGCTTTTAACCTTTCTTGTTTACAATTAAATAGTATTTAGTATTAATTTTTTATGTAAATTTATAATTTTTTGTTAGTAGTAACAGAGACCAGGAAAATTTAATTTCAAATGCAGAAATTTCAGAAAAAGAATCTGGTTATTATTTGTTAATCCACTAAGCCAACATGATTATAGAATCTATAATTGACCATTATAAGTTTAAAATTAATATTTTGTTTAAGAGTACAGCTTTTTGAAACCTGAAATGCGATAATCTTGATATGACATTTTCAAAATCGGTGATCACGATATATCGAAAACTGCTGCATCGGTTTGTTTCAAACTTTATGTTTTCTTCCTTGTTTTTCATAATCTGCGGGATTAGCAAATACTGCTATATTTTTTCATTGGCAACATGAATTTTCTATGTTATAAGAAAATTATGTTGCATTTTGTAAGTGCAGTTTTTACGTGAATAATTCGCTCTTTTGCACCTTTATTTGGTTCGTTCATTTATGACTACCAAACAAAAATGTACGACCGATAAAATAATGTCAAGAACATTTAAAAAGAGCGCATAACTTATGACTTTATGGTTTGTTGAATCCTATTAATACATTGATGCGTCCGTCCTCATTATTAAACTAAGGGGTCAGTTGTATAACAGAAGTTAATCCTCGGATCACCTATGATCAAGTTCAGTGGTTAGCTAATTATTAAATTATCAACCAATTGCCGAATTTAAGCGTCAGATTAAGGTGATTCGATAGTGAACTCCTGTTATACACTGACGGGCGGACAGATGCGTAGCCAGATATAGAAGACTGAAAGCGTTAGAAATATTAACCTCATTTTATGGAAAGCTAATGTTTGTGAGTTCTTTTTGCATATCTACGTCCAAGTGCTTTGAAAACAATTTGTTTGGTTTGATAATTTCGTATTTTGTTTATTTTTAGATTGTTGCAAATTTAGATTTTAAGGTACAAATCATTTAACTGAAAGCTTTCTTTGAAGTTTTTTTAAAACAAATAAGAGAAAAAAAATTGTCTTCTACATCCGTAAACACAATACGAGCTCCTGTCAGTGGTACCAAATGTTTTGCATCAGACGGAAATTAGTTCCAATTTACAATTTCCACATAAGTTTACTATTGAATGTAAATTTTGCTAGATAGAATTGTTTTTAGGAACAATTAGCGTAAAATGCACGCTATTTGCATGAACTACAAAAACTTCCAAATTTGCGAATATGAATGACCTTCCATTCCAAGCGAGGCGGTTGTATTATTTGCAATTTAGAAATGTTTCGTTGGGCTAATTACTTGAAAAGTAATTGTAATTAATTGCTTTTTTATTCCAGAATAAAACAATAAAGTTGCACGTAAACACAAAAAAAATGTTTTATAAAAGATTTGTGGTAGCATAACCATCAATTGCTATGAACTTATTAGGAAACTTGCTACCATTAAAAATATACAGGAAACAGACGGCAAAAATGAGGCAGAATGAATACCGTTACAGAAAACGTTAATATATAAAAACCTACTAGAATTTTTCATTTCAAGATATGATTTGATAGACGGAATGTATAAAATTCCAATTATTTCTATATGAAGTATTCCATACATATCCAATCAGTTGACATTTAAAGATAAATTGTTCAAACGGGGTTATTAATTTCAAAACCGACACAACTCTGTCAAATATAATTGTAAATTATAAAAAGATATTTTAAGATTGTAATATGTACATATCGTTTTTGCGTGTTTATTTGTAACCTACCGCGCCCGTATTCCTGAATATAGCAAAATCCCTGTTACGGCCGGTAAACTCTGAAAATGAAATCAAATTTATCACTTTAGAAAATAAAAAGCCTTACTTGGTGTCTGATTGAGCACGTTTGGCAAATTATTTCAAAAAATTAAGAGAAAATTTATCAAAATATGACAATAAAATAAAATACAGTAAAAGGTAGCACATAAAATTGGATAAAGCGAAGGAAAAAATTGCTTGACAGTTTTCCACTTTTTATACAAGCTACACCCTGCAATTATTCGAACAGTTAGTAATGGATGTTAGCAGATTCGACATTACCACGAACCAAATAGAGCACATACTTTATTCTTGATACAGTTAAATCTGCCACTATTTCAAAATCAAAACTTCCCATTTGCAAATCTATAATATAAATTTTATTTTTAGCGCCGCAATTTAAACTTAATTGCAAAAACTTTTATGCAAAACAGAGTAATTATAAATACTTTTTATTACAGTTAAATATCCCAAGGTACGTGTTAAGTAAATGTAATGGATAATTTCAGCATGTTCTCTAATTGACTAATTCAAAACTTTGTTGTTATTCCTTGACCCACGTGATCTTTAGGGAACATTAAATTACTCTATTTATTTAACTACTATATTCCATCCCACACCTGAAGAAGTTTTCTTCCTCTACCCGCAATATAAAGTTTACCATTAGAAATTCTTATTTGAGCAGCAAATTTGTTATAATTTCTTCTATTCGATCAATTTATGTTTCGTTCAACCGCGGATGGTTGGAATGTTCTTGCCTTTATTGTTGCAACACCTGGTAGATAAAACATTTGATTTCTATCTCGCATGGTTATTGTTATGTTCACTACTAGTTTAGACTTACTGCCTTACATAACAAAATAACGATTCCATAAAAAATAACTCTAATACATATGTGAG
Organism: Lycocerus yunnanus; assembly: GCA_036346125.1. Lineage (NCBI taxonomy): Eukaryota > Metazoa > Arthropoda > Insecta > Coleoptera > Cantharidae > Lycocerus > Lycocerus yunnanus. The sequence continues at coordinate 2,749,764 of JARFIX010000002.1, forward strand.
ACACTTGAACTTATTTTAACGATCGGATAAGGATTTTGGTTTAAACTGTAACGCTTTTCTGACTTTCTCCATAACTATTGGAATATTATGTATATGACAAAATAAAATCTTAAGTTTCATAGTTAAATTTCAAAAAGTTCATTCAAATACTTTAACATAGAATGAAAATAAAATAGCAATAATTTTTTAACCGTCAAATTACAGTTCGCGTCAGTTGGTCTGGCTGGTCGGGCGCGCCCAGTTGCCCTAGACACTTTTAATAGTTTATCTACTTTTATTTCTTACATTTAATCTACTCCACAGCAGGATTTCAACCAAATTTCTAACGAAACGTCCAAGGATAAAACCAAAATAGTTTAGATGAACTAATAGTTAATTTTCTAATTATGTATAATTTACGTATTTTAGGTTACGCCAGATCTACCATTTCATTTGTATAAGGGGAGTGTGATAAGTACCTATGATAGGAAAGGAAACGTATTTTCTTTTAGTTTATTAATTTATTTCTAAACATCAAACTCCTTTCAGTCTTCAGTGACTACGAATAATACGACTTCCCCAACTCCGCAATATAAGCTTTAGTTTAGGAGATGACTTCCTCGTTTGACGTAAACCGTTTTCTGCTAGAGGCAGAATGGGGGTCATATGGGACTAAATCTAAAGAATACGGTGGATGTGATGTCCTCTTTTCTTCGCCAGTAGGGCCGTTTTATCATCATTTTAGCGTCGAACCGTGCTGCCCCGTGATTTTCCTTTCCATTTTTTACCTTCTTTGGACCATGTTCATTGCTGGCGTGTAGTAATAAATCCATGTTGCCATGTAAACCATCAACAGTGCTATGAAATTCTATTTTTGCCTCACTTCTATCTTCCATAGCATCAATTTTCGTGTAGGATATTTTGCACACGTTCAAATACAGATGTTCGCAGTATCAACATTTTCTTTCATCTTTAATCAAAGGTCCGCTAACACGATATCATGGTTTTTGTTGCCATATCCTCCGCAGTAACCTCAATCGGACGGCTTGGGTTTTCTTCATCCAAAACAGATATTCAACCACTTTTATTAAACAACAAATTAAACAACCAACCAGTAAAATAGACCGGCTTTAGAAGAGGGTTTAGCACCATCGACCATCTGCAAACCATACGAACACTGATACAAAAATGCAAAGAGTAAATATACCGATACACCTAGGTTTTATTGACTTACTAAAAGCATTCGATACGGTTGAGCCATGGACAGTTTCGGGAAGAAACAGTATCTCCGTTTGTGTTCCGACAGGGGCTTGTACCAGGGTAAAAACTACCCGTGTATGCAGTACGAAGACAGTTTTCCGATACAAAGTTGAAGAATCTAACAGAGGTACTGTTTTATCGGTACAGCCCACCAAAACATCACAAAACGCCTAAATACGATGAAATCCCGGGAATCTCCTTCCAAATCTCGGGAATCTGCTTTTAAATTCCGGAAATCTGCTCTCGCATCTTTCTCGGAGCTATGTTTTGCTAACTAAAAATTTAAAGCAAAAAAAATATGGTTCAACTTCGGCACCGTTTATCTCACGCATAAAAGGTGATAAATCAAGCGTCGACAGAACTTTGAAGCGTTCGACTCGAGGCGCGGCTGTAATCCTCTCAAGTAATACTAAAAATAGTCTTACTTCGACGCCGTTTATCTTACGCCTAAAAGGGGATAAATGTAACGTCGGCAGAACTTTGATTATGTTCAACGCGCCCCTGGCGCGTATTTAAACCTCTCGGGTAGGACTGACCCGGCAAATCTTGGACGTCTCGGATCGAAAGACGCGCGGATTGTCGACACGGCGTGGTAACCTAAGACGACGACCCCCCACGACAAGCGAAAACCGAATGTCGGATTTGTAAATTATCTGTCTCCCAGGGTCCAGTCCGTCCCTTCTAGTGCAACAGACGTTGTCGCGCGATCGAGAAAGCTCACTTGTTGGGCTGTAACCGGACAATTCTCTCTCGAAATGACTCTCCCGTTTACTGCCATACGTCAAACTACCCGGCGGACAGTTAACGAGGAATCGGATGACGTCAGAATTGGCTCAAGATACACGGAACTATTAAAAAACATATAAAAATTTAAAAAAATATATGAATAAAAATTAACAACGCAACGAGTTCATCAAAAATGGATCTGGGTGGGGCATGTCTCAAGAAAACCATACGAAAAATGGCCAAATCGCGTTTCCCAATCGTGTTCAAAATTAACAAAAAACAGGTGTTGGTAGACTACAGGAAAAATGGCTTGACCACATAAAACAAAAAGCGAGAAGATTGTGGCATCAAACTGCTAAAGCTAGGGTAGCTTGGAGGAAGTTAGGGGAGGCCTATGTCCATTACTGGACGAGAAACGGCTGAGAAGAAGAAGAAAGTAACAGACACCCGTACAACCTAATCTAAAATGAAGAAATTTCAAAACAGGAATCGGGTTAATATTTGTTAATCCGCAAAACAACATAATCACAGGATCCATAATTAACTCTATATAAGTTTCAAATTAATATTTTATTTTAGGGTACACCTTTTTTTAAAACTTGAAACGCAATATTCTCGATATGACATTTTCAAAATCGATGATCACAATATATCGAAAACTACTGCATCTTTCAAACTTTGTTTTCTTCTTGGTTTTTTTAACAGTATACATAGCTTTTATGTGAATATTTCCCTCCTTCACACCTCTGATTGGTTTGTTCATTTATTACCAAGCCAAAAAGTGCAAGGCTAACAAAATAATTTCACAAATATTTAAAAAGTGTTCATAATTCTGTCTGTGTGTGTTTTAATAGTCATAACGTTCTCCCTCTCACATTTCCGAATGATGCATTCATTTATTATATCTTTCTGAAATTTTAAAAAAATAATAGAGTGAACATTTTAATGGATAATTTAGTAGCAATGCGTAAAGCAGAAATAAACTCAGTGAGCAATTATACTAAAGTCAATAAACGATTAGAAAAGAAATCCCAAGCTGAAATGTACGTAGGAAATGTAAACAGAAACAGGCAGAAGAAGCTGCAGATTTGTCAAAATTTCTGGAAACATGTAGTAACTCAAGCCATTTGATGATAAACATTTTATCATATTCTATAAAAAATTCATTCTGTATACTTTAAAAATAAGAATAAGTATTGTTCAATTTTTTTTTTGATTTCATGTGATTCTTTGAATCTTGTTAATATATTCATGCGTCTGCCAACATTATTCAATTAAGGGCAGTTGTATGACAGAAGTTATACAAAACATTGTAAAAAAGAAGGTGAACAAATAAGAAAAAACAATGCAAATAAGAATAATGGAAAGAAGAATAAGGGCATAACCAATAAAGCAGTAAAAACATCAAAACCGTGTCTGTCATCATCTGAACCTAAAGATGAGAATCAATCTTTCAGAATGAAAATTGTGATGAGGAATTAATTTCTCATCTTAAAGAATACCTGACTCTTCTTCGTTACCCGGTTCTGCCTCCCTCTCCTTACTATATTAGGTTTTATTAAAAGTTATTAAAATTATTAGGTGATATTTAGCCTAAAGGGAGAAATTGAAATTGAAACAGTACCGTCTTTGGATAAATATTTGTTAAATTAATAATAATAAATGTATTCGAATAAATAGGTAAGGGTAAGAATATGGGACAGATATTATATACTTGATGTGTGATAATACAGATAGAAATCCCATATTATGGAAAGTACAAAATTTGTAACTCAATATACAACACAAAAAAACATCGTGCAGCACAAAAGCATCAAACGGAGCCCTGTAAAAATAAAAAGTCAAACGCCCTTCTAATACGCAAGGAAGCGTAGCACCTAAAAGAAATTCGTCTATTGTAAAAATGATTTGAGAATTAGGTAGGTAGCCTATAGACGATAAGGATAGTAGTTGACATTCAAGTTTTGGGGCCTCATTTTTTGAATAAAATTTAACTGCTGAATGGTATCTTGACTTTTTGAATTTTCACTTATTTTCTGTGTTTGCAGTAATATTTCTCAATGAAGAAGAAAATCTTGATGCTTTCAAACTTATTTGTAATAAGTACTAGTATTTATAGTGAATAACAAGTAATTTATTTATTTAATTTGGTTGTGCTCGTTTATTATCTAATATGCATTTCAGAAAATTTAAATCTGGTAATTTCTCGAAAATGTTTTTATGTAACCTATTACATTCGCTTGAGCACTAAAAAGCGAGAAAGTAAAGGTTTTCAATGATACCCTAATGACCTATTTATTCATTTAGAAAAAAAAGTTTGCAATGGCCTTCTCTGGAATACTGGAAGTGTAAGAATACTCTGGCATTCATAAAAGGCTCTATTTAATTTAAAAATCCATGTGTTTAAATGTTTCCCTCAACTACATAAATGTAAAAAAAGCACGAATTTATGTTACATTTTATTACATACACAATAAGATATAAAAATAAAATATATTACTTACATTTTATATCAACAAACTTTAATTAGTTAAATTAATATTAAATAGATAAGAAAACAATTTAATTAGAATATAACATCATTAATTTGATCATAAAGGTTGACTCTGTATAGGTATTATCCATTAATACTGAACCAATCAATGCATTAAACTTTTATAACAACTTTTGAATTAGTTACTTGAAATGTAATTACGGATGCATCCGGTTCGATATAAAGTTGGTAAATTGAATCAATACAGCTTTCTGGATACGATGAGAAAAAGTTTGATGTGCTTTAAATTTTCAGTTTTGTAGTTGCAGTCATAAAAGACGTACGACATTTAAGTTGTTAGATAAAAATCAAACCATGAATCCCAAAAACAATAAACGGTTTAATATCAAAACGTTCCCATATAACTGTGATTTACAACACAAATTTTACCTTATTGTTTCACCGCGTGTAAAATTGCCAAAAAACAAAAACATTTGATTGTTCCCGCCATTATTTATTAAATCGATCTCTCTATATATTTTTCAATTTCACATTTTCCCTCTACTTAAAATTAATCAAAATTACTTCACTGAAATTACGATAACAAGAAAAATTAAAAAATCGTTTAAAACTTAGTAATTTCCTTATAATAATTAGTTTTCATTTTTGCAATGTCCTTACTGTGGCGTAAATTGGAGACTTCGGTTTAACTGGATGCAGCTTCGTAGCTGTGGAGAATTCACATTTGGAGTGAAAAATTATATTGTGTTCAGGTGAAAGTTTTTAAAATGTATCAATCCTGTTTTATAGCAATAAAGTTGAAAAAAGAACTATTCCTTATATAAAAATAAAGTTTGCTTTTATTTTGATTTGAAATGAAAGCTTTTCGGTAATTTGTAGAATCAATTTGAAGAAACCGAATAAACAATCGCCTTCGTGTGAAACAGGGCACCATTGCAATTATCTCTAAAGATTGGCTGCAGAAAGCACATCTAGTGTATCATTCAAGTTCTCTGTACAATTCGAGCTAAATGGTCTCCAGTTCCTTCTACAAGCTCCTGGGGAATAAAACTCAGCTAGAATAAGCTTAAACGAAATAAATAAAACGTTTCCAGTTTAGTACAAAACGAAATTTCAAAAATACAAACATTTCATTTTTTTTCTGTAGTTTTTTCGAAACGTTGCTATATTGAAAACCCAAATAAAATAAATTTAAATAATTAGTACTATATTTGTTTAACGTTTTACATTTTAAACTTAGCCTTTCACACCTAAACTTAAACCTAACCTTAAATCGTATGATCATGTTTGGCACTATTTAATAAATTTTGAGTGCAAGCAAGAAGTTGTTTTGGGTCAATTATTCTATAAGTATTTAAATAAAGTCAACACCAAGTACCTATGTAGCAGTACCAGGTACCTGTAAACTAATTAGTTAAACAAGTACTATTGAGTTACAAAATTGAACGTCAACGCTTAAATTAAGGGCGGTTTGTCCACATATTATAATTATTTTCCACAAGTACGTATTGGGTCAGACAGCAAACAATGCTTATCCCGTAATCTGATTATCTTAAATAAATGTTATTTACAGTGAATGTCTGTTAAACTTGATCTGTTTTAAACGAGACTAGCGCATAATAAAATTGCTATTGTAATTAGAAGAGACAAGAGACTTATACCAAACAGCCTTTTGTTCAAATAATTAAAATAACTCAGACAAAGAAAAAACAAATAAAAACCACTAACGAAACTTAATTCTCTTCTAGCTAATGAAATTACAATAAAATATTAATTTTTGTACAAAAGATAAGATTTTTCGAATTGAACTTGATTCTACAAATGTCTATCTTGTTTACTTTTTACCATACATAGAGATGTAACTACTGAACTGTAATTTAACTGAATTGTTTTTATGGGTGATTTCAATTAAAAATGGGATACAATAAATGCTTTTATTCAATTACGTCCTAGTTAAATTCTAAAAATAAGCTAAAAGTTTTCAATAATGGTCCTAGCGTTACCGTATCCTCTAAAAGCCAGAAAGAAGCTGGTCGTATTAGATATCGACACTTTCTCCGATTTTGGATTTCTTATAAAAACTTCCCCACTAAATATTTATGGCGCAAGAATTTACCTGAATTACTTTTCATCTATAATATATGAACAATTATAATAACATAATCTGAATTTGAATTTGATTGTATTAAAATTCCGCAGATTAGGTATTTCACGTAGCAGAGAATACAGAATCATGAAGTTAGAAGAGACAAGAGACTTATACCAAACAGCCTTTTGTTCAAATAATTAAAATAACTCAGACAAAGAAAAACAAATAAAACCACTAACGAAACTTAATTCTCTTCTAGCTAATGAAATTACAATAAAATATTAATTTTGTACAAAAGATAAGATTTTTCGAATTGAACTTGATTCTAAAATGTCTATCTTGTTTACTTTTTACCATACATAGAGATGTAACTACTGAACTGTAATTTAACTGAATTGTTTTTATGGGTGATTTCAATTAAAAATGGGATACAATAAATGCTTTTATTCAATTACGTCCTAGTTAAATTCTAAAAATAAGCTAAAAGTTTTCAATAATGGTCCTAGCGTTACCGTATCCTCTAAAAGCCAGAAAGAAGCTGGTCGTATTAGATATCGACACTTTCTCCGATTTTGGATTTCTTATAAAAAACTTCCCCACTAAATATTTATGGCGCAAGAATTTACCTGAATTACTTTTCATCTATAATATATGAACAATTATAATATCATAATCTGAATTTGAATTTGATTGTATTAAAATTCCGCAGATTAGGTATTTCACGTAGCAGAGAATACAGAATCATGAAGTGTATGGATATTCCGAAATGACACGTATTAGATCCGCTCATGTAAATTTTTTAAAATGATTCCACGTAAAATAAAATTTAATTCATATATGTTAAATCGTTGGACGCTGTATGAAAAAGATATCCGATGTACTACACATATTTAACTCACCAACATTATTATTGACGATCAATTCCTTGGCTTTAACCAAACTCCCAATAATGGTTTTCAAATTAAACCTTACTTCTATTGTATGTTCTACACCGATATGAAATTGGCTCTACTAACTACATATTTGATTAGTTCAAATCATACCCTAAACATTTCAAAAGAAAACCACAAGAACTGGAGAAAATATAACTCAAAAACAAAATAAATTTTTTTAAATCATCTACAATTTTTGTATTGTTAAATTTCTTAATAAATTAATAACAGCGTTAAATTTTTACTCTGAATATATTGTAAGATCCTAATAAAAACATGGCAAATAAACCTCGCCAAACCTCCCTGGTTTGTCATTGCCTTCCAGAGAGAGTGGTTTGAAAATTTCACTCCGCTTGAGTTTTAACTCCATCTCGACTTGACAAACAACGATTTATAATTTATTTTTAAACCGCAACCCACAGGTTGAAATACAATTTATTAATTTATCTTATTAGAATTAAGTAACCAATCAGACGACAACAAAACGAACAAATCTAAAATTTGTTTGGTTATTTTGTTAATTTATCTAACAGATAGCAATCCAATAGATATTTCTAGGCAAAGAAAATGGGTATAAATAAAATATTTAAAACAATAAAATCGTTTCTAACATTTTCCTTACTGTTTATCTATTTATCAATCAGACGACAACAAAACGAACAAATCAAAAATTTGTTTGGTTATTTTGTTAATTTATCTAACAGATAGCAATCCAATAGATATTTCTAGGCAAAGAAAATGGGTATAAATAAAAGATTTAAAAGATTTAAATTTCCCTTACTTTTTATCTATTTGATTAGTCTCTGGCCTATTTCCATTTATTGTTAAAGCTTTGTGCCTTTTAAATTAAATTTATATAAACATTTAAATTTAATTTGTTATTTCAAAACGTTTATATCGAATTTATTTGTTAAATATAATAAAATATATCTGTATAGCGTCGTTAAAATGAAGATTTTCTAATAAAATCTTACCCTTAACAAAAAATGTAAAATAAAATATTTCAGTCTTTCATTTAATTAAAGTAAAAGTCGCGCCCAATTAGTTCAATAAAATTGATGTGATTTGTGATATAAATATTTCAAGAAATTTGTATGTTAAATAATATAAATTTTTTTCATATATAAATCTAATCTGGAATATTTCTAAAACATTTTATTAAAAGAATTTCCCGAAAAACTTGAAAAATGATTAAGTTAATCGCCAATGTAATCACTATAGTTACTTAATTACCGTAAACTTTAAACTCGTTTTTCTCAAAATGACATTTCTTGGGTTGGTGTACATTCTATCTTGAAAACTAATAATCCGCTTCAATTGAATTTTGCGGCATTCGATTCTCTATCGCCTCTACCAAAACAAATGCATTCAAACAAAATTTTGAAAACTTCTTTTGTCGTTCAAACTTAGAAAAAATTTTTTTGATACATTACCATTTCCAGTAGGTACATTGTTTTTATTGTGATTTTTAATTTTGGGGAAATACAAAGAACCTGGACTTGTATACTATCGATTTAGTTGGGTTACGTTCAAGCAGTTGTAGTACCAAATTTTTTATTATTTTTATATAATATAGGTATGAAAAATTCAAAATTGTTCAAAAATTCAAATTAGGTAATAAATATCCTACGGTGGCAAATAAAAGTTCTATGTTGCTTTTTTTCGTTTTCCAAAACAAATCGCGAAAGTGGTCAATTTTTATATTAAATAGTGGAATATCCGCTTCATTTTATTACATTAAATGCAATTATTTTTGATTAAAAATCATTTACGGTAAACACTAGAAAATCCATACTATAAAGTAAATTGCTAATAAAAGTTTAATCGGAACAACTATTAATTAAATTTGGACTTTGAACAATTTTGAAAAAAGGGATTGTAAGCCGTCGTACTGCCGCTATCATAATCTGTGAGAAATGTTGGTTAATCTCGCAATATTTATTTTAGTAAAACTTGGTCCGAGTTTTCCACATTTTTATTTGATGTATTGTATTATAACCAATATTAAAATTCGATTTAGTATTTATTTGAGTTGGGAAGTTACCAGGTTGTACGATTTACTGGGAGTTACCAGGATTTTTCGATTCTTATCAGAATCTTAGAAAAGACTTAAAAACTTTAAGTTCTTATATTTCGATATAGTCTGCAATTCCAGAAGTAGGAAGATAAAAGATAAAATAACGTTTCTAAAAGCTTTTCTCATTTTGCAGTGAACTAAGAACCGTGAAGTATTTTCCAAATTTTGTTTTCCTTAAATTTGATTGTCCGGGTTACGGTTTTATATGCTTACGCAACTTGGTCGATATTTTCTCTAGTTTTCATAAAAACCACTATTCCACTTACAAAAGCCCCCCAACTTGGGACTAAGCATTATGCAAATTTAAATGTTTTTATTATAAGATCTTTTTTTTTGTAATTTTAAAAAGTTCTGTGGTACTGGCGCGGATGCAGTCCCCATACTAAAATAGTAAATGTAATGCGTTTAGTATGTAATAGATTGATAGTTGAAATATATAAGTTTTAAACATGTAACTTTGAAAAAGTAATTGAAAAACTTATAAATCGGTTATCTTGTGGTTTACCCAAGTTTTACTAAGCATCTTCCGTAAATTTTACGACTTAAGAAAGTGCATATTATGCCAATAAAACTGACACAAATTGTACATTTTACTTTTGCAAAGTTAATGATAAATAAAATTTAGCTTATTACCCGTATTAAACTTTGGGAAATATTTTAGGCAGTTCATTGCAGTACAAAAACAAATCCAATATTATCACCTAGGTGAGGTTAATAAAAATGTTGTTTTATTACTTTCGAAGCTGTGATTTAGTATACTAAAACAAATGAAAGCAATCAAAGAAAAGAGACTCGGCAAAAGTATCAAGTTTTAAGATACAAGTAAATAAATTTATAAATTTACTCCTACATAAAAAATTATTTATAACGTGTATGCATACAAGGTGAGAAAAAATAAATGATCGAATTTTATTATTTGATGGTGTGGATAATAACTGCACCTTCATGTTTGAAACCATTATTGCCATGTTCTGGTTCTTGTTTTAAACCACGAGTTGTTCTTAAATTCCTACTTACCTTCTTAGTATTAGTTTAATGATAACATTACAAAGCAAAGATATTTGAGAAACTATTTGCAAAACGGTAGTCTTCTTTATTTCTTGCCCAAATTGTATTGATCCATAAAAAAACATTTGACAAAATCACAAAAATAAACTCAAACAAAGATTTTATTAATCAAATGCCTCTAAACAAACGTAAATAAACGTAAACGAAATGAACGTAGAAGGAATTTAATAAATTATAAAAATAATAAAAAATGTAAATACAAATGTTTTAAAACAACAACGAACAGAGAAATTAATATTTTAAAAGTTGGCTACTTGAACTTGCAAACCAATGGCGACAGCCAAACTTGAGAACACAGCAGCAAAAATGCGATGGGTAAAATTATAAATTTTTGTATATTCTTTAAAAGTATGCGCAAGGAAACGTAAATCAAAAACAAAGGATTTGGATGGAAACTAAACTCATAAACATTTTGGAAAAAGAACTACAGAGATGATACTAGAAATCAGTCAACAAATACGGTAAAATAAAATTTGAAAACGGATAGAACAAAATTTCAAAATTATAAAAACTTAACACTTAATAATTTTAAAACTAAATTTTAAATACAGGAACAAACAGTAGTCACATAGTATTTACAACAGTAATGCCCGGTTTAAATTTCTGTAATATTAAATTTAGCGCTGTTAAAGAATACTTAAGTTTTACTTAAGTCAAATGCGGTGCAACCGGACATAAGAGTCGATTTTTGAGGCCCAGAAAGCATTTTTTTAGACTAGAACTGAGAAAACGTGATTGCATCTAACGAAAACGTTATAAAATGGCTCAAAAGTCGCTGAAAAGTCTTTCTAAAACCTTCACTTTATTTTAGAATCTTATAAAATGCATAATACAATATTTATGTGACTACATTCTGCTCTAACAAAATTTTCACACCAAAATCTAGTAGAAGCAGTAAACAAAATGATTGTTATTAAACTTTTAATATTTGGAGCCAAAAAATCTCTTTTATTGTCTCGAAAAATTATCAGAAATTTGCCACCCGTATTTTTACATAATATTATGTCTCATTGGAAGGCCCAAAGTTGGAAAAATGCGAATGGGACTATCGTAAAACATCGCAAAGTGTTTCAAAAATTACTGCAAGAGTGAATTCAAAAAGCTTCATTCTAAAGCTTTATAGAATGTAAATACCAAGTTTAGGTAAATTCTTTCTGCTTTATAATGTTTTTTATTTTGTACTTTGTTATAAAAATTGTTTTGAAGGCTGGGGCTGGTCAAATGACTTGCCCAGTAATTAAATTATTGTCAGTTCGATCGGGACATTAATATGATTCAAAACATTGGCGTAGAAATTCCCTGCTTTGCAATGAGGTTAGTTTAAGTAAAATTTTTTATAGGTAATCCAAAAGATAACAGTCAAATATGAAGACAATTTAATTCATACCTGGCATTACCTAGCATTTGTCTAATAATGCATTTTAACGTTTTCTTCAAATTACAGCTAACCTAACTCTAACGAACAAAAAAAGAATTCAGTGCTAAGACTATAGATTATGGTGGCGAAAATTTATTTTTTATGCTTTAGCTATTACAAAAAATACATAGCAATGTGTATACAGAGACAAACTTCAAGGTGGAGGGCTTCATACAATTACAAAGGTAAAAATTGAAAAATTCAAATTTTAGCATAAAAATCTACTGTATTTAATATGAGGGAGGGAGTGGAGTTAAAAATCAACACAAAATTATTTAACATATTAGAATTTTCACAGTTGAATTTTATTTGTTCCATTTCTAAGGTTTGGGAGAGGTTATAAGCCGTATTGTTTTTCCCTATATCTTCTATATCCACCACTGTATGTATTTCTACTTTAATTAAGATTGTATTTTTATACACCTGCTTTTGGAGGTGAAAGTTGCCAATGGAAGCCAAGCTCCACACTCAAATATCAAAACGGTTGCGCAAAACGTTCAAGTTAAAATATATTTCCAAAATAAATATAAATTATTTTTAGATTTGCTGTCATCTCTATATTTTGAAATAATATGCTTATTTCCTCGAGTTTCCGCCTGGCAACGACGGAGTTAACCAGTTGACACTTGCATTTTGTTGTTCGTCCATGCGTTATAGTTCTAGATTATCAATCTCTATCTTGTGTTCAGTTCAGGTTCGAATTTATTTGTACATACTTACGCTGTTCACGATGTTTCACTTACAAAAGATACATTTAAACGTTCTTTTTTCTAATGAGTAATTAATGCGTTTATATTCTTTGTACTTTCCTCTATTTTCCCCATTCTCTTCATTTTGTGTTTTACCTTGTTAAAACCAACTTTTTCCGCTAAATTATTAAAGGATGCAAATATCAATTTAAAATTAATATATTGCCTTATGTGTGAATGTTAAAAATGTATTAAACGCCAGCTTGAGATAAAACGAAATAATTAAAAAAAAACCTTGACGAATGGCATGGTTCGATCTTGTTCGTGATTTTACTCATGAAACTGATCACATCGGATTAGGACAAACCAAATTGATGCAATTTTAATTAGTTTACCTTATTTGTCGATTTTTAATTTTTATGTCTGCATTTTAAAAACAAGTAGTTATATTATGCTCCGCCAAGAGCGTATCACCCTGTATATTTACCATACACAGCAAGACAAGGTTTAAACTTAAGTCTTTGTAGAAGGTCACTGTGCTTGTATAAAAATTACGTGATCCTTCAGGATTTTAGATTAACTTATTTAGGAGAATATTAATTTCAAAAAATGGTTCAAAAATAACTACCGTAATTAATTTGACTGTTATTGAAATATAAAGTGCTAAATCGTGTTAACATCATTAGTAGGAAATCAAGTTTTTGCATTATTGGATGTCAATTTAATACAATTTACCTCTAAAACCAGAAAAACTTTTTGAAATTATATTTTGATCAAGTGTGCACTATAAAACTCTAGCATTAGAGTGCAAGTGACATTTTAGTGGTTCTTCATTTGAAATAAAATTTATTCTTTTAGTGCTCACTTTTAAATTACTTTGCTTGGTAATTTAATATAGTTGGTTGTTTAATAATATTTACCATTGTTTTTCAGACTGCTTCAGATGCATGAAGTGAAGTTACAGGAAACTTACCTGAAACAAAAGAAATATAATTATCAGTTATAATACATAGAAAAGAATTAAAATTTTTTTGTAAAATTTAATTTAATAATTTCTAATCTTTTAAGCTTTTAAAATTAAAATGTTTTCTTTTAGTTTGCGTCTGTGCATAATCCATCTTCAGTAACTCATATAACATTTTTTAATTTTTATATTTGTAAGTAAATGCAGATTCCTTTAAAAATTAATTTTTAATTAAATACAAAGTTAAAAGCCTAAATTGAAAAGCGGACAACTTTCCTCCTTGTCGCCTTGTGCCATATAGACGCCCATAAATACGATATTTTACTTGCGTGCATGCAAAAATAAATATGCACCTAGTTTACGCACAACTACTTCACATAAAAGTTTATAACCAGTAGTTTTTTGATTTTATACGAAAAATCTGTAACGGCCTACAGTAAAAAGTTAAAATTGCGTAGTTTTATTATTATCGAATTTAACATATACTACAACATAACAATCTCAGAAAATAAGCTTTGGTCAAAGGTAGCTTCCCTTTTAACAATTTAACTTGAATTATATTGCTAGAAGAATATTGAATTCTATTTGAAAAAGTTCCTCAAGAAAGTGTTTTCACATTTTTAATGTTGACAAAAATAAGTAGGTACCCAGAGCCGGCGACAGGTTTTACACCGCTACAAGTAAGATTACAATTTACGCCTCCCCTCTCAAGTCACAGGAAATCAACACAGGGTTTCCACTCATCTTTAAAATCTGGAATACACGGAAAGAAATTTTAAATTTTATCATGGAAAAGTCAGTTTTGATTTTTAAACAAGTCAAGGAAATTAATACTTTAGGCATGCAAAATGCTTTAAAATTTTTAAAAAATAAAAATGTAAATAAAATGAAATATGAAAATTACGTTTTTGATTTATTCTTTTAACATTTGTATTAAGCTGTTTTTGATATTGTAATTTTAGGATGTATCATAGAAACATATGAATCAGAATCATAAGAAATAAGGTGAAAACTCTGTTTGTTTTTGGTTTAATAGTTTAATTATTGTGTTTGATTCAACAAAGTGTGTAACTCTTTTCTCAAAAATGCAACTCTTGGTTAATAATTTAACAGATTCAAAAACCATTCAAATGTACAAACCAGTTGAATTGTTGAAAAAAATAGAAAAATTGTTAAAGAATCTGTTGAATTGTTAAAAAACAGTTGAATTGTTGAATCAAGGAATACTAAATTATTAGTCCAAGATAATTAAATTTTGAAACGAAAACAATTGAATTATTCATCAAAAAAACAATAATTATAAATATAAAGATTTAGAGAAAGATATTCGTTACAAAAACTAATTCTTACTAAGGTCTTCGGGAAATAAAAATAACATCAAAATACATCGACAAAATACTAGAAAGAAAAACGTTACAAACTCACACTACGAGAAGCTTGCAAAATACAGAAGCTACAAAAATATGACAAGGAGTACTACATACAGAATGATCAGGTGATGTTGGGGTTTAAACATCCCTAAAGCGCTTTGTTATAAAATGTTTGGTACCTCAGTTTTTGAATAAATATTTAAAAAAAAATACGATATGTTAAAAATGCGGTTTAGACATTGATTGATTTTCTGTGAGAAGTTACAATTCATACATGCATATATTAGGATCTTTGTAAATTGTTAATATTTTTAATGTTGTTTCGTGTTTCAATGTATGTGGAGAATTTTTTAATGATTATAATAATTTCTTAACTGCTTGGACTCCTTTAGTCAACATTATAATTATTTTTAATTTAATAAATCCATTGTTTTTGGTTTAATAACTTAATTATCCTTGATTCAACAATCTAATTGTGCGTGATTTAGCAATCTTCAGTTTCTTTAACAATTCAACAGGTTCTTCAACTATTTTACTGTATTTTTGAATGGTAACCGGACAGAACAGAACATGAAAAAACAAAACATGAAAAATCGGAACAGTTCCAAAACAGAACAATAAAAAACAGAACAACGATAAAACAAAACAATGAAAAAACAGAACATTAACAAAAGAGAACACCGAATAAATAACAGAACTTTTATTATTTAATTATGATTTTGTTATGACATTTGAGTATTTAATTAGTGCCCAATGTCTCAAAATTTCTTCTCCACATGTATAGGAGGCGTTCAACACATCTACACATTGCCGAGTAGGACCGGTCTAGAGGGATATTTTTAGTTAGTAAAGTGTTTGTTAAAACGGCCCGTAGCGGCCGGAGCGGAGGCTGCAGAGGGTCGGTCTTGAAATTAAATCTCAGATTCACCCTAAAAAATACGCTACATTATATTTTTTTAATAATAGTTCTTAGAACGTCACTATTTAATATTTTATACAAATCACAGCCGACCTACGTGTCGACTGGATAAAAAAATTAATTACATACATTATTTTAGGTGTAATACATCTGTAAAACTTAAAACTAAATAATCAAAGTTCATGCAAAAAATTGAAAAAACTTCATCCCGATGTTCTCACTTTTCAGTGTTTTCTTTTGTCAATGTTCTGTTATTTCAGTGTTCTCTTTTTTCCTTATTCTGTTTTTCATGTTCTGATCTATTATAAAACCTTTTTCAACAATTCAATTGTTTTATACAAAAAACCAAAACAGCCACTACTCTGTCAAAAAATCTTTTTGGTTTTAATAAATTTAGCTATTTTCTTTGTTAATTTAACAGCTTTGTTGAATATTTTAATTATTTTTAGTATAATAATAAAATAATTCAAAATTCAACATTATTTCCGGTTTTCAGGTTTCTATACGCAGTATATCAAGAAGCCTTATGATTTGACTCCGTGTACGTCCATCAGTCCGTCCGTTCATCGTATAACAGTAGTGATATCATATAACAGAAGTTCACTCTCGAATCAGCTTAGTCCGAAATTTTCTGATACAGAAAATGTATGTATGTTACCAAAAAAATGAAGAATTATTTGCTGATCTTAAAGATTATGAAAATTATATTATTTAATGGTAAACCAGAAAGATAGCTGTATAAAAGCCTAGGAACTCGGTCATCCGAGTTTCACTTTTGCCGCTCCTGATTTTGCTGAACAGCAAAATCCCGCAATAATTTCTCCGAATCTTTTTAAATATTATATTATAATTAAACAGTAATATTGCACGCAAAGAAATTTAGCCATACCGTTCTTGATTTCAACCTAATCATGGCAACGTTCTTAAATTCAATCAAAACATTCTTAACTTAAGATATAAAATTTCTGATTGCTTTCTGCAATGCTAGTTAAGTACGACATTCTTAAATTATTATTGTTTCAATTTATGAACGTTGGATGATTGAGTCAGTTTCAAGAACGATGTTCTTACTGGTAAGAACGAATTTTTTGCGCGCTTTTATTGGAATTTTAAAATTATTTTTGACGTAATAAAGTAAAATAAAAGATTTTCGAAAGAAAAGTAGTTAGAACGATTAAGGAACCGAAAAGAATCAATGACTCCGAATTGCAGGTGCGAAGGAACGAAAAAATAACGCAAATTTTAGGTAATGAAGACATGGTGAGGTTTACAAAAGCACAGCCAATATGATGGTTGGGACATAATAATGCGAAGAGAAAAAACTGAAGTGAGAAAATTGGCAACGAAGTTGAAACCGGATAAGCAGAGAACGACCGATAAGATGGTGGGATGTTGTGACAAGAGCTTTGAACATAATAGGGATAAATGATTAAAAGTTGAAGTGCACAAGTAAAAAAAACGTGGAAACAGATTGTTCATAGAGTAAAATCTCACAAAAAGTTACAGTTATAACTGCCCGCCGGGTAATTTGGCGTTTTGCAGTTCTGTTGAGAAACAGTACCTCAGTTCAAACTCCGAGGGAAGGCTTGTATCAGAAAACACTGCACTTGTATTGCATCACCGGGCAGTTTTTTCTAAGACTAGTGCCAAAGGAATCGAACGGAGGTGCTGTTCCGGAGGAAACTGCATTGCGAAACACTTCAAAAACTGCAAGGCGCAGTTTCGAAAGACTGGTTGGAAAAGGCAGCGGCGCCGCTGCAAAAAAGCGAAAAAGCACAACTAAACGGCGAATCTGCATGCCGTGGCAAGTAAAAAGTATAGTCCTAACGTAAAAATTCAAATGTCTTAAACTGTAGTTGCGAGCGACGGATAAAATAGAACTAGCGTAGAATTTCAAACGTTCAATACCGCAGGTCGAAGCAACAAGCGAGAAAAAGCCCTGGAAAACAGTACCTCCGATGAGAGGGAAACAGGTCCTGCGAAAAAGTGGCAAAAACAGGTTCTGCGATAAAGTGGTGGAACCAGAACCCGCAGAAAATAAGGGGAGAGACTCGTCGACCGGCATTCCTCGGATAGGGAAAGAGAAGAAGCAGCGGACCGAAAAGCCCCTCCGAGAAGATAAAGTGGTCGCGGATCCGGATATGAGCCGGACGCGAAAGCGCGCGAAGGCGATGAGAAAAACTTTCGCAAGCGAGATCAAACGACTCGATGTATATAAGGGGTGAGATCTGTCCGCGCGCGCGTTCGAAGACGGAAGAAATGGCGGCGCGGACGAAGAGGAAACGCGCCGAAAGAGGCAGACGGGCGGGTTGGAGACGCGAACGACACGGCAGTCGCGTCAAAGAGGCGCCCCACTCGAATCCCATGGAGGGTTGTTCCCGATAAAATAGCACCTGCGTTCTATCCTCTAACCTGCATCGGGGTAAAAACTCCCCTTGGACTGCGTCCCCGGGCAGTTTTTACAAGCCCCCTTCGAAATTCGAACGAAGATTCGACTGTTTCCTCCCTAAGTAGCATTAACAGAAGAGCAATCCACCTCTTAAAACGGATTGTGAGGACTTCCAGAATGGAAGTGGTTATATTTTGACAGGAATAGAAAGCAATGATTGATTGATTAAATAAAGTAAAACTTTAAGTTTTATTCTATTAAGTAGATTCAGTTTTAAAATGTCACCTGAGATAAATATCGATTAATTTTAATGAAAAAAATTTTTTTTTAAATTTTAGAATGAAATCATTCTGAGGAATACTTCATATCTTTTTATCTCAAACGGCAATCTGCTAGTTTTAAACAAACTAGATATTGACTCTGGTTTTGACAAATTGAAATTCAATAGCCATCAAAACATTTAATATCGGTATATTATCATCTACCTTGATAAGGAAGGAATTTTTATTATTATGATCTACCAGTGATCTAATCTCCGGTTTAAAAATTTATCTTTAGCATGTAAGTGACCACAAAAATCATCGTCAGGTTCAAATCGTATGGGTGATGATAGAAGAATTAAGTCATGGATATTAAATTGTAAATTGTTTTCTTCCAATTTTTTAATAATACATATTATCTCCTATAATAATTTTTAGGTAAATATCATAAGACCGACTTTCGATTACATGTCAATTTCGATAAATTTAAAGAACTATGGAACTAAATAAAATATTCTGGAGATAATAATTCATATTTAAATGCATAAACCACTGCCTATAAAACTGAACCCCAAGCTTTTTTTATGATTGTCACAAAAAAGTGACTCGTGTGGGCTTTTTTATATGCTTAAATCGCTTTCATTTTACATTACGCAGTTGTCGAATCACTTTTATACCTTCTTGCTCTTAGTTTTAATACATACACGTGTAAACGAAACTTTAGAGAAAGTTAAAGCTATTAAACCAAATAATAGCATGCAGTGACTTTTTTAGGCTTTTAGAATTGAAAAATTGGGATTGAAACCAAGAAATTCGTTAATTACATTAAAACCCACTGTTATTTGTATCACGTTTCTCTCGAATCTTGACAACAAATTAGTAGTTTTAAGGGATGAAATGACATTTGGTACCTAATAAACCTCCTACTTCAATTTGTTTAAATGCTTGCTAAATCTTTTATGTTACTTGCATTTCTATTACCACTTTGTTCTCGACTAAATCAAATAAATTATTAGTAGAATTAAGATATTTTGTGTAATTAAGCAAAATAATTTAATATACATAATAGCAAATAAGATTGCATTGAAAACAAAATATGTTTTCTATAGATTTCAAAGCGATGTTGTGGTCGTGTTTTTCTCTCATTGATATATAATTATTTTATCGAATGATGATTATAATTCAAATATTAAGTTGATAATTGAACAATTAAGAATGCTCAAAAGTTGTGTACAGTTTTGATTTTAATACAAAGGTACAGAGAGAAAATATAAAACGCTTTGACGAGTAGTTGTGATAATGCTGCAATACAGCACTAATTTGTTCGATTTGTTGAACAGTGTAAATTTGTTAGAAAATCACCCTTAAATAATAAGCACGGCTTGTAATGCTGTAATACTTATAAAATTAATAATAAATTCCCATTTAATGCACGGAATTTATTACATTTACCATATACGTTGCTTTTAGTAGATGTATTATAACATGTAGGTGCATTAGTTCGTATTAAATTCTGAATAAATATTAAGGGAGTGCTTACAAATAATTAAAATGAACTTTAAAAGCTCCCTTAACGAAATATAAATTTGTAGCAACATTTTTTGTTACCATTAAACAACGTAGGACGAAATGTATCTAATTTGTAATAAAATAAACGGAATTAAAGTTAGGTAATCAACCTTGATTTACACCAAAGTGTAGGCAGAGAATCTTGCTCGAAGCATCCTTTATTCATTCATACGAAGGTCAATCTTACGAAAGAATTTTTAAGTCTATTGACACCGCCTAGAAATATCATTAATAATATTTTTCTTTGTAGTTATTATACTTTTTGGATTTTAAAACTTTTCGTTGCACACCCCAAACCAATTTTCCATGTAATTAGAACTCCATCGCTTGTAAATTTAACTAAGGTGGCACCCTTTCTTGGCAAAACCCACATTATCCACGTAATTTCAATTTAACTTTGTTTAATTCCTATACACTTGTCATTTGATCAAATTAATTTTTTTCCACATATTCAGACACGTGAAGATTAATGAATGGAAAATTCGAATAATTACTTTTATGGAAGCATGTCACCACTAAACTTTTTCCACATTTAAATTTTTGTTAAAACTGCTATCATTAAGTATTGCAAAAGTTGGAAGAAGCGAGCAAAGTTATGAAAGCTTTCATTGAAGTGTCTACTTGTGACACGACGTGTTAAACTCTCAGATACATCACTTTACTGTTGTGTATTCCGTACTAAACAACGAAAGCTTTTACACTTGACTCGAACTTCAAACAAAAATGCATCAAGTAGCTTATATTTGCAGTGCTATAATGCCAAGGCATATTGTGTACTTGTCACGCTTTCATAAAAAACTTGAAAAAAAATCAAATGCATATTGTAAGTACAACACTCCTTTTTATACGGAAATAAAAAGTGGAAATGTGATACTTCAAAATACTTCTACAGCAGCGTTGTTAGTGAGCTATTACCGCTCGTGTAAATTATAATATCAAACAGCTCCACGACAAAAATCTTATATAATCCTAATTTCAACATACTGCGAGGTTATTGAGACTCCCATCAAGCAAATGCAATTTCGTTCCAATTTGTAAAATAATTATAATTAGTTACACATTGTACAAAATAATGCTATACATAAGCAATGGCCGGTAAACTTTTTTTATATCAAAAGCATTTTTGAAATGAAGATCGGCCACAATAAATAGAAGATGAAAATAAAAATAATAAGCGGAAATTAAAAAAAATATTGGGTGGACCAAGGATAAATTTAACTGCTTGACCGGTTTTTGATTATTTTTAGAAAAAACAATTTACCCTTAAATAAGACCTACTCGTCCAAATAAAAATTGAATTTTGTTTTGGTCGGGGATTCGTTTCCATTTTTTTTAATCAGGACAAAATTGCTTTCCTTGGGCCGATTTCAAAATTGTACAGGAAATCGACATTCTGATTGATTGCTGGATTATTACAATCCAGCAATCAAAAAAAAAATAATAATAAATGCCCAGCATAAATGAAAAAGTAAAAAATTAAAATGTTTTATTGTTGCTGTGGTGTGCACGAAGGAAAAAATTGTTTACACTTACAGTAAATTTATTTTAATAAATTATTTAAATTTAATTAACAAAGCATTTGCTAAGTTTTGAAATTAATTTATTTGGTTAGGCAAAAAATAAATTTTATAAATTACTATATATCTTGTAGGTATATATTATTCTGTAGTTTTGAATTTTATAAATTTCCCCAAATGAAAAAATTATTAACAAAAAGTAATATAAAAAGTATTTCGAACGTTTCCAAGTTGGCATAATTCTTATCACTTGCAGGACAGTTTTTGCTTTCCCACAGTATAAAAGTTTAGGCTGTTAGAAAAAAGTTGGAAAAAAGCTTTTCAAAGGTGCTCTATATTTAGTGTTACAATAGTTTTATTAAGTGTTAGCCACTCGAAAACAGTTGAAATTGCAGAGACAAAATTAAATTGATTTATCCGAAAGTAAATGTAAATTATTACGAAGACAATTATTCCTAGACATGCTAATTATTGAGCTAATTTAATTTGAGTGTAATTAAAATATTAAATACTTATAAGTAGAACAATTTTTATTTATAAACTTTTTATTTGTATAATAATGGGTGCGTATTATATTCCGGTGTGAAAATTTGATTTAACATAAAACCACACCGCAGGATACAAACAGTGGCTGAAATAGTAAATTTTGTGGTGCCAATACTGAATTAAATGCTTTAAAATAAGAAACGAGGAACAAAAAGACCACCCACACTAATCGATATTTACAATACATGCAGGTTTACACATCGCCATCCTACACAATACCAATCGTTATAAACTCGTTTGTGCATTTCTAAATTCAAAACGTGACATGAGTCGAGAAAAATTTAAGAAACCATTTAACGGTCAAAAGATAAAACAGACTTGGTAAAATTTTAAATATTAAATCATCATTTTTATTACTCAATTAATTTTATTTTTATTGATACTGTGGTCTGAAATGCAAATAACAATTAATAATTATTATAGAAAAATTTTAAAAAGTCGCTGTTTCATAAAAGCATAATCTTTTAGTAAAGAAACCAAATTCTGCAGTCAAATTGATATTTGATCAAAAAGAGCCTAATTTTATTGAAATTTCCTCGACTTTAAGCTAATCAGAAACTTAAACATTCTGATCCGGAAACATCTGAACAATTATTTGGTAGTTCATAGTCGAAATCGAAAAGGACGCAGAAGATCCCAATTTAATTACCTCGGAGGTCATTAAATTTTATCTTAAATTCGAGTTCGTTATTTAAATACAGAACTGTCATACATAATTTTGCTATTTAAATACATATTAATATTTTCTTCAAAATTTGTGAGGTTAGAGTTTATGAAACTAAAACAATAAATTACTGTAAGATAAAAACTTCCTGTTTCATTTATATACCGATTTCAGCACTTAAGAAAGCTTTGTGAATATATCTCAAATTGTTTAAGATTTAATAAATTAACTTATTATCTAAATCCAACATATAGTATTTAATTTAATGGCCACAAGTACAAGCTTAGAAACCTTACTTCATTTCTAGTGTTTATGTAGATTCAAACTAAGCTTTTAAATTTTGGAAATAAACTAGAACAAGTTGCGTTATAAAATTTAAGTGTGAACCTGTTCTGAATTTTTCAATTATAGTAATCATATTAACTTAATAAGAAAAAAATCTTGATGTTAATAATTTAAAATTATCTCGATGAAATTGTCAAGAATTATTTATCAATATTAAATTAAATGATTAAATTCATAATAATTAAGCAGTATTTATGAAGAAATTAGTTAGTTAATATAACTAATATACAATTCATAATTATTTGTAAATATTAAACTATTCAGTGAATTATCAAATTATTAATCAATAATTGACTAGATAATAAATAGTCAAATTATATACTATTAGTCATGAAGTTAATGTAAATGTAATAAATTATTATGATAATGTAATCAAGAATGTTCAAATTTATTAAGAAAATTCAATAAGAATATCGTAGTTAAATGATTTATATAAATAGACATAAATCATTATTAATTGTATTGACTTGAATTATGGTTACAATATTAAATGTAAATTAAATTTAATATATTAATTGTTATTTAAATACAGAATGATCAAATTTTGATTTAAATACAAAATATTTTTTATAAATTTGAATGAGGGTTTAAATTTATGAAACGTAAAAAATAAATTACTTAAGATAAAAATTTGTTTATTTATATAGTTTTACACTTAAGAAAGCTTTGTGAAAAATTAAATTTTTTAAATTTTAAAAAATTAACTTATTAAATCCAAATCCAAAAATTAAAATATTTAATTTAATGATACTTAATGTACAAGCTTAGAAACCTTACTTACATATTCTAGTAGTTTATGAGATTCAAACTAATTGCTATAATTAAATTTTGGAAATAAACTATTTGAACATAGTTGTTTATAAAATATTAAGTGTAATTTCTGAGATGCACTACCCCGGGAAACAATATTAAATTAAATTTATCCGACAAGAAAACTCAGGTGTAAATTCAATTTATTAGGCAATTTTTTCGGGAACCCCCGCCCTACGGCCCCCTTATTAAAATTTTTAAATAATTTTTATTCCGTTTAAAATTTTTTTATTTTACCCGAATCCAAAAATTTTGGTTTTTTCAAGTGCAAAGGGATTCAGAAGTAGTCAATCCAATTTAATTTTTTTTAATTTTTGTCCAAATTTTTAAAATCATAACCCCAAAATTGTACTTCAAACCTAAAAAAATTTTTTAAGTTGGGGTTTTAACCCTGTTTTTTTTAAGGTATTTTTGAGGTTTTTTAATTTTAATTTATCAATCAACAACGCAAAATTTTTTATAAAATTCTATAAAATTTGTTTTTTTTTTCTTTTTTAAAAACGGTTTTTTAAGTTTCTTTAATTTAAATGCCCCAACCCATACCTTATATTTTGTTAAATCCCGTCGTTTGATAATATTTGGTTTTTAATTTTGTTTTCCAATTCGGGGGTTATCCCGGTAATTTAGTTTAAAATTTGATTTTGTTATTTGGATCAAATTGTATAAATTTGACTCCGTGTTTTAAAACGGTTGGGGTTGATTTAATAAATTAACTTATTATCCAAATCCAAAAATAAAATTTAATTTAACACAATACGTTAAATTACTTCACTAGTGTTTATGTAGATTCAACTAAGCTTTTAAAATTTTAAATAAACTAGAACAAGTTGTTTATAAAAATTAGTTGTGTTCTGAGATGAACTAGTGGAACAAATTAAAATTTCCGACGCTCAGGTGTAAGATTCGAATTTGATTAGGCAATGCTTTTTGCGGACGCCACCGCCCGTACGGCCCGCTTATTAAAATTTTTCAAAGTAATTATTATTCCAGTTAAATTCGTTTTATTTTACTCTGAACTCCAAAACATCTGTCGTTTTGTGTGCAAGTGCAACACGTACTCTAGCAGACACGTAGTACATACTCCTGAATTTAATTTGTTGTTTAATTTTTATAGTCCAATTTTCAAACACTCATAACCACATATCTGTACTTGCAAAGCCATAACAAAATTTTATAACGTTGGCGTTTTAATCCGTCGTTTCTTCTATATCTGTGTACTTTTGTGCTCAGGTTTATTCGCAATTTTAAGTTTATCAAGTGCAACAAGCTGCAATCATTTTGCTAAGAGTACTAAAATTCTCATAAAATTTGTTTATTTTCTTCTGTTTATACTAACTGGTTTTATAAGTTCTCTTATAATTTAAATGCCACGACCTAGTACCTTCATATTTTAGATTAAATCCGACGTACGTTATGTATACAGTCGAGTTTCGGTTATCTGAATCTTTGATTTTCCGAATTCGGTGGTTATCCGGATCAATTATAGTTAATATTATAAGTTATGCTCTCAGTTATACGGATCAGAATCTGTATAAATCTCGACTCCGCTGTATATATACGGATTGAGGCCTGCAGTAATTAATCCGGATAATCGAATCTCTATACTCACCGTAAACAAGTATTCACAGTAATTTGCATTTGACACTACATCACCGTTCGTTAAATGTTCACTTCCTGTCTAAAAGTCAAATTCAGCTAAAAGTCCAAAATTTAAAAAAAAACGAATCAATATATAGTAATTTTGTTTTTGTGATAGAAAAGAAAATAAGAAGTTGAAACATTCAACCCCAAGATTTTCTATAGAAAAGTATTTATTGTTTGCGGGTGAAAACCTCCTTTGTAGTAGAATGTGCTCTAGGAATCTCTGCTGACATTTTTAAACACATATTTCTGATATACCGTCGCCTTCATATATTATTCGAGACAGGATTTTATGAAGTGCGGCTTCTAAATCACACTATCTAGATAAAACGTATTGTATTTCAACTAGTGCACATTTGTTATCAAAATTTATGGCCAAGGTTTAACACTTTTAAATAAAAACAATCCCAGGTTAAAAGAAATTCCCTCAAAAAAGTGAACCAATTTTTTATACCATCATAATTTATCATAAACGATTCTTATTTAAGAAATGTTGTTTTTTTAACAAATTGAAGAATTGTTTGTTCTATTTTATATAAATTGAAGAATACAAGACTCATCGCCGATTGAACTACCGAACAAAAATTTTGGGTTCGCATCCCGGACTAATTTTGAACAGCAACGTCAGATAATCTCAGTATAAAATTGATGGGAAAAGATAATGCTACGATTTTGCGGTTAGCAAATATGGATAATCTTCGCTATATTTTATTGAATATAATTGCGAACGAGAAGAGATTTTATAAGTTGTTTACTAACCGTAAAAAATTTATTCACTATTACAAAAGTCAACTTGTAACAAAAAACAACTCTTTATTAGTGTTTAACTTCCTATTCATAATTAACTAAATAATTAATCCTACTTTTAATCCTCCAGCCGTTTCAGTGCAAAGAAAATACATTTTACTGCTCGGGCTGTATAATTATCAACTTAATAATTCATCCAAAAAAGACCATAGATAGAGGTTATTCCGAAAATACATTTTGGTGAAATTTTGTATAGAATATAGAATAATAAAAACACATACAAAATAAAGTAATAAATATATTATGTTTAATGTAAATATTCACACGATGTGATGCTACAAAAAATGTCAATGTAATCTTTCCAAACGAGTTTGTATATTAAAAATTATGTTGCAATTTATTACGAACAATCAATAAAAAGGACACATATTGTGACATGATAAATTAAAAATCAAAATCACTTTATTTCAAAGCAATTATTCAATGTTCCAAGTTGTCTATAATCTATATCAATTTGCTTCACATTTTTGCAAACCTATCCATAAATTATTATCAATTATATTATGTAGATATGAACAATAACCATTTCCCAATAGAGTAGCGTAGTGGTATAAAGTTCAGATTGTTGAATAAAATTTTTATTATATTGCATTCGCCATGACCATTACGTAAGCCACTGATTTAACCAAATGGCACTACGGGTGATTTAATAAATAAAATTTAAACCTTAATAATTGTTCGGTTAAATCGTGTCATTAATTTGAATGATAAAAAAGTTAATTTACAGAATACAATAGATTGAAAAGTGTCATAAACTCTCTTTTATTCGAATCGTAAAACTTTTTGACAACTGACAATACTTTAAGGTTACGTAACAAATTTCTCAAAATAATTCTTGTAATTTAGATTTATTCTTGTAATATCAAAACCAAGCTGTAGAAATGATATCTACTAAAAAGATTGAACATTTTAATCTTTTTTTTATGCGTTTAAATGCGTTAGTCAAGATACCTGGTTCGACGCCGAACTTTATTCTGGCCATTTTCCCCAGAAATATGTCACGATAAGACGGTTCGAAGAAAGAAACTGGATAACAGCAGCAATAATGACTTCTTAAACTTTGATGCTATTTCATTAATAGCTCAAAAGAGAAAAGTAATATCAACTTTATCTAACACTTTAACAATCAGGCCTATTATGTATCACAAAAAGTTATTTTAAAGGTAACCGTTATAAAATTGAAAAAGGTTTACGTCAAACCGGTGACACTTTAAAGGTTAAGAAAACCTTTACTATAAAGATCTGAACATAATAAAGATTTTCTTAACTTTTAAAGTGTCACCGGTTTGACGTAAACCTTTATGTTATTTCATAACCTTTTTGTAATACATAGTAGACCTGAATATCTGTTTCACAGTAGATGCAAGCCAATCAGATCGAAGGCGTCGAAAAATTTGTATTTGCCAGCTTTCTGAAGAACAGTTTCTATTTTAATTATTTATTTTCTAGCATCATTATGATATACATAGTATCTGATGATCATTTATATTTCAATTTTTCAGAATCTCATCAGTAGATAGGCCTGGTTTGATAGTTTAATTCAAAGTTTAACGAATGAAAAACCTGGAAAAGTTTACTATTCTAAAAATAAAATTTTTTGATTTATTAATCCAGGCTTATCTGATGAGATTTTACAAAATCGAAATATAAATAATCATCTAAAAATAAGCAAGTGTGAAAAAATTTAATAATTTACAAAAACCAATTACAATTTCACTAAACTTAAAATTATTAAATTCATTCTTCCTGATCTGCAGCACCCACTCACTATTTCTACATTCTTAGACTAACCTTGAAAGTCGCCGAAAAAATCGCTTATGATGGTATTTATAAACAAAAGGTTTATTGTAGAGAAATGCAAACAAACAAGATGTAAAATCAAACTAGTTTATGAAACAGATTCGTCCTTGATATTTATCAAAAAATCGCCAGCGGTACTTGTACTTACTCAATGTTATTTTTTACTGACATCAAATTATGTTCTCCTAGTAGAACTACCTACAATTTTAGGGTTGGTATATTGCTAGTCGCAATAGATTCATAAAATTTAACAATTCTCTGAAAGAATTCTCTAAAGAAACACTTGCACATAGATACTATATATTTCTTGGAGTAATCCATAAAAAATGAAAAAATCAACAGTTTTGTTCAATTGAGAATGAACACATTCTTACCTGGCACGATTCAAGATTTCTATCGTAATTGGATATAGTTTATGGATAAATCCAATACAATTGAAAATTGTCTAGCTAAAATATTAAATTCTGCTTACTCAATGGATAAAGTTTATCAATTATTATTTATAACAAATTTGCTGCCTCAGAAACCTTCATTATTAGAATATAGACGGAATAGTAAACAGCTAAAAGTAAATTCTGTTTATAGGTTTATACATTGTGTATTGAAATTTAAAAAAAACTACGGGTGGCCGGCCGGACACCCCAACATAGGAAACTCCTACTTCCATTATAACCGATTTTAATGAAAAATACATCAATGGAATGATATTTTTTGGAAGTCTATGAAGTCTAAGAAGAATTATTGATAAAAATACTTGTATTGTCAAAAATAATTTCCATCAAGTCAGTTTGGGAGATTAAAATAAATTTTTACATAGAAAATTGTTTTTTATAAATTCCTGCTTAATTACGTATTTTCAATTATTATATTATTATAAATAAAACAAAATAATATGTTACCTTCATTCTATACCAAACAATAATCAATTCTATTATAAAATAATTCACAAGTTGTCGAGCAGTAATTTGCGTCCATTCTACAAATATCGTGTTCCTAAAAGATGCAATATTTGGATGACAAGTTTTATCAACTTTGCTTTTAATGTGACCCACAAACGATAATCTTACGGTGTCAAATCAGAAAATCTGGCTGGAAAATTTATAACACCACCACGATTTGATTTGCAAACGATTAGCTTAAAATTCTCTGCGTACTTGAATATCATCAGAAATAACAAAAGACAAGCTTTTTTACCCTTAAAAGGGTGGTATGTTTTGTTTTTAAAATTACTCAAATAGTTTCTTTAGCAAACTCACGTTGGCAAAAATTAAACCTAATAACAATTGTTCAAATTCATTGTTTCTATTATTATTACTTTTCTGATGTATACTATTAAGTTCTTTTTCCTCTTAATTTAGGACTAGATCCTGTAATATCCAACAGTAACCTCAGCGAAGTTTCGAACCCACTGCTAAAACTCTGAGCATATTATCTGTTTTACATCTGAAGTAGCTTGCTAGGCTGGCTTCAGATGTGCCTATTACCTATTTAATATTGTTAATAATGGCAATTCATTAACCTCGCCGCCTTTACGTGCCTTTCGAAGCACGGAGACGGCATTGCAAAGTGAACTCTACCCGGATTTAAGCCGAAGAGCCTTACATTAGCAGTTGATCGCGCTAACACCCAGGCCAACGACCGTCTCACAATTAAGTTAATTTAAGTTAATAGTTTTAGTTAATACCTGTATTTAAATTTGTTGAAGTGTTAGCAGTTTTTTCAAACTTTTTAATTAAATTTTGTATAGTTGGCACTGATGGAATGGGGCTGGAATAGAAAATAAATCACGAACGTAAACTACAACTGCAATACATTTTTTATAATAAAAACCTTTTCTTCAACAGAGTCAAGACTGTTTACGTTCATTGTAACAAAAATTTATTTTAATCAGTCAAGGTAACTTGCTGAAAATTGCTTTTGAAAAGACAGTTCGATATTTTCTAAAAAACCTCATTTAAAATTCTTTAATCTTAAAACGCGGAAGAAAATAATATTCGATTGATATATTTTTCGTTAAAATCTGTTATAATGGAAAGTAGAAATTTAAAAAAAATTTCCTATGTTAGGGTGTCTGGCCGGCCACCCGAAATATTGTTCATACTACAAATAAAACTTTCTAATAGAAATAGGTCGAAAAATAATTGTATCTGAGTTCTAACGCAAAAAATTTCCAAAAAGTTTGTGGTACAAGAGTTTTTTTGATTAGAGAACAATAATGAATAAATAAATATATAAAGCGGATAATATTATATTATATGACCTTAGATTTTGCTTGATGGCGTAACGGGTTACTATTTTTTGTGGAAATATAGAGTCTAGGGGCATTCAATTTTTTCCATTAAAAATTATTGAATTCATGTGTTTATGAAAGAGGGCCCCTTATTAATAGAAGGTGTATAATATGTACAACAAACAGAGAAAGACAAACATGAAAACTTTCAGTTTTATACATACAGAATACATCGACCTTTTGGGCGTTAAAGGGCCCCCCATATAAATTTTGTTCACCGGGAAACGTCGAATCTTGGCCGAGCAAAATTAATGCAGTGAAAGAATTTTTAAGTGAAGATAAGCATAATAATCCCCTAGCTCTTCATTATATCTTTTTGATTCAAATTGTTTAAAATTGTAGGCCTACTTGTAAAAAGTCAATTTACCGTAAAATAAAAACGGTGGAATCCTGTAATCCTGAATCGTATGAAATTGTTTCCTGCGTAATTTATTTAAAATTGTATATTTTAAATAAAGTTATTATCAGCAAAGTCTTAAGGCAATTGTTTAGTTATGCAGATAATATTAAGATTGGGACCTGTAGTAACTCTTATAAAAGGTCTTGTGGCCTATTTCAAAACCCTAGTGAGGACCGCTGTACAAACCGTTATTGAGTTATGCCGGGAATTAGTAATATTGGGATAATAAATGAGAAACTAATTTCTAATATTATAATTTATAAACAGTGGACTTTTTTATTGATTTGGGTATACAATTTTAATAAGTAATTTTTTAAATAAAATGCAACACGCCATGCGCTAGTTCGTAAAATGGCATTTACAGACTTTAAATTTTAATTACGCAATTTTATGATGAGCGTAACTTAATATTTTACGTACCAAAGAAAAACCTAAAGAAAGTAAATTACAATAATTGGAATTTTATAGAACATTAAAAACAATTTATTATTATAATCACCTACGATTGCTTTACAAAATTAAAATTGACATATTTTCATATTTCGGCGGTAGTTAAAAATTTTTAATTACAAAATAATCGACTATTTATAAAATTTTTAGACAGGTACTTTACGATCTTGCGAATTATTTGATATAGTATCTACATACTTTTAAAAGTTGACAATTTTTCTTATGATTTATCCTAATTGCTACATTTTTGTAGCATAGAATAATGTCCCTCTCTAGTTTTTGTAATGTTAAAAATTTACTTACAGTAGAAATTTAAATAATTTAGTCGGCATTTTATTATTTAAAACGCTATAATTTTTGTTTGAAGTATTTTGAAATATGGACCCAACATTTTTCCCTCAGTTGTGCCGTCGACATGCTTCAAGAAGCTATAAACAGCGTACACTGTAACAAACTTGTTTCGTAATGAGACCCTACTACTTCAACAAGATCATTAAAACGTAGTTTAAAGGACACATTTTATTATAGCACTTTTACAGTTTTGTGGTTCTCACAAAACTGAAGTTTTTAACTTTTTAATGTTTTTTTCAGAAAAATAAAAAGTTTTAAGGGGGAACTACCGGAAATATAACATCAAGATTAGCACAAAGTGGTTTATTGTTTTAATTATCCACGGGCGATGATAATAAAACATTTTCATTCTTATGAATTATTCATAAAAAAATTTATCAATAGTAATCGAATATTAATTTATTGAAGTCGGCAAAAGCTTTCTTGATTTTTCTGGTTTTGAATAATAAAAAACAAAATTTTTAAGTATCTACAATTGAAAACTTAAAGCGATGCATTCTTTTATAATACGACTTCAAAAATATGAATCTAAACTTTAAATAAAAATAAAATGCAATTTATAAAGACATTTTTATTCAAAACTGGGTTATCGGCTATAATCTATAAAGTTGAATAAATTTTAAGTAATCAAACTTATAAAAAATTAAAAAGATTATAATTTTTAAACTTACAGTTTACGTGGTATTCGAACCACGACATCGGACGTCAATATAAAAAACGTCAAAATTGATGATTTTTTATTCAAAATTATAAAAACATTAATTAATTAACGATTTTAGCATAAACATACCTACATGATAATATTAAATCGTGGAAACTTTTTTTTTTACGGTATTATACTGACAATGTCAGATTAAGACAAAGGAAACCAAAATTTGCACGAAAGATTTTATTTCATAAAATTACGTAGATATACATATACATCAGGAAGTTAGTTATAATGTAAAATTGAATAATTTAAAAGAGAAATAATTTTGCAAAATAATATTTCGTCAATTTGGCAATAAATTCAAACTATATTATTTGTTTCAAATATAACTTTATTGCTCTTACATAATATTAATAACATAAGAATAGTTGATGGCAGGATAAATCCTAAATCTTGCAACGATTTTGTTTTATTACAGTAGATGTGATTAGAAAACAAAATTGAAATAAGTAAGTAACAAATACTTCTTGAAACAGAATTTATTTCAAAATTTAATAAAAGCTGGATTTTGGTACTTGAGAACCTTTATAGTAAATTAATTACGACCCGAGTCAAAAATCCCTTGTAAATAGAGTTTAATACGAAATTTGAAATAAAATCAGTTCAAGTTAAAACGTGAATATTCTTTTGAAATACAAAAAATTGTTAATTTTTATATTCTAAAATTGTAGCTTTATAATGTGACACTTATGAGATCTCCTAAAGCTCCCGAGTCTCACTTTACATTTATAACATCTTGAGAACTTTAGTTATTTTTTAAGAAAAAAGTTTAATAAAAGTTTAAATAATGGAACCATAAAAATTTTTTATAAAAAGCTGTAATATTTTCTTAATTGCTCAATTTTTATTGCATTGCCAAAACATCCTTGCAAAATGCAATTTTATTAAAAATATAACTGAATTTTTATTTTTGATATAAGTAAAGTTTAAATTAATAAATAAATAAATTGTAATTGAAAAGAAAATTAAACCAATAGTAAATATACCTAAGTTATCAGCTGCAGTTAGCCTCAGGATAACAGCGAAAAACACAAGGATCCAATCGCATCGCATCGCACTCGATACACAATCCAAAAACTTTTTCTAAATTTCCACTTTTAATCAAACAATAAACGATTTAACATTTCAATCTGAGAAATTATAAAAAAATTATATGGCATTAAATTTCATACTTCTTATTTAATATTATAAATAGAAAAGTATACTTCGCGAACAGTCGTAATGAATAATAGCTCGATACGGTATAACCTCACGCCAACAAGGTTTACCCGGCACTAAAGACTGAGCAGCCTCAGTTACTTGATGAGTTCTGGACCAAAATCTACCGAACTGCTGCGATTCCAAACGAAGTTAAAATTTATTATCAAATTTGTGACAAACCGTGGCCAAAAAGCTAAAATAAAGCTTTTCAGGAATATAGTAAGTTTTTAAAATCCCCAATTTTACCCCTTTCCTGCTGTTAAATAAGCCAATTTAAAGTTTTTGCAACAGTTATTTTCATAGAAAAATGTTAACAATGCATGAAAGCACTCAAGATAATTATTAAGCTTTTAAATTATTTATTTCGAAATTTTTTGGGAAACTACATAGTAGCAATGCCTCATTATAAAAAAATGCGATTAATAAGCGAATTTTAAAATAAAATTAGAAACACAATCTTTTCAGTCCTAAATATTTTTAAGACTAAAAAATTTTAAAATAACATTATTTTTTCCAATTTTTTAAGTTAGGGTATTATTATTTCGAAAAAAATATGTAGAAAAGCTATCCCAATTATTTATCCAACGTGAATGTCTCAATTAGAGTTATTTTGTTATCTAAATCGCAACTCCATTAAATTTACATTTTTATCAAAAACTGAAGATGTGACTATGTTAAAAAGATATAGGTATACATATTTTAAAATATATGCCTACGTTGGCCATTCAAATGAAACGTAATCATAAATCACCACTGTTTCTAAACAACACAGTTAAATACATAGTATATCTTCCAGTTTTGAATGAAAATATAAATTGATGAAGTTTTGATTTAAATTATCTATAATAATACGTACTATTATAATATTATACAAAATATGATTAAACTGCGGTCGGAACAAATTTCACTTTTAAAAAATTTGAATTTTAAACTACCCTATATATACCTAAAGTAGGCATACCTTTTGTTTCAATCTTAACCTCTTCGTATAGTGCAATCAACGCATTAAATAAATTTAAATAAATAAACAATTTACGTAAATTTAAATCCAATAGAAATTACATATACATGGATTGAAAAACAAAAGTTGATTGCGTTTAAATTTAAATAAAAAATTCTACTACAGAAAAAATTATAAATTTTACTTGTAAACATTTTGTGTAGGTATCTTACTTTCAAAAATATAACTTTATGTAAAGTTTAAAAACTCAGTTTTTATACTTTGCACTCTATCGCTTGATGTAAATTTTCTGCATTCATTGTTTCAGAAAAATGGTTACAAAATTATATGTATCACAATAATTTGAAGTTACATATTTTGCAGTGTCGATTTAAATATTATTCTTTTACGTTATTTTACTTTCTTCTTTAAACCATCCAGATGTTCATCTTTCGTGTCAGCCCGAAACCAAGTGCGAGGTCTATATAATTTTCCAACAGTGAAAATTTAGTTACGCCTCACAAACTCCACAAAAACAATAATTATATTGCTTTTCATCAAGTAATTTCATGACTTTAGATGTCAAATCGGATATATAAAAATACATAATTTGAGAAAATCGTACCAACATGATTAAATTAACAAAATAAAGTAATTAGATTAATGAATATAATGAAAAACAATTAACGAGATTTTATCGATAGATCCATTAAGTGAAAGCAGAAAGGACATTAACCGACAACTACCAAAGCAATGGAAACACGACGACAAATAAAAATGCAAAACATTTTTAATTGTTAACAGCCGCAAGGATATTTAAACAACGCTAAAAAAGTGGAAAATATTTTGCAAAAGTTGAATTAAAAAAATAAATCGGTTTAAGTATACACCTGAAAGCTAATATATAAGGCAAATATTTCGTTGCTACATTTCGCATTAAATAAAAAAAATCTATTATTATAAAAAAACATCGTCTTAGTAATTTTTAATAGAATTTTTTTCGAAAAGTAAATCGCGGTAATGCGCTTATGTAAGCCGAGTTTAAAAAGAATCACGACGTTGTTTTATTATTCTCTTTAGTTAATTATTTCAGCAAGGCGTTTAAAGAGCAAACGTTTTTCAATTTGTCTTTTCAAAAGGAGTAATTTGACTTTTGTGAAGTTCTCTTTTGAGGTTACTCAGACAGATGGAAGCATCGAGCTTTTATGACAATCTTGTAAGATCGATGGATGGAAATATAGAATTTTTTATCGCTAAATATCCCTGTCCAAAGAAAAACTAAGTTAACAAATTCGGCAAAGTCAAGAGATTGAAAATTAAAAATATCATTTTTAAATACACCCAACTTTTTTTGCACGGTAAAAATTCGTGTAAAAGAACGTTTAAAAAATAATTGGGTGTACTAAATCAATTCAAAGTCTTAATTATCTGAGAAGTTGGTCTAGGTCTCTAGTGCATAGAGTTGAACTTTGGAATGTAGGATTCGACAAATTATTTAACCCTAGTGTTCTATCCGCATTTACTACACAGTTGTAATGTTCGGGTCAATATGACCCGGTACGTAATTCTTCGAGCTATAACTAAAATAAACGCACATTTAATATTTAAAACTTACACAATATTATAATTTATAATAAAAAAACATTCCTAAAATGCAAATACTAAATTATAAATAACAATAAGTACAGAATTCGTTTAGTAGTTTTTCTGCAATATGACCAATTAATGATAATATTTAAATTATTTTATTAATTAATATTCTTAAATTATCTTTCAAAGCAATGCGATCGCGACTTTTTTTATATGTAAACACAGCCGAATATTTGGATCTATTACATATTGCTGTAATATTTTTAATAAATGAGCCTCACACTTGGAACCATCATAATATGCTATGTTTATCTCTGATTAATTAACTACATCTTACTATTTACTTATTTATTTAATGAATATCGGCTACTTTTTCTCTTTTTTTTTATCTAATAGTGATTCTACGTCTATGAAAAACCATTAAACTCTACAATAACTCACAAATTTAATAAAATTTATTTGACTTCTTAATGAAGATACGGTTTAACGTAGAATCTAAACCACCGAGCAGTTTTAGCTCACGTTCAGGACAAAGAACTTATTATTTTTGCGAAGAGCAAGGAATGCTTAATAGCATTCCAGGGACGGGTAACAAACCCGTCATCCGATTTTGACCAATTTTAAAGTGGATTATAAAAAATTATGGTCTA
The DNA here is from genome assembly GCA_036346125.1 of Lycocerus yunnanus. Lineage (NCBI taxonomy): Eukaryota > Metazoa > Arthropoda > Insecta > Coleoptera > Cantharidae > Lycocerus > Lycocerus yunnanus. The sequence goes on from JARFIX010000002.1 coordinate 2,786,676, forward strand.
ATCACTTTCACTTGTGAAAAGCCACTTGTTTTTGTGTTACAATCATCATGAATGCGTCGAGCTATCAAGATATCGTAAAGATTTTCAAACGTGACGATGCTGAAGTAATTGATTTGCTGGTGCGTCTCCACTTGTTATCTTTGAACATGCGATGAAAAGTCCGCAATTGCAGACAATACTGCAATGTGATTAGGGCAAACGTATTTTTTCTCAATCATTGCTTCAAGTGCCCTGGTTGCAGGAAGAAATACCGTCTAACCACAAATACATTTTTTGACGACTGTAAGCTGCCGCCCAGAATTATGTATTACGTATTGTGGTTATGGTGTTGCGATACGAGGTCCGGTGTAGCTGCGTTAATAGTAGATTTGGAAAGACAGGCTGTGTACCGCTTATACCAATCGTTCCGTCGTATCTCCTCTTGGACGCTGGTGACTAATCTCATCCTACTTCAAATCGGTGGTCCCGGTCAGGTTGTTCAGATAGATGAGTCGGTCATTACAATGTGGAAAGCTGGAGTTGGTCGGAAACCACCCGCAAACAACAGTGGATTTTAGGGTTGTATAGCACGTTAGAGAATAGGGGTATCGCACTATACATCTTTAAAAGAGATTCTGCTACGCTAAGATGGCTTATTTTGACGTACATTAAACCTGGAACCGAGATTCGAACCGATTGTTGGAGTGAATATTCGGGATTAAATCATCTCGAAGGCGTCTCGCCTTACACTCACAATATTGTAAACTACAGTTTGCATTTTGTGGACCCCGTCACGGGGGTTTGCACAAATAGGGTTGAAGGCTATTGGTCTAAATTAAAAATGTATTGCCGACGGTTAGGGGTTTTATCTTCTCACCTGCTAGCCAGCCATTTATACGAATTTATGTGGGTTTCCATTTTTGAACGCACACATAAAGAACGATTTGAGAATATGCTATTACAAATCGCCGAGCGAAATTCCGGTTTAATTCTTTTACAGAGTCACTGGGAGAAGTACAAATCAGCTCTATTTAGGGTTAAAAATGATTTAGAATAGGATATTTTATTGCGTTAGCATATATTTTTAGAATAAATCCGAGTCTTGACGTAGTGCGTTTGTCAAAACCGCTTGTAGCGCCCGGAGCGGAGCACAGCGCTTTATTTACTAAAAACATCCTCCAAGAACGGTCCAACTCGAAAAAGTATTTCCCCACCGCTAATCACTGTCAACTCTGGTACAGCACGCGGACTGGTGATAGAATGGCCGCTCTAGTACCTTGCAATAATACACTTACATGTATTTCTTATAGGAAAACTGTAATTTTCAAATTTAAATTGTGGCCTTATTAGAAGTCCGATTAAATTCATCTTCACCTTAAATGATTCACATTTTTACGCTCTTTCGTTTGGTAAAGCCATTTTTATAGGAAAAGTGTACTTTCGAAGACGGGTTCCTTACCTCAACCCTGCTTAATATGTAAATATGCTGCTCAGTCCCAGATTGATAAAGAAAAAATATGAAATCTATCTACCATTTTTTGAAACTGACTTCGAAGCTTAAACGACATCGAGTAATTTTCCATGAAAGCCTTGGGTCATCTCTCAGAACAATAAAAGTCAAAAATTGAAAGGACAAGTATTCATTAGCCAAATTGACATACTTACATATTTTTCATTTAAAGCAAAATTTGTACATTGAACAGTGTGTGTGGCAATGTGAACTCTGTTTGCTCTATGATGTTAGAAAAATACTGTGTGAGTGAAACAGAAATAAAAAAAAATTAGTTAAATAAATTTATTTACATGTAATTTAAAAAAACACAAATTTATGAAATTACGGAGTAAACACTATTCATAAGTTGTCACGTATGCCAAATTGTTCCTACACATATTTTTAATTGAAATAAAAAATATATTCTTACAAAATATAATAATAAAAAAATTAATTGAGAACCTAAATATACATACATCCAGAAATTAAAACATTAGATTTAATTAACAAATTATGGAGTTCAAATATTAACAATTTTACCCAAAAGTTTATTTGGAACAGTGGTAATGTTTTTATAAAATTAAAATACTGCTACACTGCTACTAACATACTATAGTTTTCCGCTACTTGATAATCTACACTGAAAAAAAAATAATTCTAAATTTTTTTAATTTAAATAAATTGCTATTAATTTACTTACTTGACTTGACTTCTTGATCTGATCTCACAAAAGTAATTTCTATTAAAACAAAATTAATTTCCATTGTTTTAGTATGATATAAGGAATTAGCCAAGTAGCTTAAAAGCAAATTAACCCAACCTATTTTATAAAATGTTGCTTTTTTCGCTAACATTTTCTTCTGGCCAACCCCTAAACAAACTAGCGGTGTCACTGTTTTCAATCTATGTAAACAAGAAATTCGACTTTTTAGAGCATTCTTACTTAGTTTTTTGCTGTGGCCAGGTCTTATTAATTTGTAAAGCATTTATTGGGCTAGTAGCTTGCTTGATTTTGCATTGTTTTATTATAGAAATCATGTATTTTGTTTTAACAATTGTCAATGGCATAAATCGTTAAAATTTTCATAAATTTCAATTTCTCCCGCAAGCATTACAATTTTTATTTGATATTCCGATTTTAATGCTAATTTATTACAAAAACGCTGCAAATATTTTCTACACTGCATAGATTTTTCGTTACTACCTACTATTTGCAATGTATGATCCAAGATTAACAGCAGCTTAAAAACAGATCAATCCGAGTACAAAGAAAATGTACTCTCCGTCAGCTCTTCAATTACATGTTATGTAGTATATAAGCGGAAAAGCCATTTTCACCAGTACGTGATAGTATTACTCTGTATTAAAATAAAATTAAAATTTGACGGTTTTAAAAAAAAAAATTATATTAAACTTTTTAAAATAAAAAAGAATAACATGAGAAGAAAAAATAAATTTGGTCAATTACATACCAACAAAAAATGTTTCTAGTCGTTAAAAAGTTTTTCCAAAAGAAAACAGTAAAATAAAAAACTCAACTTTATTATGAACATTGTAAGTGAAAATTACAACTTTTCAGTATCCCAATTATCAGTATTTTAGAATGAACAAAAAATTTGTCAAAAGGATAGTTATTATCAAGTTTCACTATTTTATTAATTATTTTCAACGTCGTTTATTAAATTTTTCTCTACGTAGAAATTATTTAGCAGTCTAAATTAAGCGGGGAAATATACATTAAGCTCTTAAAGTTCTAAGAGCGGAACAGGGTTACACAGGATGGCAGAACGCTAAAATTAAACAAACACCTGTTTTTTCAGCATTAATATTATGTAAATCGTCTAGTAATCAGAATTAGGAAAACCATAGCGTTGCTTGGCAGTTGTGAAATATAAAATTCTCTTCACGACCGCTAATGAGACAGTCATCTCAGAAAGCATTGTACCTCACCCAAATCAAAAAAAAAATGATTAAGTTCAAATTTATTAGTTAGAGCCCTTGATGGTCTCAATGGAGACAGGTCAACGGTTGCAGCTTCCAAAAATAATAAAATGAATATTATAATAATCATTTTTATATTTGGTACATTTCTGGAAGTTAATAAAATGCTTCATATCCAGACAGTAACTATAGGCAGTATAGCAATAGCCCAGATCTTGACTGGTAATAGGTCACAAATATCCAGTAACTGTACTGTCGAAGAAGGAAGTATACCAGATTAAAAAATGCAAATAAATCTTACTCACCAGTTTAAAGCAATTACAAGCAAAAAAGTGATAAAAACAGCATTATTTAGATGATCGTAGTTGATCTAATTGACGACTCGAGCAAATTCACTCCTGCGGTTAATTATTGGAGATTTCTGAGATGTTAGATGACGATTATTGCAATTGACAATGGTAAAACTTCTATTAAAATTATAGTTTATATAAAAAGACCCATAGCATCGAATGCCATGTAAGAAATTTGTATTTTTCAACAAAGGTTCCTAAAAAATGTATTTTTTACTTAAATTTATAATTGATATTAATTATACGAACCAGACAACTAGAACGACACAAACTGCATTTGTATCGTTTGAAATTATTCTGGTGTGATATTTATGTCACGAAGCGCTTTAAGGATAAAGTTTCAGAAGCTTGAAAATTCTACACTTAAATGCTTGTAATGTTTGACAAAACATGATAAGTGTTAGATATGAAGTACTTAGAGATTAAATTTAAATTTAATTAGCAAAATCTTAAATAGTTTCTTGTAAATATACATTTCAGACATAGCGTTCATGAAAGGAACTGAATAGAACCTGACTTTTATAAACAGCACAAGGGAAATTAAAGTAATCCTAAAACAAAACAACGTTCAAACTTTAATGAAAATAACCACTTAATAAACAAAAACTTTTTAAATATAAGAACACTCGTGGTGCATATAATTTTCACTTACTTTCACATTTGAACGACCTCTATTACTACTTGAAAAATGAAAATGAAAATTTATTATATCTATTCAGTGAAATCAAAGTTATGTTATGCATCATGAATTTTTATCACGAAAAGAAAAAATGAGTTTAGTCTTATTTTAAAATGCAATAAGTAAGCTATTGACTTACTTACATGAATAAAGAATAAGTTAGTGGGAATATTTGAAATGCAATCCAACTTTTCATATTTTCTTTCAACATATGTAGTTTGTATGTAAATTCTTTACTTATTTGGTTTTCTTCGTGTTAAAAGTTCCAAACTGAGTGAATTTTAAAAAAGGAAAAATAAAATAATATTTTTCTTTAACACGCGATTTCTTTTAAACTAATAAAATAATTAATAAAAGCAAAAATGTTCCTGTTCGGAATTTTAATAATAAAAGGAAAAGTTTTTTTCTGAAATCAGCTTACGGTGTATAACAATTTGTGATTTTTGGATCACAATTGGTTGAGCAAGCAACCGTAGCACATTTTCTGGGACGAAATCCAAGCACAATGGCAAACGTGCATCGTAAGTAAAAGGGACTATAGGTAACGGAAAATAAAATATCGAAAAAAATGATTAAGTAATTTGGAAAATTATTTTTTTGTAAATACAATCAACCTTCTCGACAAAACCAAATAGCTTTAGATTCAGAAATACATTCGTGTAATCGAATCAAATCGATAATTTAAATTGACCTTTAAATTGATCTACTAATTCTGTGCAGTTTTACGCCAAAACGATAAGCTTGTACTATATTTTAGGCGATAAATTATGAAAACCAATTCTCCATTATTGTGGCCACTACTGCAAAAACATTTTTCACTAACTTCATTCGAATCGCCATTTAGAGCTATTAATAGATGTTTTTGAAACTTTGAGTTGGAAGTTAGGAAGTTAACTTAGCAAACAAATATATCGTCAACTCGTTTAAGTAAATAATTATCTAAGTAGAATAAATGAACGTTTTTATTACTAAATTATGTAAGTTACTTATAAAAAATATAAAAATTTATGTTATCATTAAGCTAATGCCTTCTTAATCTATTCAAGAAATTAGCTAAAATTGATAAAGTAATAATTGTTGCTTACAAAACTTAGTAATAAATTTTATCCTTTCCTCAAATCTTTTAGTAATTTTAAATAAGTATTACCATACCGACTGGTTTATTTTATGTTTGCTTACAAAATTGGGATAATGTAAAATAACCATACGAATATATTATCTTGTATAATTATTATAGTAAGGCGTGAAACACTCAAGCGAAAGCAAATGTTTGTAAATTGTATTAAGCAGCACTGACTTGAACTATATTGAGTAATTCGTGTTTTACGTCACTTATTTCCAAAATGTTACAAAAATTGACATAATTACTAGTTCTCGATACTTTTTAAACCTCTCTGTGTAAAGAGAAAATTTTTTTGAGGTACCCATGGAAATATTGCATAAATTGAAAATTCCCAAACTCTAGTTTTCATTTTACGCAATATTTCACAATGTGGAAACTGGTGAAAATTTAAATTTTTGTGCATTTTTGAAAGTACAATATTGAAGTGTAACTTTCTATATATACAGTGACTTAAAGTGAAAACCTGATAATAACAATAAACATATAAATGTCTTTTTTGTAACTGAAAAAAAACAAAAACAAATTCTTACTTTAAAGTGCTACAATTTAGTTAATTTTCAACTTCATGCACTGGATTTCGGTTCATCGTCTAACTAATTCCATTTTGTTTAATTTGTAGTTTGATCCTCATCGTGTTCACAATGCGGTGACGTTTGTTACGGAAATTTATCATTATTTATTCCGAAATTAAGTTTTGTACATTTTATTTTCTGCCCTACCTCGTATTTTTCTATCATAGATGCGATATTCGGTTCGTGCGCAGGTCTACGGCGGGAAGTTTTGAAGGGAGGGGTTCAATTTTGCACTTGGTGAGAGAAGCACGTAAAATCTATGTTGAGATTTAGTTTTTGGTATTAATTAATCCGAATATAACTATGTTGAATAGTAGGATTATTTTTCGTTTCGCGTGCTAAATTAGTGCATAGTGTTAATTTCACCGTTTTACGAATTTGTCAAGTGAAATTAACTTTATTAAATATTTTCGTTTTAACCTGGGAAAATTAGAGCGTCATATTCAAGGTTACGTGTGTCCGTTGCTTTAAGTTTTCGAATCGAAGAGCGCAGTTGAGTTTGGTCTCCCGCGTTTAGTCATTTTAAGGTAAGAGTTCGAATTTAGGGGTTAGTAAGTACACTTTTTTCTATAGAAATGGCTTTACCAAACGAAAGAACAGAAAAATACAATCTCTTTAAGGTGAGGATGAAAGTTGTCGGACTAGTAATAAGGCCATAATTTAATTTTGAAAATTGCAATTTTCCAATAAGAAATACTTGTAAGAGTATTTTTGCGTAATAAAACGCCAAATATGGAAGCATTGTGTTGACGGGACGTATGCTGTGCTTGGGTCGACAGTGGCTAGTGGTGGGGAGATACCAGTCGCTTCCTGAGATCCGTCGCGTTAACATTCCTAATTTTTCGTGTTGGAGCTACTTGAGGGATGTTTTTTGTTAGTAAAGAGCTTTGCGGGTTTAAACGCACACACAAAAAGTGAATTTTTTTTGTGGAGGAACACAAAGATTTTTCGATCGTTGGTTACGCATCCACGTTCTACGCCATACGTTTCCACAACAGCTCCTTTGGATCTTTACGACGTCATCATCAATTAGTGTAGGGAAAGCTCTGTGTGTGGTGCTTCAAATTGCTAGTGATTCGGCTCTTAAGAATAATCTGTATAAAATGAAAAAAAATATTTTCTAACATTTGAATAAAACCAAAACTTGAAATTGATTTTTATTAAAAAAAAAATTTTTTACCTTTGTTATTCAATAAAACATGAGAAAAAGACGTCAAATATAACGTCTTATCGACGTCAATTATTGGTTATAGTCGTCAGTGACTTACAATCACCAAAAATCGACCTCATAATGACGATACTTTGATACCTGGGAACTTTTTTATTACGTGCAAGCCGTTTAAAGTTGTGCGACAAATAAATATCTTTCCAAATCATTTTACATTCCATCGACTAATTGGGATTATAGAATGTTTTTATTAAATAGCGGTAAAATAGGGCAGCCGATATTAATTGCATGTGCATATAATGTAGGTGTACAAGCAATTATTGAGATTCAAGTTAGAAAACTTTAAACAAAAGTTAATAATTTTTACTCTTGATGAAAATTTTCATTTCACACAAAACGAATTGCCTAAACAAAAAATAAACCATGCTTTAATAATTCATATTTCAGTAGCATACCTCCAAATACTTTGTGTATTTAATCATTCACCGATTAAACAACCGTGTTTGCATGCCGACATTTTATTTTATCCAAAATTAAATTTTAGATTAATGGTAGAAAATTAAAGAAAATAACGCAAATTTTATGTACATAGGTATTATCTTATTATTGGTTTATTTAAGCGAGACTTGAAGTCAGAGTAATCACTTAAAAAGTCTGTAATTTAAGCATAAGACTGACACTTAAGGTCATTATTTAGTAATAAAGGCTTTTTGATAATAATTAATATAGGTTCTGTTATTTAAATGTTATTGGGTTATTTAAACATTAAGTTTTTTAATTACAAGTTAATGTTTACCTAAGAATTTTTATTAAATTCTAGTTTAGATACATAAAGAACAGAAAATCTACGCAGACACCGGTTGCTGAGCTAAACTAAATATAATTTTTAACATGGTAAAATGGAAACCAATTTTAATTTTGATGGGCGGGGTTACAGTTCAAAAGAGCCAATGAGTAAATTGCATTGTAAATAAATTTTTAAAACCGTTTTTTTTTCAAAAATCGTGAACAATCCGCAAATTTTATTTTTTTATACGTTAATTAGATCCTTATCTTTCATAATCCACTTTAAAAATGGTCAAAATCGGAGTTTGGTTTTCTTGCCCGTTCCCAAGGTCTGGTACATTATGACGAGGAGAGGGTATCCAGAACATCTTGTAAAAAACATTAAAGCCTTATACAATAGAACATCAATATCACTCCACTTGAGGAGGGATTTACTGAAGATATACTAACAAATCAGGGCATTAGACAAGGATGCAGCCTATTTCCAACGCTTTTCAATATATATTTAAACGATATGGTACGACGTTGGAAAAATGAACATAGAAAGGAATTCAAGTTAAAACAATGAAAAACTGGCCACAATGCTTTATGCTGATGATCAAGTAGTGTTCCAAGAAAATGATCTCCAAAAAGCGGTTCACAAACTACATTTCCTATGTTTGGATTATAATTTTAAAATATCAATAAAAAAACAAAAACGATGGCTTTCGGCGAAAAAGACCCAATAAGATCAAAAAATGTCATAGACAACATTACAACTAAACAAGTCCGACATTTTAATTTCCTTATTTAGCCTAATCTAGGAAGTTTAAAGAAAAAGAAGAAGTGATTTACTGAATACCGTTGTAGTCGTACCAGCACAAGTGACGCCGAACGTTCAGGTTGACCAAAAGAGGTTGTCACGCCAGAAATCGTCGATAAAATTCATGAAATGATATCGAACGATCGGAAAGTGAAGGTGCGTAAGATAGCTAACATTGTAGGCATCTTAACGTGTGACCACTTCAAAAGAGTGTTCGGTGATGCTCAACTGCAATTCGAACGAGTTTTTGCACCGTTTCGTAACCCTGGATAAAACATGGATCCATCATAACACAGCAGAGACCAAAAGGAACACCCTAAGCAGTGGACTTTTTCGAGTAAACGCGTACCAAAGAAAGCCAAGGTGGGTTTTCGGCCAACAAGGTTATAACGACAGTTTTTTGGGATGCACGGGGGTCATTCACATCGATTATCTTAAAAAGGATAAAACAATCATTGGAAGATATTATTCAGAGCTGTTGAACAGATGAGATATAGATTTGAAGCAAAAACGACTGCATTAGGCGAAGAAAAAAATGCTCTTTTACCAGGACAATGCACGAGTGTACACGTGCGTCATAGCCATGACTAAATTTCATGAATTGGGCTACGAATTGCTTTCTCATCCAGCATATTCTCCAGATTTAGCCCCCTGCGACTATTTCCTCTTTCCAAATCTAAAGCAATGGTTTGGCAGTAAGAGATTTAGGTCAAATGAAGAGGTCATCACTGAGACAAACGCCAATTTTGAGGGTTTTGAGAAATCGTATTATTTGGAAAGGATAAAAAAAATCGGAAAACCGCTGGACTAAGTGTATCAAGTTAAGTGGCGACTATATTGAAAAATAAAACGTTTTTTTGCCGAAAAAAATATTTTTAATCAAAGTCACCAACTTATCATACCACTCTTGTATATGATCAGATAATACTACGTATCTGGAATAAATATCAAACAAATGTTTGAAGTATTAAACAAAGAATTTTGGCAAAGATTTTTGAATGGATATTTGACAGTAGTTTAAATATCAACAGTGCTCAATTTACTTGTTGCAATTAAGTAATGTCTTAACTATTGAGCTTTTAAAAAGGAATTAGCTTCTTACATCAGAGAAACATTTGTAATTGAGTAATTGATAAAAATCCATAGTTCATAAGGTGGAACAAAATGGGTCGGTTCTGTGTTTGTGTGCATTAGCAATTTTCGGCAATCTGTGGTTTTGATGAGTGCCATTTGTTAGTGTTCTGTTTTGGGTACTTTTGCAGTTCTGGTAATTTTCGTCTTACTGAGTACTGTTGGTTTGGTAGTAACCGACTTTTCAATCTGCTATGTATTGTATTTAAGTGTACTGCAATGCAATGATAATAAATGGGGAGTTTTGTTTTTACCTTACTTTTTGTTTTTTATTATTATTATAAATTACTTTTTTTGTATAATATGTAAAAAATAACTTACAGTATATTTTTTTAATGTTTTATTATCAAGTTTCACTACTTGTACCACAAATTGATGCGAATTAATTCTTTATACATACATATATTATGTATGTACATAAATATAAATTTTATAAAATGTAATGAAATCGAGCGTACTTTTTAGTGTTCTATATTATCGATTGCAGTAACATTTCAATATCGGTATCAAAAGTTGAGTAATTTTTTGTCGGTGTATTATGTGCCAAGTGGCTTGTTTACATAGCAGTTGGACTCTTTTTCCTACATTTTCCTACATCGTGAACTGTAGAAGTAATCGATATTGTGATATAATGCTCATAAATGTTCAATGAAGAAGTATTCGTGAAAGGCATAGCTATTTAATCAACTGTTTAAAAATATGCAGCAAATTTAAATATTTTCATAAAGCGGTAATAAAATATAGTGTGCTGAAAAATGACTTTAGCTGCAGATAACTTTATAATTAAAAATGGTAAATATGATTATGTCGCGGATCATGAGACAACAAAATTAATTTAAACAATTTAAAAATATTTTAATATTAAAACTATTTAAATAGTTAATAAAATAACGTAATATGGAATACATAATGTCTTTAATCCGTTAAGAATTTATTGCAGTCCAAACTGACAATTCGTATACCGTAAGAAGGAGGCAACTTAAAAAAGATCTAATTGAAGTCGAACAATTAACAACAGGCGAATGGTTCTCTGAAATTTAGTAAATTTAACAATTATGAAACATTTCGTTCATTCATTCACAATTGGCACTGATTTCTCCTCATTCTAAAGATAATTAAAAAATTTTGAAATAGTTGTTTTGGGGATCCTAAGCCAACCTTTTTTGTTGATCTGAAGATTGTGACGCTCTAACAGACACAAAATAAAAATTTTATTATACAAATTTATGAAGTTAATTAAGTTAACAGAAACTATATTTATGATAAAATATTTATTAGATAATTACAAAATTTTCATTAAATTTAATAAATTTTATAAAAAAGGGTTTATTAACAAGTTTGAAAGACTAAACTCCGTATATTATAAGTTTTAGGTGCATATAAGAACGTTCATAAAGTTTACAAAAAGAACAAACAAATTTTTCAAAAATAATTTTCAAATTTAATTTTAAACTTTTAATTAAGATTTAAATTTAAATGTTTAATATTAAAAAAATTAGATTTAATGTAAAAATTGAGCTTTCAAAAGTTTAAGTTTTACTTAATTTTATTTTGTAAATAAATCCTCCAACAACAATATTTAATTTTAAAAGTCTTTAAATATAAACAAACCTATAGTGTTGTGTTAAACAATGAATGGAACCTGTGATATTTTAATGCTGGTTTACAAATATACGTTTTCATTGGCTTCATTGTAATGCAAGCAACAATAATTTGCTTCGCTAAATATTGAATTTTCCACATATTTTGTTACAGCAGTTAGATTTAAATTTGTAAATTTAGTCTCATGAAAATTTCTGTTTAATTGAAAGTATGTAAATAATAGTAAGTTTAATTTTAAAAGAAACAATACATTTAGCGAATAGAGCACAAAAATTAAAAGAAACATTTAATGAAACAAATTCAATGTTTGTCTACGGTAGTGGAATTTTTTAGCTCAGTTCTCTATCGATCATTGAAACGCTTTGAATATCTTATTTTAGTAAGCGAGTTAATTTGTAATAATATAAATTAATGCGGGTGATAAATTTAATTACTTTTATCGTGAAGTTTTTTTAAAAGTGGGACAGAACCAGCTTAGCCCCTTTACAAATAATTATTACATATTATTCTGTTTAACATTCTTTTTACACTTTTACACGTCTTTCTACACACTTGGTAGTTTTGCTCTTTTTTTACCATTCCTGCAGTGAATTTTCATTATTTTTATGCGTTGTTGAAGTGTCTGTCGGTCAATTTCCTTAAATTGCAAAAATTTTACTTAACAGCTGTGGAGGAATTACGGGTTCATGTTTGACAGCCCAAAATTGCCGCAAAATTTAAAATGAAACCTGGTATTGGATAACCTTGTACAGCTTCATCAAGCTCACAATAGTTTCGAAAAATATGAAAACTAATGTGATAAAAGTTTGAATAAAACAATAAACAGACAGTTATTTTTCAAGTACCAATTCAATTTTTCAATTTTTATTAATTATTAATTGTGAAAAGCGAGAAAAATATTTTGCGTCTATAGATTCTTATAATTGATATTAACTTTCTTATTGGGAAATTGAAATAAATTTCGATGCTGTCAAAAAACATATTGTTTACTGAATCTTCAACCTATATAAAATAATTTAATGTTGAATAATGAGAATGAATGATGAAGTAGAAAAAGTAGATTTAAAATACTTTTTATTTCATTTCTTTTTATTTTATTTATTTACTAGCACGATACCCGGCTTCGCCCGGAATCTCCCTTAAAATAAAAAACGTTGCTGTTTTTGGTTGGCTAAAAAGTGAACCAGAAGAAATTAAGAAAATTTGAATAAAATATTTTGAGCAGCTACTGAACGTACACCGAGAAGAGGAAATAAAACGCATCAAAATAGGAGATACAGAGAACAAAGATAAAATAGCAGAAAAAGATCTTAGAAGCAATTCATAGGCTAAAATACGGAAAGACCGCGGGTAGTGATGAAATAATGGCGGAGATGCTGAAGTATGGAGGAGAAACACTACATATTAAAATACATGAGCTGATGAAGAGAATATGGAGACAGAAAGAGATGCCGAGGAGGTGGTGTGAAGGAGTAAGAGTGACGTTAAGAAAAAAAGGAGACGCAGAAATGTGTGAAAACTACAGAGGTATAACACTGCTAAACGCTGCCTACTAGGTACTATCAAAGATTATGCACAACAGACCGAGTACACAGATAAAATAATTGGAGATTACCAGTTCGGATTTAGAAGAGGCAGATCGACGGTCGAAGCCATACACTGCTTGAAACAAATAGGAGAGAGGAGCTATGACTGCGACATGGACATGAACATGCTCTTTGTGGATTTTAAACAGGCTTTCGACACAGTGAGTAGGCAAAAAAAGTTGGAAACTATGAAAGAACTGAAGATACCAAATAAATTAATAGGGCTGGTAATAATGACACTCGATAAGACGACAGCTAAAATAAGGACACCAGAAGGGGAAACAGAAAGCATAGACGTGAACACCGAGTGAGGCAAGGTAACGCGATGTCGGCGACACTATTTAATATAGTGCTAGAAATTATCATCAGAAAAACAAAGTGTAATGGAACAATTATAAATAAGGCGAGTCAATTCATTGCATATGCCGACAATGTCGTGTTTATCTCAGGAACGGAAGAAGGAATGAAGAACGTACTCGGAGAGATAAAAGTGGCAACAGAAGAAATGAGTTTGAAGGCGAATACATGATGTGCCAGAGAATAAAAAATACTGACAACAGAAGAGAGATAAGGATAGACGACTATATTTTTGAGAAGGTCGAAAGCTTTTCCTACCTAGGAGTACAGTTGGTTAGTAATAATGATGAAAGACAAGAAATTAGAGCAAAAATACAGGCACATTATCTTGGCACAATTTAAAAAAAGTAGCAAATGCAATTATGGCACGAATGAAACACGAATAGTGGTATTAGATAGAATTCAATTAGATTTAAACTAAAAAGATAACTAGAAACATATTCACAGAAATTTAATTTGAAAACAATAATTTGTTTGGAAAAATGGCTAGTTTAATTTATATGTATTGTTTGTTTTTGTGGAAAAAATCGTACTTTTTTCCAAATCAAAATTGCTTCATAAATAGTTAAAAGTATAAGTAATGTCCCCAATATTAATGCCCAATATTTCAGGTCCTCAATGTTTTATTCTACGCTTTCATAAAACTTAAGTACCTACACAGTTTTTTCATTCTTCCCCTAAGCATGATTTCTCAGCATGTGATTCTAAACATTTTTTTGTAAAAGCGGTCATAAAATCCGAAACCATCCACATCAAAATTCAAAAGAATTTTAAATTCCAATTTGGAAAATAATTTTTTAACTTACTTTATTTTTAAAAATCTATAGCTTTATTTGTGTAATGTATTGAATAAATAGGTTCTTGTAATTTTTTTATTCAATACAAACGAAGTTTTTAAAAATCAATAAACTTTATGTTCTAAAGTTACTAATGTTGACGGTTGTGAGTATCATAAGATTGATTGTATTTGGGTATTTAGTTTAGGAGTTTTTAATTAGCCAATGAAAGAAGAATTTCTTAAGTTAAAAAAAAAATTTAAGAGAGAGAGTTTTGGCTGAAAAGAGAAAGAAGCAGATGTGTAGAGAGTGGAACAGGTAGTTGCTCCGATAAAGATTATTCTATGAGACTGCTAAAAGATACCAAAGTTGTTTAACGAATATTCAATATTTCCATAAAATATAAAAAATTATGCAATTACAATGATGAGTTCACCAATGCAAATATAGCCACTCGTGTTATCTGCAAAAGTTTTCCTGCATTTACAGAGTTACCGTCCTGGTTTAAATTTAAATAGTTTAGGTTAGTAGTATTAATTAATCAAATTAAGTTACACTTTCTGATTTCTCTATATAAGAGATATTTTGATCAAAAGTCACGTAAATTTAAGAGGTTAGGTTTAGGAAATTTAAAAAAAATCTAATTATGTTTTATTATATTACCTGTAAGTACATTTGGAAAATATTCCTTGGCCAAATATTTCTTACGTCCTGAGATAATACTCCTTAAGTTTAAAATTAATATTTTATTTAAGAGTATACTGTCTTGAAACTTGACACGCGATATTCTGGATACAACATTTTTCATATTAAATACTATTGCATTGGTTTGTTTCAAACTTTAAGTTTTCTTTCTGGTTTTTCATGACCTGCGGGATTTATAATTAATCCTTTATATTTTCAATTGGTAATATAAATTTTCTCTATAGGAAATGATGTTGCATTTCGTAAATGTAGTTTTTATCTGGATACTTGATAATTAAGTGGTTTATACCTTTAGAAAATTCTCGATTGAAAAATAAAATATAACCATTAGAAAAGCGACTAAACCTAAAGCGAGTAATTATGCTAAAGTCAATAGATTTTTAGGAAGAAAACGCCAAGCAGAAATAAAATTGTATGTAAGAAATGTAAACAAAAACAGGCAGATAAAACTAAGGGTTTGTCGGAATTTCTGGATATACTGTGCCAAGCTATTAACGACAATAAAGATTTTATTATATGTTATTAAGAATTTCTTTTGTGTTCTTAACAAATAAAAAAAGATATTGTTTGATTTTAAAGTGGCTTGTTGTGTCATGTCATAATATAATTATAATTTTTCATAAGTTCTTTTTTAAAAGTTTATGTACCTACTAAAAAGCAGTGTTTGCCGCTATACCTGGGTGCTTATTGTATCTCTATCTCATCATATCATCTGAAGAACAACACCACCCGAGAATTCAACAGGACTTCATCAAATAGTGCAAAGTGAATGAACAAATATTCACTTTTTGATTAGCGGTAATCAGCTTAATTGTTTGTTTGTTATACTACTAAGCTAGCCTTCCGCTATTATCTTTGTACTGTTTTTTTTAAATTTTAGGTAAGATTTTTATATTTGTGAATATATAATTAAATATAACCTAGAAACTATTGCATAGTCCACGCCCGATTCAACTCTCCGATCGCTAGCCGGAGATATCTTATCCGTTTTCATCTTGTTACATGTATAAAGAAATTTATCCTCGAAACATGCTGATCTATAATTCAAGTTCGGTGATTTGTTGATTATTAAATTATTATTAACCAATCACCAAATTTGAACCTTAAACTCAAATTTGTTAGAACGTGCGCGATGCATAACTCACGGTCAGTTGAACGCTGCGTACGTCTGCTGAAATCTAAATTATGTAAATGTGGGAAAGTGGTTTGTTAAATTCTGCTTAGGTTTGCGTACTGTAGACTAACAACAGTGTACGTCGGCAGAGTGCATCGAAACCAATTTGATTTTGATTTTGATACAGTCGTTCAGCTGAACTCATAGCGTTCATATTGACGAACATACTAAAATGTTTAAATTTTTCAGAAATTTGTATTCGTTTCCAAACAATCTGTCGTGAAAGATCTATAAGTTTACAACAAACAGTAGCTTTAGATTAATTAAATTATGCGGACGGACAGACACGGAGCAAGATTATAAGGTTTCTTTGTATACTGCATATAGAAACCTAAAACATGTTTTTCTTATCGTTGACGAGATTTAGATTAAGCGATAAATTAATTTAAATTAAATTATTTTTGAAATTGCACAAAGTGATCTTTAAAAAAGTAGAATTTATGAGTTTTATCATGCAAAATGATATAAAGGAAGTCGGTAGCAAGTTTTATAAAAGGCAAAAACATTGGTTCATTAACATTTTGTTCAAAAATACATTTTTCCATATTTTAATTGGTGATATAAATTATAAATCCAAGCCTATCTCATAAGATTCTAAAATTCAAGATATAAAACATTGGTTAAAAAATAGGTAAGTGTGGAAAAATTTACTCATTTACAAATTCAATTAATTTGAAATTATTAAATTCATTCTTAAATTTGATGGATTGTCACAATATTGTCACATGCTTGACAAGCTTGTTACAACCTTGTGACAACCGTGCAATACTATTAAGGATATATTGGCAGGTTACAAAATTTATGCTTACCTTTACATAAAACATCTGTTGTAAAACCAACCAGATTACCATTGTTAAGAATTTTAAGATTAAACTTTTCCTAGTTTAATATTTGTTTTGTAAAATTTATAATTATTTTAATCAGCAGAGTAGGGTATTCCAGCAAAAATATAATTGGGATGAAGAATAAGAAGATATTATTTACTTTATTTCTATTACTTTGAGGTTTTAACTTTAAAAAGTTGCTTTTAGCGTATACACAGGCGGCACATTACTGTAAGTTCCTGCACAAAAAAATAAATAAATAAAAAATAAATGTAATTTAAAACAAACTTATTACGCTTATTGTCTTAAAAGAAAACGTAAACTTTATACTGAAGTCTAAATTGTCAAACTTCTAATTTAAACGAACAGTTAAACAATTAGACGGTTAATAAAATTTAGTTAACTAGTGCCCTACTTTATCAAGTAAGACAACCGAAAACGTTTTATAACTAAACGTAAAGGGCTTAACCAACAAATTGAAATTTTAAACGTATTTTGAAGTCTTTACTTATCTAAATATGTATGTCGTATTAAGTTAGAAGGTTAATGTGTACAATGCAGTACACAAGAATCCAGGATGATCAATTTCAAAGAAATCTTATATTTCCTAGTTTCAAACTTAGAATAAATAACAGAACTACCGTTTCAAGAGCAATTTTGACATTGTTGAAATTACTACGAAAAAGCACATCCTTCTACTTGTACAACTTGAAATTACACAAGCACACATGAGTAAAATTATAATAAAGAACTTTGTAGGATAGAACAAACGAGCAAGACATTAAGGCGACGGCTGTGTCCGCTATCTTAAACTAGGACAGCTCCTTGTGCACTGATTTATGTCAACAGAAAGCTAGTCGGTAAAATAGGTGAAAAAGTAATCAGTTAAAAATAATTCTGTTGACAAAACTTCTACATTTAATTTATAAAATAAAAATATACACGTTAAACTTTAAAAAGACAAACAAAACAATAAATATTGAGTCATCAAGTTTAACTTTTGTTGCAAGTAAACGCTTTTCGAAATGACAACCTAAGAACTATGTAGTATGTAGTTGGAACTATTCTCAAAATCTAAATTTGTCAAAATATTTGGTTTTAAAAACCAATAAAATTTTTTAGTTGGAATGAATTTATTGCATTTTGCTCATGTTATATGAACCGGCACCAATTTATTATTTGCCTTCCAAGAAGTATTTTTATTTAAAATATTTTCAAAATTATAGCGCTAAACTTACGGAAATAGTAAAAATATAGAAAAGTGACATTAGATTTATGATGGTTTAATGTTACAAATTTAAATACGGAAGACACGAAAATATCTTTAAACATAATTTAGGGGTGAACTCAAGTCACAAACATGCGTTAACCTGTAAAGGCTATTTCCGAGGTGCCAATAAAAAATTTGTTTTATTATTTTTATTTTCCATAACACGAAGTATACAAAATATATTGCGCATATTATTTGTTTTCGTGCATTGCTCTTGTTCCCTCTCAATTGAAGTATCCATAAGCTGTGTCTGAACACCTTACTATCAAATCAATCAACTTGAGAGAATACATTATAAGTTTTCTAAATAACTTTGATACAAATCCTGCAGCTGCTAGGTGTACGTTTCATCTCGAATTAAAATAATATAGAATTACGATTAAATTAATCGGAGGATAAAACTATATCTAGAATAAAATGTTGAAAAACTAACTAAACTATGGCATCCATTTTTGGATCTGAATTTGGATTTTTCTGTGCCAGGAAATAATGTAATTTTTGGTTTTATATATGGGATTTATATTCATCTTACCACTAAATGTATCTAATTAAAAATAGTTCTACTCCATCAATTCGTTGTTTCGAGAGGAATTGTTTACGCAACCATGGTATATGTAGTTTGAAGAAAAACAAATCAAGTTTGAATTTATCAAGAAATATAATAATTTTTGAATATTTAAGAGATTTAACTTTATCCGTAAATTAAAAGTGCAAAGGTCTTTGCTTCGAGAGTAATATTGCAAATAATTGTAAAAAACGTAACCCACCTTAATGACATTATACAAATAAAACTAAAGACAAGAACAGCGAAACCAGAAAATATAGAATACATTTAAATATAACAAAATTACATGTGCAAACCAGATTAAAAATTCGGTTTCAAATATATTTTTGTGACAAAAATCCCTACTGAACAGATAAATATGTCCTAAAACATAAATAAACATAATTCATAAAAATTAAAATGATGAAAATATTTAAAACTAAAAATTGTATTTGTGAATGTTTATTAACTTGTGAAATTATATGTTGAATAAAATATTTTAAAAATTACTAGTTTTATAAAATTTGAAAATTTTCAAACTTACATTGTAGTTGTAAAAATTGTATTACAACGGCCTTAGGTGACACTTGGGCATTTTATAAAGTCGAATATCATTCGACCAAAATTGTTTTCTTTTGTTTCAGTTATGTACCTAAACGCATTAAGTTGGATAATTTCTGCACCATATTCACCATTAGTGCAAGGTAAGAGCTCGAATTTTAGGGTTCGAAAATACACTTTTTCCTATAAAAATGGCTTAACCAAACGAAAGAACAGAAAAATATAAGCTCTTTGAGGTGAGGATTACTGTTATCGAACTTGTAATAAGACCACAATTTAATTTTGAAAATTGAATTTTCCCATAAGAACTACATGTAAATGTATTATTGCGCAATATTACGCAATAATTTTATGCAGTACGGGTTAACACGGACTTACTGCAATCGCTCCCTGCTATCTATCGGGTTAACATCCCCAATTTTTCGAGTAGAACCACAGCCGATTTTGAATTTTTAAAGTCATTTTTTTCCAAAATTTGTGAACCGACCGCATTTTTAATAAGCTAATTAGACCCTCATATTTCATAAACCGCTTCAAAAATAGTAAAAATCCCGATCAGGGAATTCGAACTGTCGCTTTAGTGCAATATTTATTGAGAACCCAAATGAGCAGGGTTATCGCCTGGCTCTGACCGCTTTTCTCAGAAAGGTCCCACTACAAAATATTGACATCAAAGCGAATGCAATTGTTTGTACTATCTTTGTACTGATTTGTACCGCAAGCTAAATTTCAACGTTTAGGTATACTAAACGCAGGCATAAAAAAGTTACAGTACTTTCAAACTGGGAGTGAGACCAAACCCGAGGCTATCGTTTGTACTACATTGTTACTACATGTAATAATTGAAATACTAATTCATTGTTGGTATAAGTAATATTAACAATTGCGATTCATTTACCAAAATTCGAGTATTTACATATTCTAACCTAAGTTGCAGTAAACTTAAATAAAAGCGCATTCTATTTATAACTTGGGAACTAATTTAAGATAATAATAATAATAGTACTTTGTACGCAAAAATGATGGTGACTTCTTAAGTATAAATGAGTCATTCTCAGCAAATAAGTGGTCCATCGGCTATTCAATGTCCGTACAGTACAATTTCCAAATTTCAAAAAGGCATTCATTGATTAAACTTTCACATCTCAAAGTGCCATAATGCTGTTATTCTTCGGAACCCTTTTCTACAAAGGCCATCATGGCCAAAACTTGCATCAATGACCAACTTAAATAATCAATCTCAGCGTTAGCTATTGTTAGTTAATACCGACTTTAATGAATGATTGAAAGATGATAAGGCCAACATTGCTGTGATAAGGAATATTTCCCTCAGTACACGAGTTTCTGTCGACCAAAGTTTTAACAAGATGTGTTATAGAAAACATCCAGAAGGCTTGGAAGAATGCTTTTATTTTTTTTTTGCAAAATTCTACATGTTCAGGATAAAGTCAACGAAAAGAAAAAGAAGCATAACCACATCTGTCCTTTTTCAGTCCTGCACTAAACGATTTCTTCCAATTTAGCAAAAAACGTTCAAAACAAAATTTCAGATAGAAATGTTCCAGAAGCTAAAATAATTTGTACACGTGATGAAAAGCGACAAGAGTACAGCCACAAGACGTATCACAGAATGGAGACCAATGGAGAGTCGTACCAGGGGAAGATTCAGGGTTCGACAGTGGGGCCATGTGATGGAGGAAATCGAAAGAATTGGAGACTGGAGAGTGAAAGTGACAAATAGAAAAACATGAAGAGGAATAGCAAATGAAGCAAAATTTGATATTTGATTATATAATGAAATGTAGAGAAAGTGAAGAATAAATCACCCAAATAAAAATTTTGTAAAATCTCTATGGAGATAGCAAAAATTCTATCTCAAATAGATTACTGCATTATTATTATTAAACAGATTACAATTGCTTTGAACATTTTGGGATAGATTCGAATTTTTCAAAATGCAAAATTTATGTTAACATAATCGTTTCTGAAATAAAACAAGAAATAAATCAAAATATAAAATTTTTAATTGTAAAAATTTAATTTTTTTTGGTGCCCCAATTACAGACAAAGCGATTGTCTCTCTGATTGATTTGAAACATCAAAATATTTCAAAATTTTTTAATCGACTGAAGGAAATTAATCCTCATATGGCTTTATTTATTTTAAGACATTGTGGTTTCATTCCAAAGTTAAATTATTTTTATTGTATACGAGTCTAATGTAGAAATATTCCTCTTTAATATTCTCTATCGATCTTTCAATGAGTATCCATTTAGAGACATTATTAAACATTAAACTACAAGACTTATCTTTTAGACAAGCTTCTTTGCCAATACGTCTAGGTAGTTTGGCCATTAGACGAACGGTAGGCGTAGTTCTTCCAGTTTTTATTTCTTTCTTGCATAGTAGTGAAACACTCATTGGTTCTATTCTTGGCCCATCTTTATTGGATTTTGAGGTTTTTTACGTGAAAGAACCGGTTAAGATTTGGCAGGTAATATGCTCATAGTAAACTTACCTCTTCACAGGTTCTCAGGCAAAATGTTCTATTTTAAATAGTGCATTAGATATTGACAGAAGCTATGAATCTTGGCTAAGTTTACAATTAGCGCTCTTTAGTTTAGCAAGCTGGAACTTTCTATCGAATGCATTTTTTACTTACTGGTAATTTCAAGATAAATTTATTTTAACTGAGAAATTGTAATAAAATTATATTTGCGTATTAAATTAAATTGCAAAACCCAGATGTATTTACATATACAATTTGATAACATAACCTTACATTATACGCGCTAAATATTGCAAGTTAGAGACAAGCTTGATTGTGGGTTAAGGGGAAATAAAAATATAATTTAAATACAAAAATTTACAATCCGTGATTAAGTACCGAAATAGACCGTTTGAAACTAAAAACTAACCTCAAAATTGTTCTGAAACTATAGTAATTTTAACAGAAAATGGCCAAAACTATTTTGTGAAAAGAATTAGTACCTACAATCGATGGATTTAATAAAATTGTTTTAACTATTCTCTATATTGACATTCAAATAAAAACAAAGTAAGCTTAAGAAAGTGGTAGCTTAGGGAAGAATTATAATTTGAATATATTAATATTTGATTCCAATAGATTTCCGTTAAATTAATCTTTTATAAATTTAGAAACAAAAATTCTAATTCATAAAGAAAAAAATTAATTTAGTGAAAACACCCAACTGTCAAAAAGTTAGCAAGTGCTTTCATAATTGGCGATAATTAATTGTTCTTGCAGCTATTATTTCTAAGTTCATTAACCAAAGTTCTTTAACAAACTTCTCCAACTTAACTATTAATAAATATCTCACAAAAATATTGAAACGAAAATTTTATTGAGTATTTATTTCTAAATTAATGCAGGTTAACGTAATTAAACATTAAATTGATTTCTTAATTTCTGCCTTGACTCAAATCTTAATTTAAAATTGCCTACGCAGATATTATTTAATGATCAACAAATGGGAAGTGAATGTCAAATACTTAAAATCTGAAAGTTTTCTAAAAATAAATGAATTATTAATTTACAATAATTTATTACACAATTGTAATAAATTAAATTATAAAATCTGAATGAACATTTGCTTAGAAAATTAATTTAAAATTAAAATTTGCATACATTACTTTTTAAATAATAAAATTAGTTAAATTTATTCCGTACATTAAAATTAATTAGTCAAATAAAATTAACGCACGTACATTGGTAAAACGTATCGAATAAAAACTACACGTTTCATTTATTCCGTACAAAGAACATATAATTAAATGTTACGCGACAAACTTCTCCAACTTAACTATTAATAAATATCTCACAAAAATATTGAAACGAAAATTTTGAATGAGTATTTTCATTTCCTGAAATGAATGCAGGTAAACGTAATTAAAGATTAAATTGGATTTCTTAATTTCTGCCTTGACTCAAATCTTAATTTTAAAAAATCCTACGCAGAAAGCATTAAATGATTAACAAATGGGAAGTGAATGTGTCAAATACTTAAAATCTGAAAGGTTTTTGCAATAAAGAAGAAAATAAATGAATTATATAATTTTACAATACATTTATTTACCACAACTTTTTTAAATAAAAATAGATTATGTGTAAAAATTGATATAGAAACATTTGCTTAAAACCTTTCAATTAGTCAAATAAAATAAATCTGCACGTACATTGGTAAAACGTATCGAATAAAAAACTACACGTTTCATTTATTCCGTACAAAGAACATATAATTAAATGTTACGCGACACAATTGAACTTTTAAAAATAATTTTATTAACTTAGTAAATAATGATACAAAAGTTACAAGCTTTTAACATAAAGAACTAGTGTCGAAGACACAGAAGTTACAAGTTTCAAACATAAAGAACTAATGCATGTATGTTGCTGGGTTATCCTGCTTTTATACTAAAGTATGAGTCATCGACACGCGCGCTCTAGGTAGCAGATGTGCTCTAGGTAGCAGATGGTGCTTTATTTCTAGGAAGTATTCTTAAATTAGAATAACAATTGTGCTTTATTATTTCGAAGAAATAAAGATGAATCATCAACACGTGTGCTCGAAGGAATGTGTTTAAATTAAAAGTACAATAAAAATACAAAGTTTATGATAACATGTTGACATCAAGTGTTAATTAGATCTAACAGGTGAAGGTCTTTAAGGATTACATAACTCTTCCTTCCTTAAGATTTTTGTGCGTCCTCGTGCAATTTTTGAATGAGGTTCAGTTCTACTGCTCTTTCTTTAGAGACCTTGATGATAGTTTTCTTTTTGCAGAGTCCATCGTAAATTTGTTTCTTGAATTTTAACAAAACGCATGTGAAAGCTATAATAGTTAGTACGATAAAGAAGGTGGCGGAATAATGAATGTAGTCCACTACTGGTTGTACTGTGGATGGTTCTTCCTTTATTCTTTCGAGGTCCCGTTTGAGTTGATCTAGATTTTCCAGGTGTTCCATTTTAAGCTGTACTTCGTATTCTGCGTTGAGTTTTTCTTGGTGAACTTCAGGTATAGGTACGGTAAAATTTGAAGTTCTGAGGCTGATAATTTGTTCGTTGATTATAATATCGCAAGGTGATTGTATGAGATTGGTTCCTTGAATAGAATGTCTGGTAATTTTGTAGTTGCAATTTTCTATTATTTGTTCTCGTGGGTTGAAACTAGCGATTAAACCTGTGTTTACAACTGTGTAAACTTTATGCATCCCTGCAATTCGGGCTACTGAGCAATTTTGTAGTGTTTTTAGTTTACATGCGGTGATAATTTGGTTTTTGCAAATAATTTGATTTATTCCTTGCATGCAGTCTTTTTGCCATCGTTCATCGTTTTTCCATTTGAGATTGTACATTGTTGGAGGTATAAGAATTTCATTTAGTGAATCCGGGATTGGATAAATTTTTAATAACGTGTATGGGATAGGATTCAGGATTGGTATTTTTAATATCATTATTATTGTGTCTTTTGCGATCATTAATGTAAATTTCGACATATCAAGTATTTCAAAAAGGTGGGTATCATCTAAAGATAATAAATGGTCTTTGTTATAAATTTTGATTAGGCGTTCGTAAATTTCTTGCAATTCTGAAAATGTTATTAATTCGATATTGGGGGTTTCTAATTTAGCTAGATTAATAGTTCTTTCTAAAATTTTTATGTTTTGTGATAATTTTGAATGTTGAATAATTCTAAGTCTAACAATTGAATTATGTTGGTGGATTCTGATAATGACTTAAAAGCATTTATGGTTTCATTTTGAAATTTTCTTAATTTTTCTAAGTCTTGTTGATAACGGGTTGTAATATGTTCGGCAAAAGTGGTAAATTCGGTCATTTTTGTATTTTGAATTTTCTCATTGTTAAATAACGTTTCTATGTTTTTATTAATATTTTGCAAGTCGTCATCATCTAAATTACCTGTAATGAATTTTATGGCTTTACCGAAAAAAGTTTATTAATCCGCGTTTTTGTCTAAAGTGTAATAGCTTTTCTAGACTGTTTTCTGTTGATATTAATTCGGATCTTAATTGCTCGTAACGACGTCTTATTAAAATATTTTGAGTAGCTCTATGTTCTAAAATTACGGTATTTGCTATAAAATGTCTAAGACCTATTTCTAATTGAGTAAGATTATAATAAAAATAAAACTTATGATAATGTGAGAGAATTTTAGCATTTCCTAGTTCTTCGCTAAAGTATCCGTTAGTTTGAATCGGGGTTATCTGAAGTGGATACGCGACTCGTACTAGGCTCAGGGTCGTCCTGCAAAGAAAGGTTCTTTGTCAGTCTTTTAATTTTTCTAATATGGGAATTTGTTAGATTGCCTTTATTTGTTTTTCCTTCAACTGTATTATCAGTTTTGTTAGTTATTTGGATTTTACTGTATAATGGGTCTGTTTTTCCGGGTTTATTCTTTCTTATAAACACGGTATCTGTGTTTATTTGCGGGGGGATCTTCTTTGTTTTGGTTTCTCTTTTCTAAGATACCTTTTTCTTTCTCGTGAGTTTTTCGATAAATTTGATCTATGAATGGTAATAATTCGTTTTTTCTTTTATTATTATATTCTTCATAGATAGTCATGTCTAGTGATAGGTCAATTTCGTGTTCATAGGGGCCGTATAAAATGGAGAAAGGAGAAAATCCGGTAGCCGAATGAATTGATTGATTGTAAATAAGGATTGCAGTTATCGTTAGATTTTGGGGAGTTTCGTTGGGTGATTTTAGTCTGAGGATTCGTAATTTTTCTATTAGGGTAGAGTGTAATCTTTCTACGGGGGAGTTTGAATTAGGATTATTTATGGTGGTAAAATGGAGTTCAATTTTGTGGAATTGACAATATTCTTTGAAAGTTTTGTTAAAGAATTCTTTGCCTTGGTCACAAACAATACGTTTGGGATAATTATGGTGACAAAAATAATGACGGAGTTTGTTTAGAACGGTGAGACCTGTTCCATCTTTAATGAAATAAGCTTGGGCGTATTTTGAAAATGAGTCGATTATAGTGAGGAACTTGCAGTTTTGAAAGGAAAATGTATCGATGAATATTGTATCAAAAGGTTTTCTTGATAGTAAGGGTCCTTGTAGTTTTAGATTATAAGGATGTCGTTCGTATTTAGATTGAAGGCATAACTCACATTTATTGATTTCATTAGTGATCATCGTTTTCATATTTGGCCAGAAATATTTTGTTTTTAAGTGGTTGTATGTTTCTACTATTCCAGTATGGGTTTCATCGTGATATTTGGCTATTATGTCTTTTTGTTCATTTTCGTTTGTTACGTCAGTGTGGCAATGGTTTGTAAAAACAAGTTTTATTGAGTTATTCATGTAATTTTGCATAATTCTGTTAGAATGATTTTAATGTTTGGTTCTTTACAATAAATTCCGTAACTAATATTAGGTCGAACAATTTCTTTAATGGCTCGAGATAAGTCTTCTTTAACGTTGTCTTTCCGGATAAAGATGGTGTAATGATTTTTTGAAAGGTTTCTTAAGGCGGATTTCGTAGTTGTCTCCTGGGAGTATTATTAATCTATTATTAAAATTGTTGATGGGGAATTCAGATATTGGAATTACTTTTCCGTCGTCGTTATTGTTTATTGAATGAAGTGTATTTTCTAATTGAGAAATGACGTTTTGGTATTCTGGACAATTATCATTTGACATGTCTTGTAGTATGTTGTCTAGTTCTTCTTCATTAGGAAGTTCTTCTATTAATGGTATCATTGATAGTTCATCGAGTTCTTTGTTATGTAGTTCGATACGTGATAAAGCATCGGCTACAACGTTTTCTTTACCTTTTTTATAAACAATTTCGAAATCGAATTCTTCTAGTTTTAGTTTCCATCTAATTAGTCTCGAATTTGGTTCTTTAATTTTATGGAGCCAAACTAAAGGGTTGTGATCGGTTTCAATAGTGAATCTTCGTCCGTATAAATATGGTCTAAAATGTTTTGTATTGTCGATTATGGCAAGTAGTTCTTTTCAATGGTACTGTAATTTTCTCTGCTGAGTTGAGCGTTCTAGAGTAATACGCTATTGGTTTATTGTTTTGGCTGAGTACTCCACCT
The DNA here is from genome assembly GCA_036346125.1 of Lycocerus yunnanus. Taxonomy (NCBI): domain Eukaryota; kingdom Metazoa; phylum Arthropoda; class Insecta; order Coleoptera; family Cantharidae; genus Lycocerus; species Lycocerus yunnanus. The sequence continues at coordinate 2,814,194 of JARFIX010000002.1, forward strand.
ATAGCTACATTAGAAGCGTCAGTGGTCAGTTTGAAGCTTTTTCAAAATCTGGATAGGTTAGGATTGGTGCATTCGTTAGCAATTCTTTGCATAAGTTGAAGCATTCTTTATAGTCTGAGTTTTGCACATCTATTTTAGAATCTTTTTCAGACATTTTGTCATTGGAGCAACGACTTTGCAAAATTTGCAATAAATCGGCGATAATAACCTATCAAACCTAAGAAAGATCGGATTTCTTTTATTGTTTTGGAATTGGGTATTGTTGTACGGCAATGATTTTAGCAGGATTTGGTTTTATTCCATCGGGTGTTATTACATGTCCTAAAATGCTACTTCTTTTGATAGAAATTCAGATTTGTCTAATTGGACTTTAAGATTTACTTCTCTCAGGCATTTAAATATTAATTGAATGTGATTGAGATGTTCTTGTAGTGATTTTGAGAATATGACCACGTCGTCCATGTAAACAAAGCAAAATTTGTATAGATAATTTTTGAGGACATGGTCCATCATTTTTTGAAAAGATGCAGGTGCGTTTTGAGGCCAAAAGGCATTCGAAGATATTCGTAGTGACCGTTGTTTACAGTAAAGGCTGTCTTCTCTATGGATTCAGGGTCCATTTCTATCTGGTGGAATCCTTGGGCTAAGTCAAGTGTGGTAAAATACATACATTTGCCAAGGTTGTCTAATATTTCTTCTATTCTTGGAAGTGGATATTTATCTTCTACTGTTTTTTCATTCAATTTTCGATAGTCTATTACCATTCTGAATTTTCTTTCTCCGCTATTGTCCAATTTTTTTGGTACTATCCATACAGGTGCACTATAAGGTGAAATAGAAGGTCTAATGATTTTGTTGTCTAATAATTTTTGTATTTGCCGTTGGATTTCAGTTTGCATGGCTTTAGGGTGTCGGAAGGACTTGACGAAAATTGGATTTTCATCTGAGACACGAATTTTATGTTTTACATGGTTAGTAAAACTGAGGTCAGCATTTTCGTAGTAGAAAATGTCTTTGAAGTTTACACATAAATTGGAAATTTTTTTCTTTTCTTCCTCATTGAGGTGATTGGTTCTAATTAATTTGTGAATTTTTTGAGGATGTTCGTAAGTCTCATTTCTAGTAGTTTGTTTGATATTGAAATATTCTGTAGGTAATACGTTTATTCTTTCTGTAAAGTTGATTTCTATTGATTCTGTTGGTTTTGGGATTTTACAAATGCCGTTTTTTGCTGTAGCTATACATTCAGGTATTTCTAAGGTATCATTTATTCTAGTGTAAGGTATAAGGACTTCGCCTTCGTCAATTGTTACGGGTACATCAATGTATTCCTTATTAGTAGTTTTTGTGTTGACTTGATTATTGCTGTATTCTAGAAAAAATGGTACTTGGGTATCGCGTAAAGTGAGAATTTTATTTTTGTAATCTACGTTTGCTTCAAATTTACTGAGGTCTTTAGATCCTATAAGAACGTCAAATTTCTTGTGCCAATCGATTATTCTAATTTTAAAAGGGGTGTTTATTCCTAGTTCTGATAATAATGGAAAATATAAATTTTGATCTGCATTAACTGTTTGATTAAGACTTGAAACTGAAAATGGTTGAGTAAAAAAGTGATTTTTAAATATTAAAGCAGCGTTTGGGTTGATAATTGAATCTGTAGCTCCGGAATCTATTAAAATTTTTAAATTTAAGTTAGGTAGATAGAAAAATGGTAATTTAGGTTTAGAATAAATTGAGTTTAGGTCTATAGTTGTTGTGGGTCTTCCGAGGCTGTTACACAAAAATTTTCTTCTTGCGTTTCTTCATTTTCGTTGTAATATTCATAAGTATCTTCTTCAAGTGATTCATTTTCGTAAATATTATTTTCGAAATATTCTTCGCTTCCTATTTCTGTATTAAATAATTCTTCCGAGATAAAATTCGGTCTACTTGTGGGTTGAGGGGATTAAATTTTGGTTTGTTGGAATATGCCGAAGTTTGAACTGACATTGGGGTAGGTTTGTATGGGGCTCGTTGGATTTGATTTCCGGGTCTTGTTCCAAACACTTGTTTGTTAGTAGGAAATCTCGGTTGTTGTTGGATCGGTTTGTTGATCGGTCCCAAAAATGGTCTTGGTTGAAATGATTTTGGATGGGGTTGAAATTGTGTTGGATTGAGTTGAAATTGTTTTGGATTTGGTTGAAATTGAAAAGATTTTGACTGAAATTGAGTTGGATTATTGGTATGTCGATAAGTTTGTGGGGTAGGTCTTTGAGATTTGCTGTCTTGAAGTCGGCGTACATAGTCGGTATAATTATTTTCTTGAATTTTGTTATCGTAAACCCTACATTTGTTTAGTGCGTCTTCTAGGTTAATCAAGTCAAAATTCATCAAATAGGTCCTATAAGGCTCTAATAATCCCGAACAAAATATTTGCAACGATTGTTTTTGATATAATATTTTTTTTAGTGTGAACATATTACCGTCATGTTCATGCAATTGTACGTATTGCAGCAAATCGTTTTGAGCGAGTAAGATCTTATCATAATAATTAATATAATTTTCATTTTTTGATTGTATAGTGTTACGAAGGGCAGAAACGAGTAGTTCCTCATTTCTTTGGTCTCCGTACTTTCTTAATAGTGCGTTACGTATACCGGGCCATTCGGTTTCATTGTGGAAATTTAGATAATCTCTAGCTTCGTTTTTTAATTTTGATAAAATAGAAACGTTAAATAAATACGTTTGAGTTGGTGTTAATTTTGATGCTAAAAATTTGCTAAGTTATCTACATTAGTAATAAAGTTGATAAATTACTTCCTGGATAAAAGTCAGGTAATGAGTTAGTTAACGCGCATAATTCGTTAATTTGGAATGGAATTAATAAAGGGGTTTGAGAAACGTTTGCGTTTGCCATATTATTATTTAAGTGATATGGGGTAAATCTAATATTTAAATTATTTAAATTAAATTTCTTTGATTGATCAGGCTCTAATTCAGCCTCTAATTCAAGTTCAATGTCGCTATCGATCATTAAGAACACAATAATAATAATAATAAAATAAAGGAAAGGATTCAAAAACTTACAGAATTAGGAGAAGGATTGACATGTCCAATCTCAGGTTCTGTGTATCGTTCTAGATGAGGCCTTTTCTTATAATGGTTGTCTTCCTACAGGAACACAGTTCGTGGATAGATTCTAAGGTGTTGAAACACTCCAGGTACGATTTTCTCTTGGATTGTCCAAATAAGATGAGCTGGAACTTTTGAAACTTGAAGTCAGGTTTTCTCTTGGATTTCCAAATAAGATGATCTGATTATTTCTTGAGTCCAGTTTTTCTCTTGGTTTTCCCAAATAAGATGTATCGCACTTGTGAAAATATCCTGTTCGCAGCGCCAATTAAATGTTACGCGACACAATTGAACTTTTAAAAAATAATTTTATTAACTTAGTAAATAATGATACAAAAGTTACAAGCTTTTAACATAAAGAACTAGTGTCGAAGACACAGAAGTTACAAGTTTCAAACATAAAGAACTAATGCATGTATGTTGCTGGGTTATCCCTGCTTTTATACTAAAGTATGAGTCATCGACACGCGCGCTCTAGGTAGCAGATGTGCTCTAGGTAGCAGATGGTGCTTTATTTCTAGGAAGTATTCTTAAATTAGAATAACAATTGTGCTTTATTATTTCGAAGAAATAAAGATGAATCATCAACACGTGTGCTCGAAGGAATGTGTTTAAATTAAAAGTACAATAAAAATACAAAGTTTATGATAACATGTTGACATCAAGTGTTAATTAGATCTAACAGGTGAAGGTCTTTAAGGATTACATAACTATATCTAAAATCAGTTAATTTTCAATTTATTTTGGTTTATAAAGTGCGTTAATATGATCATTATTGTATTTCAATTCGTTGGAAAAGAAATATTTAAAAAATACTTGCGGTGCCGTTAAATTCGTAATTATATACATCTCATCGATTCATTTAATGTTACAAACTTAATTACTGTGTTAAAAAAGTTGCAAATGTTCATAGTTGTTGATTTTAATACATTTAGCGATATCGATAGAATGATCATACAATAATTATTATCAGTGGAACCAAAATTTAAAAAAAAGAAAATACTAAATTACACGCTAAAAATAAATTTTTTACTACTCCAATAGAAGCTTGATAGCCCAATCGATAATTCAAATGCTCGAGGTTCTGACTTAAGCCCTGTAGGGACCCATAAAATATGTCAGATAGATGATCTACAACTGTAGTGGAAACAAGCATACAATCTTCCCTTGTGGTTTTCACCATCCAAGCTTTTCAACATTACGATGATACCGATAAGCAAACAGAATCGATAGAACAAGACAAATAAGAGATAGGTAAGTCGACGCAATAAACGTGTAAATTTTAATTGCCGATGAAATTATTCCTATTTAATTACTAAAATTTATACTACATTTTCAATCAATTGTAAAAGCTTGTGTTTTGTGCTAATTACATTATTACAAAACCAAGTGTTTTAATGAAATATCACAATAAAAAACTAATTGGAATTAAAAGTTTTAACAGTTTACAATAATAAAGTGACCAATAGAAATCGGCATACAAACTTTATGTATTATCATTATGAATAATTATGTTAATATGAAATTAAGATATTTCAATATCGCAACGTGACCTAGCTTCCCACGCGACTCCACTGTGCGAACTCTATAATATATTACATTTTCACCGATTTTCCTTTTGATCAATTTTTAAACCTTACCTTTCAAAACTTCGAAATTGTAGCGTCTCACTCACCTAAAAAAGAAAAACATTATTAAAACAACAATGTTGTGGTTGATTTTACTTAGTTAACAAAAATCAAACTAATCAAGCTAGGTCACTAGCATGGACTTTTTCCTTATCTTTATTATTTATCTTATTCCACATTTCTAATTACCTATTTGTGTAGTAGTTCTAATTCCACATTAAATTTACGGCTTTGTTAACAATTTTACAATAAACTTTAACAAATGCTTCGTAATTGAACTAAAAAATATTCCCATCACTACTAGCAATTAATTTTTAATGGTTATCATAAGCCATTACCATATTACTAACATTCATAGTACAACTTTTCGCACTGAGATTTTATCAAGTGACAGTTCAAGTATTTTTATTTTTCTACCAATCCAATAAAAATTCTGTACATTTTTCTCATTCAATATCAAGTAAAGCACTGCCCGTATGCATTTATAAGCATTCCGAGTATACATACATATAATATGATACCCGTGACTTTTTGATTGGTTAGTTTGACGCTGTCAATTATAAAATATTTTGTTTCAAAGAAATATTGCTTTAAACGCTGTCTTTTAAATTTCTAGGTGTTTGATCAATTTTTCATTTATTTCATTTATTACAAAAAAAATTCTTTAAAATGCCAGTAGTATTGACGAGACCCACTTTTAAAAGCACGCCACTGTATTAATTAATGCAGTATCTATCCGAAAGGGAAACAATGAAAAATGTTAACTTCATCACAATAATTATTAATAATTGAAAATTAAATTAAATTATTGTCAATAATAATCTACGTGCATAAATAACTCTTTAATTATTGTATTAACTTATGCATTTATTAATTATTTAATAAAATTAATTAGTTCTCGAATTTATTTTAATTTGGTAACATTTTAATTAATATTGTAACTAAATAAAATTTACGCTACAGAGGAATTCTATATCGGCCAAATCCTTCATTTTCCCACTCTCTGCACTCCTGCGATCAAACAAATTTTAAACCATTAAAAATAACCATTTTTACATTACAAAATTCCAACTTCAAAATCAAAATTAACAAATACTCTTCAAATGTATTATGAATATATTATAGACTTCGGTGCAAAATTGAAATGCAGGATTAGCCTACTGGATATAATAAAAAATATGACTGTACCTAGCAGTGGTTCCCAAGGAAACGATTTTTTGTTTATTTGAATGTAACGGGTTGTTTTTCAACGTAATTAAAATATATATCTGTATCATCGCGCAATTTGTTTTAGGCGTCACCAATTTTTCAAATTATAGATTTTCTAAATGGGATATTAGAAGTGAACATTCTGTATTTTTCCTCATTTATTTAAGGGAAAAATTTTTTTAATATTCCATCTGTACTGAAAAAGTTCGTCGACATTACCATACAAAAACGTAGTTCAAAAAATCAGTTTAAAAACTTGAAATCTGTCAATTACTCTTCAAGATATCTTCAAGATATACATAGATCTTTCATAATAAATCTTAATGTAATTTATAAAATTTAAATTTGTTTTAATTAAAGCAATCTAGGATAAATCTTAAGAACAAATATCCTTTATGACCGGTTTCACCGCACTATTTAAGAAAAACTTATATTTAAGAAAATCTCTCATGTCAAATTTAATATTATAAAATTTAAAACTTTTAATTAATTTAATAAATAATTAAAATAATTAAAAAAAATGTTTGAATTACACAACATAAAAGCAAAAAATTAATTATTTTGTATCAATAATTTATAATTCTTACGTCAAAACAATACTCGTAGACGTTCGTAAACACGAACAACATATGATCGCTAAAAAATCTTAGATTTAAGAATTTTTATCAGGTTTGTTCCGCATGCAACTTAAGTATTGTGCTCAAATATAAGATTTTTTTAGCGTTCTGATGATTTTTATTCTGTTGACGGGACGTATGCTATGCCTGGGTTGAAAGTGACTAGTGGTGGGGATATACCAGTCGCTCCCTAAGATCTATCGCGTCAACTTCCATACCTTTCGCGTTGGAGGTACTTGGGGGATGTTTTTAGTAAGTAAAGCGCGTGTCAAAACCGCTTGTAGCGCCCGAAGCAGTCGCGTAGAATGCGAAAGGTAGGTTTTGACATTTTCTTCAAAATACTTCTTAAATCGACGCAATTCCATGTTTTATTCAAATAACAGTACACATATGTGACGACTGCATTAAAAATGTGATAAAATAAGTGATTTTAAGTAAAACTGCTACAAAAAATTCAAAATGGGCGGAGCTTGAGGTTCAAATTTAGCCTATCATGGATACGTATTTCAATTTTTGAGTTTGCCTAAACGTAAAAATTTTTAAACCATTCATAGTTTATAATATTTCTAATTATGTTCTTTTTCATAATATTATACCATTTCTATAGGGAATTTGCAATTTTCAACTTCGTGTTCTCGTACCCTGCCCTAATAAAGTTAAGTTTTGTTATTTTGTTAGATTTGGTAGTTTCATTTAAATGCCCTAGAGAGCATCATCTTACTTTTACAAGAACCTACGCCCTAGCTCGGGACTACAGAGCAGGGCTAGCTTATATAAGTTCAAGCGCCAAGCCTTGAAATAAATTTTATGAGAAGTGCTTGAACCTTCTAGTAGTGAAGGATTTTGTAATCAACCGGTTTCGGCATTACCAAAGGATTTGGCATTATCAAACATACATTGCATTGCAATACCATAATCAGACTTGATGCCATCGTTATGTAGTACGTTCCTCTATAACATTGGAAGCAAATCCCGATATATCACGCCCAGTGGTGGCATGAATATATAGGTAAAAAACGTATTTTTTTTATTTGATTATTTTTTTTTGATACATTGATGCATCGGGACTCGCTTTCAATGTTTCAATGTTATAGAGATGTAAACATAACATAATGTAAACATAACGGTGGCATCAAGTCTAATCATGGTACTACTGAAGTAATGTAGTATATCTGATGAAGGAAAGAGCTTTTGGTAATTCCGAAACTGGGTCATATAATAAGGTGTAAGCCAAATTATTCGACCAAAGCAACTTTTTAATTTTAAATTTTATAAATTTAAAACTTTTTATCTAATCACTGCTGATAATATACCTACTAAAATTTGTTTTACAATTTAAAATTGACTTACAAGTTTTTACTCACAAATTACGATTATTCAGATTTTAAAATTTCCGAGTCACCGAGGAAATTTTCCACAATTTATTAAATGGTATTTAATTTAGAAGTAAGTGCTGAATATAATGGTGGGTGGGAAAAGAGAGTTTTGCTCAATGAGCAAATATTGCGTAAAAATTCAGTCGGTCGGATATTATGCAAATAAATTATTAGTTAGAATAACGTAATTTTTTATATTTACAGTTTTCTTAGACTTCCTGAAACAACCAAAGACTTCCTTAGAGTTGTCCGAATTACCAATGAGTTTTAAAGTAAACTTTGTTTTAAAGTGCAAATTGGAATATAATAGACATTTAAAGTACATTGTTGGGTAAAGTACGGTCTTCAAAAACAAAGTACTGTACTTTGAAGTAAGGTATGAATGGTAACCATAAATATAATCTAACCACTTACATAAATTTCATATCAGCTACACCATTTTAAATGCTTTGTTTAAACTTTAATGCTGAAGCCTTTATGTGTTTTATAATATTATAAAAACTTTGAAATTTCAGCCTGATGTACATACATTCTAGAACGCTTATTAACGCTTTTCAAACAATTAAATTATTTATTTACTGTTAATTATTTTTCTTTGTTTATATATTCTAATTTGTTTGTTAAACAAAGATTTAATGATGCATTATTAATGATGAAATTAAAAATTTGTTATCAATTTAAATAAATAGTAACAGTAAACTTAATCAATATTTTATAAACACAAATATACCAAAAACCAATTTTTGGGAAAAATTGTTTTATTGCGATCTAAACCTATGCTTGGATTAATCCTCAATTATTATAGTCAAAATTGACAATTAAGAGCCCCCCAGTCCTTTTCAATAGAAAACGACATCATCGTCTGATGGTGGTACTTTTAGAATAATTTTGAATAATTTAGTCTCTTTGGACATTTGCTTAAAAAGTAAAAACTAACCCTATTATGGTCAAACAGCTTGTGAAAATATCCAAATAGGACCTAAAAAACAACACTTTGTAACATGGGAATTTGAATTTAAATTTCACACCCCCATTTTTCAAACCCAAACACCTAAACCAGATACCTATGCTTTATACGTTGTCGTACACTCGTGATCGTCAAACAAAAATATCCATAGGTTGTGAAATGTGGTAACCAAACTTGCAAGTTTTTTAAAATGATGGATCCATAAATTGTGAAAAAGTTAACTTTAACTTACCAGTCAACCTACTTTATTAGAATTTTCAGTGGCGTAAACAGAACCTTCTTAAAACATAAGTAGTATAATATAAAATATGACAACCTTGGCTATCTCCATAAGATTGGACTTTGACTCTAACGGTTTACTTAAATTAACAAGAGAATACAAGAAAAATACAAATTAAGTTAACTTTAAGAGATATATTTATTACGCTATTGTGTCAAGATTCAACCAATTGATACCAGGGTAGCATCTACTGCAACCTGTGAGAAATTTTAATACAATGAATTTAGAATTATCACAAACTAAAAGATGCTCTAATTATAGTAAAGTATACTGCATAATAACCAAAACCAAAGAAATAAACTACAAAAGTTCCTGTAGATAAAGAGAAGGTTAATAAAGCTTTGAAAAAACTATTAAACAAGTTTCATTGAAAATTAAGTTGAAACATTCAATTGGAAAGCAATTAAATTATAATTAACCTATGACATACTACATATATAATATAATTTTCATCAAACAAAAGTTTATAATCTTTTCGTAAAAGCTTTATCTATGTAACTCTCATTTGAAGAGTTTAGAAATGCCGGTTTAAGAAAACAAAAAATTAAATGTTTCATCAAAGTCTAACGCTACTTTACATTTTCTTTCTATTAATTTTATGAAAATTATAAAAACTTTAATACTGTCTCATTTATAAAAAAGTTTGTTTTTTACCTTAAATGTATTATAGTAAATAATGGAATATAATCGATATACTTTTTCCTTTTGATTTATAATGGTGCTTAAATTTTTATTGGAATTACAGTTATTTTGTAAGAATAAACTAAAGTTAAGTTTGGTGATATTATTTAGAAAATTCGACTTTTTAACAAAATGTATTTAAAAAAATTTGTAACCAAATCTACTTCAGCAATTTGACCTATTTTTGAGGTTATGTTTTATTATATTATAGTTTTCAAATTATTGGAATAGCACCAGAAAGAAATTGACATTTTTAGTTTGTTAAAACCATTTAAATTTAAATTAAGAATTATATTATTAATTAAAAAAAGTTATTAGATAATATTGATTGCATTTGATATCTGCTAACTATTGCATCTCATTCTTTGAATAGAAAGGTAGCTAAGAAAATTTTCCTATCAAAGTAGGTACACAGTATATAATATATTTATTACCCAACAGTGTTTGTTCTATTGTATTGCGCAGTATAAGGTTTAAACAGTTTAGGGAATGTAAAGGTACACCTTTTTGTTAAGATACGGCCGTGATGAAGCTTGTATGATAGATGAGAACAGAACGTTTACGATAGTAGGTTTAGAATAGAGATACCGATCCTTTTATAAATTCAATAGCGATTGTTCATATTAATAATTGATTAAGTATTTAATCGAACGAATATAAACATTTATTACAATTCTATATCAACATCTCTATATCAATAGCAATGTTAACATTACCTATAGAGATTAGAGAGTGTACTAATAATCTGGTTCCTAAAAAACAAACATTTTCTATTTAAGCTAAAGAGTAGCCAAAAGCAAAATCTTATTTATTCATGACTACAGCTGGGAAGCTTTTCATTGGTGAATGTATAGTAATAATTAAAGAGACCATTAAAATAACGTTTTAAAAAAAAAAACGTTGAAATTTTGAATTATACTCTATATTCTAACCAAAACTCCAACTACTCAACAAGTCATTTTAATCTTCGTAGATAAGTAGGTTTGAAATACATTATAATCCCAATATTGTGCAAAATTGTGGTTATTCTGTTCGAGATAATTCGTTGCGATAATTAAAATCCTTATGTTGCAGTGTTGATTCATGTGATTGAAAACTATTGAATTTCATTTTTCAAATAATATTATTTTTTAATTTATATTTTATTATATTACAAAAATATTATTTCCATAGCAGCTGATTATAGTTACTTTACAAAGTAAAATATTTGAATTACTTTGGTTAACGTTTTTACATACAGCCGCGCTCACGGCAGTAAGGCATCCTCACAAATGTGCTATAATGCAGTAATTTAAGAAAATATAAACAAAACAACAATCAAACTATTTAATAATATTTATTTTAAGATATTTTTCAATATTTTGTAGGCTTTTCTTTGGGCTTTATGACCACTGCAACTCTTTTCAGGATACTCATAATTAATGAGTTACAGATCGATGGTGATAACTTCTCCCATTCCAACTGCAAATTTCTTTGTAGGTCAATTTTTGACTTGCTATTATGTTTAGCAACATTTTATTTTAGTATTGACCACAAATGCTCGATGGGGATTAGATCAAGTAACTGTGCGGGTCAATCTAACACAGTCACCCCCTTCGACACAAAACAATGCCTTTCAATGCCATTCAATCCCATATCATAACCCTACCACCACCAAATTTGACAGTGTGTACGAGGAAATCAGCGCAATATTCTTCCCCGACTCTTCGTCGCACGTATACGGCTCCAGGGGGTCCAAAAATCTAAACAATCAATTATAAAAAATGTTATCAATATTTACACTATTTTAATTTAACAAAAAGAGCAAATTAAATTATTATTTTTTTATTATAAAAAGGAATGCTACTACGATATTACTTCAAAATTGGGTTTGTCGGACCAAATGATTTTCAACCAATCCTTGTGCTTCCAATCTGTACGTTTCTGGACTCATGCTAGCTTGGCTTTTCTGTTTTTTTCTGAAAGCTATGGATTTTTCCGGGATTTACAACCGCAGTGACCCACTTCGTTTAACCTTCTTATCACCTTCTGTCATGAAAGTGAAGGCTTTCTGCTTGCAGACATTTCACTAGCAAGCTCTGCGACCGTCTACCTGCGGTCTCTAAAGGACTCCCGTTGGAACATCTTGTCCTGTTTAACAGTTGTAACCTGTTTTGTACTGATTTTACGTTTATAGTCGAAACTACCACTATCCTGAAAACGTTTTATTGTGTTTTGCACGGCACAACGCGAACAACGAATACGTTTACTAATTTTGATTTGACTCATTCCTTCTTGATAAAGTACAATTATTTGTGCCCTTTTACTAGCAGTTTAATTTGTATATTTTACCTTTTTCACAAATTTTATGGTATATTAAATACAAATAAAATATTTAAATTGAACAATCCAAAAATAAGAATACACACTATCAAACTAAACAAAACCACTGCTTTTTCAAATTGAACTAATTATTCAAATCTTTTTTTTATGACTCGGGTTGCAAAAATTTTGTGACCAATTTTTGGGTTAAGATGGGTTAAGTACTTCAAAATAATTATGCACGATTTTAAAGGGTGCTTAACTGCCATGAGCGAGGCTGTAGTACATACACCTAGATTGTGCTATCTAAGCCTACTAGTATGTATTTGACGTAGCATTTCAAAATGGCAACAGCCTATTTCTGATTAACAATAAGTGTAAATAAATGGAAACGTAATCAGAATATAACGTATTGTCATTTGATACAATTTCTTGATGCATGAAGTTTGAAAGAAATTCTTGATAATCGCGAGTTAAGAAAAAACCTATTTAAGCTAATAAGGAAAATCTTAACTCCAATACATTATTAAAAAGTGGGTGGCTATATATAGGGAGAGGTACCGGGTATGAGACGGGTTTTGTTTTTAAGCCACAACTTTTCACTGGTTAAATCAAATTGGATGTTCTATATGCCGTTGGAAAGGTAATATAAATACGCAACTTTTATCCCAAGAAATTTATTGAATTCATTAACAGACAAAAATTTATAACCAATTTTGTGAAGATAGGTTTTTTAGCAAAAATAAAATTTGTACCCAGGTATGAGACACCTAGAAAAAGTCACTAAAATTGTAAAATATGAAGTAGAAACCACATAATTATATATTCTAAAATATTACATTTATTAATTTTGAACGCCATCAGCGACTAATCTACATATAACAAATGAAATTTTATTTATTATTTTCTTCTGATTAAACATCTAAATCGCTTTTTATTCTCCAACAAACAAGCTTGAAGTAGTGTATTAAAATCTTTTTGTTGGTGTACGGTTTGCCTTTCTGGGGGTGACATGGCTAAAATACAAAAAAATTGATCAAAAACACCAGTTAAGTGGTATATAAATGGTTTATGCCAACAAAAATGACGATATTTAAAAGTTGTATACCATTAGAGTTAAAAAAAAAGCGTCTCATACCCGGTGATGTCTCATACCTGGATAATGTCGTCATTTTAAGAATAATGGTAAAAAATTCTTTCCAACAATAAATTGGTATAATCCAATATTGAATTTCAAAATATAAGTAAAACACTAAATGCTAATGCATTACACTTACCCTTTTCAATTGATTAGCTTGAAGAAATAACACTTGAAAAAAAATTAAAAAAAGGTTTTGCAATATAATTTCCGTAACAAAATTTTCAACTGATGCAAGCACTACAAGTAAAGCGAGTATTCACTTCGGGGTTAGTACAATAACTGGTTAATACCGTAAGAAACATTTAAGGGTAGTCATATCGGCTTTGTTGGCCTTGCATTATGAAAAAACCGGCTGTCTCATACCTGGGGCTGTCTCATACCCGGTACCTCTCCCCTACATATGTACTGCTTAAACATTTGACGTCAGTTTTTCTGTTCATTACGTTCATTTATTTGATGCATATCATTTCGTAAAGGAGTCGATCTTTATAATTCGTGGCCGATTTGATTATCTTGGCATTTATAAAAGCAGCATTATGCCCATAGATTAAGATATTTTTAGCAATGCAGTGATTTCTGGTTTATTACATCTGATATGTAAAACATGCCCACTCATTCTGTTAATAATATATAAAATATAATTTCACTAATTAATTAATTATGTTTGTTAACCTACAACATTGAGAGGTAGATGGCTTATTCAATTATGTATGTATGTACATACCTACTATGTACATTGGTCCACCATGAGTAAATTACTATGAAAATAATTCATTTCGACAGAAAAATTTTCGGAAATCTATTTCCAGAAATGCACATTACATAATTATAAGAAATATGTTTTTGTTTTTTTGGTATTTTAAATAATTAAAATAAAGTTTGAATTAACTAAAGAATTAAAAATTGAAGTATTATTTCTAGCATTAAACCACGGCCTTATGTAGTTTCAAATTTCTTTCAATCAAAGAACGTAATTTTCTAAAAATTAATGAATCTTCTAACTTCAATAACTAACATTTTTCGTTATATAAAAAAAAGTGGAGGTTGCAACTAACAAAATGTAAAATAAATGATTTTCATTTATTTAACTCAATAAGTAAATAAACCTAGCAATATTTTAAAGAAAATATTACGATAATCCAATAAGGAAATATGATTATCATATTATCACGACTGCTAGATTGTTGCAGTTACATCAAGTGCTATGCAATTCTGTTGGGTACAGAAACTTTAATTTTCCAAACGGAAATGTTGTTAATATTTCCAATAAAAATATTTCTGGGCTATGCTAAATTACTTTAAATTTAGTTTAAAATATACCGTTGGAAATAGAATGAAAAAAGCGGAAAACGCATTACCGTAGTGACACTTTAAAAAAGCTCATCAGGGAATCGTTTGCGTTCTTCACACCCATCGGTGATTATTTACCTACTATTCTGCATTTCTTATTTAAGTAAACAAAAGCAAAAGCGATAATTTTGAAAATTATTCATATCGTTATAAAAAATATGAGATGTAATAAAACAAATTTTCACACAATTTATAAACTTGTTTTTCATTTTCTCAAAATGAATTCTTTCATTAAAATATATAAAAAATGAGATATAATATTAATTTTATTATATTAAGTCGTTTGCTTGGGGTTGACACAATATATATTATCCTTAAGTAGAAATTTAGTATGTACAAACCAATAAATAAACGAACGTCGTCTTAAAATTTTGCCAACATTCTAAATACCTGGAAAACACTGTGGTTAGTTAAGTCACCTTCACAAGGTACAACGTAACCGTTGAAGGTGTTAACTAAGTCCAAATAATTATCCTGGTTACAAAATTATATACTATTTACATACTCGTGCTTAAATAACTAACAATATATTGTGCACACCTTTTGTTATTTGAGCACATCAAACGTTTCCTAAAAGGAAATTAAAAAACAAATAAAACTAAAATTTACCGTGTAGTAATCAAGTTTTTTTAAATTAAAACTCTGTAAATTGACAGGCGGGGACGTGATTATAACGTAAAGACAAAGAATTTTTTTTTATTAAAAATAGTTGTTAGATTACCTAAGATTTATTAAAATTAAAAAACATTTGGTTTATCGCCCATACAATAAATAATAAATACTTATTTTTGATTTCAAAACCACACCGCCTGACAGAAGGATTTATAAAAAGAAACAATTAGTAACGAAATGTCAAAGCTTTTGTTGGAAGATGCTGAAGTAATACAATAGGACATAATTAATCATCTAATTAGAAAGTGCTAATTTCTTTAATATTCAAAAAAATTTTACTCAAAAATTCAGAAATTTAAAGTTTAATAATTACTAACTGGTATTAATACTCTTATTAGTTGAGAAATATGACTAGTACCATAGTTAGTTTCATCTAAAATCCCGACTTTATAACATGAAATTCAAATACGATGTTTAATAAAAACCTATTATTAGTTGTAATTGCCTAAATTTTAAAACTTTTGTTTAATAAAAAATTCATTTTTTTTTTAAATTTTACCAAATCGTACATCTAAATTTTTGTTTAAAATATGTATTTAATCTGTTTCGTAATTTAAACAAATCATTCTTTCAAATTAAATTTGTTTTCTGAAAAGATCAGCAGATTTAAATAAAAATAATAAAATTGTCTGTGCAACAACGTGAAATGCTCACAGATCTAATTTAATAGAAATTTGTTAAAACGACAAATGCAATAATATCCTTGCCAACCACAGCATTGAAACTGACATATAAAATGCAGCAAATACGTAGATACCTAAATAAATTTTCTGAACATAATTTTCACTTACATTTTATAAAATAACCTTACAGGATTTAAAGCAGACTCTTTTTGCATTCAAAATTTTTATTCAAATTAAATTTCAACACGGGTCGGTTTAAGCATACATTTGCAAATCATCGATATTTACACAAATAACTTAACTGCGAGGACAAAATTAAATTTATTTTAACTGAAAGACAGATTAGAGAAATAATGACCTTAAGAATTTTGACTACCTTAAAGTTCAATTTTTGTATAAAAAATATTTTGAGTGTGGTAATTATTAGCTGGAGAAACAAAAGAGAAAAAATAATGGAGGATTAACATTTATTACGACTTAATGGCTCTCAGTTTCCCGACCAAATGGTTAATAATACCTCAAATTGAAATTAAACTGCAAACTATAACCCAAACTTACATGATAGTTGAAAAAAAAGGTTTTGTATATAGGCTTATCTACTGTGGTTAAATTAGATTAAGTTAAGTTAACTTAGATTCCTTCGGGAGAGGCTATAACTCCTAGAGAGCACGTTCCTAGATCCTAGATGATAGATGAATGTTCCGCAGGATAAGTGGAAAATAAAATACCACATGTGCGTGAAGTTAGCCGTGCCATTTTTGGAAAATTAAAAAATAAAAGTTGTGCCGAGTTGTGCTTGATTTGTGTTGTTTTGTGCCGTAAATAAAAAAATTGTATTTTGAAAAATAAAATTTTATGACCAAAAATGTATCTTATCGATGAAAGTTGGCCCGGCTATTTGGTAACTTTACACGTATTATATTTTATTTTAATAATTATATTTTAATCATTTTTTCTATTTTTAAAATGTAGGCTGTGTTAGCTGGATCAAAAGCTAAGTATATGAAATATGACTCGATTTATGATGTTAAAATGTTAAAATGTATTTTATCGATGGATTACTTTCAAAATTTTGTTTCTATTTTTGGGTTACTCTGTTGTAAATTTTTTAACTAATAGAACGGCAGTAATTTTTATATTTGAAATTTTTTTAAATTTTTTAAGCATGTTTTTATCATGTCCTACACCTGCAATTGAAATACGCGCGAATGTCGTTAAATTGTTGATTTAAAAATGTCTGTTTGCTCCGAGAAACACACGTCAAATTTTGTTTTTATTTTTGGGTCACTCTGTTGTAAAAATTTTTAACCAATAGCCCAGCAGTAATTTTTATATTTTAAATTTTTTAAAATTCGTTATACAGGTTTTTATTATGTCTTACAGTTTTAAATGAAATACATGCGAATGGCTTATACAAAGTAGAGTCTATCGGCCATTATACTGCATTTATTAAACTAGACGAAAGATGGCTAAAATTTGATGAGATTACAAAGCAAGGAAGTCATCTAGGGTTAAAAATTATACAAAAATTTATGCACACACAGAGTGTCCCCGTGACCAAAAAGTAAATTTTTGAGGTGGTAATAGAAGACACTTTTCTAAGAGATATTTTTAAATAAAATTTTTGTTCTAGTCCAAACCCTTGGGGGGTGCCCTTCTTTAAAGCAATTTTTTAAACTTCTGCCTTCAAACGGCCATATCGCCATAACTATTAATTTTATGCTATTAATAAATTAGTGATTTTTTAAAGAAAATTTAGTTATCTACAAATTAGTTTATAACCTCATAATGCATAGGATTCACGGATTTTGAGTTATGAATTAAATTAAGAGAAGAAATGTCAAATAAATTCCAAGTTTTATTTTTTTGTTTTTCTTGCAAATCCTGTATCATTTAAACGAAACTACTTATAAAAACTAAATGGCTCAATTTGGATATTAAATTTAACGGGCTATAACTTTAATCTACTAAACATTTTTGGAAAACCAACCCATTTTACAGAATAGGCCAATTAGCTTGCTCCTAATACTATTCAAAGTTTTCGAAAAGTTGTTACTCGAGTGAATGAAATCTATTTTGGAACAACATAGCGTGATATCCGTTCACCAAATTGGTTCCACAACCTACATGGAACGGTAGAGCAGGTTCACTGGGTGGTTAGAAAAATCAATGAGGACTTTGAAAACAATCCCTACTTTTCAACGGTCTTCCTAGACGTAAGACAAGCTTTTGACAGAGTGTGGCACCGCAAACATTTTTATAAATTAAAGAAGACTTTGCCATACTAATACTATCTAATCATAGAGTCTTACTTGGGTGGGTAGATATTTTTTCGTTAAGTATGGAAGCGAATTCACTGAACTATTCAATATTAACGCAAGAGTACCACAGGGAAGTATGTTAGGCCCTATTTTATATCTTGTATTTACCTACGACTTGTCAATAATAGGGTTCACAAAGATTGCCATCTTTGTAGATGACACTGCTATCATGGCTTCTCACGCAGATCATCTAGTGACCGCCTCCAGACATCTACAGGTCAATCTAACCGCAATTGAAAGCTGGCCGAACAAATGGCGTATAAAAGCGAACAAAGCAAAGTCGATTCACGTTACTTTCAAGTTAAGAAGTAACATCTGCCCATCTGTCAAACTTAATACATAGTAATCAAATATTGCAGGTACAGGAGGTTAAATATTTGGGAATGCTCCTCGACAGAAGGTTAACATGGAGAAAACATATCTTCACAAAAAGAAAACAGCTAAGGATGAAATTCAACCAGATGTACTGGCTAATGGGCAGAGGGTCCCAGATGTCAATAGAGAGCACAGTACTACTTTGTAATGTAATACTTATTGTTAACCAATCTGAACGTATGGTATACAGCTCTGAGACTTGGCAGCAAATTTCAACTTTGAAATCCTGCAAAGATTTAAAATAAAGTACTTAGCACAATTGTCAATGCACCGAAGTTTGTACTAAACATAGACCGCAGAAGACTTGAAAATCACCCCAATGCACTTGCGTCCGAGTTGTGTATCCAAAACGACAGTGAAGCGTGTCAACTTTGTAGATTTTTACCTTAAGACTTATCACATAGATTCTTTGCTTCTAGACTCTATTGCTTTGCTTGTGACCCAAAGGAATGAAATAAAAAAAATTGAATAAAATGACAAATAACTTTAAACTGTGCGTTGCAGAAAAACATAATTCAACTACATTTTTGCACTAAAACCGCAGTACAATAAATTGATAGTAAGTTTAACTAGGCAGTATTAGTAACATTCAAAATGTATCACCTTGTAAAGAAATTCAAAAATGTAACTTATTAGTTGTAAACTACTGAAATATATCACCTAGGTAGGTTGTATCATTTGCTTTAAATCTTATATAAAGAAGGGTTGATATGATATAACTTTTTTATACATTTTATAAAATCACTTTAATTTGTGAAATGTGAGGTACTTCCAAACTCAAGTAACGTAGCACCGATAAGAATTCTTATGTGTGATTGATCATTCATATTAATTAAATTGAATAAATTGTTATAGAGCCTAGTGTAAGGAAAACTTTCTTTAGGAGAAAATATTACCCGCAATTTATTACAAACTTGAACATTCAATATTACATTGTTAGGTTCTTACATAAATATGCAAAATATAAATAGTAAAACTTCAATCGCTATGTTGTACACAAATGGTATTTGAGAAAAAAGTTTTAACGCTTGGTTTTTTTATTATATTAACTTGTAAAATATGTTTTAAGAATCAATTTATGATAATCTAGTTAACTATTGCATTTATAAATGATGATTATATAATATTAAATATTTGTTCCAAAATATACTTTAAAATCTAATTAATAGCTTAGATCTTTCTGATGAGAATCATAAATTCAAAATATTTTTATACCATTACAGCGGAGGTTTTTAAGAACAGGCATATTAGGTCCGGTTTACCCAAAATTTTTGCACATCAAATCATTTTTTTCTCGGTTTAAAATATTTTATTATTTATAAAAAATATTTTATTTTTTGTATAATATATTTATTATTTATAGTTTTTATTTTTTCTATTCAAAATATTGCAATAATACTGCTAAAAATTACTAGAACCTATTGTTTATTTGTATTTGCTTGAAAATAGAGGCACAGCCTCAGAGGCTACGATGGTTAGATTGTAGGCCCGTGTTTACAGTACTTAATGCATCCGATTAAACTTTTAGTCGTAAATAATTAATTTATAATAATATATATTATACAATAATTTTATTATTTATACAGTTTTTATTATTTGCATTCAAAATAAAAATCATCAGGTCATTATTTTTTATTTTTATTTTTGTTTGCAAGTAGAGGAAAGGCAGGCACCGGCCAAACCGGTTTATGCCTTTTAAATGTGTTTATACTTCAGCAGGCCGACACTGCATGATTCTCACAGGTTACTATGCCCGAATGTTAGGCCAGTGCCTACGCATTCGGTACGCATTGAACCCGATTAAACTTCCACTTGTAAATAAGAGATTAATAATAATTATTATTATGTTATAACATTTAATAATATTTCTAAATTAAATATCTCTGTTTTTAATTTTATATAAAATTGAAATAATAATACAACAACTCGGTACAAATCCGGACTGTTTTTCGGCTATTTGTGGTAGTAGTCGGCATTTATTCTGATAAACAGTATGTGTAGCATAACTTTGGAGAAATTATTGCAATTGTACTGTAATTATTACATAGGGTAGTTGATCCTTTTTATGTATTGGGATCATGACAGACAAGGTCCACTGCTTTGGCCATCTTCCATGATTCCATACACAGTTGCATACTTTTGTCATTTGTCTATTCCGATTTCATCCATTGCCTTTATTGTCTCTGCCGTGATTTCATCCGATCCAGGTGCTTTTTCATTTCTGAGTTTGTCAATGGCTCTTTTCACTTCAATCCTTAGGATTGATGGTTCTTGTTCGTAATGTTTTTTCTTATCTTTTATGATCTGATGTTGCATTATAGTCATTATTATAGAGCTTCGAGCAGTACTCTTTCCAGACTTCGACTATTTTTTATATTGGTTGTTGTTTTTCCGTTTTAATTATTTATGAGTTGAGTTTTTGACTTAAATTCTCGGGATAAGGATCTGAACTATTTTTAAATTTTATAAATCTTATTATTTAATATTAGTTTTTAATTAATATTTCAAAAACTAATAGTAATTTTAAAACCAAATTTAGGATTTAGCATACTTATGTCAAGATTTAGAACTGATTAAATTTTAGTTAAAATTGGTTTATGAAAACTATTGTTTTTTTATTTTTTAAATTTTATTATTTAATATTAGTCTTTATTTAATATAAACTGATAAGAGTTTCAAAACCAAATTTGAGATTTTGTATTTTTACGGTAGGAATTAAAACGGATTAAATTTTGGTTCATGGAAACAATTTTTTTTAATCTACTTATTTATTAATATTAGTTTTTATTAAAAATTTCAAAAACTAATAAAAATTTCAAAACTAAATTTGGTATTTTGTGTTTTTGTATTGAGACTTAGAGCTGATTAGATTTTGGGTCAAATTTTATAATAGAAAATATATTATTTTTTCTTTATTATTTTGTTAATACTATC
This sequence comes from Lycocerus yunnanus, assembly GCA_036346125.1. Lineage (NCBI taxonomy): Eukaryota > Metazoa > Arthropoda > Insecta > Coleoptera > Cantharidae > Lycocerus > Lycocerus yunnanus. The sequence goes on from JARFIX010000002.1 coordinate 2,835,783, forward strand.
TAATTAATTGTATGATAAAGTCATTGGCATGGTCACATTAGATTTTTCATATAGGCCTAATGACACAAAATAACCATAAATTGTTACAGACCAATGACGTCATTCAAGACGTGACATACTGACGTATACATAACTTCTCGTTGGCTCTATACATAATATATCACTACACACAGATGTCATTCGAGACGTGAAGAAGACGTGATGTAACGAAACTCGTTGCACGTTATTGAAACGTGTAACCCAAATTCCTAAGTTTACCTAGTACTGCCCTGTTGCGCAAAGTACAAGGTATTGTTCAATTCAATGCGGCGCTCAACAACAATAGGCCTGTCTGGCCAGTTGTTAATTGGTTCGGGGAATTTACCCTAAACTCTTTCTTGAACTTCTTTTTTCCAAAAACCCTATATTATCTAACAAAGGGATGGCAGCACCAGGCTGTCGAGGAAAGCAATATAAGGGGTGTTTTTTGGAAAAAGAAGGCAGTCTGGTCTTGGCTTTACCAAAAGGTCTTCTCTTATCGATATCTTCGTGACAGTCTTATCTATCTTCGAGCAGTCTACTATTACCTCTACGAAGCGTTGTATCTGTGTCTTGCCTTATCGCAACTTTGGAAGAAGCCGGTCAACCTATCTATTTTTTCTTGAAGAGTTTTCTTTGTGCCGTTGAGAAAAAACCATAATCTGCAATCAATCGTAAAACTGTGATCGGCACTGTGTACCATAGTTTATATTATTGGTCTCGATACCTGTTATTTATCGTTACCTGGCGCAACTGAAGAGATTCCTCCGGTTAGTGTCTGGACCATTATCGAGTAATTAGCGGTAAGCCATTTATTTGTTGTATTACCAATTTGGTTTGTGATGTTGCTAATTTAGGCTAAGATTGAAATTTTGTTGCATGTTAATTAAGGTTTCACGTTTTGTAAATAAGTTTTGTAAATAAGTTTTGTAAATATCAATAAACCTTTGTTCAACGTATCGTTGATTTATTTAATTATACTCTTAGAATAATCTAGAACATCGCGTGGCTCACGACCTTTTGTACATCTCCGTATGCTAGCCGGGGTACACAGTCTGTTTCAGTGACATACTGTGATCAAATGTAATTTGTGATCACACTGTGATCACATCCCCTATGGTCAAATGTGTTTATAAATTTTTAAATTATTTATACTTTTCATAATAAACATGTACATAAATATAAAAAATAAAATTAAACTCTTTTAACAATTTGAAATTCATGTGCTTTACTAACATAAAATTTACTTCTTTAACATTTGAAAATAAACAAATTCGTTTTATTTATATTTTTTTAATTATAAGAGATCCTCGTATTGTTTCTAAATTAAAATTTGACTGAAATAAAATAATTACATTTAAATGAATTAATGTTAACTACACAAACTTTTATAATAGATATTGTTTTAGTATTATTAAAATTGTGTTGTTTTTAAATTAATACAGTTTTAAGTTAAAGCTTTTTAACACTCCGTTAACCCTGATTGCGATTTTTACCATTCTTTTTATAAATTATAAAATATAACAATGCTAGATACACATAAAACAATAAAATTTGCGGATGGTCCACAAATTTTGTGTGAATTCGACTCTTAAAGTAGTTGCGCCTGTCAAAACCGCTTGTAGGGTTGAACTATTTGCGCTGAGGGTCGATATATCCATGTATTTTTTTGCACACTTCCACAAAAACTAAAGGTGTTTTACCGTAGCACAGACAGACTTGGGGTATTGGCGATGAACAACGATGACCAATACCTATCATTTTGAAGATTGTGAAATTGTTTAATAGTAAAAAATTTTTCATCAGTGAAAACGAAATTTTCCCATTTTTGAGCATTTCTCAATTTCTCAATGTCACGGATTTCTTTGAATACGAAGTTTGATGATATTGCGATTTCGACGAGTGTTGGCAGAACATTTTTGTCCTTTTCCGGGTTTGATGGCGTCGGAAACGATTTGTCGAGGAATTTTAAGCATTAGAACTATTTCTCATTGACGATTTCCAGTTTCAAATAACGATAAAATTGCGACGCGACTTTTTGACATTTTGTAACAAACTGATTGTATGATTTTTTTGCTCTTTTGTTTTTCGGATCTTCATAGTTCTTAAAATCGGATTACTAAATTATTTTTTAGAAAAATTCAGTGATTTTTGCGAAAAGAGGAAAGCATATTTGGCCGAGGGCTTGTGGGTCACGCTGTACATACATTGAAACTTTGTATTCCAAACATGTTGCAAAAAATTTTTTATTTTTAATTTCAATTTCAATGTGTTTATATTTGTTTTTTGTATTTGAAATATATAGTAATGAATTACATTTTTGTAATTTAATTCCTTTCATACTAGGATCTTTTTCATGAAAATTTGAAAACACTAAAGCATAAATATTTTATATTCAAAAAGAGATCAAGAGTAGACAACTAACCATTTGAATGGTTTGTTTTAGATTTTATTACGAGATTAAAATAAACAATTACAAATTGTCAGTTCATGAATTATTTGTTCTAAAATTTTGTGGTAAATTCATAAAATTAGTACAGTTTATAAAATTGATATTCTTGGATCAAATGGACTATAGGATAGAAGATAAAAAGAGTAAAATTCCTTATACACACATTTTATATTGCGGGAAATCTATATTCTCGTTTTTTTGAAAGATTCATACTTTAATTTTTGAAAGAATTAACAAAAGTAAAAACAGAAATATATAGGATTATGTTATGTGATTGAATTAGGCAAAAAAGGAAAACGAATTGTGGAAACGTAATTTTATTTTCAGTTGACCTACTTCTTTTTGATCGTTGGAACAGATCCACCATTTGCTAATATAATTTTAAAAATATTAATTTTAATTAAAAAGAGCACTAATTGTAAGTATAATACAAACTTTCTAATTTAGAAGATATACAACACCGTTCATTAATAATTGTCAAATTTTTTTCAATTGATTAATTAGTTAAATGTTCATTTTATAAAAAAAAAGTAAATATAATTTAATTTATATGGTTTTTAGTGAAGTTCATTTGGCTTCTGATTGATGTCTTTAAACTGGAGATAAAGTAGCAATTTCTTTCGATCTAAGTATTTAAGAAGTTTCTAAATTAATTTCAAAGCTTTCCACTTCAACAACGGCTCATTTAATAAAATGGGCGTCGTCGTATTTTTTTTTACGTGATTAAAAATGGCAGACATCTGGAAGCTTGCTCAATAAATTTACATACATTATTTATAAATCCGGAAACACCCATTGAATGCAAATGAAGAACAAAAGGAATGCGGAAGCAATAATCTGATAATAGCAATGCATAATTTAAAATGTGTTTTTAATAAAAAGGGTTTGAAATCTTAATTCCACGTTACGTATTGTTGTTGTTAAAAATACTTTAATGCGAAAACAAAGCCTAATCTTGATATTAAAACAACGCGAGATTATTACTCAAATATTTATATACTTTGTATTAAAAATATTGCTTGGAGGAAATTTAAGACTTCATATTTACCGAAAATATTTTCATGAAAAGAAGGATTTTTAATTCAAATAACACTTAGTACCACAGCTTAATTATATTTAAAGAAAAGTATTGTACCTTGAATTTATTGTTGCTTAAACCGTTTGACTGCATATAGCTAAAGATCATAATATCTAAAATTTATAGAAAAATTGTATTTTGTTATGTGCTTTATTTTTAAATTGGACGGTCGTTGTTTGTAGCGTTTTCAAAGAATAAAACGAAAAAAAAGTTCCATTCGACTACATCGCTTCTTACGTTTTATATAATATTAAATTTGCTATTTATACGATAAGCAATTTTTTTAATTGTTTTAAGTTTCCCGTACTTTGTTGTACTTTTCAGCATAATTTTGAAAACAATTCTTGCATGTTTTATGTTCAAAATAGTAATAACATTTTTACTATTTCCGCGAGAGCACGAAAATTCAAATCGTGGATCTCGTGAAATTTTTTTGTAAATATTTAGATTTAAAAATTTTACCTTAAAAGTTTGAGAAGCCCTGACTGCATATGTCGCGCCGGTGTAGTAACAATATAGTTAAAATTACTTAAAAAGATACACTACAATAAACACGAGTCTTCCATTTGTATTGATTTGTTTTGCTATATAAAACTGCGATTTGTTATGAATGACTGCCAAATTTAAGGTTATTTTTTAGTTTATAGTTCTCTTATTTACTTAAAACAAAAATATATAAACATTAAAAAGCACAATAACTCATAATTGAGTTATCGTTTAACTTATTTTTCCACTTCTTGGTCTTTCAGTTATTGGCATATGTACGTATCTTAATTATTATTTAATATTAAGCTTTTTTTCTTCTCAATTAAATTAAATTTTATGAGATCTCGACATTTATTGTGAGAACAGTTTTGATATTTTTATCATTATATAAAAATCAAGATCTGACATTCGAACGCGGCCGAAACACAAAAGCCACTGCTGACAATAATTATGGAAAGTTAAATTTAGTTTGATAGTATTTTATATAAAATATTTTTTATAATAGAAGAGCATCACTTTTCACTTATTTTTTACAGTTTTGTAGCAAACCTCAATACCGCCCTGTTCAAATAAATTTAGTTATTATCAGTTGTAAGTTGACAACATTTGTAATTTGGCAAACATGGCTAAGTTGGTAACCAAGGGTACTCAAGCAATAGGTAAATATATTATAAACGCAAGGCTTGAATGAAAATACGAGATGACTCAGAATGGGGAATTATGCAAATTATATAACAAATATCTAGGAGAGTGGAAAAATATCCAGCCGTGGAAAAAGATATCGTACTCTCATCCAACAGCTGTTGCGCACGGTTTTAATTGTATTTTGTAAATTTAACTAACCTAAAAGGCAAACTAAAAAACCTAAAATCTCTCTATGCGATGGAGACGGTGGAGTTTAATTCAAACAATAATTATCAAAAAAGATATTTGAGCTACCTCTGAATTACATTAGTAAGTTTTAAATTTAAAAATAAGTAAACCAAAAAGTTTACTTCATGAATTGTGCAAAAAACGTGGACCGTTTTCCGTCAAGTCGAAATTTCTTTAAAATCGTATTTTTTTATTTAAACTATTGTTTCAATTGCTACAAACTTGTAAACCTAATAAATGGTTTTTTGCATAGATAATGATCTGTTTGAACCTTCTATCTTATAAATGAAGTAGTAAATACTTTGTTTTCATTTAGCTTTCTTCAAAGGTACGACAACAAATAGGTAATATATTGCATCAAGTGATGTGATATAATTATTCTATGATTCTGTTTCAATTGTTGTGAATTACAAATCACAATACAAAGTCAAGCAAAACGTTTTTAAAAATAAAACTTGCATTGTAAATTTCATTACCTTATATAGGTATACACCAATAATTGAAAGCTTAGAACAAAAAAAATTATGTCAATTGACAACGTCAAAAGCACACGGCACGTTAATATTTCTCTTATATCGTATTACACGTGCTCTATGACGTCACGTATTTCCTATTATTGCGGTAGAAGCTAAGCCAAGGAGAATTTTTGAAAGCCATATATACATCATAGTATAAGTATTTAAATGTTTCGTTTCGCTGCCTAAATAATGCTAAATTAGTTGTTCGGGATGTTGACTTATTTTAAGTTGGTAATAATTGCTCATTTAAAAAGCTGTTTTGTGCTTCTGTGCATTCCCTATTCTAATATAAACAATATACTGTTCAATTAATTTTTAGCATTAGCCAAGTGCTTGTTGTTTATTAATCCACACATTGCAACAATTGCTTCCCTCAAAGAATTCTAATTTGGAAGGAGTTTTTTAAAAAAAAATTTTTATGGTGGCCCCGCAGTAAAAATTGCAAAATTTTAAATCAGCAGATCTAAAGATGACTAGCCAGTTTATATTCCCACCTCTGTCAATCCAAAGATTTGAGTATTAGTTGTAAAAGTTTATTATTACTTGTTATGTTGAATAAAATATTTTAAAAGGTTTCAAGTTTAATGAAATTTGAAAATTTTCCAATTTACATTTTAGTCTAGGACCTCTTTTGCGTAAAGTGGTCAATATAAGAATAATATCAAAATATAAGGAAAAAACAAAATAAAGATGAATATAAGAGCAACAGTGGCCTAATCCACAATACTATAAAAATTGAAATAATGTTGATAAACGGATGGAAAAAATTCTATTAAAGGGGGAAAATAATACCAAAAAAACGAAAACAGAAGAATGCCGAAATTATAGCAGCGTATCGGTACTTCTAATTAAATGTAAAGTACTGTTCAAGTTAATAATTATGATTGAAAAGTTATACAGAAGTTGCAATGGGAGATTACAAACGAAGTTTTAGTGGGGAAGACCCAAAATAGACAAACTGCATATCATGAATCAAATAACAGAAAAATGTCACAAACATGGTATATTGATCTGCGGTTTCCGTTAGTTGACTTCCTACGGGCATTTTACACAGTAAATAGAGATAAATTATTTCAAATTATGTGTGAAATGAAAATACTGAAAAAACAAGAGCTATGGTGCAAGCAATAAAAATCTTTGCAATTACTAAGGTGATACGTTATCATTAACTCTATCCAATATTATTGGATGGATGTAAGGTATTGTACGGAAAATAAATTGTAAATGAACAAAAATATGTAGAGTAGATTAAAACATGGTTTTTTCATATTCCGTTAGAGATAAAATAAAAGAGAGTTAGGAGTTGCTGTTAAAGGATTTGTGCCATTAAATTTGAAAAAAAAATTAAATTACATAATTTGTGTTAGCAGAGACTTATAATCAGTGATTAAATCTTAAAATAAAATATAAAACATCCCGGGATTTGAGAGCAGATTCCCGGGATTTGGAAACAGATTCCCGGGATTTCATCGTATTAAGGTGTTTTGTGATGGTTTGGCAGGCTGTAACCGATAAAACAGCACCTCCGTTCGTTCTTCGTACCTTGAACTAAAAAAACTGCTTTCAGAATGCGTCCTCGGTATAGATTTTTGCCGATACAAGCCCCCCTCGGATTTCAAACGGAAATACTGTTTCTTACCGAAGCAAATACGATTGCAGATACTGTAACGATTTATTATTCCTTGTTGAGGTAATTTTTTGACAGCACCTCGTAATTTCTCCTGTTAGTTACATTTTGGCATATTAGAATAATTTATGAGTTTCGCACAGCAAATATTTGTTGCTAAAGATACTGGCCGCCATCTGGGTTAGAGAGCGATTTCAATTTTAACATTAGTTCGAAATATACAAAAAAATTTAAAAACGAACTACATTTTAATTTAATAGAACTCAACCATCTGGTAAATACTATTTTTGTTAAGTTTCGTCTCTTTAATTCCAATCAACATTTTGATTTGAATATAATTTCAATTTCGAGTATAACTTCAAAATATTATTATACGTGTTACTCCAACTTCAAGTATAACTTCAATTTCAAGTTTTGATCTGCACCTTTTTTCGGTTCAATCTGGTCGTTTAAGTCTGGAATCTTTAAAATTTTAAGACTTAATGTTTTGATTGTGACGTTCGAGGTATTTTTGCTGCCATATTTTTTTTTGGATCCTCGAGAACCATTTTGTTTGATGTAAATTATTGAAAGGCCGAAAAATTGTGAGAAATCAACCAGTCGTCTGAGATAAAGTCAGATAATTTATTTTTTTGATTACTTACAACGCATCATCACACAAGCAAGTACATTGGTCAATAGAAAATTTACTGAGTTAAGTAATCACCTTTCAGCATCGGATAAATTTCATCAACCTTTGAGGACAAATTTAAGTAGTTCTTTTTATCATAACTCACAATACTGTGAACTTACAGGTGTATGTACAGTGAGTAAAAAAACAAGTTGCACACCTAAGAAAATTTTTGTAAATTGTATGGATGGGTTAGTACTTTCAGAGGCACCCAAACATCAAACAACCTCTGTTGGGCTGGGCAATAAGCGCCTTATATTATTTTGTAACAATAGTTTTCCTAAACTATTTTTAACAGAATAAAACGTAGCCGATGTTACTCAGGGATAGTGTAAACTTTCTATTAGTGATATAATTTTTAGAATCGGTTCAGTAGTTCCAGAGAATACCCCCTACATTAACAAATTTTACCTCTTTTTATCTACCTATTATTATATTATAGTACCTCATTTTACTTATGTACATGTATGTACAGTGAGTAAAAAAATTAGTTGGACACCAAAGGATAATTTAACTTTTTACAGATATAATTGATTTCAATGCAAATTGATAAAGTATTTTATATATTTGGTGGAACACTTAAATATATTTCAGTAAAAATGTTTGTTTGGGTGGGTGGCTGTATTTTTGAGTGGTTAAATATTGATATGCTTGTGGAGGATGCAGAAAGATTATTTACAGTTGCAATAAGAAAATTGTTAAAAGGTGACTGTAGTTGTTATTGTATTATATTTTCTTCCTATTTATATTCGTCGAGTTTTATATTCGAGTATCGTGCATTGTTGAAATTTTTCAACGTTTTATTTCTGAAAAGTGTTTGTGCATTTTTTGGTTATTCTAAACTATTGTTATGTTAAATTTTATATTGTATTTTGTTTTATTAAACGTTTCTTTCAAAATAGCTATTATCATGGTAATAGCGAAAGCTTGAAAATCATCGATGTGAAACCTAATGCAATGATGTGTAATTTTTCACATAAATTTTAACAAGTTGGGGTAGGTTTTCCTTAAAGCCTTAGAATATCAGAAAAGAATGTCACGTATCTTTTTGCTAAGAAAATGCAAACCATGGTGATCGTGATACGTGGAACGTGATACGAACGTTGATATAATATTGCCTATGTGACAACTAAACTAGGTGAACGAACAATCATAATAAAATAAAATACTAGTTTGCGTTGCAGTTTATTCAAAATTGTGAATGCAAATTTTCCAGTTTCATCTTTCTAGATTCACTGGAAAGAATTGAAACACGCTGCCACCAACAAAATATTTATATCATTTTTAATTGCAAGAAAGCACATTTAGGTTTGTGATTTATTTTAATTTATTAAAATTTATTGACTTGAGCTTGTTATTTATGGGTGTACCGTAACGTAGTCCATATTATATTTTCCGAACAGTTGAATAAATAACAAATGTAAAAATTAAGCAATTAAGTCCGGTACTTGAAGTGCATCTTAATATTTCGGTTAAAGTTTTGTTTACAAATAGATAAGCTATGATGAAAATAAATAACTGAAATATAAGAATAGGAAACATCTGCAACCTGCCACTTTATATTCTAAACCAAATCGACAGCTTTTTATAAGAAGCTTTAACTTTTAGAAGTGGTATGTTCAAAGAAAAAGGAAAAGAATACTTCTCAAATCGCAAACAGTCAATAGGAAATACGTTCGAAAAGTTTTTGTTATTAATTTCAATTTTAGATCATTCAAACAAAATGATAGAAAAATTTTTACTCGACCGTAAAATCTCAAATTGATAAAAACAATAAACTTGCAACTATGAGGAAAAAAAATTAAGTTTTCCTACGTATAAGTCTTTTTCAATTACAAAAATAAATTCAACTTTCGTATTAATTTCCTTCCAAATAAACCGCTATTCCACTTTTCATTTCGATATCAAAGGACGTCATATTTTTTAATTTCGATGTCACAGATGAGTTGTTATTGCGAATTTTCTATTAACTTTACATTATGATTCGTAAATAATAAAAAGCATAGTATATTTTCACTTAAAATTAGAAATACTACGTACTGCAGAATGTAACATTACTAATGGATTTTTAATATATTAATACGGTAACCAGATTACTAGGTCATTTTATGGCTATATAGATGTAATTGTGGGTTTCGTTTTAAAATTGTCAACTAAAGTAGGAATGTTCGTTGCCCGAATTTCCAACTAAATGTACCTAATTAGAAAAAGTAATTAAATGTGAAAACAATTTTAATCCATTACGGTGCGGTGTTTGAATTATATAACTTTTATTACTAATTTTTGTATTAATCTGGTTCGATGTATCAACCATCAGTTGTAAATTCATTCAACCGATTAATAATTGTTCACTTCTTAATTTATTACAGAGTAATTTATTGTAGCTTAATATTACGAAAATATCCAAAAGTTACGTATTTTTCGTTTATTTAACTTTCACTTCGTGTAAGCATATAATATTTTAATTTATTTTCTTTTTTTTAGAATTCAGTATCCTTACTATTAAGGATAATTATTAATAAAAACCAAAAGATTGCATAATCCTATTCGAAAAACCGTTTCTTTCATAAGGCTTTTCATAATGTGACCATGCCCACGACTTTATCATACTTTTATTATTTATTAAAAAATAAATATTTTCATTAATCAATTAGCTCTAATTCTCAATACAAAGATACAAAATACCAAATTTAGTTTTGAAATTTTCATTAGTTTTTGAAATGCTTAATAAAACTAATATTAAATAAAAAGATTAACAAAAATTGTTTTCATGAACCAATTTTAATCAAAATTTAATCAGTTCTAATTACCCCATAAAAATATGAAATATCAAATTTGGTTTTAAAACCCTTATTAGTTTTAAAAATATTAAATAAAGACTAATATTAAATAATAAAATTAAAAAAAAAACAATAAATGTCAAACTAATTTTATCTCAAATTTAATCAATTCTAAATCTCAATATAAGTATGCAAAATTCTAAATTTAGTTCTGAAATTCGTATTTGTTTTTGATTTATTAAATAAAACCAATATTGAATAATAAGATTTAAAAAAATAAAAATAAAGAGTTTCCGTGAACCTATTTTAACCAAAATCTAATCAGTTCTAAGTCTCAATATTGTCACAAGTGGAAAATTTGGATTTGATGTTAAATGTAAAAAAGGTTCTTTAAACTTAAATAAAAATGTACATGAAAAGGCACTTTCGCTACCAAGTCATAAATATGACGAAATTTTGGAGAATCAAACAAAACTTGATTGAACATTTGTAGTATTAACTTTCGAAATTTGTTTGCGGCAAATATAAACGTTGCCAGAAAAATCATTGTGGTTTCAAAGGAAAATTCTAAATAAACCAGAGTACAACCATGCTGAATAATAGGAATAAAATTTTGTGTTTTACCACTATTTTGAATATTACATTCAAATTTTGAATTAAACTGAGATTTTTTAATTAGGATTAAAATAAATATAAACAGTTAGGATAAATTAAGATATAAATAAGATTTGGGAAAATAAATTTTTACTAGGATTATAATAAAAAATAGGATAGAAAAAAGGATTGGACTTACTCGATCAATTCCCGCCTGACCCAATTTAATTTTTTTTGCTAATAACAATTTTATTTTATTCTTAAAAGTTTTTAACCGCTTGGGTCAGCGTTTTATTGGTAGGGGGAGATGTCACAAGTGGAAATTTTGATTTGATGTTAAATGTAATAAAAAGGTTCTTTGAACTTAAATAAAAAATGTACATGAAAAGGCACTTCCGCTACCAATGACGGAATTGACCAGTAATCGAAATAGATATATGCAATCAGCAGATCAGCAAAATTAGCGAGGCACGTGGAGGAAGCGACAGGCAAATTAAAGAAAAATCAATCAGGCAGTTGCGTGTGTGCTTTGGATTCGAGAAGATCGAATCCACGTGAGTCCAGCCATGCCAATTTCCTCCACGCGAATCGTTTTGGTGATCTTAGGGTAAGAATAACTTGACAATTTAAATTTAGATATATAATTATGTAAAATTTATTAATATAAAATTAATTGATAAAAAACCATTTAAAACAATCACCCAACCCTTAAATAATACTTAACGCGACAATATCTAAAGAATACAAAATCCAAATAAGTTGAAAATATTTTATTAGTTTTGCTGTAAAGCGCACAAAATTTTAGCACAGACACACACACACACACAGACATTGTTTGGAAATCGTCTTATTTAGCTCACAGGACCTCAAAAAGTGTAAATCTATCAAAATCTCAATTTCTTTTCTGTACCAAAACAATACTTTCCCATATTACATATTAAAAATTTGCAAATTCTGTTGGCAAATTATTTTTATCCGGCATAAAATTTTGATAAACTAATCATGCTAAATCAAAATTTATTTTTTAAATTTTAGAAGGCTATTTATTAGTATAAATAGTAGAAAAAATATTTGTAATAATAATAATAAAAGCAATAATAGCCTTCTAACTGTTAAAAAATTAAATTTCGATTAACCACCTGCAGTTTATTGAAATATTGTTACTTTGTTTCAACTTATGTACCTTACTCGTAAAGTCTACGTGGGATAAAACAGTTTTTCTAACAAAAGTTGTTTATTTTTTCATATACAATCTAAATTAGCTAAAAAATATACGGTGGTATTTAAAAAGACAAAGTTGACCTTTAACTGACCTTGAACAGTTCAACTAATTAAAAAAATAATTATACCATATTCTTTCCCCTTTGTTATTCTGCATCGTTTACCTGAAACATTTTCTCATCTGACGTTTGGTTTATGAGATATTTATTGCTGGAAGTTTTATTTATATTTGATTCAAATTTTTTAAAATTAGAAGGTTAAATGAACAATAAAACAAAACATTATTTTAGTCCAATGGTTACTGCTGTCATCAGACGTTTATTGTTAAACGTTTATTATTAAACGTTTGATGACAGCAGTAACCATTGCTGAAAGCTTACAAATAACGTTTCGTTTTATTGTTCATTTAACCTCTAATTTTTAAAATTTAAATCAAATATTAATTTCAATGTTAATAATATATATAGCAGTGTAGCAGACCAGCAGTGTAGCGTAAAGCATACACCGGCCGACTTTAAAGCGGTAGACCGTGGTTCGATTCCTAGTCGAGTCAGATACACTGCTGTGATCAAAGATCCAATATCAATCTGTGGACCATGGGAAAAGCAACGGAAACCACCCCATTAATTATATTCCTACTAAAGTCAGCTTGGCTTCAGCTGTTGACTCCAACATGCGAATACGGATAGGCACCGAAAGAAGAATTGAAGAAATAATACATATAATTTCAATAGTTTTATTCATACACCCGGTATATTAAAAAATCAGTTTTAACGCTATATCAAAAGATGGGAAAGCCACAACTTTCCGAACAAATTTTTCTGCATATTTACCTTAATAAATAATATTTTACCAATTTTTATTTTTCAGTATGAGCAATTCTAAAATAATAAAATAAACTTTTTGCAAAAATTGCAAAAATTATAGTTTTTTTATCGTCTCTGCAGATTAAGTTCCTGGGTACCTAAAAACCAAATTCACCATATTTTGATATTTAAGAATAAAGAGAATATCTGTTAAATAAAATATTTTAAAAGTTTCAAGTATAATGAAATTATAATGAGAAAACCTATTATTTCATTAGGTCCAAAACCCATGGACGGTGAAAAAGGTAATCTTGTTGTTTTTTGAAATATAAAACATTTTTTTAATAATTTTGTTTACTTAGTGACATTCAATTTTAGAATCTAGTATGTCAATATAGGTTTGTCAAAACACATGTCAATTAATTTTATTATAAAAAATTTTCCAATATAGTTTTTGATTTTAATTTTAATGGATTTTAATCTATTTAGTTCATTTAGGGATAGTTTAGCTGATGATATCTTGAAAAGACGAAACCACTTTTACGCAAAGGGAGGTCCTAAACTTTAATGTGAGTTGGAAAATTTTAAATTTCATTAGAATTGTATTAAAAAATAATACATTTTTTCAAATTTCATTATACTTGAAACTTTTAAAATATTTTATTTAACATATATTTTCAACAAGTAATAATAAACATTTACAATAAAGAGAATACCGCAATGAACAGAAAAATATTTCAAGGTAAAACGCAGACTCCGGCCACGTTGTGGTGAAAATAAGACAAAAAACGACCAGATGCAACAGACCAGAAAATATAAGAACAGCAACAGAAAATATTAAAAACAACGAAGTAAGAAATAGATAGTTATAAAGAACGAGTTAAGGAAGAAATTAACAAAGAGGTAAAATACCACAAACTAAAACAACTGCAAAGAAAGCTCCAAAACAGCAAATGTGATGTACAAGCTAAAAAATACATGAATTACGGAAAAATGATAAAAGAGGAGGTGAAGAGATAATTAAAGGAATACCGAAAATGAGATAGTTTAACTAAGTGTTAAGAGACTTAAGAATCATGCAAGTAAAGATTTGCATAAGGAAGATATAAAACACAAAAATTTGAAGGATAATTGTCGCAAACTATAATCCATGGAAAACTGTAAAAAAGGTAAGAAGGAACATTATTAGTTTGAATTAAATTATGTATATAGGGTCTAATCCTACCCGTCAGACGGATTTGAAAATCCTGGAACAGGATAGCAATATTCTTATGAATGTAAAGCTTAAATAAATAAATTAAGCTCACTAAATAAAAAGGCTACGTCTTATTTTCCAAAACTATATAGTTTCTTCTGTTTAAAATTAATCAACTCGGTAAGTTTTCGCCTAAGGAAGATCGAATTTCAATTTAAAAACTTGAAAAATGTACGATTATTTTATAAATTGCATTTTCTGTTATGATAGTGCTTTTCGTAAAATTGACTAAAAATTGAAAAAACTTGACAACTAATTTTATTCAGAACCTTATTTTAAAATTATGACCAATTTCCTACATCCGAGCATTATACCTATTATGTAAATAGAAAATTGGAAAATTCCTCTTATAGTCGCGGAGGACAGATTCGTGTTTTATCTGGTAAAATGTCCAAAATTAGATGTAAAAACATATGTATTATCACCAGCAATAATATAAAAGTGTTGGGGAGTAAAAACACGAATTTATACCCCCAATATTATTTTTTAATTCCTTAAAAATTAAAAAATGACTTAATTTGTAAGATTTAGATTGTAATAATATTCAACTTATATTAAATTTTAAGTATATATTAAAATTAAATTTTATTTACTCGATTTAATTAGTAAAACTTTTTGTTTAAACATTTTTTTTAACATAGAGCATATATAAGCACTTGTTTTACTAATTTAAAGCATTAGCTAAGAAATTTACATTATTAATTTTTCTATAAAAACAAAGGGATTAAATTCCTAATAAATTTGTCTAATAATTAAGATCAGTAGTGCTAAAGTAAAGTTTATTATAAGTTTACGGCATTTTAACTCTTAAACACCGTCGTGCGGTCACCATGATCGCATCACTAAGTGTGAATAACTTAAAAGTGCTAAAATCCTAATGCATTTTGATGAAAAACAAACACAAAAATTACCATTCAATGCGATCATAATGACTGCTCAACGGTGTTGAAGGGTTAATGGTATAAAAAAAATTTTTTGTTTTGACTTGTCCTTTGAGTAATAAAATTATGTTTACCGGCGGGCATTGATAGCCCCTGAAAAACAATACTTTTTTTGCGATGTAGTATAATTCAAACTAATGTAAATTATATTTTAATATAACATGTAATACGTAAAGTGTCGAACGGGCCTTAAGTATATTAGTTACATTGAACTGCAGCCAAAGTATTTGCTGATATTATTAAAACGGATGTTTAAAAGGTAACAACCTTATATACGCTGATCACGTTGTTTTCGATTGATATCATTAACGGACGAATTTTGCAAATGCATTTAGTTTTAAGCTGCGAGTTATAGGTTGTTATCTTAGTTTGTCGAAATTTTGTCGAAATCCGCGCAAAATTATGATGAAGTAGAAAAAACTAAAAACACTTGTATCCTATCCAGCGAATGCCTCTGACAAAATTTCGGAAAAGTGAATACCCTTCTCAGTTACGTCATCAAAAAACAAACAATTTTGCCATTCAATCATTTAAAGAAAATTTAAATTTCAAGAAACGAAGTAAATATTATTTAAGCAATCATGCAGTTTTAACCATGCGAGTAAACGGAAACTAATATTTATTTGGATAATTAATTTGCATTTTTGTATATAATAAATTATTAGACGGACGGCCATGGTCTGGCACTTGAGTGTGTCGACAAGTAAGAAAATTTATTTTGACCGTCTCTTCCCTCGGAAGACAATGGCTAGCCACCGAGGTAATTAACGAGGAAATCCCATCCCCTTTTGGAGAGGGCCTCGACACTCGAAATCGAGTTAACGTCTCAGAAAAAACAAGAATAAAATTATCAAAGTTGTGGTTGTACTCAGTAATAGTTATTTAATAGATATTATTTTAAAACTTTTAGTCAAAAGAATCATTGTTTATAATTTATAACAAAACCCAATAAAGTGTCTTTAACCTTTAAAGTATCACAATAATTTCTAAACTTTGGATACGAAACCATTATTGAGCTACTGTACAAATGACTATTTTATGTTTATTTTAGTATTTTTTTAAATTTATATATTATATCTAATTTAAAATAATGGTTTTGAACGCAAAAAAGCGAAAAATATACAAAAGTTAAACAAATATAAATGAAAACTAAGTTTTCATTTACAAAGGTACAGTTTCTAAAGTACCAAGTTACAAACAAAAGTTACAATAAAAGATAAAATTTTTTAATAACTATTGCGAAAATGAAAAGTAAAATTTAACTTCATAACAATCATTCAATATGTGTTTTAGTAAAATTTTATTTAAAATTTTCTAAAATGATGATTCCCATTAACATACCTGAAAACCTGAAAAAATCTAACACACATATCGTAATATTATTAGTTATCTGTAATTTAAAATTCTAAAAAAGAAATTTCATTAAAAAATTTTCCGTGGATATAATTTCAGAAATGTAAACTCTGGGTCAGAGGTTAACCCGGTTCTTCGCTCTCCAAAGGTTAATAAAATGTTTTATTTAAATATCAAAATGCGTATTCTATTATGGGTAACTCTGCTAGAATAATATAACATAATACAGGATCGTATACCTTAATCCCTTGTGTGATTAATTAAATACTTTTAATTCTTCAAAGCTGAAAACATTAAACTTGTACAAATGTAGAATAAAGCCTTATCTTATTTGATCTCATCAGGTCTGATTTAGTGATTAATTTTTAATTTGTTAATCCTTTGAACACAGTTTTTATATGTGCTTATGTATAAGCTAAAACAATTTTTTTCACAAAACGAAGGCAATAATAATAAATTATAAAATTTCTATATTATTAATATTTTTAGTATAAGAAATTATTAAATTTTTTGGAAGAATTCATGGTGAACAAAATATAAGATTAAGAATATTTAACCTAGTTTAGCTTCGTATACAATTGGATGTTATCACTGAGATCAAGTTTTTCGGTTCGTTCATCTAAGCAGTAGTTATCTCTGCGGTTGACCGTCATTATCTTGAACAGGAGCCAAACCAGCATCGCTTATAATATAAAGCCATTCCTACCATTGCATGCTTGCGTATTTGAAATACCGATTTTCTAAAACTCAATTTTTGATAGTGGATCGACAAAAAAGTAATTGGAATTTTTTTATTAATGAAGGAAATCCTTGCAGTAATTAGTACAACTTACACTTTTATTCTTTTGTTCACATTGTACACAATACACAATAAACAGTTCTCAACGGCCACATCTGCGAATAGGTACATATAATAATAATAACAACAACAAAAGTAAACACACAGAACATAATTGTACAGTAAAATAGAAGGACAAAACATTTCACTAAGCTCTGTTAATATTAATAATCATAGATAAGAATTTTTTTTTAATTAATTTAATTTTAAATCGTGGATGCTGCAGATTTAGAATATTAAAATCCGAATAAAAATAGTAACTAGCACCAGCGCTTTATAAGTTACGGTTTTTTATTATGAAAGGGTCATTCCGGGGTGGCGGATGTGACATTTTCGCATCTAATTAAAAAGATTAATGCACTTTACAAATACCTTATTCATTTTTACAAAACAATAGTTGTCGGCTTCTCTTAGTTGTGCCAAATACTTAAATTAAAAAAATTCAATGTAATATGTATAAAATGGATGGGTTTGTCTCAGTGACAGGTGGGACGGTCACGAAAGAACATATTATTACAAGCCTATAGATTAGTTTTAAGTTAAGCTAAACTGTGCTTTCTAAATTTTTTTTACTCAGGTTAGTAAAATAGGTAAAGCTATACGAATGTCATTAAATTATAAGCTGAGAAAACCTCTTATGCTATTTTTTTTATATATCACAAGTAGAAGGTGTCTTAATTTTTACTTTTGAAAAAATTGAATGTGGCCATGCCCATGACTTAATCATAATTATTAAATATTAAAAATAATTTTAATAATAAAAGAGAAAAATATTTTTTATTAACCAATTTGACCCAAAATCTAATCAGGTCTAAGTCTCAATAAAAAAATTCATAATACCAAATTCGGTTTTGAAATTCTCATTACTTTTTGAAGTATTTAATAAAAACTAATATTAAACAAATAGATATAAAAAAATTGTTTCCATTAACCAATTTCAACCAAAACTTAATCAGCTTTATTTCCCATCATAAGGATACGAAATCTCAAATTTGATTTGGAAACTTCATTAGTTTTAAAATATTAAATAAAGACTAATATTAAATAATAAAATTTAAAAATAAAACAATAGTTTCATGCACCAATCTTAACTAAAATTTATTCAAATCTAAATCTCAATATAAGTATGGGAAATTTTAAGTTTGGTTTTAAAATTCCGATTATTTTTTTAAATATTAATTAAAAACTAATATTATATAATAAGATTTAAAAAAATAA
The DNA here is from genome assembly GCA_036346125.1 of Lycocerus yunnanus. NCBI lineage: Eukaryota > Metazoa > Arthropoda > Insecta > Coleoptera > Cantharidae > Lycocerus > Lycocerus yunnanus. The sequence continues at coordinate 2,854,511 of JARFIX010000002.1, forward strand.
AACAGGTAGTTCCATGAACCAATTTTAACCAGAATTTATTCTGCTCTAACTATCAATATAAAAATACAAAATATAAAATTTTGTTTGAAAATTCCTATTAGTTTGTGCTGTAGTTTGTGTTGCACACAATTTGACCACAGACACTCAGACACACAAACATTTCTTCGAAATGGTCTTATTTTACTCAGGGCACCTCAAAAATGTAAATCCATCAAAATCTCAATTTTTTCTGCACGAAAACAATACTTTCTCATTTTACATATGATAAAGTAAAACATAGTGCTCTTTTATAGATTGTAACTCGAAAATAAATAAATTTAACTATTTAAATGTGTTTCTGTTAAAAGTCAAAAGGGTTACCACCATAAAAAGTCCAGGTTGCTGAGAGACTGTCAGCAAATACTTTTTACTGGCAAACAGAATTCCAAAAAGGATTTGTTGAAAATTTGTAAACTGTCAAAGACAACTTGAATAAAATCTATTACAAACTATCAAACCATCTTAAATTGCGGTCGAAATAAGCAGGGACGAAATTGTTGATAAATTAACTATAATTTTAATTAAGAAACGGATTACAACTGTCGACAACCAAAAACCAATGATTCACAAATTCAAGCAGCAACGTTGCAATATCGAGGACTTGGTGCCCAGAATATGAGAATCATTTGTTGTTATAATCTTACTCAACATGTATTTTTATTAACGTAAATTTTCCATATTATGTAACTTCACAGCATAAAATCAACACTGTAACTCTTCAGGCAACATCTCAACAATTGTAGTTGTGGACACAGCGAATGACAATAAAATAAATAAATCTCAAAATCGGTTGCATTCATTTGGATAAAGTTACTAAATAACCCATCAGCCATACAAAGTTCACTGAACACATTTTCTTTTTTGTAAGTAATTTCTAACCCACCAACGTTTTTTCCTTTTTTTTTGATGTCATTATAAAAATGGTAGCCGAAATCAACACTAACTGGTCAGGCAACATCTTGTCAACGATTGCTATATGTAGACAGACAACGTTGTTAAACAAATGTGCGCAACGTCGCGCATCATGTTGAGCGTCATGCTGCGCGTCAATTCGGTGCCTAGCGAATACAGGGCTTAAACTGATAAAATCCAGATTTATTAATTATCCTATTTTATTTATAAATAAATAAGTGTAAACCATTACTTCAACGGTAAAACTTGTTCGATTTATTAATCGATTAATGTAAATAAATTATGTACCTACTAAAAATCATTGTATGCCGCTATACCTGGGTGCCTATTATATATCTATCTCATCATACTCGTATCATCTGGACCACAACAACACTATCCGACAATTCAACTGGACCTCATAAACAATAGTGCAAAATACATAAACAAATAACTACTTTTTGATTAGCGATAAGCAGTTTAATTGTTTGTTTGTTAGACCGAACTTTAAACCACTAATGCCCGATTTCTTCACTCATAGTTATCTTCAAGTTAACGAACTTCAGCTTAAATTTACCAAATATCTCATCAGATGATTGATTTATTTGTTTTGTTGTCGTCTGATTGGTGATTTCGTTAATTTAACCTGAAATTCGCTAACTTGAAGACAACTATGATTGAAGAAATCAGACATAAGCTGATCTTCTTGTAACGAAACTCGTTACACGTTATCGAAACGTGCAATTCAAATATAAATTTACTTAGTACTGCCCTGTTGCGCAAAGTACAATTTATTGTTCAAGTTAATGCGGCTCTCAACCACATTAGGCCTGTCTGGCCAGTTGTTAATTGGTTCTGGGAATTTACCCTAAACTCTTTCTTCGAACTTCTTTTTCAAAACCCATTTATATTATATTTCTTGGTAACATTAACCCAGCTTATCTTTTGCTTTGGGAAAACCCCATATTATCTAACAAAGGGATGGCAGCACCAGGCTGTCGAGGAAAGCTATATAAGCGGTGTTTTTGGAAAAGAAGGCAGTCTTGTCTTGGCTTTACCTTTAAAGTTTATCTGTGAGTTGTATCTGTGAGTTGTATCTGTAAGTTTTTATCTTTACCTTTATCGTGAAGAGTCTTGTCTTTACTTTCGCCGATGCGAGTTGTGTTTTATCTTCGCTTTATCTTTGTGTCTTTATCTTGCGATAGTGTTACCTGTATCGTCAAACAGTCGTGTTTTACCTTTGTGAAGAGTTTTCTTCTTGCCGTTGTGCAGAACAGTTTTATCGTGGCTTGCTGGAAGAAGACCAAGAACCTTTGGCACGTGTATTTGTTTATAATAAGTATCAGACTAGTACTTTATCGTAAAACGGTGATTGGTGAACAATTGTAATTATTTGTCTTAATACCTGAGGGTTATCCTCATTACTTACCACAACTCAAGAAATCATCAAGGAAAACATAAGGACCGCATCAAGTGCAAGGACCATTAACGGGTGATTGGCGGTAAGCCGTTTAGTTTTTGTAAAAAGGATTGTCTTTGTGATTTATTTAATTTAGACTAAGTTATTGTTTGTTACCATTTAATTAAGGTTGGGTTTTGTAAATATAGTATTAAATAAACCTCTGTTCAACGTATCGTTGATTATTTAATTATACGTATTAGCATTAGTCTAGAACGTCGCGTGGCTCACGACCTTTTGGGTACATCTCCGAATGCTAGCCGGGGTACACAGTGTGTTTCATTCTGTTGTTACCTATGTTTTGTTTTTACATTTTAGGTAGGGTTTTTAATTTTGTAAATATAATTACTAAATATATTCCTAGGCTATAGGTGTATTGTGACGTATTAATTATCCAGATGTAAATCAACCTAGAAACTATTGCATGGTCCACGTTCGATTCGGCTCTCCGATCGTTAACCGGAGTTATCGTGTATGTTTTCAGCTTGTTACAAAGGTTAAAAACGTGATGGAAAACGTGGTAGACTTGGAATGGGAATAGGCAGGATAATATGTAACAAGATAAACCTCTAATAGATTGCCAAATGAATACTAACTGTCATGAACGGTTGGCAACACTTTATTGGGTTGATATCGTATATGCAGGTATTCTGTTGTGAACATATTATAATATGTATATGTAGCAAGTTATAAACTAACAGAGAGACAATTATTCCATCTTGTTTAACATCAAACTATTGTTGCTTAATTCTCTAGTATTGTTGGCTGTTACTCTGTATATTCCCTTTGAAATGGAGTTTTGCAGTATACACCATATGAAGATAAATTATTATTTTATCTTAAACTCTGAAATATTCCTCGTTTTTTGTTGATGAATGTGCATTTATGCAGTTTGTTGTTAATAATTCCGACCATTATAAAAATACACTTGATGAATCAAATTAGCTCCACATCATGCAAATCCTCATTTGGAGAGATCCAAACAAAAACTTTTGAAGGCTTTATTTAGACACTAAGAAATATAGAAGCTTGTACCGATATTTTGCATATATCGCTTTGATGTTTGGAGCGAAAAGTAAATTCAAAAATAGGAAATATAATTTTTCAATATTCTAGTTTCTTTTGGACAGGATATCCTAGGTCAGCAATCAAAAGGAAGTTGTTATTTTTTCTGTGCCACTTCATTGATCTTTTCGGCTATGTATGTTAATAAACCGTAGATCTATTAAAAATAGATAATAATCGAATTTGTAAAAATTCTTTCAGTGAATAAAAATATAATTACATCATCATATGAAAGCGTTTGTGGTTTTATTGTTATAAAAAAACTTCTGAATATTTAAAAAGGTTTTGTTGCAAAAAAGAAATAACTCCATTATATAGTATAAATTTCTCGATCTCAAAATGGTTTTTCTACAAGTAAATTTTATAGGAATAACATTTAAATATTTTTTTATTTATTTTTATGGTTAGCGAAACATTGTAACGACCATAAAGCAGTGTAAAGTGAAGTTTAAAAGGATCATCTCAACATATTTACAGTGGATTTTCTATACACCAACACAGGGAGTCTTTATCCTACTATTTTATGTACTGTAGTTTAAAATTAAACCTTTTTTGTAAACAAAGTCACTCTAATTTACGAGTTTAACTAAGATAATAAGCTTAAAAGCATCAAGAAACAAGTTACTTACTGAAAAGAAGAGATTAATTTTACTCTTCAAGTACATACTACATTGTAATATTAATCATCTCGAAAATAATTTTACAATAGTTTTTCCAATCGTTTGATGAATTAATTAAAATAACAAAAGTTTAATTTAAGTTTGTCTTCATTTGAGTAATTGATTTTTACTACCAGCTTACTATCACAAACGACTACTTTTGTCTCTATCTTAAAACTGGCGCTGTCAACTGTATTAAGTAATTACAGTTGGCATCATTGATTAAAACATTTTCTCTCAAATTTTATTTTTTATCCTTATCAATTCTTTATTATAATTTAAAAAATATAACTCTTTAACTTGCGCTAAGTTAACTCAACTTTGTATTATCTCGACTCCACAAAATTATTATTCAATAGTTTCAGTAAAAAATATTTATTTATGCATTCTTGCATTTATGCATTATTTATTCAACTTGAAAACTTTTAAAATAAAATTTCTATGAATTTTATTCATATTCTCCATATCCATAGTCACTCGTTGAGTTACAAAGCGGAAATTTTGAGTTCGAATCACGGAGTTTCGTAACTCGGCTCTACGGTGAACATCGACACGCTGTACTTCGCATTGATGCCTGAGGGATGCCAGTTACTGAGCTAAGATTTATTTTTTAACACGGTGTCTGTTCGGCTTTATCGTAGTAAATTATCTGCTATTATTAAACTTTATTCAACGGACAAAGGTTTTTCCGATGGGTTAATTAACTAAACTTAAAAAAGAATTAATTTGAAAAATACAAATAGATAACAGAATAGTAACCAAAGTTTGTAAATTTCAAGTAAATATTTTGAAAGGGTTATTTGTAAACCAATTCCTAAACCTTCAGTAAATTACATTTTAACTTTTGTATAGATACGGCGCTTTTATAATGAAAGATATCCCATAGCTTTTATAACGAAAGATATTGGTAATCAGTTATCTTGATTTATTGTGTTACCAAAGATTCAATTTTAAATGCTAATTTAATATTTAGTTTTGTAGTCTCAAACTTAATTTCCAAGTTGATAAATTAAGTTCAAAAGCAAAAACTTTCCAATAATTTTTTGTCAACTAAATGTTACGTTTCTAATATTCTTCAATAAAAGTCTTAATGTTTCACTTTGTGTTAGAAATTAAAAATGAAATATGATTTGGTAGAACTATTAGAACGGTAAACGAACTTAGAAATTAAGAGCTATATAATATAAGCTGCTTACTGATTTTTCCAGCGCAACGCTTTCCGTCCTACTTTACATTCATAAAATGTGTGTTACCATAATTTATTACTAGGGGGTACCCAAACGATTATCGCCTCTAATGTCAAAAATTTCTTATTTGGCAAACTTTTTCATGTTTCCTGAATTGTTTTGGCTGTCCCCAAATCTTAATAACCTAAATTAACCCTTGGGAACTCTTTCATATAGCCAACAAAATGGCGTACCCACGCGAATATCAAAAACACGTTTTGTCTTTTATTAAACAAACCTTTAAATTTTTTCATTGTTTTTCTCCGTTTTCTGAATTGTATCCATTGCTTAGACCACACCTCAATATTTAGAGACTACCACGGACCTTTCATAATTTGCAGATTATAGATTGTTCAGTGTTTAAAGCGGCTGCTTGCTCTACAACAAAATCAGGGGCGACAAAATCATTCATGAAATAAAAAAAAGAAAAAAATGTTCGCCATGAAAAGTCATTTTAAAATTAGGTAGAATTAATAAAAAGAAAAAGTTTAAATTGTACCATTAATACAAAATAATTGTAAATGTTTATTAACTTGTGAAATTACATGTTGAATAAAATATTTTAAAAATTACAAGTTTAATGAAATTTAAAAATTTTCCAACTTACATTTTAGTCTGGGACCCCGTTGCGCATAAGTGGTTTCGTCTTTTTAAGAACTTGTCAGCTAAACTATCCCTAAATAAATTTTCAAATTTCATTCAACTTGTATTTTTAAAATATTTTATTCAACACTAATACAGAATATGAAATACGCATGGATGTAAAGAAACTGAGAAACTGTTTAGTCAAATATGTCTAATTAAAAATATCAAACCAGCTACAGGGTTTCCACATAATTTTGTAAAACAAATTTCCGGGTTTTTCAGGTTTTCTTTGATAAATCTGATGATTTTGATGAAAGTAGTACATTTTTGCATAAAACAATAGAATTGTTAAAAAACACAATAAAATAGTGGAAAATCTGTTGAATTGTTAAGGAAACGGTTGAATTGCTGAATCACAGAAAATTAAATTGTTAAATTAAGAATAATTGAGTTGTTGAACCAACAATTGAATTATTAAACTAAAAATAATTTAAATTTTGCCCAAAGCAGTTAAATTATTGAACCAATCAGTCAAAGTAATTAAACAAAACAGCTAAATTTATTAAATAAAATAGCAAAATTTTTAAATAAAACAGTTGCATTTTTTGACAAAAGGGTAGCTTTCTTGCGTAAAACTGTTGAATTGTTGATTTACTGAAAATTGAATTGTTAGATCAAGATAATTGAATTGTTGAACAACAAATAGCAGTTGAATTACTGAATCACGCAAAATTAAATTGTTGATAATTGAGTTATTGAACCAAAAACAATTATATTATTCAACAAAAGCAATTTAATTTTGCAATCAACCTAAAATTGAACAAAACCTTAAAATTTATTAAACAAAACAGCGAAATTTATTGAATAAAGATGAATTTTTGATAAAGTAGTAGCTATCTTGCGTAAAACAGTTGAATTGTTGATAAAAACAGAAAAATTGTTGAAAAATCTCTTGAATTCTTAAAGAAACAGTTGAATTGTTGAATTACGGAAAATTGAATTGTTGTATCAAGGATAATAGGATTGTTGAACAACAAAAACAGTTAAATTATTAAACCAAACCGTTCAATTATTGTACAAAACAATTGCATTAATGGACAAGCCAGTCATATTGTGAAAAAACGTCAGAATTATAAAACTATAACTAATTAAATTATTGTTAACCAAAACTATTTTAGTGTGTACCTATAGATGTGATCGTAACTCAAGGGGCGGCTCTGTCAGTCATGGTAGGCAAAATTTTCTTTCAAGTACCGAATTTCTTCGAGAGAAGAAACTATGAAAAATTCTCTTCCTAGGAGGCTATTCTTAAAAATTTTACAAATACGTCCGATCTTTACCTTCTTAAGTATGTCTGAGAAAAGTACCTATCCCTCCACTAGACGGAACTATTTGCAACAATGATTTTAAAACCACCAATTTTCTTTGCGAAAAGATTGTGTTGTTGTTTATTCATGGGTCTAGTGGGCCCCTACTATAACACTGCTCCCCGGAAAATTTCTCGGTGATTAATTTCCCATTTAATAAACTAGCAAGTGAGACATTTCCCGACTTGGACGGCTTTTAGGCTCATTTGTGGAAGCACCGTTAGAAAATTCTTTCTTTGCCTCTATCGATGATTATGCAGAACTGAACTTCCTTGTCAACTTTTTACGTCTAGTTTCCGTCACTTTCATCTTTAAAAATGGCAACAAGCTTAATACCAACCAATTGGCATTGCTTTAATAGCAGTTAAGTTGAAGGAAACTTAATGGAAGTATGAATTTCTGCCATTGTCGAAGACTAGAAGTTCTCATCTGGATTGAAATATCCCAATGGACATAATTTACTTAAATTTGTTGAATGGCATTCGACGAAGTGCCTAAGAAAAGACTTTTGGTATTCGAGACAGACGCTTTTTTGCAATGCCTTCATTCTTAGTGCCGTTCCTCATAAATTCGGCTTGGTGTAGCATTTAAATTGGATTTTACTACTTTGAAGCTATGGAAATTGACCGTCTTGTACATTATATTCTTATCAGGAGTATCTTATGCTTTTGGCTAGGAATAACCCTGTATGCCCAAATATTTTGATCTGTTTCACTTAACAGTAGCATCGGCGATATTTCGAAGTCACTGTCAGTACCGTGAGCATTACTTCTTTACATCTGAAGTAGCTTGCTAGGCTTTCATTAAACATGTTATTAAACAATTCATTAAACATAAGAGGACCACCGTCTTTATGTCCCTTTCGAAGCATAGAGACGGCCATATAAAGTGAGTCTCTACCCGGATTCAAACCGGGGTGTCTTACGTTAGCAGTTGATCGCGCTAACAACCAGACCAATGACCGTCTCTATTAGCAATATAATATTTAAAAAAATATTAAATTTTATTTAAAAAAAATAAAATTTTTGAAGTATAAATGGTGGGCCAAGCAAAAGGGTGGTTATTAAAAGGTGGATGATTAGATAGGTTGGTGGTTTTAAGAGGATTAGATTTCAAGACTGTAAAGAAGAAAATCGTAGTGCAAAATTGAGTTCCAATTAAAAAAATAAATTGTTTTTTCTTTTAATGTTGAGTTTCGGGATTAGAGAATAGTTGTGATCTGGTGATTTACGGTTAGCAGTCAATTGAATTTTTAGTGACGGTTGGTAAAATTTAAATAGATCTCCATTTTTATATGCAAAGTTGAATTTGTTTATTAAAGTAACCAAAACACATACTCACAAATGTATTACAATTAGACAAAATAAATAAAATAAAAAGAAAGCAAATTAATTTATTTCGATTTCTGTGAATTTTTGTTTGAAAGCATGTGAAACAATCAAACTAAATAAATCCGTTTTCTATTCCCATGTACACATGTATTAATTAAAAATTTTATTCTTGGGGTTGCAAAAATTGTTTGCTGTAGCGCGAACGATCGCCAATATTTATTTCTCGTTAACAAAATAATTCGAGTCTATGGTATTTTTTCATCTTGTATCTTAAATTAATTAAAAAGTTGTTTGACGCTTTTTGATTCTCTTACAACAAATAAACTATGATTATGATTAATAACCAGAGGAGTGCGATCACGCAAGCATAAAAAATGAAAATTAATTATACTGTTACTGATTATAAAATTCTTAAATTTATAAAATAATTTTGTTTTAATCAAAGAATTTGAAAAGTATTTTATCTTAACTAAACAAAAAGGCATGTAAAGGACAATTTTCAAAACTACAAAAATAAAGATCAATTTAGCAATCGTAAATAATCATCACTTGTCAATTTGCTTGAGCAAAAAATATTGAATTCAAATCTATATTTTTCTGACATAGTCTTGAAATAGACGATTCTGGCATTTGTACTGTTATTGGAAAAGAAAATTGGAAATAAAATGCAAGGCTAGCTTCCGATTTATACAATAATATGTTTCAGAGTTTCTAGATTAATCGTGCATTTTAAATCCTGTTTCGCATAATTACTTTTATATTCTTCTTGTTGTTGGTTAATAAAGTGATTTCAATTAAAAATTACTAATTTTTCAGTATACTAAAGAAGTTATAAATATCCAATATTTATTTATACAATATTTAATTGCATTGATTCCATTAAATAATATTCAACGATAACTAGCAAAAATTGTAGAAAAAGGTGCAAAGTATTATAGTACATAATATAATTTATTTACACCTAAAATGTTTTGAGCATTTGTGACATAACTATGTATAATAGTATATTATATAAAATACATACCGGGTGTTTATTTTAAAACTGCCAGCAATAAATCTCTTAAAATCCAAACGACAGATGAAAAAATATTTCATATGAAAACAGATGGGAAATTAGAAGTTAGAACGCAATTATTACTTTTATTATTATTTAACTGAAAAGTTATTGTAACATTAGGACAATCAAAACAAAACACAGTCACATAAAATAAATAAATTAACATATTTTCAGTTTTATGGTGTGAGTTTTCAATTTCCCATCTGTTTTTCATATGAAACATTTTTTCATCTATCGCTTGGATTTTGAGATATTTATTGCTGGAAGTTTTAAAATAAACACTCGGTATAATAAAATTTCAATATTGCTAAAAAATTACATTATTTGGTAGATAAACTTTATCTGCTTTTGATGCTAGTTTTTACATGAAATGTTCTGTAATCCTAAAAGAAATATGTAGAAATATTTTCTAAATCCAACATAATATTCTCAATAAGATTCAATAAGATTAATCGGGATTATAGTTTATGTGGCTGACGCTGACATTGACGCTTACGTTCAAAATTGAAGTTTCCAAGTATATATCGCTTCAGAACAACCAACTACAGAAAATGTTTATTTAAACATTAAGCGTTGGCCGCTTCTTGCTTATTATTTATTTAAGAGTTAAATAAATAGAGATTACAAAAAATGGGTTTCATTTTTTTCCTTTTTATAAACTGCCAACATTTATTAATCTAATATATTACTAATAATAAACGAAAAATACTTCCAACCCCAGAATATAAATTATGAAACTAAAATTTCGTCCAATACATTCGTGATAACTAATTTATAAAATTTTTGTCTTGTCAATTTGAGCGTCAGAGATTACACTATAAATCCAGCATAAGGCTTCCACGATTATGACCTCTATTCAGTGTCGTCGGTTTCCACTTGGTGGCCCTTAGGGTAGAATTATTTTCGGGTTTTCAACTTTTTTGTTACTATATGTTACAGGTCCCTATGGTCGGCCTTCCTTCCTTATTAGTTGTGTAAGCTAACTAAGTAGCTATAAATCTAATTAAAATTAGAATGATATTTTGATGTACGTATAAATAAGGAAAATTATTTATGAAAATGTCGCGTGCGTGACATTGAAATAATGTTCAATAAAGCATTGTTATGGAGTATCTGTAATAAAATACGATACTATAAATAATATTAAGTAATTAATACGCTCAGTAGTGTTTGTTACACTTAAATAGTTATTTGGTTTAGAATTCTATTAAACAAGATAATATCCCAGTCAAAATTTCTGGATGTTACATCAGCGTAGATTATTACATTGTAAATGCAACTTCATTTAGTTCGTTGACAAACGCTTTGTTCCATACTGTCGGTTAAAACACGTCTTTGACAATTATCTTCCTCATGTTAATCTGTAAGCCTTGCCTAATGTTATTTTACCATTACATCTTCAGTCTGATTAGTATTTAAAATAATGGATTAACAAATATTGAAACTGTAGCTTAACTTGCTTTAGAATAAATTTTAATAATATTGTTGTGTTTACAACAGTGAAAGTACAGTTGTACCACTATTATCTATCGAAAGTTACTAGAGAATGCAATCAAAACAAGTATTTATGAACACGCTGTAGATAATAATTAAAAAATTTTAATAATGAATAATGAACAGTACGAAATCAACAGAAAACTTGGGTAATGTGTAAACTTTGTAAAAGAACAAAATTAGCTACATATTTGTGTAACACTAATTAGACTAATTTTGTATCTTCAATCTGTGTCAGAATGTCTGTTCATTTAAATTCATCAACTACAAGACAATTCACCACTACGCAATTGTTGTGTGTCAGAAAGTTTATGTAGGGATGAAATACGACTACACGATCATCATTATTTCTTATTTTGCCAAGATGTGCCTAAACGAAAATTATAATTTAAAACAATACAAATTTTACACATTCTGATTCAAAATTTTCAATTAAACTATAACCTTTAAAACAGTTAAAGCAACAAAAATAAATGGTGCGCTTTAAAGCTTCAGGGGTAATATTAAAGACCAGGTAATAATTCCCAGGATTTCTGTTTTTAAACTGCGTTTTTAAAAAATGTTCAAAGTAAAACTTAGAATTTTAACAATTCCAATTTTCTTTCTTAATTAAAACAGAAATGTTTTATTTAAATACAATTCATCCTACCCTCTTCCAATTAAATATCTAAATTAAAAAATTTAGGCTTAAAACATTTTATATTGTAATTAATTAAAAAAAGTTTAATAAAATCTTTTGCCAAACAATTACGTGAGTTAAGGACAGTGGTAAAAAAGTTAATTAAAACTAAAAGAATTATGTTAAAAATGACGAGGTATTAAATCCTAAAATGTTTAAAATTAGTAGAAAATTATTTTGCTTTCTTTTATAATTGAATTTATTCCTCAAAAGCTTAAACATAAAAATTGTGTTTTCATAATTTTGCCTTGTAAAAATTTCAACCATTTACAATTTAGAAAGTGTTTTAAAACCCGAAATCGAAAAATGTGAAAAATGTTTAAATTACTTATTTACTATAATTGTACCTCTAAACTAAAAATTTCCCGATGTTCTATGTAACACGTGAGGATTTCACGTGACGATGAAAAAGACCTACGAGATGATATTGATACCTTGGCAGTAAGGAAGAGCCTTAGTGTGGAATACGACTTGCGTCGGTACCCTAGCTTTACTCAAACATTTCGTGCAACAAGACAGCTACGAAAGTCCAAATTTTGAAACATAATTTAAAAAAAGATGAAGACCACTTGGATTATTCAGCTTTCGCTGTTGAGACCTTTGGACCTTGAAGTAGCCATGCGAAGAAACTGGATGCCTACTGTTTATTACAAACATTTGTTTAATTAATGTGATGGGGGTTCAACTAGCAAAAAGGGTTTTTAATTCAAAAAATCAGCTTACATATGTATCCAACGAAGCAATTTCGCTTTAGTTTATTTTTCCATCATCTAAAAGTTTCTTTATTTCTTATTAATGGTAATGACGGTTCAAATTCCCTGATTGCGAATTTTTTGATTTTTGAAGAGGTTTATGTAAGATGAGGGTCTAATTAGCGTATAAAAAAATTAAAATTTGCGGATTATTTACACATTTAAAAAAAAACGGTTTTAAAAATGTATTAACAATGCAATTTACTCATTGGCTTTTTTGAACTGTAACCCGGCCCATCGAAATTAAAATAGGTTGTGGTGACAGTAAAGATAACACAATCTCGGTTTTTACAACGAATTATGAAGGACGAGGGTCTAATTAACAACTAAAAGAATTAAATTTGTGTTCGGACAACAAATTTCGGAAAAAATTCACTTTTTGTGTAAATCCGATTCTTGACGTAGTTGCGTTTACTTACTAAATACATCCCCCAAGTACCTCCAACCCGAAATGTATGGAAGTTAACGCGACGGATCTCAGGAAGCGACTGGTATCTCCCCACCACTAGTCGCCGTCAACCCAGGTACAGCACACGTACCGTCAACAGAATGTTTCCATATTTTGTGTTTTATTACGCAATCATACATTTACAATTGCAATTTTCAAAATTAAATTGTGGCCTTATTATACGTTCGACAACTTTCATCCTCACCTTAAAGAGCTTATATTTTTCTGTTCTTTCGTTTGGTAAAGCCATTTCTATAGGAAACAGTGTATTTACAAACCCCTAAATTCGAACTATCAGCATTAATGGTATTGTTATATTTTTGAATAAATTGTTAATTTAATTTAATAAATTGTGGTTGAGAAGTCATGTAACTATAAGTAAGTTATACCTTCAGTTCGGTTTTCGTATGCCATGCAAATTTGCACAGAATGCTGTATAAAATAACAAGAAAAACGAAGTTGCTAAGAATAGAAATGCAAACTAATTTGGATTTTAAAACTTTTTAGTTATCTAACTCTTGACTGAAAATTTATTTGGTTTGTTTTATAATATGAGCAGAGCAAGAAACAGTTTTGTTTTTTAAAATGCATCCAAAAAAATTGTTGAAAATGAAAGTTATTATACAAAAACAAAATTTTAGTTACAGTTACATTTTCTTTTACTTACTTTCTTTACTTTTAAATTTTCTGATAGTTTTCGATAATAATTTTTAATAACCCTGAGAAAAAAATTATTTTTTAGTATTCATTTACTGTGATCAGTTTTAGGTTAAACTTTTTACAGAAAAATTAACACCTGAAATATTTAGGAATCCAATTATGTACTGAAAATGTATTTTTAATATTGTACTGCAGAGCTGAGGATTCTATAAATAGTTAAATGTTCGCGATAAACCATCGAGTAAAAATTTTCTTTTTTTTATAGCAACATTTACGTACATGTTGTAGAAAAATGTGTTTTATTAAATTTTATTTGTTGGATATCTATCCAATGCATGGAAAATATTCAATATTTGTTGAACAAAAAACCAGATTATGTCATTATAAAACAGTTTAAAAAAGTAAAGGAAAAAATGTTGCGTATGCACGTAAATTCATAATATTTTGTGGTAAAAATTTATTTTCATTATTTTTACAGTAAGTGTGAATTTATTCGTCCCTTGATAATTCCATGTACTTTCCATTAATTCTTTTAGTATGTTAATTAATTGTCAACCCATGATTTCTTAAATTATAAATTAGTGAATTTCCCATTAAACTTTTTTAAAGCTATTTTCAAGAGTTCATATTAAATTTGCTTATAGTATTTTCTAAAAAAATTTAATAGGATGTAAAATTGAACTTTCGATTTTACATACAAACTGAGTTTAAAATTCTAATTATTCTTTCGGTATTGCAAATTTAGTACATAGAAATCTTTTTAATCTACGACGCAATCTATTTGCATACTTGTTTAGATTAAATTATGAGTCTCTTAAGATCCAATTATTGACTGATCGATGACTACGTCTGGCAGCATTTTTTCATTTTCTCTACTTTATTATCAAATATGCAAATTGTATCATTTTTTACCTATTTGAAAACCAAAATTTATTAATTTTTGTCATATTTGAAAATTATTTTTCAAATAGCCACTTTTGAAATTTATTTCATCGACTTAACGATTTTTATCAAATTATTAGGTAATATTAAGCACGCATTCAAAATTTACTTATAAAATTAAATTGTACACTAAACCAGGCTGAAATTACATTTTCGTGACAATATAAATAGTAATTTAGTTAGCACGAACAGATTTCCAGGTGTTATTAAAGCTTACGAAAAATGTAAACAAGCGAAGGAAGAAATCAAATTAAAAGTAATTTTAGAAGTTTTTAAATAAATTAATCATAGTTTTGAAATTTCCCGTTAAACCGAAAACAGCAAAAGTGTAACAACTTAAAACCAGCATCTAGGGCTAAAATTCCTACGTGCAACCTTCGATTTTGGTTGAAACGAATCTGAAACCATAATAAATAATTAAATCTGAGTGCCAATTTTCATCATTTCTACCTTAATTTGTATCCTATGAATGAGGTGCGGCTTCGGCTAATGTATCATGCTATTGTTTTAGATATGTTGTGTGAAGGATGTATTTTTCTAGTTATGCATACATCGTATACAGTTCGATCAAGCTTTAATTTTAATTAAGTGTTAATGTGTAGTTCAAACTGAAAGCAATGATATAGCTCGATTAAGCATAAGGTCGCTAATTCATTAGAATTTTAAACTGCTTTCTAAGAGTATACCGGTCAGAGCTGATATGTTCAAATCTAACGAAATGATATTTACAAGTGATATACTAAATACATTCGATTAAAAGTCCATTTAATTTTTAATTATAAAGTATTTTAAACTGCAGTATAAAATTTAAATTAATAAATGAGGATTATATGAATAATAAAATGTGTCAATTTTAAAATGATCCTGAATAAATTGAATCTAAAATTGAAGTATTAAAATATTTAAATAAAAATGATTCATAAATAAAATAAGGTATTTGATGTACTATTTGAATGTAATGATGATTAAAATAATGTTGAAAATTAAATTAAATAATTAATGAAGAATACGATTGTAATGAAATCGTGGTGGCGAGGTTAAAATGTTCAAACAAAGAATTTATTGGTTCATAAACGAAACAGATTAAATTTAAAACTTTTTTAAGAAGAATTAATAATGAAGTCAATGTTGGACAATTAAGAACAATAAATTATACGTACCTTGCTGTGACGAAGGAATTAATTGAGGAACAAGCAGGGACAAAAAATATAGGAGTTTGATGATCTGCATCTGTAAGAGGTATAGTTGCGCTAAATATCACCACCACATCATTCACGGTAAAACTTTGAACTATTTAATAAAATAAAATTTCAGATAAAAAGCAATGGTTATAAAACTTTTCATTCATTTTGTAAATTTTTTTCACTTGTTCAATTTGGAGGTAGAATAAGAATAGTATTTCTATAGGATACAGAATGCAGCCGGCATTTGTGAGCACAGTTATCAATTTCAGGCTTAGATTTCCAAACTTTAATTTTGACAGTTTTGATTTTTAATTATTTCAGACTTCCTTTTGCAAAGATATAACTTACGTCGTTTACCCGTTCCCCCCAAGAGGATACTCGAGCATTTAAGGGGTAATGACACTCGAGAGACACAAAAATAGCAAAATTTTAACAATTTTTTATGGCCTTCTAGTAAATGCAATAGAAAAACTGTTTAAAGGAATTTATTGTACATTCTTTAAAAATAGTTTATAATTTTTTATTTCAAGTTTTTTACAAAATTGCAGCGGCAAATCTCAGCAAAAAAAAACCTTTCTTTATAAATAGCATTCTGCGGTCGTCAAGTTTTCTTCTTCAATTTTTGACTCTGAAGAAAACCCAAAAATTTTTTTAGTTCTTAGTAAGATTATCTTTAGAAGTACATAGAAATTAAAAATATTGGTTTTTATAAAAATAGTGCACGATTGATTTTAAATTTCCATTTTTGTTGAGAAAATTTGGTGAAAAATTGTTTATAACAAGATAAGTTTACAATATAACGTTAAATCTCTACGTACTTCTCGAGATAATTTAATTTTAAAGCTACAGATAAAATTTCAAGCAAATCGGTTAAGATCTGTTAAAATTATGTTGCCGGCAATTTAGAAATTGTAGTTTTGAGATAAAGCGTTTTAAAGTTTTACATAGCATTATTTGATGAAAATTTTTTATTTACCTCTAATCTGCATTACCTGCACCACACAATTGACCTTCTATATTAATGTACTGCTCTTTTTTTTCTTTCTGACTGATTTTAACGACAGCCGAGCTTCTTTTGCAGCGTCAGACAGCAATCGCTCCGAGAACTTATTGCGGCGTGCATCAGCTTCCGCACAGATTGGACCCGATTGCCATACCAAATTTTTTTAATACTATACATACTACAGTTAAATGTACATACGGCAATTTTTGTTGCTATATTGACGATAATTTTGCCACTTGAAACAGCTTTTGTGATCGGGGTCTACGCTAATGCACAATTGCAGAGGGATGCTACCTACTTACAAAAAATTAAAATTTTTTAATTTTCACATGCTGAATTTCTAATTTTTAAAAGTAATTAAGATGCATTTTAGTTTATTATCTTTTATCAACAGTTGTAATGCTCTAATATCATAAACTTGAGTATGTTATTACCTATTTCTTATCGAGTTTTAAATGCTATAGTTCCGAAAATATTTGGAATATCAATATGAAATTTTAACAGATAAATTTTAAAATATTGATCTATAAGTAAATGCAAAAAAATTGCGCCCGTTAAACATCCTAGAGTGTTATTGCCCCTTAATACCTCAAATATGTTGCTAGCACCTTGTGCTTCGAAAGACACGTAAAGATGGTGGTCCTCTCACAGTTTTGATAATATAAAATAATTAATATAAAAGTTGTTTATTTGCATTAAATTTCAAAAGGATTCAACCGAAATATTCAAGGATTTGATAAAAATTGAAAGTGATGTTAAAAGTTTAAAGGAGCTAGGCTGTGAAAATCTTAACAATGAAGATGATAGGCCTAAAAAAGTTACTGGACTATACGAAAAATTTTGGTTCAAGAGAAAATGCTAAGAAAGTGGAGAAAATAGGTTATAGCGCACTGACAAAGAAACATGCAGAAATTTGCATCGCTTTTGACCGTTGTATGCAAGATATTTTCAATAAAATCCACAGCAAAATTATCAAATACTCACCAGATAATCTTAAACTCTCTGTGATATTGGAAATATAACATCTACCGCTGGGCCACTATTCATAGAACCCCGGACTGGTATTGTTAGTTGAATGCATGGTTCTGGTATATTCAAAATTATGTTGTCGAATAGTCTTGTGTTATGCTCAGTGGGGTAGTGCCTCTACAGTTGACGATTATTGTATTCGTTTTTGTAAAAAATTGCAATTAAGAAAGTTCGTAACTGACTTGTAATAGTCACATGTTAATTTTTAGGATTAGCATTTTGCATTTCCAGCTATTTGATTATTTAGTTTACAATAATTAACTTTCGCACACCTTTGTTACATCAAGCTAGCGTAATTGGATTTGGATAGATTTCGGTTTAAGAATTCTCGAGAATATGGTTTGATAAAAAAAATTTTCGGGTTAAAACTAACGTCTTATAGCAAAAATTCATACTTAAATATTTTAATTATAATTGGATAGGTACCTCTCTTATTTTTTTAAATCTTTAAACTTGGTTCAGTTGGTAGTTCACATAAATTACAGAAACAATTTCAATTAAAAACAAAAGTATTAATAAATTCAAAAGATAAAAATAAATTCTGTAAATAGTTTGCTGACAAAATTATTATATAGCAAAATTTTGTAATCTTTCTTGTAGGATGACAGCCAAATTCTCATAAAACTTACAAATGGCTGTTATTATTCCACTTACAAAAAAAATAAATAAGAAATCCTAAATAACAAAAAACTCACGTTTCTGTTATCACAAACTACATCAAAATTTATTGAAAATACAATTAGGGTATAATTTGGACGTTAAATGAAAATTCTTTTTGGAATAGAATGAAAATAAAGTATTTTAAATTTACGATAAGAACTTTATTCTAGCTGTATCATTAAATTCACTAATGATTTTGTTATAACTTCATTTAAAACCCTATTTCTCATTTAAATTGAAAAAGAAATTTCTTCGCAATTTTGTTGTACACGAAGTACCGCCTTGTTTAAATAAATAAATTACTTCATATTTTAGTTTAAAGAATTTTAATGGAAAGCTTTAGCGTTACTCCACGAAACATGGAAATACATAGTACATATTTTAATTTATAAACATTTGATTTTATTAATTTTTAAAATCTTTAAATGTATACGTACTAAATTTAAAATGCTAACTGCTTTGATAGTATTTTTGCCAAAATATCAAATGAAATTATTACCTAAATATTTTTTGATGTAGTAGATAACATAATTGTTTTTGCATTTAACAAAGTTGTTGTTAATTATTCCCTGTAGAAACGTTTAACTTAGTACCTATGATTTCGTTTTCTAGTAAATTTGACCATGCTTTTAAGGAAGCCGATTGTGAATTCAGAGACCGTGGGTTTATTTGTTTGTACTCCATTTTATTAAATTTTAGTGCTACTTTTGATATACAGAGAATTTATTGTCCTGTCATATTAGTGTTAATGTAGTTTGAATGCTGGTGGGTAATAGTGGATAAATTGTTCAAATTTTGCGTTCAAATGTAGGCAATAATTTTATACGTGTAAAAGGTACCCAGAAACATCATACAACTATGTTAGCTCTGCAACTAAGCTTAGATCAATCATTTTGTCAATTTATTTCAATTATCACTTGACAGAGTACAAATAAATAACCATTGTTTTTAAATCATTTAGCGGTAATTTTAAGGTTAAGAAGACAACTTGTAGAGATCGCTTTTGATAAGAAGATAAGAAAAGAAGTTCAAAAATTTTCTGAGCGTTCTTTTACCATTAGTACCCTGTTGTAACAGGACAGTTAATGATTAACATAAAAATTACATCGATCACTTCAAGTTTCAGTTGTCACTGACAAATTAACATTATACCAATCGGTTTGAGAAAATGAGTTCACAATTCACGATGATTTTCAGATTGGGTAAATTCAAAATTTGATATTCACCTATCTAACCTCACTTTCATGTAATATTATATTTATCAGGCTAAACAGGCTTATTTGCTGAACAATAATTAAAATGCTTTATAACATGATTCAGAATTGCACTTTATTGTTACTTCGTAAATTTTTATTTAAACTTATTAAGTTTGAGCGCGAGTTGTCAAGTCTTCCAAGTCAATATCAAACCCAGTTTTATTGCTATATCGAGAAAATATGTCATATTACGGCATTCATAATGGCACAAAAATTGTAACAGTGAGACGTACAGGAATTATATTATGTAATTCAAAAAAATTTCCTTTATCGTTTGATATGCTTATAATATATAAGTACGGTATGTTTATAATTTATAGGTTAGTTTAAACATGTATTAAAATAAACATCTGGCAAGAGAGAAATAAACTAATAAAACCACTCCGATTTCGTACCAACAAAGAGTTAGAAGCGAAGAAAGAAGAATATTAGAAAGAAATAGCGAAAAGACTAGAACCTACCGAGGCTTGCATAGATAAAAACATAGATGGACTCACCGAAGAGATTGGAGCAAGTGTACAAATATCAGTAAGAAAAATATGCTCAAGAGGAAAAAAACCGATGAACCAAAAATTTTGTTCGAATACCATGCAACTGATGGAGTAGAGAAGGACTTTCTGTCAGTTGCGAGTAGTACAGTGACGGCCACGTAAAACAAAAGAAACATAGGAAAGCCACAAAGACGCTGAATGGACGACATTAAAGAAACAGCTGGAAAGAGATAGTTCCAAGATAGCCCAAGATAGGAAAGAGTGGAAAACGTTGAAGAGGCCTACGTCCAGGAGTGGACGGGAGAAGGATGAAGAAGAAAAAATATATTTATAATTGGAAAGATGATTTGGTTGATAAAACGAATAAAATTAATACCTTAGTAAAATTGTTATCCCATTGGCTTTTATGGAAACAGGATTTTCCCAGTAGAAATTGATCTTTTATTTATTGCCGAAATCTTGGCAATTTATTATTTAAGATTCAAAGTTAGCTTCAATTTTGTTTTTTTTTGAAGCACGAGACCAGCATCAGTTATTAGCAGTGAAGATTCTGTTAAAACACGTGGTGCTAATCTACGATCTTAGATCCATCTCTTTTCTTCTGTCAGCTGACTTGGGCCTCCACATAGTCAAGCTGTATTTTGAGCCTTTAGATTGATTTTGTCACTTTTTTAGTTTTGATTTGGTTTTTTGATGAGTAAGCACCACATTGTTAAATTTTATATTACCTTTCGTTATTAGTAATTTTAACAATAGCGATGCTTTGATGGATTATGTTCATGTCAGTTCTAATTTCATTGCAAGTTGTTTTAAATTGTTTTTGTTTGAAAGTTAATTTTAATCTTTTACTAATGTTCAAAGCCTTTGAACAGGTATTTCAATTACATTTTACTTGTCAAGTTTGTCTTTGAAAACAATTCCTTTAACTATACTATAATACAGTTTGATTTCGTCATAGCCGTTTTACTATAAAATTTCGTGTAGAATTCTCTTGACTATGCAAATTTTAAGTGTACGAGTTGTCGATTTTTATCATTTTCACTTTGAAAGAGAACGTCAGCTTTGAAAAGTAATTGCTTCTCCACATTTCATTTGAAGTTAGTGAACTACTTTTGAGCTGCACCTTTGCCCCTGAAACTTCTTAATTTAAAATTTTTTCCTTTTGTCGTGAATGACTTTTTTGTGATCAGTTTGCTTGAGTTTGGCGGTAGCCTGACTTAAAACTAGCCCATCCACTTTTATTTCTTACCCTGGAAGAAAGTATGAAATCAAAAACTATCATTATTTAATTAAATGTTTACAGATTTTTATTTTGTTTGATTTAATCCCCAAAAAAAATCATTAAAATAAGCGATATTCTCATTTATTTTGTAGAACTTTCCACAAAAAATAAAAATCATCTTGCCAGGCCGATGATTTTTAAAAATTTTGATTGCTTAGAATTCACTGGATCGTCAAAATGTGGATCCTAAACATTTGTTATGCAATTATCGGGTTGGCGGAAATAGAAACAATATCAGGTATGTCAACTTCCAAAGAAAGTAATTCTCTCTAAAAGTAATTTTTTTTACCAAAAATGTCAGTGGCCAATCAGCATAATTAAAAACATAACTAAAATAGTTAAAGGGTAATAGAAATAATTTTAATTTTTCAGATGAATTCACGTCCCGCATTACTTGGCAATATCAAAAATTGGAATATTTGTGGTTGTTAGTGTATTTATATTACTAAATTTTTAAGAAATTGCCCAATGGAAAAGAATTAAAAAAAAATAGTTTCCATGAACCAGTTCGAACAAAAATCTAATCAACTCTAAACTCGATAAAAATACGAAATACAAAATCTGATTTTTAAATTCCTATTCTTTTTGAGGTAAAGCATACATAAAGTTTGACCATAAACCCACAGACATAAATATTTTAGAAATGGTCATGGGACTTCAAAAAGTATAAATTCAAAGAAGTTCTCTACTATGATTTTGTATACAAAAATAATACTTTTTCGTGTATTATTAAGGTTTTTAGAGGGGAAAAGTATTGGTAAACCTCACAAATCCTTACGGCGAGGAAGAGTGCTAGTGTTCTTAACGTAAGGTTTCACTTATTTTCCAATTTGGGATTAAACTTAAAAAAATTTAAAAAGAATTGAATTTCTATACAGTAGGAACTCGATACGTGAACACTAAAATCCAAAAGCACACCAACTGAATATATTAAAAAAAATTTAAATTTGGTATTGTACCAACCGAACTATTTCACAGTAGGTTATTTTATGTAGTATTTATACAAGACATATCTAATCAAAACATTTAAATAAACATACACGACAATAAATTTAAAGATATCGAAAAAAATATATGAAGCAACTCAACAATCTCTATTAAAGGTTTTTCACATCGTACAAAAATGGCTGGCCAGATAATTCGGCTAATTCAATTAAAAAAATTGTAGGAGACGGTTGGAAGAAGAAGGGGTTTAAAAATTCCAATCCTTACGTAAGTGCAGAGGGGGATCTTTCCAAACCTTACAAACTCTTACATGGGAGGGGGATTTAAAAAATTGTTCTCACTTAATTAATGGAAGCTTCCATATTATGATAAAGTAAACAAATATTTTTTTCTCTTCTCTTTGAAGGTGTTTGTCAATCTGTCTAAAGGTGGTAAATTTACTCATTTTGATGTTAAGATTACTTTTAGGGAGCCATCATTTCTGTTCGATGTTTACTATGTAGATTAATTTGATTTTCTGAAAGTTTTGCCTTTTATCTGAGTTTTATATGATTTTCATTTGCTCTTTATCGAAAATTTTTCAAAATTAGGACTTCCTTTCGCAGTACAAAAAATTTTCCGTAATTTATTTCAGTACCATTTACTTTTGCAACTCCAATCGAGAAGACGTACATGCTTAAGAAAAAAAAGGACTATTGTTCACAGTATTGATTTTGATACGTTATCTGTACTGGTTTTTACTATTCAGTTCCACAAGTATTAACTTATTGGAGACCCCATTAACCTGATAGTTAGGGCGATAAACTGCTAATGCTAAGGTTCCGATTTGAGTCTCGTGAGAGTTTTACTTTTTTATGAGCGTCTCCGTGCTTCGGAGCACGGAAAAGGACGTAAGTGATTCCATTAGATTTTTTTCTTTCAGAAAAGTATTAACTTTAAATTGTTATTCCACAAATAGTATAAATTATATGTATATAAAATAGTTATAATTTACTGTAAAATGATTTATCCGTAAATCCCGAATGCCGGAAGTCGACTACGAATTCCACCAAAATGAAAAATCAGTGAATAGTGTTAAATTAAACATTAATTATAATTATTAATTATTACTTTATTCAAATTGCTTTAATACCCACTTAAATCGTTTGAAAACAAAGTTTGGTAAATTTTATCTTTAATGTAAAGTTATTTTTAAGGATTTGTTGAAGCTTGTTTAACTTTTTAAATCCAGATGCGTTGGACACAATATAAATATATGTAATCTTAAATTTGCCCTATGGCTTAAAAGATATTTTTAAATTACTCAAAGAGGATTTTCTGCATTGATATTCAAACAAATGTTGTAAGCGAATTATAATGAATTTCGTATATTTTTAGAGATTAAAAAAATATTATGTAATTTAACGCCGAGCTGTTGTTAATCGAGTTTATGCGTAATTCTATTTTACTCGTATATGTTCATATCCCTAGCGGAATTATTTCAAATCCCAACTGTTTAGTCTATAACTCGTAAGGGAACACAGCAAACCGCCGAAGAAACCGTAAAAGACTGTCTTTAAAAACTGTATAAATAGGGAATAATAATATAATATAACAATAAATTTAAATTCAAAAATTTTTGAACTCTAAATACGAACATCGCTATGAAAACATGTAAGCAGCAAGGACCTACAGGAACAGGACCTCGCTCAGATTAGTATGCACGTAACACCGTGTCCCTGTCGTAAATCAGTCGTCGACTAAGACCCCAGGGTTTTTGCTCCTGCCTGGTTTTTAATTGCATTTTAAAAGAGGAGCAATGAAACGAACCTGCATTTTTAGAATTTTTCTTTTGTTTTTTATTATTTACGGCTCTAGCATAATCGCACGAACTTTGAAAATACTATAAAACTTTGATATTAAAATTTATCCCTTAATCCTTTCCTTTTCTTTGCATTCGAGTAAGTAGATTTTATGAATTACAATAATTAAAAATGTGCGAATAAAAATACTTTGTGACGTTTTGAGCTTAGACTTGTTTACTTCGGATTTGAACAAAATAAGATGATTTATATCAAAGTATCATTGTTAAATAATATTGACAGTTCTAGTAAAGTCAACAAAAGACATTGATACTCAATAACTTTTCTTGCGGTACTCGCGTCGTAATTGGCTTAATGTGTAAATTCAGGCAATTTATCTCTACTCAGCGAGATCTATCACTTAGGAAAGCGTAAATGATGTTAATTAAATATCCAGGCGTTTGTAATTGAATCAGTTTGTATACCAAACCTTTTTACTAAATTGTCTATTTAGATTTTAATCAATGACGTACACTTAAAATGGTCAGGGGTTACTTTCATGCACATTCTCAATTTTTACTTTGCATAATTAAAACTAATAATCCATTATTGTAATTAAAAAGTCAGCCGTAAAACCATTACATAAATTTTATTGGACTTTGTAAAATGGTTATTATTTTTTGAATTTTAAAATAAAGCTATTATTAAAGTAAAATTTTCAAAATTAACAAGTTAACTAAGCAATAAAAATAATTATTTGTGAGATTTCCGCTTTGCTTAGTTAACCTGTTAGTTTTAAAAATTTTACTATTTTAATATTAATTTAAAATATATTATTATATAACTTGAAATACAGCTATGGTAAATTAACAGAGTTCCCTTTATATTTTTCCTTAACAGTTTCTTAACCTAAAACCTCAAAATTGTTAAAGTTTGTTATAAAGTAAGTTATTTTTATTTTATTTTTGAACATTTTTTTTTATAAAATTTCAACTATTTCAAAAATTTAAGCTGACTAGTATTTTTTCAAGTTGATAATGTAGGTTGGTATTGCATCAAATACGTCATTTATTGCATGTCCCTTAAAAATAAATGCCTCGTGTAAAGTAAACATGCGATAAGTTGCAGCAACTTTGGGCCTGACAAAAAATCCCTGCAACTAATCGTAGCGATCGATCGCATGAAAAAATATTCCCCCGTGTAAAGTGCACTTTAATCATTTAGTTAGTCACACTATAAAAATAATTCATTCTGGTTTTATTCGTAGTACCCTATGTCATAAAAGCTCGATGTAAATGGTGGTTAGCGAGGATGACGGTTCACTTGAACTCATGAAAGCGATTACCAAATTACGATAACGTACAGCCAAATAGATTTTAAATTCTTTGATCTTTTTATTGCAAAAATCAAAATCGACAATGTTATTACATTTTTTTGTGTATGGTATTTGCCTATCAATTCTGTACAGCATGTAATGCAGTTAAACTTCAATTCTTTCCAGTGTTATTCAAAACAAACAGATATTTTTTTAAAGAAAGAGTAATCCGTTAGCTTAATGTTTTAAATAATTTACGCTTCTTTCTGTTTACGGCAATATTTTTGATTTCAGAACATAAATTGATTAATATAATACATTATTTACTATTTAGTATATCGTCCGCATAGTTTTGGCGTAACTCATGTTTTTGTGATTTTCATGGATTTATCAAAAATAGTTGTAGAAAAATAAAAATATAAATTACTAGTAAGAATCTCTAACTGGTGATAGAAGATAAGAACGAAATAAATGCGAAAACAATGAATAGCTGGAGTTATTTTATCCGGAATGAGAAAAACTAAATAACGATTAAGCCTGTGGAATTGTTGAAGTGTCTGCCGAAATAATGAAGGCATTGGGTGGATTATAGAGTACAGATACTTCTAGACATTTGGACCAAAGTTTAGAGAACGGAGCAATGCCTTTAGCGACTAACGAGTTCAGATTTATATAGTTAAACATTTATACTTGTACAGGTCCCCAGGAAGGCAAAACTTACGGAGATCCAAAAATAGATGGAACGAATAAAGGAAACGTTACGAGAAAAATATGTAAGAATGTTTTCTTCTAAGTTCGAAATCTCTTAATATACTTTAACTATTTAAAGTTTCCTTCAAATTAATTCGATAAAACTCTCATATGCAGCAACACTATTAGAATTTTATATTTAATCTTCTATATATTAATTATCACCAACTTATTGATTAAAAACTTCAGCTATTAATTTCAAATTCTAAAAGTTTTACCTATTGCAATTTTTGCACAAAAATCTATTTTTTTGGACGTTGCAACGATTCAATTACTGAATTAACTTTGAGTTTTTCAATCCAAGTATGTGTTTGGGTTTTGTATAGGTCATTGTCTTGGATATATTTTCTGTACCGATTTTGTTTGTAACTTTGAGAAAATTATCCGAACTTTGTTTGAAGTATTTATTTATTCGTCCAAGTTTTGACATCTTGGAAGAATTGGTTATCACTGAAATTATTGAAACTCTCTAATAACCTCTTTAATAACTAATACTAAAACCGCATTGTGTTAATTCTAAATTTTAGGTTTTTTTTTTTGGCGTTCCTTTTATGTACGTAACGATCCGCCTTTTGGATCAATGTTTGTTTTTAGGAATTCAACGTTTTAAGCGCTACTTCTGCACTAAAATCAATATTATATTTTTGACATTCTAGATTCTTGATATACTTTCTGTACCGGTTTTTTATAAGTAAATTTGAAGAAATTATATTATCTTCATACGATGGATTATCCGTCCGTTTCTGTTACATCTCCTTGAAGTAGTACCATAAACGTTCCATCGACATCCGGAAGGCGTGATTTTAGCTTACCTTTACCATCTTGTTTGGATCACCAGTACCATTTTCGGTATATCATCCTTATCCATAGCAAACGTAATATTATCACTCGTCCCCTTTAGAGTGAAGACATCCACCAAGCTAAAATCTTTGTTTGTGGATTTCATTAGTTGATGTTCATATTAACCTTTAGTTTTTTTTATTTTGCGCAAAGTAACTTATGGGCCGTTCTTCTGAAAGTTTTTGCTATACCGATAAGATCAATAACTATTTAAAAATTTGTTTATTTTAAGAACTGTAATTTTGTTACACTCACGGTATTACATTGACAATTAGTAAATTCAGTGCGTATCTAAGAGAAAATACACCAATATTGCGCCAAACTGATTTTTTTGAACTCAATTATTTAATCTGAAATTTTACGAGTCAACCTTCTTGATACTTGCGACATTAGACCCGGTCAGTTCCTTTGTTTTCTAGTAGATAAATTTTTGCAGTATTTTTTGGTGTTTGCTATTTTGATGTTATGCGGGGTGGTTTCAAATTGCGTGGCGTTCAAATCACACCGTTACAGCTTGCTCTTTGGAGCGTATCACTTAAAACCCCTTCTATAATTCTACATCATTGGAAAGAAAAACCGGCTCTGTACTCTATCGTTAGCGTCTCCTGTCTCTACGAGCTAGCAAAGGCGCAAGTATTTTCTTTGCCAGCCGCCCCTAAAATTAGTGGCAGATATTTGTAAAAAATTTATTTTAAAACAGAATTTTCTATTGTCTTATTTAGAACACTAAAATATAGCCAAAACACACTAATCTAACCTTATGTATGAACTATTGCAAATCAAAATCCTGTATGCGTAGGATTATTGTCCCATTATAATTTAAAATTGAACACTGTATTTTTAAAAATTTGTCATGGTACAATTTTGTAGGCATACAATGGCTATTAATTAAAAACTGACCGCTGTATTTAAGTTTTAATTCAAATTAATTAATCAATTAGCAAATTAAATAATTATGAATTATAGTCGTTCGCGTTTCAATTTAAGATTTGACTTTAAACCATGAATGTATTGATGTGGATATTTGATTATACCTGGGATCTTGAAATTATATAATGTTCTCGAACTCGGACTCGATTGGATTGTGGGGATGCAATATTAGATTCTAATTCACAGTTATGTGAATCCGACTTATTGTGGAATGTAATAAAGTCACAGGTCATATAATTTGGTGGCTCTTTTATATAATTAATCGATTTATTTTGTATTTAATTCCTTCAGTTTTCAAAATACGGTTGCAATATATTCGAATTTTATAAGTATTATGTAATCACTTCTAATTATAAAATGGCAATAAACTCTAATTTAATGTATTTTTTAAGACATGTACATATGTAGGTACCAATGTTCTACTTTACATTATATGATTAATTATTCCTTAAACTAATAGTTATCGTTTCGAATCCTTGGTAAATAGATTAACGAAATCCCAAATTTGAATATGAATTACAACTCTACCTAAATAAATAACTTCGATTTTCTAGGTAGGAGAGCAACCATTTTGCAGCGCACATTTGAAAGTTATAATAGTTTTGAGATTCAAATCTATGATTAAAATTAATAACATAGAAATAATTAAAAACGTTATTGTCATGTATGCATATAATAATTAGCTGATTTTCTAAATTTAAAGAGTTTTTTCTAAGTGCTGTGGTTCAAATTCCACGTTGAACTGTAGTTTTTACCTACAACGACACTTAATTTGTTTATCAATAAAAGTTTACTTAGCAAGATTTGTTGTTACATTGGGGTAGTAAATAAAATAAAATAAATTAATTAGGCAATAATTAAGATCTCAAATTAAAATAAAGTTCTGAGTTGATAAAATAGTTTAAGGCAAGATTTAAGGGAACTACGAAAGATAATTTATCAAAAATTCAATTAGAAACAATAGACTGTGACTATAATAATAAATGGCATAATTGTAAATATTCATGAGGCAATTCTTAATGAGTTAAAACTTTGAGCAATTTTATTCCTAAGCAAAATGAACATTTAATTCGAAAAGCGTATTTAATTTAATAAATACGGTAAAATTAACGCAATTTATTCTAGTCTAAATTTCATTTACTTTGATTTTAATTGTGTTTTACGCAAATTTATATTTACAAGTTTTTCTATAATTTAAATCACTTCAAAATTTTGTATCATGGCAAAAGAAGAAAAAATTATTATTTGCTAAGTGTTATATAGATTTTATATTGTCAGTTGAAAGACAATTTTCATCTATTACGTGTAACATGTTACAATTCATATAAAGATAAAACTACCCTCTAGAGCTCAATCTTGATGAAGTGTCACATTAGTTTGAAACAGCTGTCCAAGATTTGTCTAATTAATGCGTATTCCACCACATTGTTAATTATGTTCTAAATGTAACTTTAGTGACTCGAAATTTTTTAAAAATATTAATTTTGTACGAATTATTTAGAAACAGTAATTTCTGATGATGAAATTCTTAGAGCTTTGAAAAAATGAAAATACTATCTACATTGTATTAACAAGGACGAGATTCTCTGTGGTGTCCTTCACCAAATTCGATAATTTCTGAATATGTGGTTTCAAAATAAGAGACCCATATTTCATTAAATGGTTTTAAGAGGTATAATTGCCTTGCAAAATTAAAAGTAAGCATACCAAAGTGGTCATTGTGTTGCTGTTAGTTTCATTCAAATAAAAAAACTGTTATCGGAAAATTTTAGAAAGCAATTATAACTTGAAAAGAAAATATAGTTAAAGTGATGTTTTGATGACCTAGGTTTTGATATTATCTACAACGTGGAATTGATTTCCTCAGACCCAGATTGATAAGGAGTTAAAACAGTTTTCCTCTTTCCTAACCACAAGATACTCCATGAGGGAAGTCCTCTTGTTTACAAAAATGCGTTAAACCCCTGCTCTTGCAATGGGTAAGCTCCGACGGTATGCGAGGGCCGTGAATCCATACAGGTAACCGATAGAGACAACTAAATAAAACAACGAATTAATAGTCTAGATTTATTTTTCCCAAAACAATGATACTTATCAGGACATGAGACATACAAACAAAAAACATAGTAAGTAAAAACACATCTAAAGGCCTGACGTTCACAAAATCAAACAATCAATATCGCTTTCCATTGTGGATGAAAATGTGGCCAACCCAAAATTGCAGTTTAAATTTTCTGACAATGCAACAAAGAACTGCCCGTCGAACTACAGTTGACCCAAAAATAACCACGAATTCCTTCAGGATTTCATCACTAAATAACAAGCATTGCACATCCTTAAAGTTTTAAAACTTATACAGCTCCGCACAAGAGGATCGTATTCATCTCGTCAAAAATATCCATTGTTATTGGGAATTCTCCTAACTTTGGTATATTTCTGGTTCAATGTTAACAAACTCCGGCTTTGCATAAGTGTAGAGTCTAAAACTAAAGAACGCTTAAAAATCTTATTAAATAAATGAGAAATGCTGATAACATTCAATTTAAAACAAATAATTTTCAATGTATTTTTAATAAATGTAAAATAGATTTAAATATAGGGCGTTCCAAAAGAGGATGGTGTTAAAAATTACTGTTAAAGTGGTAAGTAGATTTTGTATTTTCTTTATCAATCTGGGTCTGAGGAGATCAATTCCAAATTGTGCATAAGATCAAAACCTAGGTCATCCAATAAGTTGTAGAAATTATAATTTTTGTTTGCTATTTTTTTCGCAACCACGTTAAGACTCGGATTCACCCTAAAAGTGCATTTTTTCCGAAATTTGTTGACCGATCACAAATTTTATTTTATTATTTGTTAATTAGACTTTCATCTTTCATAATTTGTTGTGAAAACTGAAATTCTGGTATCTTAACTGTTGCCACAAACCATTTTAATTTAGATGGGTGGCATTACAGTTCAAAAGAGCCAATGACAAAATTGCATTCCAAATTTATTTTTAAAGCCGTTTTTTAACCAAATTTGTAGACCGTCTACAAATTTTATTGCTTTTATGTGTATATGGCATTGTTATTTTTCATAATTTACAAAAAAAATTGTGAATATCGCAATCAGGGTTGATTTACTCTCGCCGAATGTGGCATATTCAAATTTTGTAGAAAAAATTTTATACATCTTTTGAATAAACAATTGAAAACTAGAAAAAGTAATTTATCTAGTATTTTAGAAACCGTTGACTTGATAGGGTGGAAATCGATCAAATTCTGATTTGAACTTGTTTTGAAATGGTTGACAAATTCTTGTGCAAAATTCTTGATTTACATCATTTTTTAAAATTTTGTCTTAATCAATATTTCATTCAGGAAGTACAAGCAGAGATATTCTAAAAATATAATTTAAAATGTATTTCATTGTGTACGTACGGATGGATACTTAAGAAATATCACCCTAGGGAAAACACTAAATAAATAAACTAAAAATAATAAAATAAATTTTGTTTTAGTAACGTCCAATTTCGAAATAAATTTGAAGAGAAACATTAATTTGCTTTATTACAATTTTTTGTGCTGAAAAATATTTATTGGAAATTTTATTAAATTGAAGTCATATTTTATTTGGGAATTTTTAAAAAATTGAAACTGATTTTTATAAAGTTGAATTCTTTACACAAAATATCTATACGGCAATAAAATTTAAAACATGTTTATAAAAAGTGTTAGCATTAAGAAGCTTTGGAGTTGAATGAAACGTTGTCTTATTTACTTTGAAACTGTTTTTGCTGTATCATCCATATCTGTCAGTTGGATAAAGTAATATTAATCTTAAAAATGAGTAATAATCGTTTTTACGTACAACAAAAATTTAGAATACTACACTAATCTCTTTTTTTCTTAAAGATGAACCTAAATATTTATAATATATGGCTATAATGTTTGCATTACATTCATAAATAAAACAAAGTAGTTTTTTATTATTTCATACTAAAGTGTCTTAAAGCTCTCGCAAAATATTACTATTGAACAAAATAATCCTACCGTAAGCGTAAGGCCGAATTAGGTTTATTTATTTTAATTTTTTTATATAAAAGTTTTTAGGGAAGTTTTTGCAATTAGTAAGAAGCTTACTTTCGTTAAATGTGCGCAAGATTAGTGCCTTGCTTTTATTTAGATATAACTCATTTAATACTATTAACTGATAATTCATTAAAACTTCATTCTTTTGTATTTTCGTTTGTAAAAAGAACCTACGCTTTAGTCAAGTTACTCAGAGCTTACTAAAAATAAAATTTTATTTTGTAAACTTTCTACCAAACAAACCCTCATTTAAAATTTATTTAGCTGGCCAAATGCTAAAAAAATTACCAATATTTTCCAGTTTGGAAATGAGACTCCAGGTCGAGCAAGGGCACGTCAGCGTCAGTACTTAGTTTTTTAAATAAAACAAAAGCAAATATTTCAATTATTTAAACAGATTTTTATATTTACACAAAATTGAATTAATGATTTAGGGTAAAGTTTTTACTAAAGCGTAAATTAAAAAAAAACAAAGTGTTATGTTGCACCTTAATAACCTTTTTAAGGGTGACAAAGTTTAGCTTAAAGCAACTCGACCGTTTAACCACTACTCGTGATTTATAGTTTACACCTAACAAATTCTTTTACATAATCCGATAAGCAGCAGCAGCAATTTGTCATATAGAAATTTTGAAGAAAAAGAACACCATTTATGAGTCAACATGAAATATATCATTGTGTGTTTACGTTCTTATATTAATTTAAAGGGCAGCAGAAAATAAGTTTTTGCACTTGTAAGTGATTTATATTATAAAATTTAATATTTTGTTCAAAAACTTTATGGTAAGTAATTCATACCGATTAGTTATTTGTACTAAAATTTAAAACTTAACAAGCTAAGTAAATACTAGTAAATTCATTATAACTCATGTAACGGCGTACAGTGAGCCAGATTCAAATTTTATTTAAACAAAAGTTGTTTTCCATGGAAGCTAGGAAACATCGTAGAAAAACGTTGCCTAAATTAATCTAAGCGTAATCTTCAGGTGTATTTAAATATTATAAATGCTGTTATTTAAAAAATAAAAATCTACAACGAGATATACATACATACATAATGTAGCCAAACAGATTAAAAAAGACGAAATATTAGCAGAGTAAATCAAGCTAAAAAAGTACAATTTCTTTGGCTACCTTTTAGAGAGCTCTAACGGGTGTAGGCCATGCAATGATTTCTATATTGGTTTACAATTAGGTAATTAATACGACACGATAAAATTAAAATTAAATATATTTAAAACTATATTTACAACAACGTAAACCTTAGCTAAAATGTAAAAAACACAGATATTGACAGAAGACTAGATCAGTGGTACTCAGTTCAGTCTCACAAACAAAAAATTCAACTGCTTACCACTAATTAAAAGTTAATTGTCAGGTTGTTCTGATGATATTAAGAGATAATAGTAAGCATCCAGGTAAAACGGCAGATAATGCTTTCTCTAAAGTTCTCTACATTAATAGAACAATGAATAATTGAATGAATTTTATCATTGAAGTAATGTTCACAATTATTTATAATAAGAATTTAAGTTTCTATTGCCAACAAATGCCGTTTAATAGTCACTAGGAATTTTTACCCAATCGGTGAGACTGGCAAAATTGATGTACCGCGAAGACGTATTCACGCAAAACCTAATGGCCATGTCTAAAAGCATAGCTTTAAATTTTGTTTAGTCTGAGTTTGTTTGTTGTTTTAGCCTTTAATTGTTAATTAAATAAATAATTGTTAATTTAACTGGAATTTTGCTAAATAAATCAATGAATTTTCTGATAGTCAATGGCGATCTAAACTAATCTTGTTTTACTACAACTACACAATCTATCTCATATCGCAAGAAATAATAAAGAAGTTTTTGCGTCAGAACAGTCTCTATGCAGTCTCTAATAGAAAATATACGTAGAGAAGCTCTGATAAAGTGACAAAAACAAAATTACCTGTATACTATCTAACGAGAACCATCGTTAAATATGTTTCAATACTAAGTAAATTTATCACAGTAAATTTATTGGCATACATAATTATGTACATGTGTGAAGGAAATTGGTATGTAAAGTCGGAAACGATCCTGAGATACAGAACTTAGCAACGGCACTCACAAGCTCATAAAAAGAGGACAAAACCTTGATAGAAATTCATAAGAATATGTAATGATAAACAAGGAGATAAGAAAAGCTACGAAAAAGGATCTCAGATGACACAGAACGAAGATTATTAAGAAAACAATACTACAAAACATGAATATGAAAACACCGAGATTAAAATATATCCAACGGGGTAAACAAAATCCCCAAAATTAGAAACTAAAATAATAACTACTTGGTAACGAATAACTCTTCAATGGTTTGCCTTGGAAATATATAATAAGAAATTTGCCTATGGCGAATTTTCCCCATTCCAGTTTCAAGCTTCACATCTTATAGGTCACAACGCGCCATTAGTTCCTGATGTTTTATATTCTGTTTTTACTTTTATTTATACCCGAACACTCAAAGCAATTGTGAAATTCCAAACCCTTTCCATCTAGATAATTAACCAGCTCTGTAATATTATTTATAGATATGCAAATTAC
This sequence comes from Lycocerus yunnanus, assembly GCA_036346125.1. Taxonomy (NCBI): domain Eukaryota; kingdom Metazoa; phylum Arthropoda; class Insecta; order Coleoptera; family Cantharidae; genus Lycocerus; species Lycocerus yunnanus. Next base: position 2,889,277 of record JARFIX010000002.1, read on the forward strand.
CGCGTTATTAAATTAATTCAAGTTTATTTTGTTCAACCCGGTATATTAATAATACAGTTAGTAACCGACGATTTTCTTTGTGAAGTAGATTCGGCACATTGAGATAATTATTAAGTAACACGAGGTGGTTAAGTTCGTATTAAATAAAGACAAAGATTATAGATTTTTAGCTAGCTTATATTGGAAATTTGGAACTGTTTGGTTATTCGATCATCTCTAGTATCTGAATAAAAGGGTATGGATAAATAAATAATAAAATAAACTTTTTTTAACAAATGACTATTTAAATTGGATGTTGAATAAACAAAAACAAATTGCTATTACAGAACAATGTTTTTCAACATTCTTTTCAATAGCAAACTAACAGAATAACAATATAATTGGCGTTAAAATTAAGCGCATCTTGGTTCATTTCATCTAGGTGAACAATATAGCTTATTGCGAAGAAAATATAGGTTTATAGAGTCGTCAATTTCTTAATACGTTTGAAATGCTTTTAATATTTTTATACAACAGCCATAAAAATAAATAAATCATAACTTGCGAAGACAGTTTCAATGTTTTTGTTTGAAATTAAATTATATTTAAACAGAAAAGTTCTTTAAAGCTAAAAATATTCTTTAGGAATTATCTAAGATTTAACGTATTTGACAATCTGGATTTATTATTATACCGCATAAAATTCGTCTCACAAGTTTTAGCTTGCGAAGTAAACTTGAAGAATATTAAACGATGCAAGCCGCATTTAAGACAACTTTCGATCTCTTGAGAATGCAACTCAGACCTCGTTTAAACATTTATCAAAGTTATGGTATATCCTACAAAATGGTTACCTACAAAAGAGATAAAATTAAAATTAATTAGTAAACTGAAAATAGCTAATAAAAGAATTTTGAACCATAAAAATACCAAAAAGACAAAAGGACAAAGTTTTAAGTACAAAAGTACTAAAAAGTTATTCAAAATTATTATTCTATTATAATAATATCGCATAGTGGTACTTTATTTAATGTATCCAAAGAAGAAAATTTGCAAAATGCAAGGAAGCTTAGAACTTTTAAATAGTTAAATGAAATCACTCAACACTGACATCGGATTTAATCTCGGATTTAATTTAATTATTAGATTAGTTTCGATAGCTTACTGCTACTATGTTTGCATATGTATATTATATACAGCGAATTAATTAAAATTTAAACAACACAGGGCAAGATATTAATAATTAATGGTGATCTCGAAATGTCCTAATAAACTGTTATTTAAAAACTTGAATTAACTATCAGACAGTTTAACCAACTCACAGAACAAGAGACTAGAAGCCAGAAAAGACTAACCTAAGAACGTTTTTTTGGGAGTGTTGATTCCAGGATTCAGGATCTGCATATCATTTGCCGATCTGCTTAGAATCTGGTCCAGAAACGATCTTACTCGATCATTTGAGAATTTTGTAAATTTCTAAGGTTATACTTTTATTTAATTCTTTCAACCTATGTGGATCACCTTAATGTTTCCATTAATATATTTATGTTCTTTTTTTCTATTAGATGTGATCTTGAATTTTTTGATACCTTTAAATGTACTTTGATTCTACATATTTTTCGAATTTCTAATACAACCGTCGTCGCCGTCGGTGCAGCCGGAACAAAGCGATTTAGAAACTCCAGGTCTATCCTTCAGTGGTATGATGTCTTAGGGTTTTGTTTGCTTGTAGTACCATTATTGCTAAAACTAACACCGTATTCTAATTTTAAAGCATTTTCGGTAACCTTCTCGGTGTCAGAAATAAAAAACAGCATTGAAACCCACTTAGTGTTCATCCTCTTTCGACACTGTGTTATTCTATTCACTGCTACATAAGTTTTGTTCGATGTTGTTAAGCGATTAAAACATTGGTGATTCACAGCCATTTTGACTTGAAAGCTATTTGAAGGTAGACAATGTTGCACATGATTATGAAACTAGATTATGTTTTTGTTTTTTATGTATTTTGCTAAAATAAATGTTTTGCTAAAAAAATTAACAGTTAACTGAAATAAGTTTAAAAAAACCTTCATTAATTGTTGATAAAATCCAAAACAAAAGTGAAAAGCTCTAGTTAATAAAATTAAAAATAAAGTACTATCCAATAATAGTGTAGGTGATTCTCTAGCTAAAAAGTTTCTGATCAAGGATAATGAAATAAACGAGTTGAAATATCCGATGTACTAACCGTAAAGAAATAAATAACTTTCCACGACTGCATTTTCAACAAAAGTGCTATTGAATTACATTACTTTAATGTTAGATTAGAGCTGAAAACTAAAAATTTAATTTCTTTACTAATAAAATGGCGGATATAAATTTATAGAGAATATAAAAAAAACATTTGCGTGATTAACATTAAATTTTAATAATAAAAAGTTAGTAAAAAAATATCTAAACTTTACATCAAAATGCCAAACTATAATTGGGTAGAAAAAAACAACTTCTTGCCTACAGCCAACAACATGGAAGGAGAACCTCGGGATCACTGCTAAAAAGGATAGGACCTGTGACTTGGTATATTAAATACAGGTTTTGATTACAATTTTAATCGATTTTAATCCATTTTCATTCATTTTGGGATAGTTAAACTGACGAGTTCTTGATAAGATGAAACCACTTTGTACAACGGGTCTTAGACTAAAATTTTCCAAATACTAAAAATATTATTTCAAAAAAATTTTATTCAACATTTAATTAATTTATTGTTATAGTATTTAAAACAAGAATGCAGTAGAAATTTGTAGGGCACTTCCGACGCGAAGAAAGATTCACACAGGAAAACGTCCAAAATTAAGACAAATGTCCACTTAAAACTTTTACTGAACATATTACGAGAAACGTTTTCTAAAACCAAAAGAGAACCTTAGCTATATGATCAGAAAACTCCATGAAAAGTACGCGAAAGCCGGACTCACCATAAACTTAACTAATTGCGAATATCTCATTGTTGGAAGGAATGACTTGTCACTTGAAACAAATACTATAAAAGGAGTACCCAAATGTAGATATTTGGGAGTCATAATAAATAAAGAAGGTAATAGTAATGACAAGATAAAAGAACGAATCAACAAAGACAGAAAGGCTATAGAATCACTGAATTCAGTTCTGTGGAAAAAAATACAAGGAAAGAAAAAAAAATGTACAAAGCTACAGTCCGGAGTGTGAGGATGTATGGTGCAGAATTGTGGGACGTGAGTGCAATTTATAGACGAAAATTGTTGGCCACAGAAATGGACTGCTTAAGAAGAAGTTGCAGAAAATCCACAATGGAAAGGATAAAAAATGAAATTATAAGAAGAACCATGAATATGGGAACTAACATAGTGGAAGAAATTGAAAAGCGACAACTGATATAGTTCGGACATACAAAGAGAATGGAAGAAAGTAGATGGCCACAAAAGGTATTGGAATGGATCCTACCAAAACGGAGGAGGAGAGGACGGCCTAGGAGAAGCTGGAGAGATGATATCAATGGGGCGATGAATTCCAGAAGCATGGAAGAAGAGTTATGTCAGGATAGAAAAAAATGGAAACTGGGAACGGAGAGACGGCTCCATCCGTAGAAATCCGTACATATGTATATACTTAAAGTTCTTTATAATATGTACACACTTTTATTCGAAACATTATTTTATACGATAAATCCAGATTTTAGTGTATGCAATTAATTTTTCACTCGCAGTTGCGATTCAATTTTTAATCGCTCCTCAATTATTTATTAATTTAATATATTTAATTTAACTTAACGTTTCGCTCTTGGTTTCTTTCAACTAGAAACAAGACTGCTAGCGTCATCTAGCGTTGGTAGGTAGATGAACGAACCTCAACCGCTTACTTAAACCCAGGAGAAAACTGGACGTACGTAAACGAAGATGTCATAGATCTCTATTACTAAATAATTTTAAAGAAACTAAAAAATTAGAAAATTCACGAGTTATAAAAGCGAATGTATTTTCCAAGGACTAACAAGTCGGTGTTCAAGTGAAAACATTAGTCTTCCGTGTCAATCGGTTTGTAAATTTTCCGAGTGATAAGTTTAAGACACCATTTGAGTCAGCGTGGTTATTTTAAAGATGTGCAATCACGTCTAAATTTTTAGTCAAACATCGTTATTACATCTCTTAATGGTCAGTTATTTTGACACAATTCAATTCGGAAGTGTTCATCAAAGATATACACCGAGGTCATTCACCTGTTTACAGATTCCTATTGTCAACTGGAAATTATTGCAACTACATGAACCTGCATTTCACTTCGTTTCATCCCTTTTACCAAGATTGTATACGTATTATTTGAGCTATCAGCTATTGAGAAAATCAGATGCCTTCTTTGTAGATTAGTTACCTAGCTTTATAAATTTCATTGATACAGTTGATTATATGTGTTTTTAGAATTACTAATCAACTTTGGACTAGTCGATCGCATTCCGGAACTTCAGAATTGATACAAAATAATTATTTACTTTACTACACTGAAAGACTGGGGTGTAAGTCAAACCTTACGATAATTATCTTTGTTTTATAATTAGTAGGAGTTTATTTGATTAATAAATTTGCTTTTAAAAAACTTGTAATACTTTGGAAGTTAGATGCTACTATTTTGCAAGGTAGTTCATACATAGTAATTCATAATACGAGCACTGTGTATTTTTTGTGTGTAAAGGTAGTTGAACTTTGGCTAGTACCTGTTACAGTAATTGTCAACAGAACATTTGTGAACTGAAATACTGTCTTTTGTGGAAAACAACATTTTAATTTGTAATTTATCAATTACAATTATCAATTACTTTGAAATATTGTATAAATCTCTTGTTACTACAATTTAGTCTATCCTTTGATTTGAATAACTAGTAAAGTTTTCAATTTTTTTCTGGCTTAAGATATCTCCTTCAAATACATTTTTTTTAATTATTAATTATTAACATCTCTCCAAAAACTTAAGTCGTTTTAAACCCAACGATAGAAGAATCTGCGAATTTGATAATACTCAGAAACTCTCGCTTTCCGACTCAGTACTAATAATACAAAAGCTAAGCCGATGCATTAATAAGACCTACAGTCAACAAATACAAGACCTAAGTATATGTAACAATTTATTTTTCAAGTAATTTTAATTTTTGCTCGTTTGTAATGTAAAGTTTTAAGTAAAGTTTCGTACTGTAATCATTCAAACGTGTAACATTTTCACTTATTAATTACAGGGATTTAATTTCAGGAACATTAAATTAAAATTTTTCGATGCCGTTCGTTATATAATCCCAATGATATTCTATTGTGGTAACTTAGTTGTATAATCTCAATTTGTTAGCTACGACCACAACTTTTACGTTGTAAGTCCGCTTTGTAAAATAAATAACAATTTTGGTCGTGTTTAAAATTTATTTATTTCATTTAAATTTTAAATAGGCCTATTTAACCAACGTGTTGGGTAATATTTTAAAATATGCATAGTAGCGCAAATAAACAAGCAAATTAATCAATATAAAATAAAACCAGATAAATATTTGAAATTTGTTTATAAATAAAATACGTTGACATTTTTAATAGCAGTGAAAACTTGCGTTTGTTTCTACAAGTTAATTAAATGTGTTTTGTTGCATGTTCTCAATGTTTATAAGTTATTACTTCAATAACGAGCTTGCTAGCTATAAATTTAAATGACTGTGTTACAGTAATGCCTCATGTGCATAGTTAACAATCCAAATATCTGATCTTATCCACCCTCTCCAACCGAGCACCTCTGATGTTAATGTTTATGTTTTTTATTGGATTTGCACTTAATTATTATATACCAATATTTTGGTTTTTTGTTTATTTATTCAGAGACAGTGTGAATTACTGGTTTCATTTATTCTATCACACAATATCTGTAAACCCTCCGAATTGACGGCAAAGATATCTGATGAGCTTATATCATCTCCGAATCATCTCTGAAGGTTTAGTATAATAATAATGTCTCTGAGAGTTTATAGAGTTTCATATTGTCAAAGGCTTTCCCAAAGTAAACGAAGCACGTAAATCCTGGTTGTTGCTGATCTAGGCAATTCTGTGCTAGAACTTGAACAGAAAACAGGGCTTCTCTTGTTCCTCTAGGCCATTTTAAAAACCAAATTGAGAACTTTGTTTTCTCAATTTTTCACTATAGAAGCGCACTTATTATTTTTAAGTAAAACTTTAATAGCAGCGCCAAAATTTGAATTTGGAGAAATTAAAAAAAAATTAATTAAAAAAAACAAACAAGTGAAACTAACAAGTGTTATCTTTTTTACAACACATCACCAACGCAAACATTCAAAATAGCAGGGTCGCATTCAGCAATATCGTCGAATGAAAAAACAATAGCAAATAAAAATTATAATTTCTACAACTTACTGGATGACCTAGGTTTTGCTATTTTCCACAACGTGGAAATGATCTCCTCAGGCCCAGATTGATAAAGAAAATATAAAAACTAGTTACCACTTTTTGCAACCGATTTCAAAGCTTTAACGACCCTAACCTTAAAAATGTCACGTGGTAAACTTTAATGCATGACTTGGGAAATTAATGGCAAAATTATGTATAACTGTCAATTTCAGCCATTGCTTAGGTATTGTAAATTTGGTTATACATAGAAACTCAGGACTTTTTTCCGTGTCTGAGTTTGAGTAACTCTGTGCTGACATTGTATGGTCCCATGGCTTGTTGGCGTTGGTCTGGTTCAGTACCTTATCTATCTCTTCTCTCGATACTTCCAATCTCGCCAGAACATTATGGGTCATTACGGGTTACCGGTTATATAGCACTTTCATGTTTTTGATTGTTCATCTGCGTTTGTTACTAAATTACTATTGTTGTTAAAAATCACAGGCCTACGTTTAAATTGTGATTTCAATTTTTTCTAAACCAGGCTCTAGGTTTAACAAATTTTTTGTTAAAATTATTTGTCTGAATGATTTTGGTTTACAAAATTACAAGTTGTACAAATACCCAGGTGGTATACTCCACGTGTATATTTTATAATAACAAGTAAAAACACATTGAAAAACGTTTATGTGCTTTTTGGGTTGTGTGTTGAACGTTAATTTTATTTATTCTGGATTTATATTCAAAGTGACTAGACGTCATTTATAGTTGCTGCGATGTTGGTGTTTAATTTTATAAATTAAAATAAAAAAATCTAAATTGATTTTACAAATAAATAAAATACAATAAATTGGAATATTAAGGTATGAACAAGAAAACTATTAAGTTAACTATTTTAATTAATAAAATTAACTACTTCAGTATTGTATAACACATAAACTTGTTATTATTGAGACTCTCTTCAAACAATGTATCACATACATATGTATGTATATACTAGATATGTATGTACATATTAAATATTTGCTCTCTCAGAAGCTTTGTCGGTGGCTTGAAAGAACTACACTCTTTATCATCCAATGTAATCATTTTGCTAGATGCTGGCTTAAATGTATTGCTCGAAATTTTATTAATTAATTAATTACTATGCTGTGTTACAAAGACATTTATATTATTTTATAAGGGTGAAGAAATGGCGTAAATAATATACATTGAAATGAATTTTAAAATAAAATAGTTGAACAGAAAATATACAAAAATTAAAAATTTTAATTATTTTTTTTTAACAATCACATTTGTATTGGATGAAAATATAGTAACATTTTAATTTGGTACAGTGCTAATGTAAATGAGAATACTATTGGTATCTTAATCTTGTCCTGGTTTATAGGGTGAGCAAATTTACATATTATATGCTTTTATAGAAAACTTGATAACTATGAGAAACATGGAAAATTGGATAATGCATTCTAAAAACCTTTTTTTTTGAGGGAAATTTTATGTGAAAACTAAAATTAGTTTTCGTTTTTTGTTGTAAACTAAAGTTAGAACAACTTTTCAAAACATGTACATATTGGAATTGTTTATTAAATTATTAGATCTTGTTCAAAGCATGTTTTATGAATATAGTACATGCACCACCACATGTACTACATGTTTTTGTCCCTTCAATCCAGGGTTTTTCTTAAATTTCTAAAGACGCCATAATACAAACCTTCTAAACTTGTATTTTTTATCAGATTTATTCTTGGTCGAAATACAAGTAATAACTTCCCTGGAAAACCAAACACGATAAAACATCCTAATTATACCATTTGTTGTTAAAGAAACTGATTTACTAGCGTCTTCTAGCGACATAAAAGGCTTTTCATTTCTGAAACACAGTGAATTCTCTTAGGCCTAGGCATTTTGTTGAGAATTTGGTTCTTCTTCTACTTTTATTTGGTTATGATCTGTTTTTCTTTAGTTAATTTGCCTTGGTGGTGTTTCTATAGAGGAGGATATCTAGCTCTCTCTCCATCGTTTTGAGGGTTTTTCTACTGGCCTTCTTCCATGAAGGTGAAGGTCATCCTATCCACATGTGCGTTCCACACTTTTCTTCTGGTTTTAATAAACTTTGTGATATTCATTATTCCGCATTGTTGACAAATCTCTTTAGGGACTAGGAATTCTATTCATCAGAGTTCTACCAGCGATATCTCTCATTGTTCTCATTTTGGTGGTTCTAAGTAATTGCTTTGCTTTTGATGTCTCAGCACGGGTTTCTGCGTTAGCACCGGTCTTACTGCTGTCGTGTAAATTCTGATCTTGTTTTCTACTGACATGTGTATATTTCTCCAGAAGACGTCCCGAAGGCATCCCGATATCATAGCGCCCTTTATAGTCTACTGCCTCACCTTTTCTTGAATATTGTTTTTCAATCGTTAACCAATCGTTTGTGCTTAAATTTTAATGCTGCTGATACATACTTTTGAAGTATTCGGTCCATTGCGCGGCGCTAGATTAGATAGTTTTTCGTCGGTTTTTCTTTTTCGAACCAATTTCCAAATCTTTGATTGTGCTAATTAATTTGCGATTAAATTAATTCAGGAGCAGCGATGACGTTGTTCTGAATTATTTAGCAAGGTCAAGCTGTATTTTTTTGTATATCTATCTTCATCAACTCAATAATACCACTACGCAGAACAACAAAGGTGATAACTTCAAGACCAACAATCATTGCGGAACCGCTCGTTTTTCTGCTGTTTCTTTCTGGGTCGCTACTTTTTTAGCAAATCTTATTAGTTTAGAAGGCAACTCAAATTTTAGTAACTCAATTTACTGTAGGTTCTTTAATTTAATTAAACTGGAGTAATTAAAAAGACATTTTGATATTTACTATAGACAATACAGGGGGCCATAGCTGAGAAATAACAAGAGAAGCCGTGTTCTTTCTTCAAAAAGGCTGAAATTAACATTAAACCCCACACTGTAAAAAATATTAGTAATAATTTTCAGCATTATTAAATTATTATAATGAAATTTTAAAATAATGGAATTAAAGTTTTCCATTAAGAACTTGATAAAATTTATTATATAAAATTACACATTTTACCATCACACAATGTATTTATTAGAAACTTAAATGAGTTTTTTTAACATGTGTCAAAGTTTCAATGTAAGTACTTTAATATTACCAGCCTCGTGTAAAATTAAAATACATTTTAGAGAGTAAATTGGTTTAAGTAGTGATAAAGTTACAAAGTCACTTAAAATTTCAACTCCATTTGTTGTAAATATGGCTTTTGTACAACGGTTGATGACATCCCATACGTTTTACACCAAATGCAGCCAACTACTACGTTTTAATGTTTTTACATTAAGCACGGCACTAAGTAATAAAAAAGTTATTGCATTTTTTGTAAACTTTAAATGAAGTTGTTAAAAAATGTCACGTAAACATCGTAAGAACCTTTTAATTAACTTTATGTAAGAACCCGATTTACACGGACCGTTTTAGAAAAATTTAAAGACATTGTGATATTATGTTTCTGTAGCACTTCTTAATCTATATTTATTGAAATTGTTAGTTTTAAATTATATTTTTATAAATAAATATTTTTTAATTTTAAATTTAATATGATTTTTCCGCTAATATAAATAATCGAGACGCAATTTTAAATTTTGCGTCATTTGAGAAACGTTAAATTCAAAATCATGACATGTACATATGTCAAAATCTAACGTAGACAAATGAGAAATTTTAATTATGAAAAATTTATTATAAAAATGATGAAAATATTACAAATGCATCGAATAAAATTCGCTCTGTATTTCGTCGAAATCATGCGCCAACATTTAACAGTTGGAAGAATTTAATCGAAAAATTTAAAAAAATTTAGACGGTCTTGGTCTAGTAGTTAGAGCTATCAACTACAGATGCAAAGGCACCCGGTTCAACACCGGGAGGAGTCTATAAAAAAAATTTTTTTCTTTCTATCTATGACCGTCTCCCATGCTTCAAAAGGTACGTAAAGCCGGCAGTCCCCCTGAGTAAATAACTGCCCGTATCAACAATGAAAAGGGTTACAGGGACATTCTTCAACCCGGACTTAGCAACCGTGAGGTCTTTATGTTTAAATCTTTCTTTTAGAGAAAGAAGCTAAAGTCCAGCAGTGAGCTAAAAGAGCTGAAAATATTAAAGAAGAAGATATAGTATTTAATATCTCAAAGATGTTGCTAGCACCTTGTAAGAGGACCACTGGCTTTATATGCCTTCCGAAGCATGGAGACGGTCATACAAAGTGAGCTCTACCCGGATTCAAACCGGGCGCCTTACCCAAGCAGGTCAGTACCGTTTACTGCAATTCATACTATCAATTTGAATCCTTTTTTAATGATTGCATTTTGCATTTTGCACATTTTTTTCACCAACTACTTTTTAGAATTATTGTCAAAAACATCCATTATTTGAAATTACCATTCATCCATTTAAGCGCATTTACCAAGTAAAAATAGATTCCAAAAAAATAAATATTATTGATGACATTACAGGAAATTCCAGATTACTGGTTAGGTGCCCGAACAACCTCTATTTCAAGATTAAGAATTAGCAGTATTGTAGCTCGCAGATAGAACTCAACTTTCGCGGCTTTAGTAGCTTTCGCGTACCAGCAGCATTACACGAATACTGCAAATTTATTGATTTAAATGTAAAACATTCCACCATTTGTTTTAAAAAATCTAATAGTTATTCTAAGTATTTTTATAATATAATTTGAAAGCAGCTGCTGGGTTTTTACAGTCAAATCAACAAACAGGTATGTTTTCGGAAAATAAAACAAATTTACATAGCAAAATATAATCTGCATATTTTTAGTGGTAAATTAAAAACAAAATTATAAATAAATATCTTTCAATAAATAACCATATTAAAACTCCGTAGTTTATTTTATGTCAATATTTTTTACATTTGAAAACGCTTTTGTAGTTTATGACAAAAAATGATATGTCCATTTTTGTTATTTATTGGTCAATTAACGTATATTTTTATCTTGAAATTAAATAACATAAAATATTTTTTGATACGATAATATTACAGGTAGGATTAAATTAAAATTTTAAAAATTAACAGGTTATCTGAGCGATAAAACAAATTTATTATTTATTTGATTTTATTAAACGTTTGATGACAGAAATAATCATTGCTGAAAGTTTACTAATAATAAATTTGTTTTATTGTTCAGTTAACCTGTTAATTTTTAAAGTTTTAATTTAATATGAAATTCTCGGATTAATAATATATTATATAAAATAAATATTTGAGTTAACCTGTACCAAATGCAAAATTACATTCTACATTATGGTCAATAACCGATTTCTCGAATTTCTGGCAGTTATAATAAAATGCAATAGAATAAGAACAAATTAGTTTCAAAATATGTAATGCGGTATTACATTAGAAAGCTCCAATATCAACATTAGCTGCAGAAGCAAAGCTGTCATAATTTTGATTTAAAATAAGATTTAGATTACACATAACCATACTTTTACTGCCAGATGTTAATGCATTCAATTTCAGTAAAATTTTCACGTTTGGTTGCAGCCAGCCAGTTTTGTTGTCTCATTTAATGAAAAAAAGAAGCACACGTGGAACTACCAACCTAAGGACGTGCACTGGTCATATAGAGGTTATTTGTGATGTAATATTAAAATTCCATAATCTTTTCCATTTTAAAATTTTAAAATAACATTATAGCATTATCGATAAGCTATTTACGATGATTTTCTTTTAATGTAAAATCTTAATTTATAATAAATTTTACTGAATATACTCGCTCTACTGCAAAACTACTTATCGTGAAAATGTAAATTATTTTCAGATGTTAGTTTCAGTAAGTACTTTTCTTTTAGTGACTGAATTTTAGACTTATTGTAATTGTAGATATATTTTAGTAACAGTTGCTGAGAAAAACTCGTAAATGTCTAACATTTTATCAGCGCTGATGCTTACTTCCTTCTGTAAGTGGAGTAACCCTCTGTTGTTTTTGCAGCATCTACATCTTCACGTAATCTATTTTAAATGGTTTCTAAAAAACGTTTGCCTTCATGGCATATCAGCTCAATAAGAAACTAACTTAAAAAAGGTTTTACATGAATTATCATGAACTTAAGGTTCAAGATAAATTCAATAGTACATAATAAATATTAACAGAGTTTTTATTTACCAAAAACAAATCGTTGAATTTAAACGTTCACGTAAACTTTATTTTAACGTTTTAAAGGACTTTGTGCGTAGAAATCAAACAGCTTTAATTTGCAAAAATAAAATTTTGGATTAATCACAAAAAATATTGATTCCCTAAATTTTTGGTTTTTAGTATAAGGTTTGGGCGTGATTACCAGTAAAAGTTAAACTACTTTGTGGTAGACCAAGATTTTAACCTGAACTGGATTTAAGACGAACTTATCGATAAATGCGTTGATTGGTAATCCGAGATATTCAGTGCCATTTCGGGAAAAATAAAAAAAATGTTTGTTGCCGTCCCTTCTCTAAAGGCAATAAAGCACTATTAAAGTATAGCCTGACCAGAAATCTCTTCCTAAAATCGAAGAGTATACCCTTACAATGTGGTTCGTCAACGTTAATCTGTAGGTCCCCTAGGTTTAGAACAGTTGACTCGCACACTACATACTTGATATATACTACAAGTTATTATAGGTTTCTAGGACGAAATCATAAATAACGAGAAAGCAGAAAATATGTAAAAAAATCAAAGTTTAGTATTTAATTGATTGTTACCTAATGCCATACAATAATAATCAAGATATGATATATCGGAGTTCTATTTCGGTAATTTTTGCTCATTATGTCACGTGGCTAGTGATATTCGGCGCAATAACTTATCTTGAACCAATAACGTGAGAGATGCAAATTTCATTTTAGTAATTGGTGCACATATACGTCACGTGGTTAGTCCATAATCTAAGGTTAGTGCTAAGGTAAAGCTTCTAGTTTAAAATACTTCGATGATGTTTCTACATAAATCTTTAATTAGCATTTAATTTTGAAGCGTAAATATTTATAATCGGTTGGATATCTTTCAAACTTAACGTTTTAATTTTATAGTGAATTTAATTGGTTCGATAGCCTCCAGTTATTTATTATTATTAAAGGTGTATTTTGAATTGTATTTTTCACATCAACTAGTGACTACTCATGTGAGCCGTGAGCGGCTTAGAATTAAGCCCCGAAGCAGCTCGCCACCGACAAAATCAAGTTAAAATTTTAAAAATACTTTATCATTGAAGATTCGAAAATGTGCAAACCACAGAATAAATCCATCTAACCATAAACTATATTATATACTTTGTAAACGAACGGAAACAAAAAAGGTTTTTTAGTAAAATTTAGAATTTTTAATTAGGAAAATAATCAAACTGTTGTTATGCACATGGTGTAATGAAATAAGGAATATTATGTAAATTGTTTTAAAAACTTATATTAATATCATTAGAACTAAAAAGTTCAATAATCCCTTAGTAATAGAAACTGTAACTGCACTAAAACGTCATTAGGACTAAGTTTTTGGTCGAATACGCTCGCTTTTCTGCGATGTCAAGGCAATTTGGGACTATTTGATTGCGTTTTATGAGATTTTGTCGGTTTCCGCTGTCATCTTACGAAAATATAAAACAGTATAAAATTGTTAAGATGGTAAATAAATTTAGTTATGGCAAGTGTTTCACATTATAATTTCTAGAGTCTATAAAATTCCTATAAAACTAAAAAATTAAAATAAACTAGGTAATTAAATCAAACGAAAATTCCAGATAAGAACTACGAAGTATAAAGTGGGGCAAAGTAATACTGAAACAGATTACTTACATGTTAGCTGATAAGTACGCAATAAAAATTTCTTCAAAAATGTACTATGTGATAAATCTACCGATAACAATTAAGGGAAGCAATATCCTTAAAGATTTCGTATATCCCGCTAAACAAGCCCAGAGGTGCACGTCGATATTAACAGTTTAGATTTGCTTACAATCGTGTTTAAACCATGGTATTTATATTATAAAAATACGAATTTTTGATTCGTTACGAATTACTTTATTTTGCTAAATTAACGTTATAAGTAAAAACTTTTGGCTTTTTATTAGTTTCAATTATTATAATTGGCTTACATTAATATCACCATTCACGGATCCACAATTGCCTAAGGCACTATGCTTGCGTGAGCTGTTTCTGAGAAAGGTAAAGATGCAAGAATTTTGTTTTTCGGGATTATTACTTTGGAGTCTTTGCGAAGTAACTACGGCTCTCGCCAACAAAAGCTTCCCTAAACTTAAACGACCGCCGACTTTCCCGGCCTGCTGCTGTTACTGGCGAAACTTCGGCTTAGCTCTCCGAAGAGCAATTTAGGTGTGACTAGGTGGTCGGTGCTAAATAACCGACCCCTCAAATAATAGAACAAAAATAAAGGCGCCACACACTTTCTTTTTATCGCCTTCGAGATGTAATATCCAAAAGTGAAAAAATAAGGTTCAATAAAATACAGCACCCAGTAAATCGCGTTTAATTAAAAAAACAAAGCAATTAAATAGATCAACAGGCGTATATCCACAAATTGTACGTACGTCACAGTAATATAAAAAAAACGTTAGACGCAGCTGAAAAAAGACAACCTAACCAGATCTGATGTGGTTTTCCAAATAATCATACAATTGGGAATGCTTCCCAATTCGATCAAACAAAATAAATAGGTTGATCTCAACGAATTCGTACGTGGCACAAATAAATTAATAATGAAGGCAACAACTTGCTCCACCCAAAAAAAGTACTGAATAAAACTCTCACCACTATTCATTGAAAATCTTCTGACTTTGAGTCGGCAAGGTGGTGACCTGCGCGATACATGCCGCTAACTGATCGAAATTTTTGAGCTTCTGATTTTGAAATAATACAATTTGATCCCTAAATAGTTAATCGTCCAGGTGTTATTGTGATCTCGTGGTGCAGAATTGCTAAGACGGTTGATGGTAACAACTTCAATGTAGTAGTGTTTTGTTTGAAATCCGTAGATAACCCAAATCTTGATTGCCGTGTAGAAAGTGGCATTTTTAATCCCGTAACCAGACGGAGGCTATTATTCGATGACGAGCAAACTCCAATCGATCGAAAAATAAACGTATTGACTATCGAATTTATCCTCGTCATAAAGTAATGTGTAAATAAACAAAACTACACTTATCCCGATAATTAATTCATCATAAAATCTAAACTGCATCTAAAATTTTGGTCAACTTCTGAACCAAACCACGTATTATTTTTTTAGTTTGTTAGACCTGATTTTCAGAAAAGTTTTAATTTTACCTTTAGGTTTTGAATTTTTGATTCAAAACTTTCAGTTTTGCTTTTACTTATTTTTACACTTAATAATCAATAGAAATCAATGTCGAGGGCAGGATTTTATTTTAAGGGAACAAAGCAGGGAAATACAGGAAAATAAAGACCTTTATTTAAATAAAAAATACTAATATTCTATAAAAAAAAAGTCAGTTTATATTGAGAAGAGAGGACACACCTGAAGTAAAAACACACAATCACACTAAAAGGAGCATCTTCATCTTTATTTATATGAATTATAAAATAGTTACTATTTTGTTTACCATTTAAAAAAATAACTGTAGATACATCTTTTGTGATGCTTTTTGCACCTGAACATTTCATTATCTTGGCCTTATTCCAGGCCTGCCAGCTATAAGTTTTTGTACAAGACTATCCAATAAGAAACGGTCATGACGGATACATCGATTGTAGGTAGACGGGTGATGAGGTAATCAAGTTATTGTGTTCAGAAAAATTGCTGAAAAGTTGGGTAATGAGGAAAATTTTAAGGTAATAATAATGAATAAAGCTAAAAAAATGATTATTAAAAATAAAAAAAAAATATTAAATTGCTTCGGTCCGTTCCTGATGGGTGCACGGAAAATGTTTGGAATGGATGTAAAAGATGTCTCTTCAAATTGTATTGAAAAATTTTCCAATTATATTTTTGAAACCGATCAATTAGTAGTACCCGATATCTCCCACAATGCACAATATTTTATTACATGGTTCAACTGTCATCAAACATGCTTTGCTGTCCATTGGAAATTTATCAGAGAAAACATTTTTGAATGTACCACCTCAGTTGTGAAGAGAAATATATAATTATAGATATAATAATAAGATATGTAATGTCATTAACCGGCTACTACTAACTTCAGATCTGTTGGTAACAAGTATGTAACCAAAGAAAAATATTAAAAATACCGGTTAGCAGAAAAGCTTTAAATATGCTACTTCCAGGCGAAGTAAACCAACAAGGTTGCCACAAATGGGTTTTATGAAGAGTCTAATTTGACGAGTTTGGTGACCATTGAGACTAAGAAGTTTGCAATTTACCTCCACGAATAAAAATTTTAATAATAATTCTTGTTAATAAAAAGATATTTCTAATGCTTTTGATATTTTATTTTAATACTTCTTTGAAAATTTTTATTTTATCAAAAATATCTTACTTACAATTAGATGATTTTAGATAGGAAAATTAGAAAAAATAATTTATACCAACTTTTCGAATAAAATACCCCACTCCGCAGCAGTTGCCCAAATGTTGGGAAGCCTTTTCCAAACCAAGACAATTGAAGCACTACATAGTCTTTTTGATAATGTATGAAATTTATTTTACCCAGGTTTAACATAATTTTGAAAATACAAAAGAGTTATCGCAGAGTTACAGGCTAGCGATATGTCGACGTATTTACTGCATAAAATTTAGATTTTCCATGAAATCAAAATGTTGTAACATCTGAGAATAAATTTAATGAACTTAGAAAACTAATAATTGGATTGATGATCAATAAGTATTGTACTTCCTTAAGAGAATTCTTAAGACGGTAAAGATCCGAAAGCTGCAGTATTTGGGCCACATAATGAGAAACGCGAAAAGATATGAGCTTCCACAGTTGGTTCTGCAGGGCAAGGTATTTGGCAGAAGAAATCCAGGACGGCGTAGAATATCCTGGCTTAAAATCTTAGAACGTGGTTTGGTACATCCACAAATGGTCTTTTCGAGCAGCAGCAGACAAGGTTAGAATTGCGATGATGATCGCCAACATCCGATAACGGATCGGCACCAGAAAAAGAAGAAAGTATTGTACTAGATCGCATATGTATTACAATTATTTAAAAGTTCACGGATCATTCAAAATTTGAATTAGTTTTATTATTACACAGAATAAATATGTATGTAAATTGCATTATACAATCGAGGATTTAAAATAACAACTTTACAGTTTTACATCTACTTTCCACTTATTACTATTTTGATTTTGTATTATATTTAACGCTGAGCTAGAACTAAAATTTATTTCAATAAGGAGGGAGGAAGAATAGGTATTCTCCAGAATACCGAGATTTGTGAGATTTCGTATCTTGGCCATGACTATTTATAATCATAATTTTTCACATAATTCAGATTTTATTTAAAGTAATTCTCAGAGCATACCAAAAACAATTTTTTATTATTTTTCAAACTAATTTTACATTAAGGTCAATAGCAATATTGTAACGGGTATTTAATAACCAACGCTGAAATGGCGACAGCGAAGTGTTTGACGGCAGAGTAGTGACGGTGAGGTGGTAACGGCGAAGTGGTGACGGCAAGATGTCCTAGACAGCTTTAGGTAAGCGTCCTTTTCTTTTTGAATACTTTCACTATTCTAATGCCCGTACTAATAGTCACTTCTTTTTAGTTTCCGCCAATACACAGATAGGCCAAGAGACGAATCCAATTTTATAAGAGGACTGTGGCGGATTTGTCTCGAAAGTAAAATAGTTAATCCATAAATTATTTAGCGAAGATGAAAAATGTTATAGTGAACATGGTATTAACTACCATGAAGCGGTATAATAAAATAGTTACAATTATTTCATTGTTTTTTTAGCATTTCATGTTATATTATGCAGTAACAGAATTCAAATTATTATTAATTAATCTAGGTAAATGTTACGCTCCCCTAACAATGTTATATCAATTTGCAATTTGTATATGTAAAGTTGTTTGCTGTTAGGAAATTTACACCTTTAGATTGCATAAGTAATTAGAACAAAGCAATATTATTGAAATTGGGAGCTATGCCAAATAACATACGCAGTATCATGAGATATCCAACAAGAAGAATCCGTTGAACTGTTTCGTAATTAAACGATTTGCCTATTGTTCCACTAGACAACCATGTTCATTAGGTCGATTAAGTTATTAGGACGATATGCCGGACATGCCATATACAATTACACACGAACACGTATGTGTTACACACGGTGCCACTAGAGGTAGACAAACCGATCAAACGAGCAACATCTGGGCTTTAATTTCTCCGTAAATAATTTAATTATACGTGCCTCCGTCGTTACAAATTTGCAAAATTAATGTGATAAAGCCGAAGATAAAGCAGTAATTTCTTCCAGTCTCAACTTTTATTAACTTTGCAAATTATAACTTTGCGTTTTTTGTTGCACCTAATAATGCTTTACTTATTATTTAATCAATATTTTGTTTTCAAATTAACAAAAATTTACATTTTTATTTTATATACTAACAATAACAGCAATATTCGATATTATCACATAATTTATGAGTTAAATCTAATGCGATATATTAATGTGGTTAATGAAACACAGAGCATAAAATAGCTAATATTGGAAAAAATAATTCGAGCATTTACACAAATTTGGTAAACTATGTATTATCATTCACAAGGTACATTTCATGCTTTGTGGCACCACTCAATCGTTTTTTTGCATAATAAATTTAGGACGTTTGACTAATGAATGTTTCATTGTAGGTAACAGCTATTATCTGACATCGTTCGCTATATGCGAATGATTACGTTTAGATATTTCAATTTCGAGATTATCGTAGTTATTCAGATAGCCTCTGGTATTTTTGTTTATTTAAAAGCAGCGAAACGTTTGAAACACGGCCATTTTAAATTCTATCGAACTTAAATTTGACAAAAGAAACATTTGTGTATAATAATAGACCAGAAAAATAAAAAACAAAACGAATATAAAAAATTTTCAAAAATTGTTATTACTATCATGTTATCGAATCCGAAGATTCGAAAAAGGTGAATTTTTATATTTAAAGTGAGTAATTCAGTATTTATACTGACAATTTATACTAAATTTGAGAAAAAGAAAAAACACATCGATTTACATGGCAAGGGGAACGTTCAAAACCAATACTATTTTGAATTTTAAAATTAACCCCTTCTCCACTAGCGACAGCTATATTTTAGAAGCATTTACTTTAAATAGAAATTTCAATCAGTGTTGAATACAAAAAATGAATTAATCCAATTTGATTTAATGACAATGTTTAATTTCAATTTAATCTGTCAAAATCCACTTAAAATTAGTTTAACTTAAAATTTAAATAGTATTGCTTTTGAAAGTCATCTCGCTATTTGCTTCAAAATGTTTTAGGTATTTTTATAAAGGTGTTCCGCAAGGTTCACACTGCGGACCAATTCTCTTTTCTATACTTTTCTGAATAGCTTTTGGACATGCAGCTGAACCATGACTGCAATTCCATAAGTTTATTTTTTGTTTCATATAATTTGTATTTTTTTGTTTTAGTATTGCGTTATGTTACGGTCCTGTTTTGAAAACAAGTATACTTTTATTTGTTTGAAGATTTCTTAAATTTAATTTTGTAAAACTCCCATATGCGAAAACACAATTTAAATTTTATATTAGTTATCACCAAGTTGTAGATTAAAAATTTCAGCTGTTGATTTCCAATTCTACGTTTTTAAGTTCAGTTAAATTTTTAAGTAAAGTTAAGTTTTAGGTATTGTAATTTTTGCACAAAAATCTATTTTTTAGACGTTGCAACGATCCAATTATTGATTAAACTTTGAGTTTTTTTCAATCCAAGTATGTGTCTTGGATATATTTTTTATACCAGCTTTTGTAACCAATTTTGAGAAAATTATCCAAACTTCGCTTGATGGATTTATTCGTCCAAGTTTTAACATCCTGGAAGAATTGGTTATCATTGAAATTGTTTAAATCCTCAAATAACACTTATCGTCTGGATATAATGTGCATGAAATTAGCTCTGCCATTTTTGAAAAGTGAAAAACTGAAAATTATGTTGAGTTGTCCTCAATTTGTGCCGCAAATAAAAATAAAAATTTTTGTGGGTAAAAATTTATTTTGTCGATGGAAGTTAACCCTGCTATTTTTGAAAATTACAAAAATAAAGTCATAATCCTTATACCGATTTAAAACAAGTAAAAAATCACCTTATACGTTTCATTTAGTCCACAACCGGCATAGATAGTGGAATTGGTGAATAAAAAATAATTTTCGATAATTTGCAAAATAATATCAAACAAGTTGGTAAAAAAAGTAAAACAATTGGTTTATTGTCATCTTGTTGAAAATACATAATATATTTTGCGCATTTTAATCTTTAAAATTCAATTATCAATTAAGATCTATCTGATGAGGATTAACAAATTCGAAATATACATGATCATCTATATTAGTACCGTAAACCGGGGCTACTTTGCACCACAGGTGGTTACTTTGCCCCAAAGACGAAAAATGTTGCCGCGCAACATGACAGCAAACCAATGAACTGCAAACGCCTTGTTTTGAGTTTATTCGATAGGTAGCACCACTAGGAGGGTGACACATCATTTTCAAGCCATTCCGCCATATTGGACAGTTGATTTGTATGGCTTGTAAAGTTGAGTCACATTTTGGTGATATTTTACTTTAAAAAAAGTGGTATTTTCAACCCGTTTGCAGACATCTAAAGGTAAGCAAAAGTGTTTATTTATGGAGTACAACTATTTGTTAACAAAATTACATTGCTAAGATCAACCTATTAAGTGTTTTTCACAACTTATAAATTTTTTAGTTTCATAGGTTAGGTTTCTGGTGAAAATGAGGTAACTTTGCCCCAGCCACAAAAGTCCCCTCATTGCTTAAAAAACTTCTGGAAGACTTGGAGCCCAATATGAAAAAATCTTGAAAGCGGATTTAGAAAAACTGGGATACTTCCATGTGACATACAGCCTCTACTAGACAGAATAGGCCAAAAAGCAGTTGAACCCTCAGCTGTGAGCTCAGCATTTTTAGAGCTTGTGCAAACAACCAAATCTCTAATAGGCGATAAGCCCACAAACCCTACAAGAAGGAAGAAAGTACAACTTCCAGCAGGTAAAAGCCTGTCCAATGAAGAAATGCTAGATAACACTCTGATTTCTCTCGCTAGCACAAGTAAAACCTCTAATGAAAGTGTCAAATCTAAGATTAAGAAGCCCCTCAGAAAGAAAAGCCGCAGATGTTATGATGACAGCGATGACATTTTAAGTGAAATGGAATTAAATCTCAATGAAAGTTCAGATGAAGACTGGGAATCGTTCAGTAGAAAACAAATTGAAATGATGGCAAAAGAAAACAAGGAACCAAATAAACCAACCATTCAATCAATAAAAAAGGAAGTGGACACCTTCGTTGTCGTGATTTATCAAGATGAATACTATCCTGGCGTCATTGAAAGTCTGAATGAAGAAGGTGCTGTAGTGAGTGCTATGTTTAAGACTGCGAAAGGAAATTGAAATGGCCAGAAAAAGGACTCAATCCATTACTCTTGGGAAGAGATTGTTGGTAGTATAAATCCGCCAAAAAAAATCAACAAAAGGGGCATGTTCAGCATCCCAGAACTTATAAATGACATTAACTAACCTTTGATGTTCTTAACAAATATAATTCATGATTTAATAACATGTTTTTGTATTCTTTTCATGAGGTTTAATATAGACATTTCTACAGATACCACCTATGATTTTGTTTTTCTTCCCAAAATGCATTTATTGAAAGAATACACTTCTAAAGAGTTGTACTACTCAAATCAAGTGTGTTACTTTACTCCAGTTCATTTTTACTATGAGAAATCATCTATTTTTCCACGTGGGGCAAAGTTACCCGAACCCCCGGGTAACTTTGCTCCACTTTTCAGAAAATAAAAAATAAATAGAAAACATTGTAAACTGGTCATTAAGGTACTTAAACGTGTTCTTTAGATAGTTTTTAGTTGATTAAAAAAGTTCCCGATCATTTCTCTCTGACAACTGTCGTAACAATTATGATTTTGTTCAAAAGAGCCAAAAGTGGAGCAAAGTAGCCCCGGTTTACGGTATCAATAACAAGTGAGTGGAAAAACATTTACTATAAATCTGCTCAACTTGAATTTATTGAATTGCTTCTTAAAATATATTTTACAAGTTGATAATAATATCAGTACTAGATAATGAAATTAGAATTTAAAATTATTAACAAATTTTTGTAGGTTAGTTAGTTCCAGTTGCGGGTTTTCATCCCTGTTCTGGAACCAAATGAAATGTGTTGGTTTTGGCATACAAATATTTCGTAGAAAATTATGTTTACCACTTGATATTTTAAGAATTTATCTCCTTTGACTGTATGCATACAAGTAAAGATGAAATGGTACTTCAGCTTTCTATGCCTTAATAGCCCAAAGCATTAGGAATTCTTTGTGCAAAGTTCTTGAAAGATAAAACACCATTAACAGAAACTTAATGTAAAGCAGAAGAAAGGTGGGTTCTTTTGTTCAAACATTGGTTAAATTTTACAGATATTATCAAAAACAGAAAAATTGTTGCATCTTAAATTTACATTTATTATTTAAAAATAACAGCCGAAATTTCTTAAAACATGTGTTTTTACTTTTCACGACGTAAAAGTTTACTTTATTTTACAAATTTTATACCTAACATCTAACTTTAACTCAATATTCTTGTATTTCGATGTTGGTGTCAAGTACTTCAACAAATATTTGTTTTCCTTCTTGTCAATTTTTAATGTCAAAGAAAGTTACAGGAGCAAGGTAAACTAACATGTTTCCTAAAATAAAATTGAGTAGAAGTTTTACTTTTAACAAAAAATTGAACAGGTTGGATAAAGAAATTATTTGGAAAGCTCTAACTTTTTATTATTGATATTTTTTTTAATATGACGGCGTTATTATTGTCAGTCTAAAAAATATTTATCACCATAACCTAAAACTATAATAATGACAGTAATACCTACAGGGTGAGGCAATTTCATTACGTGCCGATAAAAAAGTAATATTGCAGAAAATAGTTGTAAAAATGTTATTTGCTTGACTTTATTTTGATCTTTTACAAGCTTATAAAAGTTAATTTTTTTAAAAGTGTATTGAACATAAACATTGATTAAAAGAGAAAGGATTGCATTAAGGAACTTTTTCGTTGAAACGTGAGATCAGAAGTTTGAAAATGAACAAGAAAAAGACAGTTGCGTGAAAAACAACAGACTTTAATTATCTTCTGAGATTGGCTACAGAAATAATTCGCGTTATTTCCTTTCATTTACTTCCTCTGTTCTAAACAATTTCTAACGCACGAGAAACTGGATTCTAGTTTTATACGCGAGGTTTATATGTACTATATAAGAAAAGATCGCTCAAGATTGGATAAACTTTTATTTAGTTTAAGAATCTTTAGGATTTATGTTAAAATTGATTATCCAATTAATTTTGCTAAATTTTTTGTTATAAAAACAATACAGGAAACTCTACTTTCCCGATAGTTTCAATGAAAAAATGTTTCTGGACACCATTTGATCGATGTGAGAAATATATATTGTAGTTTCTACCTATAATTTAAAATGTACTAAAAGTTTATTAATATACTACGTATTAATTCAAAGTTTTTCAATAAAAAAAATAATTAGAATATTAATAATAATTATAATTAAATCCGAGCAGTTTCTTGGTGTAATCACTTACTGGTTGTGTTCGTGGCGGACTTCACAGAATTTACTCGGTATAGTGTTCTGGTAGTAGATACTACACGCTCTATTTGACCCGTTATCTGGAGTCAGCAGATAGACATTTGGACAGGCCCGGACAGGGCCGAAGTGGCGGGCACCGGAGGAAATGCCCGATGTTTTTGAGAACCAGAGGTCGTGCGCGGCTTCTCAAATGTTTAATCACAAAAAATACTTTTTAAATTAATTAGTGTCATTAACTTGTTCTATTTTTTATTATTCTAACTATTTTTTTGCAGGTACATGTTTTTCTGAATTTTTTTTTATTTCAGGATCAATTTATTGATTTCATTTTGTTCAAATTTGAAAGTTTAACAAAATTTTAGCGTTATTTTTCATTAAAAGAAACCTTTCGGAGTTTTTTACAAAATATGTTTAATAATATCTTGTCTATCTATGAATTTTTTTACGGACATACATCATAGGTAAAACGCAAAAAATTAAAATAAAAAATAGTAAAAAATGTAGTTAATGCAATATTGACCCATCGGAAGAAAACTGTATTATATAATATAGAGATGGATAAACTTACGTAAATCTGGCAAAAACGTCGTAAAGTGGCTTAAAAATTTTTCAACTTTAGATCCAAAAAATTGCATTTTAAAACCTCATAAGGTACAAAATACAACAATACCTAGGGAATATTTTCTACGCAAATAAAATTTTAAAATTTAGAGTGGGGTTGCAAGTTTTGATTAATCTTTCGAAATAAAAACACTGTTGCACTTCTTGCAGAACAGAAATATTATCTCTTTAGTACTTTTCGACCCTAAAAATTAAAAGCAAAAAAATCAGTTTTTTACTGCTTCTAATACATTTTGATGCGAAAATACTTCTTACGAAATAACTTATTCTGCAAGAAGTGCAACAGTGTTTTTATTTCGAAAGATAATATTTCCCTTATCATTTTATTTTAAAAAAGTTCAGAATTTTTTTTCCTGCTTTATTACATAATTAGACGCATTAGGATGCGTAAATGTGAAAAAATTAAAGTCTTTACAAGGGTGGATTCGAAAAACTTCACTTTGAACCATCATAAAATATTAAATGCAATATATTCGTTAAATCTTTTCACGTCAGTAAAATTTTCTCTTCTAAATAGGTTAGAAATAGTAAAAAAATAATTGTTTTTTATACTTTTAATTTTTGGGATTAAACAGTTTATTTTTCAAAAATTGTTAAAAAGTTTAGCTACCCATTTCATTATTTAAAAGGACGCACTATGTTGCGTGAAACTGAAAAAACGGGCGTGGGACTGAGCAAACGTCACCAAATGGACTCAATGTAGAATCAAAAATTTTTATATTTAGAACTTTTAGTGTATGAAAGTCAAAAAGTTTCTTTTGTTTTTTTCTAAAAAATTTGCTACACTTTTTATTACACATATTGTGTCGCATTAGAATGCCTAGAGTCAGGAAAATGCGTCTATGGCTGACGTAAAACGTCGTAAAATAGCTTAAAAGTTTTTAGAAAGTATTAAAGTTTAAATCGGCGGTAGAAAGGCTAAGATGTTATGGTAGATTAAAACCGAGTAACCGCTAAACTAAGAAGTGGCTGGCTACAAAAAGATTTGGCCTTTTGCTAGCACGTAGAAGGAGGAGATGCCAACGATAATGGCACAGAGCCAGTTCTTCTTTTGGATGGTGCGGGGTTATGCAAAGGGCACTAAGTGATACGCTCCGGGGACCAATCCAGAAAGATGTGGTTTGGGCGCCACGCAGTTTTAAATCACCCTGTATATCAATAAAGACCTTAGCTTCATAGAGTCTTCGATCTTGAGGGGATGATCGATAGCGTTAGGATAGCCATGAACAACTATAGTAAACCGGCGGCGATCGAGAGGATCTCGGATCTGTCCCTAGAAAACCTCAAGCTGAAGGAAGAAGTAAACACTGTATCGGAGAACGTGCCAGAAAAGCTTAAGCAAGTATTGCCCGAGCAAAAAATGGCCAAAAACCTCGAGAAAAGTCCGAAACAAGGCACACAAGAGGAAGCCCAAAGCCAGGCAGCGACGAAAAATGAAGCTGCTGTGAAAAAGGACAGGGCAAGAAGATCATATACGGAAGTCCTGCAAAAGGAAAAAACTAGCAACGAGAGTGAAACATCTAAGCAAGATGAAATACCAAGAGAAGGGGCGGGTCAGGTGGTGAAGCAAGCTGGATCAACCCCAAAACGTAAAGCAAAATGCCCTGCGCTGCTAATTAAAGCCACGCCGGAACAGAAGTACAAAGATATCTTGGAAAATCTCAGAAAAACAAGAGAAGATGAAAGCTGGAGAACAGTGCGCAACGTCAAAAGGACCAGGCGTGGTGACGTCCTGATAGAACTAACAAAAGAGAGTAAAGACATGCAAAACATCAAAGGCAAGATCAAGAAAGCCACTGGCACAGAACCTAGAAACCTGACAAACACCATCTATGTCAGGATTAGTGAATTGATGCCATGGCCGACGAAGAAGAAGTTCTCCAAAGCTTAAAAAGAAGTCTAAGAACGGAGAGCACGGTAACAATCCGATCAATGCGAGAATCTGCATGGGGCACGCAGTCGGCCATCGTCCAGTTGGACGCCAAGAGCGCGGCCCAAGTGATGGCGGGTCCCAGACTGCGGATTGGACGATCAAACTCCTGTCGAGTGCAAGAGTATCTAAGATGCACACGGTGCTGGAGCTCAGCGCACAACAACTACGAGTGCAAACAAGAAGACAGAACAGACCGCTGCTGGAATTGTAGCGAGGAGGGCCATAAGGCAATGGAGTGCAAAACAAACCGTTTTGCATGATATGTAAAGTGGATGGGCACAGAACGGGCAGCAGGAGATGCTGCCAATTCTAAAGCCAAACCACGTGCAAGAAGGAAGAAACACCATTCCCTTATTTGGAAAAGGTGTTCATAGTATGACACTAAACAGTTAAACAAGACGAGGTCACATGGTGTTCACAAACAGGATGAAACACCATTCCCTGAGTTGGAAGTGGCGCTGAAACGCCACAAAAGAAGAGGCAAAGACGGTCACCGTAAACCTGAGCCGACAAAAGAAGAACTACTCAAGAAGCAAAAAGTCCCGAAAGGGCAGAAGATATGCAGTACATTAAAGAAGAAATGCCGAAAGGTGAAACCCTTTGTGTACAAAGGGAGGGGGTTTTTAGTGGGTCAAGTCCCACACTACCAGCAGTACGGGCTGATGGTGTCTCGTAGGAGATTTTCCCCCTTCCGACGCAAAAAAACTATAGTAAACCAAATTGTAGTAATGATAATCCAAAAAAAAAATTACAAAGGTGAGCCAAAATAACGCATTCAAGATGTCGTCGGAAAGTTTATGATACTTCAAAGAGGTGTAAAAGTAAACAGACGGATAATCCTTAAACAATGATTAGAAAATTTCTTAAGAATTGCTTAGAAAAGCCGGGATAGAAAATATATCCAAAATGTTCAAAAATATATGTTGATTTTAGTGCAGAAGAAGCGCTTAAGACGTTAAATTCCAAAAACCAACCGAAACTGATCCAAAAGGCGGTATCGTTACCTGTACAAAAAAACTAAAAGAAACGTAAGAAAGAATAACCCTCACAAATATTGCTGGAGGGTTTTAAACTATTTCAGTGGTCACCAACTATTCCAGGATGTTAAAACGTGGAGGAATTTTCTCAAAATTGCTTACAAAAATCCGATACAGAAAATTATCCAACACAATGACCAATAAAACTCCAAATACATACTTGGATTAAAAAAACTCAAAGTTTAATCAAAAATTGGATCATTGAAACGTCCATAAAAATAGGTACTTGTGCGAAAATTACATTACGTTACACTTTTAGAATTGTAAATTAACAGCTGAAAGTTTAATCTTGAACTCGGTGATAAACATAAATATTCAAATTAAATATAAAATTCAAACTGTGTTGCTGCATATGGGAGTTTTATTAAATTAATTCGAAGAAATATTCAAAAAAATTTGTCTTAAAGATTCATAAAATGTAAAGTAGCATTTTACTTTATGATTTTCTTTTATTTTATTCTCTTGGTATAAAAAAATATCTTTAAAACTGGAGTCTCTCAAAAGTTCGCTAGTCCGAACCTGCATTTGGTAAATGAATAAATGGTAGGTATGTCACGAAAGTCATTATTATTTATAATTATTGAATATTTGTAATTTCATGCAAATTCGTATTTTTTTCATAATAGTTTTCTATGTTTCTTACAAGCAATACATACTTATGTATATTTAAGCCAACCCTGCTTTAAAAAATATTAAAACTCAAACTGCAAAAAAGTCGTCTCACCCCGTAAAGACAGAATTTCGGTAGATGTGGTTTGTTTTGGTTTTGTAAAATTGTTTATTTATTTATAATATCCTAGTAACTACATTTCAATTATTTAAGTTTTTTATTATGGCAAATGAACAATTAATCGAATCAAAAATCAGCGTAAACTTTGAATTTAGACAGAACTTATATAAAAAAATAATTAAAAATAAAAATTTTGCAAAGAATTTTAGTTGAGGTGATAGGTCATCTTAATTTACCATGTAAATATGTTTTTACAACACATTGCCAACAAGCAAGAGTGTCTTCGGTAACATTTTTGAATGACAAAATAGCAAATAAAAATTATAAATTCTAAAAATATCTTACTGGATAACCGCGGTTTCAACCTTTTTGGTTTCAATCTAAGAGTAACAAATTAATAAAAGCAAGATATCCTAAACTAACAGGATACTTTTTAACTTTTACACTAAAGTTCAAGTTTCCGTTACAAAAGCGGTAAGTTGATTTTAATTTTTCTTTGTCAATCTGGGTGTGAGGAAATCAATTTCACATTTATCATGAACGAGATCAAAATCGCGGGGCGCCCTAATTCATGTAATTTCTATTATCTTTATATCATCCGTTTATCTTGTCTGTGGGCGTCCCACACTTCGTTTATGGGTTTCAACTCCATTCTATTATTCGCCGTGTTCACTTTTGCTTTTCTTTCGATGTATCCCGACAGATCCATCTCAGTTGAGAAATTCTCTTTACCATAATATGTAAATTCTGATTTTATTATTTCTATTCTATTTTGAAGTGTGACATTAGCATATTTGTTTTCATTCCGGTCGTTGGCCTGGTTATTAGCGCGATCAATTGCTAATGTAAGGCGCCCCGGTTCGAAGTCGGGTAGAACTCACTTGCGCGCCTCATCCGTACGTACGGACAGAGGCATAGAGATATGTAGAAGAGGTGAAAAGTGAATTGGAGAGAAAAGTGGGTGAAACGACGACTGATATTGAGGACCAATTGAACACAGTAGCAACATGTATTGCAGTAGGCATCGAACAAGAAATAGGTTGCAAAGAAAGGCAAAGGTGGAAAAAAAGGTTTGACAGAGAATATGAAGAGAAATTGAACAAAAAGAAAACAGCAAGACTAAAATGGATAGCAACGGGCGACAAAGAAGACTATAACGAGTATAGTGCAAAGAGAAAAGAAGCAAGAAAGTTATACAAGGTAGAGAAGAGAATGAAAGAAATTGAAGAATGCAATAATAGATATGAAAGATATGAAAGGGTTCTATCAAAACATTAAGAACAAGAGAAAACTAAACGGACTAAAAACGGAATAAAAAGACTCTAAAATGGAAAAACACCATGCAGTGACGAGATTATAGCAGAGTTGATTAAGTATGGTGGAGATGCGTTGCATGATGCAGTGAGTGAACTGGTGAAGAGAATATGGAACAAAGAGGAGATGCCAAAAGCATGGAGCAATAGAATTATCATAATATTGGGGAAGAAAGGAGACGCCGAGGTTTGTGAGATTTACAGAGGCATAGCACTCCTTAATGCGTCATACAAGATACTTTCGTCAATAATATGTACCACACTCCGCAAAATTGCGTAGGTACTGCCCTAGCTACTTGTGCAAGTAGCGGCTAGCTGCTGTTATCGGAGAAAGGCTGTTGGGTCAGTCGTACTTTTAGAATTATTCTGCCAGGGCGCCAAGAGTTACAATAAACCGAAGAAAACACTAAATTACGCAAATTTTGTTTATTGCAACTGCACGGAAGATAATACAAATTCGGAAGGGACACTGAAGGTGTCTCCTTAACAATAAAAAAATAAAAAATTAAAGACCAATTAATGAGAACTGAAGGTTCACTTAATCGAAAAAAAAAATCTTTACAATGCTGAAGGCGTAATTGGTCTCTCACACCCCTGAGTGACACTTCGGAATTTTTAATTCCGTTTTCAAAAAAATTAAACCAAGTCACAATAATCTCCGTCAAAGGCATGCAATGGAAATTGTAATCTTTTACTCACCCAAAATGTAAGATATGATTTTGTTATTAAAATGGCTTGGTTAAAATCCTGTCGGTTCCAAGAAAGCTTTCCCTTCTCCGCAGAATCCTCGCCTTCCAACAAAAATTGGCATGAACTAAAATCAAAAATCACAACCCCATTACAACCCAAAACAACAGACCATATGTGACCCGTTTTGTCTACAAAAAATGGCAATAAAATTTGCATCCACTCAAGAGCGCGCAGAACCAAAATTATTACAATGAGTAAAATTAAATCTTCCTTAATATGCTTTGGGAACGATGTTGAGCGATGAAAACGATGATGCTTCACTGTTTCTAATCCAATGCGTTATCATACAAATAGAGCACAGTAGCTGGTTAATCAAATTTTGATTGGCTCAAAAATCAGGTCTCGAGACACCCCTCACTATATGGTCAACGGTCGTCAGATGTTGACAAATAAAAATCTTATAAGAAAAATTTTCCAATCCAAAAAAACTAAAAAAAATTGAAAGTCGGCATCGATCCAAAAAAATGCAAGGTATTACCTGTAAATATTCGCAATTAGGCTTTCAATAAAATACTATATCGGCACTAACTGTTATTACAGTTTTTTCCAAAAAATTATTCAAACAATTTTTATTTGCTTTAACAAAATGTGTTCTTGTTATCTTGTAACCTGCATATTTTCAAAATCTCATACCAACATTTCAATTCCTTTATGTATAGAATGTTCAAAAATAAATTGAACATCAATTAATTATTGATTTAAAAAGTTTTATTTAGCGTCGCTGGTTGACATTTGCAACGCTACAAATAAACAACAGACTTGTAGAATATGCAGAGAAGATGATCGGTGAATATCAATACGGATTCAGAAGAGGAAAGTCGACGGTTGGTGCCATACAAGTATTAAAACAGATAATGGAGAAGTCTAGAGAATATGAAATCGATATATACTTGCTCTCTGTAGATTTTAGACAAGCTTTCGACAGAGTGAATAGGGGGAACTGTGGAAATATATGAAAGAGTTGGAGAAATAAACCAATCTGATTGGATTGATTAAGATGACACTGGAGAAAACTACAGCTAAAATAAAACGCTGGCAGGCGAAACAAAGGAATTTGAGATAAATTGTGGTGTTAGACAGGGAGACGTGTTATCGGCAACATTATTTAACATCGCACTAGAAAGAATAATTAGAAAATCTGGCTGCAGTGGGACAATAATAAATAGAGAAAGCCAAATAGTTGCCTATGCTGCTGACATAGTAAGTATATCAACAACGGAAAGAGGACTGAAAAACATTTTCAACAAAATAAAAGAGCCAGCAGAGGCAGCGGGCCTATTAGTGAATGATGAAAGGACGAAGTTTGTGAAGTGCCAGAAGTCTAACACCAATAGTATGCAATAGCTGATAATGAGCGACGTAGTTTCGAACAAGTTACGAACTTCCATTATCTCGGAGTGCAAATAAGTAGCAATAATAGTAGAACAATGGAAGTTACAGCAAAGATACAAGCTCTAGAAACAGATCATATTTTGCAAATAGACAGCTACTGAAAAACAAACAAATAACAAGAAAAACAATGATCCAAGTATACAAATCCCTGATAATACCAGTGGTGACATATGGGTTAGAAACAATGTGCTTAACGCCTTTGCATTAAGAGGAAGAGGACCTTAAGGTCTTTGGGCAAAAAAAATGAGAGCAATTCTAGGCCCAAATTATGTGGACGGTGTATATAGAACAAAAATAAACTATGAAATTCAGAGGTAGTTGCACGGCGAGAACAGTGAGATTTATAAAGACGCAGTATGCGAGTTGGCTGAGCCACATTATGAGGAGTAATGATGAAGAGGTAATAAGGAGAGTGATGTTGTGGGTAACGGATGGAACTTGTTCGATGGTGGGACAGTGTGATGGAGGGCTTGAAAATAACCGAGGTGACAAACTGGAGACAAGCCTGTGTTGATCGTAGGATCTGGAGATCAATAGTAAAAAAAATTAAAACACACCCCAGACTGTTGGATTTTTAATGTTATTAACATGATCACTGTCAAAACCTAACTGAATATATTATAATATTGAATGCATCTACTAGGTATCATTTGTACAGCAGATTTTAATGGTTTTTTAATTTTATTTACTTGGCAATGTTAAAATCAGCGTGTGTGAAAGCTTCTTATATAATACAAAATAATATAAAATCAGATAACAAAACTAAAGCGGTTTATATAATGCAATATTACAAGTATTTAATAATTCTGTTTAGCTCTACCTATGTGATGATTAATTTAGAGTAACACTGACAATATTGATCCTAATAAGTTTAATTATTGTTATCAAATTCTGTTTTAGTGCCATAAAAAATATAATACGCGATAAAAAGTGACAAAACTAAAAGGATAAATAGCTAAAAGTGATAACTGTCTCAAGTGACCCTACTTCTCGGTGCTCTAAGAAAGAAGTGTTTTATAAATGAAATTTATTTGTATATACGTACATATTTGTGTTAATATTTGTAACTGTAAAATTGTCTATATTTTTGTAGTTCAATAAGTTTTAAAGTGCCCTGATGTTAAAGTAATATTAGTTTATATTGCAAAATCGATATGTTCTATAAATAAACTGAAAGTTGAATTGCCAAATTTTAGCTATAAGTTATTGAATTCAGTGAACAGTTACAAAATATTGCAGAAGCTTAGATATTGGAGAAACACAGAAAGCTGCCAAAAGCGGATTATAGCAAGACACGTTAAACCAAGGAACGCGTCATCCATAATTCAATATGTGCAAACTGCATTTCCGCAAGTTTCTTCCGTGTACATTCTACAACATATATGAATGTAAACATAAAAAGCATATTTGTTATTATCTAATATATCTTGTTATCTTGATAAAATAAATATTGGCATTATACCCACTATAATTTTAAAGTTAAGATGTGAAGTTTTCCCGGAGATGAAAATCTAGCCTGGTAGATAGTAAACGTAACGTTAAGTAATACCTGACTTCTCGAATGAGAACGGTAAGTACAAAAAGTTAATTATATAATATCATGAATCCTTGATAAAATTAAATCGACCTTCTGCGGATGCTTCCTAACAATTTTATTCTAACAGAGAATTACATCGGGAAGGTTTACGACAGCTGTAAAATGTCGCACCGTAAATGTTGACCTGAAAGCATAATGAATATTTATGAATGTATCCAACAAAGCGAAAAATCAAGCAACTGCCTAAATTTTTTTATCATGTAATTTACATGCAATCAATTTCCTTCAATAATTTTTTCTGCTGTCAGATATTCGAATATAAAATTTTTCACCACCAAACACTAAAAATATTGCGGATAGTTGAAAATGTCAACTTTGTCAAACAATATTTGTGAATTTGGAGAATGATAAATTAAAAATGGGAGTTTCCAAACGTGCGTTGTATAAAGATATTCTGGAAGAAACCAGGCGAAAGATTTCTTTCCACTAAACAGGACCGATAAATAAAAAATCTAAAAATCCCTGTGCAGTCATAAAACCGCTTCCTTGATTGTTATAAAATGTACGTTATGGGGGCATTTTACCGAATGAAGTTCCATCACAAATTTTTTCCATACGATGAAATTAATAATTTTAAAATGAAAATTTGACAACAATAAAAAATCCAACATTTTTTCTTTTCAATAAATAATTAAAAATAAATTGCTCGTCCACGGATTTAAGTATTCAAATATTTTTTCGTGAACAAAAAATTCCGTTCTGATTTTATCCGTTATAGAAATTCTTCATACAAGTTTAATTTGTGCACGAAATTATTTAGGAAGTATAAGCCTACTTAAGTATCTTAGAACAAATTATTATTTAGTTAACTCGTAGACAATAATAATTTATGTAAAACCGTGATCAACAGTAATAAAGCAAGTTTGCTCAAGAGACATAACTTAGAATCTTTCTAATTAAGATGCAGGAGGTAATTTATCAAAAGGAATTTTCATACATGCACGAACTTTATTATTATCTAATGATTATGTAAAAATTTAATTTTTATTTTTAGTAGATGATACAAATAGTTTATTATTTAACTGATGGATAATAAATGTAATTATTATTCATGATTTATTTGTGGCATGAGCGGAATGCGAGTATCGAAATTCACTCGAAGGACTAAACGCTTTCATGCACGATACCTACTATAGTTTTTCTTCGAAAAATTAACCGTGTTAGATAATTCTATTATCTATGACATAGTTACTTCAATTCATGTGTAATAAACGTACTATTCATATTACCAATCAACGAAGTACGAAATTATATTACCAATGTGTGTAATGTGATTAAAACATACAAATTAACTTGTAAAATTAGCAGGTAGATACTACATTTAAATCTTAAATTTAACAAGCTAGTTAAACTACGAAGCGATATCTGAGATAAGCTTATATGAGAAAATTTGATTTTGATTGTTTACTTTAGCTTGTCAGTTCTAAATTTTAATTTAACATCGTATGATTATTAATTACAATGTAAAACGACTAACTGAAGATAATGAGCATTTCAAAGTCGCTATCTTGAACTGCCATCCTTAATAAACTAATCCTCTTGAAGCAAAAGTAAAGTTGTCCGACAGACTTTTTAGCATCACTTATAAAACACAAACTTCATAACTTCATAATTTTAATTAAATAATTAAATCAATAACACACTTAAATTTTTTTAAATTTATTTATTTCAATTTGCGGCAAAATCTTTTGACATCAATACAACAAAACAATCCACAAATTATACAATAAAAATTTAGTAATGATAGTATGAATGTTAATTAAGAATAAAATAATTAAAAGGATTAGAACATTTAACTGGTAGCTTTGCCTTCAACAATGTTATTATATTTCACAGTTATGGTCAGTTCAAATTTCATTGGTTGCAAAAATAGTAAGTTGGTTTTATATTTTGATTATCAGTCTGTCTAAGAAAATTAATTTTAAGTTTATCGTGAAAGAGATCGAAACCGCGGTCATCCAGTAAACGATTTGTAAAATTTATAATTTGTTTCCTTGTTTCTTTAAAATTATAAATCAGTTGTATAGCATGTAGCATACCCCAGTTGAATCACCGCGGTTCAAATCTTGTTTACCTTGGATATACAGCGGTCGACGCTCGAAGTTTTACCAACTTCACGCTGCTGTAGCAACCAAACAGCTAATACTTAGACATGCGTCAGTCTCTTATGTTGTTTACAAGCCTACGGAACCCTACCGTTTTACGTTGCAGTTGAAAAAAGGTTATCCAAATGGAATTCAAATGCAACATGTTATTGCTTTGTATTTGGCTGGAAAATCTCAACCATCTGTTGTTAATGAGCTACGATATTTACATGTGAACAAAATGTTTGTGTATCGGACCATTATACGTTACAATGATACTGGTAGCATCAAAAAACGCCATGAAGGTGGAAGCAACGTCGACGGAAATGATTCGAAAGATAGAGGTCAGAATTCAACGTAATCCACGATAAAACGCAGTTCAATTGGCGAAAAATCTCAATGTGTCTGCTCGTAGCATGGACCGCGTATTAAAAAATAAACTACGATTGAAGCTCTACAAAATACAAAAAGTGCAAGATTTAACACCTGCACAAGAGGCAGTTTGCCTAGCAAGAGGAAAGGTAAAACACTTGCACGTTGGTGGCGAGCTTGAAAATTTGGTATTACCTGGTGAAGAAATTTTACTGTTTAACAATATGTAAACAAACAAAACGATCGTGTATGGTTACAGTGCAAATCAAAAGACAATTTAAACCAGCGAATTGCTCTGCGAGAGCAATGCTTTGCTGCCTTTGACACGTAAGTAATTCGATAAAACCATTGAACATTTCGACAAGTCTCGGCACCATCCCATAAAGTTCGTGAAACTCGACGTTTTTTACAAGAAAAAATTTCCCGCTTCATTTCTTCACAACAATGGCCACCATATTCTCCGGACTTAAACCTAATGGATTTTTCCATATGGTTCATTCTGGAGACCAAAATATCAACTAAAAAATATGCGACGGTTGTCGTAGTGGTAAAAATTCTAATTATTTTTGAATTTATTTGAAAGCTGAAGTTAAACTAAATATTTTAGGTTTACTTTTTAACTTCAATATTTAAATTTAAACATAAAATTACTTATCCTATGTTCATTATTACTTCAATAATTGATTGCCCTTGTTTTACCCACTCAATTTTTAAAAAAAAAATGAGTGACTAGATAGTAAATGAAATTAATTGACCCAAAATAAATTTTGTGTGAAATAATTGTTATTAATTTGTGAATAAAATACCTAAAACTGTAATTGCATTTAAAAACAATTCTTATTTTAGATTGTTTGATGAAAACGTAGATGGAAAACCGTTAGCCCAAAAGGTATACAAATTAGCAGAGAGTACTCCCTTAAATGTCTATTATATGCTGACGATCTTGCAGTTATACAAGATAATGAAGACGACCTCCAACGAGCGTGCCACCAACTCTTCAGGATAGGACAAGAATATGACCTTAAGATATCACTTCACAAATCAAAAACGATGGCATTTCTAGGAAAGGAAGCAGTCAGAACAAAAATATGTATAAATGACCAACCGTTAGAACAAGTGAGTAACTTCAACTATTTGGGATGCAATGTCACCTATAAGCATAATAATGATATCAAAGTTAAAACGCACAGATTTCAACGAGCCTGCGGTACTATAAGAAGAACACTCCGAAATAAAACTAGAAAAGATACTCAAATAAAATTCTATAAGGTTATGGCGATACCAATTCTACTATATGGTAGCGAGACATGGGTTCTGACGCAAAAAGATCGCTCACACATCCAAGCCAGTGAAATGAAATTTCTCCGAGGGTGGCGGCTACACTAGATTGGACAGAATGAGAAATACTGACATAAGGGATGGCTTAGAGGTGACACCCGTCGTTGACACGATTGACAGCAATCGAAATGATTGGAAAGCCCACGTAGAGCGGATGGACAATCAGCGATGGCCAAAACTTGCTCATCAATACCGTCCTAACGGAAAAAGAGACCAGGGAAGACCTCGAAAAAGATGGCAATAGGAAGTCGGAACAGGCCTTAAGGCCTAATCCCTGATGTAAGAAGAAGAAGAAGAAGATTGTTTGAATATTTTATAGGTTAAGCAACTGTCACTTTTAAATTGCAGCGCTGATGGTGCTACATATCGTTCGATTTGGAACGTCAGCGTGAGCGTTGTATGCGCGTATTTTCCAAGTCGAACAGCAAAATTTGTTGGTACCAACAGCGTGTAAGCGTCCAAGTCGAATGCGGCCTTAGAAACATAACTATTTTGTAAATTTTTTTTCTTTCATTCAAGATTCTTTAAGGAAATTTTTTGCCCTTATAATTTTAGAGATAGAACCATTTAAATAATAAGTATGCTAAATGCAACAAATATAAGCACCTTAGAATTATATGCTAATTATATACTTTCCAAAAATCATATCAGAATTCTGAGGCAATTTGGCACAACGGAAACACTTACAAATACTATGTAGTATATACACATGTAAATGTTAATTCGTATAGAAGATTTAATTTCTCCAAATTCAAATTTTGGCGCTGCTATTTTCAATCTAAATTGCATTTGCAATTTTATTTTTATATGTAGTATAATTTTACTAATTATTTTCCTGTTTTAATTTACTATGTGTTGTTACAATCTGTGAATTATTAACAAAAAATAATATAGTGTGATAATAAATTATGTCAAGAGGTTGCCGAGTGGCTCGCTGTTATAAAACTATCAACAGATTACTCTGGAACATGGATATGTAAATCGATTGTTGTAAATATTCATCTAGTCCAAAAGATCGCGTCGCTTTAGACGTCTTACTTGTGGTGGATTCAGTAAATTTACCGCCTATGAATTTGAATGAGTTTGTAATCGGTATTGGTACCTCTCACTATGGTTTCTTATTTCCTTTTAAACTGTTGGTATTTTCAGTTCATTGTAAATTATTTCGCTGGAGATTATTTTTAATATCTTTCTGATGGAATTAAATGTTAGAGTACTTATTACTTTGTGATACTTGCAGCAACTCGAAGTTAACCATGACTTTAAATGGACCTTAAGAGATTATAATTATTCGTAAAACTATAAAATAGTCATATTTCTAGTACATCATGGTAATTAATTAATCAAAATGTAGATCCAGGAATTTCCATCCTATTATAATATGAAAAGACAAAAAAATTAAAATCGACAAAGAAGTAAGACAATGACAAAATCTCATCTAAACTGTTCATACTTGCATTAGAACACTTGTTTGAAAAACTATAGTAAAACGAACGGGGTATTGCCATTCATGGAGAAAAGTTAAACCACCTACTCTTTGCTGACAATATGATCCTGGTAGTGCTAGAAAATATAAAAAAAACTATAACAGATAAAGGTGAACGTTCCAGACAAATAAATACTAAGTATATGCCCAATAATCTTGTGGAAAACCAGGAAAATAATTCAAACGCAGGAGATCTAATAATTAAAAAGGTAAACACCTGGTACATTCCATTGTAAACTGTCCAAAAATATGCTTACCTGCCCTTTAGAAGCTAAACGTCGGAAGACAGTATAATACGTCATAATAACAGATTCATAGATAGATAAAGATAAAGAAAACTTAAACGCCGACCTTAGTAGAAGAATATTTCTAGCGTGGGTAGTATTTAGAAAACTGAACCAGATTTAAAATTCAGCATGCTACCGATACTACGTTATGGTGAGCCATAAATAACAGCAACATGAAGAATCGATAAGGACGTGCAAAAAGTTATGAGAAAACGATCGAAAAGATCGAATACTCAAAACAGAAAACCAAGATACATCCAAAAATACAATATAAGAACAAAAATTTAGCATAATTTAATTTGATAAGATATAAAGTTTTAGGGAATAATCTTTGACTGATATTATTTTCTTATCATACTCATCTGTATTAGTTTCTTCCAACCAATGCGTGAAACTTCAAGTCAATCGATGTGTAACAACCTATATGTACAGATTAAATTACCATAATATATAAAATTTAAATACTATTTGAATTATAACAACAGCCCACTATTTAGTCTTGTGGAATGCCATAAATGATCCCAATAGTGTTTAGATCACTCCAATATGGTTAAAAGAAATAATTATGTTGGTATAACTGGAAGATCTTATGCAGCTTTATGGTGAAACCTAACCTTTTAAAATAAAATATGTCGTGAGGTCAAATATTTTGCTTACGTTACAACAAGAATTATTACTTCTTTTGACTATCAAAAAAATGTGTTGTTCTGTTTCCTTTCTGATGATATTAATGTTAGAACAAAGTCGGCATTGCACAAATATTTTTATACGGTTCGACTTCCACCTTTTTGAGATTAGTTTTGGCTCAGGGATGTTTTTGTATAAACATAAAGTACTCTAATTAATAATTATTCTAAGCCCTGAAAAAGTAAAAAAACGTAGTCAATTAATATATTTGTACAATGTCGACATGGTACAATTTGTGATTTTCTCGTAACATTAGCCCCTTTGAAACCTTTTAGATTATAAAATCTGACTCCTAACTTCAGTAATACTTCTTTTATTTATAAACTTTTCAATTTGCTTGTTGAATCCGATATTTATGTGGAACTAAATACACTTTTGTAATTTTGTTTGTTACACATCAACATATTTGATTAATACTTATATTAGATATTGAACCAATAAACTAATCATAGAATTATGTAGTTAGTACTAATTCAATATGTTGTGTAATATGTGTACATTGCAACCTGGCACGTTGTCTATATTAAGTTAATAATTAATTGTTTATCACTGTCATAATCGTTGTTACTATTTGTTCAATTAATATGAAGTAGTAATTGTCATATGAAATAGTGAACTTTGCTGACAACTTTTTTAATTAATGAATAATTTAAATCACTTGATACTTGTATATCTATTTAAAGTTTGCAGAAGTAAAACGTAAACATTTAGGAAAGTAGTAAACGGTTGAAATTATCAAAGTAATTCTTTTCTGTGCATAATATGTATATTGCACAATATAAAATTATTTATTCATAAAGTGATAATTAATTTAGAAAAACCTTATGCCCAACCCAAAGTAATAAACAAAATTAAGGAGTTACCCTGATAGAATTAACGAGAAACTTGTTTTCTAAATAACTCAAAATTGTAAAAATATTTTTAAATTTATATTTACTATTTACGTTATTTATTGATATTATTAAAACAAATAATAAGAAAAATTCATATGAGAAAGAGTTTTTCAAAATATGAACACATCTAAACAGCATGCTTAATACTCTTCAGATGGTTAAACCCACAATTGAAAATGATATTTTATATAAATTTTCACTTATATTTTATTCTGATATTTAAAAGATTTTTAAAACATTACTTAAATTTGCGTAATATTCAAATATAAAAAGTAAAAGCTTTAAATTTTTCAAGTCGCTCACCTAAGTTGTCAGCTCCGGCAATTCCAAACAGAATTACCATTAAAAAGAACGGTGGCGTCCAGAAATCCATTGAGTAAGCGTTATTTTATTTTCTCACCTATCATTAGAATTACCAAAAAGTTTTCAAATTAATATTCGTAGTAATTTTGCACTACGCCGCGTCGTAAGTTTTAAAGTTTGTGAAAAATTTTACCCGCAAGTTATCACCGAAACGCAAATTTCCACATGCTTTCACAGTTACCGGAAAACCACTTGATAAAACTATTATCACGCGAACGAATGTAAGTGTATTACTAAAAGCTTAGTTGAAAACAAAGACCGAAGTAAAACACACCGAACGAAAGCGATAGCAAACGACGCTACGAATATACTACCACAACAAAAGTAAAAATGAGATTTTCGTGTTAAATGAATAATCGTATTAAAAGGGTACAACACTGAATTGCAAAAATAAAAAAATTTGATTAAATACAAACCTACGCAAGAATTAAAAGAAAAATAATTTATCACTGTAGATGTCAAGGTGTCGGAAACGTTACAAGTCAAGTTTTTCTGGAATGATTATTACATTTGACTGTGTGAATTTTGTAATATTGAAAATAAACACGTTCGTACTATATAAATACAGCTAAAGCTATTGCACTAAAGCAACAGAAAATTAATTGAAATTCACGAGAGATAATAAAATCAAATCTCACAGTGCCAAAAGATTATTTGTTGAAAATAAATTAAAAATAGAAAAAAATTCAGAATTAACATGGCAGTAGCAACGAATAAGAGTATTCTTGTTCGTGAAAGAAGAAATGCAAGAATTTCGGCGAAATCATCAATAAATATATTATTAGACGAGGAAAAGATAAGAGAGGAAGAAAATGATAACAGAGTGCCGCCCAGAGGAAGAAAGAAAATGGGAATATGGAACAAACCAAGATGCACTGACAGATCTGTAAGATATGTGGATCAAGATTTGGAGAT
Organism: Lycocerus yunnanus; assembly: GCA_036346125.1. Taxonomy (NCBI): domain Eukaryota; kingdom Metazoa; phylum Arthropoda; class Insecta; order Coleoptera; family Cantharidae; genus Lycocerus; species Lycocerus yunnanus. The sequence continues at coordinate 2,931,327 of JARFIX010000002.1, forward strand.
TACAATGCAAGGATAGGAAAGTTTAGACGTGTACATACATGAAACATGATTGGCAGAATTAATTTGTCCATTTAAACAGTTAATTGGTGAAGACTGTAACGAACGTTAATTTTGCTTTTTTCTATCAATAAACTTTTCAATACCGTGTACGTACCATATAATACGTGACCTGTGATGAATTCAGGAACAAGCGCTGTTTGCTGTTGAGCCTTGATCGGTTTAGATGTAAAGCCATTTATGTGTTTGTTAATTGTGGGAATTTTTATTAAAATCGCCATAAAATCGATATTATGGGGTGAATAATTTTACTTGTTAAGGGTTACATCACTCATTAACGCGAAAAAATTAGGCTTTTTTTGAGAATTTTTATCTACATAACCAATATAGGAATCGAAGTATAGTTTTCAGGGTTTATTGTAGATATTTAAAGGTATGCAAGAATATTTTTTATTTTGATTTTTACATTAAAATGGCATTGTAGCAGTGAATCAAGTGAGACTTGATTTTTATCAAAGAGAAAACGGTGTGCAGGGTAGCAATGTCCAGACAGCAGCTAGAACATTGCAACAAATTTTTTCTTATTTGATATGAGTTTTTCTTTGGAAGTACCTGGGATTATTATGAAATATTAATTTTTACAAATTTGGCATGCATTTAAACTTTTTTAATTTTTACGAAAAATCGATTTTAAATTGTTTATAGAAAATGTTATTATTTATTAATCGCAAAAATCGTTGGTACTTCCATAAATTATATATTTAAGAAGCTACAGTTAAATTTTTAAGGTAATCGGATAAAAATTGCTCAAGTTATGTTGCACACCGTTTAAAAAACGTAGTTTTGAGAAAAACGCGTTTCAAGTTTTGTAAATGAAAAGTTGAATATTGCATCGGCTTGCTGATTTTTTTACATTTATTCCACTATCCCAGCACCGTATAGCTCTATTTCTAGGTTTAAATTTTGCTCTTTAGCATCCTTTCTGAACGACGTTAAATCCTTCCTCGAATCTTGTACTGACTTAAAATTATCAGTTTGACTATATGATTTCAGACCGCTGGGAGAGACTTCTAAAATGAGCTGTAAATATTTAAAAAAATTTTCACTTCTGAATTTGATGGAATATCATTTTAGATAGTTTATACATTTTTCATTCAATAAAAAAATCGAAAAATAAATTTTACTGAGTGATGTAACCCCCTTTAAATAATTGCGTTTGACCTGGATTACCTAATTCTTTATTACTTTTCATTCAAGTTTACAACTTGGGATTTTCATTTAATTTAATTTAATGTTAAATATCCAGTGATTGGTGTTGTCTAATATTCTGGAAATTATACGAAAGTCTACCTTGTATCATCACTAAGAGTGATTTTTGGGTAGGTATAGAAGAGAACAATCTGACAATTTCATTTTTTCACACAATTCCTATTTTATTCTAACAATCTGTGTGATGTCAAAAACTTTACAAAAATGAAAGATATATTTTAAACCTTATTCCATATTCCTAGAAGGTGACATTATTTTTTCCCTTGATGTGTAATAACTTTTCTTCAACTCTAAGAATTGGTAATCCAAAATACAGATCTTAAAATTTCTTAATTGCAAAGTGATTACATAATAATTTGTAAATGATTTTGATGTAAATTTCAATAAAATATAAAGAATAAAAATATTTCAAACCCATATGCCCGTTTTCACCAACCAATTCTAATGTTAGGAATTCCCTAACTTTGACATAAGAAACTTTTATGTCAAATTTATGTCAAAAAAAGCGCTAAAAATTCCTTAAAGTGTTAAGAATTACCTTAGGTTAGGATTTCTTTCTTTATAGAATTCTTAGCGCTTGGTGAAAACCAAATTTGACATAAAAGTTTCTTATGTCAAAGTTAGGGAATTCCTAACGTTATGAATCGGTTGGTGAAAACGGGCATTAGTTTCATAGCCATAACATTAAAAGTTTTTTGTAAAAACTAATTTTGTTTTAAAATTAGTTCAGAATCTCAAATTTGGTATCAGGTTCCTAAATAAGGTTTTAGATTTTGCTTTAACATTAAAAATCATAGACTCTCAGAGTGAGCTAATGTATTAAATTCTGTGTCAAGATTAGAATTTTGCCATAGTTCTATGGATACTCGTGTCATACTAAAAACCTATAGAACACCACTTTGATAGAGGAGGAAACGGTAACACGTATGCATACTATATAACTACAAGCTCATTTTACCTTTTTCTTGTAAGAATGAAATTTCCTTACTAATTGAAATTTTACCTTCTCTGTAATTTACTTATTATTAGGTAAGGGAAAAAGTTTGTGCCGTTTTTTTAGTAAAATTTAATTGCATTATCATGATAGAAGACCTTTCCCATTATTCAATTCGGGCCGTTTTCTTTCAATTCTCTCTAGTTGTACACAGTAGAATTGAGAATCAATAGTCAGACCAACTGAAAGTAGCTCATGGTGGACGATTTTCTTCCAGACCCTTCCAGCAGAAAGCGAGCGAACCATTTCCGCGAACCAGATTTTGATAAAGTACCTTCACCGTATACAGCACAAATTTTTTCACAAGCCTGCGCAACAGTTTTCCCTTTGTCGTAATAATTTTGCAAAATACAGCGCAATTGTATGCTTTACGCTATATTGCTGGTCTCTTACCAATATATAGATTTATTCCAAAAAATCACAGAAAGATGGCGGACGTTATAGTAGCTATGCTGTCAAAAATTTATCGATTTGGCAGAGGGTTTTAAGGTAAATTTTGCTGAAAATTTTGGGGAATGCTTTCATATAACCTGTTCTGGCTTAAAGAAAAGTGACTTGAATTGATGTTTAGCCAAAAATGCGGGTATAAGATAGTACTGAACGCAGTCGTGTCGAAAACAAGATTACTAAAAGTGACATGATCACGTAACAATTATGTTATAAAAAAAAATTAAGAAAATTACATAACGATCTACAAAATAAGGTTACAAGACCAACTCTAGATGTGAAGTCTCAAAAAAACCAAAATAAAAAGTTAGATAAAATCAATGATAAAAACGAAAGCTAGGTAAATTGAAGCGATGCGATGGTTACTCTGTGGTTTCATATAAGAAGCGAAACTCATGACATGGAATTGCGATTGGTGCTGGTGCGAGATCTGAATATAGGTTGAGTACTGTGCAAAAGAGTACGTTTTATTTAAAATAAATATATTACATAATTACAAAGATACAAATACTAATACAAAAGATTGACCTGAGAGAACCTTCATAAATTTTTTTTTATACGTAATGCAAGTGTATTAGAATGTGCTTCTTCTTTTTTAATGCCTTCTGTCCCAATGAGGACCAGACCATTAAAGATATGCAAAAGAATAAAAATTATCAAAAGGTGAATCATAACAAGTATACATATATTGCTAACGGAACCCCAACAAACCAGCCTCGGTTAAAACAGCTCCGACAAAACAGCCCCGTCAAAACAGCTTCGACAAAATAGCTCGATAACAAAATAGCTTGACATAATAGTCTGACAATAATTTCAAGTTTTCAATTCAAACTAAAATACGTTTTGTAAGTTGTAAGTCAACGTTCAGTTGAAATACATGAGAGAGTTGTACGTGTCATGGAGAAGTTGATGTTTGCATATGGAGATGAAAATGTATTGTAGATAATATTGCATGATTTTAATCTGTCTTATCTTTAACTATCAAAAGCTGTTTTTTAAAAACGCGTTCATGAACAATACGGGTGAGTTTGTTCCAAATAGCATTACTTCAAATATTGAAGCAACTTTTATTGATGCTATAATTTCTTGTGGTTGTGCCATAGGTATATTGGTCCTTTCTCATATTAAAACTAGTTTTGTTAACAGTTGGAATCCCTGAACAGTTTAAGTTAAATATAATTTTAAATTTATTGATTATAGTGCTTTTGCAGATTACTTGTCACAGACTGACCAGTTGAGCTTCTTAAACGATTAAGATATAAATATGAATATCTCTTTCAATTTGCTCCAAAAAAAAAAAAAAATAAAAAAAAAGTTACTTGGTAATTCCTACTTCAAAGTTTTGCAAGCGATTGCTCATGATATTTATTTGCTGGATGTGCAAAAAATCAGAAAGGTAATTCTAATATGTCGTGGTCCTATGTAGAAAAAAAGCGGAAAACAGTGGGAATTTTTTCGGTAATGAATTATAGCGGAAGTTTCTTGTCAGATGCATATAAAATAGTTGAATTTTTTCTGACTTTTTTTTTGCATCAATGTATGTTAGTCACAAGTTAAAGGAATTACCTTGCTGTAATTATGTAAACAACGGATACATTAACTCGGTTTTCATAGATAAGCCCAATATAATGGAAGCTATTTGAACTGCTAAGCAGAGCTATGATTCTCGTGTCTTTTTTATTAAATTTGTTCAAAGATTTGGTACACATCTAGTTGCACCTTTACTATTGATATTTTAGTCTTTGCAATCGACGCTTTTTCCTTCAAGTTGGAAGTTATCTAATGTTACTTCAATTCCTAAACACGGAAAGAGAGATTATGAAGAAAACTATCGTGGAATCTCAATCGTCTCGGTGTTATTAAAGATCTATGATTATTTGATATATTTTTCGGATGTGTGCCAGTGATGCTGACACTTACGGAAGTAAATGTATGGAGTTTGGGCTCAAACCATTTTGTGTAAGACAAAACAAACACCGGGTTTTGTTTATTGCAAAGTTCCTAAGTGGAAAAATAGTTTGTCTGGATATTCTGAAACTACTCTCCATTCGCTTATTAGATTAACCAGAGACATTATTTTCTGTTATTCTTCGTGTCACGGTACAAATTACGGCAGAAATGAATCAGTTAGTGCTATGATGTCATTATTTAATGATTGTTACAGTACAGTGAATTTGATTTTTATTTCAGTGAGGGCTACTTGAGGGGATCAATATACTACATATCTTAACAGAATTATAATGATTGGTTTGTAATATTGTACATGCTAAATTTTTTTCTTTTCTGACCAATCAATGATTTTACGTCCTTGTTATGTAGCTACTTATTATTTAATATTGTGAATTGCTAGCAAAAATTTAAAATTTTTTAACCAACAGCTTTGAATTTTTTTTATTTTAGGAAATTAATAATTTTAAGTATATACATACTGTAACTTGTATTTTTGTTGGCAACATTTGAGATTAGTCCTGTAGTTGTACGTTATATATTAAACTATGTATATATGTATGTATTAAACTATATACATTAAGAAGCTAGGTGTATGAAACGAATGCTTATGAACAATTTGGACACTTCAGTTATTCCCTTGACTATTCAAGTATTAAATTAATCTAAGAAAATATGTTAGTGATATTAGGTTTTCACATACCAGAAAAAGATATACCACTGAAAGTCCCTTTTAGTTTTTGATTTTTATATGTAGATATTCAAATTTGAAAGTGATTCTTGCTCAAAGAAAGTCACTTTAAAAAATAAAACTTAACCTGTTTCAGACAGCAAAAAATAATTTTTAACAATATTTTCATGAAGTCGTTCCATATAAATTTTTCACACTGTATATTATGATAATGTAAGTTTTATGAAATGACTAAATAATTTTGTTTCTTAAACGAACATAAAAATATAACGAACTCGATTATTTACAATGTCTTAAGCCAAATACTTACTAAAACTTTTACAAAAATATGGTTATAGCTCTAACCCTGCAAAGAAAGAAAATCAATGGCCCAAGATTATTGCAAAGCCCCTATATCCATCGTTCAAACACGGTTAGTCTCCTCAACGATTTTGGGGTCAACTGTACTATATAAAAACTACCTATAAATAATGACTTTTATTAGGTTGATTTACATATTGCTGAAGGTGTAGGTTACCTCTTCTACCATTTTTTAATCTTTTTTTTAAGATATTCGTCGATATACTTTTTGTAAATAAATATTTCTATCTAGAAATTTTATGAAGAATTAAAACTATAATACATAAAAATAATAAAATGTATTGTATCTAAACCACGGTTAATATTTGCAAAAAGTGATGCAGTGGCCCACAACCTTGGTATAAAAAAATTACCCAGCATAATTTTCTAACACATACTAATATACAATTTGTAATTTGAATTAAATTTTGGTTAGTTTACTACGTAAGTAGTTTTTAATTTAATTTATTTTATTCATTTTGAACAATTAGTGAACAGCAAGAAGGAAGGAACCTTTTTGACATTATTAATGAAACAATTATAATTATAATCTCAGCTGCATAATATGTATACGCTTTCTTTTTGTTACATCCAACCGTTTAAAATATTTATTTTAACTATAAATACATTTCATTTAAATTATACTTTAGTTTGTTATATCAAATTTATTTCTAGATAAGTATTAATGGAACGCAGATGACAGCAAATCGACAACAAAATAGTGTAAACTAACGGCAACTTTGTTCCTAATCATCACAAACTGTCGCACGACAACAATAAGTAAATCGGCGGAAAAGTTGTACTGCCCAATTGGACAAAGTTTTGCGACAAAAGAGTATACTGCACGACAAAAAAGATATATATATTGCACGTTAGAAAACTGTACAAAATTAAACTTCTAAGTCCTGACCAACCGAATGACAGCCATTGCATTGTGGATGTTGCACATTATTTGTAACAAAAGTACTATCACGAGCAGGTTCACCTTAATGCTGGGCATTATCAAATTAAATATAACATAGTTTTAGAAATTTTAACAACAGATTTATGCCCATTTGCACCACTTACACTCAAAGTGTTAAGCACACTATAAATGGGTGAGTTCCGCTTATTCTGTTTCGTTCATTTTAGTTATAATGAGATTTATAAAAAGCTTATTAACTTTAAACATAAAGTACCATCATGCATATAGAGGTTAATTGTATTATATAAGAGTAAACTAATAGAATTCGAATTAAATAGCAAGAATTTATATATTTTAATTAGATTGGTTTTTGCAAGCCTCTACAATACAAAATAACAATTCTGGATTTACGGTGGAGGACAAGAGAAAGCTGACATTTACTTAGGCCTCCAAATCGGTCCAATTGTGCTGCTTCCAATTCCAGCGCTCTTTAATCCGGTGACTCACCAAGTCATCCTAACTGGAGGGCAAAATTCTAATTTAAGGATCTTGGCAGATTTCTGTCATACCACAACAGAGATCTCCCAACATAATTCTCTCATAAAAGTCAACATCAGGCAGTAGCAAAATACATGCTGGGCTGTTTCGTTCTCTTCGTTGCATTTGCGGCATGAGAAGTCACCTGCAAACCTCATCGTATGGATCTGGAGTGTCCAGTCAAAATTTCTGCAATTATTTGCAAATTGACCCTGCTTTGTATGCATGCTTCCACTAAGGTGCACGTATTCCTGTTCTTGCTTAGTTACATGTAGATTACCTACGTGCTGGTGTGCAGTTCTAAGGTATATTGTTTGAAAAGAGTATCTATGCTCAACGAACATGATTGTTTTTGCACAGACCTATCTAAGACCACAAACAATATTATTATGAAAACATTCTACTACGAAAAGTGGTATACCAAGAATTTCCATACTAAAGTAAGAGAACTTCAGAACACATGGTTAACCTCATAATGGAAAGTATTATCAGATGAACCACGATAACCACCAATTCATAATAGAAGTCAAAGAAAACAACAAAAAATCAAACAACGTAAATGTAAGAAAAACAAAAAAATCTCAATCTTAATATATAGTATATAAACGGATCATTTCTGTGGCTGGCGCCGCCTCTCCGTTCACAGTTTCCACTCTCTTCTGTCCAGACAAAGTTTCTCTTCCAGATCTCTTAATACAGAGTAATAAATGATCCCCAAAGATAAAGCCGTGAGAGTAATTCACTTTTACTTACCAAAAACATGAGAAAACCTTGCAATTTTATCTTGCTAATTACATTTTTCACTTAAGTGTTATAAAATGTTTGAATAATTCAAAAAAGTATTTTTTAATATTATACAAGAAAACTTTTTTTTTAATTGTGATACTTGCGATTAAATAATATATTAATTATGTATGTAATAACAAGTTAAGAATATTTCTTTTATTAAAATACAATTAACTAAATAATGGTAACTTATAGTTTTAAATATTTTGCAATATCCTATACATTGAGCTATATTATTATCAAACTCAACGTTTGCCAGATTTTTCCTTTTATCGCTCTTTTATTGCTTTTAAGTCTGACAACGAAGTTTTATTTCAAAATTTTACAAAAATTTTATTTTCTTAAATTTCTTGTTTTTAACATTTACTGATTTTATAAGAATTATGATTTGCTTTTGTTTATGTGTTTTGTTGACTATTGTAGATTCTGTAAGGTATTTTTGTATGAAGTATTGTCCATATTTTAATTATTTGAAAAAGACAAAACATACGACAGATTGGGAGTTTGTTGGAGAAATAACAAAAATTTTTATTTATCCTCTTGATGGTGGCCCAGCCCTAGATGTAAGACGAGCGCTGTGTACCAGCAGTGGACTTCGAAAGAACCGAATGATAGACAGGTACCATTAAGATTTTAAAAAGTTATAATGTATAAATTTATATTTTTAGAACCATAATAGCTTATTCAACAATTACTAAAGAAGCTATTTTGAATTTAGAAAAAGACTTAATCTTAGAAAATCGTGATAATTTATTTAAACATCTGAAGCTTGCTGCAGTAAAATTCAATCAACATGAGCAAAATCATATTCAGTTTAATATGTAAGTTATTGATAAATTATAAGTAAAAATTTAATAAAAAAATATTGTAGCGATTACTTGGGCGATCCAATACAAGTAGTACCATTTCCCATGTCGATGTCTCTTGCTACTATTTTGGGTGGTTTAACCAACGAAGTACAATTATGTTATTTTGCAGCCAGAAAAAGGAAAGCATTTATAAGGATAATAATAGAGAGATTCAGAAAAATTCAAAACTTAATTATTACTGTAAGTGTATTTAAAAAGTCAATTTTGATAATTTTTCCAAAAAATTATGTTTGGTTTTTATTTGATTTTAGGGGTTTTCTTCAAATTATTCAAATTTCACAATGATAGATGCTAATAGCTTCCAAGAATTTCGAAATGCAATTGGACCAAATGCTTCCAGTCTGATAAATTTCACTCCACAACTGATAGTTAGTAAAAAAATCCCCGATAATACGACTACTGTGAGAATAGGAGGCAAACAAAGTAAAATTAAATTTATAGAAATTATTCCCTGCAATATTGTTTCGCCAATGATCCTAAAAAAACAGTCCTTGTTTGGCTTTAACATGAAGCTAAAACATCAAACCCTGTCATGTGAAACTGAAGAAAAAATTGGCGCTATGGTTCACGTGGGCGATAAAGTTTATGTAAAACGCAATATTTCTGGTGCTTTATGAGTTTCGTAATATTTATATTTAAAAATTTGTACGAAATAATTTTTTATTAATAAAGTAATTGCTGCATTTAAGCTCAATTCATTTAAACACACCGAAACCTACCTCTCGAAAACCTGCAACGATAATGACAAATCTAAATAAGCAAATATTGAACCAACAAAAGTCTTGGCATTGCCCAAATTGGGAGTAACATTTTTTACGACATTGTTCAACTTTATTTTGCAATGGTGGCACTAGCATAATGTAATTTGCAATAATAATTTCATATTTAAAGACTGGAAAATCACATGGATGGATTGAAAACACTGGATGGGTTTACATGACGCAGGTACTAGCCGTCTGTGCCACTTTTCATTGATATGATAATTGAAAACATTGGTAACTAAGATTAAACCCTTTTCGGGAAGCTTCCGTTGATAAGGGAACATCCAGGCGCCTTTTTTAAAATTTAAATGTGTTTGTATTGTTGCCTTAATCTCAAATCATTTAAAAAGTTTAATCATGTATCCGGATCGAGGTGTCTCTACCTGTTCGTCATAATTCATATCGAGCGCTTCTTGAAATTTCGATGAAAAGGGTTTGAATACACTAATTGTGTAACGAAAACGTCCACCTTCTCCCGGTCACTTCTTGTCCAGTCTCCGTCTTTACTTAATTGATGGCACAAAAGCTGTTGGTCGTTGTAACTTACTAGTAGCTTTCAGTTGGTGATAAATTTTCTAAGAAGTTTTAGAAAGATTTATTTGTAGGTTCTTTAGAAGATTTTTAAGTTTTTTACGTTGCTTGGTATAATTTTGTTTTGTCACTTGGGTGTCTAGTGCTTTGCCATATTCTTCTAAGTTTTCGCTTTTGAACGATAGGTTCCTTTATATTGGCGGGGCAACTTTCGTACTTTGTAGTGGAGTGAATGGGAGTAGACAACCAAGACGAATTCTGGATGGTAGTAGTTAGGTGTTCAACTACCACAATAAAGTTTGTTTCTGATTTGAGTGACATTGCTTGCATTTATAGATGATTTAAAAGAGTCCCAATCGGTATAATTGTTACACAATGTCGGTGGTCTGTCTCTACTTATAATACTGGGGTTCAGTTGAATAAGGACAGGTGAGTAGTCTGGCGACAAGTTCAGGCAAGGTTTCGCTTGCAGGTAGTTTGGTGCAATTCCATTTGTAATGCAGATGTTTTTACTATCGGCCAATACGTTGAGTGGCCCGATAATAAGTGGTTTAGATATATTTTTGTTAATGTTTTGAGTAGTTCTCTACCACGGGGATTAGCAATTCTGGAGCACCACCGTTGGGTGTTTAGCATTAAAATTACCTCCCGCAATAAAACAGCAGCCAAATGTTTTGAAGAACTCTGTGAAACCGTCTTCCTTAATTTTATGTTTTGCTAGACAGTAGATAGCTGAAACTGTTATAGGGCCACCCTGCCTCTCTACCATGATACTCGTTGCTTGTATGTGTTTGTGTTGGTATTTTGGTAATTTGTGATGTTTCATCGAGTTCCTAACGATAACCACAGAACCGCCATGAGCTGTTCCATCGGGATGGCGGGTATAATATATTGAGTAGTTTGGTATTTTTAGGTGACTTTGTTAGTGAAATGATACCAACATAATGTCAATTTTATGATTTATAATAAAAGTTTGTATCTCTTGACCATGTTGGAACAAGCTATTAGCATTCCATAGAGCTAACTTTGTGGAGACAAATTTTATAGCATTTTTGACACTAATTTCGTTAAGATAGATAGCATTTGGTCCATCTTATTCATAAGTTTGAACAGAAGTATGGAATTGAACAGTATTGAGCTGCGGTTTTGAGTATGGTATAGAGACCTACTATGTATGTACGTATATGAGAATAAGAAAGCCTTACCATTATATTCATCTGTTGAGATCATAAATTTGAAATTCATCACTTTAAAAGTACAACTTGATCACGGAGTATATTTCGTTAAAAACTTTTTCGCAAGACGCCATTTACAACTCCCATACAAAATGAATTCTGCTGTACTATAAGTGGAAATTGCATTTTAAAAAATTGACTATGATTTCATTGCGGAAAGAGGATACTCGTTAAAAAAGCTCAACTTGGACAAAAATTTAAACTACAAACTATCGATAAATTGTTTATTTATAGCGTTCCATAGCTATCAACATTCGCACTGTATAAAACAAAAGTGGCAAAGACGTCGACCGCGGTCGACCGCAAGGTCTCTAGAAGTCGCTCGCGAAGCTGACGTGAACATTGACAAATTATAGTGATAAATTCAAAGCTAATTTGACTATAAAAAATAATCAAAATTAAAATAAAAAAATTTTAATTATTTTATTACAGTAATTTTTTTTTTCTAAACTTTCTTGAATTTTTTTAATTCAAGACCAATTCTAGAAAATAATTATTTATAAGTAATTTAATAGTAGTCACAATAAAATACATATATTCATGTCTTAAAAATATTTGTGAGTACCTAAAAAGATCTTATAAAAAAAACTGTAAGGACATTCAAAATTCACCAAAAAAATGGCTCCCAAAATGTGAAAGTTTTGCCACCCCTGTTATAAAAAACAGAATCACTTATTTATAACTACATAATCTCATTTAATATATTTATAAAAACCGTCGTTCATAAATATTCTTTAAAATATGGATAGAATTTTCAACTTAACAAATGAAATATTAATTATATGTTGGTTTCATTAATGTCATACATAACTAGGCTGATTAGCATTAGTAAGATTTAGTTATGACAACGTATTTATAGAAGAGGAGGGCTAATAGCTGTCATAAGGAAATATGTTTCTTTTCACATAGTAAGTACTCGTTCAAAAATAAAATTAATTCATTAAATTTGTAATGAAAAACAACTGGAAATCGTTGAAAAACGCTTAATTTTTAATAAGCAGGTACTTTATTTAAATGTAAAACATTATTACACTTTCTTTAATTTTATTTTTATTAAGTTTAAATTAAATAACAAACTAAATAATACAAATTTTCATAATGCCGTGTCAAAACGTTAAAACGTTTTTCGGACAGGCTACTTTTGAAATTAAAATAATTTTTAGGTTAAATAATCGGATTAAGTTACACATAATATCTCTACATGAGAGAGACCTGCCGAATTTGAACCTTGACCTAAAGTGATCTGAGGATGAAAATATGTTATACAATTATTGGTCTTTAATTTAATTATGCGGACGGACGGACGAACAGACGGACATGGAACCAAATCATGCTAGTCAAACGTCATCATAATTACTTACCATGAAGTGCAAGTGATTTCGTAATTATAAATCACAGACAAAATCGAAATACTTCATAACTTCCGGTTATATCTTACAGTGACATAATTGTAATTGACTGGTAAAATTCATCTTACGGGAGCTTCTTGATTGATATCAAAAGGATTGGGATTTCTTCAATTTACCTTTCTATACATTAGTCTTCATATAACTCTCCACATTGGTTTAAAATTGAACCATGTTCACGATACGAAAACTTTATGGTACTTATGGTATGGTGAATTGTTTTTTGTTCTTTTGTTTTTTGATTTCCATAGTTCCTAGAATCGGAATACAAATTATTTTTCTGAAAAATACAGTGATTTTTGCGAAAAGAGAAAAACATGTTTGTTCGGGGTCTTGTGGATTACGCTGTATATGACCATCTTCGCGTTAATCGGCGAGATTATGTACATAAGCATCGGCCTTCTCAGTCGGGTAACTTGTAAATATTTTCGGAAAAATGGATAAGCGCGAGGTTTTACTGAATTCAGATTATACTTTTCTGGATGTACTCTCATCATATTTATATATTCACTTACCTAATATTTATAATATATTTTTTATAGAATAAAAATTAAAATGCCCAATCTCAATATCAACCGAGTCTGCTAGAGTAGAAAATGTAAAACATTACAAACTGTAGTATAAATTTCGCATTTGTTAAAATTTGCGCTGACCACTGCGATGTAGAAAAGATACAAAAGAAATTGAGTTTGCGTCATATTTCTTTCCATTGTATGGTAAAAATAAAATAATGTACAGTAAAATAATTCATAATTTCAGAATAAGGTGGTATCTGAATTGAATGTACAGTAGAACTCCGCTTATCCGTTCTTTCTAAAAAGATTTACACGTTAATCATTAGGTAGATACACACCATATATTATTAAAATTTCTGTAAGTATATAATTTGTAATCATAATCGAGAATAACATGATATGCTTGTATAATTTAATTTCATGTTTTGATATTTATTTCAACCTTCACGATTATCTGACCTTTTACTTAACCGACCTGAAATGGGTTCTGTGTAGGTCGGATAAGCGGGATTCTATTGTATTATATTACATCCAGTAATATGGTATCGACTTTACGCTAGCTTTTTTAAAGTAAAACTGAAAACTAGACCATCGCTGGCTATGTATGTAGATAAACAACCGTTGTTAGTTTATGATGCTTTATCTACAATATAGCACGGGAAATTGTACTATTTCCATTGAAATTTTTATGAGTCAATACAGTCAATTTGAAGTTCAGCAGATGTTATTTAAAAATTGCACTTTTTTACAACAGAAATATTATAATCATAAAATTGTATCCGTACAAATTACTTATTGCATAATTTTTTTCAAATCGGCATTGCTAATAATTATTATAAGCCATTAAATTTGGTCTATACTTTAACTAATTAGGCTCTTATGTTAATTATAGCTCAAATAATTCAGGGAAGGAACGTTTGACATAAATTATGTTTAACATAGTAAACGTATTACTATTGAAGTTGAGCTATTTGACAAAAGCTACTAAATTTCTGAAACCCATGAGCTTAACGCAAAATGTTTTATTATGTAAAGAGGTGGGTTTCTGGTGCGACCGAGAGTCATTAGTTCTCGTTTGCTCTATCAAAGACAAATTGTAAGCTAATCAAGTACAAATCGTTATTTGGTTGGTTTATCATTAAAGTTCTCTTTATATTGTGTTAATTAACTTTTAAAGAAAGTTATGTTATTGAACAAAATAAAATTTACTTTTTAAAAAATTATTTATTATTAATTTTTTAGTATCCACATCTAATAAAAATATTTATACGCCCGCTTAGTGGCGAAAATTAGTAAAGTAAAAAATTGTTTTGAAATAAAAGTGTCAAATACAGCAAATTTGATGTTGATAAAATTCCTTAAAATTGTGTTGTGGTATAAAAATGTGAAAATTAATTTATGATTTATCTTACACTTACAAAGTTGGAGTTCTTAATTCATCTATCTTCTATATAACCACAACCGTTAATATACGGTGGAAGGGAAGAAATAATGTACTACCTACAACGTTTTCTAAAGGCATTCTGTTTTAATCAACATAACAGATATTAATCATAATAATTAACAAGGCAAAGTTAATTGTACCTTAAATAATAAGAAGGGAGTTAAATATAATTATATTGGTAAAATAGCTTTCGGTATTATTTGTGAAGTGAATTGAAATAAAATAGGTAACCGGATAGCTAGCACATGGATTTTACTAAGGGAGAGAAGTCTAACTGGAGGGTCGTAGTTTAGCATTCTTGAGATAATAAATGTCAAAATGAATAAAAATAGCTTTTTATATAATAGGGCTAACATAATACTGAAGAAATATTGCTTCTTACGCAAAGTATCTTTGAAAAACCGCGATCAAATTTTATCTCATCTAATTCTTCTAAATTACAAAATATTTGTTTTTTTTCTTCTAAAATAATAATAAAAATTTTCGTATGCAAAATTTAATTGTTGATAATTTTAAAAACTGAAAAAGTAATAGCTATTTGAAAATTTCTTAAGGAGAAGAAGTGCCATACATCACCGAAGAATGTCGACGTTGGTTTTAATAGAAGCGTCAAACAGCGGGAAACAATCACCTCCACAACCATTTGTCAAAGAAATAACAATTATGTGCTATTTTTGTCAGCACTTTTAAAAAAGTTCAAAATTTAGAATATATTCTTGTAAAACGTGATAAAACATTCACAATTAAGATTTCCAGCTTTTCTATAATTAAATTAAATAATGTAGAAATATTCCAGACTTTGTAGAAATACCAAAGCTTCGCTATAAAAGTTTATCTGTTTATCCAAAACGATAAGCTAGATTTGTTGCGGCACTTTTTTAATTTTATTTATAGCGCTCTTGTACAACAACATAAGACTTATTTTCTTCACATTATTTACTTTAAATTGGTTAAAATAATGTCTCTATTTTCTTGTTGTTACGTGATTATGGTAAATAACTTTATAAAATAAATCCTAAAACCCTGCAAGAAGGAAGCATCTGGTAAGCTCAAGAATTTCGAAAAATATAAAATTAAACACACAAGTATATCTAATCACGGCGATCCCTTACGATGTAGGCAACAAACCGTGCTTAATGCTTTCGATTCACTACAAGGTTAATAGACATTAACGTTAAAGGCCGTATAAAATAAATGTTCATTAATGCATGTTGATGACACGTTCCAAATTTTTTAATTACCATTAAAAGTTTTAAGATAACCTTCTGTAACCCATCCTTTACTCAAGAATCTCGTTACCATAGGTACAATTTGGTTTCCATGTAAAATTATGTTAACATTTTAGATAAAACAAAATGTTATCACTTGCGTAAGGATCCTTACATAAGGGATGAATTAGAGAATACACAAGTTTTACTAATCTTAACAATCACAATTTAGATAACCTGAGACAGCCTTTGAGCAATTATTAGTATGATGAATTATTAATTTTACTAGTTTGTTAAATAATAAAAACTTTAGAAAATTACTAAGTAAAATTACTTTGGCATTGAAGTAATAAAGTATCAGCGATGTTTGTTGAACACCGGCTATGGTCATTCTAAACGACCATTGGAAACTTAATGATCACTTATTTTTAATATCGTATTAATAACGGTTATTAATATATCATTTCTTAAATTAAAACTTGTAGTATGCTAAGAATATTAAATGGGTTGATTAAACACACTCATTGATGAAAAGACTTGCAATAAAGTTTTTGTAATTTGATATTTATGGGTCCTTATGGGAATTTTTTTAAATATTGTTTTATATGTTCGATTTCTCAAGTAAGTCAATATGTAACTCGTAAAGGTTGAGCTGGGTACTTTTAATTTGACAAGAAGCACAACTAACGCCATTTCAAAAAAGAAATTTTACAACTAAAATTCAGTAGTAACCTCGATTATTATTAGTTATAAAAAATGTTAAAATAAACTTCTGAAGTATTTAAACGGCTGAATAAATGTGAATTTGGCTGAGTGCTTTATACAGAAGCCATTATATGTGTTGGAAATGGTGTAAACTCCTTTACAGGTCTCAAAATTTAACTTGTGCAAAAGATTAAATTCAATAGGCATTTTCTATTACTATTGCAGACTGTTCGATTAACAAATTGTAACTGCCCAATTCTGCCAAGATTATATCAATTCATTTTATAGTATAATTTTATTTCATTACTAGTTTTCCATTCCTGTCAGAATATAACTACTTCCATTCTGGAAGTTCTTATGAACCAGCAGACTGGCGTGTTGGAAGACTTAAGTGACTACGATAAGTAATCGCAGGTTCGAATTCCATACGCGCCTGTTGGGTAGAGTAAAATAGAGGAGTAATCCACCTCGTAGAACGGATTATGAAAACTTCTAGTATAATAAAATTATTGTTTTAAATTTTTAAATAATTTATCGTAAAACAATTTTTTTAAATCTTATTTTATCGCATTTTTTTAATTAAAATTGATATTAAACGTTTAGGTTTTGTTTGAACTTCAATAAACTTTTATTCCATCATTTGAGCACTAACTCTTATTTAGAAAAACTTGAAGGTAAGATCTAGACCATATTTGGAAACACCTTGTATACAATAATTTTTTTTGTAAAGTACATTGTCGTACTTCACCGTGTAAAATAATTCATATTTAAATCAGTAAAAAATTACAGTAAATTTATAACAGAAAATTATTGGATCAATTTCTGTTACTAAAGGTATGTAGTACCTTACCTTCTTTTGTATCTTTTGACATAAGTCAGCTGACGCTGAGAGTCCACGCTGAACGAGGATTCGCTGATGGGAAGCGGGGAGTGGGCGACGAGAGTTACGTCGGTGCGTACGTTTTTGATGCGTCCTAACACCTTGAATATTATAAATTCAATTTGTGCGGCTTAGTTAATCAATAGTGATAAATTCTTTGTTTATCGTTCACCGATTACCCAGTCATAATCCATTCGAAAGAGTTCAATTTCAAATTTTCCGGGATAAAATCTGTCTGCTAAAATTTTTATACTGTCAGTGATTTTAAATTAACGACTTGCGGCGACAGTAAGAAAATTTTCGTAAACAAGAACTCAATTTTTTTTTCGGTTATCATAATATGTCTTTAAGTGAAATAATACCGAGCTTCCAAGCAGCAATTATAAGTTCTTATAAATTAAAAATTTCGCTCAGGACGAGCTTTACTTTATTTTGTATTTAACACCTCATTTAACTCAATAGATGTCGCTAACTATTTTTTAAAGCATAGTACATTTTGTATTATTGTAGAATTTCTTGATCTGCATGGATGATAATTTAGTCACGCAATCGGCATAAACGCTCTCCTATAGCTAGAAATAAAGCTAATAAAGGGCTAGTTTTATAACAGAAGTTAATTCCCGGATCACTGCAATCGGTGGATCAAGTTTGTCGATTGGTTGATTCGCATTTTTATAAAATTGATATTGTACCTAGAAATTTAAAAAACAACTTTTAAAAATAGCAGATACTTTTCTAAATAGCTTCAAAAATATTACCTTTATATGTTTTTCACATGTGCTTTTCATATGTTTTATGTGAGACCATAGAGAACCTTTGAGGTGGTAATAAAGGACACTTTTCTAAGACAAATTTGGGCATATTTTTAGTTTACTTTCAGTGAATAAAGGTGGATCAAGGATCAATTATTCAAGAGGCGTCTTGAATAAATTATTATAAATGTAAAAATTTGAAAAAATCAATTTTCAACGTATAAAATCGATCAATATATTTAATCAAAGAAAAAGGCTTAATTTACAAATTTAATACACAATTATTTAAGAGCAGGCTTCATGAGCCCCACCCCCCCATCTTTCTTTAAAATTAATATCATAACTAGAAATTTAAAAAACAACTTTTGAAAAAAAACGATGCTTTTTTAAATATCTTCAAAAAATTACCTCTAAATTTCATAGTGATATTTATAGAGGATTCTAAAATATCTACAAGAAATAAAAACAAATAAACTATATTAAAAGATATAAGATATCTAGGTACAAGGTGTCCGTGACCGTAGAGAACCTTTGAGGTGGCGATAAAGAACACTTTTCTAAAACAAATTTACAAATAAAATTTTTTATCCAAGTCCAAACCCTTGGGGGGGAAGTTACTTCTCTTTAAACCAATTTTTTGAATTTCTGATTTCAAACAGCCATATCACCGTAATTATTGATTTTATGATATTAATAAATTAATGATTTTTTAAAGATAATTTACTCATCTATAAATTAGTTTATAACTTCCTGTTGTCTAGAACTAACAAATTTCGGGTTATGAATTAAATTAAGAGAAGAAATGTCAAAAAAATTGCAAGTTTTATTTTTTAATTTTTTTGCAAACGCAGTATTTTTTAAACAAAACTACTTACAAAAACAAACGGCCTAATTTGGACAAAAATTTAACGGGCTATAACTTTGGTCTACTAACATTTTTGGGAAACCAATCCATTTCGCAGAAAATCCCAAAATAATGAATAAGTCGGTACAAAAATATAATAGTCATACAGGGTGTCTCAGTGTCAATTCCACTTTGTGGATAAGAACGAAATCTTAGGTCATCCAGTAAGTTGTGGAAATTATAATTTTTGTTTGGTATTTTTCATTCGACGATGTTGCTAAATGCGACTCTGCTTTTTGAATGTTTACGTTGGTAGTGTGTTGTGAAAAGATATAAGATAAGCTACTTGTTAGATTTGCGCTGGCCTATCACCTCAACTATATTTTCTTTTCAACAAAATTTATTTATTTGCATTTTAGTACCGCAATGTATTAACAGTTTAAATTATTGGAAAGATTTTAGTTTGAACCATTGTACATGTTTTGATTCATTATATTCTCATTTTTAATATTTAAAATTTAACTGCTTATATATTTCATGAATCTTCAGCCATTGTTTAATTATTTTGTATTTTAATTACAGCATTTAATTATAGCATTTAAATATACCAAACCCTGATTTTGTTAAACAAAAGTTCCCCCTTGCATTGTTGTAAGCCTGTATTTATTTTTGCAGGACGTGTACAGCACTACGAATTTTCCCGTTATAGCATTTTAGTTAAATATTTTTTCAATCATAACTTTAATCCATTATGGTTCCTCAGCTTATCGCCGCCTAAATATACATTGCATATCATTATTTCATTAAACTGCATCTTGTAACAAAGATTAATACTGCAATCTACATACACTTCGAACAGCTTTTTAAATGCACATTTTCATTTTAGCATTTATCACTATGTGACAACCTTCCACTTAGCATACTGGAATCGATAGTTAACGTGAAATCCTTACTGTGGCATTAACAATTTAGGGAAAACCAGGATTTGAACCCGTGATCCCGGAACATAAGCACTAAGATAAAATAAAGTGAACTATAGTAGCTGATATATATTTTCAATCGACAAAGAATATTTAAAATGTATAAATTATTTGTTTGTAACATTAAGACACTCAAAAACTATCAAAAATTGAATCCCTGTTTTATGAAAAATTTAATTTTAAAACTTTAATGCAGTACTTTGTTTTTAAATATTAAACAATTTAAAATACACAAAATACATAGTACATTTTAATCGCTACAAAATCTAGGTTAACCTATAGTTAACTATAAGTTATCTTAATTTATATATGAGAACTATCGGTGAAGAAATCGGGCATTAAGAGTAGACTTCCATCAAAGACGACGTTTAAAAAATAGCAGATGCTTTTCTAATCAAGTTTAAAAATGTTACCTTTAATGCCCTGAGATATCATTTTTCTCGTAGTTTTCCTTGAAATATTTTTTATGTTTTGTTGGTTAGTAATTTCCATGTTTTCATCCATATTAAAAAACAGCACTAATCGGTTCGCCAAAACACAACCAAAACACCAACTCTCTAGAAAATATGATGGCCAACCTAATGCAAAAAATGGACCAAATGTTATCAATTCTAATGAAGCTCGTGATGAAAATGCCATAATGTTAAAGCTAGCTTTATGGAACGCCAATGGCTTGTCCCAACATAGACAAGAGATATTAACCTTTATTAAAAACCAACAAATCGACATCATGTTTATATCCGAAACACACTTTACTAGCCGTAGTTATTTAAAAATCCCAAATTTCTCTATTTATCACTCACGTCATCCGGATGGCACGGCCCACGGCGGTGCTGCAATAATTATCAAAAACGCATTGAAACATTATGAACTACCAAAATACCAGCACGAGCACCTACAAGCCGCGAGTATTATGGTTGAAGAGCTAGGTGGTCCTATAAACTTATCGGCTATCTACTGCCCCCCAAAGCACATTATCAAAGAAGATAGCTTCGCGAATTTCTTCGAAACACTCGGTAGCCGTTTTATTGCGGCGGGTGATTATAACGCCAAACATCAACATTGGGGCTCCAAAACTCCGAATCCCCGTGGTAGAGAATTATTAAAAACAGTAATAAGTAAAAACCTAAACCACCTGTCAACAGGACACCCTACATACTGGCCTACAGATAGGAATAAAAATCCAGATGTTCTAGATATCTGTATTACAAAAGGTATCAACAAAAACTACTTGGAAGCGAAACCTTGTTTGGACCTATCGTCAGATCACTCTCCAGTCTTGATCGAACTTAACACAAAAATTGCAAGCAGAGACAAACCGCCATCGTTATGCAACAAATGCACTGATTGGGATTTATTTAAAACCCTAATAAATGAGAATATTGACCTAACCCTGCCACTAAAATCAGAAGCGGATCTTATGGTAGCCGTAGAACACCTGACAACTACTATCCAGAGTGCTGCCTGGTTGTCTACCCCCCGTGCACTCATCCACAAAGGAAGAAACTATTACCCCTAAAGTGAAAGAAGCAATTGCCAAAAAACGAAAACTCAGAAGAATATGGCAAATAACTAGGCATCCAAGCGACAAAACTAAACTGAACCGCTCAACAGAAGATCTAAAAACACTTTTAAATGAATTAAAAAACAGATCGTTCGAGAACTACCTTGCAAATTTATCACCATCAGAATCGACCGATTATTCACTGTGGAGAGCCACTAGACATCTAAAACGACCAACGTCTTTTGTACCCCCCGATTAGAAAATCGAATGGAGATTGGGCAAGAAGCGACCAAGAGAAGGCAGACACCTTTGCTGAACACCTAACTACAGTTTTTCAACCATTTCCACAAGAATTCCAAGATGAGGATGAAAATACTGCTGAAGAACCACCTAACAAACAACAAACTAATAAACCATTTAAGATAGGTGACGTCGAAGAAACAATAAAGAACCTAAATCCCAAAAAGGCACCGGGGGATGACCTTATTACTGGGAAAGTATTGAAAGAGCTGCCTGATAAAGGTGTGAGATTTGTGCTCTATATTTGCAATGCTATTCTTCGATTGAATGTTTTTCCGCCACAATGGAGGGTTGCTGAAATAATTCTAATTCAAAAGCCTGGTAAACCACCTCAAGATCCCACCTCGTATAGACCAATTAGCCTTCTGCCCATCCTGTCGAAGGTTTTTGAGAGAATGCTGCTGCAAAGGATGCAACCTGTCATAACAAAAAAAAATATAATACCTGAACATCAGTTTGGCTTTAGAAGGCAGCACTCCACCATCGAACAAGTGCATCGTATTGTAGAGGTGATAGCAAAAAACCTCGAAGATAAAAAGTTTTGTACGGCTGCATTCATCGACATCTCTCAGGCGTTTGATAAGGTCTGGCACAAGGGTCTTCTAATAAAAATAAGAAAACAATTACCCGAGTACTACTTACTCTTGAAATCATACCTTACTGAAAGAATGTTTCGAGTAAAGTGTAAGGAAACATATTCGAGTCTTTCTCCAATAGCTTCTGGAGTACCACAGGGCAGTATCCTGGGGCCAGTGCTCTACCTCATATTTACAGCGGATCTACCAACAACAAGATTTACATCTACCGCCACTTTCGCAGATGACACTGTGGTCATTGCCTCACATAAAAGTGCAACTCAAGCATCAGAGGACTTGCAGGAGAGCCTAAATCAGATCCAGAGCTGGTTGGGAAAGTGGCGTATTAAAGCAAACGACTCCAAATCGGTGCATGTCACATTCACTATGAGGAAGGGAAATTGTCCACCAGTAACTCTAAACAATTGTATGTTACCACAGGCTGACGATGTAAAGTATCTTGGCATACACCTAGACAGGCGGCTCACATATAGTAAGCACATATGGTCAAAAAGAAAACAACTTGGGCTTAAATTCAGAGAAATGTACTGGCTCCTGGGACGCAGATCCCAACTATCCCTGGAAAACAAAGTTCTTTTATATAAGTGCATCATTAAGCCCATATGGACATATGGTATCCAGCTGTGGGGATCAGCCAGCAATTCTAACATCGAAATCCTGCAAAGATACCAATCGAAAGTGCTCCGCACAATTTCTGATGCCCCATGGTACGTGCCAAATGAGATTATACACAACGATCTTCACATAAATCTAGTGAAAAGTGAAATAAAATCCTACAGCGAAAAATATTTAAAAAAGTTAAGTGTCCACCCGAATAAGCTAGCTATGAATCTTCTACAGAACAATGTACCATCTCGCAGATTAAAAAGGTATCATCCTCGAGAGCTCCCAAACCGATTTGTTTAAGTAAAAGAATTAATCTGTGTATAAAATTCAATAATACCATATAAATGTGAGTGATATTGTAAAGGTAAAGTCATTGGACTTTAACTTTTATGACTAGTCTTGTTAATCTATTTACTGAATGTTTTGTGAAACAGATTGTAAATTACCTTAGATGTCATTAAAAAAAAAAAAAAAAAAAGTTTAAAAATGTTACCTTTAATGCCCTGAGATATCATTTTTCTCGTAGTTTTCCTTGAAATATTTTTTATGTTTTGTTGGTTAGTAATTTCCATGTTTTCATCCATATTAAAAAAGCAGCACTAATCGGTTCGCCATCGGTTAAAGTAATTAAGAAAAAACTCCTCTCCCTTTAGGTGTTATAATTTAATAAATAGATAAATTATTTTTCGCTTTAAAACTTTTGTATTGTCTATTGATAGAAAATTTCAGGTTGGCACTCCGCACAATACAAACAGTCATTTATTCGTTTTATTTTATTATATTCTAACTTAGACTGCTTTATGTTCTAAGTACAAAAATAACTATTTTTTGAAACTAAGCACACTATCAAAAAGTTTTACTCTAGATGGAGTAGTTAGTGTTATTTAACAATATTGCATCGATATTTATTTTACTTCTTTCCAATGAAAACATGACCAACTCACAGGTTCCAACTCTAATGAGAATTAAACAGCACGAAATTGTAAATATTAGCATAATGAAATTTATGTTTGGTAATTATTAACGCAATACGAGTTAACGATTTTAAATTGTCAACAAACTTGCTGATTAAGATTTAACATTAAAATATGGATAATTTTAACCTGGGTATTTAAGTTATGCAATAACTCTTCAATTAAATAGCATCGTTGTTCCCCAGTGGAAAATTAAGATTAAGCGATAAATGTAAATTATACCTTCTTAACGAGAAGTTTCATTAACCCTTTCCTAGTATTTAAAGGTCAGAAAAGCGTTAGAAAGCAGCCCTATCGATAATGAAACTATTAAAATATTTATCGATATTGAATACTGGAAACCGTCAACTCATCACTGTTCCCTAATAATTACGATATTGATAATTTTTAACTGAAGCACGATGAAATTTATTTATAAGAAACAACCAAGATTCAGATTAAGCTTCTAAGTAAGCTTTAACATTGCGAAAGCTATAAATTACACGATGCTTGATGACTAGCAATGTTTATTGTATGGTATTCATTAAATTACTATGAAATAACTCAAAATTACTTAATGAAACCGTTTATGAAAAAATAAACAATTTTTAAGATATAAAACTAATTTAATGGTGGAAAGTTTATCCCATAAATTATACGCTATTTTACCGATCAATTTTTAAACCATTCTGTACAGAAACATGAAAATATGTACGAACTCTGTATTTGCACGTTGTTTGTTAAAAATATTGACACTTACAAATGCAGGATGTCCCACCAAACTAAATTGCTAAATTGTTTAAAAAATGTACATTCTATTATGTGCCATACAGCAGTCAAATGTTCACCACTACGAGTGATGTGGTTTTAATAGAAAGAAAATTTGAAAATTTTTATTTAAAATTATTTTAAATATTTGTTATAACGATAAATAATTTCAGTAATTATTAATTAAATGTTAATCTATTCATCCGTTTCAACATTTATTACTCGGGTACAGAAAGAAACATTGCCATTCATAAGTCTGAATGCCCTTTCAATAAATTAATCAAAGCTAATCAAATTCATAACTAAATAAATCAATGTAGCAAACGGTTTAGTGATTTTTTAATTTTTTTAAAAACATATTGTGTGTTACCTTCACATGGAGTTCATATAACCATGTCCACCTTACAAATGAAATAGGATGATGAACTGGCAAGATCTTCATAAAATATTAGATCGTCATTAACTATCAGAAGATTCGTTGGTTCAATGCTAGTTATTTATTTAGTTAACAGTTAGTTCCTTGAGAAGCACAGCTTCCGTCTGTAAACTTAAATAAACTAAAACTCAAAAACAACTACCGCTGCATAAGTAACTTACGTATATTTATTGACATCGGCCTAACAGTGTCATCAGCAATGTTAAATTGTCATTATCATAATAATATGTGCTTTACTTGTTCTTTTAAAGCGCATTATTAGCGTTACGTTATATCTTGTTCAATTCAAAAAAAATACTTACAAAATAGAACACCAGAAAATGAAGTAACCTATAAGGAACTTAGAAATAAAACAAAACAATAATACGCGAGGCGCACGACGAGAGCTGGAGAAGATACATTGCCAATATGGAAGACGATGTACATGGAAGGCAAATCAATGCTTACAAAATAATGAAACATCTGAACAAAGATGAAAAAGACTCTTCTAAAATAAAAACAATCGATTCCAAGGTATGGGTTAATCATTATAAGAACTTGTGGTACAATCCGCAAGCAGAAGAAGAAAGTTACGACGATGCCATCATAAATGGCAGTAATGAGGGAATAGACCATATAACGATCCAAGAACTTCAAAATGCAATGAAAGTGCTGCGCAATCGTAAGGCTACCGGCACTGATAATATAAACATCGAACTGTTAAAGTACGGTGGACCACTACTGGAATTTCGATTACTGCACCTCATTAATATGTGCTGGAGTTACAGGACCATACCACAAGATTGGAAAATTGCTAAGGTAATATCACTGTTCAAAAAGGGAGACAGATCAGATACGAATAATTATAGAGGAATAAGTTTGCTAAATTCCGGTTATAAACTGTATGCGAGAATAATAACGAGCAGAATACAAGTAATAGCGGAGGCTCTTCTCGAGGAAGAACAAAATGGTTTTCGGAAAGGTCGATCATGTACAGACGCTGTCTTTACACTCAAACAAATAATAGAAAAAAGAAGAGAAAAGAACTTAGAGACACATGTTGCCTTCGTAGACTTTACGAAAGCGTTCGATAGGGTCAACAGAAAAAAATTGTGGGATATACTAAAACATAGAGGCTTTCCCAGACATCTAATAGATATTGTAAAAAGTTTATACAAGCACACTGCAATAAAGATTTTAAACAATGACGAAGATACAGAACTAATTAGTATCAATCAAGGAGTTCGACAAGGGTGTGGCTTGTCTCCAATATTATTTAACTTGTACATAGATGATCTGATTAAAACCTGGAAAGAGACGGCTCCACAAGGCATACACCTCGGTAAGAACAAATACCTTAATACAATACTATTTGCAGACGACCAAGCACTGATTACAGCCACTGAAGACGATCTGCAAAGAGCAGTACACCATCTTAATGTTCTGTCCAACAAATATAACTGCGAAATATCTGTAGCAAAAACTAAGATAATGGCGTTTAAAGGAAAAGATCCAATTAGGTCCAAAGTATACATAAATAACGCTTGCTTGGAACAGGTCTCACATTTTAAGTATTTGGGTTGTGATGTATCCTATGAATACGATGAGGACATCGCCAAAAAACTAACTACTTTCCAGAGAATGTGCGGAACCATCAGACAGGCTCTGGGAAAACGATGTAGACGGGAAACCCAATTAAAGTTCTACAAGGTTATGGCGGTTCCCACCTTGCTCTATGGAAGCGAAACTTGGACGACGACAACTAGACAAGAAGCTAAAATAATAGCAGCAGAGATGAAGTTTTGCGATCAGTAAAGGGGCTGTACACTACTGGATATGAAGAGAAGTGACGATATCAGAGATGAACTACAGATCTTTTCGTTAAAATACAAGGTATTTGACTATAAACGCCAATGGAAGGAACATGTGCAAAGGATGGAAGATCAGCGTCTGCCAAAAAGTGCCATGCAATATGATCCAAGGGGGAAGAGAGACATTGGACGTCCAAGGAAGAGATGGGCTGATTAGAAATCGGAACAGGCCTAAGGCCTACACCGTGAAGCAGACGACGACGACGATCTTGTTCAATGAAATCTACATAAGGCACCTTCCACACTTAACATGTTACGTATTTCGTAACGTATTTTTAATATGAAAATGTAAATATAAACTAAGCAAAAAGAGACAGTAGGAATATTGTTACTTTTGATATCGTCTACATTTAAATATATGAAAGATCTACCATTTAAAATAAATTTCAAACAACTAGAAGCCTTTTCTTCATATACTTTGCTTCGAAAGTAAAGTTTGATTCCGTCGGGATCGAATCGGCAATCTCGGCTTAGCAGCCAACGTACGCAATTGCCAGGTTATGACTGCCTCTTTAAAGCGTGCAAATTGTCTATCCAATTTCTAACTAATCAATAAATTTTTAGCCCAGTAAAATATGTTTATACGATATTTCAAGAAGTAAATAAAAATATCATACGCATAGGAACGGTAGAATTAATAAATTGGTGTGAAAAAATTCTTTCGACAAATAAAAATTTAATGCAGTCGGGAGTTCCTGGTTTTTTAAATTTTAATTATATTTCAGGTAAAGATAGGGATTTACTGCATATCTAAGTCGAGTGTTAAAATCAATTAAGAAGCTGCAAAATTAATTGCATTGGTTAAATTGGTTCACAAATATGTAAATTTGCATCATCGAAATTTATGTGAACGTTTATTGTAAATTAGAAAGACGTATTATAAAAATGACCTAATTCCGTGCTTTCAACAGAGTGTTTTCGTCTTAACGTAAATGTGGAAATATATAAGGAAGGAACTTGCAAGCAGTAAGCAAAGTAAAAATAAATATTACGGTAGTTTTAATAATTTAAATCTATCAATTAAAGCATAACGTATTTGATTAGCTTACTTCTGTTTATTTAAAAAACGCCTTAGCGTTTGTTTAGCTCTATAAATTTTTAAAATTTAATGAACTTCGTTATTTAAGTATAGTATGTATCTAGAAACTTATAGAAATAAAAAAATTCTTTTATAAACAATAACTTATGTAGGCATTGACCCTAGCATTGTCGCGGATTAACCTCGTTGGATACACAAGCTAATTCTCTAGATTAAAAAGCTCTTAGTGCATCTAACGATGTATCAGTGAACACACGACCGATGCAAGCGACAAAAATATTTTGCATCGCCATTTCAATCATCAAGGTTCACTACAGGGAAAACTATAAATTCATAGTGGTTTTTAGCGTTTTCTATTATTATGTTTTAAAATTTTCGCTTTCGTAACTATCCAATCAACCAGACAAAATGTCTAAGTGACTTAAGCTGCGGGTACAGTGGATCCGTTTTCGGACGAATTCTGACGAACGAGAATCTATCCTTCACTATTACCGTTCACTCGCATCTACAAAGCAGATTTTCAGTTTGTCGCAATTCGTCCAAAAATGGATCCACTGTATGCGCAGCCTTAGAGCTTTGTAGGTATATATGACGCAAATTGCAACCTACACCAAGGGTCTCCTTTGCAGTTTAGTTCATAAGTGGCCAAAGGGAGGCGAGGCAATGCTTCCACTAGGAATTTGCATAAAATGATAAAAATAATCCTTAATACTAAATACATAAATACTAAATACTTGTTTTTAATTAAAAATATTTGTAAAAACAAATTATAACATTTAATATTCTACTTTTAATGTCGATAACGATAAGATAAGCATTACAGCTGACTTGCAGGTACATAGTACGTAATCTTTCCAGGGATAAATAAGGGGGTAAATTGTAAGGAAAATAATTGTCCAATGGTATCAATGTAGAAAAACAGGGTTTTAATTAAATCCAACCGCTAAAGCTGCTACCACTTCCTCAACCCAAAAAATTAAGATAACAGAGGGCGTGAAAATTAAACGATTTATTTTACACTTTGGTGTATATCCTAATCTAAATTTCGGGTAAATAAATGGAGACACAATAAATTGGGGATTAATGACTGCAATTTTGAATATTGAGGTTTTTTTTTAATCGATTCCAAGTATTTTACAACACTGTATGATGTATAACAATAAATATATTATATGTACAAATAATAAATAAACATGTAGAGGATATTCGACTGAACACTCATCATATTAATACAACATTAAATAACTGTTATTTAAACTGAACGAATTTCACAATTATTATATACTAATTTAATTTAATTAAATAAATCATTTATGTAGGTTTGATAAGTCTTTTTAATCGACGCACTTCACCAGTATTATCCTGCAATTTATTTCCAGCAAATAATTTTAAATGTGCTAAGTGAGAACGATAATGCAGTTTTGAAGGTTTTTTAGTTTTTCAGTTTGTTACAATAATTGTAATAATTAGGAGTTATTTTGAGAACAAAATGCTTGCCTACTGAGTAGTTCAAGCATATGTTGCAACAAATTTTTTTTGTGATTTACCGCTTGATCTTAATTCAGCTAGCCCTGCTCTGTAGTCTCAAGCTTTAACTGCACACCTCGACTTCAAAACCTGGTGCGACCAACACATGTGTTCTCGAAAAATTTTCAAGGTGACGATGAAATTTTCAAATTAGTTAATTTCACTTACATATCCGTAAACCGTGAAATCAAACGCTCGGCACTAACTACTGCACGCGAAATAAGCACTAATAATCCAACTATCAAAATTACATTCGGAATTATTATATCCAAAAAAATTCTAACATAGATTTTTCATGTGCGATCTTGTCAAGAACTTAAATTGGACTCCCCCTCACAACTTTTATAGCGTGCGCGCACCGACTTACGCACGTGTTAGTCTGCCTAACGTGCTTAACAGTACAGAACCGATATTAATTAAAATGTTATTTGGAAACAATGTAATATTTTCGTAACAATTTTGAAGATGGTTATAATAACCGAAACGCGTCAATAGAATAATCGAACATCAATTATTTTCTTTTATTTTATGTTTTTATACCCAGACAAGAACCTCTAAAATTTGTTTTTAAAATGGAAAGTCATCATAATAGCAATATTGTTCCAAATGATCCATTGAAAGTAAAACGGTTAAAATTTAATTTTAAGTGCACTAGCCTAAATAATTTATTAGATTTGTATACGTGTTGACTGCTTGGTATTATTTTTTTCATTTAGTCATTCAGTGGTTAATCCCTTCCTGTCTGAGTTAATTTCATTATTTTTGGCGCCCTTAAATTTAATATAAGAAAGGTCCAGTTAGCCCAAACCAAAAGAAGCACAATTTTTACGGTTATTGACACATTGTATTGCAAATTTGTGTTATAGCTGTAATGGTTTTCTTGGTTGATTCCTGCAATATTTTTTCCGGTGATTAAATTGAATCCTGGAGCTTTCTTTAGGTTTATCTCTTTATTAATGACTTTTTTGAAATTGCAAGGCAATCACAAAATCTGACAAACGGGGTGCCAAACTAAATTAATGAAAAATAAAAAGGCAATAGCATAGAACTTCAATCTCAAGTTATGGGGAGATTTACTGCCTTTGGATCAAAAATTAGAAAAACTTCTTTGTATGATTTTTTTACTTCAGGTCATATATGCGTAATAAATTTTATATCAAAATTCGTAAATTGCCTAAGTTGGGAGTTCGACTATTTTCTACGGTTTATTTATCAGGAGACATCAAAACTCTACTGAAGACATGTACATACACTACTGTGTTGGCTACGTTTTAGTGCAAGATCTCGACGAATGAAAACCCAGCATACATATATACTGTGTAGTTAGTGTCACATGGAGCAAAACCAAAGCTTCGAAACCCTCGACAAATTCAATTATAAACAGCCACTTCATAAAGAAGAAAGGTGTTTAGGTGACGAAACTCAAAACAACGATCTCCAAATATCTTCATTGTGTCGTTAAATCCATATAAACAGCAGTTTATTTACTAGCTGGTGCGTTTATTAAAGGATTCTATGCCGTTCTTAAAGCAATGACCACGATAAGAATCCTTTATTGGACCCTATAGACAAGAGGCGTCGAACAACTGCTAACGACATCGGGGGGCCCGGAATCCCAGACTTAGAAATAATTAAATTTTGATTGAAATTCGTTTATAGGACCAATATTTTACAAAAATGCAAAAATCTTTATTCAAAATCCGTTTAGAAAAGCTTTTGTATGCAACACGTAGGAAAACTAACTTTTGGTAATACTTTCACGAATTGCAAAAATTTTTCACTTTATAAAATGCAGTCTAAAGTTGTTTTATACTGCAACTGTATTTTATTTAACATTTGTTTGCTGAACGCTCTTCTATATTCCAAATGATCATCAAACATTTTAGTTTTACCAGTACCGTTTAGGTCGGATAATCGAGACTCGACTAAATATGCAACATTATTCTGCATTGCATTGAATTAGTCTGCATTAGGATACAGTAAAACGATGTAATGTACTCTATGTTAACTGCATTTGAATGTTCCTAAGGAGCACCAAGCTTGAGCCATCTAGCAATACATGTATCTACGCAATATTGAGATTACAATATTCGAATGGAAAAACTTGTTCAGCTCGAAATGACTCAGAATTATTTTGTGTTTTAAATAGGTAAGTAATTTTGTTTATTAATTTTAACATAAACATATTCAAGTTTAGGGAGAAAGATGCGTTTTGCATTAATGGCGTCGCGGTGAGGGTGTCGTGCTGTCAGCTGGTGGACCGTTTAACTAATATATGCGCTTTCAGTACGGGGTCTGATACATGTACCCTGTCTCTCTAGGGATTTATTGCGCCCGGTTTTCCGTCCTTTTGTTAAATTTTCGCTTGCTCGAGCACTATTAAACAAAAAATTTAACGCCTGACTGTCACTCTCTTTACCACTTTCAAACCATCCTGATTAAAACAGATAAAAATTAAATGCATAATTGAAAAGTAGGTATATGTTCAGAAAACCCACATTATGAAGGTTAAGCTAATGAACCAGAAAAATTTCAAAACCAATTTTTTAAATTTAAGCAAACATTTTGTTATAATATAATTTCGTTACCAGAGATTCAAAATCTGACCAACCCGATCATATCATATCGAGCATTTAATTAAATTTTAATTTTATCAAAAAATTAAGGTCGAGATTTAAAAAAATAATACTAGGAAAATTTTCTTAATAAAGCCTAACGTTCGCGTTTGTTACATAGCTTCGTACAATTTAAATTGCATAAGTTGCACCAAAGTTTTGCTAAAATTTTCAATGTGTATCAACGATTTTTAATTAGTTTTGCACAGCGAAATAGATATATTAATTAAATTTAATTAGTACAAGGGCGTTTAAAAAGGTTTAAATAGAAGTGAAGTATTTAAAGCAAAATGAAATAGTTTAAAGGATAAATTAATTAAAACGTATTTTGTATTCTTAATTTACTAATTATTTCATTTTGTTTGTACCGAGAGTGTTAACGCAACACTTAAATATAAATAACCATTTTGATATTTAATTTTGCAATATTATCCTGAGTCACAAGGAATATTAATTTACAGTATGGATTTAATTATCATCCGAAGACTTTCACATGAACAGCATAGTTATTACAAAGTTTTAAAAGAGTTATCAACAAGTAGGAATATGTGGATAAGCTCGACCAACTTTTTTCTGACCGTAACACATATTATCCGGTCTAGTCAGCTTCCTCAACCTATTATTTCTTATCTTAACTGCCTTTTTCAACCCCCATAATTATTCTTTTTCTACCCATAATCAATATGATATAAAAATTCATTTTAGCTAAATGCTGAATTTTTGTTCTTAGCCTTGGTGGCATTTTAGTTGTTTAAACACATGGCAAAAAAGAATTATACCACTAACCTATAACAATATCAGGATTCTTGACAGCAAACGAAAGAAAAAATAAGATCAAGAAGTTTCTCCAAAGTTATTAGAAAAGATTTCGTCTTCTTGGATATGAGTAAGCTGGATAGTGTAAGTTGGATAGTGTAAGCGTTCCTTCACCTTATATCTGTGATGCGTGTGGCAAATGGTATAGTACCAACATGGGAGACTTACTGTTTATTTATAAAAAAAATTGATGTGCTCCATTAACTCGAGGAATTCCTAAAAAAATAATGAACTACTCCAAAAATGATCAATGTCGAAAACTGGAACGACAGAATCCGAAAATAACTTCATTATATTTTATTGCAACAAGAGTTTTTATTTAAAAAAAAAGTGTTTGACAATCTTTTTTTTATCCCTTTAATCTATCCCAGGCCATTCATTGGCTTGATCTGTGAAATAGTTTTCTGTAATTGTTTAAACGTAATCCTTTTTGTATTTGTATTTTAATTGTGATATTACGGTAACCAAACTATATTGCCCCAGATGGGTAGAACAAAACGTTTACAATCTCACTCTGACAATCTATCAGGCGGTTCAATAGATTTGGGGGAAAAAATTGCTGAAGTGAATATGGGCATGGAAAATCCCGACGGAAAAACTGAAAATGAAATCGACTTTATAATATCCAATAATAAAGAGATCGTAACAAATGTATCAATCTTAAATAGATTCCATACTGGGAACGACGACTACAGACTAATTAGGCAAAATACGTATAAACACAAAAATTAAAAGGAGAAAAATGATACAGAAAGAGCCACATCCAACAAGAGAAACACTCGAACAAAACCAAGAACAATTCGAAAACGTTTTGGACAGTAAAAAGCGGCGGCCAACCTGGAGAACCTCGATCTAAACGATATCTCTGAAAATATTACAAGAAATTACAAATAGCGGTAACAAAAATAAGCTCGATTAAAAACAGAGAAATAAAAATAGCAAAAAGATCAGTAAAGAAACAAAGAATTTAATAGAAAAAGAAAGAAGCTGAAGAGAGATTTAGTAGAGTATAAGACAGTCAGCAAAAGCATAAAGACATGCATTAGAAGAGACATAAGGAAAATACCAAACTGATCGAGGAAACAATAGAAAACAACAAAAATATGAAAATGTTAAGAAGGAGGATATCAAGGAGCAAATAACGCAGGCACTGTATCAGAAATACAGATAGCCATATAGTAGTTACGGGAAAATTGCAACTACTATAAACGATTAAAGATTTTTACATGAATTTGTATCCTTCAAGCAATTAAAGAGCCAAGTATCGATAAGAAGGACAAAGTTGTCATAAACATGAACTCGGAAGAAATACCCGAAATGACAAATTGTCATTTCGTTCCCCCGGAGAAAACCTTATAACTAATTAATGCCATCAAACTTATTTTAAATCGCTGCATGGAAGAAGGGAAAATATCAAGAAACTGGAGAAATGCAGAAGTAATCCTTATACACAAAGAGGGAAATACTTCAGATATCGATAATTATCGATCAATAAGCCTCCTGTTACATCTATACAAATTGTTAACAAAAGTAATAACTGGACGACTGACGAATAAATTGAGCTGTTATCGGCCAATCGAGCCGGCAGGGTTTAGAAAGGGGTTCGGTACCAGTTACCACCTACAGGTTGTCAGGACCTTAATCGAGAAATGCGAGGAGTATAACGTACCTGTCCACTTTTTAATTTTTTGACTCAAAAAATCATTTGACACGGTGGAATTGTCGGCAGTACTCCAAGCTTTAACGGACTATTGGGTACGATCCTATTGAAAGATGTATACAAATATGGCACAATGCATGTAAAGATAGATGAAAACACAATAACAAGGAAGGTTCCCATGCATAGAGGCGTTTGACAAGGGGATACAATATCCTCAAAACGGTGACGGTTTGAATTCCCGGATCGGAATTTTTACCATTTTTGAAGTGGATTATGAAAGATGAGGGTTTGATTGGCGTATAAAAAAAATTTGCGGTCGGTTCACAAATTTTGGAAAAAAACGGTTTTAAAAATTAATTTGGAATGCAATTTAGTCAGTGGCTCTTTTGAACTGTAACCCCGCCCACCGAAATTAAAATAAGTTGTGAGGACAGTAAAGACACCAGAATTTCGTATTTACAACTAATTTGAAGGGTGAGAGTCTAATTAACTAATAAAAAAATTAAATTACTGATCGAACAACAAATTTCGAACAAAATTCATCTTTTGTGTGAATCCGACTTTTGACATAGTTGCGTTTATTAAAACCCACTTTCTGCACCCTGCGCTCCGTTTTGACAAGCGCTATACTTACTAAAAACATCCTCCAAGTAGCTCCAACTCGAAAAAGTATGGATGTTGACGCGACGGATCTCAGGGAGCGACTGGTATTTCCCCACCACTAGTCACTGTCAACTCAGGCACATCACACGTACCGTCAACACAATGTATCCATATTTGGCGTTTTATTACGCAATAATACACTTACATACATGCGTTTCTTATGGGAAAATTGTAATTTTCAAAATTAAATTGTGGCCTTATTACAAGTCCGACAACTTTTATTCTCACCTTAAAGAGCTTGTATTTTTCTGTTCTTTCATTTGGTAAAGCATTTTTATAGGAAAAAGTGTATTTTCGATTCCAGGAATTCGAAATCTCACCCCCAAAACTATTCACACTGCTGGCCTAGAAAACATATTTAAAGAATTCGAATAAAAGAGGAGCGAATATTGACGGTGAACCATCCCCGATTTGCAGACGATATTATTACTATTAGCACAAGTGTTAATGCTACGCCACTGGCACCGATTACAGTTAGTAAACTTGAGTTGGAAGCTAATATAGTAGAAAAATAGTCGCTATAGACAATATTAGAGATCTGAATACGCTCATTATATGAAGTGAATGTTGTAGAACGGCGGTAATTGTTGTTTTTTGCGGATTTGCACTGTTAAGTATTCTTTTTTAGCCATAACAACATTTTGAGGTTAGGAAAATGTAAAAAATGCACCGCACGCCGCCTCCTAAAAGAAATCCCAATGGCGGTGTCCCACAATTGGATGAGTCTCAAACCCACCAGAAAAGTGCAGCTATGGCAGTAACGTCCGATGGCCTCCCATATTATTACAACCAAAATGCACAGGTGTTGCAACAGCAGGTAGGAGCGATGGAAAATTTTATTCCATTACCCCAACAAGGTATACCACAGTTTATTCCACAAGTAAGTGCCCCCCAACAAACACATATGATGCAAACTTTGTGTAACTCAAATGGGCAGCAACAGTATTATTACCAACAGCATAATGTTCCATATGTAGCCGTCCCTCAATATGCACAGCAACCTCAACAGCCAACAGCACACCCAGGACTAATTATGCCAAATATGAACCAAACTGCATACAATGATTTAACTGGGGCGACAGTGAATCATCTAGGTCAGAATAGTAATGATCAAGCAATTGAACAACAAACTCGAAATCAATCGTATGAGAGTGACTTTCAGACAGTAAAAAACAAGAAAAAAAGAATTCGTAGCCCTGAACAAATGGGTGCAAGAAAACAGAGTAAGATATCAGACTATTGGCTCAGTAAAAACCATACCGCAACAAAAAATAGATTTTCGGTCCTTGCTGAGGATGGTGAGCTCATGGAAGCTGATGGAGCTGATGTTGAAAAAGAAAAAGATAATGGAACTGACGCACCACAAGTAAATAACGATTCAGAACATAATAACGTGCAACAAGCTGTGGAACCAGAACGCAGACCACCTCCAATAACAGTTTACCATGTCGAAGAGATCGCTCCCCTGCATGCAATGTTATTAAAATTAACCAAAGGCGAGTATCAAATTAAGACCCTCGGAATCGACACGGTGAAAGTACAACTATTTAAAAAAGAGCACTTTTGCCCAACCCTTGAGGCACTCGATAAGCTAAAAACCGAATATCACACATATAAACTCAAGGATGAAAAAGGTTTTAGAGTTGTCCTAAAAGGCATACACCCGGCAACGGAAGTAAATATTATAAAAGAAGAACTTGGA
Organism: Lycocerus yunnanus; assembly: GCA_036346125.1. NCBI lineage: Eukaryota > Metazoa > Arthropoda > Insecta > Coleoptera > Cantharidae > Lycocerus > Lycocerus yunnanus. The sequence goes on from JARFIX010000002.1 coordinate 2,968,403, forward strand.
AAATTAGGCTACGAGTCTACAAATATATGGAATATTAAGCGAAAAGAGATAACAGATAATAAAACAACATACACACCACTACCAATGTTCTATGTGGACCTAAAGTACATAAAAGACATTAAAGAGATATACGGAGTAACACGACTTCATCACTCAACAGTCAAAATAGAACCACCACATGCTAAGCGCATAATCCCACAATGTATGAAATGTCAAGCCTATGGCCACACCAAAAACTTCTGCAAAAGAACACCAAGATGCGTTAAATGTGCAGAAGACCATGGAACTAAACCATGTAAAAGACAGGAACGAAGCAAAGACGTAACGTGCGTTAATTGTAATGGTAACCACCCTGCTAACTATCGAGGTTGCCGAGTTCACAAGGAATTACAACAGAAATTATATCCCACTCTACCAAAAAAAAAAAAAATCAGATCGGCCAACGGAAAATGCCAATAAACAGAAAACTTATCAACAAACATCAAATTATGAAAATGCTTTTCCTAGCCTACCAAATCAACAAGTAATACCCTACGTTGAAGTAGCAAGAGGCAGTGCACAACAGTCCTACACAAACTACAAACAAAACCAACAACCTAGTGAAATAAGCGAACTAAAAGACCTATTAAAGGAACTTATTGAACAAAATAGAGAAAATGCCAGAAATATGAGTACCATGTTAAACCTACTCACCGTCCTCGTCAACAAAAACCAATTATGCCACTAAACCTCAAGTACAAAATATGCATTTGGAACGCTAACGGACTGAATCAACACCTACTCGAAGTAAAAGCCTTCTTGGCAGATCAAGAAATTGATATCCTACTAATATCAGAAGCCAAAATTACTGATAAACATAATATAAAAATTCCCAATTATAAAATATACTTTACTAAACACCCCAAAGAGGGTAAAGCCCACGGTGGCACAGCCATAATTATCCGCAATATCATAAAACACCACGAAGTGGAAAAATATGATAAAGAATATTTACAGGCAACAAGCGTAATCCTGGAAGATAGAAATGGCGAATGCCTTATATCCTCCATATACTGCCCACCTGGATGCATAATTAAACAAAACGAATACGACCAATTCTTTGACACATTGGGCAGGAAGTTCATTGCTGGCGGCGACTACAACGCTAAACACCCTACTTGGGGCTCCAAATTAACAACCACCAGAGGAAGAGAACTGCTCAAAACAATAAAAACCAAAACTCTAAAAACTATATCCACGAGCGACCCAACTCACTGGCCATATGACGACACAAGAGCCCTGATGTAATCGACTTTTTTGTCACAAAGGGCATTGATATAAAAAAGATCAATATACAAACCTGCTTAGATCTCTCTTCCGATCACTCACCGGTGATCCTCTCTATTCACTCTCAGATTGCTAAGAAAGAAAAACAACCTACTCTCAGCAGCAGTAAAACTGATTGGAACATCTTCAGAGAAGAATTGAACAATCTCATTTCCTTAAAAATATCACTGAGGTCAGAGGATGAACTGGAAATTGCAGTAAATGAATTAACAACTAGTATCCAGCAAGCTGCATGGAGATCTACCCCTGATATCAATGATAAGGAAATTAAAGAAGTAACGCCATACATAATCCAACAAAAAATAGCAGAGAAACGTGTATTGCGAAGAAGATGGCAACAAACAAAATTTCCAGCGGACAAAACCAAACTCAATAAGGCTGCCAGAGAGTTGAAACAAATATTATCGGAAAACAGAAACCAAGGAATAAAAAACTACCTTGAAAACCTAAGCGCGTCAAAAGCTTCCGATTATTCCTCTGAAAGCCACAAGAAAGCTTAAAGCACCGCAGCAAATAAATCCCCAATCAAGGACTGCAATAATAAGTGGACTAGAAATGACAAACAGAAGGCTGATGTCTTTGCAAAACACTTGTCCAACACCTTTCTACCTAATCCATCACTAACTTCATTGGAGGAGGAAAATATAATTCTTGAATATCTGAAAGCACCATTCCAGTTAGATTTTCCAATTGCAAAATTTAAGATTAAGGAAATCAAGAAAATTATCAAAACGCAATCAACCCTAAAAAGCTCCTGGTTTCGATCTGATCACCGGAAAAGTACTACAACAACTGTCAGAGAAAGGTTATAAGGCTGTAACACAAATATTCAATGCAATAACATCCCTTAACCATTTCCCAAACCAGTGGAAAGTGGCTCAGATCATAATGATCCCGAAACCTGGGAAAAACATCGAGGACGTAAAATCATATAGGCCAATTAGCTTGTTGCCGACACTATCGAAGGTATTTGAGAAGGCATTAATCGCGAGACTAAAACCTATATTAGAGCAAAGAAAAATCATACCAAACCATCAATTCGGCTTCCGCCAACATCATAGTACGATAGAACAGGTACATCGGTTAGTTCAGAAAATAAACAGTGATTTGAACAACAAGCGCTATTGTTCGGCCGCCTTTTTGGACATCAGTCAGGCCTTTGATAAGGTCTGGCACGAGGGACTATTGTACAAAATTAAATCCAAACTTCCCTATCACTATTATCTAGTCCTTAAATCCTATCTTGATAACAGACATTTCCTTGTGAAGATGAATAACGATTACACCAACTTGTATCAAATTAATTCTGAGTTCCCCAAGGAAGTGCCCTCGGACCTCTCCTATACCTGTTGTACACATATGATCTACCGACAACAAAATGGGTCACTCTTGGGACCTTCGCTGATGATACAGCTATTCTCGCCTCACACGAAAATGCATTAATGGCATCTCGTAACTTACAAAATTCCCTCAACAAGATACAAGACTGGATGAAAAATGGCGAATAAAAGCTAACGAAACGAAGTCTATACAAGTGACCTTCACTATGAAAAGAGACACCTGCCCACCTGTAATACTTAATGGCTGCCAACTACCACAGGGTGATAACACGAAATACCTTGGTATGCACTTGGACCGTCGATTGACTTGGAGGAAGCACATCATTACAAAGAGACTGCAATTGGGACACAAATTAAGGCAGATGTATTGGCTCATGGGTCGAAAATCACAACTCTCTGTCGAGAATAAGGTGCTGCTGTACAAGACAATCTTGAAGCCCATATGGACTTATGGAGTCCAGCTCTGGGGTACAGCCGCCAAATCGAACATAGAAATACTGCAGCGTTTTCAGAATAAGGTTCTTCGATCTGTTGTGGATGCGCCGTACTATGTACCAAACTCTGTGATACAGAGAGATATTCCATTGCCTTCGATTATGGAGGAGATAAGAAGATACAGCCTAAAACATGAAGAAAAACTTTCAAGTCACCCAAACGTGTTTGCTACCCAACTGTTGGAACGAGCTAATGGAGAGCGCAGGTTAAAAAGATATCAACCAGCTGATTTAGTGAACAGACATTGAATAGCTCCAGAACCTCACAAATTGAATTGTAAATGAATATAACCGATTAAAATACTTGTAAAGAGATTGTTCAATGGAACAATACTCTCCATGTTAAAATTAATTTGTTAACAAATAAGCTTATTATCCCTGGATAGATTGCTGTAGTAAAGGAGTTTTAATAAAAAAAAAAATTAGCACAAGTGACGAAGAACTGGAACAAATGTTGAACGAGCTCAATAGAGCATCTACAAAGAAAGGTTGGCAGATGAACATAAATAAAACAAAAGTCATGTCCAAAAGCGACAGAAGACTTAAATTATACCAACAAGAAATGGAAGCAGTGAACGAATACGTGTACCTGGAACATCTAATGAGGCTAAGAAAGCTAAATTAAATAGCAGAAGTCTCGAGGAAGGTCAGACTGGGATGGATAGCATTCGAGAAAGCTATAAGAGAAGTGATGATAAAGGACACTTTTCTAAAACAAATTTTCAAATAAAATTTTTGTCCAAGTTCAAACCCTTGAGGATACCTCTCTTTAAAGCAATTTTTTGAATTTCTGATTTCAAACGACCATATATCAGATATTATTAATTTTTCAAACTTAATGGATTACAATTTTTTAAAGATTACTCGCTTGTCTATAAATTAGGTTATAACCCCTTATCGTCTAGAATCAACGAATTTTGAGTTATAAATTAAATTAAGAGAAGAAATGTTAAAAAAATTTAGGTTTTATTTTTTACCTTTCTTGCAATCCCCGTATCTCTTATACAAAACGTTTAAAAAAAAAACTGATGGCCAAACCGGCTAGGGAATTTAACGGGCTACAACTTTAGTTAAATAAGTTTTAAGAGACGGTCATTGGCATGGTTGTTAGCGCGATGAACTGCTAAGGTAGAACTCCCCGGTTCGCATCCGGACAGAGTTCACTTTGTAATGCCGTCTCCGTGCTTCGGAAGGCACGTAAAGACGGTGGTCCTCTCACAAGATGCTTGCAACATCTTTGAGATATTAATTGCTATAGTACCCTCTTGAGGGGACGGGTAAACAACCTTGGTTGTAGCCTTATATAAGGAAGCCCGAAATATATATATATATATAAGTTTTTTGAGAAACCAACCGTTTTTACAGAAATTTTGAAAATAATGAATAAGGTGTTAGTTAAATAAATAAAAAAACTAACAGTGGAAAGCCATAATTAATATTCAATAAGTAATTTTTTAAATAAATTTTTAATGCAGTCAAAATATGTAGAATAGAACTCAAAGACCATAACTGACACACCCAATAATGTTCCTTTAAACAAATTTAAAGATTTTTTATTTACAATTTAATGCATTTTTAAATCAAATTCTAAAGGAACACCAGATAGGTTATTAAAATTTTGAAATATAATTATGTAAAATTATTGTGTATAAAATTTAAGGGGTTGCAATAATTTTAACTGCAAATTGCAATCTCAAATTTTGTAATTTTACAAATCTCTAACTTTAATATCTTCCATGTCCTGTTTTAGAAAATTATAAAGCGTAAAATGGTTGAAATTCAGATAATTGTACGTGCAAGAGATATAATTTTAAATACATTTTTGTGAATTATAGTACATGTTAAGTTCTACAAAATTTAATTTAAATTTAGTATGCTGATTAGCAAATTTATTTACAGGATTTTGCTTAAATATAACAACTACGAAATTATGTAATCTAAGGAAATTAACTGAAAACTGTAATTGATTAATAAAAAATAACTATAATATCCGCTGTTTACAATTAGAAGAGAATTTTGCTTTCACTTGCTCATTAACATTATAGTAGTTATAATTCTACCATTTAAGGTAAAAACACCATGGATGTGTTATCGACATGATATTTTAATTTTCGCATTAGTAGGAATTACCTGTAAGGGTAAAATTATACACAACGCTGACAAGCTCTCCATGGTTCATAAAAGTTTCGGTATAAACACGATTACGGGCAAATTTATTTTCTAATCACAAATTTTAGTAAAAGCATAAGTGCAAAAATTACCTTATAGAATGATGTGCCGTAACTGAAAGTGGAAGTTAAACCAACTTCCGAAAGTATTGTGAAAACTTGAAATACTTAATATTATTAAATGTAATGTAAAGTAAAATTTTAACTGAAACTTCGTAACATAATATGCAACATCTTTAAAAATTTGGATTTATGGCTAACTAAAAAGGAGTTATTTATTTAGTACTGCTACTATTTTTTGATCAACAAGTAGAATTACTGGATCATCGAGCAATACTATTCGTTGGCAATCATCTGAGATAAAGTTGTTGACTAAATAAAAAATAAAAATAACTTTTCCCTTTCAGCTGGAAGTTAATTGTTCCAAATTTTAATATGAACGTAAAATCTGAAAATATTATATTACCGCTTAATTTAATATATTTAATTAATTGACTTAAAGTTAATACAGTTAGGTAAGATTAAAACACAATTTTACATAATTGCCTTCATTATAATTGGAATACCAATTACTACTGTAATTTGCTTAGTACTTTTATGCAAATACCTGTACAAAATTAATAATCAATTAAAGCAATAATAAATTAAAAAGAACTTAGCTCATAAAGGTGTAATTAAAAAGTAGTTTAACGTTGTCGGTTTTCTTGTACCAACTTAACTCTTAAACTATCTTGAATATATCATTTAAACTTGTACAATTTGGGTTTCTAAACATAAGATCACAGCAGGATAGCTGGAAGGGTAAACCTTCTTGCCGAATGAATAATTGATGATCTTTGAATCGAAATAAACGATTTTGAAGGGAAATTTTATTGTGATAGTAAGAAGTAAGGTAACTTCTTTGTAATAATTTAAAGTGCCTACTACCGCGCAATGCGACGCAATGCCTTGCAGCATCTGCAATTTATGTTAATTATTTAATCTTTCTCTTCAAGTTAAGTAGTATTTATAATCACATAGAGATTAATTGTAGTGTATTTTATTGCATTGTATTATAAGACTTGCAATAACAAATCAAATTAAAGCATATATACCGCCAAACCTTATTTTATGCGACCGCTTTATGTGCATTTTTTGTGTGCGAATTTTTCTAAACAGTTTTTTTTGTGCGGTATACGTGCTATAAAAGTTTTTGACTATCAATTTTTTGCCTTAAAAAAAACAACAGGTTGCAGTCACAATAAAAGAATCCAACATTTGATCCACTCGATATTATATCATCACAGTACAACAAATTTTATTACGTGCACATGTTACAGTATCTATCACATCAGTTGATAACCATCCTGTACTTCTTGACCGTTATGGTGCGTTTACATTACTCAGTGCTCTTGAATATATCCAATTTCAATGCTTACAAAAAGTGAAAATGTTCAACTTTTAACGTTTCTATTGAGAACAATTTACAACAAATCTACAAACATCCCAATAATATTCAAAATTAGAAAGAATGATGGATAAAATGGAAACTCTTCTTAATTTCCTCACAACTATATTCACAAAAATGAACTAATGGCAGTTCAACTCAAAGTAGCTGTCTGGAATGCCAACGGATTAACCAGTCACACCCAAGAAATTAAAATGTTTCTATCCAACCATGATATTGACATAATGTTAATTTCCTAGACGCACTTTATACCTAAGGACTACATCTAAATACCAAAATATACGACACATAACATCCGAGTGGTAGGGATAGCGGCGGTACAGCCATTATCATCTAAAACAACATTAAACACTGCAAATATCCTTAGACACACCTATAAGCTACATACAAATATAGTGATTAAAGAACCTAATGGGCGCACTACAACATTATCTGCAATCAACAACTGTCCGTCCTCCAGAACACATAATCAGCCAAGATCAATATTTAACTTACTTTAACATACTCGTTAATCGTTTCATTGCAGGTGGGAACTTTAACGCCAAACACACGTGTTGCAATTAAGGAACCTAAATCACTTTTCCACCGGCCAACCATCTACTGCCCGACAGATAGGGAAAAGCTACCCGATGTGTTAAACTTCTGTGTGATTGAAGGTATTTCGCGTAACCACCTCAATGTAGAGGCTAGCTTTAAACATTCTTCGGAACATTCTCCAATCATAGTCACACTCCTCTCACAAATTAATAGAACATCAAAACCTCTAATCTTTTATAATAAGCAAACTGACCGGGAGAAGTTCAGAGTACTACTTGAAGATGTCTGACTTCACAAATTTCTCGAAGCCCCATTCCAAATAAAACTACCAGTAAAAAAATTAAAAAAAAAGTGAGATTTCAAACCACATTAAAAAGCACCTAAATTTAAAGAAGTCTCCTGGATTTGACCTTAAAACTGCAAAAGTCCTACAGGAACTCTCCGATAAGGTATTCAAGTTTATAACTATGATCTTCAATTCTATATTGGGAATGGAATACTTTTCTGTACAATGGAAGGCGGCTCAAATCATTTTATTATCCAAACCAGGTAAACCACTAACGGAAACTGCCTCGTACGGGCCCATTGGCTTGCTTCCTAGTGTGTCTAAAATATTTGAAAAACTGCTCCTGAGAAGATTGATGCCAGTAATCGTGGAACGGCAAGTGATCCCCAAGTATCAATTTGGATTTTGACACCAGCATTCCACGATCGAGAAGGTTTATAGAATTGCCACTAAAATCAAGCAAGATTTAGAGACTAAAAGATATTGTGTAGCCGCATTTCTTGATATAATCCAAGCCTTCGACAAGGTATGGCATCCTGGCCTATTATTCAAAATTAAATAATATCTTCCATTTAACTTCTACTCGGTGCTTAAATCCTACCTTCAAAATAGACATTTCTTTGTAAAATACCAAGATGAGATATCACCACTTTTGCCAGTCCATTCTGGAGTTCTATAGGGTAGCGTCGTGGGCCTGTTCCTATACCTAATCTATACAGTCGATCTACCGACTAATTCAAACACATCCAATGCAACATTTTCAGATGGCACGGCAGTCCAGGCTTCTATGAACGAATTTAATGATAATCAAGTTAAGTAATTTTAGTTCAAGTTATTACAAATTAACAAATTTTATAACAAAAATTTTACTTTATCATATGTAATATAAAAAAGTATTGTTTTCGTGCAGAAAATAACAATTGAGATTTTGATCAATGAAAAATGTCTGTGTGTGTGTATGTGTCTGTGGTCAAATTTTGTGTGCGACCAACAGCAAAAACTAATAGGAATATTTAAACAAAATTTTGGATTTTGTATCCCTATATTGAGACTTAGAGCTGATTAGATTTTGGTTAAAATTGGTTTATGGAACTACTATTTTTATTTTTTAAATCTTATTATTTAATATTAGTTTTAATTAATATTTCAAAATTAATGAGAATTTCAAAACCAAATTTAGAATTTAACATATTTATGTTGAGATTTATAACTGATTCAATTTTAGTTAAAATTAGTTTACGAGAACTATTGTTTTTTAATTTTTATTATTTAATATTAGTCTTTATTTAATATTTTAAAAACTAACAGAATTTTTAAAACCAAATTTGAGATTTCCTATTTTTATAGTCGGAGTTAGAGTTATTTAAATTTTGGTTAAAATTGATTCGTGGAAACTATTTTTTTTAAATTTTTTTAAATCTTATTATTTAAATTTAGTTTTTAATTATGATTTTAAAAACTAATAGGAATTTTAAAACTAAATTTAGGTTTTCGCATATTTATACCGAGATTTAGTACTGATTAAATTTTGGTTAAAATTAGTTTATGAAAACTATTGTTTTTTCTATTTTTTTAAATTTTATTATATAGTATTAGTCTTTATTTAATTTTTTAAAAACTAATAAGAGTTTTAAAACCAAATTTGAGATTTTTTTATCTTCAACGTAAGAGTTAGAGCTAATTAAATTTTGGTTAAAATTGGTTCATGGAAATAAATTGTTTTAATCTATTTATTTATTATTAGTTTTTACAAAATATTTCAAAAACTAATAAGAATTTTAAAATTGAATTTGGTATTTTGTATTTTTGTATTGAGACTTGAGCTGATATTTTTGTAATATTTAATAAAAGTATGATAAAGTCATGGGCATGGCCACATCCGATTTTTTAATAAAGTTAAATTTTATAGTTAACTATAAATTTAATAAATAAAATTAAATGTACATAACAACGAAACAAACAAAATAACCCGTAGGTTTTTAAGTTTGTACATTAAATTTTTGAATCAAAATAATAATTTTTACTGTAGCAATAACTCGCAATAATTTTGAAATGTGAAAATTTTTGAAAATATTGTCCCATAAATAACGGAAAAAACTAATTGAGTGATGAGACTGGTTTTTAAAATTAGACGTTTACTGTTTCCTTCAAATTTTTTCATTCTAATTCCAGTAAATGGTCTTCCGGTCTTCAGTTCGTCGCTTTGGTCTCTGGGGGGATACAAACCCTAAGTAAAGACAACGTTGTAAGTAGATAAAATGTATCAAATTGGATTTTAGATTTCAAATAAAATAAGTTTATTCCTTGTTATTTATACACATAAAATTGTCAGAAGTTCACATTACGTAAATTAGACAAACGATATTACCTTTTCATGCAATTTAGCAATTTCGTTTACTACCTTTCATTCATTTAAAGTACATTATTTGTTATATACATGATAATAATAGCTACATAAGAAATTTATTAAGTTTGATCGTGAACATAATTGGAAAAAGTTAATAGGAACAGTAATTAAAAGTCAATAAATAAAAATGTACCGAAAATACTCGGTTGCTATATTCATTTCCACATTATTGCAACTCATCGATAAGAAATTATTGGTTTCGCATTCTTGCTAAAAACCAAATACATTTTTCTGCAACAATTATCAAAAATACATTTTTTACATATTGACTTTTAGATTATTTATATCGTGCAGATGAGGAATAATAAATTAAATTAAATAATTTAATAAATTAAAGAAAACGAGTATAAACAATAATAATCAATAGTTGGAATTTAATGCTTCTGAAAAATAAAACAGCAAAAAAAGTTTTATTTTGATGTGCATCAATGTTGATCGGCGTTTTTATTTAATAGTTTGTGAAAAATCGCCACCAATACACGAATTTACTAAGTGATAAAATAGTTTTTATCACCGTTTATATTTGAGATCGAATGTATTTGTCCAATCAGCTTTCAAATACCCAACAATCTAGCATTTAAAATACAGTTTTTTTTTTTTGGTTTACATAGTAAACCAAATTACAAGTAAATTGTCGTTAATTTTTTAATTTTGAAAATGCACAACAGCCACTTTGTATAATAATTAAAATGAAGTGTTGGAAAAATAAATTGTTTAGAAACAATCGTAGAGTTGGTGGTTACCCTTCAGTGACATTTATACTCGAAAAGTAGCATTTACTGTAGCATTACTGGTAATCTGTTCACTGGTCAAAACCAGTTACGACATTTTAGAAATAAAGACATTAGATGATATAGTCAAGATGATATAAATTGACCGTACGAATCAATGGTACTTTTTTCTATGATGTGGCAGTTTTTCAAATTTCCTAACATGGTCGATTCGTGGAGCAGAAAAATGACCTTCAAAGGTCTTTGTCAGTATTCCGTCTTGACCAAGCACTTTATTATTATTCAAATTTTACAGCTTTTTCCCGCATTCACAAACTTCGATTCTATTCTCTTTTTCTCCCTATGAATTACTTTAGACACTTTCTTCCTCCATTGTTTTTAACTACCTCCTATTCGTTTTTCTGTTCGTGTCTCTTCTTTATGCCTCCTGTCTATTCTTTTCAACAGTTCTTTTACCTCTTCGTTTCATTATGACTTTATCTTCTCACTTAATTTAATAAAATCTATATTACAAAAACATATAAGTATATTAAATATTTTATAATTTTGATCACAAACCACGTACAGTTTTAAAGATGACTTATGAGTTCCTAAAAATAAAAGAAGTACTTAAGAAATAAATAAATTCGTTTTATGTAACATTAAAGATTATTATAAATTTGTCCTACTTTCAGCAGTTCCCATATGCCGAGAGAGTTGAGAAATTTTTAACTTAGTATTTAATTCAACTTATAGGGGTTGTTGAAAAAAGCCAAGTTTATTTGTTAATACTAGGAACCTTGTTAAAAGTAAGAAAATCTTTGATCCAACTTTTAAGGTCATAGATCACAACTTACAGAAAACTTCTTGCTAACCAGGAAACTCGTAAAAAGTGTACTTACAGTGGCACAGTAGTTATGTTTCAGAATTTTATATAGCTGAGCCAACGCTTAAATTAAAGAAAAATTTATGCATTTTAAATATTATATTACTAAACTAAAGCAAATTGAGTGTTTTCTAAATTTACAGTTAATTTGACACAATTGAGTATGAAAAATAAATTGTAAATAAAAATTTATGAAAATATTAAAAATAGAATTTAGCTTGCTTTAACAAAAAATCAATGAATAATTTACGGGGTTTTTATATTTGTTATTCCACATGTAGGAGAAAACGTGGTATTCGAAAACCTTCTACTGTGACAGTTGAAAATAAACGATCTTATATCAGGAGATGAACATTTTTGACCTTTTTTACACTTTCCGTTTCAGCGATTTACATTTTACGTTAAATGCTTGTTATCTACTCACCGCTTCCAAACTTTCTTTTTCTAAATCCTTTTTTAAATATAACTAATCAGGTGCATGTAAGACTCATAAAATAAATTTATAGTTTTAATTTTAAAATTTAATGTGTATGTTTTGTTAAATTTACTAAAACGAAATTTATCCAAAACTTGGTTTTACTATTTCTTTATTTTTTTAATTAACCGTAAGTAATCTCAGTTATTACATAATAAAATATTTTATAACAAAATGTCGAAATCGATAAATTAAAGTTATAAACAAACATGAATAATTGTTGTGTATTACCTACAGCAATACACGAAGCTTTAACCAGAGAGTGCCCTTACTTAAAGGGCTCTTAGATAAGAAATGTAAGGTTACGTTGGTTATTACAAAAAATTTATATTTTTTGCTAGCGAAGGTTTGCTAGCCGAAGTTAGTAGTTAAACTAAGACAATTCTGGGTCATTTGTTAGTAAAGTCCAAATTTGACTGATTGCTTATAGATTTTGACAGATTAAGATCTATAGGCCCAGCTCAGTTTGAATAAAGTGTACTATATAAAGCAGTTTTTGCATGCAACAAAACTAAATGACTAAAGTTAAATATGTTTTCAACATAGTTCTATCTTTTCTATCTTTTTTTCAACCATCTGGAGATGACCAACCCTACGTCCCTAATTATGACAGAAAATTTATCTCGTACTAAAAATCGTGACATTGTAATAAAGGTACTCGAATGACAAAAACTTTTCTCTTGCTGTTATAGCTCAAACGTGACATGATCATTGGAGCTCTTATTGTTACAGTATTCTATCCTGAATCCACTTAAGTTACGTTCTTGTTAAATCAATACGCGGAGACTCTACCTCGTAAAACGCTTCTACTTCTCAAGTCCCTGCGGCTGTTACATACAAATTTAATCTTGGGTCAAAAGCTAACATGAAATCCATCAGTTCTGTTCAATACAAAAATCAATCAGAGAAACGTCGCTTAACATAAATTAATCAAAACACAATCGTCAGAGTATAAATAAGAGAATAGTTGACATTTTATTAATCAATATGATATACCCGATCAATACACCTGACAACTTTATATTCCCACAACAGAATATGCTATCGATTGCGTTCAGTGTTAAAATTGTCAAGTGTTCCAAAACTTAAGCTTTAAAGTTATTGATTATTTAAAAATCATAATTGCTACACTACATACTAGGTTCTCGGTATTATTACTTTAAACATTTGGAGTAATTAATTTTTATTTCGTTTTTAAAATGTTTTCTCAGTTTGCATAAATATATTAAATATCCATTTATAAGCTTAAAATAAAGAGAATTTTCAAGTAGGTTTTTGGATTGAGTTCACTTTTACATTAATTTTAAATCCATTTAAGAAAGGCTCTGAAAACAAGATTTATGATTAACGTAAAGTAAATGTGCAAGTTTTAAGTTATGTTAATTCTGTTATATTTTAGTTATAAGACTAGCATAAGAATTATTTTGAATTATGTTTCACAAATTGTATTTAACAAATTTCTTGCAAAGGTAATTAATTACTTTCATGTTTTATAATATTTAATTCTATTTTTATCCGTAAACGGAAAAACAAAATTTAAACACAATAATAAATTTGATGAATATTACTTTAATAAACAAACGAACAAGAACTGATAATGTAAAAATAATTGTTTAGTCGGAGACCTGATTATTACCATTCAATTAAAAATAGAGTTCATCTAACAAGGGCACCATCTAAATTGTCTTCTTTCATGCGCCATATCCGGTCTCCCGGATGTTGGCGATTCGACTTGGCCAAAACCAAGACGAATTTACCAGAAGGAGTATAATTTATGGGGTGGTTTCCCGTTACCTTTCCCTTAATCCACCGATTGATGTTGGGGACTTTTTATCACAGCAGTGTATCTAACGCGAGCAGGGTTCGAACCGCGCACTTACGCTCCTTAATGGACCCGTGTATACTTCACGCTATACTGCTCAAATCAAAATAATATCAAAATTGTAAGTAACAAACTTGAACGATTTTTACATATCTTGTCTTAATTTCCAAGGAAATCTAGTTATAAAACTATATTTATAACGTAGTACGTAATGTTACCGTGACGAGTACCGCAAATGTAAACGTGGTATTAAAATAACTGAATTTATAATGCAAGCAGTTGAATAAATAAGCAGCTGAATAAAACAATTAAATTATTTAACAAAACAGTTGCATTTTTGGACAAAACTACATTTGTTGAACTGAAAACAGTTAAATGAATAGATTTTGGAAAAAAATAAATCAATTATTTTTTCGCTAGATGGCTCTAGTAATATATTTTTTGTGAAGTATTATAGCATAGGGGCATACTTATGGAAAATTGGAAAAGTGACATTCCGCACCAAAAAATTTTTTTTAACAGTTTTGTGATTGATCGATTCAGTCGATTGATCATTTGAGAGAATTAGCGCGTAAAAAATGGACGTTAACATATACGTCCTGTCTGCGTTCCTGTGACGTCGACAAAAAACGGGACCGAATTTCCATCTGCAAAGCCTTGGCCAAGCGGAACCAAATCGAGCCATTTCCGTAACGACTGGTGAGTGGGGATAAGAAATATGTTACCTACAACAATATTGTGAGAAAAAGATAGTGGACGAAGTGCGGCAAAACGGCTCCACTAGTGATCAAACTTCAATTAACAACCAGGAAGGTTTTGCTGTTTGGTTGCTAATCCGGACTTCTACTGTCAACAATTCTACGGTTTGAAACTAGCGATCGACCAAGAGCGGCCAGAATTGGATAATAGGAGAGAGGTTGTGTTCCATTAGGAGAACTCCAGGCCACATACGTCTAGAGTGACTTGTCAGAAATTTTGAGAGTTTAGCTGGAAAGTTTTGATTTATTCACCTTATAGTCCGAATCTGGCATCAAGCGATTATCCCCTTTTTTGTTATTGCAAAACTTTCTTGATGATAAGAAAATGTCCTCAAGAGAAGATTGTCTAATCACTTAGTCGGATTGGCAAGAGTCCGCTAACTCTGACTCAAAAGTATCCATTTTTCTATAAAAATGACTTTACCAAACAAAAGAACAGAAAAATACAAACTCTTTAAGGGCAGCATGAATTTAGTTGGACTTGTAATAAGGCCACAATTTAATTTTGAAAATTACAATTTTCCCATAAGAAATACAGTAGGGTTACCAACAAGAGAAAATTAGCAAGTTTTTAAATCAATGGTCCTCAAACTTTTTCAACTCGCGGCGCTCTCTTTGAACTAAAGTTTACCTATGAAGTCCTGGTGACAGGTAGGATTCCCGGATCGCGATTTTTACCATTTTGAAGTGGATTATGAAAGATGAGGGTCCCAATAGCATATAAAAAATAAAATTTGCGGAATATTCACACAATTTTGAAAAAACGGCTTTAAAGTTAATTTGGAATGCAATTTTATCATTGGCTGTTTTCAAATGTAACCCCGCCCCAAAATTGAAAGAGGCTGTGGCGACAGTAAATATACCAGAATCTCGATTTTCACGACGAATTATGATAGATAATGGTGTAATTAGCTAATAAAAGAATTAAATTTGTGATCGGACAACAAATTTTCGAAAAAATCACTTTTGTGTGAATTCGTTTCTGAGGTGGTTGCACTGTCAAAACTTATTCTCCGCTAGCCGCCCTCGCCCTCCGGGGCTCGTACGAGGCTTCGAGCGGTTTTGACACGCGCTAAACTCATTAAAAACATCCCTTAAGCGGCTCCAACTCAAAAGTTTGAAAGTTGACGCGGCAGATCTCTGAGAGCGACTGGTATCTCCCACCACTAGTCACTGTCGACCCAGGCACAGCACACGTACCGCCAACAGAATGAACGATATCTTTTCATTTTAATACACTTACATGTATTTCTTATGGGAAATTTGCAATTTTCAAAATTAAATTGTGGCCTTATTACAACTCCGACAAGATTGATCCTCACCTTAAAGAGCTTGTATTTTTGCGTTCTTTCGTTTTGTAAAGCCATTTCTATAGGAAAAGTGTATTTTCGATTCCGGGTATTTTACCTCTAGCCTGAGTCCTATCTGAAGTCAAACGTATGACTAATCTTATGCTCAATTAATTACTTATGCACCTGTTTGCCTGGCCAGGTGCATACTGGAACGAAAATTTATATTTATTTTGTGGGAAATCTCGTTAATCTACTCGTCGACGCAAAGTTTGGGGTGAATCTCTTCCCCCGTAGGGTACTTTTAATTTTTGAATGCTTTTATCATCTCGCAGATATTGTGAAGCATAAAAATTCGGACGGTTTTAAAGTTAATAACTTTTTCTGTCAGTTTTTACCTTTCTGCAATGAGATCAATATCAAAGTATTATATGAGGTGAAAAGTATGCATATAACTAAGTACAGAATGCTAAATGCCAAAAACAAAACTGGATTGTCTAAGCGATTTACTACAACCAAGACTTGATCGACGTCATAACTTCTGTACAAATGGTGCCAATGTGTATTTAATAAGTTTCAAAAATCTCTTGTGGCGTTATGTTTAGCGGAATCGATTTTAAAGTGAGACGGTCACTGGCCTAGTAATTAGAGCGATCGACTACTGATGCTAAGGCACCCGGTTCGAACCCAGGAGGAGTATACAAAGAAAGTTTTCTTTCTGATTCTCTTTCTATCTATGACCGTTCCGTGCTTCGGAAGGCACGTAAAGCCGGTGGTCCTCTATGTTAATGAATTGCCATCATTAACGATAATATAGGGTAACAGGCACATCTGAAGCCAGTCTAGCAAACTACTTCAGATGTAAAACAAATAATATGCTCACAGTACCAGCAGTAGCTTCGGATCTTTGTCGAGGTTACTGTTGGATATAACAGGACCTAGTCCTAATTTAAGAGGAAGAAAAGAAGAAGATTTTAAAGTGAAAATATGTGAGAGATGTTATGTGATTATGTTTTAATTTATTGTAAAATATAAAATTAATTTTAAAATTTAAATTAAAGCAAAAAGTTTTATCGAAGTGCGCGGGTAGTAGTAATTATACAATATTGATTTAGTACATTCTTTACTGTAAGTCCTTGATTTACAAGTATATTGCGAGATATTACGTCATTATAGTCCGCATTCTATTACTTGTCCTTTATGTGGGTCGACAGTGACTAGCGGTAGATAGCTACCAGTCGCTTCTTGAAATCCGTCGAGTCAACATTCACACTTTGCCGAGTTGGACCGATCTCGGGGGAAATTTTTAATGAGTAAAGAGCTTGTTAAAACCGCGTGTGAAAGTAGCTTTTCACAAACGCAACTAGGTGAAGACTCGAATTCACCCTAAAAGTGTATTTTTTTCGATATTTGTTGACCGATCATAAATTTTATTTTTTATTTGTTAATTAGACTTGTTGTATTCGTTGTAAAAACCTAGATTCTGGTATCTTTACTGTTGCCACAACCTATTTTAATTTTGATGAGCGGGGTTACAGTTCAAAAGAGCCAATGAGAAAATTGCATGCCAACTTAATTTTTAAAGTCGTTTTTTAACCAAATTTGTGAACCGTCAGCAAATTTAATTTTTTTTAGTGTATATGGCATTGCTATTTTTCATAATTTACAAAAAAAATGGTGAAAATCGCGATCAGGGTTGATAAACTCTCGTCGTCGAATTTTCTTCTCCAAGGCTTCTACAAAAGAAGCATCATGAAATTATCTTTAAATTATGAAATATTGTAAAAAAAATTCACTATTTTGCGACTCGACTGTATTAAAGTATTTAATTGCATAGATAATAAGTGTTTTAAAAGAAATTATAGATAGTAATAGAAAGGCAAATTAACTTTAAAAATTGATCAAGTTAACTCCGTTTTAAGGTACATAATATACTAAATCCACCTCTGTTTAAATTTAATTTAAATACAATTTTAAATTAGAAACCAATGGATTAGATAACGATAAATTACCACATATCCTCTATACCCGAATTAGATTGGGATAAGTGAGCCAGGTGGATACATCCACTTGGTACCTACATTAGTGGGTACTAAACTTTTCTACAGGTTTTGCCTAAATCAATTTAAGTACTCTAAAAGTGCAAGTAAGAGATTTTTAAATGAAATTTAACTAATTTGGGGTATTTTACTTTATATGCAAAAAATGTTGGAAATAAATAAAAAAATGTATTCAATTTTTTATTTTGGTTTTAAGAAAATTAAAGTAAAACGGTTTAAGCTTTAAACTGAATAGTTTAATTAAGAAAATATGTGACTTTATTCGCAAATTTGTTAATAGTTTAATCTACCTTTTAAAAAATTACTCTGTTTATTTAGGCAGTCTATGTTAATTTTATGTCGTATACGAATCCAAGCAACTTGATTGTTTGCAATAATGCGTAATTCCTTTAGTCTGTATATCAAAGCGGTAAAATGCTAAGAATCTACAGTCTCTTTTATAACAAAGCTAGAAAGGCCTAATGAATAGAGTTAAAAGCTGTAGCTTGGGCTTTAAACTGATTTATTTATGGTGAAGAGTATAAAACATAAGAAAGGATATTTAAATGATGTTGCTATACTGTTAAGAAAACATTCTAGCTCAGCTGGTAGCATCTTAACTTCCGTCACATTTGGATATTTCTAACAAGAAGCTATTGTTTCAAATAGATCCTTTTGATAAATATTATGTACAATAGATTACGAAATAAGAGGTACGCAACATCATAAATCAAAAAATAATTAGTACTTTTTTTGATTAAAATAATTTATTACAAATTTGAAAAAAACGATAATTGCTATCAGATTTGTTGATACCCGAGTCCCACACAATCCAATTCGCTGCGCCAATTTATAATTTCTAATCAAATTTGAAAGATCAATTAGTTTATAATATCAATGGTATTGTTTGTTCCATTCATTATGCAACATACATATTTGGTGATATTAATTCCGTATAAAGAAAACAATAGTAAAGATTAAACTCAAAGCAGATGATGAAACAAGAAAATCGAACTGCGGTCGGATGTGCCCAAAACAATTCCATTAATGCGTTCAAAGCCTATAATCGAACATTAAAGTTTGAAATGAGACCAAAACGATCTTTAGTTCAGTAAAATTTGTACGTGATTATGATGCACGCTTAATTAAACTAATTAATTCTTTTTTACTTTACCCTAAAATTTATAACGTCGCAAATTTATCTATTTAATGTTTACAATAAAACGAATACGTAACATTGTAATCCTAAATGATGGAATCTCATCAAATTTAATTTAAAACGACAACACAATATTTTGACAAGTTTAAAAGAAACTTAAATAAAATAAATTTATAGGTAGTATGAGTTGGATTACAGTGAAAGCCTAAACTTTTGCGAACCAAATAATAAAAAGCTCTCCGATTAATGGTGTAAGTGCATTAGGGTTTACGAAGAGCACTTAAAAAGGTATGATAAGTAAGACATTTAATTTAAGCAAAATTTTCCTAAAACTGGTTTTTATGTTAACTATTTTCTTTTTATAAAATTACATTTTTTATTTAATATACAGGGTTATTCAAAAAATATAATTATAATTAGTAAAAATAATGAACTATAAATAATATACCCACAAATAGTAAAAACAGAAGAAAAGTGACTTAAATAATTCATTCACATTGTGAACAGGTGCGTTTGATGAAAACTACTTGCGAATTAAAAAGCGCGATAACGAAATAATCCAAAGACATAACCAACTTTACGCGGTGAAAATTTTACAATAAAACGATTTATCGTTTGAATGCACACAAAGAAAAACGTAGTTATTGTTACAAACGACGACAATAAAGAGCAATTTTGGGACAAACGCTGTATTTGCATGAAAAAGCGCAAACTTATTGCAGGTCGTCTTTTGGGAACGAGCAATTCTGAATATTGACGCTGAGTTCTCTTCTATGTGACTTCCAAATATTCCAATTTCATTTTAATTTGGAATTTATAATGCTCTTCAGCGTTTACTAAGTTTTGCATTAATATTTAAAATTGATTTAGAAAACAGATGGTAGCTAATCACAACGTCTTCAATTTGAAAACGTCAATCCACGCAAGAAGGTACATTACAATTAAAAACTTTCAGGAATACACGAAAACTTTATAACAATAAGAATAGTTTCCTTTTAAGGAAGTTAAGCTAAATTAGGTTATCCAACATTTATAGCACTGACGAGAGCGACTCGAAGAAGACTACTTACATCTGATATATGGCTGCACTTCTACTCTCCAGCACAAATCGTTAATGATAATTTATGGGTACCTTAGTTAAACTTTAGAAATGTATTCACACGGAGCTTTCTTTAATTTTGAACAAACAATTAACCATATCTAAAAAGTTAGGTAAATATTTCTACATAACTAACTGTTTACTTTTCAACATCAGCGATATCAAACTTATACAGTATACAGTGCATCTAATAGATTGGTCATCCATCGTATTGACAACGGCTGGTTTATATGTATGGCAAAAATGTGCGTTTTACCCCACAGTTCTTTTCTAATTTTCTATCCAAATTAATCTTAATTTATTGCACTTCGTTTGTTTGTATCTCTTTTATTTTCGTTTGTGGCATTTTTATCTTAGTGACGTGCAAAAATCTTTTGAAACAATTGCTCAACACTAACTATATGTACATTACTTATCACAATTTTGAATTTTAATTTTAAATTAATTTAAATGTTTTGTACTTGGCACTGCTTGTACTGTTTATTTTGTTTTCAACCAAAACTAAACTTCCAGCACTCAAAATGTGAATATTCATTAGATGCTATTATACAATACAACTATGCTTTACCTTATTCAGGTGCAGTTCTAGAGAATAGTATTATTCACTTTATATTATAATTTTATAATTACATCATGAGATCCTTATCATGAGGTCCTTATTCTTGTTTATATTTTATTGTTTTGTTTTGTATGTACAGGAGTACTATTTAAAAATTGTTAGTTCCAATTTTTCGCATTGCATACTACATTTTCTTCTTCATGCTTTTTATTAAAACCTTATGCTTCAGTTGATGATTTCTTAACAATTGTTATGAAATTTTCAAGTTGTTAAAATTATTACTTCTTTCTATCTGTCTATTATCCATTAATTCTTCTTTAGCTTGCACATTTTGTATGCTTCTTTTACGCTTCTTTTCTAGTTTTGCAGATTTTTTTGACTTACAGTTTTTAACCATTTTACTAAAAAAAAAGCAGTGTGTATTTAACGAATTTTGTCGTTAATTTTACTACAAATTTAATCCGATGTCAGTTTTGTTAATATTGCTACAGGTAGTTCGTTAATATTACTTAGGTAGTATTCGTAACATTTACGAATATATTTAAGTTATTAATTACAAAAATGTGGTGATATTTACAAACATATTTGTAATATTAACGAATATATTGTATTATTAATAACCCGAAATTGGAAATATTGTTGAATAATATTTATTTATACGAATATATTTCTATTATTAATAATTTAAAATTAATTTAGAATTTAACGAATTGCACCATTACCAACCGAATCGAATTGGATGTAATAATAATTACTCGGAAAGGTAATAAAAAATAATTCTTTTATTTATTATTTATTTATTTAATTTATTCAACAAAACACTAACAATATTTTAATTGACATTTAATAAAAATGATATAACAATAATCAACAACAAATTTAATTAACAATTTTTAATAAATCAACCACTTCTTCTAGCCACGAATAGCTTTTGTACTCAATTTTGTAGTAGAAATGTGCCAAAAAGTTTCTCAAAATTTGCAAACAATTTAATTTATTTTTCTTTGTCTTGCAGTAACTACTGCGGTTATTAATGCCATCTGAAACGTTAAGCATGACAATCTCTATTCCTTGAATTTATCTTGAAATACAATTTGTGCTCCAACATTTAATTTTTCTAACAGCTCGAAGTGATAATACTCCATAATTTTTAATACTTTAATATTAATGTTATAATTTAAAAATATTTACTTAGATACCTTTACCGTAATGGGTTCAAACTTACTATATGGACAATAACTTTCTAAAATCGGTTTTGTCCGAATCTTTAATGTTTTTGAATGACATTTTTAAATATCTGAAATAAGTGTTAAGTATTCCAGAAAGTATACTTTCTGGTGTATACGTACACTTTGAATTTTGTGATTAGCAGTACATGTTTTAACTATAAAAAATACATAGTCAAATATACAAGTCAGATTGACCATGTTTTGATTAATAACAGAAAAGCTACATCAATAACAAATGTAAGAACATACAGAAAGGCAAAAATAGAATTGGACCACTACTTGGTAATAGCAAAAGTACAGCAAAAGTCCTGAGATACAAGAGAATGGTAAACAGAAACACGGCCTGGAATCTGGAAAGTTTCAATAGCGAGTACACCAAGAAATGATATCGCGAAGAAATGCATTAAAGGATGGATAATGTAGCGAGGGAGGTAGTGTTGACGATGAATGGGGAGTATAAAGAAGGAGTGAAGTCAGTAGCGGAAAAGTGATAGGCTACAAACAGACAAAAATAAATAAGAGATGGTTTGATGTAGAATGTGAATAGAAAATAGAACTAAAAAAGCTTGAATGGAACGGATGGTTAAGGGCAGGAGATGCAAAACACCTTGAAGCATATAGAGAGAGGCAAAGAATCCTTTAGAATATGTAAGCAGAAGAAGAATGAATGGTTAAAGAATTGCATGGAAGACTTGGAGAAAAACAACAATACAAACAATATGAGGAAATTTTACATGCAAGTGAGGGAAAAAAAGAGATATGGTTTAAAAACAAGAGCAATGATTAACATGGATGGAACGCTTGAATGTTAGGAGAGGATTAAGGAAATATGGAAGAAGCACTTCCAATTACTGCTAAATAAAAAAAAAGAAGAACAAGAGTACCTACCAGGACATTTTAAAGGGATTGATGACAATATAGACTTGTCAACATATGAAGAAACCGTTCAAGTAATAAAAAAGTTGAGGAATGGTAAAGCGCCGGGGTCCGATGAAATAGGAATTGAATTGGTAAAAAACGGTGAGGAAACACTATACAAAAGGATACATAAACTGGTGGAAAAGTCTAGAGGAATGAGGAACTCCCTAAAGAATGGTGAATAGGGCAAATAGTGGGATTACATAAGAAAGGCAAAATGAAAGACAATAAATAAGATACTATCAGCTCTGATACTAGAAAAGCTTAAAGATTTCACAGAAGAAGCTATCGGTGACTACCAATATGGATTTAGATCGGGAAGGTCGACAGTGGATGCGATACACGTAGTGAAGCAATTAACACACAAATTCCACGAACATGGTCTGGAGTTGCATCTGCTGTTCATCGACTTTAAACAGGCTTATTTCGATACCATTGACCGAAATAAATTGTATATGTGTATGAGAGAAATGAAAATCCCGGAGAAATTGGTGAGAATGGTTAAATTGACCCTGACGAACACGAGAGCCACAGTAAAATCCATAGATGGAGAGACCGATGTCTTTGACATTAACGCAGGCGTTAGGCAAGAGGACGCAATGTCGGCAACGCTTTTTAACTTGGTTATGAAATATATTATGAGAAAAATCGGATGTAATGGATCAATAACAACGAAGGAGGCCCAAGTGGTAGCGTATGCCGATGATGTTGTAACAATTGCTAGAACAAAAAGAAAAGTATTGGAAATTTTGAAAAGATAAATATACAAGCATTTTAGTTTGATCTAGTAATACATAAAAAAAAGACCAAGTATATGGTTTGTAATGATTCACCAAAAATGATGCAACCTTTGAATACAGGGTAACACAGCTTCGAAGAGGTGCGAAGTTTTAAATATCTTAGAGTCCTGATAAATAATAAAAACGAGAGAAACGATTAAATAAACAGAAAAATTCAGACTGCCAATAAAGCGTACTACGCTAACAAACATCTTTTGAGTAATCGAAACATAACTGTTAAAACCAAGATAAGGTATGGTACGCTATAGGTATGAAACAAAGTATAATACGACCGATACTTATGTACTGTACTGAGACCTTATGTTTGACAAAAAATTAAGAAGAGAGGCTGAAAGTTTTTGAACGGAAAATAATTAGAAAAATAGCGCTAAATAGTTTGAATCTGAAGTACTTTATAAGAAGTACGGTGATATTCCGTCAAAAATGATAGCCGCTTTCATTCATTCATATGTACACTAGCTAATAACTAACTTTATTTACGTGTGTATAATTATTACACATGAATCACACTCAAAAACTAACTAACTGCTTGTTCTAACTTGGTTTTTGACATGGTATTATTATACCATGTCGTGGTAGTTATTACTACCAAGGTAGAATATGCAAGTGTCTTAAAAGCGTTCAAATTTTTACAGTGACGTCATCCGTGAGTAGTAATATACGTAGAACGGCAGGCATACAGGGAGTATATTAACGAATATAATAACAATCTAAAATTTATAATAAGTAGTTACGAATGTGTCGTTAATACAACGAATTAGCGTTTAACGAATGGCTTTCGTTAATATTACGACCGACTGAAGTAAACTTTGAGTTGTAATATTAATGAATAGAGAGTAGTAATATTAACAAAGTACAATTTTACTACAACAATCTCAATTCGTAATAATTACAACACTTTCATTAATACAACGTTTAACGAACGTCATTCGTAAATATTACAACTTATTTTTTTTTAGTGTTCACTTAACTGCCTGCTTTTATATTACCGTATTTCAAATTTTGTTTTGCTTCCTATAGTAATTGAGGTAAATGATCAGCGATTTGTAAAAATTTAGATCGATAAAAGAGCGAAGATTTATTGAGAGAGTGATATTGAAAGAGTGAGTAAAATTTATGAAGATTAACAAGTGATGTTAGTCAGTAGCGGATTTAGCACTGAGTGGGCCTCGTTGCAAAAAACATTCATGGGCCCTAATTTCCAAGTATTTTTAGAAACTTAAAGCATATATTATTCACACTAATTTTTCAAAATAAACTCGTTCTTAAAATGAATTAAAGGAATTTGATTGTAGGAATGGGGTAGCTGGTCTCAATTATATAAATTAATTTCTCGTGCCATACCTTATCGAAGACCTGGGATATGTCTAAAAATAGCAACAGAGCAATATCGCTATTCCTCCAAAAGTCATCCTTAATCTTCCTTACAACCCTGTGTCCTTGCTCAATTATCAAGCGCTGTTGACGAAACCCAAATTGTTGGTTAGGTATTAAATTCTTTTCCATCAAGCTGCCTGCCCCGCGGAGTAAACAGTCCGAAGCCCTAGAAATATTTTCCTATCGAAGTCACCCCCAGCTACGGAACTATAACCAAGAGTATCAAATTTTTTATATTTAAATTAGGACAGTATACTGCTGCTGGTGTCAGTTTACAATGTCCTCGATTTTTACGACTAAAGCATTTGACAATATCGTGGTGTTTAATATTGTTGTCAAAACATGGGGTGTATTGAATATTTTGGTATTCTTGTAGGTATGTATGTTTTTTTTTATTTACGTGTGTTAATATATCAAAATTATATCAAAGTTATGATTTGAGTTAAAAAGTTTCAGTTTTTGGCCATGGGAGCTTTATTCATTATTTCATTTTAATGATAACAAATGTAAACAGAAGAAAACAGTGGCGTATTTAGAAAATACCTAGAGGAGGGGAACAAACCCGATTATAATAATATAAAAATAGAAGGTCTTTGGCTTAGGCGATTGCAGCAATTGGAAATCGAGTGCAATGTTCGCTTGAGTAAATCAACTTATTTTTTCGTGTTTGCATAATAAGATATTGTTACAGGAAAACTTGCGATTATTTAAATTGCTGCAGAAATATCGAAATAAATACCATAAAACACTCATTATACAATGGCGCCTTGATATTGCTTATAAGTTCTTATCGTAGACTAAATATTTTGAAAGCTTTGCTACTTGATTTCTGTGCAGCTATATCAGTATTATTAATACATTTTTATATGTTAGTGTCGCACCTAAATGTTAGGTCCGGATCCAGGAAACAATCTGGGACCCGTGATTCTAAGAGAGTGAGACAATAGGGTTCATACTGAACTGTAAAATATATTTTTTTAGTAAAAGCACAAAAAAATTTGTTATCATTTGTTAAGGGTTACATCACTCAGTAAAATTTATTTTTCGATTTTTTTTATTGAATGAAAAATGTATAAACTATCTAAAATGATATTCCATCAAATTCAGAAGTGAAAATTTTTTTAAATATTTACAGCTCATTTTAGAAGTCTCTCCCAGCGGTCTGAAATCATATAGTCAAACTGATAATTTTAAGTCAGTACAAGATTCGAGGAAGGATTTAACGTCGTTCAGAAAGGATGCTAAAGAGCAAAATTTAAACCTAGAAATAGAGCTATACGGTGCTGGGATAGTGGAATAAATGTAAAAAATCAGCAAGCCGATGCAATATTCAACTTTTCATTTACAAAACTTGAAACGCGTTTTTCTCAAAACTACGTTTTTAAACGGTGTGCAACATAACTTGAGCAATTTTATCCGATTACCTTAAAAATTTAACTGTAGCTTCTTAAATATATAATTTATGGAAGTACCAACGATTTTTGCGATTAATAAATAATAACATTTTCTATAAACAATTTAAAATCGATTTTTCGTAAAAATTAAAAAAGTTTAAATGCATGCCAAATTTGTAAAATTAATATTTCATAATAATCCCAGGTACTTCAAAGAAAAACTCATATCAAATAAGAAAAATTTGTTGCAATGTTCTAGCTGCTGTCTGGACATTGCTACCCTGCACACCGTTTTCTCTTTGATAAAAATCAAGTCTCACTTGATTCACTGCTACAATGCCATTTTAATGTAAAAATCAAAATAAAAATATTCTTGCATACCTTTAAATATCTACAATAAACCCTGAAAACTATACTTCGATTCCTATATTGGTTATGTAGATAAAAATTCTCAAAAAGCCAAATTTTTCGCGTTAATGAGTGATGTAACTTAAACGGAAAGTTACGTACAGAGTGGACCATTTCGATGCTTTTTATAGGGAAGTCGATAACTATAAGATGATGTAATAGATGATACGAGATAACTATAAGAAGAAAAATAAAATCAAAATTGATCCACCGTGTATATACCTATAGTATGTATATATTTTTGTTATAACAATTTTCTTAAACAATAGACACTGCAGAATTTATTAATGTATTATAGGCTATTGGTTAATGATTTATTATTTTATGTCGATTTGTATGTATTTTGCATTGTTTGTATTTCATTGCAGAATACAACCACGAAGGAGTCCAATATTTTTAGGTTTCAGGGCCTCAAAAAAGCTAAATCCGGGACTGATTGTGGGTGCATTTGAATGCATTCTAACAATTCATATAAAAATGTCATACACGTATGTGCACGGTATCCCCCATATAATAATTGCACACAATCCGATAAATTTATTTTTAAAAATATTATACCACACTTGGGTATAAAATATGTACATATCTCGTACATACATGTAGCTATAATAAATTTAAAACCATAGACATAATAAGAAATTTCAATATGCTCTTTATAGTATTGTCAACTTCTGGTATACAACTTATAATATAAGAAAAATAATAACAGTTTAATAACTTTATGGTGATTATTGGAGCGGGCAATGCCCTCCTGGATCACGGTTAAAATATTTTGTTTATTAAAATAAAATTTGCTTTTAGAGATTTGAAATTCTCAAGTGTGAACCTTCTTGTATTCCAAATATGCATTTATTTACTAGTACAAATTTAATTTAATATTGTTAGGCCAAAATAATACAAATGCCGCAATTTTAAACATTAAAAACTATGGTAAATTAAAATAGAAATTATCTTTCATTGTTATTTTTTATTGGAAAGTTTTAGTGGGCTACCAAATAATTAATCAACATAAAAAATAAATTACATGAAAAAATATTTATACGACCCAAAATATTAAATACCGATTACAAATATATATTATTCGAAAACGAGTATTATCATTATTATTATAATTTTACTTCTGATATTGCACAGACAAATTTTTGATTTTAAAATACTAACTGACTTAGAAAATAAAAAAAAGAAAAGAAAGAGAAAAACATGGTGAAACTACTTTACGGATGACCCAAGAAGTATGGGTTACAGAGAATGGAAACTATTGGTTGATGAAAGGAAAAATTGCGAGAAACATTATAAACGAGGCAAGAACACATGGTACTTTATAATTCGATGATCAATGCAAATGATATGTAGCAAACGACTGATCCCCTGAAAACGGATTTTGTAAGTTCATAGGACAACTGAATTCCTTAAACAGAATGTAAAGCTAATTAACAATAATAAATTCTACGTGGTCTTTGTCAAAGTATTCTTTAATTTTTTTTTTCTATAGCTTATTATTTCTTTTGTAAATGTTTATAAGCTAACTACTATAATGTGGTTAATGTTTCTTGTTAATTTATGTTTCTTCATAATATTTTCTTATATTACTGTCAAGGATTTCTCTGTTGGTAATCTTCTATTGTCCTTGCGTAGTTTTCTCTGTTTTATTGCTGTTAATCGTGCCAATCTTATTTTTTTATCTCCATACAATGATTTTACAGGATTCACTAGTGTTTCTCCTACTTTCGATGCGGGATCACTAAAGGTAAATAATTTTTACTAAGGTTGAACTTTTCTGTAGTTACTCTAATGAGAATTATGCCAATTTTAAAGCTATGCATTCTTCCAGCTGAATCTCTCAGTACACGTACCTAATACTGGTATTTGTGGTTACAATCCGCAAAAACATCACGGAATGCTTAAATTCGAAGAAATCACGAAAATCAGCTTCTAAATCCCGGGAATCTGCTCTCAAATCCCGGGATTCCGCTCTCGGCTCTTACCAACACTTTATGACAAAATCCAGAAAATCTGCGCCCGTATCTTGCTCTTGATAACTAAAAATTTAGAACACAAAAATATATAGTTTCACTTCGGCACCGTTTATCCCACGCCTAAAAGAGGATAAATCTGGCGTCGGAAGAACTTAGAAGCGTTCAACGAGGACCTTGTCGCTTAATCAGGAAGGCCCTCTTGTTGGGCTGTAACCGGTAAATTCCCCGTTAGCAACCTTTGGCCTCGCGTTGCTTTTGCCAAATTTTTGTCTCGTAGTTATTTTTTAAGATGATTCCCCCGTTAGCAATCTTCCATCTCGCTTTCATAGGCTAAAAGTAGAAGCTGCAGTCAGATAAAATATGAATACTTGCGTCCCTTAAAATAAAAGGCTTAAAGTGTAAACTTAAAATATAAAGTATTTAACTTTAATCTTTTTCTAAGAATTCTACATTTTCTTATGACCACGTTGTTGAAATTCAGGACCACTGTGCTTCTGGCAAGATCTCGCGTCAGTCAATTACCATTAGAATAATATGAGGACTTCAATATATTATATTAATGTAATTATTAATGGATGTTAACATGAAATATCAACGCAGTCTGAATGTTGTAATTGGAACCGAAGAAATCATTTTCATATAGTATTTAGGTATAAGTTCCATTGTTATTTTGTATACCTTTCTCCAAATAGCCTTTGATAAAAATTTAACTATTATACTGGAGAGAAAATTTTAAATTTCATAAAAAAGGAAACAACTTGATAAAACACTTCACTAAATTTTGCGATTATAAATACGAAAATTAGAATTAATCAATTCATTTTCATGGCATAATTTAACTATTAATTAGAAAATGATGGTTTCCGATACCTAAATATGTCGAGCGTCGTTTTTCCAATCAATAACAAAACAGCACTATATTATCTGGTGCAAATAGTTGGCACATATTCAATATGTGGTGAAAGTAATTCAGAATTATTTTACATTCATTTCTTCAGAGTAATTGAAACTTACCTCAGCTAGGGATAAATAGAGACACGAAAATCATACTTAAAATATAAATTTTGATGTATTTACTTAAAATGTAAGTTAAACAGGATATAAATTAAGATTGTCCTAAAACCATGTACTTTATTTCTTTTCGAATTACAGCCCATTAATTGAATTAAAATTAATTTTAAGTAATTTAAATATTCATAATCGGTTAAAAAATTATCTTAACTTGTATTAATTGCAAAATTAAAAATTAATATTTTCGTATAGAAAATACAAAAACAGAACTAAATATTCTAAAGTGAAAAATTATTGAAAGTAACAAAAAGCTTTGTTAAGCTCTGTATGAAATTTCCTTTAAAATTGAAAACAATGCCACACTAATAACGCCATCAAAATTTTGCTAATATTTTTAATCATAGCTTAAAGCTCTCGATATTATTTTTTATCTGTTTAGATCAATCACGCTACAGTTTAATTATAAACTCTTTGTTATGTGCATTCTAATTTTCTTTTAGTTCGAGACTTAAGCAATTTAATAAAATTACTACATTCTATTCTATTTGAAAATTGCATAAAAGGAAATGGTTTTTATTTTATTTTCCACAATATTTTTTGAGATAGCAAATTAGAAAGGCTCCAAATGCACATCTCTTAATAAACCTTTCAAGACATTTTAATTTAAAATTTCATTTTCACGTAACGTTTTATGACTAATAATTACTTTTTTTCTTCATTTTTTTAACCTTTTTCTTCATCACCATCAAGGCAAATGATGTTCTATTTCACGGGAATATAATGTAGAAACTATTTACATTTTTCTATTTTTAAAAGCGGTAATTATAGAATAAAATTTAAAAAAAGACATCGATGACTGGTGTACTGCTCTAGGTGGAAAATCGGAAACTCTGACGTATGTACATAGTTGTCTATGTGACCGCTGGCGCTGGTTCAGTTAATGTAGAAATTCTGAGTTTAAACCTCTAACTTTTTTATAACTTATTCTTTAATTTGAGTGATTGATTCCAGGCCCGTCGGACGTGCAAAATATATGAAACTTTATTTTTCCAAATTTTTTTAGATAGGTACCAACAGCACACAATGAAATTTTTTTATAATGGTTTTACTCCTAAAACTTATTTGTTTAGGAATTAAAAAAAGATTTAAATTAATCTATGTTTTCTTTGTATTTTAATTAAAAACAAAAATTTATTTTTTGTTACTGAATGTTAGCGATCATCATCATCATGATTATTATTATCTTGTCGATTGCAGGCTGGAAAAGCCCCATGAAGTTCTTAGGTTTTAAACCTAGATTTTCTAGATTTTTCTGAACCCCTTTTTCTAAATACTTGGCCTCTCAGATTATATTTATATTTGATTCAAATTTTTAAATTAGAAAGTTAAATTAACAATAAAACGAAACATTATTTGTAAGCTTTCAGCAATGGTTACTGCTGTCATCTAATTTTAAAAAATTTGAATCAAATATTAATTTCAAAGGTTAATATATATAATTTTGATCATATTTATATTTCTCACCAAATGGCCTAAGACCCAAGTACTCCAGTTTTCTGATTCTTACTGTTTTAGGAATCTCTGCACCCAGGATATTTTCAGCAAGCGCCTATAAACCTCACAGCTTATTCTGAATGAATCGTTCCAGATCTCCGGATCATGTACAGGTTTATAATGTTTTTTAGATTTCAGTTATCTGCTCCCACCCTCTGAAGAATTTTTACCAAATATATAATAAGAGTAATTATTTTTAAGTTTGGTCACATTTTGTACTGTTTTCAAGCACCTATTAACATTTCTTTCATTAGTTGCTTCTGGTTAAATTTGGTCCGCTATAACTGTTAATGGTATTATTCGTTATTGCGTTTATGCATCTGTAATTGCCCATGGTTATCTTACCAACCACAGTGCCAGTCAATTGCGCTAAATGTTTGTATTGTATTTTCAAGATGAACTCATTGAAGAATTTCTTAGAGAAAATCGAAACGGAGCGCTGAGAAAATGTGCATTATTAGATTTGCTTAGTAACATCTTCTTAACCGCGGTTTGGAGTTCACATTAAATAGTAAGCATTTTCTGAGATTTTCAAATAAATAAATTAATTAGCTATTAGTGTACATATAATGTATGTATATAAAGGAATTGCACTTGGTTAGAAGGTGCAAATTTGGATTCAGGAGGTATTTAGTTCCCCTACTTACACCAGTCACTAAAACTTGCTTTTCTCAAAACTACTTTTTTTACGTAAACTTGATCACCAAGATACATAAAATCCCTAAATTTATTTTTATATTTTTCTTTTCTTGCCTACAAAAGGGTTTCTAAAGAATCTCTTTTTAAAGAGAAGAAGAATAGGTGACAAAACCAAAATAATTCTATTGCAGAACCTTAATTTGGTTGCAGTTAATACTTTTTATATTAACTTCAAAGAAAATTCTTGGAAAAGAATACCCTATCAGATATACAACTGTAATCAAAAGTTCAATATCGCCCTGCGGGTTATGGGGAAGGGTACGAGAAACCACCCTATTAAACTCCTTAACTCCTTAATAATAACTCTTTAGTAAAGTTATCTAGGCTTCAGTAGAGGTTTTCTTCATCATTTGTTTTACAAAAATTACTTAGCACGCTCAGATTGTATAGATTTACCACATAAATATTATAAATAAATTTATTTAATAGAAACTTAATCAACACATTGTAAATAAAAAATTATGGTTTTGTCGATCTGAAGATTGCAGAAAATTATCTTTCGTTCAACTTACTATGTACAATGCGAATTATTTTCCATCCCAAAGTTCGTGATAACTTATCTAAGCTATCGGAAAGAAAGATAATTAGTGAGTCATTAATATACAATAAAGTAATAGTTGATTTTTATGACAACAATTACTCTTTAGCCAACTGCTATACCTAGAGGACACTATGGATTGGATTACAATACTAATTATAATATTAAATCGTCTTTGCAAAAATATTATTAATTTTCACTTTTATTTACTATCCAAAGCAAGAATTATCCTGGTGATTTCCAAAGTTTAATTTTACTAAAAGTAAAATTTAATGTAAGTATCAACAATCGAACTATTACATTGTATAAAAATTATAAATTTTCAGTAATTTCTATCCAAACCTAATTTATACGTATAAAGATATTGTTATACTTTTTCAAGAACTATTGAAATGGATATTACAACAAATCTTAAATTGGCTGAAGTTATTACTTACACGCCACCAAATATGTGCAAAGTGAGATTTCAGATCGATGATAGCGAATATATGGTATGGGTCTCTGAAGAATATGCAAACGATCTTATACCAGGACAAACAGTAGCGGTTAAGATTAAAAATGGTTATCCTGCGTTCATAAGGTACATAAAATGTGAATGAAAATAATATTTTGTATATTTTATAGTATCGATCGAATTAAATTTCTTCTTACCAAATCTGAAAATTTTTGTTTTAATTAAAATTTATTTAAAAGATTTTATGATGTATAAAAAAGCTACGAATTGAAATTATTTTATTTTAAAAAAATCCAAAACGCGCTTTTGCGATTTTTTGACATATTTGGTTAGGTCAACCCCCAAGCTTCCTATTAATTTCCAAATCTAAACGTGGACTTTGGAGAAAATATGTTGAAAATGATATGTTCCAACAAAATAATCAACTAATTTCAATCCATCTTAGCCTCAGTATTCCTCTTGTTCTATTTTCTGTTAACCTTCACTCAGTAATTCCTTTTACCATATCTTCCAATTCCCGTCTTATTTTTATGCCCTAACTAATTAATGCTTTGCACTATTATAAGTTTTGCCATATGTTGTGCCTCCATTTTGTGAACAATTTCATGATTCATTATCTGTCTGCTCTAATCTACATCGTTGTGTTATCTAGTTTCTTCTGCCTGTTTTTGTTTACATTTGCTACATACAATTCGATTTCCACTTGAAGTTCCTTTTGTAAACGTGTATTGGCCTTAACTTTGCCTTATTTTTACTGCTGGCTTTTTATCTTCCATTATGTTTAACGATTTACCTAATAATTCGTTAATATGATCACCTAATTATTTTCTTTAATATGTTTATGTTCGCGCTTGAGAAAATAGTGACTAATCAGAAATACGACATTTTATTGGTGGTAAACTTTTGTCTTAAGTAAAACCTTTCTTTTACTTTTGCGTCTTTTTCTTCCGTCGGGGCATATGCACATTGATTATTGTAATTTTTCTGTATTTTCCTTTCAACCGTAGTTGGCACAGCCGCTCAGATATTAGTTTGAAATCTAGAACGTTTCTCTTCACCCTCTCGCTAACTAAGAACCCTGTTCCTAATTTTCTGTCTATTCCGCTACTTTTAAAGAAAGTTTAATTTCCTATGTCGAGTATGTCCGAGTGAGTCTGTTTTGTCTCCTGAACAGCAATAATATTTACTTTGTATCTGTTTAATACATTAATCCATTGTTTAATACTTCCTCTACATAAATTCCCTTACATTCCAAGTGGTTACAAACAGCCTTTCCCTATTTTATTTTTTCTATACCGTTGTTTCGTTTCATTGTCCTTTTCATGCCTGGTCTTCGTTGGGTTTTCTGCGGTTCAGTTCTTCAGTTTTTGGTAGCGTTGGATTATCTACTTTAGCGCCCCAGCATCTTTTCCATTTAAGATCTATCTTCTAATTGCCTATGTTATCATATCATACATTTCACACTTTATAGCTTAATATTTCACTTATTTTAAAGACCTCAATACACTGCTTACTCTAATGATCTGAATTAATTGCCTTATCAATCTCATTCACACTTAAATTCAGCTTAAGGTAACAGAGCCGCTATACACGGTTATCACGTTGACCTCAACCGATATTAATTTTCAATATAGGCATAAACCAAATTAAAATCATACCCCAAATGCGGTCTTCAGGCCGCACAACCTAGGCTTTCTGTAATATATAAAAATAAGCCCACGTTGATGCTCGGAGTACGCTTTAACCATTTTCTGATTGGCTCTATTTTTAACCAATGGCCAAATAAATTTCAAAACGTTTTCTGCATAAACAACTTCATATTTTAAAAAGCAGAAAACCTTATATTTTAATAACGAAAAAAAAATCGTCGCGTCATTTAGCTGTAATAAATGGTAAATTTGGGAAATAGACAGAATCATTTTTAATCTTATTAAAGCCTTTATTTATCTGTGTATTGGTAATATACACATGAACAAATTTAAAATTATTTCCTAGTGCAACCTTCAGGCCGCGCAACCTCAGTTTTCCATTCATAGAGAAACATTTCCGTTATTATAAGGAAACCATTAAGATATTACTATGAAATTTAGAATTCATATTTTGAAATGCATCTGTCCTTTTTGAAAATTGCAATTTCGTAGTTTTTGAATACAATGTTAATTTTAAAAAATATGGTGAAAGACCCATATACTCGACCAATAATGTTACCGAAAATAAACTACAAAACAACTAAACAATCCTGAAGAAGAATAGGTTTTTATAGGAACATATTTACGAATACTTTAAAGTAATGAACAAACCTGGAAGTTCGGAAGCTAACGAAATAAGAATTTGATTAAATATATTAACATATTTTAGAAACCGTTGGAGTTTGAAAATAGTGGGTAATGTAAACGCATGGCATTTGAATCATTTTAGGAGACGCAATCTGTACATTATGATGGATAGCTAAATTAGACTGTTACAGTTGCGCCTACATAGATTGAACACGTTATTTTCTGTTATTTGGTCGCATAGTTTTTAGTGATTAAAGTCGTGATAAATTCAGGTAAGGAGCATTTATCTTCTTTTTACTTTATCTTTCTTTGTAAAGGTTTGGTAATCTAATAAAAACTTTTGGTAGTTCATTGTTTAGCTGTAATTAATTAATAAAGTTGAACATAAACTTATGCGCATGCGCTACTGCCCACGTGCACGATATAATAATTGTTTGATTTACTAATTTAGCTTACATCAGTAGATTTTTTCAACTTTTTTTTATTTTAAACGTTAAATAGTCCCTTCGCGGTCATTATTTTAGCAATGAAAGGATTTGGTGGTTCCTAGTTAAATAGTAATAAATTAATTAACATGAACTTAGGTCTCTTTAGTTAATCTTCGATTATTAATCAATTTTTGTACCAAAGTAGTACCTCTATAGTGAAATGCTTAATTTTTTTGCTCATTTGATAAAATATCATGTGTACAGTTTTGGTAGTCTAATAAATACTTTTGTTAGTTTATTGTTTAGCAGTAATTAATTAATCAAGTTGAACACAAACTTATGCGCATGTGCTACTGCCCACGTTGTATACAATAAAATAAAATAGTTTTATATCAAATTAGCTTACATCAGTGGATTTTCTCAACTTTTTTATCTTAAACGATGAATAGTCCCTTGGCAGTCATTATTTTACTAATGAAAAGTTTTGGTAGTTTCTAGTTTAATAGTAATAAATTAATTAAATGGAACTTAGGCCCCTTTAGTTAATTTTCGATTTTTAATCGATTATTTAACTTTTTTATACCAATCCTTTGGTAATCGTTAGAATTCGTAATTCAATTAAAAGTTTTGGTAGTTTATTGTTTTTCGTAATTAATCAATCAAAATATAACGTCAAGTTAGCCCTCTATAGTGAAAAGCTTAACTTTTTGGCTCATTTGATAGAATATCATGTGTACAGTTTTGGTAGTCTAATAAAACTTTTGTTAGTTTATTGTTTAGCTGTAATTAATTAATCAAGTTGAACACAAACTCATGCGCATGCGCTATTGCCCACGTGCATACAATAATAATTGGTTTTATATCAAATTAGCTTACATCAGTGGATTTTCTCAACTTTTTTTATCTTAAACGATGAATAGTCCCTTGGCAGTCATTATTTTACTAATGAAAAGTTTTGGTAGTTTCTAGTTTAATAGTAATAAATTAATTAAATGGAACTTAGGCCCCTTTAGTTAATTTTCGATTTTTAATCGATTATTTAACTTTTTTATACCAATCCTTTGGTAATCGTTAAGTCATCATTGGTAGTTTAATTAAAAGTTTTGGTAGTTTATTAATTAATTATTACATTCAAGCGAAAATAATGCGCATGTCTCTGCTTGACAGAAACGGCTCCAGCACGTGATAATGCAATTATAAAGCATCTTTTATTCAAAGATTTAGTAAAGATTAATCTAATGGTCGATTTATACTCGTCAATTAACATTTACTTAAAAGGATTAAAATTGGTCAGTAGGAATATAGTCCACCTTTTTATTATGATCCTACCAATAGTAATTAGGCAATACTCCCTAATTATGGCCCTGGTTATTAATTGATTCTTTTTCTTAACCATTTATAGAAAAAGGTTTGGCAAATATGACAGGATTACCAACGATTACCAAACGTTTACAACCTATTGGAGATAAATATAAATTTGGTTTCCAGTACCTAATATTTCTTAGTAATATCATTTGGCCAATATACTGCCTTAAAATGCTGCTTAAAATTAATTTTTTATTTATGTAATGACAACAGAATACGTTACAGATACCAAAAATAAAATTTTTTCAATTTTTATGGTATTGTCGGTTAGACCACTATTGCTCTCATGACTTCATTTATCCGTGATTTATTCTAATATACATTACTCTAAGTTGTCCATTTTTCAGAGACCAAAATTTGCTGAAATTAAATACATTTATCAAGGATAAATTATATCAAAACAAACAAGATCGATAATTCTTTGTTCAACTTTCAGCAGGAGCAAAGCAAGAAAATGAAAGAACTTCTAGGTAAGCCAATTTTGAAATCTGAAATACGAATTACTACATAAATGACAATATTATCTGCCACAAATAAATTAATACTACGTCACAAAATTCTAATTAAGAAACGGCGTCATTTATCTTTGTTTGAAAATAAAAATATTTAAAAGATTTACTATTTATAAGATATGATTAATTTTTGTTTCTAATTGAAGATAACGAAGAGTTAACTGGTGCTACTAGTTCTTTGGCTACTGATGCACCTCAACCGAACAATATTAACCAGATTGTGGAATCTGTCAAGTTAAATATTCTATTTTTGTTACTTTTATTTTATTTAAATATTGATTTACTTCTAGAATTTCTCGTGAAGTTGATTTGGATGAGAACATACCATTGCCGCCCTACATTTCCCAACCTCCACTTCTAAAATCTGCTGCCTTTTTACAATTATCATGCAACTATGATAAACAACAATGGAACAAGAAACTTACCGTGGAAAATACGGGACATCATATTAAAAATAAAACAATAATAATGAAATGGAAAAAAATTGGAGAAGAATGGAGAAGAATTGGCTAATAAAAGATTAGCCAAAAAAAAGAAAAATGAAAGCAATGCAGAATCGTTTATTTAAATATTTTTTTTTTAAATTGCCACTTTTTACTACTTTTGAACTACAGTTGAACGTCTGTAAGACGAACTTTTAAAGTACAATTAGAAAAACTTCGACGCATGAAAATATTCGTATTATGGAATACAATACATAATACAATACAAAATACATAAATTATGTATAAATTATAGTATGTAGAAGCTTAAATAAATTTATTAAAAATTAAATGAAAAACAATTAAATACACTATTACTCTTTTCCGAGTTATAAAATTTTAAGAAAATATAGAAGCTCGTCTTCGTAAGTTCAACTGTACTTCCTTTTTTCACTATTCTTTTAGTTATAGTTTGGGCTCAAAAACGCCGAAGGATAATGATAATGATTTTGTTTTAGGTAATCCATTTTACATAAATTGTAAAAATAATTTTGGTAAAAAAAAATCAGTCATTATAGTCTCGGTCACCTTTTTGTTCAAACTTTAAAGATATAATTGCGTTTTTTGTAATAGTTTTAAGTAAATTAGTTTAAGTTTAAAATTGTGTTTTGTAAATGATTGATTAAATAAATAATTTAAATGTAATTCTGTTATGGATATACCTGTTTATAAAAGCAATTTGTAAAGATTATAGAGAGGAATAGAAGAGGAAGAAGATAGTGAGGGAGATTAGAGAGCAAGAAAAAATAGAAACTGTAACGAAACTCGTTGCACGTTATTAGAACGTGTAATCCAAGTTCATAAATTTACCTAGTACTGCCCTGTTGTGCCAAGTATAATTTATTGTTCCCGTCAATACGACGCTCAAAAACAATAGGCCTGTCTGGCCAGTTGTTCTCTTGCTTTGGGAATTTACCTTAATGTCTTTTCTTTGAGCTTTTTTCCAAAAAAGCCCATTTATATTACATTTCGTGGTAACATTAACCCTTTTGTACTTAGCTTATCTTTTGCTTTGGGAAAAACTCAATTTATCTGACAAAAGCATGGCAGCCCCAGGCTGTCGACGAAAGGCATATAAGCGGTGTTTTTTGAAAAATTAGGGGAGTCTTGTCTTTACCTTCGCCGATGCGAGTTGTATCTTTGCGACAGTCTTACCTTTATCGTCAAAGAGTCTTATCTATATCTTCCGGAGAGTCTAGTTTTGTTTTTACCTCTGTGAGAGTCTTGCCGTAACTTTGAAAGCAGCCGGCAAACTTATCGATTTGTGATAGTTTAATTTTTACCGTCTGAATTGTCTTATTTCACCTTAGTGAAGAGTTTTCTTTTTACCGTTGTGCAACAGTTTTATCGTGGCTTGCTGGAGGAAAACGAAGAAGTCAGCGTTTCTTTATCTGATAATTTTACCAATTATTTAGTACGATTATCGAGTACTTATCAATTTCGTTCAACTTATACGAGTGCAAAAAAAACTTATATTAAACTTTGTATGATGTACCGTTGATTTTAACAAACCCATAGTGCAATATTAGCCATTGGTACGTTTTTTGTTAATAATAAGTTTCTTTTTGATTATCAGACAATTACTTCAACCGTAAACGTTATTAGAGTGTGATGTTATCGTTCGATTATTTAGTGTAAATTTGTGTACTCCCTAAAGACATTGTCGTTCTCGATCCCTGAGTGTTTTTTATCTGTATCTGCCGTAACTAAAAACATCATCAGGTCAACCTAAGGGCCGCATCGAAATCAAGGACCATTAACTGGCTAAGTTTTACTTTTTGTTACCTATTAGTTAAGATTGCAGTTTTTGTAAATATAAGTGTAAATATTTATATCTCCGTTCAACGTATCGTTAATTATTTAATTAATTATCCTCAATAGCATTAATCTAGAACATCGCGTGGCTCACAACCTTTTTAACTTCTACGAATGCTAGCCGGAGTATCGAGGGTTTTCCACTTGTTTCAATACTCATAAATAAATTACATACATTATGATGTACTACATTAAATACATATTTTAAAAAACTTATAAAATGGAACAAACAAAAACACTAATAGAATTGTTGAAAGAAATGACGTTTTGGGAAAGTTGCCTATTGAATTTTTGCAAAAACTCTTGATGGAAATCTACAAAATATTGTGCAAAATATTCTATAAAACAAAAAAAAGCAGATAACAATGACAAGGTTGCAAAACACGATATTGTAGTAGTACAGACATAACGGTGGCATCAGATCTGATCATGGTACTGCTGAACCAGTGGATGTCTGAAGATGACAAGTCCTTTGGGTAATGCCGAAACCGGTCACATAATATGGTTTAAGTGATCCGTTATTACAGACAGCTACATGTGTTTGTATCCTACGCATGGGAGCGGCCTCG
The DNA here is from genome assembly GCA_036346125.1 of Lycocerus yunnanus. Taxonomy (NCBI): domain Eukaryota; kingdom Metazoa; phylum Arthropoda; class Insecta; order Coleoptera; family Cantharidae; genus Lycocerus; species Lycocerus yunnanus. Next base: position 3,009,009 of record JARFIX010000002.1, read on the forward strand.
GCTGATGTGTCATGTTACTGTTTTGAATATGTTGTGTGAAAGATGTATTATCTAGATTTATCTACAACTAATCAATTCGGCTAAAGTCATTTTATATTTAAATTTTATAAATTTAAAATTTTTTAATTTCGACATTTCACAGCCAATATTAGTTAAAAAAATTGTATTCAAATTTTACCAATAATGTTTTTGTAATAGTATTGCATACCTATTTGTTAGGGGTTGTTTATATTAAATATTAACATTAAATGTTAATATCAAATATCAAACACCCGACAAGCCGGAATTTGATTCCATAATATACTCGCTTGGCTATGGAAATTGTTTGGGGAATCGTTGGCTTAACAAAGCGTGTAATAATAATCGAACGATTTACTAAACTTATTTAATAATGATCTAAATAATACCTTAACTTATAAATCAATAAAATATAAAATACATCTTACTCTAATAATAACTTCTAGTGTGCGGGTATAAAAGCCATCTTCAAGGGTTGCTGGTTTTAGGCACGTCACAATCACGTCCAGGACTTTCAGCCTAACGGATACAGAACAGACCTCCCCTCAATTGATCTCTTAATCCTTTTTATAAACTTCCATATTTCTTCTAACTTCATTCCTATATTAATGTACTTAAATGATTATGCTACTTGTGACGTTTCTTAAATTCGTTCCGAAATATATCTTCATGCATTTATAAGTAACCTATTATATGAATTGGCACTTAGTTGGAGTGAAAAAAGATCATTGCGGAAAAAATGGCAGTCTACCCGGGCACCCACTGACAAAGCAAATTACAACAAGGCAATTAAAAATCTCAAGGAACTTCTAAACGACTTTAACAATTAACAAATACAAAACTACCTGAGTGGACTGATGGCAACCGAAGGATCTGACTACTCGCTTTGAAAGACTACTATAAAACTCAAAGGAACGCAACAATCAAATCCACCCATAAGAACATAACAACCCAAAAGTAGGCGAGAACAAATCAAGAAAAGGCTAATACATTTTCTAACTACCTAGCTCAAGTCTTTGCCCCTTTCAAATAGAGGAGTCAAAAGACGACGTCAACATCAAAAAATTCTTCGATGCTTCTCTCCAGATCGAACTACCAATATAGAAAATGAACAAAAGTGAGATTAAAAACTACAATAAGGAACATCTGATACCGAACAAATCTCCAGGCTTCGACCTCGTAACCGCAAAAGTTCTTAAAGAACTACCCGACTCGGCGATTTGATCCATCACCATAATCTACTACTCTATCTTAAGACTGGGTTATTTTTCCGCACAATGGAAGCTGGCGTAAATAATTTTAATTCTTTAACCTGGAAAACCACCAACTGAAACTAACTCGTACAGGCCCATCAGCCTGCTTCCTATCATATTAAAAATTTTCGAGAAACTTCTTCTGAAGAAACTGATGTCACTGATAGAGAAAATGGAAATAATTCCAAAGTACCAGTTTGGATTTTTCCACCAGCACGCAATAATAGAACAGGTGCACAGAATTACAAATAGAATTACAAAATAAGTCTTGGGTCCGATTCTTTTCTTGATCTACACGGTTGACCTACCAACAAACACCAACACATTTATTCCAACTTTCGCCGACGATATAGCCATTATGGACTCAGATCAAGCTGCGAAAATTGCATCAGCCAACTTTCAGATGTTCCTAATCAAAATTGAAACCTGGTTAAGGAGATGGCGAATCAGGACCAACACTCAAAAGTAGGTGCATGTGACATTAACAACCAAGAGAGACACCTGTCCACCCGTTAAGTTAAATGGAAGAACTATACCTCCAAAAGAAGATGTCAAATACCTCGGCGTACACCTTGACCGACGCCTGACCTGGGGCAAACATATATGAAGCAAGAGACTGCAACTGGAACACTCCGTCAAGAAACACATGGAGCTGCTAGGCCATAACTCACAACTTTCATTGGATAACAAGGTACTTACATAATATATACAAAGCGATAATAAAACCAATTTGGACATATGGCATCCAGCTTTGGGGAGCAGCCAGTAGTTCCAACATCGCCAAGATTCAACGGTTCTACTCAAAAACTCTTAGGATTATTACTGATGCCCCCTGGTTCGTTACAAACCATGTAATCCATTGTAATCTTCAAATACCCACCGTTGAGAAATGTGTCCAAGTTTTAATAACAGATACAAGGATCGAGTTAGAGACTACGCCAACTCTCTCACAGCAGACCTCCTCACCATCCATCGTACCAAATGACTAAAACTCCACAACCCACTGGTCATCCAGCACCGCTTTGGTTGATGCAGTCATGAATTCAAGCTCGGAATCTTGCTTGTGATTAAATTAGTCATCAATAACTTGTTAATTGCCTAAGGTGTTTGCCATTGGGCGAGCACCTTCTATGTCTAGATGCGCCTACCATGTCTTTTGCTTATAGTTATTATTTTAACAGATGGTAAAATAAATGTATTTCAAATTTAAAAAAAAAATAAATAAATATGTCTCTGAAAACAGAAAATAAATTCATCACATCGGTTGAACAACCCCTACGCAAACTTCCATGAAGGAGGAAAAACATTGTCCGGGAAAGTGAAAAAGACAATCAAAAATAAAATAAAAATGAGAAAAATATAGCAAAACACCAGGAAACTTAGTGATGAAACTAAATTAAATCACGCAGCAAAAGAACTAAAGACTCTCTTCGCTAAAATTAAAAATAACGACGTTAAAAGTTATCTCGAGAACTCAACACCTGAAGAGTCAACTGATTTTTGTTGTGGAAAGCCGTAAGGAAAGTAAAATGAGAGAAATTCTTGAGGCACCCTTAAAAACCAACAAAATTACAAACCATTTAAACAAAAAAAAAAGTGAAACAGGTTATTGAAGCAAACCTAAGTGCAAAGAAAGTACCGGGGTACAGCCTCAGCAAGGACAATAAAAGATTAATAGCAGAAAAATTCTTGATAGTAATAAAAAAAATGTTAAAAAAAGAATGGACTAATAAATTAACAAAAACATTAACCACATTATAGTAAGCTTATAAACATTCACAAAATAAATGATAAGCTATAGAAAAAAGAGAAAAATTAAAGAATACTGTGACGAAGACTAAGTAGAATTTATTATTATTTAATTTGCTTTACATTCTGTTTAAAGAATTCAGCGTTCCTATGGACTTATAAAATCCATTTTCAGAAGGATCACTCGTTTGCTACACATCATTTGTGTCGATCATCAAGTTATAAATTACCATGTATTCTTACCTCGTTTATAATGTTTCTCTAATTTTTCCTTTCATTAACTGATGGTTTCCAGTTTCTGTAACCCATACTTCTTAGGTCTTCCGTCACGCATTTCTACCATGTGGTTTTGCTTTCTTTTATATTGATTTTCTATCGGATCCCATAGAGCCTTCTTCGTTTTTATTCATTACTGCTTACCATTATTTGACCCATCCATTTTATCCTTTAAGCATCACATAATTTAAAATTCATTCTTGCTCTTAGCTCTCTCACATTTTATATATTTTTTTCTTACTTATAATCATAGTTCTTCCCCCGCTGTACACAAAAAAAGAATTTAATTTATATTAATGTCCACTGATGATTGACTCCAGAATCATAATTATTATGTGTTTTACATTAATGCAATCTACAAATGTCATAATTAGAATAAATTTCAGCGATTGGCTAGTAATTATTTTTATCAGTATAATGATCACCTGTGCGTTATACTACTTTTTTTAATTCATTTAAGGTATTTTACAATCTGTATAATGTAATACAATAAGTAAATGTTATGTACAAATTATAAATAAATATGTAGAGGGTTTTCCATTAAACACTTTCCAAATTAACTACAAATTACATAAATAACAATAAATAACTGTTATTTAAACTAAACGAATTTCACAATTTATACCTACTAATTTAATTTAACAAATCGTTTATGTAGGTTTAATAATTTTTCTTCGCTAGCTCGTTCTCTAGCTCGTTTGGATGAACATTTAGCATATCACGGTATTTTACGCAACTACTCATAATTTTTTCTTTAACAGTTGTCACTTTTAAGTCTTTGATGATAGTTTGGTTAGAGACGTACCATGGAGCATTTACTATTGGTCGCAGTACTACATTCTGGAATCTTTGTATTATATCCAAATTTCCCAAATTTCCAAAAATCCCAAAGAAGAAGAAGAACCTTACAAACATGATCCTGGATATCAAATTATCAGGGAAATTCCGCAAGTATTAAAAATGCTTTCATAAAGTGAACTTAAAACTTGAATCGCGTTTTTCTCAAAACAACTTTTTGGCGACTGGTTGACAAAATATCTAAAAACTATTAAATTTATTAATTTATTGAAAAAATTATGTAATTATCTGAAAATACAACAAATACATATGCAACCAATTAGATTTGTAAATTCTACGTTATTAATAATTCCACCAAAAAACCAAAAGTGTGATCAAAGTCGTATCTACGGTAGCTGTGAGTCAAACTAACTCATTATAAGAGAATTATAAATTAATCATCATCTCATAATATAGGGTTTTGTAGAAATTAATAGGCGAGTTAGTTCCACCATACTTTAACCGAGAAACCGCGGACCACACATAATGATTATACTACCGAGTGTTGTATATATGCTTCACATTGGAATTCAAAGGTAGCAAGAGGTACACTTTTAAACAATTTTATTCAATAAGAACAATACCTGCTAATAATTTATTACATATTTCAATTACGATCATTAAATTACGAATTACATTGTAGAAGGACTCGATAAAAAAAAATTGAATTTATTAAACATTATTCGAATCTAGGAAATGTAGCTGTCAGATATAATGTAGAAATGCGTTATGCAAATTTTGATGCATATAATTTTTACGATGTGTCATACGCGAATTTAAACAAATCCCACTATAATTTGCTAGATATGTCTAGATAAACTTACGCTAACCACTCACGTATAGGAGGTTGCAGGTTAAGAGGTGCCGATAAGGTAATCTTTATTTTTGAATTCATCTGCAGGGAGTGGTTGGAATACATTTCTTAAATGATTTGTAAATGCTTCGGCTTTATTTTTATTATTTCTAGCCGATTTTTCATTGGCAACTTTAATTGACGGATTTTGTAGCTTAGATTTCTTGATGGACTTTGCTGTCTTCCAAAGAGAAAAGTCACTTGCTTTAGAGGGTGAATGATTATTTAGGTATTTTTGACATCTTTTTTTTGCAGCAGTTTAATTTTTCTTTCTTTTTCAGTAGTTTTCATTTCCATTTGTTCTAGACCTCCCCTCTGATGTACATTTAGCAATGTTTTGAATTGAACCGTTTATAGCTTTGCTTTTTAGTATGCTTTCTTTATTTCGCATTTTTCTCCTTCATATTGTTAATGCTTTCTTTCTAGTTTATATTGTTATAGAAATTTTTCATGTTATGTGTCGCATTCCAACTCTAATCTTTTTTTTCAGTCATTCTTTTACCCATATATTTTCCTTTTGTTGGTAGAGTTTATTACCTTTGTCTTCATTAAAACAAACGTGCTGAGAATATCAATCATAAAAAAAATACAAAATAATCCAAACCAACTTACATAAGTCATTACGGTAATCTATATTTTTGCAAAAAACATTTACACTAGCGCTTAAATTTTTTTTTCTCTCGATTTTTAGCACACTGGTATGAATATCCAGCTTGAGAATTGTGTATGATATGTTCTCACGCTACAGATAAAAGGGAACTTGATTATATTTTACGTTAAATATTTAAATTTTCTGACTTTAATTATTATCAATTAACTTAATTCTTAATTAATTAAGTGAGGAGAGTTTTCAGTTCTTTGCTGCGTAATTTAATTTAGCTTTATTACTAGGTTGTCTGGTATTTTGCCATATTTTCTCAATTTTCATTTATTTTCGATTGCCTTTTAAACTTTCCCAAACAATGTTTTCTCCTAATGGAAGTTTGTGTAGAGTAGATACTCAGGCTGCATCTTGTATGGTCGTTACTAGGTGTTCAACCGCTGTGATGAGTTCCTTTTCTGTTTTCAACCGCATGTTTATGTCAAAATTTTTATTAATTTGTTCCTTAAAGTTTTTCAATCTGTACTTCTGTTGAACAGTGAAGGTGGTCTGTGTCTACTTTGAATAGAAGTACCATATGTAATTAAAACTGAGTATGATCAGAAGACAGGTCATGGTATGGATCTGCTCTAAGATAATGTTTGGCAACACCTTTTATTATGCAGAAGTCCAGCATATCAGGAAGCTTTCTCTGTCCGTGGGCCAGTATGTTGGATGACCTGTTAATAGATGATTCAAATTACCACTTGTCAACATTTTTAACAGTCCTCTGTCACGGGAGTTTACTATCCTAGAGCCCCATTGTTGGTGTTTTGCGTTATAATCGCCGCCTGGGAAAAAAGCGTTTACCTAGGGTATCGAGAATTTCTTAAATGTGATAAGCATAAAAGACACGTTCGTAGAAGTGGAAGGAGAGACGACAAAAATAGAGTTGGCGATAAACAAAGAAAAGACCAAATACATATATGAGCGTAAATAGACTAAAACGCAGAGACAGAGTAGAACAAAATGTCACAATAGATAACTATAACTTTGAAAGAGTCTAACGTTCCAATTACTAGAATCAAATGATCACCAAGGACAACAATCTGATAGAAGAAATAAAAAGTTGCCTCCAAAGTGGGAACCGATGTATATACGCACTGGCAAAAACCTTCCGAACATAGAACATCTCGAAAATATCGAAAATCAAAATATACAAAACAATTCATAAAACCGATAGTAACGTACGGCTCTGAGACTTGGACTATCGCCAAAGCAAATGAACAAGAACTACGGCGTTTTGAAGATACTGAACACCAAACTTAAAAAGTTATACAAAGACTCCGATATAATACAGGAAATTAAATCACAACGATTAAGATGGGTAAGTCACGTACAGAGTCAAACAAGTAACAGACTGACCAAAATGGCATGCAAAACAGCACCCAAAGGGAAGAGACACCTAGGACAGCCGCGTCTCGGATGGCGAGATAATATCAAAGCAGACCTCAGAACTATGGGTATACTATATATGAAGATCAGATAGAAACACTCATGTTAGAACGAGAACGATGGAGAGATATTGTGAATTTAACCAAGACCCACCCAGGGTTGTAGACCTGCACGATGATAATGATGATTATTTTAATGGTGTATTTATTGTTACACATTTGCATGTTACTCGGAGTACCAAAAATAGTTATAGTTCAGGAGGATATAACTTGCGATAATACCGGTTCGGTAACTCTACGGGTTGAGAGTCTTGAATTTTTCCTCGCACAAATATTTTTTGATTATTTAAATAATCGATTATAATTATGTAAATATTGTGCTTTACAAAAATAGTTATGTCGATATCATAACCAATATGTCGCAATATCATGTAAATGTTGCGTTTTACGAATATAATTACGTATATTTTACTATGAAAAGTTACGTTATTATAACGAAACGTACTATGCGATTAATCATGCACTTGCATAATATTGACGATTGATCAATTTGTAATTACGAAACGTAATATTAACAAAATCAAACATCCGAGCAGTTTTTTAAGCACCTATACGTAAATTTAATGTCGATATCCATAATCTACTCATAAACGAAATTATTGTTATACTCCAAATGCGGTCTTCAGGCCGCACAACCTAGGCTTTCTATAATAAATATATAAAGATACAGTAGCGATCTAAAGTAAGTTGGCAAACAGTTTTTTTCAAAGTTCAATATTTTGCTTTAATTTTTCAAATATTTATTCCTTAAAAGGCTTTAAATTAAAAATATAAATATAATTTTCTAGAAAATTTATTAACGTGAAAAATTCAAAAACGAAAATTTCGAAATATTTCTATTTATCAAGTTATGACAAAACGCTCTTAAAACAAAAAATAAAGAAATACATATAGTAACAACTATGGATTAAAAACATTTAGTACTTTGTTGCAAACCCTTTTGCAGCGATAACAGCTTTACATCGTGATTGCATCGAGTCAACCAGCTTCTCTAAACGTTCTAATGGTATTTTGACCATTCTCTGCAATGCTTCCCATAATTTAGTGGTATTACTATAATTTTCACTTCTTATTCGACGTTCGAGCTCTTCCCACAAATGCTCTATGGGATTCAAATCTGAGATTGACTGGGCCACTCTAAAAGCCGAATTTTAGCTTTGTCCATGTACTGCTTAACATGCTGTGAAGCATGTTTTGGGTCATTATCCTGCTGAAATATCCAGCCGCGCGGCATTTTCTCTTGCCATGTGGTAGCATATGATCCCTCAGTATGTCGGCATACATAAACCGATCCATAATGCCATCAATTCTGTGTAGAGATCCAATGCCATCACGAGAAAAGCAACCCCACACCATGACGTTCCCTCCACCATGTTTTATAGTAGGAACTTGATATCTAATATCATATCTTTTACCTTCTGGACGTCGAATATACTTAATACCATCCGAGGAAAACAAATTATACTTACTTTCGTCACTCCAAAGAATTTTGGACCAATCTTTTTTCCCAGTGTAAGTGATTTTAGCAAACTTCAGACGGGCTATCCGATTCTTTTTTGATATAAGTGGTTTCTTACAAGGACGTCTGCCAAATAGTTTAGCTGCATATAGTCGACGTTTCACTGTCGAAACATGTATATTTTCTTCGCGATTTTCGTTAAAACTTTGAACAATTTGTGTAGCCGTTACACGAGGATTTTTATTGCTTCACGAACGATCATTTTATCTTCTCTTTTGGTTGTTTTCGTGGTCGCCCTGTTCTTGGGCGTGTCTCTACTGATCCATATTTATTATATTTGTGACACCAGAGACTTATTGTTTGATTTGGAATGTCAAATTCGCGTTCTGCTGCTCTCAATGAATTTCCATTTTTAACCATTTAAGAACCGTGTTTTTAAATCTTCTGAATACTCTTTCCTTCTGGGCATGTCGATGTATTATCAAGAAAGATATATTTCAATCAAATTAACTTTTATGAACGCTTATTATTGTTTTGATATTGTTTGGATGTTATGCCAATTTTCTTTTGAACCCTCCATAAAATTCAATTCGCTTATATACTTCTTTGTTTTATACCAACTGCAAGTTTTATACGTTAAACTACGTATTAATCTACATACTTTTAGAAAATATATGATAGTCCACTAAATGATTTCTTTTCTAATAATTTTTTGTAAAAACTGTTTGCCAACTTACTTTAGATCGCTACTGTATATAAAGTCCACGTTGATTCCGAGTATCCTTAAACAATTTCCTGATTAGTTCTTTTTAACCAATAGCCAAATAAATTTTAGAACATGTTCTGCATAGCCAACTTTATATTTTAAAAAGAAGAAAACCTTATATTTAAATAAAGGAATAGAAATCGTCGTGTCATTTAGCTGTAATAAATGGTAAATTTAAATCATAAATAGACAGTATTACATATATTATAGACATAAACAGGTAAATAGAAAGAATTATTTTAAATCTGATTAAAGCCTATATTTATCTAACAATCTGTGTATCTGTAATATACACATAAATAAATTCAAAATTATTTACTAGTGCGACCTTCAGGTCGCGCAACCTAGGTCTTCTATTCCTAGAAAGACATACTCGTTATTATAAGGAATTTGTTAAAATATCTTTTAATTTTTAGATACAATGTTAATTTAAAAATCGGATGTGGCCATGCCCATGACTTTATCATACTTTTATTAAATATTAAAAATAAGTTTGAATAAAAAAAAGAAAAAATATTTTCCATTAACCAATGTGACCCAAAATCTAATCAGCTCTAAGTCTAAATATAAAGATACAAAATACCAACTTTAGTTTTGAAATTCTCATTAGTTTTGAAATATTTAATAAAACTAATGTTAAATAAAAGATTTAAAAATATTTCTTCTATGAACCAATTTTATCCAAAATTTAATCAGCTCTAATTCTTGCCATAAACATAACAAATATCAACTTCAGTTTTGAAAATCGTTTTAGTTTTAAAATATTAAATAAAGGCTAATATTAAATAATAATATTTAAAATAATAAAAACAATAGTTTTATAAACAAATTTTAACTAAAATTTAATCAGTTCTAAATATTGATTAAAATATGCGAAAACCTAAATTTAGTTTAGAAATTCGTTTTACTTTTGGAAATATTAATTAAAACTAATATTAAATAATAAGATTTAAAAAATTTTAAAAATAGTTTCCATGAACCAATTTTAACCAAAATTTAAATAAATTTAACTCCAGCTATAAAGATAGGAAATATCAAATTTGGTTTTGAAAATTCTGTTAGTTTTCAAAATATTAAATAAAGACTAATATTAAATAATAAAACTTAAAAAATAAAAACAATAGTTTTCATAAAACAATTTTAACTAAAATTTAATGAGTTCTAAATCTCGACATAAGTATGCTAAATCCTAAATTTCGTTTTGAAATTCTTATTAGTTTTGAAATATTAATTAAAACTAATATTAAATAATAAAATTTAAAAATAAAAAAATAGTTCCGTGAATCAATTTTAGCCAAAATCTAATCAGCTCTAAGTCTCAACATAAGGATACAAAATCCAAAATTTTGTTTGAAAATTCCTATTAGTTTTTGCTGTAGGTTGCATTACACAACATTGACCACACACACACACTACACAACACACACACATAAACACACAACACACACATACACACACATCACACACACAGACATTTTGAAATGGTCTTATTTTACTCAGGACCTCAAAAGTGTAAATCCATCAAAATCTCAAATTTTTTCTGCACGAACAATACTTTTCATTTACATATGATAAAGTAAAAATATGGTGAAAGAACTCATATACTCGACCAATAATGTTACGGAAAAACAACTAAAAAATCCGAAAGAAGAATATGCTTTTATAGAAGCTTATTTACGATTACTTTAAAGTAAGGAACAAACCTGGAAATTTGAAAGCTTATGAAATAAGAATTTGATTAAATATAACAACATATTTTAGGAGACGTTGGAGTTTGAAAACAGTGCGCAATGTAAACGCATGTCATTTGAATCACTTCAGTAGACGCAACCTGTATATAATGATGAATAGCCAAATTAGACTGTTACAGTTGCACTTATTGTGAGATTGAACTAACACGTTATTTCGTTGCATGGTTTTTAGTGATTAAAGTGGTGATAAATTCAGGTAAAGAGCATTTATCTTCTTTTTACATTTTGTTTATAATAAAATGGTTTTCGTTAACCTGATCTTTCATATAATGTCTATTTATTTTCATTACAATAATTGCATATAATTTGGCGATAAGTGTCGATAATATTGTCAATAGTGATTTTCGCACATTTTTACGTTTTGGTAGGACCGTTTGCCCTGTTGCTAACACCATGAGATTAGCTTCCGGGAATTGATTGTTAAACTTTTTTATGGCAGACATTTAACAATCACGTGGTGACCGAGATAGGTGACAGAATCGCAGCCATGGGGTGGCTGGGGGCGCTCTTCCTAGCTTTGCTGTCTATCCTAACACTAGTTGCTTTTTAATTTAAATTATTATTTTTTTAATTAATAAACCCCTAAAGAATAAATATGTTAAAGCGCGAAATATATTTAAATCAGAAACAAATTTGTTTGTGACTTTGTAATTAGATATTGCTGTATTAGGATTAAGAAGCAAACATTTTTGACAAGCAAGATTATTTCTACGGTACAATTAGTATATTAATTTAATAACCGAAAGATATCTCAAAGAAAGTGGAACGACTTTGATGATATTTTTTGTAATATTTCGGTGCTCTTCTTCTACATACATAATATGTAATATATTATGCTATACCGATGACGTCGAAAAAGGCAGAAACAATATTGTCTATAGCTCAACTTAATTTTCCAAAAGTTTAAAATTCATTATTCCAGTATCACTACTGTGCAGTATTCGTAAACATGCAGTATGTTGAAAAAGTCAATTGGAGCGCTTTGCCGCATCTCTTTTACCCATTGCTCGGGGTTTAGTATCTATTCGCATCCCTCTATGTAGATTCGCTGCTGAACCCATGAACAAAAATAATTCGTCTTTATATAAATTTCCTCCGAATGTTATAAATACCATGGCTGTGGTCATGTTAAAATAATAATTATAGCAAGCTTGAACTTGAAATGAAAATAGCGCAATGGACATTAAAGGACTCTTTCAAAAAAATCCGTTCTTACGGATTAAAATATCGTTCTTGAAATTGACCCAATCATTCAAAATGTTCTTAAATTAAACAAAATTTAAAAATGTCATAATTAACTATTATTGCAGAAAGCAATCAGTAAATAGATATCTTAAGTTAAGAATGCTTTGTTTGAATTACGATTTCAAGAACGGAAAGAATAGACTTCTTTGCGCATTATCGCTAATGCAACTATAACTACATTTATCCGTTATATATGTACATACATACATTTAAACTCTAATTTTTTCATCTTTCAGAGATCAAAAGTTGTTGAAATTAAGTAGATACATTTGACAAGGATAAATTATTTCGAAACAAACAAGATCGATAATTCTTTGTTCGCCTTTCTACAGGAGCAAAGCAAGAAAATGAGAGATCTTATAGGTATGCCAATCTTGAAATACAAAGTGCATAAATGATAATATTATTTGCTTCGTTTTTTTGTTTAAAAACTTGCCAAAATATTTGAAAGATTTACTATTTATATAAGATATGATTAATTTTTGTTTCTAATTGAAGATATGGAAGAGTTAACTGGTGCTACTGGTTCTTTGGCTACTGGTGAACCTGAACCGAGTAATATCAACCAGATTGTGGAATCTGCCAAGTTAAATATTTTATTTTTGTTACTCTTACATTAATTAAATATTGAATTACTTTTAGAAATCCTCATGAAGATGACTCGGATGAGGACATACCATTGCCACCTCTATCTCCACCTAAAAAATTTCCTGAAGTTTCTCTATTATTATGGAACTATGATAAACTAAAATTGAGCCAAAAATTTAACAGGAAACTTAATGGACGTCCGATTAAAAAAAAGGAAAAAATGCAATGGAAAAATATTGGAGGAGTATGGACATATACAAGAAGGATTCCAAAAGAAGAGGAAAATAAAAGCATGTAAGAATCGTTTATTTAAATAATAGTTATTTTATTTTAAATTGCCACTTTTTACTACTTTTGAACTGCAGTTTAACTTCTGTAAGACGAACCTTCAAAGTACAATTAAAAAAACTTGGACGCATAAAAAATATTCGTATTATGGAAAAAAATTTATTAAAAATTGAATAGAAAACAATTAAATACACTAGTTTGTTCTTTCTCGAGTTATAGAATTTTAAGAGATTATAGAAGCTCGTCCTCGTAAGTTTAACTGTACTTCTTTTTATCACTATTCCTTTAGTAATATTATAGTTTGGACTCAAAATCGCCGAAGGATAATGATAATGATTTTGTTTCAGGTATTTTACGTAACGTATTTACGTAACGTCATTTTACGTTAACCGTAAAAATAATTTTTGTAAAAATCAGTTATTATAGTCTTAGTCACCTCTTTGTTCAAACTTTAAAAATATAATTGCGTTTTTTGTATTAGTTTTAAATTGTTTAAATTCGTAGACCTAGTTTAAATTTTTTTTGCCATTAAAATTGTGTTTTGTAAATGATTGATTAAATAAATATATCTATGTACTATTTAGATAAATTCTGTTATGATGAAGTTTATAAATTTATAAAGATTATAGGGAGGAACAGATAGAGGAAAAGATAGTAAGAGAGATAGAGAGCAAGAAAAAATAGATACTCATAAATAAATTACATATGTACATTATGATGTACTACATTATACATATTTTAAAAACTTATAATATGGAACAAACATAAAAAAACCGACAAGACTTCGTTAACCCTGACGCGAAAGTACACTTTTTCCTATAGAAATGGCTTTACCAAACAAAAAAATACAAGCTTTTTAAAGACAGGAGAAACTTAGTCGGATTTGTAATAAGGCCACAATTCAAATTTGAAAATGACAATTTTCCATAAGAAATACATGTAAGTGTATTATTGCGCAATATTGCGTAATAATTTATGCATTGTGTAAACGGGATGTGTGCTGTTCCCGGGTTGACAGTGACTAGTGGTGGAGAGATACCAATCGCTCCTTAAGATCTGTCGCGTCAACATCCATACTTTTCGAGTTGGGGCTACTTGGGGGATGTTTTTAGTAAGTAAAGCAACTACATCAAGAGACGGATTCACACAAAACGTGTTTTTTCCGAAATTTGTTGTCCGAGCACAAATTTACTTTTTTAATAGCTAATTACACCATTATCTTTCATAATTCGTTGTAAAAACCGAGATTATGGTATATTTACTGTCGCCACAACCTATTTTAATTTTGGTGGGCGGGGTTACAGTTCCAAAAAAAAAATAAAATTGCATTCCAAATTAATTTTAAAGCCGATTTTTAACCAAATTTGTGGACTGTCCGCAAATTTTATTTTTTTTTATGTGTATTTGGCATTGTTATCTTTCATAATTTACAAAAATAATAGTTAAAATCGCAATCAGAGTTGACGGACTCTCAAAAACCAATGGAATTGTTGAAAAAAATGATGTTTTGAGCAAGTTATTACCTATTGAATTTTTACAAAACCTTTTGTTGGAAATCTACAAAATATTGTGTAAAATATTCTATAAAACAAAAAAGCAGATAAAAGATACAATCATAATGTTCCAAAACATGATATTGCAGTGGTACAGACATAATGGTGACATCAGATCTGGTCATGGTACTTTTACCTTTATGACGTTTCATAAATTTGTTCCGAATTACATCTTCATGAATTTTCTACATAAGGAGTATAATGTCCTTATCGTGCATTATCTATTATAATAACATTTTTTATATAATTATAAAAGATTTTCATTTGTATTGATTTTTAAAATTATATATCGCCATTTATTTTTATTTAAATTATTAATTTATTATCTTTGGATGTGAAAATAGAATTTTTCTATATGAAATAATAATTAAATAAATAATTCAAAGCTTTTTTAAGATTTGCTGCGTTTTATAATATTTAACTTCAATCATTAAAATTCATTTAGCCTGTTTCCATTTTTACATTCTAATTATTTTAAAACTTTTATCTTCTTCTTCAAGTGCCATACACTTCATTGTGCGTAGGCGATCAGCTTAGCCGAAGCCAAGCTGACTTTACTAAGGAATATAATTAATTGGGTGGTTTCCCGTTGCCTTCCCCACAGTCCAAAGATTGATATCGGACCTTTGATCACAGCAGTGTAACCGACTCGACTAGGAATCGAACCATGGTCTACCGCTTTAAGGTCGGCCGGTGTATGCTTTACGCTACACTGCTGGTCAAAACTTTTATAGATACCTATTTTGTGTGGTTTTTCTGTCATTATGATGATGGTATTAATTATCACTACCAAAATTTTAGAAAAAAATCAATTATATGTATGATTTGATGGTCTCGGTGATGGTCTAGCCCTAACTGTTTAACAAGCAGTTTAGTATAGAAAATCTGATTCAAAATTTGTTAATTTTACCGATAACTGCAATTGCAGTTACATATGTACGTAATTAATAAATTTTTCGTATATAATACATAGTAGTGATTTAAAGTTTTCTTGTTTATGTTGCACCAGCAGAGTGGCGTGTTAGAAGACTTAAGTAACTATGAGTAAGTAATCGCAGATTCGAATCCTTAGGCGCCTGTTGGGTAAAGTAAAACAGAGGAGTAATACACCTCGTAAAACGAATTGTAAGGACTTCCAGAATATTCCGACAGGAATGGAAAACAGGTGATTGATTGATTTGATTGTTCATGTTGTATAATAATTTAAGTGAAGTACCACATCTGTTAGACCCACGCTTTCTTCATTGAACGGATGTTCCGTAATTGGGCTCTAATCTCGCTACTGTCGTTTGTCATAGCAATAGGTAGAATGACAGCAACGTCCCACGTAAAATATTATATTGAACTTTTATGTAAATTTTTTTCAATAGATTATTTAAGGATAAGTTTCCTGGTTGAATGTAAAATAGAAATCCACCACGTTTATTTGGATAAATATGCAATAGAATGCTCTACCAACATTTGAAAAATTTATTTAAAAATATCTAATGTTCAAAAGAATATTGAGAATCAATATAACTTCTTTAAACGTAAAAAAAAGTGTTTTTCTAATTTCCTAATATGTTTTCGAGTTTTCCCGAAAACTTAACATTAAATTATTATAGCTTTAATTTAATATTTATTTGATATACATTTTTATGTTATGTACTACATATTATTTTTATTATTTATATAATTATTTCTATATTTAAACTTATAGATATAAATTTTCAAAAATAAATAAGTTAATTTAACATTAAATATAAATACCTACATATGTATGCACAAGCATACTTTTTTATAATATTATATTTATTATGATGGCAAAATTACTTGTTTCAAGGTTTTATACATCGCCGCCCCATAATATCAACGTAAACTTTGTAGTTTGCGATATTGATGCTTCCGCTAATTTAGTTAATATTTTATTGAGAATGATGTCATTTAGTTCAATTATTATAATATGAACACGAAAAATACATGAAAGAAATACTTTGTTTAAATTTGGCACCACGTTAAATCACAGTATTTTTTGTAATTAGACAGATATTTAATCGTTAAATATAAAATAGTAATTAGACGATATAAGTTGAATTATAAAAAAATTGTATACATCTTGTAAATTATATAACAACTTGTTTCCACAATCAATTATATTTAGTTCTAGAATAATTTAATTTGTTTAGCCTTTATTTCGCATAATCAAGTATAACTTCAATACTGAATACACATTGATACATATTATATTTCACTTACAAGTTATTGCAGATTAGTAAATAATTTAAGTATTAATAATTCTTAATTCATTCCTAATACCACAATTTCTATTAATTGGTAAATTAATGTACGGCCATACTAAAAACCATTTTATTGGTCATTTTTTAATACAAAAAATACATAATGTAAGCAGGTACATATTAAATATTATGTATAAGCAATAAAATTAATTTATTGTTATTTAATTATTGCGACGATTTTCTGATTTTTTTATTTATACCATATGCTTTTAAATTTATTAATTAATTTCATAATTTTGTTTTTCTCTTTCTGTATAATTTCCTTAACTTTTTTATTATTTCCCGATGCAGCCTACAGGCCGCCTGACCTGCTTCAGAATTAAGAACTAAATTAAACTTTTCTCCTCCTGTTACACAAGTTTCACTAAAACTAAATTTATTTCCTATGTTCTAGTATTTTTACAGAACAGCTTGCGCTGTTGTCCTGTCCTTGTTTCTTATTTTTTGGTTATTACCAACCAAAAAAAAAACTTTATAATTTACAGAATTTCTTATTGGTCACGATTACAGGTAGACATTTGATGAATATAACAAAAACCTGCAAGACAAGTCTGCAAAACAAATTGATCAACTGTTCAGAATTATTTGTGAAACAAATGGTTCTATAGATTAAGTGCGACATAATCTTCAACGTATTGAAAGTAAAACTTAAAGGATTTTCCCAACAATCAGCTGGGAAAGGAGATTATTGTGCACAATCGAGCATCACATTATTAGAATATTAGACTAAACAAGTTACAAACTAATCACTCATTATAATTTAATTTTGGATAATTTTCCATGAAATCCTAATAAAATATTTGGAACGCTCTGGAACATATTCCGAAAGAAATAATGTTTGTTTTGAAGCTATTTGGAGCCGATTTTGAAGGGTGGAACAACTTTTTTGTTTATTCAAGACCACCAAAATCTACATAACAGGCGGAATCTTTTTTAAATGAATATTAATTTATAAATTTCTAATAAAATTTAAGGGTCACAGATCTTTATGGCATGAATGAAAACTGGGAAGTTGTTGCATTATTTCTAAAATTTTTACGAAGTGTTGTGTGCACGTCCTATAGCGGCATTAGAAACAGCCAACAAATACCACTCCAACCCCAAAAACTAAATAAGAGGAGGTACAGAAGGTAAAAACAGGCAGATCTTAAGTCGTGCTGATTCATTCTTTTAAAATTTTGTAAATACTTGTCAATTGTAAAATATTAGCGTATACTTTAACATAAAACATTTTTAAACAGTTTAATTCTTGTCTCGAACGTATCTTTGCAGTTACTCGCATGTTGCATTTAAATTAATTTGTCTTAAATTTCATCAGGCACCTCAGAAATATTGACCATAAAAGATTACGGATCAGTTTTCGGATACCTTTGTCCTTGCAGTCAGGACCATAGCGATTGAATTCATTTCTTGAATTTTGCCAACAAAGTGTAATGTTCTTTTGTATTTCTTCTTTAATCTCAGGACACTGTCAGTTAATAACTGGATTCAGCGTATCAAATGCAGAAAAACTTTCTCTTCCTCTTACTGATTCCGATTTTAGCGATAAACGCATTGATTTATCTTCAAATGTAAATACATTGCTCATGCTTTCTAACTTCATATTTTCTGACCCTTGTAGCTGAAGGTTCAAGGTTTATTTAGTTGTGCAAAAAATCCTCTAAAAAACAAAATGTATTTGAAATTTGAACTGACAGTATTACTGATCTAACAATTCATTATTAGTTAAAAATAATTTTACTTCTTTTTCGGTTCGTACCACCTCGACAACATATTTCCTTTAGAAACCCAACGTACTTTGGTATGAAAAAGTAGAGTTTCGTATTCAGGATTCATATCAGAGCATAATTTTTTGAAAAGACGAGTATTACGTGCACTCTTTTAATACAGTTAACTACTTTATAGCTGTTTTCATTGTAATAGCAAAACATTCCGGAAGCGTTTTAGGAGGCAATGCTTGACGATAAATAATGCAGTACGTCGTTTATTACACATGGATTCTTTTTTTTTAATCAAAGCTGAGCAGACCAAAATGGGAACCGATCATTGCTGGAGCACCGTCCGTATAAAATCCATATGTTTTTCGATTTTCATCAAAATTGACATCCATAACGTCTCGTTTCCAGTTCTTGAGACAATAGTAACTCTTTTTTAAACGTTTTATTGTCATTCAAAAATCGGATACAAGTATTTGACAACATTGTGAAACGTCGGTAGATTTATATTTTGCACATTGTAGTGCAAAATAAGGATTACATTTTATCTGGACAAGTCATTTTTTGAATACGCGGCTACACTGTGTCGTTTTATAGTGGAATTTTAACTTGGACGCGTCGTCAATAGGTTGTCATTTATTTAATAATTTAAATTTCGGGTTCTTTCAGAGACCACCAGTGGTCCACGGACCACCGGTTAAGAACCACTGGTTTAACCAATGACTTACGTAGACAGATGTTGTGGAAACTGTAAAATTTCCTAAGATCAATTTGCAGGTAAACTTAAACAAAAAACGTCCAAATTTTTACTAATCACGCCTAATGCTCAACATAAGGCAAGAAAAGTAATATTTAATTGAAACCTGATATATGTTTATAAAAGCAATATGGAAATAATTAATACAAACAAATAAAATTAAACGAATTTAAATCTTCCTAGATAGCATGTAATTGTTCCTTCAAGAACACCAAACGCGATGAATGAGTGAGTCTCATTTGAACGTTGGTGGCCAAATTTTGAAGTCTAAACGCACGAAAATTACACGGATAATCCAAACACTAACAAACAAAATGCCCAAATGATAAAAAACTTATCTGTGCTCTTGTTACTGGCTGCGACAATTTTCAGCTGTTGATTTGGACCTCCAGCAGATAAACAAAATAGGTACTAAATATATATGCAGCAAATTTTCAAATAAATTAACTGGAATCAGCGCTGATCTTCAAAACTCTCCAAGGAACAATTAATAAAAGAAAAATACTCAAAGATCGAAGTTGACGTTGATCTTTCAAGTTTTCAATAAAATAAAAGATAAGAGACGAACAACCCGATTTTTCGCACTATGAAAATTGCAAAGCCGACATCAAAAGTCCACAGCTTGGATTGGTGGTTGGCTAACTACACATTATGGTAACAAATCAATCAGAACCAAGACCAATTGTTCCACTAGTGACAAATACGCTGTTCTAGAATACGCTGGCAGAATGAAGTACTCTAACAACAATCTTCAATTCTATAAAAAGCATCTAGTAAAAATGGACACAATTTTTACACCGTAGCTGAAATCTGTACGTCTACCTTGCTGTGAACTTAATATGCCAATCCGGTAAGAATCTACTAACCTTGACTCAAAAATACACTTTTTCCTATAAAAATTGCTTAACTAAACAAAAGTAAGTGTATTATTGCGCAATATTATGCCAAATATGGTAAACATCTATCACCCGTCCGTGCGCTGTAGATGGATCGACACTAACAAGCGATGGGCAGCTACCAGTTACTCCCTAATACCCGTCGGGTCAACATCCACACTTTGCCGAGTTGGACTGTTCAAGGGCGCTTGTAGCAGCCGGAGCGAAATGGAAAGTATGTTTTGACAAACGCAACCACCGTAAGACTTGGATTCATCCTAAAAGTGCATTTTTTCCAAAATTTGTAAACCGACCACAAATTTTATGTTTTTAACTGTTAATTAGACCTTCATCTTTCATAATTGATTGTAAAAATCAAGATTTGGATATCTTAACTGTAACCACAACGTATTTCAATTTTGATGAGCGGGGTTATAGTTCAAAAGTGCCAATGAGAAAATTGCATTCCAAATTAATATTCCAATTAAGCAAATTTTATTTTATTTTTCTCTATACAGCATTGTTATCTTTCATAATTTACATAAAAAATGTTGAAAATCGATATCAGGGTTAATCGACTCTGGCCGCCAATCCTATCTTACCACATTTTTCTTAATCTCCAACTACATTTTCCGCTTAAAAACCTAAAAAAAACTAAAATTTAAAATTTTAATGTAACAGTATTCCGTTCATTTTTACAGCGGTTTACAGCAGCTGAAATGTAAGTAATCGAATTTGAAGTTATGTTAGTTACTTTTGGTTTTTGCTCGGTAATGAATTAATTATAGCAAATGAAGTTAACAAATGTGTTTATTAAACCTTTCTCATCGAAAGTGGCACCCGAGTAAGAAAGCAGTAAAATCTCCCCTACTTTTAAAGTGAACTAATTTAGATGACAATAAGTGTTCAGACGCTGGTGTGGCCCGTGCCAAGCTAAACTATCCGAGAGGTTAGAAAAATAATTTAAGAAATACGTAATATAATCTAACATAATTATAATACTGCAAAAAGAAAAATTTTGTCACCCACACAACACAAATAAAAAGGGCTTAGCAGAAAAATTTGCCGAAATTATTTCAATGGTACCCAAATAAAATAGTAGCAGCAGTATTCAGTATCAAAGCAGTACTCAGCAAACGATGAATTTACAAATACTGCACAAACATTAAAAACAAGACCGAACATTTTAATAATTTAACAATAAAATAAGAGCATATTTAATATGCTCTTACGAAACTACAATTTTCAGACAATCTCAAATAGTCAAGCGAGTTAATCAACCGCCGGCCCGTCATAAAGTAAGTGTACAAAAATAAGACCCTCATAAGGAATAACGTTTTTTTTCTTAGTTACATTGCATCAACTTAAAATTTAAAAAAAAATAGGAAAATATGCTGTCATATGTCTAGGTTAAACCAAAATAATTATTTCTTGAAAAATATATATTTACATATCGTTAAAACGTAAATAAAAAATACCATTTTGTGGGCCTTATTTTAAACACGATGTACCAAATGAAACCCATGCTAAGTTCCAAATAAGACCCACGCGTAAACTAAAGTTCTTCGAGGGATATCGAATTGTTTTGCTACTGTTCTTACAAACATACTAGCATTAACAGCTTTAAGTGTCTTTTTCGTCGTTTCTTCACCCCACAAACTCCTTTTTTCGACATTTTATATTGCAACTAAGTATCTGTAATAATATTAACCTATATGAAAATGCACAGAGAGTAACTTAGAAGTCGTCCGTAAAGAACGTCCTTGCTTGGGGGGGGGGGGTTATAAAATGTGACCAAATATGACAAGGGGGAGGGGGGTTAGCCAAATGTGACATTCGAGTACTTTTTTCTTATAATTTTTAAATATTATAATAATAAATGAGGGGAGGTCTTTGATTTGTGACCATTGGAAGTTTCGGAGAGGGGAATACAATATTGTGACCAACTGTGACAAAGGGTCCAAAAATTTGGAAAAAATTGTGGACGTTCTTTATGGACGGCCCCTTATGTGACTAGATAATTATCCGTGTTTTTTTATTAAATGATAAATTTAACTAAAAGTCCTGTCAAAAATTAAGGTTCCAAATATTGGTCCAATTATAAATTAATGTTAATAGTATGTTTAAAAAAATGCAATTAACTTGCTTTAAAAACAAATACATTTAGCTAAAAAATAAAGCAAAATAGTAAAAGAAAGATTACCAAGACTGTAAAAAAATGCAATAAACTACTAACCTAAAATTTATATCTGACATGGCAGCACCCATTGAAAGTTGGTAAATGATTTATAACTTTTATATCCCCTGCAACATGATGATGTAATATGGTTTATTGTCACTAAATAGTGGATGTTAACTAAGAGAATCAAATATAAAACGGATATTTACAGTTTTAAGACATGTAAGAAGGGGTGGGCCTTATTTTGGCAATGGCCTTATGAACCTACCTTATAAGTTATTAATGTAAACTATTCCTAAAACATATGCCATAATATCAATTTTTATAATATTAAAATACTAGAGTATCACATAAAATGTGTCAATATTTTAACCATAATTATAAACTACTCAATAATAATTAATAGTTAACCTGATAGGCTACTCGTTTCCAGAGGTTCTTAGTTTAAGATCAGGACAAAATAATTATACATACTATTAAATGTTTAAACATTAGATTTATTGTTCGATCCATCTCATCAGATGTGTATTTGATGCGATTTATTTGAAATTATGTAACTAAATAAATGTAAATTGAACAAGAAATGTTTGGCCTAACTTCAGATTGTAAGCGATAGATTGCAACGAACTTGCATTCACTTTTAAATAAATTGTACAGACACCTTATATTCAGATGGATCGACCTATAGTGATTATAAAAACAGTGTGGTCATATGAATGCCAAATTAGAAAGGAAATAGCGAATTTATCATTGGTATATCCGCCGTCCTTTTCATAGAAATGCGACGTTGTATCACCACACTGTCTTTATAAAGTTACTGTAGATCGAATAGTAGATCTGATAATGTATAGTAGCCTTAACATTGCAAAAGGACTCTTATCCTGAAGTCATCTAACAACATTTATACTTAATGCAACCTGTATCATAGCGCATTTATAAAAGATTCTAGGAATAATTTTCCATAGTAATTTTTAAATTAGTAAATTACTTTTTAAGACATTTTAATTACTACTAATACTAATTTAAAATAATTGATAACTTTTCAGTGTCATATTGTCAAAAAAATAAATTCATAGTTGAGTGTAAATAGCGAAGTTTTATATTATTTTGTTTTGTATAATTTGAATAAATTTATTTGTTGAAATACATTTGAAAATTGTTTAAGAAGTGTTATGTAATACAGTTTTAAATTAAAAAAAAACAATTTTAGGTTTTAGTATTTTAATCCAATGCAGCTCCAAAAAATTGCGTTGTAATAATTATTGTAACAATATTGAAATTTTGTTTTTAAACAACTCTAATTATAATTGTATTAGCATTATCCTAGCTTAGGGACAGAAAAACACTCAATTGAAAAAATCAATAAAACCCCCAATAATTGTTCTTCTTCTTCATGTGCCATATCCGGTCCCCCGGACGTTGGCGTTTCAACTTGGCCGGAGCTAAGATGAATTTACCAGGGATAATTGTTCATTAGATTTAAATTTTGAAGTTGTTAAAATTTTAGTTTTAAATTTTATTTCTTTTGGGTCATTTAATTTAGATTTTCAGGTCAGTTACAATAAATCTTTAATAATACACATATATATGGTATGTACATAGATATACTATAATATATTACTACCGTGGTATACATTCTTTACATAGCATGATTAGATATGAAATAATGGTTAAAATTGTTGAATAATTAAAATAAACTTAACACATAACATACTTTATAAAATTTAAAAGTATTAATTATGTTTGGGTTTATTGAATACATACCTATTTGCAATGTTATTATATCACATACCTCATAATACCTATATAATAGTTAATGTATGGGAGGAACATGTTATAATGTTTCTGATAAATTTTTTGAGTTTATTGCAAAATAATATGCACATCTTTGAAATCTTATTTAAAAAAGTTAAAATAAAATTTAAGATGGGTTAATATTTTTACATTTTACGTATTATGATAATTAAATAAAAGCAACTTTAAAAAAAGTCACCGTAAACGCCACAATTTATCAGGTTCAAAAGAAAGGTTAAACCATTATTCACCATGATAGTTAACTGCAGCGACTACCCAGATGAAATAATACACGTACATACGTCATTGTCAGGTGATTATTATGAAGTTAAATTATTGGTTGATTTGAATTCAAAAAAATAAAAATTTTTTAGTGTAATTTTCATTTGCTATCAGTAAATTGTTTATTTTTTAACCATATTTTCAATATGATTGCAGAATACTTTGTAAGGGGGGAAAGACTTACGTTAAAATGTTGCAGTTGGAAGTTTTCAATAATAAGTGTATAGCGACAATATTTACCGACTCTATATTATTAAATTATCACGGTAAAGTAATATTGAGCAAGGGTATGATCAAGGCTTCTATAATTTAGAGATAACGATTTAAGTATTTCAACAGTGTTATATCAACAACCAACAAGTGATTAACTATTCATTTAAAAGACAAACGATAACAAAGAAGAAATCGCAATCAATTATATTTAAATTGTAAATCAGTTTTAGTTTATAACAGTTTTTATTAAAATTTTTGTGTTCTACGGAAAAAATTAATTAACTTTTGGTTAATTTAATTTTAAAGACATGTAAGTTAAGCTGAATTTTTCTAAATAGAGTTTTAAATTTATCTTGCTTTTATTAATAGCCAAAAATTTAAATTGTTGGCGAATATTATGTTTTGAACATTTTAAAGTGCCAAATTAATTGAGTGCACATAGTTGTACCTAATGATAACCTTTAATCATTAATGTAATAAAATTAATAAATTATTAGAACAAACATTATATTATAAACATAAATTTCGTATTTTTTAAACTTAAAAGTTATTTAAAAAGTAACTATGGCAGCATGTTTAAATAGTAATAGGTACTAATATAATAATAACAATAAATAATAATGATCTTTTAGGACATTGCATCTACATAACGGTGTGCGGGGACCAAAAATTTACCATTCAGAAGTCCAAATTTTATTAATCGTTCTTCATTCAAATTTTTATTAATTATTATTTAATTTAATCATATCGTAATTTAGCATTGACAATGACATCTAAAATTTGAAGGCAAATGTAAATTACCTACATTAAAAAAATTGTTATAAAAACAAATGCTTGTATTATTATACTTACTACTATTACATATTATAGCTTGTACATAGTATATAATTTTGAGTTTGAAAAAATTTTAAATTTATATTTTTATAGATTAAATTGTTTTTCCTTATAATTCAATTTTAAAATAAAACGAAAATTAGACAATTTCGGAAATTAAAATTTTAATTATCTATGCTTTATCGGTGCAATTTGAAAATTTTTAATACAACATCGAAAATATTTATAATCAGTTTTTATGATTTAAAAAATACATAGGTGTTTGTTTCAAGGTCAATCCATTTTTTAAATGTAATTAATGTTAGTTTCACAACAACATAAATTGTTACTTCTTTTTATAGTATGATTACCTTCCCGAACGGTGTAAGGAATGAATGAGTATTATATTGGCTTTATACATTTTTTAAAAAAAATTTTCAATTTTTTAATGTTTTTGTTCCTCCTATAATGTGACTATGCTGTAACCATTCAAAAGTCATAATTTTAATAAATTTAAAGTTCAAACGATTGAAGAATTTTTACAATCATACTTTTTAATTTTCAGATTCTATTTAAGCATCATTTATCATCTCGTGCAACGTAACTACTAAATGATATGGTTAAAATTGTAATTACGCAAATTAAAATATATATATATGTATATATATAATGCCTTAAATAATTGTTACTGCAAGAACGTTATCGCATAATCAATGGTTATAAAATAATAATGCATAGTTAGATGAAACTACTTCAGTATTAAATTGAAACTTAAAAACTAGGGCGATTAATACATATAAAAGTGACATTTTGATATGAAATTTAGTTTAAAGTGTAAAAATGGAGTCTAAACTAAGTTTAGATATAATTGATGTTGATACTATGCTATGGCATGCAGGAGATTTTGGAAGGTATCAATACATGTTAATGTTTCTATTCAGTATTATAAATGCTCTGTCGGCTTTTCATTACTTTGGACAAACTTTTATAAGTTTGGTTCCAGAATATCAATGCAAATTACTTAAAAATGAAAATCCTTATTTAGTGAACGCTTCTGAATGCTCAAAAACTTACTATTATTTTAACAAAACGTTTCAATCGCCGTGTACTTCTGGCTGGAATTATAATAACAGCTATAATTATGTCAGCATCGTTCAACAGGTAAAAATTAAAATCAGTAAATAAACACATTTTAATATTTTTTATTTAGCTAAATTGGGTTTGTGATGAAAATTGGAAACCTGCTATGGGCCAATCTGTATTTTTCATTGGATCAGTTGTAGGAAGTCTTGGCCTTGGAATCCTAGCAGATCGAATTGGAAGACTACACGTTTTAATAATAGCCAATAGTTTTGCCCTTATTGGGAATCTGATGACTATAATGTCATCAAATGTGATATTTTTTGCCGTTAGTCGATTCGTAGCTGGATGTGCAACAGACTCAAATTTTGTAATGATGTACATCATAGGTAAATTCTTTTAACTATTTTTAAAATTAAAACCGCAACTAAAAACCAATTTAAAAAATTGATAATAACCTAAACAAAGGCATAAGGTTTAAATACAGTTTTTCCGATATCCATTATTTATAAAATGTATTATCCAAGTTCCAATAATATTTATTTTTTAAAATGATACATATTTATCATTAAAATAAAATAATATTTACACATCATTAGATATTAATCAAACAAATATGCAGCGTCAGCGAAGTTTCAAATTTAAAAAGTATGAAGAGCAAGGTTCCAGTTCTTATTAAATAATAAAATAGTCATGAACGTACAAATAATTTTTAGGAATGTAATGTAATCATTAAATATTTTAAACCAATAAAAATTATGGAAATTTAATATAGCGGCTCTAAGTGGATTGTTTACAATTAAGTCTCGCTACAATAAAAAAATTATTATTGCACATGCGCAAACTCTTTGGAGATATTTCAAAAATATTTTGGGAAAACTTTTACCTGTTCATCGCCACGCTATGCGCCGCGTCGGCCATAATTAACATGTTAATTTTGAAATTAAACATTATTGTATTTATCTATGTTTCGATTGGCAAAAAATTATTCTAAAAAAAACGCAGGTCCGAGGACGGTGTTAGGAAATTTATATCGTATGTTGTAGCAAATTTGAACAAAAGATCAAGTTCTTTAAATAATATTGAAAATTAGAATGTTATCCAAAATATTGATAAGTAATCACATTTTATTTTGTCAAAAACGAATTTCAAAAAGTAATTATCTTCAATTAGCAGTCAACAATCGAATTGAGAAATATTACAAAAATTGAATAAATAATTCGTGATCGAATCGTGAATCATAAATACTCATACCGTCACATATAATTTGAAAATGGCATGTCTGACGCAGTATGGTGGCCACTTCCATTCATTGTAATGGTTTGGCATGCAATTTCCGATAAAGGTTAAAAACAAATTTTAGATTTGATTCTGTAATAAAATTTACAAGTCAATTTACAATACACAAATTAAGGTTCCCACCTTGGAAATTTTCTTGACCCCTGCCATTTAGACAGCAAGCATATATGGCTTTCCAGATGAGTATTATTACCTTTTAGTATTTTGACGTTCTTTTTACTTTGGTTCATAGACGTAATGACAAACCCTTCAGAAATTAACGTTTACCGTTGAACGAACATTTTCTTAAAAAACTGGTGACAATTGGTGTCCGCTCAATTATCTACAATACCTTCACTATTTAAGCACATGGATTGTACACGCGGCTCCATCGTTACAAAGAGCATTTAATAGTTTTCCCCAAATTTCTATCAAATACTTCTAATTATTTTGCGCATGCGCATTAATTTTTGCTTCTCTTTGCACATCATCCTGCAGCGAGACATTGGTGATTTTTTAATTTAAACTTTTTCTACGGGAAAAACTTGGATAAATGATCTAAAAGAGTATTTGTAAAAGAGTACACTCGTATTACGATAGTTTAGTACACGATGTTTTGTTCATTAGGATTTTCAAATGATCTTCATCTTATCTCTAAATAAAAATTATGCACGGATGCGGTTTTTTAAATATTAATATTCTGGTAATTTCTAACTTATAATTTCGACCGGTCATATTTTATTTCATATTTAAGGTTAGAACTATTATAATTAAAAAAAAATTTTTTTTAATTTCAATTTCTTGAGTTAATAGTTTTTATATTATATTTTAAAAGGAAAATTTAATAAAAGATTCTATAATTATTTCTTTTCCTTTACTCGCATATTTTGTTAAATAATTCTGCTGAAGCGTTTCGATCTCAAACGACCATCCTCAGATCCTCTGTATAGAAATTATACTAAAAATATTATAATAAAATGTCACAATCGTTAAATTACGTGCATATTATGTAGATAAATATAACATATTAAAATTTGTCCTCATATGAATTGAGGACGAAGTTATAAATGTAAAAATGTAAAAACGTAAATTGCAAAAATATGTAAAATACATAAACTACGACATAAACAAACCAACTAATTATTGGTTTAATAACATTTTTGTATTTTTTCCCTCATTTATTCTTTTTTCATGTTTTTTAATTACTAGGATCTCTAATCAGCTTAGTTTGTATCCATTATTGCATTTGTTTTCTTTTTAACCATTTCGTGTTTATTAAATCTTGTATGATGGTACATGTATGGTTTTGGATTTTGGATTTTGTATTTTTCTTGTGTTTGATTAATCTTTCTGCTTGTCTCACCAATGTAAGTAACCTCACATCCTCCACAAAAGAGTTGTTTCATTAATTCTTCTAATGTTATTACCGTTAGAGCTGTGGTTGATAGGAATATTTTGCTCTTTAAATATTTGGGTAATAATTGGTTATATTCACCGATTTGGGCACTTTTTGGTGTTTATTTAATTTTTGGAAGGTATTTGTTTGGTTGGTTTCGTTCTCTTTTTCCAATCAATTTCTCCACAGTATTATTAGGGAAACCGTTACAATGGTTATATATTTTATTACTTTAATTTATAGTTTTTTGGTAACTGGCTTTAAAGGATGTTTAAATGCTTGGTTTATGTAGTATGTAAATACTGCGGTCTTATGATTGTATGAGTGGAAGGAGTTGTATGGTATCACTATGTGTAATTAAATTGGTTTTCTATATACAGTATATTCCAGTTGGTTATTTTATTGGGGATTAACTACTTCGGAAATACTTATATACAAAATGGTAAAAATACCATGAAAATATTTTAGAAATATGGGAAATACCTGAGAACGCTTAAAATACCTGAGAATACTTGAAATACTAAGAATACTTGAAAATGCCCATGAATAAGCAGGAATATCTAAGAATAATGCAAAATACTTAAGAATACCTCCACAAATTTTTGACTGTGGTTAGCCACTAGATTTTATTTTTCATTATTAACTTTATTAATTTGTTAGTGAAATGTTGTTAATTCATTTTTGGTTTTCCATCCTCCTATTTTTTCCACTAACTGAAGTTCGTGTATTTTTTCCTCGATACGATTTATGATAACATCAGCGAGTAGATGAGTTACCATCGGTATACCATCTTCTGCTAAATAGTATTTCCAATTAATTTAAAGAAAAGCTCTGCTGCAGTATTTGGTGCAAGAGGTCAACTATTTTATCACCTTCTCATTGGTTTTCCAGTTTTTTGGCTAGATATTCTCTTAGTATCTTTATCGTATGCTTTATAGAAATATTCGTGAATAACCGTATAACATTTGAGTGTATTTAACTCATTCACCTGTTGGTAAGTGATTTTAACTGAGTATTTTGACGTATATTTGAGATCTTTCAGAATTGTTCTTTTCATAAGCTTTACTAATCTACTTGCAGAAGCACCTCAGCGTGTTACTATTGGGTGTATCTTAGATAGTGCTTTTAACTGTGGCGTTCTAGGATTTATAAGTAACCATGCTATTTCTTTTCCAAACACTTAAATATTGATCCATTTGTTTATTGATCTCGGTTATCCCTGGTGTTTTTGATAGAGGTTGCTAATAGATTTTTCTTAACTTTCTTGTAATTATTTTCTTTCATGTATTATTCTACCTTATAGTATTTTTTTTGGCTAAAGTTAACTAACCCTGACTCGAAAGTACACTCTTTCCTATAAAAATGGATTTACTAAACGAAGCAACAGAAAATACAAGCTCTTTAAGGGCAGGATAAACTTAGTCGGACTTGTAATAAGGTCACAATTTAATTTAGAAAATTACAATTTTTCCATAAGAAATACATACATATAAATGTATTATTGCGTAATATTATGCTAAATATGGTAAACATTTTATCACCCGTTCGCGTGCTGTAGGTGGGTCGACAGTGACTAGCGGTGGGGAGCTACCAGTCATCATACCAACATCTACACTTTGCCGAGTTGAACCGTTCTAGGGGGATATTTTTTAATGAATAAAGCGCTTGTCAAAACCTTTTGTAACGGTCGTAGCGGAGCGAAAGCTGCAAAAATAGGTTTTGAGAAACACAAGTACCTCAAAACTCGGATTCACCCTAAACGTGTATTTTTTCCGAAATCTGTTGATCTATCACAAATTTTATTTTTTATTTGTCAATAATTAGACCCTCACTTTCATAATTCGTTGTAAAAACCGAGATTTTGGTATATTAACTGTCGCCACAACCTATTTTAATTTCGACGGGCGGGGTTACAGTTCAAAAGAGCCAATGACAAAATTGCATTCCAAATTAATTTTTAAAGCTATTTTTTAACCAAATTTGTAGACCATTTGCAAATTTTATTTTTTATGTGTATATGCCATTGTTATCTTTTATAATTTACAAAGGAAATGATGAAAATCGCAATCAGGGTTTATTAACTCTCGCCTTCTTATTCGTTTATAATCACTAGTCCTGCTTTTTGCCGGCTACTACAACTGTCGGTTACATTTAACCTTGTTTTTCTTTTTGATGTTTATTTTTATTCCTTTGTTGCGTTTCTTTCCTGTCTATGTATGTTGTTGGAGCTTTTTTCTTTCTCCTGGAATCGAATAGCAAGGTTTCTCATTTGCTGTTCAGTGTGTGTTCTTTATTGCCGCTTTGAGATATATTGCCATCTCTATCAGATTGGGCTTACTTTACAGCTCTGTACTCGTATTTGTAACCTATATTAAGAATGTCTTCTTCTTGTTCGTTATATTAAATTTAAATATAATAAAACATAACAATAATTATATATATAAATTCGGTTTTAGAGCGTCCTACGATGTTGTCCGATACCCTCAAGAGGGTACTCGAGCATTTAATACCTCAAAGATGTTGCTAGCACCTTGTGAGAGGACCGCTTTCCGAAACACGGAGGTGGCCTTACAAAGTGAGCTTCTCTCGGGACGCAAACCGAGGTGCCTCAAGTTAGCAGTTGATCGCGCTAACAATCAGGCCAATGACTCTCACAATAATTATAATGCAACAATTATTTTTATATTTCATTTCACTTTGCAGAGAAGTGTTTTTCTTAATAGACATAAATGTTAAAAGATGGAGTAGTAGATGAAGTAACGATAATAATGTGTATTGTAATAACTAAATATGTACATACAGATATTCGCAATCGGTTAAATACATAAATTATGTATTTAAATCACATTCGTGCATAAAACGGAAATTTTTTTTGTTTAAAACGCCTGTTTTATACAGATTGCACTATAATAATAATAACTTATTTTAGTACCACAAGATAAATAAATAAAATTGTAATACTATTTTGTTTATGTTTAGTAATGGAATACATAAAACCAGAAATGCGCACTTTTGGTTTGAATTTATGCATTGGAGTATTTTATTGTCTAGCGTGTATGGCCGTACCATGGGTTGCAGTATTAGTTGGAAATTGGAAGTGGTTTCTACTAGTTATATCATTACCTCATTTATCAGTATTTTCATTTTACTTTTTCGTACCCGAAAGTGCGCAATGGCTAATTAGTAAAAATCAAACAGATAAAGCCATCGAATGTTTCCAAAGAATTGCAAAAATAAATAATAGAACCATTAGTCCTAAAGTGATAGAAGGTTTGCGAAACTATGCAAGTACGCATATAGGAATTGATCGCCACGAAAGTCTGTGGGGATTGGTAAAAACTCCAAAATTGAGAAGAAAAACTCTCATTTTAACTTTTAAATCGTAAGTATTTACAGTAAACGTGTTTTCATTTTTCCACGTTAGATCAAGGAGATAGTTTGCAAAAAGAACACGTACTCATTTTTATTGGAATACGCCAACTTCTCTATCTGATCTAATCATAATCTTACCTATACTTTTATGTAATAAATATTTTTTTATAGCATGGTCATGACTTTGGGATACGACGCCATTTCTAGAAATATAAATGGTTTTGAATTTAATCCTTTTGTTATATTCAGTCTCACATCATCAACAATTTTTCCAGCTTGCATTTTTATTTTAATTATGCAAGATCGCATTGGAAGAAAAGCATTGGCCAGTGGAGCTCTCTTATTAAGTGGATTTTTCACTGCGTGTGCTGGTTGCATTTTAGCTACAGTCAATGCACCAAGTGCCATATTAACAGCAACTTTGGCTGTTATAGCTCGTTTGAGTATCAACGTCGCTTACAATTCTGGTGCTCAATACGCAGTAGAGCTTATTCCAACAGTAGTACGTGGACAAGGTGTTTCGGCTATTCACGTGACAGGTTATGCTGCGAGTTTCTTCAGTCCCCAAATTTTATATCTGAGCACCATATGGGAACCATATCCAGATGTTATTCTCGGAGTTTTACTTACTTTAGGAGCTATTGCATGTTTATTTTTACCAGAAACCTTGAACCGTATTTTACCAGTTACGTTACAAGATGGAGAAGATTTTGGAGAAGATGAACACTGTCTTGAATTTTATTGTTGTTCAAAGAAAGTTACTGAAAGCACGCAGACGTTGGCACCTCAAAAATTTAAAGAAAAATACGTAGAAGAAACAAAATAACTTAAATTACACTTAATTTAAGAAATTAATTTACCAAACTAGGAAATTACATTTTAAAAAATTGGCGTGTATCATACGTTATGCTGGTGTGTACGTATGTTCGGTTGCATACGCTTATAAATTTACTTTACTTCAGATTAGATTTCGAGTAACTCAAATTCAAGTTAATCTTAGAATTTAATCGTCGAATAAATACAATTTATTTTTAATTTTATTGTAATAAAATATGAGTTGAATGTACTTTACACGACTACTATTAATGCTGGGTAAATTCACTAGTCAGTTTAACCAAAATAATATTATAGAAACTATAATTGAATTATAAATAAAAAATATAAAATTAAATTAATTAAATGAGACCTTCGATTTAAAATCTCTCTTAATGAATTTTATTGTAAATTTTTCATGATTAATATTTGTTAAATAAATATTGAACACCATCTTATGTCTTAGTGTTTCTGTAATAAAATAAAATGCAATAAAACAGTAAGAAATAAATAACAATTGAAATGAACAAGTTCGGAACGCGAATTCAATTTATCGCAGTGCTCATTTAAATGAGCCGACGGACCAATACAGGCAGCGTAACTAATAACATGAGCTACATAGTTTTGTTCTACAACTCCGTTAATTAAATGAGAGCAAGGTCCTTTTGCATAAATGGGTACATCTTCTCCTCCATGCGTTTCATCCTCTCTCGGAAAAGTAGCTAAGTATTGATACCACGGATCAGTCTTACGATTTTCATCTTCAAAAACATCTCGCCACGGAGATGATTTGCTACTTTCATTTTGTTTAAAGTGATAATGAAAACCCGGACCATTTCCATATGCAAGTGTATAATACGGAAAGTCTTGGAACGATTCACTTCCAAACCCTAAAATAAATGGAATTTTGCAGTTTTAGTCCGTAAATTTTCTAATGGGTACGTACCCAAAATATCGTTTCCTCTTTTAGCATAACCGTTCAAAGTAAAGGAATGCGAATGGTCAGATGTGACTAAAATTAGAGTATCCTCATCAGTTTCGTTTAAAGCCAATTCAATCGCGTTATCAAATTCTGAAGTTTCTTCCATAGCCAATCTTGCAAAATTTTTATGATGCGCTTGATCGATTAATCCACCTTCAACCTAATAAAAACTATTTAGTGTGCTGTCTATTATCTACTGTCATATACGTATAACATCCAATGAAGCAAATGATGCTAGGAGTATCTTCAAAGATCAAAAAATAATAACAAAAAGGACATTGATCTAATTAAACAGAATAGGCTTATATTAGCAAAAAATAATATAACTGCATTTAAAGACTCACGGGATTACTACAAATGAGATGAATGGATGTTTTCAAAACAGGAAACAAAAGAAAACAAATCTAACTGAAGTATATATCTAAATATGGATGTGATTAGCCGATGAAGAATAATTTACGTGCAGCAGAAAAAAAAACATAAAAGTACTACTCACCATTAATACAAAACCTTTATTATTATTTTTCAGAATTTGTAATGCTTTCTTTGTCATATCGGTAAGACTGGGGTTCCTGATAAATTTTTATTACGAACTAACTCAAAAGGCATATGATTCACATCGAAAAGACCCAACAAATATTCGGTATCATCGTTAACCTTTGCTAAATCTTCGTTGTTTACTGCTAATATCGAATTGAAACTTTCATGACTTTCTAACCAGATTTTTGTTAAATTCAAGTTATCGCCTCTTGAACAACGGTTTGGTTTTATAAAATTAACATATCCCATTTGTTGTTGCCCACCTCCCAAAATTACCTGTAATCATAGCAATAAATTTTTTTAGAATTGAACCTTGGATCATTTTGTACCCTGAAATTACTCCCAGGTGTGTCTTCGACTAATTGCCTAGCTACATCCTTAATATCCTTTCGATATTGTTCTGGAATTTCGGTATCACATTCCCAATCTCGATTATTTACTCTTGCATACGTTGCCGCTGGTGTAGCATGAGTTATTCTTGTAGTAGTCACAATGCCTTAAAAATTTATTTTTAAAAATAAAAATAGAAGAATTTTGTTTAAATGTACCTGTATGTTTGCCCGCTGCTTGAGCCCAAACCATAATAGAATCAAGTTTACTACTGTCGTAAATATTTTTATCAAAACTGAGAACTTTACTTGTTACGTCAACTCCTACGGAATTGTATCTCGCTTTAACTCCTACAAATATACAAATAATAAAGAACATAATCATTAAATTTAATCTTACCTGTAAATAATGCAGTTGCTGTACCAGCAGAATCCGGAACTTGTTTATCAACATTGTAAGTCTAAAATATTTCATTGTTGCAACTTCATTTTAACACCTTTGAACTTTGGGAAGAAATTCAAAAAGCCAATTTTGGAATTTTAAGAATTCACTCTTAATCGCTTTATTTTGGTGTTAATTTTTGAGACTTAATATTCGCCTTTGCCTACCAATAAAATATATCGTTTTATCGATAATATGCTTTCTGCCGGCAAAAAATTTCTTCTCAGTGTTAATACTAACCAAAACTTTTGGATTGCACACCAAACTAAAGCGACTCAATTTTTTTTAACAAAATTACTTACTTTAACTAAACCAACATGAGGAAATTTATCAAAACTTAAATCAAATTCTTCGCCGCTTCTTTGGGTCATTCTTTGACCTTTGTAAATTCTTGCAGCTGTAGAGGTCGTGATACCCATGCCATCTCCTACAAATATTATGACATTTTTAGCAACATTCTTAGGTTGTTTCTTTAATTCTTTTAAATTTTCTGTTAAACGTTTTATTCCTTGTAATTTCCAAAAATTTTGATCTAAAAGAGATACTTATTATTCGGTTTCTTTATTTAACCTTCTACCTTGTTTTAGCACTGCACTCTCACTTAAAGGCAAGACATTTTCATAAAAAGCTGAAAAAAGAAGTTTGAAACACGATTTAAAAACAAAATACAAATATACCTTTAAAATTTTTTAATTTTTCTACGGAAGCTGGCAAGGATATTTGGATAAAGTTATATAAGAAAAATACAAACAGCGTTTTAAACTTCATGTTTAACTATATAACAATTTGAAATTTGTTAACATACAAAAGCTTTAAATAGGCCACTCAAATAATTATGTACTTAGAATGATACGATATGTAAGTAATAGTTTGCTTGGCTAAGCTTTATTGACAGAATAACTCAAACAATATAATACTTAATATCTTTTTCAAATAACCTACTTAAAAAGTACTATTGTACGCATTTTTTCTGACAAATTCGCTATAGGTACCTTATTTGTTATTATAAGCTATAGCATTTCTTAATTTAGATTTCATGCTCATTCTCGTTCGACATCAGCAGGCATCAATTTTCCTGGCTTGGATTTTACACAAACCATAAATGGATCACTTTATATCTACATTTAATTTCTTATTTAAAGTTTTTCATTGGCAAATAGTAGAGTAGTGCGTTACAGGGTCGGCTTCTTAAAACTATTTAGCAAAATTTAAAATTGTGTTACAAACAACAGTACACATTTGCTCAAACCGATGTGAGTAACCGTGGGGTCTTAACGTCCACATGCCGTTCTCCAAAATTATCGTTCGAAATCGACATTAAGCTGTGGCTTCTCCATATTCAATCGAAAATCGAAAAGTATGCATGTTATCTAACGATGGGTAATTAATTATTTACATCCGACGATATAGTATAAACAATTAGCATACTAAAAAACGAGGTTTTTTAAAACCCATAAGTTTACAGTAAAATTTATAAATTTGTTTTGCTAATAAATTATCAAACTTTGTGACAACCAGTTTTACTGTATTATGTCATCTACAGACACATTTCAAAATTATAAAATTTTTAAAAAGTTGCAAATATAAACTTTAGCCTTAGCTTAGCTTTAGCCTAGCAACAAAGTAAAATTTTAACTGATGGTTTTGACAAATTCTAAAACAAACGCCGCTATTCCTAGCTCTGCATAAATTTTCAAAAAAATGTTATTGCTAAAATTATTATCTAAAATCTATAAAATTTCAATAAAAATTTTAATTAAAATAAAATGCGATTTCGTTAAATATGTTAATAATTATAAATGTAAACAAAAATCGATTAATGTCGCTATTCTCAATCCTCCAACGTTGTCCAATCCAGTTCCACTGTATTCACTTGCTAGAATATTATAATTCTAACACTGTATCCTGAAGATGATAATATAATACGTCGAAATATGTAGACATAAAGTTTTATGTTTCATTGATAATAACATACCTTATCCTAAACTAATTCGAAGATGGTAGAGAAAACCTAAAAAAATATTATTTGTAGCCGGGAAATTATTTTCTCATAGCCTATTCAGTTAATTTATTATATAACAATTACTGTAATAATATAATATATATTTTAATATTTCGTAAGTTATATCTACATAAAATTCTGCACATAATTTCGATGTTCGTCAGATCGAATAATTATTGTCAAATTAGTAAGGTAATACAGGTGGAAATTATATAATTATAATATTAGATTGTTTTGTTGAAATACAGAAAACCGTATCTACTTATACATTTTTAAAGCGTTAAAATGACATGTTAACATGAGATGCACATGTGATTATTATGGAACAAAAAATTGTAATAATACAAAATAAAACTAATTATGATATCATTTAATTAAATAAATATATGCTTTACAATTAATTGCGTAATCTTTGCATTAATTAATTCATGCAATAAACAATGAGTACATTACCTATATTATTTTTAATTACTTCATATTTAGTAACAATATTCAATGCAACGTGCACAAATTAATTAATTAACTCAAACCTATATTATTTAAAATTTTAATTCAAGTTTTCTATTTTTTTTAAATTTTGTTAGGATCCCTACATCCTAATAACTACATTAATTCAGTAAAAATATATTATATTAAGAGAAATAATTAGGGATCAACGAAACTTGGTACAGATGTAGCCGAATACTTACTCTTTCAGAAACCGATGAGTGTACCCCGGGTTTTTAAGGATAAGAAAACGTATTTTTCATAAAAAATAGATTTCTAAAGTTCTAAACTTTGTTCTAATGGAAATAATAAACAACATTTCATTTATTTCCTCAAAAGTCACAAAAATGGTATATAAATTATTTCTGTCAAACTAAAATTTAACTAACAAAATTAACAATTTTGATTTCAATAGAAACACACTTTTTTAGCAACAAATAACCATAACTTGGTCAATTTTTCTCGTAGAGAAAAAAATGAAACATAAAATTACAGGAAATTAAAATGCCTTAAAACTTTGTATTTAATATTTTTTTAGGACTTTTACCTTTGGAGCAAATTGCGAAAACTAGTCTTTGAAATTTGACTTTTACATAAGAGTTGAAAAACATCAACTCTTAAAAATCATAAGTCGGTAAATTTTTATTACAAGAAACAAATGGGATTCGGAGTTCGTTGGCATTGAACCAGGAATATACCGAAGTTAGAAGGAATCCCAACGACAAAAAAACTCCTTCAGGAAAACCAAACTATATTTTTAGATTTTGGTCGCTTTTCATCTTCAATGGAAAGCGATGATTGTTGTTTAAACTTGTGAACTTAAGGTCTTCAACCTGGGTTAACTTTTACTTGCCTTCGTTATGTGTTTTCTGTTTTTGTATTTGTCTCATATGACAAAAACATTCCTACACACGCTTTACGTTGATATTTCGAGGATAATAAATTAAAGTTATTAGTTCCGTTATTTTATTATTCGTTTCTCATAGATTACCTAATGGAATTCATGGCCTTCGCATACCGTCGGAGCTAACCAATGCCAGGGCAGGGGTAAACGTATTTTTTGTAAACAAGAGGATTCATCTCATGGTTTAACATTTTTTTTCCAGACAATCAGTTGATTTACGAAAGGGGAAAAACTGTTATAAAATAAAAAACAAAACATTTTCTGCAAAAGAACGCATGAGCCCCGAATTTACATGCCCCAACCTGATGACTAAACCAAGACATTTGGTTTAATTATTATTACAAATCGCAACATACTTATTATATAGAAGCTCCGCACCGCCATCAGGAGTCAAACCTGATGTATCCCCATACAGATTATAATAGATACCTGACCGTTCAGTAAAATCTGTCCCCACCCATGGGGTAGAACTGCAAGACAAAAGAGGTAAGACTGAATGGTAATTTAACGTTTAGATTCAAAAATTTTGTACATAAAATCGTCTATATCTTTTTCGGACCATTTCGTGGATTCCGCATGTTCCCGATTTTTACAATAATTACAATTGAAGCATTTAATCTAACCGTCATAATTTTTTGTTTTTCAATATTCTTGAATATTGCTCTATATCTTGCGGCTCTTCATCATCAGTATCTGTTTCTGCCATGAAACTATTAAAATATAAAGTCAATAAAACATTAACTGCTCTCCTGAATTTAAAAACATGTTAATTTTACATATGGGCCATAACCACTTTGTAACCAGTTTTGCCCAACCAATTTTCCTCCAAATAAAGCATCAAAATAGCAAAAAGTATTAAAACTACGGTTACACATTAAGTTGAATAGAAAACCGACACCACATGTGTTTACAAGAAAATACCATATATGGGGCGGTCAGAATAGAAGTGAATCAAGTCCATTTTTGTGATTTTTAGAGTTATGGTTTTTAAACATCCCACTGCATAACTTTACTTCAGTACAAAAGTTAAAACAAAAAGTTAATTAACTATTTAATAAAATTGATTATATTATGCAATTTAACAAAGACCAAAATACTTTAAGCTTTAATAATTCATAAATAGCATTTATAGACTTAATTTACTTCTATTCTGACCACCCCATATGATAATACAAATTTTAAATTATGTTCTTAGTTAACTGTAGAAAGATTGAAAATAAGAGAAAACAACATCACTTGAATATTCAAATATGTACATTTTCTCTCTTTACTTCGTTGTTGTAAGTACCTACGGTGTACTCAAACTTCACATAGAAACTACTGCTAATTATGAAGATATTAATGCGTTCAAACTGATTTAACCAAGCGCATTTTGCTCGTCATAGAAGGGTACTTGTTTCTGCCTTTCTACCCGGTTCTGCCCTCCCTTGCGTCCCTAGGTTTAAAACTTTGCCTTATAATCATAAAATAAATTTTGTCTGTAAAATAAACATTATTATAAAATTTGTTTGAAAATGATAAAATACTTTAGTGAAATCTGTATTTTTCATTGAAACTAATAAAAGTGAAAACCAATAATATTTTTATTTTTTAATATTTGCCTTAATATTAACTCGAAAAGTTAAAATCTTGATAAATTAAATTTTCTCAAAACAAGTTTTATTATTATTCTTGTAATATTTTAAGATTTAATGAAACATTATCACTCTGACGGTTACAGTTTTAGATACTTGAAGTAGTCGCCATGTACCATAAATGTACTCTAAAATCAATAATCAATAGGAATAAGTTTAAATTAAGTTTTGGATCAAAGGTATATTCTTACATTTTTGTTTACAGTTTTTGTAGAATATACCTTGATCAAACTATAAAATTCTTACATTGGTATACAGTTTTCATTTCAAATTAAGTTTAAATTGTGGTATCAATATTGTGACATCCTTTTTTTATAATTAAGACCATTTAAAGAAAGATTTACTGGTCGAGCTTAGGTTAACTGTTATATGAAATTACCGGAAACCAATTTATCAAGGAACTGATTTAATTACCGAGGGTCAAATTACCTAGAGTAAAATTACCAGGGACGAAATTGTTGGGGATCAGGATATAATTACCGAAGGTTGAAATTACCAGGATCAAATTACCGGGGCCCGAATATTGGGGATCAAATCACATAGGGCCCCATAATATGTAATTGCCTTTCAAAAGTTAATTCAATCTCAGTCAAATTTCTCTTCCCAAATCAAATTTTTGAGGAAATTGGGATCAAACATTTGAACTTCAATGAGCTTCCATTTCCATCATTTGGCTTTAACCGTCGCGGTTTATCCATTACGATTTATTATATGAAATCAATGTTAATCGTTAAAGCTTCAATTGAGCTCTAATAAGCTTCTACCTATTAATTTTATTTTTTTATAACATTAGATGTAAAGAGCGCAGCTCTTCTAAGCCACCGGAAAAGTTTCTAAATGGATAGATATCAATTATGTGACTTGATGCTTGAATGGAGCCGCCACAATGGCAACTTTCAGATATGGCTGGGTTCTGCTTAAGAAGCATATACAGTAGCGATGATAAGTATGGTTGCACTTAGTTTTTGTGATAACTTTTTAAATTTCAAGGAAATTTTCCTAAATTTTCAAAATTTATTCTTTAAATACCTTGGAATTATAACACATAATTAAAATTATTTGAAAAATTTTATAAACAAGTAAAATTTAAAAATCACAAAATAGGAAATATTTGCTTATAATAAAGTATTATTAAAAGCACTTAAAACAAAATTTAAAGTACTTTATTAAAATATAAAGATTAAAAACAATTAATACTTTGTTGCATAACCTTTTGCGGCTATAACTGCTTTGCATCGAGAAGGCATAGAGTCAACAAGCTTACTAAACGCTCCAATGGAATCTTTTGCCATTCTCTCCTTAAAGCTTCTCATAACTAACTCCTATTTTGGTATGTCCCACTTCTAATTTGTCGCTCGAGCTCTTCCCACAAATGCTCTATAGGATTTAAGTCAGAAGACTGACTAGGCCACTCAAGTAGGCGGATATTAGCCTTCGCCATGTAACCTTTAACATGCTTTGAAGCATATTTCGGGTCATTATCTTGCTGAAACATCCAGCCGCGTGGCATTATTCTCTTCCCATGTGGTAGCATGTGATCTTTTAATATGTCAGCATACGTAAACCGATCCATAATACCATCGATTAAGTGTATAGGTCCAACACCATCACGGGAAAAGCAGCCCCACACCATGACACTTCCACCGCCGTGTTTTACAGTGGGAACCTGATACTTAACATCATATCTTTTATTTACTGGACGTCGAATATACTTAATACCATCAGAAGAAAACAAATTATATTTGCTCTCATCGCTCTAAAGAATTTTAGACCATTCTTGAACTCCCCAGTTTAAGTGATCTTTGGCAAATTTTAATCGGGCTATCCGATTCTTCTTCAAAATTATTGGTTTCTTAGAAGGACGCTTACCAAATAGTCCAGCTGACTTCAGTCGACGTTTCACTGTCGAAACACTAATATTATCTTCGCGATTCTCGTTAAAATCACGGACAATTTCGGTAGCCATTAAACGAGGATTCTTTACCGCATCACGAACGATCATTTTATCTTCCCGTCCGGTTGTTTTTCGTGGTCGCCCGGTTCTTGGTCGATTGGCCACTGATCCATATTGGTTTATTTTACGGATCCAACGACCTATAGTTTGATTTGGTATACCAAATTTGCGATTTGCTGTCCTTAAAGAGTCTCCATTTTCAATGATTTCAAAATCGCATTTTTCAGATCTTCGGAATATTCTTTCGTCTTTAC
Source organism: Lycocerus yunnanus (assembly GCA_036346125.1). Lineage (NCBI taxonomy): Eukaryota > Metazoa > Arthropoda > Insecta > Coleoptera > Cantharidae > Lycocerus > Lycocerus yunnanus. The sequence continues at coordinate 3,052,109 of JARFIX010000002.1, forward strand.
CATAATTCTTACTGTTGAAGCAACTACTCTAACAAGTTTATTTCGAAAAAATTAATTTTATTTACAGTTTTTGACGTTTTAAAGAATATGCCACTTTACTTTTGGACACTGAATAAGAAATAATTATATTTTTATACTGTTCACGTTATTAACAACATTAAATTTTATACGTCAAAATCTGTATTAGCCTACTTACTTTTAGGAATGATACAACAATTTGCAAAATAAGTTTTGCTTTTATTAATTTTTTCTAAAAAATTGAGTGCAACCATATTTATGAGCGCTACTGTAATTATATATATACTATAAATAGTTTGGCAGTTTAGAAATAGGAGCAACCGAGATTGGTTGTTATGAAATCGCTTAAAAAACTTTTTATTGAGATTTTATTATTTATTTCTCATTCCTTTACTAATTAAATTTAAAAAAGGGTTAAAAACAGATAAAAAAAACTAAACAAAAAATGTTTTGTTTAACTGCCCGGAGATGGCTATTACAAGCTAATTTTTTGATAATATTATCATCGTCAGAATAGCAGATATACAAAAATAGATTTCTATTGGTGCATTTTTTACATCATATAGGGACGTCTATTAATTACGTGAGGCGATTTTCTTTAAATTTGAACCCCCTCCTCACGCGAGATTTACTCTACAATTTTTACCATACCAGAGATCAGTAATTTTTTACATTGCGTCTGTTATAATAATAATGAATATTCTTTAAATTACAAAGTTGACGTGAGATTTTTATTGCCTCCCCTTTAATTGAGATTTTGCCGGATCCCTTCCCCTCATTTTGAGATCACGTAATAAATGGACGTCTCCTATCATGCAAAAAGCTTGGTCTTCATCTGAATCGCTTTATTCAGATTCGTTTACTTTAGGGTTTCTTTTTTCAAACCTGTCTGTAGATTAATGCTAGCAGAATCACTTTTAATTTTCTATTTATTAAAAAATAATTAGCTTTTGTGTTGAAACAAATGAGTCTAATCTCTAGAGTTATTGTACAAAAAGCATATGTTTTTTCATTTAAAACACATTTTCTGATGATAAAGCGAATTTTAAATTTATGGTTTCTTTTATTCCACATTGTGACCAACTTTTGTAACACTGTTCGGATTCCATATCAAATCAACCAAGAATTTTCATCAACCTTTTCAATTTTGCTCAAACTTTGTATAATAAAAGCATACCCAAATTTTTTTTGCTCATAAAGTTGCCCGTTCAGGTTGTATGGCTTTCCAGAAAAATCCAAATTTTGCTTATAGAGCTTTGCTAAATTATTTCTACTGGCTAAACCGTAGTACTTAAAGACATGATTGTTTTTTAAATGTAGATATTGAAAGCGCTTTTTCGGTGAGTCTATCTGGGTAAATAATTGAAGTAAAAAATAAGGACTCTGTATAAATTAAGACTCTGATTAGCCCTTCCCAAAAAAAGGTAAATTTGAAAAAATATATTCTCTTCGGTATAGTATTGCCTACCTGCATACCAAATTTCAGAGTGGAGACGCTTTTGGTTTAGAAGCGACACAAAAATTAACGATTGTGGTTATGCAAATCTGAGTATTTCTGTACTGTATTAGGCATCAGCTAAATTTTGAGATGGCAGCTATAGATAATTTTTCTATTAAATATTTAAAATTCTTGGTTTACCTCTCCACCCTCCAATAGCAAAAGAACGGTAGTACAATTGACCAATTAGTTAGCTTGAGTACATGCAAGTTCACTTGCCCTCTTCAGAAAACTTAAGTCATCATAAGATGTAGTATTTGACTTCTTTACAATGTACCCTGAAATAAATCACTTACAAATTTTGAAGATGTCAATTATTCTATTATTTTTGCAACAAAAAAAGCATATTTTTCAAGTCTTTCAAATTTTTCATTTTTCAATATCGAATTGAAAAGCTTGAGAGAGCTAAAAATTATATTATTCTTTAATAACAAAGTAAATGTTTTAAATAATATTAAAAATAATTGTGAAAATTTTAAATTCTCCCGATACCAAAAAAAATATCACAACTCAGAATCAAAAACGTTAAAGTAACAAAACTTTTTTGAAAATATCCATAGATAATAAATGTTGAAATTTCCTTCAAAAATGAGATATTTTCAAACGAAGTTGCTTATCGTTTAACCATACAATATCAGACGAGTTAAAATGTTTTCCATATCTTCCAAAGGAACTTCCTTATTCATCCTAGACTAATGAGATTAATTTTATAGTGAAAAAATTCGATTACTTGAATAAAAAGTACAATACTAAAGAATTTATTTAAATTAATTAAGTTGTTAAAAAATACATAACATCATTGATCTGATCGAGTCTCCTTCAAAATATTCAATACTTTTTCTTCAATACTAAATAGATGTTCATCGTTAATTTGTGGAGCAATTTCTCTCATAGCTTTAGCTAAGTTACAAATGTATTCAATATTGGATCCACTAGGGCCGACAGAATTAACGATTTGTCTTGCAATAGCAAAATCGTCTGCCTCACCGGCATAATTCAAATTATCTTTTGTACCTACATAAATAGTTATTTCGAAAGGATCAATTTTAGTTTTATTTGGATAAAATAATACTTTCATCCGTTGATAACCACCTTTCTCTCTGTAATCTAAATGATCAACCACATTCGTGATGTCTTCGTCTCGAATTTTATAAGCTACACCCCAAACACCCACCTAAACAAATTATTATTAATGTTTAATACAAAATTTTCACAAAACCTTACTTCAGATTTACTAGGCACAAGGGTAACAACTCTTCCTGGCTAAAAATTATATTTATTAAAAATAAATTACACAAAGTACTATTAAAAACTTACTTGATCTGGTGTGCCACGATGATCTGTACTATGTTGGTAAAATTTTCTTTCGAAGTCTTTTATACATCCCACAAGTTTAGTCTCGAATGGAAAATCTATCTTCCAAATTAGAGAACCATATCCAAATACCCACATCTTTGAAATCAATGATTTTGAATCATAAAATTGTAACCTCAAACATTTTGTAATAATAAGTTTAAACTGGTTCTACTGAATTATTAAATAAATTTAAGCACAAATTATAAATTTCCAAGGCACTGTTAAATTAATTTAAATGTTTTTGTTATTATTTACTAAAAACTAAACATCACATGACCAGGTGGCGTGTTGGGGTGTTTAGAAATCGAACAAAGAGAATTAAAAAATTTTCATTTCATACCAATTATCTTATATATTTAAATCAATTTTATTTTGTTAATAAAAGCTAAATGTGCTATAAAAGTTTTATTTTGGCAATTTTTATTTATTTCAATAATATAATTAATAAGAAAAACTGAAAATTACAGAAAATTCAAATATTCATTCATAAAAAATATAAAAGATGGATCCCACTACAAATATAAACAATAGGAATTCTAAGAACAATCGTAAGAAAATTCCTTTCGTGTGTAGTATTCTGCATTCATGGATTCTAGACACCTGCGCATCATTCTTGGCAATTTGTAAACACAACCCATTTTAAGTTTGTCATATTTGACGTTTAACATAACCTGTAAATTAGTTCTTAAATTAATTTTCAAGATTTGTTGAAATTTAACAAAACCTATGTAACAAATTTATGTGCATAAAAAAAATGGAATTGAGAATTAGTATCATGGTGTTCGATGAAAGACTCTACGAGAAGACTACAAGTTGTTGCGAATACAGAAATTCAAGAACATGATAATATGTACAAATATGTTTCTTTCCAGAAGTTGTGCAATCCAGTACCTTCATCACCTAAATGTAAATTACATTTGTAATATGTTGACAAATTGTTATGCTGTCTTACCATTCTATGTATTACCCACGAACGTATGATTAACGTGGTGTGCTTACAACGCATATCGCATAGACTGTGAGTGTGGTTATTGTGCGTGAGAGAGGTACCGACCGAGATGAACAACTAGATAGCAACAGAAATTCTAATTGAAGTTATGTTTATAGAAATCAATGAATTTTTGTCATGTTCCTCCATTGGTGTTTGTACAAGAAACGGTTGGAAAACATTCCCAAGTGATTCGTAAAATTGTTTGTTTTTTCTTCATTATTTCTGGCCAATTTTTCATTTTACTTGCATATTGAAGTTACAGCAGAGAAAGGCAATGTGAAGCTTTCGAAGCATTTATTTATAAGGTGCTCGCCAATAAATTAGCGAAATATTTTGTATTTATACTGTAAAAAAGTAAAATATTTGTAATCTCGTAAATCCTTTCCTGTGGGTGTTACCTACTGTTACGTTTGAATTATCTGTATATATGTGTGAAATGACTTTTATCCATTTTTATGTTGACACATTGACCTTAAATAACTACTAAGTATTACATTTGGACAGGTGGTGCATCTTTCCACCTTTTGCTATTGTATCATTTCATGTGTTAACTTCAATAAAGAGGACTGATCCAAGTCAAGCACTTTACATTGCGATAATCAACTACCTACATTGGCCGACACAACACCTATTAAAGTATTATGTACATGAAGTGACAAATACCTCTCAATCGTATTTACTTTCATGTCGTAACTTTAAGATGCAAAGGTAGGAAGATTTGAATTCCCAGAATGTGCTCTTTCTACCATTATAGCTCCATGGTTTAGTCATATAACAACTACTGAGCAAGACTTGTCTAGCAAAGACTATGATTGTCTTTTTTTGCATTTCTAAAAATTTACAAAATTATTTTAAAATTTTTGTTTTAATTAATTTTTCTAATTTCTCCAAATTCAAATTTTGGCGCTGCTATCTTGTCGATTTAAATCGCAAGAGGAGATTATTAGTGTGAGTTATGAGAATTCTCTTGTATTGTTGGAGTGTTTCAGGAATTTGCTTGATTACAAAATTGATTGAATTGGGATTATTTCACCAAAAATTCATATTTGTAAGAATCTTCAAGTTATTTCAATCTTTGATTGGGTAGGTTGGATGGTTTGTTCTTTCCAAAATATATTTACAACCTCGATAGTTTGTGGGATGCCCTTGGTCACCAGTAACGCAAGTGTTGGCGCTTGTTGTTTCTTGGTGCAGCCAATGTTAAGATGATTTTAAAATTGATAAAATGATCAAAAAAAAAGATGATACAAAATTTTCACTCTTTAGGGCCAATTGTATAAATCTCGCTAGTTAACTTGCTCGTTATCCAATCAGAATGGATAACGATGGAATTAACTCCAGGTTGATTGTGACAACTGTGACTCGAGCTTTATACATCTGGTTCTAAGGTGAATAGATAATTCAACTTGCTCAATCTGGGGAAATGCAATCAATACCCGTTTAATTAAATTACCAAGTTTTCCAAAATAAAATTTTGAGAATGGCAGTGAACGCTCCATGGTGCATTGGATGTTACATTATGAATTTTTGTACAGACAAGCATGATAGAGCACCATTTCTTAGAAAAAAAGGGTCTGTAGAACTTTATCATAATGTAATATGAACAAGTAGTTTTCGTGCAGAAAAATATTAAGATTTTGATGAGGTACCATGAGCTAAATAAGACCATTTCCCAAAACAATGGATATGACCATGCCCATAACTTGATCATACTTTTACTAAATATTAAAAATAATAATTTTTAATAATAAAAAGAAAAAATATTTTCCGTTAACCAATTTGAACCAAATCTAATCAGCTGTAGGTCTCAATATAACAATACGAAATCCCAAATTGGTTTCAAAATTCTTTAGTTTATGAGGTAGAGTGCACACAAAATTCGACCACAGACACAGACCATGGACTTAGAAGGTCGAGACAATTTGGTAGTTGACGATGTTTTTGTGGATTTGATCTGGGTTTAAATTAGGCACTAAAATTGAAGTTTTCTGCTTACTACAACAAATGGAGCCTATACGATTCCCTAATTACGTTGCTTATGTTGAAATCATTCAGAAATGTCGTCCGACCGTGAATGAAAACTTCCCACTCAACATTTCAGAGTGACATCTGTATTGAAAAACGATTTCTATATTTCGTTTAGCATTTGCCTGTAGAGTAATAAAAAACAATGTTTACGCTTTTTAAATAATATTAACTTTGTTATTATGAAAAAAACAACATACACTTCATGTAAAAATTCTATTTAAACCCATGAATTTTACTTAACAATAAATGTGATATATAATTTTAACGACAAATAAACACCATCAATAATTTTTAAATTTAAAATATGTAATTCAATTAACATTGGCGTTTTCAAAATTATGTATAAATAAAGAATATTAATAAGCTAGCGACTACAGCAACAATTAGATTTCATACATAAATTGTAAAACTGCTTTTTAAAAACTTGCAAAACCTACATTGCAATACACATTTGCTAACAATTATGTACACTTCAATAAATTTATTATATTTAAAATACAGATTCGTTAGAACCGTATCTTAGAATATTACATGGTTGGCTAATTTGACAATAAGTACTTCCAAAAACCATCCAGTCTTTTTGTCCTAATTACGTCGCTTTTTAAAACTATGCAATTAGAACTTCTGCTCTTTTATTCAAAATGATGGAATGTAATATAATTTGTATAAAAAATAGATTAATTTAAAAACTTTTTAACTATTATTCTGCTTAACAACATTCAATATAAAAATTTGTTATTGACTAAAATAATACTTAAATAATTAGATTTTTTACAGTTAAATAAAAAAATAATATGGAAAAAAATTCTTAAATATCGAATGCTAATTTGGTTCTAAGTACAACATTCGTTAACATACCTTTCAAAAGACTTTAGTATGTGGTTAAGCCGTCAACATGCTGAACAATCGATACGTGGAAAGTTGGTTCTTAAAAAACCGTTATCGACAATGTTCAGGTGTTTTCCAACTCTAAATGCACGATATTTTTGAAAATGAGAAACCATTTTAAGATTTTCAAAAACATTAGAACTTTGACAAGCTCAAAAATAAGGAATAATTGAAGAAACCAATAAGTTGTTAAAAAGATATGTTAAAGAATATTAACAATTAAAAAGTTTCTACAAAACTTAATTATGGTCCATAAATTCATCCTAGTCTTTCCTGTCGTATTTTACTGTAACTTGAAAACATTTCAATATTGCGAGGTTTCAATCTAACTATTTTAACAGTGGCATGCAAAGGAATATTGCAATACATCGATTATTCAGTATTGCTAGTTTAGCTTGAAAGCATTTTCCATATTAGTGAACTTGAATTTCTTAACAATTTCATATTTTAACATTACAAACACAAAAACTGTCTTGAAATATTTATTTCTATTTTAGAAATAAAAAAATTACAAAAACAGTCTTGTCGCAATGCAATTTAAAAATTTTTTCCTACAAAGCACAATTTTGCATCAAAATTTCTAGTTAACTCTTTATCTTGCTAATTATTAATTAATAACAAAAAACCTAAAACATTAAATTGTGATCAACTAGTTTACAAGTTTAATAAACAAAATACACAAATGCATTTATTCAGGGAATCCAACTTCTAGTGTCAACTAAAAAAATTCTTAAATTGTTATTTAAATGTAACTTGCCTGATAAACTTAAAAATATGGACGTTTTCTACATTTAAGGCAAATTGCACTAATTAAAACAAAAATTCTTGATTACACTTTTTCAAATTTCTTTGGTTTTTGACCCTTTAGCTGCTATATATTTATTTTATATAGTAATATCCAATATATATACCAATATCGTGACGTCATGAACTGCAATAAGTTAAAATTGGTGGATAATTTGTTCCTATCAACAATTTTTTACAAAAGCACCTTTTTGATAGGCACTAACATTAAAACAGAAGAAAAATCTCAAAAATAAACTACAGGAGCTATGAGTTAGGGTCGGCAGTTTTCACAACTACGCTTAGCAATAATAAAAGAATTAAACCTAAAACAGAAATTACAACAATTTGGTTTGCTTAAAATATAAGACATTATTAGCAAATTCATAAAACAAGTACGATTTTAAATGAATCATAATGTACATTGTACGTATAAGTTAAAAAACTAGATTATACTACAATTTATATGAAATAATAAAATATATTTTAAGTATATATAGCTTATATGTATTTAAATAATTTAAATTTAGTTCAAAATCGATATAGTTCGTGTTAATAAAAACACCCAATTTCTATATTTTTGTTTACAATAATACACGAGTGTATATGAGAATACATATATAACAGATATGATAATGTATACTTATCACATATCACGAGTAAAAATCATTATATTTGTATATCATGTTCATAATTAAAACAATAATAAATTCAAGACCATTAAACCATTGGGCCATTAAACATAGGCTTTTGTTGTAGGCCTACTTCTAATAATGTCAGGCCACTTAAATTTGCAACTGTTTTGAAGAAAAAATTTAAGGATTGGTTGTAAACTTTTTTGAACACAATATACAATATTAAAATTTACAATATAGGGTGTCCTAATAAGTATCGATCGCCTCCTAAAGCATAATGATAGGTCAATTTTTTTATTTAATCGCTCAAAACTTTTGTAAAAATTAACAGATTTTAATGTTTCCAAATTCATTTAAAAGTAAACTGTAAGCTAAAAAATCTTCTGAATACTTTCTCATTAAAATTATGTAGTTTATAGAAATTCACAAAAGCTCGCGAAAGTTTTTGCTTTCAACTGTTGTAGTAAATTCTGGGACTTTAAATCACTGATTCATAGTGTATAAAAATATACAAGTTAATAAACATTTACAATTAAAAAAAACTAATTGTAATTCTTGGTAGAAATCGCTTTTAGTTTTGAATTGGCAATAAGGCGTTAAAAAATTGTGCTTTAGATAGGAAGTATTCATTACGGTGTTTTATTCGAGACTGGAATGCACTGAAAGAAGTGGAATAAATGCTCGTTCTATTACTATGGTAATCATAATTGGCACTTAGGTTTAAAAATTAATAAACAATTAAAAAAGAAACAAATTCCTTAAAAATCTAAGGAAGTCTTGTACAAAAATCAATGAAAAATTTTCGCAACTTAAACAGTAACTGGCTTTCAAATCATTTAGAAAGATTTAAATCAAATAATTTTTAAAGGAGTTATGAATGTTACATCTGATTTATGGTAAACAAAAGTTAATTTTAGTTTTAGATTTGCTTAATTTTTGGAAAAACTTGAACCATCATACCCTACATGCTTGGACCATACCTACCAAGACAAACTGTATAGAAACTATTATATGGAATTGAACTCGCATGTTAATATGCACAACAAAAAATATTAAGTAGCAAGATTAACATGCATCTAAACTCGTACTGTTTGCCATTAGATTATCTAATACAATTCTAACACTTAATATTGCTTTATATTAGCACAAACAAAAATGTTTACACCTTAAGCTGCTTAAGCATTAAACTTTAATAAAGCAATTTTTAATTAAAACAATATGTCAAGAGATTCACATAAACTTTTTAAATATATAACAAAATTACTCAACATTTGTGCTAACAGCAATAATTAATTCTAGATAAAATTTAATAAAAAAACAAATAATAAAAAAGTAAAAACAAATATAAAATATTTTTCTTAAACAAAAGGCAAGTAAACGTTTTGAAAAATGTTATTAATTTTTTCATTTAAATTTCACAAATAAAAAAACAATTCAAAATTTCGTGAGCTTGTTTTCTCTTTTGAAATTCTTCAAACGACCAAACAAGCTAGCATCCAAGTGAGAATTTTATGAATGTTAAAAGCCAAAATATCGTTGAATGTATAGGAGATAACTTAGATCTACAAACTTCCTTCAGGTAAAATTTAATTTGGCACAAAAAGCTTAAAACAAACATATAATATTCATTAATGAAGTCGATAAAAATATTGATATCATTTTTCAAAATTAAAAAATAAATAAAAATAAGAGAGCATTAAAGAGAGAGAGAGAGAAAGAGAGACTTAATTTGATGAACTGTTTCTCGTAAGTAAAAAATAAGTAATGCAAAATAGGCCGGCAAAAACCTATAGATTAAAAAAAAATTCTCTTGTGTTACGTTTAAAGTATGCTGAAAAATCACATGACATTCTTTTCTGTATGGAAGTCTTTTCATATATGAGCAAAGGTCTTATAGACCCATTACAATTTTTTAAAATACACTTGTCTAAAATGAGTTTTAAGTTTAATATATTTACATTAAATAAGTTTTCAGACTGACTCACTTATATAAACTATTCCCAAAGTGTGAACAAAGCAAAAAATAAAATTTTTCTTTAATTAAATTAAGTATAGATTACTTGTCTTGGGCTCCATTTAAACTACCACAGGCTTCATCTGTCGATACACTGGACATGCTACGCTGTGATATCGGGCTACGACCGCCACTACCTCCACTGCTGAGAGCCATTCGTTGCATTTGACGAATTACGGTTGTTGCATGATATGCTTGCTGAAATTTACAAAAATTAAGACCTTCAATAATTTCAGCCTAAATATACTGACTTTCCATCTTGATTTTGCAAAATTCTTTTTTAGTTGTTCTGCTACAGTACCATGAATATTCTTATTACTTGCAGCATTTCCGGATATCCTAAAGAAATACATACAGTCATATCAACTATTATTTTTTTTCGTTTAAATTACCAAGGATGACCCAATGCTTGTCTACAAGTATAACGTTTTTCTACATTGACACACATCAAATGTCTTATAAAATCCTTAGCCGAATCACTGATTTCATCCCAATAAGGAGAATCAAATTCAAATTCACCTAGAAAAATTATTTTAGTTAAAAAAATTATTATAATTTTTAAATACCTTTTAATATTTGTGCAAAAAGATTTGCATCATTTTCGTCATAAAATGGAGGGTATCCACACAGCAATATGTAGGAAATAACACCTATACTCCACACATCCACCGCTTTTCCATATGGCTTTTGCGCTAACACCTCGGGAGCTACCACAAAAAAAAGTAAACAAAAAGGAGTAATGAAAAAAACTCGCATTTGCTTACCTACGTAACCAGGGGTACCACAAGCAGTTGCCATTACGCCTGAATCTTCCATCTTTGATAATCCAAAATCGCTAATCATAATTTTACTGTTTTCATCTGGACTGTAATACAATAAATTTTCCGGCTGAAATAAATAAATGATGAATACGTTGAATACAAACAACCATTTTCAATATAAAAAATTAAAATGACAAAATTTATAACTAACACACAGTGATCAACCCATCCAAGTGAAGACCCACTGGTATCTTGAGTTGAATAAAATATTGAAGAATACGAGAAAAATTAAAGAATTGAAATTTTGAATTAGTATCTAGCGTCTAGCCCAATCTCGAAAAACTAAATGAAAATGTACAAAAAAACTGTGATAAAATAAATTTATATGGAGGAGTCATTAAAAATACTTCATTGGTTAATGTTGAGACAATTCCACTCTTCCAGACAACCATCAGAATGTTGATAATATTTCAGAGAAACTTAAAAAAACAGATATTAGGTAATAGATGAAAACTTTTACAAAAGCTGAAACTTTTGCAATATTTCAGAAAAATATTAAGGAAACTTAGTAATTAACTATTTAATTCATATAAAAATGTATCATTTTATAATAATTCACAGCATGTTAATTTGTTATTTACAGGGTATGATAAATAAATTAAACATGTAAAAGTAAAATTTATAAATTTCAATTAATGTGAAATGATTTGTTTTTAACCTTTTAAATTTAAATTTCGCCAAAAAAATTGCTATTTTCACGGCTACTCTAAATTTATCAAATAACAAAAATTAAATTTTAGGTAAGGTAATATTGAAAGAGGAGGAAATTATATAAATTGACACTGTACTATCAAAGAACCCAGCAAATCGATTTACTAAAAATTAAATTGGTGGTGACTTTATTTTTATAATAAAGATATAATGTAACTTTTAGATTTCCACTTAAACTCCTGATTGTATTTTAATGGTGTAACTAGAATGACTAGCAATTTAATTTTTAGTACCTCGACTGACAAGGTTCTTTGACTACAAGTAAAATCAATATTGTAGTAATAAAAATGAGGCGGGAAAAAGCAATTTGAAAATAATGGCTATTTATTAAACTGGTTAGGAAATGCCTCATTAAGTATAATGAGTAGTATGTTTGCTGGACAAGCAAGCAAGTCAAAATCACACAAATTGCATTTCCTAACATGTTTCATACAATATTTTCTATAATGTTGATAAAAAACGATTCTTTAAACATGACATTGTTGAATTTTATTTAAAATCAAATATATAAGTACTAGTGTTGCACCAGTTGCAAAATTTTTTGATTTCGCTATCAGTTAGAAAATTGTGACCTTTTCTCGAAAACGGTTAGTCATAGAAAGTTCACGACAAAATTTTTATTGCAAAAACCTTAATAAAAAATCGAATAGTAGCACTGACATTTTCCTGAAAAGTCCACAAGAAACCCACTAAGGATCAAAAGACGTATTGTTGAAAATGTCTTTACAAAATAAAATTTATCCCTTTTGAAGATTATTCGATTGAAGTTAGTAAATATTAAATTATATAATGGTTAACTTTTTTCAACTGTAGAGCTCTTCTGGTCCGACTACCAGTAGTTTTAAGTATTTTTTTAATACTTATGATTGTGGCAAACATTCAAAACATTGTAGGTTTTGTGCATAAACAATATCTTCGATATGATCCCAAATTTTTTTTCATTTTTGTAACTTTGAGATGTAAAATTTAATAATTTCAATCATGTTCCTGGAAAGAGGTTGAGGTAAAATTAATTGTTTTACAAACTTTGCTTATTTTTTTAGGATCTTTTCAACAATACCATTTTTGACCTCCAGTGATATTTGCAGTTCTGGAGTTCTTGACATTCTGGAGAAAATTTTTTGAGATGCCAACTTTTCTAGAAAAGTCTAGTATCACTGTTCAATTCTTCATTAAGGCTTTCTGTTTCAACAAAAAAACCTGATGCGATATGTCAAAATTTAATTTCTATTTTAAATTTTGCTTAAGGAATCGTTCCATAAAAAAGAGATCTATCTTGTCGCTCAATCATTTTAAGAAATTTGAATTTTTGTGTACAGTAGCCCAATTTGTTGGTAATTCAAAATTGTTACTTAAATTATATCATTGTTCTTTGTTTTCATGTGCCGGCCAAACTGTTATTACAAAAAGCAGCATTTTTTGTAATACAGGGTAAAATTTCAAATCTTATTTTTCTTTTTAAACCAGTTTAATTTTCATGGAAGTTTTTTCCAGAACGGAAAGAGTATATAAATTAATAATTGTTTTTTAATAAAGAGATAAGAACTAGCTGTTTTCACTTCCAAAAATGTTTCAAGTTTGAAAATTTAATTGAGCAACATTATTTAGCGTTCTTCTTAAATAAATTTTTTTAATCCCATATTGATAGGATAAATAGTAGAAGCTGAGATAGTTCAGTTCATTTAGTAAAACAAATAATATGGTCGGTACATAAAAACAATGAACAGTAAAATTTTAATAATGTAAAATTCAAATATTGGTTAAATAAAGAGTCACAAGATTTGATCACTTTGTATGAAATGATCTAGTCGACTTGAACGCAAAAAATAGTTGCAAGTTCTAAATTGCAATTTTTTCCATCCCTATTTTATAAAAATTCCGGGATTTTCAAAAATCAAGAATCTGATCACGAACTTTTTAGAAAATATATTTTTCTTGAACTTTATTTTTTTAAATTCATTAACAAATATAAAAGTTATATATTGGTAATAACAATTGACGAAATGTAATGTGTAAAATAAAAAGTTAAAAACAAATACGACAAGTAAATTTTCTTTAGGAATTCTAAATTAATGAAATTGTTATTTATAAAATACTGATACATGTGACACACCCTGTAGTATTTAATAATAAATTATGCATAAAACATGAAAATTACATGGTATTCATAATTCAAAAATATGTTATACTACAAAATACCCTGTATAATTCATACATGGTTGTGAAGTGATCTATTTTAAGCTTTCGATTGTTCAAAAACCAAATGGTTAAACCCATACCTGATTCGGTATCGCATGCTTATAAAGGAAATTGTAATGGATCTAAATTGGGGGGGTTAAGATTTATTTTACATGGGTTTTCTCTAATTTTGATTTGATTTACTTAATTTTGAGCCATTCAAAGACAGATTTATGACTTCAGTCATTTTCAATGGTAAAATTTTATGAAATGATTTTCAATTAAACTTTTCATGAACAATAAGTAATCTTCAGTTTTGTTTAAATTCAGTGATAATTCCATGACTTATTACATTTTTTTAGTCAATTGTAATGCTAAGCTATAAACCTTTTAACGGTTGAAAGAAATTTCCTAGAATTTTGCTCTTGTTCGCAAATTAGAATATGTCATTGAAGTCAAAAGTACCTTAGTATAGAATTATATTACGATAATATTATTTGAAACAAATCCAGTAAACCAATCCCGAGAGTGTAAGTACATAAGTAATAGTAAAGCCCGAATGGGGCCAAAAAAACCTACACGTGACAATATTGCATCTTTTCTGAACTATGTACACTTTGGAGGTCCTTATTTTATCAAGTTTTTATTTTTCATTCTAATCTGTTAAGAAATTACCTTTGCAAAACTGGAGTCTGATTAAGATAATTTTACGCTGTGATGCCGTGAAAATTTAAATTGGTTATGAAAGAGGAAAATTAAATTGCATATATCTACTTCGACACAATCAAACCTAAATTATTAGGTTTGAATCAACCTAAAATCAATCAAAAATAACATCAATTAGGTTTGAATTATCCTTGACAAAATTCAACATTTAATATATCCGCAACAGAAATTTGAGCAACGCCAAAAATTTTATTGCAGCACTTTCACTGCAAATTTAAAAAGAATTTGAGAAATAACAAAATGCTAAAACTGAAATTATTCACTCAAGTTCCATTGAATGTATTCTACATTTCAATTGCTGAAATTGAAGATTACACAACCTCTTTCTCGCACTACGGGACCTATTAGTAAGGCCGTTTGGCCGTTAAAATTCGCCCAAAAACTAAAGAATATTTTAGAAACTACTAATTTAAAGTGAATTTTAAAAATACAGTAGTTGGATACAAATTATTATACAAATTGGATCCCAATTTTACTTTTTCTGAAGCGATTTCAAATGAGATACATATAACGAATCATCATTTTATCATTGTCTTTCAAACAAAACGTAAAAATTGATAGTGTTTGAGAATGTTTCAACGGCAGACAGGATCGTCTTGACTATGGCGTACCGTGGATTCTATTGTAGTTTTCCTGACTGGAGGCACTACTTTCTTAAACATTTTTTCCATTTCATACTTTATGAAATTATTTTCTGCCTTTGCAAAGAACTATCTCTTATGCCTACTTGCACAGTTTTTTAGTTAAGTCGATTATAACTAAGCCATAGTTACATTTGACATCTAAAAAATTTGAATGTAAAAGATAGTCTACTTGATAAATGCCATATTAATTTTAAATAAATTCAAAATAGCTTTCCTTTGTAAAACAAAACGATTTAGAAATATTGAAATTAACTATTTTGTGAAAGTAAATGGGACATTGTATATATTGAATCGGGAAAATCTGAAGTCAATAATTTCTAATTTTTGTAGTCACTAAGGAAGCGCCACATAAATTAATTTCAAATTTATATTTAAGAAAAAAAGGAAAACATGGTATTTTGGAGTTCAAAATAGTTGGGGCCATCCAACGTTTTATTGCCAAATACCAGCAGTATAGCGTCAAGCATACACCGGCCGACTGGAAAGCGGTAGACTGTGGTTCGATTCCTAGTCGAGTCGGATACACTGCTGTGATCAAAGGTGCAATATGAATCTGTGGACCATAGGGAAGGCAACGAGAAACCACCCCATTAATTATATTACTAGTAAAGTCAGCTTGGCTTCAGCTAAGTTGACTCCAACATACGAATACGGATAGGCACCGAAAGAAGAAGAAGAACGTGTTACGAAAATTCCTTTTGTAACATTTTAAATCTTAAACATACGCATTCATTCAAACATTCGATACGCCCATGTGTAAATTTTATTTTGAGTTTGAAGTTGAACTGGTCTTAGAGTGCACGTGATAACTTAAATCTTAAGATTTCTGAGTATCACAGCTGCATTGCATAGATCGGCAACTCTAAAAGACCTTTGTATCATTTACACGGGTATCATATATCAGTAGATTTGTGCCCTAAAACATTGAAGTAATAAATTTTAATATGTTAGGGTGGTTGTCGGAGAATTGTTTGATCATTTTCCCTTCTTTACTAATAACAACTTTTCCAAAAATAAAGAAGGCAGTCACGTAGATAGGCCGAAGTGGTCAACTTCGCTAGATTTTGTGATAAATTAATTTAGATATTAGATTAAAGTAAATTAGTGAAAAGAGTTAGATTTGTATAGATTACCTAAGTTTGCCTGTCGGTCGATTTGAGTTAAATTTAAATTTCAAGTAAAACTAAAGTTGATGCCGCAAATCGCAACATTGTAAAAGTAAGATAAACATTAAATTTAAGTGCGATGCAACAATTAAACAATTGTTTTGGTGTGCTATTAAATGAATGTACAGTATAATAGCTATCTAATATTAGAAAATTAAATTAAAGGGTAGTCCTAAGGTGTTAAATTTAGTGACTAGTATACCCTCATCCATAACCAACTATATCGTCCCTCAATCAGCAATCCGTCATCGTCTTCAACTCATCAATAAGTGAAAGACAGTGAAGTGAACCCCCAACAAAGGGCCCTTATAGTGCGTACAACAATTAAACAAAGTGATTACCCCAAAGTTGGTAAGCCATAGTAAATTATAGACTCCAGTATATTTTTGTTTGTGTTAGTTTAAGTAGTTTAATTATATTTTTATTGCCGTAGATTTAACTATTGTAAATTTTAAATATTAGTCTGTAAGTTATTAGCTAGGTAATTTTAATTTTCTTAGTACTTGGTTTTTAAATTAATGAAATTTATTTTTTATCTTTTTATTAAAATCTAATACTTAAATTGGTCTTTTATTTTGCAAAGGATGGCAGGTCAAGGTATTAGTGAACCTCCTTCCCCGGCAGGGTCTTCAGAATTTTAATGTTCCCGGCTTTTGCTAGCATAGGGCCGTTCTAAATTTCCTTCAGAAATTTGGTTATTCTTACAAACGTTTTATTGAAAGGATATTGGCAGTATTCAGGTCATCCAGCAAAGTTCATAGAGAAAAGAGAAGAGTTGGAAGAAAGAGTCCGCCAGAACTTAAACAGATCATCAAAGTTTTCACAGAATGATTTGAATGAAATCCAGCCTACCTAATTCCAATTGGCTGCTAATCTCAATACTTAAAAATGGAATTCGAGACATAAGCTTCAAGAATTTTGATATAAATTTTTACAAGTAGAAAAAAAATGGTAGAATGCCATTGATTGTATGAGTCCCCATGATTCTAAGATGGGTAATCTTCCATTGAAATTTATTAAAAATAGCGTCAAAATCAACAGCTAATACACCTGGAAAAAGTTATAAAGTTCATCTGCTCATTCCGGGGACCTACATATATGAAAACGACTCTTTTTGCTTCCAACACGATTCAGCACCTTCATATGCAGCAAAACTAGTAAAAAATTTATCGGATTTCGTCAAGATTGAAGATTGGCTCCTTCGATAGTACTGAATCCATTAAATTATATAGTCTTACATGCTTAGTGAAGCGAGGAAAGGAATTATTACAATTCCATTGTAATACATTACAAATCATGACTTAAAAATATGCATCTATTAATAGTAAATGAAAACAATTGATTAAAAAAGTAATTTCTTTTAATGGCAAAATTAATGTGCTACGGATAATTATTATTTATGTACAAGGTGTACATAATATGTAATATTGCATATTTATAGAAAAATTTTGTGGTTATAAAAGTAGGAAACTACGGCTTAAAATATTAAGCTATCGATTTTGATTGCTTTGATTAAGCTTTAGGTACTGCTTTATTTTTTTTACGGTGCAAGTAGATTATGTCATTTTAAGCATTAGTTAGCAATTAACAATGGTTTAACCTTGCGGTGCAAGTGAACATAAGTTACTTATTTTTAATGTACTTTTTACGTTAGATTTTTGTAAATTTTGACAAATTTTTCAGTCTGGTTTCTTCAATTACTTGTTCATTAATTCAATCGATTAGTGTTAGAATTAATTTACTTAAAGACTACCACTTGTTTTATGGTTTTCAATCATTAGAATAAATTCTATTGATGGATCAGAAACTTATAGAAACCATTTAACCACATCTAATATTTAGTAAACATTATTAGGTGTAATAAATCATTTAATTTTCTCTAATAAATTTTAATTACCGTTCTATTTCATTTAAAATAATTGCGATATGGATTGACCTTCCCTGTTAATATAATATCTTCCTCCACAAATTCATAACAGGACAACAGGTGATATTCTAAAAACTTAAGTATGTAGTTACATAATCACAATAATTCCAGATAGTAAATTTTCTAACGTTTACATATTTTACAAACTTATAAACCTTATTGAAAATATTTGTTTTATAACCATTAGACTCGCCCTTTCTTCCAATTCAATATAATCCAAACTTCCCATCCCAATTGACTGTTTTGTTGAAATCAATTAATTTCGAAAGTAGAAATTAGTTTTGCATTGTGTGGAATTTCAATATTCTTTATTTTATCATATTTAATAAAAGCGTCTCATTTTCACAATGCGAATTCATCACTTAAATTTATAGAAATATAAGAAACGGGGAGGCATTAAGAAATGACCAAGTACTTCACTGAATTTTAATTTAATTAGTAATAGTAATAATTAAAAAGAAAATTAAATATTTCGTTTTTAAATTTAATTTTATTTAACGTCGTGGGAACATTTATATTGTAAAATTTTGTAATACTTAATTTTATATTAATTTGCAGTTTCCAAAATATTAAAAACAAAATTATTCGGTAGATAAATAATAATTACCCCATTCCTTTCTAAAAGTGCAATT
This sequence comes from Lycocerus yunnanus, assembly GCA_036346125.1. Classification (NCBI taxonomy): domain Eukaryota; kingdom Metazoa; phylum Arthropoda; class Insecta; order Coleoptera; family Cantharidae; genus Lycocerus; species Lycocerus yunnanus. Next base: position 3,071,125 of record JARFIX010000002.1, read on the forward strand.
AGTTTTCAAGAAGCATAGTCCAAACTTTGAATATGTGGGAGTAAAAAACAAACCTTGATACTTGGAATTACTAAGATGATATAATTTGTATAGAAATTACAATACAAATTATACAATTTTAATTGATCCATTGTAAAATATGTTCCTAAGCAAAACACAAAACTTATGCATTTTTAACAATTAAAGTTGACTTTCTGAAAGAAATTAAGACTATTGATTTTAAATTTCTTTTACCGCACTTATTGAACATGGCCCTAATTACACATTCTAGAAATTTTAAATATGATTGGTTAAATTAATAAAACAAATTCTAAAAACTCATGCCGAATTTTAAATAAAAATTTCAATTTTCCCTGAATTTTGAAATTACAAAGAGCCTAAAGATATTCTTAAATTTTAGAAAAAATATTAAATGAGTTATCTAAAACACATTTTACTGCAAGACCTGCCACTAGAAATGAGGAAATGTGAAATAAAATGTTAACTGGTAAAATGGTCAAAGAATTTACTGCTTGATTAAACCAAGGATTGGGGCCGTTCATAAAATACGTTCGCATACAAGGGGGTCTTGCTGAGTGTGACAAGATGTGACAAGAGGGTCGGGGATCTACGGCAATGTGACGTTCGCCGTTGCAATACCAATTATAGATATTTCGCGCATTTACAGAATCCTTGGACTTCTGATAAATAAAATTATTCTTTATTTGTTCTTTATAAAAGATTTTTATTAATTTATTCAAATTTTATTATAAAACTAAATAAATATTTTTAATTCTCAAAATTTGTGTACTATTCATTGAAATTTATTATATTCAGGGGGGTCTTAGTTTTGTGACGAAATATTTACAGGGGGTCACAGAAAGTGTGACACAGCGTGACAATAGGGGAGGGGTCAAAAAAGTTGGTGGTAGCGTGACGTATTTTATGAACGGCCCCATTGTGGTCCACAGGTTTTAGGTCATAAGATTTTTCTTTAAAAATTTTATACCAAGGTAGTTAGATTACCTTGATTCTATACAATATCGTAAAAACAATTGGACGACGAACAGTTGTGACCCTTCTCAGACCTTCAAAAATGCATGTTCTGGATTCGGTGTTTATTGGAGTAAAAAAATAAAACATAATTGTTTTATTATGTTATGTGATTGTTGAGCCAAGCAAAATCGAGTGCAAATGAACAAATCAGCAATAAACATATTCCATTATTAAAATTTTTATTAAGAAACTTGAAATAGAAAAACTATCAAAACGCGAAGATTACAAAGATAGACTAACAAGTTTTAAACTTCATTGCATGTTTATACCACCACGATCTTCTAAAATACTTTATTTCGATGTCAAAGTAAAGCAAAGCAAAAACTTAAACAATGGCTTTTGGTTGGAGCTGATTCGACTTAAGTGCACAGCATTGCCAACTTTGTAACGGTTAGATATATACATGAAGTTGATGAGAAAAGGATTGGGGAAGTGTTAAGCTTTGTCAAAATCTAAATTAGCACCCTATTCATGTATGTTTCAAGTTTTCAAATAAAAACATACAGATATAGATTAATACTAGGGTGCTTAGCAACAAAATTCCATTAACTTTACCAATAGATCTATAACAGCAGTTATTATCCGAGTTAATTTAGATAAAAAATGGGTGTTATTTTGCAGTAGTGGATCTACGATTCATTCAAGGAGGGAGGCTTCTGTTACCAGTCAAGTCAAATACTGTATTTAAATTTAAAAATGTTATTAAAGATAAATTAAATAACTTAATTAACAATTAATTAAAAAACAATGAAAATCAAGTTTTAAATTTAATTTCCTTTTTTCGTTTTTCTAATTTCTACGATTTATAAGTGAATAAAGTTTATGTTTTTTTTTGATACAATATTTTTACCTGTAAGCATGGTGACATTACCCAAACAGAAACGCTGCTTAAAATAAATTCTGATAGTAGCGAATTTTGGATTTGTCAGTGATTCCTGTTGGTTCAAATATTTGAATATTTAAAAATCCAAATTCCGATCGAGACGATTTTACCCTCAAAGCAGAGGGACCGCCGGCATTACGTGCCCTCCAAAGCACGGAGACGATTATAGCCAGAAAAAAAAAATTCCTTTGTAAACTCCTCCCAAGCGCAAATCGGGTGCCTTAGCAACAATAATCGATCACTCTAACTACTAGGCCACCTCTACTTACAGGTAAGTTGTTTATATCATTCAAAGTAATTAAATTTTCTAATTTCTTACTCTTTCGTTTCTTATGTTGTAGCCTTGAAAGTAGACCAAGAAATGGCCCGAAACGTCGGACATTCTAAAGGCTAAACCCCCATAGCCCCCCCCCCTCATCGATCCGTTACTGCTGTTTCGGAATAAGTTTCGTCAAGCTGCATTTTAGTTTTGTAATTCATCAATCTCATGATACAAAATATTCAGGACTAAAATAAAACAAAATGAAATCGTAAACCAATTTAACTTAGTTAAGTAAACCGTTGTCGATTTAACGGTTTCAATTTTAGCAATAGTATGACAAACTTTCTATAATGATGGTTTTATATTATCAACTTATTGAAATAATGATAGATACGATTTTCATTTTAAGAAAGCATACCCAATTTGCAAACAATTGACGAAAAATTACCCATGGTCAAATAAATATAAATTTAATAGTTTCTTTTTGTTCTTGATCAAAAGTTAATAATTAAGACAATCTTAATTTTTTCAATCGTTTTTGTATGGGTTGTTGAAGGTTTGGAGTCCTTTCAAGTATCGTTAAGACAGTAATTTGCTCTGGAATCCTTGCACAATATCAAAGTAACTTTGGCCTATTTTTTGTGTATCATACAGGAGCTGCATATAGAATAGTATCATAATTTGTAGTCTAGTATTTTTTTTTTCAAGATTGATTCAAGTAAGGCTACAAATTCATATCTTACTCTGATTCACTCTTTTTTTATAGCAGTATTGGCAGACGTAATCTTCGAGGAGCTGCATCAACAAGCCTACTCACATATCTTTGGTATTTATTTTTGGCCTTCTCCAATGCAAACTTTTATAACATCTATAACATTTATAACAATAACATTTTATAACATTATACTTTCATTTTTCAACCGATTTCAAGAAAAGAGGAGGTTCTCATATCATGCCATTCCTTCCTTTTTTAAATGCTTCTTTACTACTATAAACTTGTAGTTTATCTACCATGAATGTCCCTTAAGATCTGTGTTAGAGAAGTTTGACGTTCGGTTCAAGTTGGCTAACAAAGTTTTTTCGGTGACCTTAAGGTGCGCAGTAAACAAGCACTTTAATCATATAAATCGTTCACCTTCTCTTGGTTGTATTTTTTTATGATTTCTATTGTCTTGATTGTTAGATTATCATATTAGGGTGTAAAGAACCAACTTCTCGGGATATGGCGAAAAAGGTGAAGGCCCAAATTAAGGGAAATCCAAAGGGTGCAAGAAAATTGGCAAACTCGCTTGCTTTTATCGATCAGGGCGTGAAGGTAAACAAGACTGTATACAGAAAAAAGGTTTTAAAAGAAGCATCCATACCATTGGCTTGTAATCAATACGGAACCAGGTCATGGATGTTTCATTAGTTTCGACAATGACAAAATATGAAAATAAACAATTTCTTTGAAAGAATGTTACGAGGTTAATTTTGGTGCAACTGTGGCTTCCATATGCATCTAACGCCAATCCGCTAAATTTTTCCATTTGGAGTATTTCGGAGACTAGAATGTCCTTTAAAAAACATCATCGTTTAGACACATTCAAGAGAATGAATCTCACAGGTCAATGTGTTCATTAACAGATACACAGGTAACAATAAATTTTTCTTTCAATACATTAATTCTCCAATACTTCTATATATATATTTCGAGCTTCCTTATACAAAGATACAAACGAAGTCATTTATCCATTTCCCCAAGAGGGTACTCTAGCATTTAATACCTCAAAGATGCACTTTGTGAGAGGACCACTGGTTTTACGTGCTTTCCGAAGCATGGAGACAGCCACACAAAGTGAGCCTCTGCCCGGATTCCAACTGGGCCTCTTTAATACATTCTCAACATTTCAAATAAAAATCTCAAAAAATAACCGAATTATGTTTTCTTAGTAACAGTTACTCCCTTGCACCCTGTATATAAATTTAATGCAGTTGGATCAAATATGGCCGCTAAATTTTATCAGGTGACGACAATCTCTTAATGCAATGCTCTGGTTGTTGTTTTATTGTCACATCACCTATTGATAACATTTTGTCCTCCGGAAATAAGTAGTACTCATCTGAAGATTGTGCCATTATTCACTTTTGACATGAATAAATATAGTAACCAAAGTATTTTATTAAATTTTTATTCTGTAGTCAATTTGGCCAACGATTTTTCTTTTAATTAATCTATTATTATCTATTAGTGATTGGTAACATTCATAAAAACCCGCGAAAAAGCCACACTAACCTAATAATCTTTGCAGTTGACAGCTTGAAATTTATTGATAAAATTATAATTATAATGAAAGTCACACCTAAATCTTACAAGACGGCGGTTACGATAAGAAATTCCTGCGAGCTACAATAACATCGAAATACGTATTTAAAGATATCGTGAAGGTGTACTCAAATGTAGGATGACGACGTAACACAATTTCTATTTTTAATTTAGATAAAACTTTTACTGCATGAATCCCAAATTTATCACAAAATTAGATCACTTCATGTAAAACCCATGTAAGTTTTTAGTTAAACATATAGCACATCATGTAATTCCTTAACTTTATATATTACAAGATGCTATTGTAAAATTTTATAAAAATTTAATAGCTAATTGAACCCAATATCATTAAGTTCAACCAAGTTGTCCTTAAATGAACAAATGTTGAAACAGATACTAGAGACTTGGATTAAGCTTTCTCGTTCTCCTATCAAAAATGATTATAAGTGGATCTTTAATAATTATTATACCCACTAATAAATGAACTATTCAAAGGAAGTTCACCCGAAAGATAGGTCCAATAAAATTGTAGTCCTATCACTTGGCCAAGTTAGTTTAAGTTGACAAAATGCATTTTCAACCAAACTAAATTATAAAAAGCACATTTAATTCGGTTGGCATTAAATTCATTTCAACCAAAATTCAAAACAAGCTTGAGGCAACGTAAAGTTATTGTGACTTACCTTTAGGTCACGGTGTACAACACCTTGCTCGTGCATATAATCAACTGCTTCCAGAACCTGCCTTATCAAACCAGATGCATCCTTTTCTGTGTATGAACCTTTTTCAACGATTCGGTCAAATAATTCACCACCAGTTACACTACAAAAAACATTTACGTGATAAGAAATAAACAAACAAGATTTTTTGTTAACTTACAGTTCCATAACGAGATAAACTTTAGATTTATCTTCAAATGTCTCTAATAATTGCACAATGTTATGATGTGTTAGCCTGTAAGAAAAATGTATAATCAAAACTAATTTTTAATGTTAATAAAGCAACTTACTTTCGTAAAACTTTAATTTCATTTTCTAACGAATCTTCTTTTCCTTTTAATGCTTTTTTATCTATTATTTTAATAGCATAAACTTGACCTGGATGATCTTTACTTTCTCCAAGCCTTACGACTGAGAAAGCTCCACTAAAATATTAATTAAATAATAAAGATATAAAGAAGAGAAAAGCAAAACGTACGTTCCAAGCATGTCTTTCATGTAATATTTATCCTCGATCGTTGGCTGCTTATCTGGATCCCTTCCATCCTTTTTATTTTTCTTTTCAGAATCCTTCTTGCCAAAAAGTGGCATTTTATTATTATTTCAACTCCTTCCAGCTAACTGACCCAAAATATCGCCAAACCAACATCAATGTTAAACTTTTCCTTAAAATTACACTAATAAGAAAAATTGTTAACTCAACACTTTTTGTGAAATGTGAGAAACACCATTTCACTGCAACTTTCCAGTGTTGAACTGTCAGACGTCAATTACCTGTATTGTAATCATGCACACACCAATTTTAATTTGATTAGTCGCTAATTTAAATTTTAATTATGGCCACTTGTCTTAAATCTAAAAACGTAGCAAAAACTAGATGAAAAGATAACTACGACTTTGCTACCACTACAACCAGCGTAAATAAAGTATAAATATCTTAGTCAAAGATCGCCAACACACCATTGTATAAAAACTCCCCTAACATTAAAGCATACCATACACGTCAAGTTTTGCCTATTGTAAAGTTACATAAGTTCGTCTTTGGTTTCATCGTAGATCAACGAAACTCTTTTTAGTAAACAGACTGTGTGATCTATACCTCATACCAGTGAAATCTGAATTACATCAGAGATTTTGTAGGGGTTTAACCAATAATCGGAGTACTTTAAACTGACGAAAACATCTTACCTATTTATTCACTCCCTGAAAGAATGGAGATTAGAGAATAAAAGAAGTACGGTTCACTGCAGCTCTTTATTAACATAAAACAAGTGTTTTAGCGAACATTTTGGACAATACAAAAAAAATTGGGATTCCAGTTAGAAGATTGAATAAGATGTACTGTTTGGCCGATATCTCTTCTCCAAAGTTCTTGCATAAGCTCGAGGCTAACAAGAAAAGGATAAATGCAGCAACCAGGACTTATCTTTTGTTTACCGAGTCTAACAGTCGAGACTAAAATCTAACAATCCTAACGACTAAACCTAAGGGGGGAAATACAAACCTCTTAACCATTTGTTTCAATGCCATGACACAGAACTTATGTTTGCACGACAAAATGCCAGAAATGATATGCCGCCCGTCATATCATTAAAATGTTTGTTTATTTATCTCCTTGTTTATAAAATGTCGAGGTTTTCTTTTGACTTTTATTAGATTAATTAATTCCTTATTCCGCATGCGATAAATTAAAAGCAACAATTCGATTGCTATTACATTTTATTGTTTTTCAAATCATACCACAAATAAATTCATATAATTTATCACTAAAAACATTTTGAGAAATTAACATCGTAAAAGCATGTTAACAACACTTTACTTCCAACATATTTAAATTGCATGCCAAAAACTTAAAGTTAACAATTAAATCTTCCAAAATAATAAATTATATGGATGATAAAAAATAATGTTATTTATAACAATTTACATTTCTTCGAAAAAAATGTAATTCAAATAAAACATTGTAGCTAATAAATCCTATTGCATCTTACAAATATTCAAAAGTGAGGTAGAAACAACTTAGATTATCTTCAAGAAATGATTGCTACTTCACTTTTTAAAAAATGTAAATAACGATCGATTAAATAAATTCAACTAAATTCAACAAAATTTTTTTGCAGATAAAAAAATATAATTAAACTAAAATTAAAGCTTATTTGACAAAATTTTCTTTTCATCCCTTTTTAAGCGCATTATTTATACATATATAATATATATATAAATTTGCTTTTTAGTACTATCTCTATTAATTATAATAAAAACTTTTGACTAGCAAAGAAATTATTGTATTGATGTATGCAGTATATGTATGTTACAAAGAAACATGTTTTTTATTGAAAGAACACACAAATATATACATATTTTTCTCATTAATATCAATATATTACAAAACAATGTACCAAAGAAATTATACAAGCACCAAAACATTTTGTTCATTAAGAAAACAAAAAACTATTGCATATTATCTTAAGCTAACTCTCATTTTATTTATTCCAAATTATAGGGCATTCCTTCACTTTCATTATGTGACAACAAGACAATATATAAATAAACAACAAAAAATACCCTGCACAAATACGGAGCAGTCATTTTGTATTAGCTGTATTTGTTTTATAAAATAAAATTACAAACAAAAATGGTTTATACCAATCAGCTACATCAAGTGTTTCACCCAGTATTTTAATTAAAACACCTAGTATGTTATTGCATTTTGGGTTTTTGATTTACAGGTGTAGAATTTTTTTGAAATATTCCTTTTATAATTAAAATGCTGTCTAGGTAAACCGAACACTTGGTATAGTTAAAATAATTTTGTGTTGTACATCACTTATATAAACTAGTTTTGTATACAAATTATTTTTGTAACATAAATAATAGGAAAGGTACACTAAGTGACCACACTGTATATCAATTGTCATGTATCAAGTCATAACCGTTTAAAAAAACAAAAGAAAAGCTTTAAACCCTACACCGTTAGAAATAAAAAAGTTGTAAAAATCAAATAACGGTAGAATTACTGAGATGTTGAAGGACCTGGAGAGCCATTACGTTTTTTAACTTTTCTTTTGAGATCTTGAAAATACGTCAACTGGGATTCTGCCAATACTTGTGCCATAATCGTTTCATCCCAATCTTGATATTCTGCTTAAAAACTTTCAATTAAAAAGCATCTCAACTAGTGAAAAACCTACCTTCTGTTGAGACCGAAGGTACATTGTTTTGAGAATTTGTCACTGAATTGTCTATACCATTTTCGTAGGATGAACTGGAACTTTTAACATCATCAAAATCCATATTCAAAATCGCAAGTTCCGAGGATAGAGCTTGTTCTGTAGCTGCAGCACTCATTAGAGATGATGCGGCGGCTGCTTGAACAATTTAATAAGTAATAAATACATTTTTGTTTATACATGCGACTTCTTTCATACCTCCCTTACCAAACACAAAAAAATTTATTTATAACTATACCGAGAGTTTTATTTTTGAGAAACAATATAATTTTACTTGTTTTCATCATTTTCAGATACATCTTGCAATTATGTATTTGTATATTTTTACTACCATGATAATTCAGTTTACAAAAAACTTCTAATTTTTAAGAGTTTATTACAAAACCAACATTTTCTTGTATTTTAAGATGTTTTATTTAAATATAAGTTAATAAAAGAGTAGTCATCGTTTTCAATAATAATAAAATAAGAAAACATATGTACTTATAGTCCATTTAAAACAAGAATGCAGTAAAAAATTGTAGGAGTGCTTCTGACATGATGCGAAGGAAGATTCACACAGGAGAATATCAAAAATTACCGCAAATGTCAATTTGAAAATTTTAGTAAACCTATTATGAGAAACCAAAAGAAAACTTACATTTTTGTATTTAACTTTTAAACCTACAAAATGCATAATTTACGGAAAAATTAAAATTTTTAGTTTTGTTAAAATCTAATAATTTTGGTTTGGAATTTAATTTAATGCTGTTTTATTTAAAAAATATTATATATTTCCTACTAATTTTCGCTTTTACTATATGACAGTCTCTGTCTAGTGTGCTCTTTGCTGTCCCGCTTGAACCGAGTTTAAAAATCCTAAAATGCGCAAATTTAAAACCAATAGAAAGAAACAATAACAATTACGCACAAAATTCCCTCAGTCTTTTTCTCTGCAATTTATTTATTTGCACAGCCATAGACAATCATATCTTTCTTATCTTCACAATACTAATTAACTAATCAAAAGTTAAAGCAATAAATCCAAACTATTCATCCAAATGATTGTATTGAATGTTAGAGCAGTGCTCTTGATCAAGATGTACGAGTAAATCCAAACCAAAACAAAACAAAAGCAAAAAACTTGGATTCATATTGCAGAAATATTTTGGTTTTTTTCTTATCCCTTTGCGGTCCTATAATTTTTTACAAAATGCGCTACCAAGTCTTACTTAAAACTCTTACCGGTCTTGTATCGGATATATTCCAACATGACTTTGTTGCGTATTTACTAAATTACATAAACTTGTAATGAAGTAGATTTTAAAGTCATTTCTGGCTTCTGCAATTTAGTAACTACGCAGAAAAGTCATATTCACGTCATGTCGGAATATATCCGACATTGAACCGCAAGCGGTAAAGTATTTTGTCAGATATATTCCAACACAGGACCAGAAAGAGTTAATGCTGATTAGCTCTGCAAAAAGGGTCCAAGTGCATTAATCATTTATTGTTATTTAACAAATCCGTAAATTGCTGTAAGATGCTATAAAACTCCCTCTCCTACTCCTCTGTTCGAATAGTTCCATTTGAAAAATTTGTGCCTTGCTTTGTGTCTTTTCAACAACTGATACGTCTTTGTGTTGTTAAATTTGTTACTTTTTTATCTCGTCCATCTTTTATGAATACCAGGTATTTTCTTTTGTCTAAATATTTTGTTAGCTTCCTTATACTTTCTTTATACATGTCAAGGTCAAACTGTATGCCAATGTTTAACCATTTCAATCTGTTTTCTTGTTTTGCTTGGTTCTTAGTTTGCAATCTTCATTGTACCATTCTTTAGATTGTTTTTGCTTTTTATATCTGACCACTTTACTGCACTTGTGAGGATACTGGATAATATATTTTCCAACTTTTGATCGATGTTTGTGCATTCGGTTTTTTGAGTAAGTTCCAATTCGGTTCTTTCCATGTAACGTTTTCTTAATTCTGTATTATTTAATTTTTCTATACCTAATTTGTTTTTCTTTTGTTTGGCTGGACTGCACTTTATTGGTTTATTATTTATCTTTGCGATCACCAGAAAGTGATCCAAGTTGGCATTGGCGCCTCTGTACGTTCATACATCTGTTATCTTGCCGTTTTGTTATCATGAGATGATCAATTTGATTACCGTCCTCGATATCTCCTCCCGGCCACCTCCAAGTAATTTTATGTAGTTTTCGGTGTTCAAACATTGTGCTAGCTATTACTGATTTTATTGCCTCCGCCAAATTGCATAGCCTGTCCCCGTTTTTATTTGTTTCCTCATGTATCATGTGTTTTCCAGCTACATGTCTTATGCTTTTCTCTTTACCTATTTTTGCATTGAAGTCACCAAGTAAAATCAACATGTCTTGCTTCGGTATTGTATCTCAGAGACTCAATTTTATTATAGAAATATTCTTTATCACTATCGTTACTGTCTTCAGTTGGAACGTATCCGTTTACTATGGATATGTTTGTCTTTGCTAGAATTCGCAGGTAGGCTATTCTCCCGCTTATTGCTCTAAATGATAATATGTTTTTAACAGTTTCGCCTGTTACAATAAAGCCTATGCCGTTCATTCCTTGCTAGTTTTCTCCATAGAAAAGCAGCGTGTAATCTTCTTTCAGTTTATTTCTCCGTTGTTTCACCATCTTATTTCTTGCAATGCTGTCACGTCTATACCATATCTTATTATCTAATTCGCAACTTCCTGCATTTTTCCGAGTTTCAACAATGTACGTACGTCTCATGTTCCTATCGTTAGTTGTTTCCCTCTTTGTTTGATTTTCCTTAGCATCAGTTTGTTGTATTCCATATCGATTTTCGTTTGTGCGAGCTGTTGTTGTATTTGTTTCGTTCACATTCTTTGGTGCTCCCGCTTGAGACGTTGCGGTAGCACCTACCCTATTTATTAGTTTTTTGAATCCATGGTTGCTACCTCCGTATCTGTTAACTTTGAGGTTCTATCGTTCCATACATATAATTTCCTGTTCATAAGCAACTTTCTGTATCCTACTCTCGTCTTTTTTCCATTTGCAATTTCTTCTTAGATATTTCTATGATCTTATCCTGGATCGTTTTTTCATTAAGCGTGAGATTGTTTTCTATGTATGTGTTAGTACCCTTCAATTTGTTTTTGTTTTGCATTACGGTTCTTTTCTGATCAAAGTTTCGCTACCACAATTTCTCTTCCTGGAATTTTTCCTATTTTGAACGCTTCGATCACTTCTGTTTGTACAAAGTAAAACTAAGGGATATAACAAACGAGGAAGGGACAATAGAACAAGATCCAGAAAAGGTGAAGCAAGTATGGAGGAAATATTTCCAAAATTGCTAACCACGCAACAAGAACAAAACATCACTGAAAGCCAGGAACTGAAGCCACCCACAAATGACAAAATAGCAACAGTAATACAGAAAATGAAATGCTATGGAAAAATGAACGAATACAACATTGAATTCTATATGCTATTTATACATTTAGAAAAGGCATTCGTTAAAGTAAAAAAAGAAAAGTTATACAAAGCGATGGAAAGAATACAAATACCATACAAATTAATCAGGCTGATAAGGATGACGATGAAAGATGCAACAGGTTACGTCAGAACAAATAGGAAAAACAAAGAGTTTTAAAAATAAACAATGGAGTGAGACAGGAAGGCGCTCTGTCGGCAGCCCTGTTCAATATAGCTCTAAAAGAAACTGTTAGCGAGTTGGAGGTTAAAGAATTGTAAATTACGAAAGAAGGGCAGATAATTGCATATGCTGACGACATCGTTATCCTGGCAAGATCGCAAAAAAATTTGGGCAAGAATTAAAAAACAAGAGAAGCCGCAAAAAATATGGGATTGCTAATTAATAAGGAAAAAACAAAATACTAGAGATGCAACAACTGCAGCGCTCACAGACAAAATATGGAGACAATAGATCATAGATACAAATCAGTAGTAGCAGTTACTTACTGATTAAACATAAAGAAGGTGTGATATGAACTACAGCACAAATAATTCAGCAGAAATTGCAAATCAAATGTTATGACCTTATGGTTCAAAACTCAATTCCCTATTATTACACCAATTACTTGTGCATAAAAGCAAAAAGATAAATTTTTAAATAAACATCTGAAAATGCAATTTAATAATATTGTGATGGTAAGAACAAATCTAAAATATATAAATAAATAATCAAATAGAGAATCTCTGGGTATTGCTAAATATGCAAAATAATGCAAGGCATTTCATTAACAAAAGTTTCTCTTCAAAAATACTACTCTGTAAAAGCAAAATAATTTTTTTGATACTTTGAATGGCAAAAGAGTTACCAAAGTAGTTCACACTCTTGATTCATTCCATATACAAACCTTGTGTAGAAAAACAAAGCTTCGGTGAAGAATTTCCTTTAGGCGACATAGAACCTTTTGGTGATACGGAACCTCGACGTGACGATCTGGGGCTAGCACACATTCCAGAAGTGACTGTCGAACTACTGCTAGCTGCTGCCGCTGTCGGATGCGTCTTTAAACGACGTTCTGCATCACGGTAATATTGGATGTAAGATTCACGAGCCACTTGCTCTTCTAAAGCTTCATTTGTTGCTTCCCAATCGGTTGCCTTAATTTTATCTTCCAACATGGTCTAAATAAAAAAAAATTATTAAACGAAACATTTTTTTGAAATTCTAAACCTGTTCAATAAGAAGTTCTTCACTTTGACGTACTGCATCACGTATCTCTCTGCGATCCATTTCGTATCTGGTGAAGTAATTAGGCAAGCCCAAACCAACTAAAACTGATGGTTTTTGTGGATTTGTTATAGAATTATAATGGCACATTCGGTGATATGACACACGAATGGGTTCATACAAATGAATCTTGTTTCCATTAAAAATGTTCATGGGTTCTGGAAATACAAATATAGAAAAAACAAATATTTAAATAAAATCGGCTTAATGTACCTGTATGGTAGCTATATACTTCAATGGTACGATTATACATTTCCGAAATTGCTTGGATTTCCAAATGATTACCATGCACATTCCACTTACGCTTTCGAGCTACGTATTTGTCGAAGTCTTCCGTTACATATGGAGCAAAATAATCTTGATTTTTTACCTTAAAACCAAGTTTTATAAAACCAAAATCTGAAATTTCAAAGACTTACTATATAATCCATGCACTGAGTTCTTACGGTCGTGTGCAACTCTTGATCTCCATAAACTTGATCTGCAATTGCGCGAAATAAACATGCACCATCTTCATGCATTCGTTTAATTTCAAAGCCTAGTTTCACTAAAGATCTTGAAAAATAAGCTTCTTTAGAAGCCCAATCTTCACCAGTTTCAGTATCCTTTGTTTGCAAACGCCTAGAATCGTATTCATCTTCGCTGTTGCACCCACTACCGTCATCATCTTTTCCAATCTTCTCTGCGACATCGTCTGAAGGTCCGGTACAAGAAGGTGCAACGTCGTTATTCTCTTCCTGTTTAGAAGTACGCTTACCCTGACGTTTCCTATCTCTCCTCAATTCGCGTAGTTTTTGTCGTTCTCTATCACGTCGTTCTCGTGACAGTTCAATTGGAGTTTCCTTATACAGCTGTCGTCGGGTACCTCCTACATTGGGCTCATTAGCAACATTATGTTCATCCCGATGCCTTGAATTCCTATCCTTTGTAATCTATAAACAAATTTTAACAGTTTAGCTACTTTAAAAAGTACTTGCAGAGTTAAATATTCAATAAAATACAACATTGAAAACACTACACAAGTAAAATTAACGAAATTTGCATAAAGGTCTCCATTTTTCTTACATTTTGATTGCCATTTTCTTTAGATTCGTCACCTGAATTATTTCCAACTGCCCGTTTAGTTGGAAGGATCGTCATAATTTATTACTTCTAACTCGAAACGATTATTTAATAAATTAACAAATATAAAATCCCACCCTTTGACAAGAGATAACAAAACATATAGTACATAAAACAGCTGCTTTTGTAACGTGGAAGTGGTTCTACTACCAGCAAATTTTTCGTGCTTCAAGTACCGATCATATTATTAGAATTAACGAAGGTAGCAAAAATAACGTCCATTTCTATAATCCAGATAATAAGTTTAATATTATCTTTTCACAAATTACAATTACTATAAGAAACCTAGCGTAGACATTGCACTATAATAATATAGTAGTTTTCAGTTAAGATTAACATTTGACCTCGCTCATGATTGATTAATTTTATCAAAAAGTATGACAAAATAATAAAATATAAAATTGAAGTAGCCTATCATTTTTCAAATTACATTAAATTTTTAGAGCAGTATTATATTTATTTCCTTATTCAAAATTATAATAAAAATAATTTTTATTTAATTATAATTTATTACAATCCAACTAAATTATAAACACAATAAAAAAAATATATAAAATTTATTCCTCAATTCGGATAGAAAATTTAACGGGTTATAATTTTAGTGTACTGAAATTTTTTCGAAAATCAACCTATTTCATAGAAAATCTCAAAATAATGAACTAGGTCGGTACAAAAAATCTAGTAAATTCAAGAGATTATCAAAAATCTAAATTTGATCAACAGTTAGATGTGGCGGTAATTAATGAAAAAATTGCCGTTGTAAATAATACTGTTCTACACCTTTAAAAAAGTGCGTTGAAAATAAAGATGGCCATTTTGAAAATTTATTAAAACACATTTTTTTGAATTTTTTATGTTTTTTGTACCGATCTTGTTCATTATTTTGAGATTTTTATGAAATTTGTTGGTTTTCCAAAAAATGTTACTAGACTAAAATTATAGCCTGTTAAATTTGCTATCTAAATTGGTCTACTGATTTTTCTGTAAGTTGTTTCGTTTAAAAGATACAGGGTTCGCAAAAAACGAAAAATAAAACTTGCAATTTTTTAACATTTTTTCTCTTAATTTAATTCATAACTCGAAATATAGTTATGGAACTACAGCCGTTTGGCTCTAAAAAAATTTTCCTCAAGGGTTTGAACTAGGACAAAAAATTTATTTAAAAATATATCTTAGAAAAGTGTCTTCTATCACCACCCCAAAGCCTTTGCATGGTCACGGAGGTACCCTGTATAAATAAAAATTTTTATTATTAGCTTTTTAAAATAATTTTGTGTCTGTAATTTCTTATCACCTTTTAAAATTAAAAATAAATTTTTGTTTTAAATTTTATCAAAAAAAATTCACATCAATGTCGTTCACATTACAATGATTTTATTGCCAAGACATATTCTATCGCTTACAAAAAGGGGAAGCTGTTTTCATAAATTAATTAAAATTTGTTAAAATTTAGTTAAAATTTGTTGCCATATATGTACATAAATTAATCTAATAATTTAAAAAATACTCATTTGTGAATCTAAAATTAAAGTGTAATATTTTTGAAAATTACAGTTGATAAAAAATTTCCCCAAAGTAAAATTATTGTCCAGTGTAATAATATATTCTCCATTTTAACTATAATAAAAAATATTTTAATTAAATCAAAATTACTGAGCTTCAAATTGCAAAATAAAATAAAACAATTTACTAATTTTAATAATTAATATTAATAATCCGACCATTAACTCTTGTCCTATAAATTTATGCATAGCTCCTAATAAATAATAACAATAAATTATTATATATGTTGCAGGGAACCCGATTTCAGGCCAAACTAGTTTCGCCTAGGCCAAACTAGTTTGGCCTGACACAAATCAGGCTAAACTAGTTTGGCCTGATAGAAAACAGGCCAAACTAGTTGGTCCTAACTTAAAACAGGCCAAACTAGTTTATCCTGAGTAACATATAGGCCAAACTAGTTTGGCCTGATACAAATCCGGCTAAACTAGTTTGGCCTGATAGAAAGCAGGCCAAACTAGTTGGTCTAACTTAAAACAGCTGATTAGTGGACTGTATTAAATAATAGACTTTTTGACATGTATTTTGCATTCCGACAACGGTAGAATTTTGCAATAAAGTTATTATTGAACTTACACAATTATGGCCATGGGTTAAAATTAGTACATGGAAAACCTCGGCATAGCCAAAGCCAAGGCTCCGTTAGAAAGAGCAAATCAGGACATAGAAAATATGTTGGCTACATGTTGGATGATAAAATACAGAGAAATGGGCAGAAGGCTTCAGTTTTGTTCAATTCATGAAAACAGGCTTTTCATTCAGGAATTAGAATGTCTCCTATAAGGCATGCAGAACGGAATTATGAGACACATATTCTAAACAAGTAAATATTCAAAACAGAGGAAGAGTTAGAACAAATTCTCACAAACGAATGAAAGTTTAGAAGTTTTGGAATTACGCCCGCTTGTGGACAGGCAAGAAGGAGTCTGCGAATAAGAGCAGGATATGCTAATAAAACACAATTACAAATTACAAAGAGGCAGCAGAACGTTTAGCAAATCCAAACAAACGAAGAAAAAATTAGTAAGTGTCTCAAATACGCCTGACGTAATTTGACAAGCCACATTGTCACGGCAAAATTCAGATGAGAAAGTGCAAGAGGAATCTGCGTAATATATAGCGGTGGTTATGGCGGTTGAATGAAAATCACTTTTACAATTTGGGGACAAAAAGTGGTCGTCTGAAACAGTTATATGCAAGATCCGAGTTCGATATATGCGCAGAAAAAATTTTTTAGGCTTGAAGATGTACCTCAAGATAAGGAGGTAACTTTAAGAGCCGCAGCAGTTGATTCAACAGGCAAAATTCAGGGATACGTTAGATGCAATTGCAAGAAATCGTGCGGAAATAATCAATGTCTGTGCAAACGTCAAGGACTTTTATGTAACTCAAAATGCCATTCCAGTTCTAGTTGTAGGAATAAGTAATTGTTAATAAATTTATCACATTATTATAATAAATTTAATTCTATTGAAAAATTTAAAATATACCAAAATATAACATTAAAAAGTAAAACTAACTCATAACAAAAACTAGTTTGGCCTGAAATTGATTTTCAGGTCAAACTAGTTTAATATCTTATAGGCTAAACTAGTTTGGCCTGAAATCTAGAAATTTTAGGCCGAACCAGTTTGGCCTAGGCTAAACTAGTTTGGCCTAAATCGCTAATATTGATCAGGCCAAACTAGTTTGGCCTGAAATCGGTTTGGCCTGTAACATATATATATAATAAAAATATATAATATATGATCGCGGTCATTATTTTACAAATGAAAAGTTTTGGTAGTTACTAGTTTAATAGTAACTAGCTGCATACCCGGCTTCGCCCGGGGTCTCATTAAAAATAAAATACTTTGCCTTTGTCTGAAGTATTTTGATTTTGCAGGGTTGCTTTACCCGAGCTTTTCTTCTCCAGTATTTCAGAACGGTTTATAGTCTTGCTTCCGTTGTCCTTTGGTTGCTATAACTTGATTTATTTTTACGAAATGAAATCACTTATAATAGTGTAGTTCTTAATGTGAATATACCAACGTAAAATTACCATATTATATCAATTACAGGTATTGGCGATGGGAATCTCGTTCCATTCATGCGCGTCCGCAATTTTTTACTTTTTTTAAATTAAGCTTTTCGGTCCCGGTTTTTAGCGGAAACCTCTTTAGGGTCCTAGAGAGTAACTGTGCAAAATTTGGTTGGGATCGGTCGAACGGTCTAGGAGTCTATAAGGAACAAACACACAAACACACACACCCACATACATCCATTTTTTATATATATAGATGAATTAATTAAATTGAACTTTGGCCTCCTTAGTTAATTTTCGATTTTTAATCAATTTTTTAACTTTTTTCATACCAAACGAAGGAACTATTCAACGTTTAAAATAAAAAAAAGTTTAAAAATCCACTGATGTAAGCTAATTGATAAATCAAACAATTATTATACCTTGCACGTGGGCAGTAGCGCATGCGCATAAGTTTGTGTTCAACTTTATTAATTAATTACAGCTAAACAATGAACTACCAAAACTTTTTATTGGACTACCAAACCTTTATACATGATATCCGATCAAATGAGCTAAAAAAAAGTTAAACATTTCACTATAGGGGGCTAACTTGACGTTATATTTTGATTGATTAATTACGAGAAAACAATGAACTACCAAAACTTTTAATTGGACTACCAATCGTTACCTAACGATTACCAAACGTTTGGCATAAAAAAATAAAAAATCGATTGAAGGGGGCTAACTTGATGGAGATGTAATAATAAACATTTACAATTATTTAACATACTACATATAATATCATCATCGAGAATATTTCAATTCCATGCAAATGGTTAATGTGGTGTAGTGGGGGTTCGGATTATAACTTGTGAGTTCTCCGTTCGAATTCTCTCTCGTTTCGACTTTTTTTTAAATATTACTTAGTATTAAAATATTCTAATATTTTGTCGAAAATTAAAATGTGTTTAACAAAATCTATTACCTCAATATACAAAGTGCTCCACAATATATTATGTAAAAATCATTCAAATTTCTTATCTACAATTTTGATAGTCTCCTTATAAATAGTTATGATTGTAGCCTTAGAAATAGTGGCGTATTTAAAAAATACCTATGGAGGGATCAAACCAGATTATTTTTCAGATACTCTAATCCATTTATGTGCATCAGTGGTAAAGAGATAACTGACAAATTACAAAAAAAATTCAAAAATTCAAAACTAATTTCAAACTCAAATTTATTTAAATTTTAAAACCGCCTGGTAAACATTATTTTTATCACAGAAGGTTTCAGAGTTACAATTCGAGCCATCCTTAGTTAAGGTGGCTAATTAAGGATAATTAACACACCTCTAGCGTCGTTGTGTATTTACTTAAGTAAATTGTAATATAATCGTAAATACTAAAGGTGGCACATCCACAGCAGTCGATGACGAATAAATTCTTATCACGAATTCTTGCAATTGAGCGATTGTATATTTGATGCCGTTACATTTTGCAGCTGGCAGATAAGATTAAAAATTCTTTGCTAGCCATAATAGATTTTAAGCAGTCAATTGTTCTTTAACTATGTTAGTTTTGAAACCAACGGAAAATTTTTTTTCATAATTGTAAAACTATGGTTGAGAATGGCTGACTCCAAGAATGTAAAATGAGAACTCATAGAATAGTGCGATAGAAAACAAGATTATCCCAAGAAAAAGAATAACTTGCTTGTTCTAGGGAATAAAGGTAAACACCAAACGTGCGACATTCAAAACAGTCGGTCACGAACAAATTCTTATTGCAATGAAAGTTTTTAAACATTTTCAAGCAATTCTTTATTTGATATGATTGGAATTTGCAGCTACCACATAAACTTAAAAATTCTTTGCTAGTCATAATAGATTATAAAGCATTCAATTGTTTTCAAAAAATGTCCGTTTGTTTTATTTCCGTTATCAGATTCGATTTCTGCTCGGAAATTTTCGCCAATGACTTCATTCCTTTTGTTTTTGTTCTTGTTCTTCTTCTTCTTGTTCTTGTTGCTGCATGAATATTAGTTAACGTGTGACAAGATTGCGAGTTGGTTCATATTTATTTTGTCTTACTGACTTTGATAGAAATTGAAAGATAATAGTGAAATTAAAGGATTCTATAATTCTAGTGGAAAGATTGAAAGTGTTGAATATTAGTTTAAATGTGTTGATGACAAACTGTTAGTAGCGCTGAAATAACTGCAGTTAAGAAATTCGCGAAAATTCCTGGACGTGACGTTGCATCTAAAATAATTAAAAAAAAACCACAATCGACAAAAATTACTTAACCAAATTGGACTGTGGATATCAAAATGAATGATCATTATTCAGCTGAAAAACTTCTTAAGGAACGTAGGGAATTTTCGAACCCACATGAATGTAAACATCAAACTTTACCAAAGATGGTGGAACCACAACCACGAATGATTACTCGTCCTAATGGTCATATACATGCAAATGGAAACTATACACCTTTGTACTTTTACACGAAAAGTCCATATTGTGTTCCTAAAAAATAAAAATTTCTTTTATTGTAAATCTTGCAATCAATAATGTATGTTTTGAAAATTTGTACAATAAATATAACATAAAATAAAGCTTTCAATTTTGAATTTTTCTATTATTTAGTAGTTTAATAACGATAAGCTGGTAGTAGCTATGCAGATTAGTGTTTGTAGGTACGTATTTTATGGAGTGCATTGATAAATATTAAATATTGGCGAATAAAAAACAACAACCAAATTGTGGAAATAATAACTAAAGAAAGTAGGTGAAAATTAAATAAGCATA
Organism: Lycocerus yunnanus; assembly: GCA_036346125.1. Lineage (NCBI taxonomy): Eukaryota > Metazoa > Arthropoda > Insecta > Coleoptera > Cantharidae > Lycocerus > Lycocerus yunnanus. The sequence continues at coordinate 3,091,805 of JARFIX010000002.1, forward strand.
ACTAATTTTTAATGTTATTTTAATAATTTGTGGTTATATTTTCATATAACCTATAATATAAGTTTTTATATTTTATCATTTCAATCGCTTTGGATTTATTAACGTACTATTGGTTAAATAAATGAAAAAAAAATTTTTAGTCACCAATCGCTACGTATTAAAACAATAGGTAGAAAGGTTTGCTAATAAAGCCATTATTCTGTTAGGTGGCTACCGTTTCAATTGATTTCAGCTAGTATCTTAGTGTGGTTGATCATAAAAGAAAGTGAAAGATTTAAAATTTCCAATAAAAGGTAAAGTGAAACATTATGCATATTCTATTAATTTAAAAATTTTTAGTATAATATTAAAATATAAATAATATATTGACGCACTAAAAAAATTTTAATGTCAAATTCTTAGTTTTCATTTATTTGCATCTCTAATTGTTTTCGACATAAATAAATTGTAAATAACTTCTTTGCCGACAAAATTTTTCGTGTACGTATTTATCTTATTCCAGGCCGAGTAAAAACTTTATTTTGTCTTCCCTCGGAAGGTAATGGATATCCACCGAGATAATTTATGCAGTCGCAGTAGGTATAAAAAGCACTGACCAAGATGCATGGACAGCTTGGTGTTTGATCGTGATTTATTTTATTATTTACCATCTACTCCTTTTTATAGAATGTAAAATGTTAAGGAAAAAACAGCTATTTTTTAACGAAAATCAGCGATGATGGCATGGCGCGAAAAATTATTGTTTTAATTCCGTTTTACTGAAATATTTTATTTGCTGTAAAAAGACAATTTACAAATAATAATAAAATTTTTACTCAAAAAAAAATTTACAGTTTATCTTAAAGATAAATATTATGGGAGTAAATAATTAAATATTAAGAAGTAAACATTGCAATTCCTATATTAAAAACACTAACTATATAATTGTTCACCCTATATCTATGTTATTAATGTATTTGGTCACTTATTTTTTTATCTCAAAAATATTTTCGTTAGAGTAAAAATTATTTTAATAATTGTATTGTATTAAATCGTGCACTTCAATATTTTTAAATTTAAAAATGTTGAAAAATGATATAAAGAAAATTCGTTTATTTTTAATTAAAAAATACATTGCATAAAATTGTTACTATTTTGATGTATTTATACAAACCGATTATATCACCGAAATTTTTAGGTTTAAAATTTTAAATGCGTAAAATATTAAATATATATTAAATATATATAAATATATTATTATTTGTAAGTATCAAATCAAGCTTTTCAACAGTAATAAATAATTTAACATATTAAATTATTCCGCGTGAATGTTGTAATACTAAAAAATTAAAAATACAGATAATATAATAAATGTATAGATGGTATATTAATATAGTATAATATATTATCATAATATGTGCGGTAGATGTTTAACCAATGGAGTTAAATTTTGTTACATTGTTGATTAGGTATTCTAAATTATATTACATAGTTAAAATATAGTATATTATACTCCTATAAATTTATAATTATAATTAAAATATATATTAAAATATAAAAATTATGAAGCTAAAATAAACGAAATAGTAATTGAATGTATATATATTTTTATAGTATGATTATTAGAAGCAGTAATGATTAATATTAAAAACTTCAATTATCACTTTATCCAATAAATATATTCATAATATTATTTTAAAGCACTAATTTATATATTTTACCATATAAAATAATTTGTAATACTATAATGTATGTATGTCATACATACAATACAGCTAAATACAATATAATAGGTTACTATTAGATTTTTAATCTAAAATTTTATAAAAATTAAGACAAAATTTTAATCTAATATTAATTACAGAGGTTAATAATATATATAATTTCTACAATATGTAACTACATATAATAACTGTCTATGTTACGTACTAGGTACTGTAATATGCTAACTACGTACTATGTGAATATATCATTTAAATGGATATATTGGTATCTTTATTTTTGCATTTAAATATAACAAACTATATATTTTTGTAAATAAAATCATTTCTACTTTTCTTAAAAATGTTGCTATAAAAATTATTAGTTTATTTACATAAATAGAAAACAAGCAAAATTTTCTATATGTATGGTAAAAGAAAATTTTAATATACAATTTAAATATATTACTGACTAGATCAGTATTTGAAAATATTTAACCAAATATAGGTTTTGTTTAATTTAAATTATTGTAAACATTTTTAAGTTTATTTAAATATATCACTTATTGGGTGTAATTCTATATAGATATATAGTAGGTGATATATGTAAGCTGATGTTAGGCAAATAGTGCAACCCAAAGCATACCTACCGATATCCACACGTATAGATTATAAAATATATTATAATTACAAAATATATCTAACACCCAGTTTTAAATTTAGAAATAATTGTATAAAATAATTTCAGCTTTCAGAAAATATATACTTTATTTTGTATAATTTCAATAGTAAATGTGCTATTAGTTGAATAGTCGGGCAAACTTTGTAACCATATTATATCAATCAACTCATATAGATTATAAAATATGTTACAGTTACAGTGTTATTTAACACCAACTTATTAATTTCGGAATATCTAATTTTAGAAAATTTCTTCAAATTTAAAATAATATATAGTTTATTAGGCGAAATTTTAATAATAAATATGCTAGAAGTTGAATAATAAAGTAAACCAAACAACTATGTTATTTCAATATACACACAAATAGATAAAAAACTATATTAATATAATTATTATAGTTACTTAGCATATTTAACTCCAGTAATACAATTAATAAATAATAATAGAAAATTATTTAAAATTTAAAAAAATATATAGTTTGTTAAGTGCAATTTAAAAACTAAAAGTGTTGTGAGCTAAATGAGTAAATGGAATAACCATATTATACACCACATTATAAATAAGTTACAAAATATATTACAGTTTGAGAATATACTAAATACAGTGTATTTGTCTTTTTTTTTGCATTTCTAAAAATTTACAAAATTATTTAAATAATTTTTTTTTAAATTAATTTTTTGAATTTCTTCAAATTCAAATTTTGGCGTAGCTATTTAAATACAGTGTGTTTACGGATAATGGTAACAGTGAATAATTCTTATATCTTATTAGATACAAAAAAAAGTTTAAATAGTTTTTTGTTCAACTGGAAATTTACTATCGGAAACTGCTGAGGCGTATTTTTTGCTCTTTAAACTTAACCGGAAGTGTACCTAAATTTTTTTAAAAATAGCAACATGTCATTTTTTAACATTTTTACAATCTGCAGTTTTTATGTATAAACATATATAAAGTTGTCATAAAGTTACATAAGAAAATATTTCAGAAAATACAAGATTTAAACAAACAAAATAATATTTATAGCACTCTATATATAGTACATATCTATGTGTAAATAATTAACAAGTATTATTGTTTGCTTAAGGCCGGTATTCTGTTACTCGTCCCTTACATAAAGATTAAAAAATGATAAAACTTAGTTTACACGCAAAATTTTGACACTTTTTTGACATAATTTTACATGGAAATTAAGCTTTTCCTTTAGTGAAAGGAGCCTTTCGTAAGGGATTAGTTATAGAATACCAACCTAAATCTTGTATTTTTTAGGAATATTTTCTTATGTAACCTTATAACAATTTTATATAAAGAACAAAATTTTATTTAAAAACATCCCTTAGAAAAGTATCTTCTATCACCACCTTAAAGGTTTAAACAATGAAGTAAAAAGACATGTTGTCATTTGAAATAAATTCAGTACACTTCGGTTGAGTTTGAAGTACAAAAAATACACCGTAGCAGTTTCCGATAGTAAATTTCCAGTTGAATAAAAAACTAATTAAATTTCTTTTTGTATCTAGTAAAATATAAAAATTATTCACTGTTACCGTTATCCGTGAACACACTGTATATGTATAAATATTAAAAGCTTATGAAAATAATTTGATTTTTATTATTTAAATTTGTTAATGTATAAATTTTAATGTAAAATCATTTTAATAAAATTTACTGCAAATAAACTAAATGATTGTTCGATAAAATGGAACGGAACTAAATCAACTGATACTAATTACTGGATGACGTGGAGGTTGTCGAAATATATTCATTGCAACTTTAATTAAATATGTTAATACTATTAAAAGTTATTATATACAGTTGTAAAATTTGTACTGAAAATGTGTTTTAGAATCAAAACTTTAACGCAATGGATCGTCATAATCCAGAAAGAAAAATGGATCACCACATGTATCTCACCGTTCACCACATGTATCTCACCGTTCATATGGCAATTCATACAGGTAAATTTAAAATTATAATGATAATACTGTTCAAAATATTAAAAATTTTTTTTATAGCTGGAGTAAAGCCATTAGACCAACGTCGTCCCTAAATTATTAGGCGTTTTGCTAATATCAAAGTTTATCTTAAGGTTTAAATTGATTTGTAATCTGTAAGAAAATAAAATAACTTTGATTTAATAAAATTTCATAAAAAGTAATTTATTGTTATAATTTATTTCGATTATTTGTATTCGTTCGGATCACTGGTCTAATATATGAAATAAAATAAAGCTCCTAGTTTCTAGTTAATCGAGAATTACATATTATGGCCGATAAACATAAATCATTTAAGGATTTACTAGACACCCTAATCAATCTATTACCTATTAACTACGTACAGAATAATTTGTTGATCTGGGACAACCAGGAAGTTTAATTCATAGAAATGGCGCGCTGATAGAAGTTTCCAACTTTCAGTGAGAAATTTTTTGCTATACATGAAGAAGTTGTGTGAAAACCAACAGAAAATTGTAATATGGTTCGTACTATAAAAAAGGAACTATTATATTAAATAACTATGTATTTGTCATCACGATCAAAATTATCAGTGGAACTGCGTGCCATTGTACTCCATAAAAAATTAATGTTAAGTAATTTTTCAAATCTAACAAAATAATGTTTAAATTGTATATACGACGTAACCAGAAGAAACACGTACAGTGAGTAAAGAAATGTTTCGGACAGTCCTATGTTAGCAATGTAGTAAATTTGAAGTCTTTCAAGTGCAGAGACTTCAGTTCAAGTACATTAGTATATGTACATAGTACATAATATTATTTCATGTAGGTGTGTAAATTAATAAACATTGATTTAGCTGTTTGGGATGCGCTATAGTTGTTGTGTTTTTTTTGTGTTACTTAAATAAAGGTAAAAACACACTGTAGTATACATTTTTTATTTCTAAAATTAAACTTTAAACTTATCTAGAAACAAAACTCTTAGCTCCAGAAAGTAAACAGAAAACATTTTCTTTATCGTAAAGAATTTGAAAAATATGCAATTAGTCACGTACACATAGTATCTACTTATACCTACGCTAGTAACCAGCACAGCTGATATCGTTCTTATCAAGATGTATAAGTTCGTGGAAAAGAATTTTTCATAATTGTTTATTTTAATTTTTAAACATGACGGACTAGGGTTGATCGAAGTTTTCTTTTTATTTTTGTGTTCAAAGGACTTCGAACGCTAGAATTTTAATTATTTAAAAAGAAAAATAAATTTGTTGTAATTCCTTTCACAATGTGATTATTGTGTTTATCCAAAATAAAAAAGAATTAAAATTGAAAGCACCAATATAGAGATTAGATAAAATACTTTTGACATTCTTCTAATTTGCTGGATTTTTGGTCTTAAATCCGGGCTTACTTACATTAAACTTTCTAAATTTAATTTAAAATTTATGATTAATACAAGATGGACAAAATCGGCATTATATAGAAATAAAGTACTACAATATTTTTCTTTAATATACCCGGAAATATCTCATATGCGCCAATTTACTTATATTTTGGATGGTTAAGATAAACTCTTAGGACCAATATTTTAACAAGAAATTTGAACCACAATTTGCGCAACGAGGTTTTAGACTAAATGAATTTGTTGACATGGATTCGTTAACAAATTTTGTCAATACAAGAAAATGGGTACACACAATGCAATGGAAAAGTAAATATCACCTGTTGGGCTGACGAGGCAATCTTAATTGCCCGTAATAATCAAAATAGTTACATCTTTTAAAGAATTTTCTTTATTATTTAGATATTACGTAAGAAAATTCATTTGCCTACCCAGAAATCCCATGAACATTCTCTAAAATTAGTTTTCGACTACTGCAGATATGGTACGATAGTCAAAAATGCATAATATGCGTTATAATAACTTATATTGTATAAACTTATCCTGTGTCCTGATGATGGTCCGATAAATCGAAACTGGTCGATACTAAGCATTTGCTTGTTTTGGCGAAGAAATACCGGCAATCTATAATCAGTTAAATTTCTTAAAGTTTTATAATTCAATAATTTACTTCATAAAAACGGAGAAAACTTCGAATAAAATAATTTTTATAAACATTGACATCGAAATATTGTATAGGTATCTTACCTATACAATACTTAAATGTTAATTTAGCAAATAAAACTTTATTCTCAGACCGATGGCGATGCTCAGTTTCGCTTAATATTTTCATCTAAAATGAGCCTGCAGTACATCTTCAGTCAGAATTATTAATTTCTGATGCACTGTAAATTAATAATCGTATTTCGTAAATTAAATTTTGTAATTTTATAACAAAATGGCAAATTTTATTAATAATTTTCAATTTTAATCGATAACTTTAGTTTGAAACTACTTATAAATAAAGGAATTTATAAAATTAAGATATTTTCATTCCGATATTCGCCGAAATTCTACTAGAGTACGCCATTGTCCTATTATGTCTTCAATAAAGAAATAATGCCATTTTAATTAACTACATTTTACTTTATTGTATATTATTAGTATTTTTGTTATAGCAATTCGTAGAGGTATACAATAGCATTGGAATTTTTGAAATTTCTAGTAAAATTTAAAATCAAAACTATCTCAAAAATTTTTAATTTTTTAAAGGGAATTTTTCAATAATACGCAAAAATTTATTTCTGCCAATCTTGTTATTATTAATATTTAAAAAGTAAATATTAGTAACGGCCAATTGTAAATTATGTAATAATTTTTCTCTTCCGTTTATTTAAGAACCTGTAAAAATAATATAATGTAATTGGAGGAATATAATTAATGCAAATCAAAGTCTATCTTGATAAAGTTTTTATTGCAACGTAAATAAATAAATCATAATGGACTTATATTACCAACAACTAGGAATTGTTGGTATAGAGCATTGACTTAAAAATTCGTTTAGTTCTTTACCTACAAATTATTAATAATTTAGCGTAGGGTGCGTGAAACTATTTATACTGAGGATCCAGTATACAATTAGGAGGATCGTGAGAAATGCCAAAATCGGAAAGCTAAATTCACGTTCTCCATAGCACATTGGTTGTTGTGAAGCAATTATGTTGCCTACAGGAAGAGTTTGCTCAAAAATGCTATCGACTTGGGTAGATTTTTCTTCTGTTTCTGAAAAGAATGTAATGTTTGCATAAAACAATCCAAGTAAAAGTTAAATTGTTTATAAGTACTAATATGTTTCTAAAAAAATTTTTAAAATTGCACTTATTTTTTACACATTTTTCAAAAGTGATTAATGTAAACAGTAAATATAAATAGTATTTTGAATTTGAATTTTACCTGAAATCTTGGAAGCCATTTTATCGTAAACAATACACTTATTTTAAATCAAGACTTACAAACGATATACCAAAAATGCAATAGTATTATTGTGCACTTGTTCAAAACTAGTACAACTGATTACGTGTTATGCGAAAATGCACGATACACGAAGGAAAAATTCTGAGAAAGGGATATATAAAAAATTAAAATGAACCTAGACAAGTAAAGCCCCAACTAAAGAATCCTTGATATTTATATTTAACCTACTATATCTTGTATGTATATTTGCTAATGATTATGCTGATTTGACGAGAAATAATAATGAATTAGTCAGTCCAACTTCAAAAAAATTCTTTTAATTTAATGCAATGCTGTATCTGGAAATGGTGCCCCTTTAATGAAGTGTGACATAAATATTCTTTATGTTGAGCCACTAGAAGAAAGAAAGCAATATCTATTTGCCCCTTTAGTTTTCTGCTTCTGGTTGTTGAATTACATAATTTCACTGCTTGCTGTCTGTTGTTTCTTTTTTTTTAAATTTATTATTCTCATGTTGTTTCGATTTTTATTAGCCTTTCTCTTCTTTGCCTACCTCCAAATTCCGCTTTTCATACTATCTTGGAGGTTTACTGGATCCTTCATTCTTGCTAGATATTTTAACTAATTCAATCTCTGGATATTTACTAAATGTTTTGTTTGTCGTAGAATTCTTCTAGCTTCTTATTTGTTTTTCTAATCCATTTTTTTAAACTTTGTTGCCCACACAAATTGTTCTTGTGATCTCTTTCTCCTACACTTACAAACTTTGCTTCTTCATGCTTTCTCAGATTTTATATTTCGCACTCGCATATTACGGTAGGTCTTGTTATTGTTTTATTTAGGTATATCCTTAGTTTAAATGTGCGTGAGAAGATCTTGCTGCTTAACTTTGTATTCATTGCAAAGAAGGTCCACCTCCGAAGGTCCACCTCCGATTGCTACCGGTTTCTATTTTTAACTTTATTTTATGTTGGTTACCAGGTTTTCTTACTATTATATTGTGGTCAACACTTAAATGGTCGTAAGTACATAGAATTTGTATGTAACTTATGTCCTTTTAAGTGCCAGCCACAGAATAATTTCCAAATGAAATTATAGAAAATACAAATATTTCTCAGCCGTGAACCCATTCGTTTCTCAACATGTCCTACGCACTCTTATCTTATCATCCTCAAGTCATCGATACGGATTGTCATTCAACAAGGCTTTGAATGTTTTTGTATAACCGTCGCCAATGGATATACCATACCGCGTTTGATACCGTTCCCACGATTAGCAAAACATTTTTTATAGAATCAACGTGTATTTTGATCCAAATATGATATTCTTCAGTGCCGGATTTCGATTTCCAAAATTTACAAGTATGACAAAATGAAAATTTTGATTACTGTGCTTGTTTATTTCTCAATAGGGGTCGAGAGCCTAAACAATTAACCAAAACCTCTATTCGTTCAATTTCTATCACCAGAGAGATATTATCTGCAATTGGATTTCCGTGTTCGCCATTTTTACTTTATTCCGTGCTACTACTGTTTTATTCAGCAAATTAAATACAGCTTTTGTTACATGGTGAACGTTTTCTAGAGCATCATAGTACACAGTTGTATAATACACCAAGGTCTCTATTTGCGTCACTTCAATTTAAGTCGTTTTGATTTACCTGTTCCCATCTCTTTCAAAATCATATAAATGTGTCACATAATTCAATCTGCGACTTTTCAAATAATGCAAATTCAAATTTTTGCGTTATACACAAATTTCTAACAACCACAAATTAATAGTTTTATCTGCAAGTAGGATTAATATTTGCCTGAATCGCGCCGCCGCCACCATTTGTAAGGCTCGCAAATTTTATATAATTGTATATGATGCATTTTATTCTTACAATAACATTTTTTATTATTTGGTTTAAAACAGCCGGCACAGAAGTCAATAATGTCAACCAAAATAAACCAGTCATAATAAATACCCAAGAGAACAATGACATGACAGAGCTTAAGCGGAAGCTGAAACAACCAATAGAGATGGGAAGAAAGATGAGTCCGTATTGGTTACAAAATCAAACCTTGTTAATGGCACAACTGCTTAAATTAGCTATATGGAACGCCAATAGCTTGAATTACCGCACACAAGTAATAAAAACATTTTTACTACACCGGAGTATAGATATTATGCTTATTTCCGAAAAACGTTTGAAACAATTCCGAAACAAATTGAAATTATATGAAAATACCAAACATCAATATAATAATATAATACAAAACATCTCGACGGAACAGCACATGGAGAAGCAGCAATAATTGTAAAGACCAACATTACACATCATCAAATATAAAGTATGCACACGAATATCTCCAAGCAAATAGTGTAGTCATAGAAAAATTGACTGGACCTTTAACAATATCAGCAATTTATTGCCCGCCCAAACACAGTAATAATTAACATGAATATGAACAATTTTTGAAACGTTAAGAAATAAATTCATTACCGGAGGTGATTATAGAGACGAGAACTGCTAGCAACAATGAAAGAAAACAATTTCAGTTCTTTATTCGATATAACCAATATAAACAAAACACCAAATGTAATTGACTTTTATATTACCAAAGGCATAAACAGTAAACAAATAAAAGAAGAAATTAATATCCTTAAATCTTTTGTTAGACCGTACCTCAGTTTATACACTAACATATTGGAAAAACCAAAACAACCGTCACAGTTCAGTAGGAAAACAAACTGGAATGCTTTTAGACGAAATCTAAATAAATTTTCTAATATGAACATTCCGCTCTCAACAAAAGAAAAGATACAGTAAGCAGTAGAAGATCTTACAAGAGCGATACAAAAAGGACATAGCAAGCAACACCGAATCAGAAAGAAATACAAGTAAAAGAAACATGTTCAGTTACAGTAAAGGAGAAAATGGCTATAAAAAAGTGGCTAAGAAAACAATGGCAGACGAGTAGAAATGAAGAACATAAAAAAATTAATCAAAGCAACTAAAAAACTGAATTACTTGCTACTTCTCTTGTAAAACCGAGCAACTCAAGAATTCCTAAATAATCTTTCACATTTAGAAGCAAGCGACTACTTTCTTTAGAAGGCAACAAGGTCCATCAAGAAATTCAACCAACAAAATCCGCCGATTGAAAATAGGCTAGAAATAATAAAAAGAATACCGACGTTTTATTTATTTGAAAATTGTCTAAAAAGTGTATTTCAACCACTCCCTCCAGACGAATTCGAAAATGATAACGAAAACATATACAAATACCCTGAAGAACCATATGAAATAGACTTACTTATTAATAGCCAATTCTCAAATTCCATTATTATCTACGTGTTATTTGCTTCAGCCGATTTACTTTTTCATCAATTCTCGCATCAAGTTTATATTTTTTTAATTAATTTCTTATTTTTCTTGCAAATTACGGTGTGTTATGATCAATTTTTTTGTCAGCCCCTGTTAAGCTGCAACCAGCTATACGTGACTGTTTAGCGTATAGAGAGACATACAGCTCAATCAGTTTAACAATCGTTTCCAGAGGGCGTGTGTGGCGCTAGTAAATGCCCAGTCAGATGAAGTTTTTATTGAAATAGAGGCATCGGAATTTGAATAAATTCAATTTTTTTTTATCAAGTCCTACTACCATTACATTCGAAATTTAATTTTCATAATTGAAACATCTAATAAATTATAAGTAGGTAATGTTCTTATTGAATAAAATTGTTTAAAGGTATACATCTCGCTACCTTCGATATCCTGGGTGAAGCATATATACAAATTCCACCACTACTAATATTAGTGGGATCCGATGTTTCTCCGAATAAAGCATGGTAGAGCTAATAATTCACCCTATGTATATGATGTAATATATTATAATTCTAATATTAATTTATGAGATGTGCATGTATATACAAACTATTAATTGTCTCAAATGAGTACCTATACATACTCGCAAAAAACGGTGGAAACGACTAGATCACACTTTTTGATTTTTATATAAACAAATAAATAATTAATTTACAATAAATTAACGTTGTTTTTTTATTTTTATACATTTTTGCTTTTTGAGTGTCGCAGTTGAACAAGAATTATTGTAGCTCGTTTTAGATAAAATGAGTCGAAAAGCAATTAAAAAAGTTACTTCACCCTGTTACGGTCCTGTTTTGCCAGGGATACTTTTATTACTTTGAAGATTCCTTTATAGTAATTTTATAAAACTCCAATATGCGGCAACACAGTTTAAATTTTAAATTTAATTTTCTAAATATTAGTTATCGCCAAGTGTTAGATTGAAAATTATCAGCTGTTGATTTCGAATTCTGAAAGTTGTGCGTATTGCAATTTTGCACAAAATCTAGTTTTTGGACGTTACAGTGATCCAATTGTTGATTGAACTTTGAGTTTTTTCAATCCAAGTTGTTTGGGATTTATATTGGTCATTGTTTTGGATATATTTTCTGTACCGGCTTTTGTAAGCAATTTTGAGGGAATTATCCGAACTTCATTGGAAGGATTTATTTGTCCAAGTTTTAACATCCTGGAAGAATTAGAATTATCGCTGAAATTGTTGAAACCCTCCAATAACATCTTCGAGGTATATTTAATAACTATTATTATCGCATTATGCTAATTTCGAGTTTTAGGGTTTTTTTTTTGTACCCGTTTTGGTTTCTTACGTGTGCGAAACCATATCTTTACATTACCGATCGAGTTCTTGAGTTATCGACGAAAGGAAGCCTGACCAAAGCCTTTTTGATAGTAACGGGAGTAGGATTTGAGCGGACCTCGTATTGACGAGATGTGATGTTTTTTTTTTCCTCTGTAGCATTTCATTACTTTGTTTTTTGTTTCGTTTATCGCCAATCCTGTCTTTTCGAGATCTTCTTTCAATTTTATAAACGTCTGGATCATTGTTCCGTGAGTTCTTGTAATTATCGCAATATCGTCGGCGTATGCGACCATTTGTACTTCTTTATTTGTGATGGTTCCAGAATTTACGTTAAATTCCTCAGTATTACCGTTTTTTTGTTGCTATTATCTCTGCTGATATGTTGAGTGTAATTTCTATAAGACCTATCAGCTTTGCAAACACCTTCATTTTCTTCAACATATGAATTACACTAATCTTCGTGACTTTGTCCAAAGCTTGTCTAAAGTCAACAAACATCATTTCTATTCCCATGTCATGTTCGTAACTCTTTTTTTGCATTATTTGGATAATTGCAAAAATTGCATCTGTTGTCGATCTACCTGGTCTGAATCAATGTTGATAGTCACCTATCTCTTCATTTACTCATTTTTAATGTCTCGAGTGTATTATTTTTGATATGATCTTATAGACATTATTCAACAAAAATATTCCTCTGTAATGACTGCTCTCTTGCATTATGCATTGGGTTTTTTATGCATTGGGTCTATCTTTGCTGGACTCTATTCTTTAGGCATTCGTTCTTCTTGCCATACAGTCAAAATCGGTTCATATATTCTTCTCTTTGTCATTTCGTCATTTGGAGATTAGGATACTTTAATAACATTGTGAATTACATGTTTATGTAAAAAAATCTGATGTGACATCCCATGACTTTCCCATTCACTGTTAGCTTTATTATAATAACTATAATTTAATATGTTTTAAAGTTTTAAAATTTTTAATTTTAAAAACGTTTGTTTGAATTTATTGGTTATTTTGTTTCCAAAGCCGCTTATATTCTTTTAAATGCAATAATTCCATTTATGTATTTTAATAGAAATTTAAGAAAAAAATTTCAAGTGTTGGGTATCTTTACACGCAGAAATAAAATCTCTTTCGATTGACACTATTTTCATTTTTAACTATTACAATGGAAAAAAGTATGGCGCCTTAGAAGTTTTGTTTCTTTAAAAACATTAAGTAAAAATGAACGGATTTTAACTATAATCTAATCACCTCTTAAGACGGTTTTCAACTAACCTGCCAAATTTCAAGTCAATCGGTCCATGCGTTTTTCTGAAATCGTGGACGAAAAAACGGTCACACACATACACACACACATTTGAATAAAAAAAGCAGTATTTCACAAGTAAATCTAGTGAATAATATTAAAAGAAAATATGAAAAAAATCAATTTTATTTTTTTTGACCTTGTTCCATCAAATGGATCAAGTTGAAAATTTTACCGTATAATGAAGAGCAAAAAAGCAGATTTTTGGAAAAAACGACAAAAACTTTATTATTTTTTTTTAAAAAGGCGGTGGTTACAAAATTATAAAAAAATTATTATTTAACGTCCCTTGCTGATAATTATTACTAATAAAATTTTTGTTAAAAAATATTCAGTAGAATAGTTACAATAAAATAATTACCGAAAAATACGTTTTATTTAACTACGTCGTACCCCACGAGGTTTAAAAGCTAAAATTTTCAGAAAAACATTTTTTTAGTTAGAAATTGATATGAATTTTTAAAAATCGCTGGGGCAGATTTTACATGCTTATCCGGCTATACCCTTTGCACAAAAATAGTGGATTAATTTTTTTTAGTTGAATATGAGAGTAAATGTACAGAGAACACCAACATAATAAATCTGCAATAAAGCACTAATTGTAGTACATACTAAATCTTGCTGTCCGCAGCCAAAATCAGCCTTGGGCTATTTTATGACATGGATTCGTTAATAAATTTTGTCAATACAAGAAAATGGGTATACACAATGCAATGGAAAAGTAAATATCACCTGTTGGGCTGACGACGCAATCTTAATTGCCCGTAATAATCAAAATAGTTACATCTTTTAAAGAATTTTCTAACCTACCCAAAATATAAGCCTTTATTTAGATATTACGTAAGAAAATTTATTTGTCTACCCAGAAATCCCGTGAGCATTCTCTAAAATTAGTTTTTGACTACTGCAAATCTGGTACGATAGTCAAAAATGCATAATATGCGTTATAATAACTTATATTGTATAAACTTATCCTGTGTCCTGATGATGGTCCGATAAATTGAAACTGGTCGATACTAAGCATTTACTTGTTTTGGCGAAGAAGTACCGGCAACCTATAATCAGTTAAATTTCTTAAAGTTTTATAGTTCAATAATTTCCTTCATAAAATCGGAGAAAACTTCGAATAAAATAATTTTTATAAACATTGACATTGAAATATTGTATAGGTATCCTACCTATACAATACTGAAATGTTAATTTAGCAAATAAAACTTTATTCTCAGACCGATGCGATGCTCAGTTTCGCTTAATATTTTCATCTAAAATGAGCCTGCAGTACATCTTCAGCTAGAATTATCAATTTCTAATGCTCTGTAAATAAATAATCGTATTTCGTAAATTAAATTTTGTAATTTTATAACAAAATGACAAACTTTATTAATAATTTTCAATTTCTAATCGATAACTTTAGTTTGAAACTACTTATAAATAAAGGAATTTACAAAATTAAGATATTTTCATTTCGATATTCGCCGAAATTCTACTAGAGTACGCCCTTGTCCTATTATGTTTTCAATAAAGAAATAATGCCATTTTAATTAACTACATTTTACTTTATTATATATTTTTAGTATTTACGTTATAGTAATTTGTAGAGGTACACAATAGAATTGGAATTATTGGAATTTGCAGTAAAATTTATCTTTTTTTTGCATAATACTTACACCAACATTTGATTTTGATTTAAGATTTAGTTTGCAAGATTGGTAAAGAAAATTTGAAATCTTATCTTTTCTTCCCCGTCTCCTTTTTTTTGTCACAACCTTCTACCGATAGAGCTTGTTCGGTATGCCCAGGAGGTCATTTTTATAAAATGGTAAACAACGAATTTTATTTTCTTTTAATTAGACTGAACTTAAAAGAAATAAATTAAAAAAACATTTTATGAAACTATTTTGCTAATGAACAGAGATGGCGATGAATGGAAAAATTAAATGGGCTCCTAAATTATATTAAGTGTTTAATAAGCGTCGCTGATTACAATAACACGGTGATTGGTGAAAGTAGATTGGTGAAAGTTAATATAAATTAAGAACCATAGTAGTTGATGTTAACGCAATAGGTTTTATTAACAAATAATTTTGATACACAATAAAATATTTAGTTTCAAGGTTTCTTTCCAAAATTGGTTAGAAGAGACAAAATTTTGTTTGGGCGTTTTGTACAGTATCCCTTGCTTTACAATACGGGCCGTATGTTTAGGATCTTGATCATATTGAAAGTAATAATTGCCGTCTAAACCTAAATTGTTGCAAATTCTTGTTTAAAATATTCATGTATTGTAGTTTATCCATTATTCCATGCACGAAAGCAAGTTTTCCAATCGTAGAGGCTGCCATGCAACCTCTAATCATTATATGGAGCCACCTCCACGCTTTACTGTTGATTGTAGATTTTTCAAGTTCAATTCGGTATTTTATTTCCGATACCTTATACTTTTACCATCTGACTGAAAGATATTGAATTTACTTTCGCCCAAAAATATTATGGTTCATAAAAAATTTCATCCTTTAATACATAATCCTTTGCAAAATGGAATTGTTTTATGCGGTGACGATTATTTATAAATGCTTTATTTATAGCTAATTGGCCATTAAACCCAATTTTTCTTAAAGTCCATCGACAAGTTTCAGGACTTACTGGCTGATTAAAATTTTTTTTCGCCAAACGCACTAATTTCACAGCACCATTATATGAACTTTTCCTTATTTCTCTCGAATGTCATGTGTCTAATTTATTGCGAGTGGTGTTGTTGGTTTTAAATTTGTTTATAATGGATTGCATCGTAACTTGACTCCTACCAATTAGAACTGAAAATTGTAAGTATGATTTTGCTTCCTTATGTCACTCGACTATTAAATTATCTTCTTAAATAGTACTTTCGCTTTTATTACGGCCCATTTTGTCTTAGGTTGTTAGAACAAGAATGAAATTCGATTAAAATAGTATGTAATATAAATTTCCAATAACAGGTACAGACAATTCCCCGACCATATTAGAGTAGCTACCCAACTAATTCAAATGCAAAAGAAGGGGTACGAATACTTATGAGACGTACAGTGACTCAAATTGAAGTCCGGACAGTCCTATGTTATCAATGTAAATTGTACCTTTTGTAGACTTTACTTCTCATACAAAAATTTTTTCTTGCAAATTTCATTCTTTTTATTTTCGCCTATGAAAATTTTTATTTTGACTCATCAGTTTTGAGTAACAGTGACTGCAAAATCTTTAACTAAATTAACATTACTTTTATGGTATCTTTATTAAAATTTTGGGAGCGTTAAGATTCCCGGATCGCGATTTTACCATTTTTGAAGTGGATTATGAAAGATGAGGGTCCCAATAGCATATAAAAAAATAAAATTGCGGAATATTCACACAATTTTGAAAAAACGGCTTTAAAGTTAATTTGGAATGCAATTTTATCATTGGCTCTTTTCAACTGTAACCCCGCCTCCAAAATTGAAAGAGGCTGTGGCGACAGTAAATTTACCGGTAAATTTAAAATTAAGAATCTCGGTTTTCACGACGAATTATGATAGATAATGGTGTAATTAGCTAATAAAAAATTAAATTTGTGATCGGACAACAAATTTTCGAAAAAATCACTTTTGTGTGAATTCGTTTCGAGGTGGTTGCACTGTCAAAACCTATTCTCACCCGCCCTCGCCCTCCGGGGCTCGTACGGGCTCCGAACGGTTTTGACACGTGCTAAACTCATTAAAACATCCCTTAAGCGGCTCCAACTCGAAAATTTTGAAAGTTGACGCGACGGATCTCTGAGAGCGACTGGTATCACCCACCACTAGTCACTGTCGACCCAGGCACAGCACACGTACCGCCAACAGAATAAATGATACCTTTTCATTTTAATACACTTACATGTATTTCTTATGGGAAAATTGCAATTTTCAAAATTAAATTGTGGCCTTATTACAACTCCGACAAGATTGATCCTCACCTTAAAGAGCTTGTATTTTGTGTTCTTTCGTTTGGTATAGCCATTTCTATAGGGAAAAGTGTATTTACGATTCCGGTATTTTAACTCTAGCCAAAATTTTACGGAGACTTTTGTATAATGTATAAAAATGTATACTATAAGTAAAAAAGTATCTATATATCTATATATTTCGGGCTTCCTTATGTAAGGCTACAACCAAGGTTGTTTACCCGTCTCCTCAAAAGGGTACTCTAGCAATTAATATCTCAAAGATGTTGCAAGCATCTTGTGAGAGGACCACCGTCTTTACGTGCCTTCCGAAGCACGGAGACGGCATTACAAAGTGAACTCTGTCCGGATGCGAACCGGGGAGTTCTACCTTATTCAACCATGCCAAAGACCGTCTCTAAGTAAAAAAGTAAAAAATAAAATGTTTTCATGAAAAAATGTCTAATAAGTGTAAAAGTGATTATGATATGATAAAAAGTCTTCAAATAAATTGCCGTGAATAAAGTCCATGTGAGTCGCCTGTATACCATATTTGAAGAGCAATACTTTCAAAGTGCAACATATCCATCAAACCTAAAGTTAAGTAAATGAAGATTTTGTGTAACTTTATTATTTGCAACAATAATGTGACGATTCTTTTTTTGTTTGACGCATAATTGCATTGTTGTATTAATATGCTTAAAATTAGAAATCGTTGGCTTTTAGTATTTTATAAATCCACTTAAAATTTAGATATGTTGCATTTTGAAACAAGAATTTGATACGATAATACTATATAACTGCAATATAATGGTAATAAATTATATGTAGAGCTTTCGTATATTTTTCTTGTTTTTCCATTTTCTAACCTAGAAACACTACTACTTCTTCTTTTTTTAGTGCTACGTTCTTTCATATTGTCTGGAACCAAAACACCTTCTTCGTCAATATCCATTCTATTAGATTTAGGTAATCATAAACCGGAATCAGTATAATATGAAAAGTATAAAACAAAGAACTACACAAACACTTATAACCACGTAATGCCGCGTAAAAAAACCCACAAGAAATTCTGTATAAATAGATATGTTGCAGTTTGATGTGTCACAAATTTGGATATGTTGCACTTTGAAAGAATCAATACATTTTGACCAACTAGTTTAGCTGGGAATATTGTGTTTTGTTAGCGTTATGTTTTAACATTCGATAAAGGTTTATAACAGCATAGGAACGCCACTTACATATAGAAAAAATTTTTAGTTTGGTGAATATGTTGCGTTTTGAAAGTATTGCTCCTCATTTATGAACACATTTTATTAGGCATTTGTTTTCTTCAAATTTTTTGGTATAATTTTGATATGCAAACGTAGCTATATAATTAATTTGGGTTAGTAATTTTCAGTATAATATAGTATGTAAGTTACGGCTCGGGTATAAATATTCGTACTTATGAGAGTCACTGTACATTATATGTGTACATTTCTTTAAAATATAAATTAATTATTCCGTGATTTAGAAGTGTATGTTAATTTTTGTGAGGCACTGTATGTTAATGATAAAAAACATAAAAATAAAACATATTAAATGACTGGATAGTGCCGATCGGAACTCGGGAAGACCGCAACCGCTATATCCTGTTCTACTACATTGTATAAACCGGAGCTTACTTAATATATTATTATTATGAATATTAAATTTTCGTAACACTTTTTCATATCAAAATTTGCGTTTGAAAGTTTCTGCCATTGGTGCACTTATCTAACAATTACGTATATAAAATATTCATTTTATATACAGTGGCTCAATAAATTATTCATCCACTACTGAAAACTTAATATTTATTGAAATATTTTGTCAAAAAAAACTCCAATTTCTTTTATTTAATTTTTAATATATTAAGTAATACTTTGTAATCGATAATATAAAGAAAATATTTCAGAAAAATTTTTTGAGAAGGCACAATTCTAAGAAATAGAACGTAATGACGTAAATGCATGCTCAACAATTATTCATCCACAAACATATTAGACCTTAGTTATCAAGTTTCTACAATGTAATACTTTATTATTCCTTTATAATGATTTAGACAATTGCTTAGAAGCATAATAAACAAGAATTACTTGCATGAAATAATTCTACTTCGTATTTTTACTTACAAATTATTGCAATAACTTCTACAAATAATGGCGAATTATATTTATTTAATTTTTAACAGATTAAAGCATTCTTTGCAATAAATATAAACAAAAAAATATTGAAAAAAAAAATTAATTAAAAAACACTAATCTAATAAACAAAACAAAACGAAGTAAAACAATGCCAATCAATTATTCATCCACTACTAGAAGGCTTGCTTTTATTTATTTTAACCTGATAACTAACGTCTAATATGCTTGTGGATGAATAATTGTTGAGCATACATTTACGTCATGACATTCTATTTCTTAGAATTGTGCCTTCTCAAGAAATTTTTCTGAAATATTTTCTTTATTATTATCGATTACAAAGTATTACTTAATATATTAAAAATTAAATAAAAGTAATTGGAGTTTTTTTTAACAAAATATTTCAATAAATATTAAGTTTTCAGTAGTGGATGAATAATTTATTGAGCCACTGTATTTCCAGTTTCACGTTAGGATTTTCTTTAAGACACCAATTTTAGCACTAGTTTCCTTTCTTCAATTGTTGATTAGCTTTGTTTACGGCCTATTGTCACATAATAGTAAATAAAACCCAACTAATGTACTTGATTTTGTTTTGATTTATTGCTGAATGAGCAACTGCATAAGTAATAATCAAAATTGCAACTTTTTATACTCTGAAATCGTACTTACTAACGCGTATTATGTTACTGTACGAATAATACAGTGACTAAAAAGTCTCCGTACGACACTATTCTAACAATTTAAATTACAATTACTCCGTTTTTACCATTATTTTGTTATGAAATATGATAAAATATAAATATTGACATTCATGCTTAGTTTTAAGAAAATTTTAAAAATTTACTAAAATCCGTCTGTAAGCAAGAAAAATTTAAACAAACTGCCATAATCTGTCTATAAAAAGTCTCCGTACGATGATGCATATAGAAAATGTTTCCCTTTGTAGACGCACGATAAGCACTTTTATTTTTAAATTGCAACGTTTTACAATACATTGCAATGTTACTATTACATTACGCAATTAATTTTTTTAGGTTTTAGTTACGGTGACCGTGTTTCAAGGGCAATAACAAAAATAAGCAAAGAAATTTTCTTCGAGGTGCGACAAACAATAATTAAATTGTATTGTGAAGGCATATCAATGCGCGAGATCGGGAAAATTATCGGGAAACCTAATTTAAGTGTTCAATACATCATTAAAAATTATGAAAACAAAGGTTTCTTGAAAAGTAAGCCCTTTTCTGGACGCCCCAAGATACTAAATAATATTATGAATCGTGCTATTATATGCGAAGTGAAGAAAAACCCCAGAATAAGTGCTACAAAAATTGGGGATGAAGTACGTAATAAACTTTATATTAGTGTTTCGGACCAGACAATCAGAAATTTGCTCAGAAAAGACAATTTTAATGACCGGGTTGCTAGATGTAGCCTCTAATTTCAAAAGTTAATAAAAGTAAAAGATTCAAATTTGCAATAGAACACAGAAACAAAGAAAAAAAGATGAAAAAAGTTCTGAAATTGAGTGATTTTTACAGACGAGAGTAAGTTTAATATTTTCGGTTCTGATGGAAGAAAAAAATTGTGACGAAAATCAAACGAAGCGCTTAATATGAAAAACGTTATTCCCACAGTAAAACATGGTGGTAGAAGTGTTTTATTTTGGTGTCTATTGCAGCGTCGGGTGTGGGAAAATTATATTTTATTGATTCCATAATGGACAAGTGGGTATATTTAGATATTTTAAACACTAATTTAAAATACAGCCCAATCAATTAAGCTTTCTAAACAATTTTATCTTCCAACAAGACCAAGTTCGTATACATACGTCAATGATTGTTAAAGAATAGCTCCTTTATTATGTGCCCAAACAATTGCATTCACCTCCCCAAAGTCCCTACTTGAATCCCATCGAGCACCTGTGGGATGAATTAAACCGCAGAATTCGTAAACACGATATTACGAACAAAAATACTCTTAAGAGGGTATTACAGGAAGAATGGGACAAAATTGGGTCAGATATGACAACAAATTTAGTGGAGTCAATGCCAAGACGTGTGGGGGCAGTGATTAAAGCTAAAGGGTTTTGTACAAAATATTAAATATTAACATAAACATTTCTATGCCTATTTTTAAGTACCGTACGGAGACTTTTAGTAGATTTTTTTAGATAGATTATGGCAGTTTGTTTACATTTTCTTTCTTACGAACGGATTTTCGTAAATTGTTTAAAAAATTTTTTTAAACTAATGCGTGAATGTACATATTTATATTTTATCAAATTTCATAAAAAAAATAATATTAAAAAACGGAGTAATTGTCATTTAAATTGCTAGAATGGTATCGTACGGAGACTTTTTTAGTCACTGTACCTTGTTTTATCATTTTGTTTGTGTTTCATTGTTTGTGTTTCGTTGTGTTCATTTGTGTTATCATTTTGTTTTTCTTATTTCTACGAATGCAAATCAAGTTTTTTAGTTATTTTTACTTGATGATATCAATTCTAATGTATCGGTGCTTACATAATGAAATTGAAATAAAAAAAATTGAAAAGGTATTAGTAAGAAGTTTTGTAAGATTTTGAATACAGTAGAATCCGGATATAACGACCTTCAAAGGACCGGCGATACTATGTCGTACTAACCGGATAACGTACAAAACGGATTATTTCTTAAGTACATACCTAACTATGAAACCTAACTTGAGTAAACATTTTCGTCGTTAAAACCGGTTAGTCGTTATAAGCGAAGTCGCTATATATGAACTCTACTGTATTTTCTATGGTGTACGAATAAGTTATTGAGCCACTGTATGTAAATTTTGTAAATTTATTTTATTTAGAAAGAATGTTGGGATTCCCCTAATTTGAAATGTGAAACTTAAAGCGTACCTAATGGTGTTTATGAGATCATAATATCGTATATCGTACCCTACATCAGTCAGAAATCAGACTTTTTACGCCAAGTTCAGTGTTGTATGTTGCGGTCTTTTGTTTTATAATCGAATTTTGCACTAATGGTTTAATATCGGTATTGAAAGTTAATTTAGTGTAATAACGATTCAATTTATAGTGTGTGAAATATGTATACTAAAATGAGGTAAATATTAGCTTTTTCAATTATTTTATTTGATTGAGCTTTTAACAAACAATGTATTACAGTTAATTTATTTTTCGGAAAATTATTTATTAATTCCGTACATAATTTATTCACGGAATAAATTTAACGATATCGTGAAAAAATTGAAAGCAATGTTCAATCAAGATAGTATTTATCGAAAAATTGTGGTTATTACGAAGACATAAATCTAAATGCATACATTTTTTAACTAATAATGACATAATGACGCCCACGTTAATCGTGCAATGATATTATTTTTTTCAGCAGTTGAATTGATTCCAAATTTCACTACAAATCTCCAAGTTAAAAAATATCATTGACTAAACTTTGTAATATAATTAACATTTAACAATTATTTTTGTTAATTTGTGATAGACAAAGTTATGAGCGAGTAAGTATCTGAAAGAAGTATTATCTACTTCCATTTCGATATTATTTCATGTTGAGGGCCACATTTAATGTGTGCGACGGGAGGGGGTGGTTGAAAAATTTCATATCTCCGCTACTAGCTAACAAATGATGAGACTTTAATGAGCACCTGAAAGATGTCTAATGATAAATTGGAAATATTTCTAGACAATTTTCTATTTCATTCCTACTGTTTGCATTTTCTTTCATGAATAAGTATAATAAACATTCAATTCTTTGTTTACACGGAAGATAAGTTTCTCAGAAATTCGTGTAAAAAACATGTAAAAGAAGATGGGTTTATAATAATAAAATTGGGGATACGTTCTATGTTATCCGAAAACCGTATAGCATCAAATCTAATCAGGATCAAGAATAACTTACTCAATTATTGATGCAATATTATATTATGTAAATGTCATACATACAGTGGCTCACCAAATTATTCATCTACTACATAAAACTTACAAATTATTGCAATAACTTCTACAAATAATAGCAAATTATATTAATTTAATTATTTACACCTTAAAGCATGCTTTGCAATTAATATAAACAAAAAAATACTGAAAAAAATTTAATTCAAAAACACTAATCTAATAAACAAAACAAAATTAAGTAAAACAATGCCAATCAATTATTCATCCACTACCAGAAGGCTTCTTTATTTATTTTTTTATTTTTTTTTATTTTTGCTTTTATTTAATAAATTAATACTTAGTAGGGTATCCCTTTGCAGCTATAACAGTTTTTGGGCGTCATGGCATGGATTCCTTAATTTCTAGTTGTGGATTCGTAAAGTGTTTGCCATTCTTCTAAAACAACGTTTTTCAAGGTTTCTTTTAAGAAAATAGGCCTCTGCCGTATTTTTCTTTCTAATTTCTGTCATAAATTTTCAATAGGATTGAGATCTGGTGACCAGGGAGGGGTTTTAAGCTGTTTTCTCACATAATAGAGCAACCATTCCCTTACAATATAGTAAGCGGAATGCTTCAGATCATTGTCATGCTGGAACTAAATGACGTTTTATAAGCCCAATTTATCGATACTAGATTTTATAATTTTTATTTAAAATAATCAGATATTGAAACTTGTCCATGGTAGCCTCGATGAATTGAAGTTTTTCAACTCCATTTGTAGCCTTGCACCCCAAACCATCACGTTTCCACCACCATGCTTTACAGTTGGGCAAAAACTTTCTTTGTTTAGCTGTGAATTCCGTTTTATCCACACTAAAAATAACTGTTTTCCAGAACTTGACACTTTCATTTACATATTGTTTCACACATTCAAGTCTTTTAACTTTAGATACAAATGATTTCTTGTGTGCAATTGTACTATTGTACCCTACTTTCCAAAGGACTGTACGGACAATTTTGGTAACAATGTGTTTACCGATAATATTTGAAACCTCTGTAGTTAATTTTGACACACTTGTTTTAGGAATACAGTTAATTTACTTAATAATATAATTCTTATTCTTTGGTGTCAGTATACACTTCCTCCCTCGATCGACTTTATTTGCAAGATTTC
Source organism: Lycocerus yunnanus (assembly GCA_036346125.1). Classification (NCBI taxonomy): domain Eukaryota; kingdom Metazoa; phylum Arthropoda; class Insecta; order Coleoptera; family Cantharidae; genus Lycocerus; species Lycocerus yunnanus. Next base: position 3,116,625 of record JARFIX010000002.1, read on the forward strand.
CTTCATTTTTAAATTTATTTATTATGTACTATACTGTACAATGGTTTCTGTTAACGATTTTACGATTTCTCGCATAGATTTTCCCTGACAAACCAATATAAGAATGAATTTTCTTTCTTCAATACTAGTTTCGCTTTCTTTGGGACTCATCTTAGCAAAATCCGAAGTAGAATTATTTAATGCAAGCAATTCTTGTTTATTATGCTTCTAAGCAATTGTCTACATCATTATAAAAAAAAAAATAAAGTATTACATTATAGAAACTTGATAACTAAGGTGCAATAGACTGGAAAAGTGTGACGTCACAAAATGGCCGGATGGGTAAAAACAAGTTATCTGGGTTATTTCTTCCCATAAGATTAACACGGTAGCTTTTGAGTGCGAACTTAATTAATTATTTTAAAGTTGTTACTGATGAAATTAGTGGAATTGAAATAACAGACAATAGTGTACAGTATTTATGTGAAATTCTCACTTTAATATTATTTAAAAACGTGATTGCACCCAGGACAATAACAATAAGGCATTTTTTAAAATTAATACTGTTAATAAACACTATACACACTATTGTCTGTTATTTCAATTCCACTAAATTGATCAGTAACACCTCGAAAATAATTAATTAAGTTCGCATTAAAAAGCTACCGTGTTAACCTTATGGGAAGAAATGACCCTGATAACTTGTTTTACCCATCAGCTGATCGCCGACCATTTTGTGACGTCAGTACTTTTCCAGTCTATATGCTTGTGGATGAATAATTGTTGAGCATGCATTTACGTCATTACGTTCTATTTCTTAGAATTGTGTCTTCCCAAGAAATTTTACTGAAATATTTTCTTTATATTATTAATTACAAAGTATTACTTAATATATTAAAAATTAAATAAAAGTAATTGAAAGTTTTTTTTAACAAAATATTTAAACAAATATTAAGTTTTCAGTAGTGGATGAATAATTTATAGAGCCACTGTATGTATGTGTAGGAAAGAGTTATCGAATAAGGGGGATTCCCCAGTAATTATTATGTTATCGTAGTGCGTAGAAATTTGTTTTTAATACCATGGCACCAAAGGCTTGAATTTATACTGGTCTATTAATGAAATATATTTATGTTACATATTTACGTAAATTTATAATGATGGCAAGGCAATGATTTGAATTTAGATTTTTTCTAATTATTTCAATAGCTTTTCTCAAAAATTGATAAACATAACAAGTGATATCTATCGATGTTAACTTCTTCCGTGGAATTGATCCTTTCTAAAACATAAATCTCCTTTATCTCCTTTGGCTAAATATCCAAACATTTCAAATATAATTAATCACCACGCGTAATTTAATTGAGATTATTTTTAATCTTTTCAAATTTTTTGGGATCTGGAGTAAGTATAACTCAAATTTTGTCAAAATTCTTAAAACCATCCAATACATCGCAACAGAACACTCGGGTCTCAATAGTGCCAACATTTACAAGAAACGTCTAAAACGTCTGAGTCACTATAAGTATAAAGTATAAAAACTGTTCTATTTGTTAGATAAGGGTAAGCACATGTACTGGAAGAAGTACGTACTTATGATGTATTTTTAAGAAAAGGACTGGTCAGAGCTGGTGCCTCAGCTAGTTTAATTCAGTTTAGTTTTGATCTTTTATACGGAACGATTTTGAAAACTAAAAGTTTAAAATAAAATCTTATCCAAAAGAAAGTCAAAGTAGATTTCGAGAGTCAAATTGACGTAAAAGAAGTTTTCATGGAAATTAGTACATAGTAAATAATAGAAAGAAACTTTTCCCAAGTTCCAAAGTATTGCTGCCCGCTTCTGTAATGAAGAATATGCCTCAATTTTACAATGAGCGCCTTAGAAATTATTATTGGCAAACAATGTAAAACATATGCTGACAAGATTAATGAAAAGCGAGTGGTTCGAGACGTACGGCGCAACTTCTTAGAGACCAAAGAGGTTAGTAAAGCACAACTACAACAACATTGCAGGAAAATCAGCTTTACGAGGACACTAAAGAACTATTGCATTGCCTTTCAATTGCAGACTGGTCAATAAGTCTTTGAAATCATTGATTTTTTATTTATCTAAACTTTAAACGCATTTTTCTCAAAACTACGTTTTTCAAATTGGTGTAAGCGATAACTCACAAAGTCATTAATTTTAATTTTAAACACATTTTAATAACAAAATTAATTTATACTAGGTATAAAGGTTCAACTCTATAAGTTTTAGAAAATAAATTATAAAAATTATGTTTTTATTGCAAAATAACTCAAAAATATTGGGTAGTATTCAAATAATTTTTGAAAGTGCATCGTTTCTTAATTTTTTTTTTTTTTATTTTGGTTCAAGCACATCATCATGAATGTTAATAATACTAAAAAATCTTTCTGTTGGCTTCAGATAAATATAGCGGACGCTAGAGCTTACGCCGTTTTACAACTTGTGTGACAGCGTTTCAGGAAGACAGTGCGCGAACTTCTTCATTTTTAATTATTTAAAAAAAATACATAGTAATAGTTAAAACTAAGCATAAACTATACTTAAAATTTTAAAAATATTATTCAAACCATGATGGTTAGCAAAGAAAATTTAGTAAAGAATTTTGTCAAGACAATGTAAGTCCGAGAAGATAAATTTCATGAATAAAATTGCGAATAACATTGAAACGCGTCACTCCATAAGGTTACTTTGAATCTATGTTTTAGGTGCTATCTACAATTTATATTTGATTTCGGGAGAATCTCTGGTCATCGATATAGTTTTTGTGATAAATTTTGCGGTAGAAGTATCATCTATCTTCTGAGATAGGTTGCAATGTTAAAATGCATAATTTATGACTGCAATTTGATTTTATCAATACAGACACAATTTTATATTTAACAGTTTAGACTATTAATTTTATCTGAGTAACGACTTGTCCTGACGATGTACACTGGGACAGCCTCGAAAAGCTGGCCAAAACCTCAAATAAACTTCGATTTAAACAAAAATTAGTTTACTGGGGTTTTCGAGGTCGCTGATTACGACATTAAGATCAACATTTGGCAAAAATTTATTTATCGAAAAAATTGCGAACGTGATGTGGGTTATAATTAAGAAACATGAATAATATACATGTGCATTATGTAAAATCTATTCGAAAATACTTGAAAAAAGCTAAAAACATATAAATCCTTAAGAAATTTGAAATTTTCGTTTAATATATTCTTTTTCTTCTACTTTTGGCTAGGGATAACCCTGTATGCCCAGATATGTTGACTTGTTTTACTTAACAGTAGCATCGGCGATATTCCGGAGCCACTGTCAGTACCGTGAGCATTACTTGCTTTACATCTGAAATAGCTTGCTAGGTTTGCCTCAGATGTGCCTGTTACCCTATTTTTTATTGTTAATGCTCCAAATTCGTTAACATAGGAGGACCACCGTCTTTACGTGCCTTCCGAACAACGGAGACGGCATTGCAAAGTGAGCTCTACCCGGATTCAAACCGGGGCGCCTTACATTAGCAGTTTATTGCGCTAACACCCAGGCCAATAACAGTTTCGTTTAATATATGATTCCACCTATTTGGTATTAATTCGAAAAAAATATTAAAAACTAACTTTAATCTACATCCCGATCCACCTTTTCGTTCGGATTGCACTTATTTGGCATTAACTCTAAAAAAATAGAATAATGATTAAAATTAAAATGAGGACATTATTATTTCTCGGAAAAATCGGCAACACAAAGAGTTTGTTATAAAATTTTAAAAATTTCAGAAGTTTTATTTTAAATTTCCCTAACCAAGTTTTTTGATTCACCTCTCTACGATTCATACGCCACCTCGTGTATCTCTTACCTATGTTTAGGCTTATAGATTTATCAATTAAAAGATTAATTTTTGACCAATCTACCTGCCCGCAGCAGCGGTAGAATTGTCATATAGGATTTTAGGGACCCTAGACCATCGGTGGAAAAGAAAATCGCTCCTTCAAAGAGTTTTAATAAGTAACTAAAATTATTACCAGCTAATTATGGCAGAGCTCGTAGGGCTATTTTAGCACAGGCTATTATGTCTCAGGTTTAATAACCTGAAAAATAACATAATTGTTAGGGATATTTTATTGTAGGGTTATTTTAGAACCGACTATTATGTCTTGGCTATTATGTGGGAAATATTTGGGCGGAGCTATTTTGTCGGGGTTATTTTGACAGATTTGTCAATATGTCTATATGTTACTTTTAATCTATTAGAAAATGGAAGTCTCTAAAATTATATGGTCTTCGTGAGGTTACCAAATGTAGCCAAATTTCAAGTGAATGAACATTACTTTTTTATTGAACTAATACAGAAATGTTTTCTACATACTTCCAGGAATTGAATCTATCTTGAAATTTTAAAATCTCACAATTCACTCTCGAGATATGAAATAATGTAATGATATGACCTTCCTATTCGAGGTTTGGATGCATCAATCATTTCTTTACCTGACCAATTAGTTAAAATTATCTTAATTGAATTTTCATTTTTCGAGGTTTTGGCCAGCTTTTCGAGGGTTCGTCCCACTGTGCGATATGATTAAAATACTCCCTGAACTAAATCGGCTGATTAAATAAATATATTAGCACACTGGAATAGTGTATTGTATTTCATGAGCTTGAGAGTGTGTTTTATCAGCCCCTAATTGTTTAATTATCTTTTAATATAATTGAATCGCTTGAAAACGATTATGATTTGGGATGACGACTCACAATCAGCCGAGAAAACCGGTTCAAGCCCGGACAAAGTTCAAACTGAATTTTATCAAACTACTGAGCGAGCTTGCTATGAAAACCTTTAAGGTCTTGACGCTTCTTACAGACAGCATACGATTGAGAGAGATAATTGAATCAATATTCTAAGTATACAGGGTAGTGAATCGATTCACCAGCAAGCATAGTACATCAAAATGCACATATCGTGCGGAAAACAGCATTTGTCAAATTAGCATTTAATAAAAAATGTAAAAATAAACTTTCTCAAAACCTTTTTTTATATTTTCTCTTTGCACTGCCGAATCTTCTGGAACCTTATCATCGGCCATTTATTATCGTAAAGGTTTAGACATGTACATACATATTAGGTGATTAACTAAACGATTGCTGAGTAACAAACAAATTTAAAATTTTGAATTGTAAATATGTGAATTCTATGTCACTTTCGCTTTGTGAAAAACGATTTCAAAATTTTTGAAATTAGTTAAGCCGAATTAATTACGAATAATGTAATATTATACCTATTACTAGCACATTAATTTGTATTAAGTTTAATTTTGACGCGAATTAGTACAACATCAAGTATGCGCCTCATGTAAGTATTATAGATAATCTATATTTTATAATGTAAAATAAGTAATAATAATATGTAAATTTTTAGGTTACATTAGGTAACAATCGATCAGTCTACGTTCATGCAAGAAATACAGCAATTTCTTTAATATAGGTATTATTTTATAAGATCTAATATTTATTCTATCAACCGTTTCCAACAAAAATTTGCTCATTTTATTAAATCCTGCATCCAGAAAATTAATGTAATAACAAGTTTTCAGTATTAATACTAAATTATGTAGTATTAATTGGTATATACGTTTATACAATACGCCGCCAACGGGATTATGAACTTACAGAGCCGTCTTTAGAAACACCATCAAATGAAAAACTGGTAAACAAAATTGCAAATTTCTGAAAGCCTTATTGTATAAACGCAGCCATGATCATGACTGTTCAATTTCGGTGTCGGTTGGAATCTTAATATGCGATTTTTATATTTGTTAATTAATTAAATTTATTACTCAATTAAAGATTACTGATTGGTTTATCGTATTTCAATTCTGATATTTTATTTACCACGTTTACATGCAGCCGTTAGTTCGATCTAACTCAGTTCGACCTGGTGAGTTCTTTCATGTATACACTCAGGTAAAGCGACCTAATCCGCTGAATCGACCTTAGTGAGATCGAGCGAAATACATGGACTACTGGCTTAAGTCGATCTTAAACTTGAATGTGCAGTGTTGCCATCCACATGAGATATTTTAGGTTAGTTTTAAGTTAACACGATAACATGATTAAATTGTCAACACAAAGTTTAAGTTGGGAACTTTGCTTCTAGAGATTGCTTAAAAGATGGCCAGTGTCGTATTAGCTGTATCCGGTCAAGTTGTAATTGTCACAGTTGTTATTAATTACACACTATTGATTACTCTACTCCATCATAGACCCATTTTCCTTTTCAGTTTTGTTATAATTTGCTTTTAGAAGGGGTTGGACTACTTTCGTTAGGGTGAATTTTTCAGTCTCTGATGATGGGTTCTCGTTTGTTTTATAATAATAATTGCTTTGACATACGGAACTCTGAGATCGCTATGTAAAATCCGATTACTTACTACCAGGATACGTTTGTTATCATGCGTAGAGTTTTTGAGTGGTTTCTATGTTGGAAGAACTGGAGCAACTCTACAGTTCAATTCCGTATGTCCATATCGGTACAAGGATCTTCTTTATAGAGAAGAATCTTGTTTTGAAGTGATAGGTGAGACGATTTGCCAAGTAACCAATACATTTTTTTTGTTCTGAGATAGAAAAATTTTAAATAAAAAATTTTGAAATGTTATACATACGTATGTGTTGACTTTGTTTCATTAACTTTGATTTGCTATTTAGTCATCCACTTACAGCTACGATTTAAATGTTCTTGAATAGGACGTGTTGCGGTTTCAGGATTTTCACATAATATTACATAATGGTGTACTAATCTGTTTAATAAAGGTAATGCCATTTTAAACAATTAAAGGATACAGTCATTAGTGTAATTCTTACTATTTTCACAGAACAATATAATGAGATAGATAAAGCGGCTATCGCCAACAAGGTAAAAATTGTCTGAAAATAAAGCTATAAAAACCAAAAACCAAAAGACCACAAACGAGAAGAAAAAATTAGAAAAATCAACAGTGTCAAATACAAAGAGAAAAAGTTACTAATGACGTAAATAAAAAACTAAGTAAATACAAAATGACTACAAAACCTACGAACAAACGAAAAAGTAGAGAATTAAATTTTTTTTCAAACGAAACCCGATTTTATATTTAGATTTTGTTTTTATGTTTATTTTTTAGTTAAATATTTAGCTAAAAATAAATAGTTTCTCAAAATGAAAAAAGTGTTTTTTATAATTAGCCGTATCCATATTTCAGTGTCAATAGCAATATATAGAAACCCACTTAACATATTCAGAAAAGAATAGGTTAATAATTAATTCAAGTTAAATATTGGAAAGCTTTGATTGATTTTTTTAAATCTATTTAAAATTTTACAAAATTTATTCAATGATTATTACCAAATCAGAACAAAAACTAAAACTAACAGCATAACGCCTATAACTAATGTGAACTAACTATTTCTTCGTACTACAAAATTACTAGCCAAGTTATACATTATTATTGACGTTGAATATGTATTTTTATAATATTTTCCTTAGATTTTTTAGTGGATAATATTATCTTTGGGATAAATATTGTGGGAAATGTAGAATCGCAGTTCACATAACCTTTTATTTAATTTAAATGGAAAGTTATCTAACATTACATATTTTCGTTCTTATGAGGAAACAACTTTCCACTCTGTGTTTTTTCAATATTTTTATGCAAATACATTTTTAATTACTTATTAAAACTGAAATTAGAACTTTTAAAGCTTTCCTGAACAATTTGACTTTTGTAGGTTACGACGTATTGTAAATACGCCATCGATACACGGTCGCTGGTTTAATTCTAAGCCTATCTCATTAAAATTAATAATAAGCTAAAATTGACCAAGCTTATCAAAACTTAACAATTTTCTTAAAACAATGCAAATTACTGCCAATTTACGTAGTATAGCAAATAGAAATAATGTAATTTGTATTGAAAAAAATTGACATTTCCTGCTCCCTTTGGAAAAAGTCCTACGGGTCGTTATATGTATTTACATTGAACAATTAAATACTATACGGCAAAATAGTTGACTGCGAAACGGCGACGACGAGAGGTTCTATTCCCCTTTTTATATCGCCAAAGGTTTTTTAATATAAGGAGATGCTATAATCTAAAGCAAACAAGTTCCACATGGTGAGGCCAATCCACTTGAATTGAAGTTAAGAAATCAAAAGAAATACATGGAATGTAATCGAAAAATGTTTTAAAAGTTTAAAAGAATTGAATATTTTACAAGGTTAAAGCTTAAAATATTGCCGTAGATGTAAAACAAATCGAGGGAGTAACGAAAAATTGAACTGATATCATTTTAGGCTTAACATGCAAATTAAAAAAATTATTACAAAGTTGCCTGTGAGTCAGATAGTAAATGTATTAATAAAACCAAAATTTACATTTTTAAAGTTTACCGAAACACCGCATTCGTTTTTATATTTTTAACAAAAATATCATCATGAATGTTATTACAGTGTGATATAATCAGTGATAATGTCACGTCGTTCAGACTTAATTCGAGATGTTTTATAGGAAATGCAATAAAATCAGGAGTTTCAATTCAATTACATCTTGTATTACTTGCCATAAATACCTTGAATTTACACATACTATGTATGTACGTAAGCAATCGTGTAAGTATAAAAAATTGCTTATTTTTTTGTCCAGAGTGTATACTATGTTTACCTAGTAGGTGTAATAAAAGTGAATATCGAAAAAGTTTGAACTTTTTTTAATTTTGCTGAAATTTTGTCTCCAATTAAAATGACAGCTTCTTAAATGAGATCACCTTTAACTGTGGGTTACCATAATGGATTTGATTACAAAAATGTGGTAACATTAGTTTAATTTTTCTCAAGTTTATTTTAGGGCGAGCTATTTCTCACAGCTTAATTATGAAAGAATAACAATGCAGTAAATTTTTGACTTGGGATAAAAATAAAGAAGTATTTTTAACTTTCAACTTGCGTTGGGTATTTAAATATAAAATTTTAATTGAAATATGAATAACCGAAGTATTATTTGGAATCGATTTATCTTTAACCAAGTTGCTAATTAAACATTACTTAGTTGAAATGGTATAAATTATACAAAAAAGAATTAATTTTGATTGTTTTATTAGGGCTACACGGTTAAAATTTTATAAAAGTTGAGTTGTTGATGTAAATCAGAAGTTTTAATTTTGTTTTAGCGGAACAATTTTATCAGTACTAAATTACAGTGTAAATTAATAAAAATAGTGTTTATAAAGACAATGAAATTGGAATGATTTAAGTTAAATTAAAGGAAGAAGTGGTGACTAATTTAAACCTATGTAGGTATAACGAGATTTGTACAAAAAGAGAGCGTCTATTAATTAATATTTGATAAGTGAAATATTTAATCAATTTTAGCGTTAAATGCATGATATGGTGGTGGAAAATTAATTAAATTTTGCGTGTCGCAAAGACAACTGTCTTATGTTATCGTTTCGATTAGAATGTTCGATGTTTGGTAATTGTTTGGAAAATCAACATGACAGGGTGCGTTGTTGGTGATTGAGTGTATTCGTAGAGGGAGCTAATTCAAATTATAAATATGCAGTGTTCTCATAAGGTGGTTAATAACATGTGCCTACTTGTTGGAAGAAGAAAAATATATTTGCCGCTTAAGGATCCCCGGGTGGCGACGGTGGCTGGCGTCGCGGCTCTTGGCAGATCTCTATGACAACGAGATTTGCTTCACGCAGGTGCCAAGCCAGCCCCTATATATCCAATTCTCTTTAGATGGAAATTCAGTTTTGTACAACTTCCTTTTCGAGGAAGTTTAATATGTACGATATTTACCGCCAAATTTAATTTTCTCTTTCCATATTTTCTATCATGACTTTAGAAAATTCTAATTTCCCAAACCGTTAAAAGTATTTTATTTGCAAATTAATTTTTACGGATTTTTATTACTAAAAATTAAATATGAACATTACAGCGACTACTTGTAACTTTCGCTCAAATAAACAATTAATTAAAACTTAATTGAATTCACATATCGATCGTAAATTTAATTGGTGTATAAATTAGTGGGTGAAAAAGCGACAGGACGTTATGTTCATGAGACCGTTAATACTTTTCCAGCTCTTAGAGCTGTTAACTTTAACCTGGTCGCAATTAGTAGAACCTGAACGAAAGTTAATTCGAATTAACGGAGACATTATTCTTGGTGGAATTTTTCCTATGCATGAACAAATTAGCGGAAGACCAGATTTTCCATGCGGTGCGGTTAAGGAAGAAAAAGGCATGCAGCGACTGGAAGCGATGCTTTATGCAATTGACGAAATAAACAACAGCCCCGATTTACTACCAAATGTCACCCTCGGTGCATTAATTATAGACTCTTGTAGCAGCGACACTTATGCATTAGAACAATCTATGGAGTTCGTAAGATCCTACATGAATCAGGTAATTAATTTTATTATATTTCAGTTATAAGGGTGTTTAATTTGCTTTAAATAATAAAATTAAACTTGGCATTTAAAGCATTAATAAACTATGATTTCACGGATCGTCAATTTTTAAAAAGTGAAAAACTTCAAAAACTAGAAGGTAAATTAACCAAATCACATACTTTTTAGTAAAAGAAACTAATTTTGGTTAATAGCTATGCACGATTTTCTCAAAATATTCTTTTATTAAGTTAAACAAAAATTTTTTTCGGTGGAAAATCTTTAAATTTCTAAAAGACGATAAACATTTTTCCGCGACGTGTGGTGTTATCCAGATAACACGTCTTCCCCAAGATATTCTTATATATTTATTGTAAACTTTTATCTACTTTATTTAAATGATTTCTATATAAATAATAACTTAAAGCTTTTCTTAAAAAAAAAATCTTGTGTCGGTTATATAAAAATTTGATTACCTACTTACCTGTGTCATAACTTTATGAAAGGGCATTTTACCGGTCAATTATTTAAGCGTAATTTATGTAGGGTGCAACGGCACCCTAAAAATATACACGTAATAAATTTTGCGTGACAGATATTATGGGTTAGTGAAGTGACAAATTAACCAGTACTAACAAAATTTGTAATTTTTACTTAATCTTAAACATATTTTTCGAGATTTTCTATGTTGCCAAATTTTTGTTCGCTTATGTCGATTTTAATTTCACTCAACATTGTACTTATTATTTTTCCTTTATTGAAATCACAAATCGGACGTCAAAATTATCGATTTATTACTGTTTTAAGTGGCAATTAAAAAGAAATTTAAGTTTTCTTAATACGAAATCTTCAATAGCCGATACTTTGTTTACTTTTATTCCATAAAGTTCACGCTTCTCGCTAAAAAACGAAAAAGTAAAATAAAGTTAAAAATACTACTATGTATTTGAGTCGAATGCCGTAATAAATTGCTTCATCTATATTTCGCAACTGAAGAGACGATAGGAATTATAGAATGATACTACGAGAGCTCCACCAAAATATGGCTATTATATTCGTATGGTCCCATTGGGATTCGAATCCAGATTTGTGTTTCGTTCTATAAATAACCGTCTATCGTGATCTATTATTAGTGTTTACAAAAAAATTATTAAAATTGCAAAATAACAAGAGGGAGCAATTAATAACTCCCACGGGTTTAATTTTTCAATAAAATTTCCTTTAATTACGAATATGCTTTAAATACGTAATTTTTACATCAGTTTCAAGTAAATTAAGTAAATTAAATAATTTGGTAGTATAATTGAAATGTATTGAATTATTGATCGTGTATGTATTGACTTGCAAGTAGTTAAAAATAAAACCATATCAATTATTTCAGGATTTTTAAATATTAAAATATCTGAAGTGGAAATTTGGCGTTTTTGAAGGTCCTTTCCGATTTTATGTAATTACAAAAAAATTGAATTAGGTTCTTATATTTTCGTAATATCCTACACTTTATTTGGTAAGAGTTTCTTTTTCTTATTTCGTGGGTTAAACCATTTTATTTCTTGTGAATCACAACATCCATGACTTGTAACCACACTGTTGTTAATTCAATTTTTAACCAATAAAACACCCTTGTAATGCAATAAATTTTCAGACTTCCCTAAAGGATAATAATTTTTAAACGAATATTTTCCACAAATTCAGTTTAATTTCTTCTCCCGACGGTACCGTGTGATGGTGCTGCCATTTGCACTTTTATAAGTGAAAAGTTGGTTAATTTTGTTGTTATTAACAAAAAAAAACAAATTTCACTCAATCAGGGTGAATGTAATTGCTGGATTAAAATTTAATAAAATTGATCATTATGCAATAACTTAATCAATTATTTCTTTCGGTATTAGAATTTTCAACACAAAAATATAAAATATTCAAATGTATCGAGGTATAGTTAACTTAAATTAGTACAGCAAAAAACATATCAAGTAAATTACAGCAATTTGAAAGGTTAGTAGAATAAATAATAGAAAATAGGGTAAAATGTAGGTAGTTCGTTATCGTGATCGTACTAATGTACATTTATAACATTTTAATAATCATAATATTTTTTCTAACACAGTAAAAGTTACAAGTTTTAATTATTAATCGAACAATGCAACAAAGTTGTATTCTGAGTTATTTTTAGCAAACGCATATTTAATTATTAATTAAATCAAAAACAAAAATTGTAATATTTATTCTCAAAAAGTAACTGAAAATCATAATTAATTTAATTGCAAATTATTTCTTTAAGCCAACTAAAAGTATAAAAAAAATAAAATTTAATTAAACTATTAAAATTATGAATTATTAAAAGGGGGAGGGTGAACTAATCAAATAATTAGATAAGAAACAATAACTTACGAGTTTCGCCTTTATTGGGTTTCTCAGGTAAGCTAACCGACGAATAAAATTATTTTCTAATTTTTTCTTGAATTTCCCCACTTTAATAATTCATAATTTATAAATTTAAATTAAATTTTTATTGTTTTGGAATGCAGCTAATTTTATAATAATAGATACGTGCAATAGAAACAATCACTTGAAATATATAATTATACTATATGCAAACAAGGAATAATATGAAAATTTCTGAAAGTTCCGAAACTTTAGTTACTATTTCAGCAAATTTGTTAAAAAAGTTTTACCGAAATGATCAATTTAGCTGCATTTTATATTTTTCGTAAACCTTTTTTTTATTCAAATGACATTTTTAAAAATAGGGTCTTCTTATAATATGCGGGTTTGTCTTATTTGCGTGCAAATATGACAGTTAAAAAAGTAGCTTTGTTAATTTTAAATTTGAAAAGTAACTACCCTCGTTAATTAGATTTTCTTGCATGCGCTAACCAAATGTTAGAGCATTGCAATCTCCGTCAATAAATTATCCAATTAATTATGATTGATTTGAAAAGCATCACTAAAATGAACGTGGACAATATTTTTAAATAAAACATTACTTTTGTTGCCATTTGAAAAATTTTAAATCCCAAATGCATTGCTATTCCCTGACAAAGAAAAACTTTCCAATTAAGTTTTCTTTTTTCCAGAATTGTCAAAACATAAGTTGTATTACCTCAAATTAGTTTTCTTCCTAATAGTTTCACTGTGTTTGAAGTCTAGCAAAGTAAATATTTAATCAAACCCCACCTAATCCCAAAATATCAAATGTAACACTTAGTACTACGCAGAAGGAATGGTTTCTCGAATAAATGAATTAATTTTACCCTAATTGTCGTATCTCCTTGGTTAAGTTTATTTTTGCAATTAAAACTCAAGGTTTTTAAACGTCGACAAATAAACAAATGAATTTAACGTATTATTTCCAAATTTAAACATAAATTTAAGGGATTCCGGCGAAAAAGTTTTTAATTGATTTTTCCTTGTTTTTCTCCCAGTTTCAGAGAAACGTGCATTTTTAAGGGGAACACGTAATCTAATTAATTTAATAATGCATTGATTAAAATTCAATCATCGAAATGAATTTTTTATAATACACTATTTATGTATTAATTTTCCTATCAATCGCGGGAACTTCTAACTAAAATTATAGTAACACGAACATATTAATGATTTTTAAACCTAATTAAAATATTGAGGAAAACTTAATTTATAATAAAATATGAGATACTACATTAAGAAATAGTTTTTGGACATGGCTGTATTTTGTATGCATTCACCTCCCCCGTTTTTCATTTCCGTTGTTTCATCTTTAAACGTACGTTTAGTTATTAAAAAAATTATACAAGAAATCCATAAAATTTTTTTTATCCTACTTGTATATTTATTTTTAACAATTTGAAATGCTAATTTGAAGGCGGAGAATTGAGTAAGTAATACTTTTGTCAGATATATTTACGTTTCAAAAAGATTCTTCACGATTTCTTTTTTTGATCCCTTCTCTGTCATTAACTTACTGTGATTCCTCTAAATTACCAATCATTTTTTCACTTAAATGTTTATTTTGAAAGTTGGATAATATTAAAAGAAAAAGGAAACACATTATTTTTAGTGACTTATAATCGTCCAAATAAAAAGCAGTCAGTACATTATTGAGTTAACTTTTGTTTCGTGTAGTTCGAAGCAGATTTATTAAACGAGTATTAATTTATTTTTCCCATTTACAAGTTCATAAAATATTTATTTTGATATTTACGTTCTTCCGTTTGATTCCTTTCGCTTTTAGCTTTTAATGTTGTAAAATGTTGCTTTCATGTCGCAAATGTATCTTCGGTCGATGTTTTTATAAATTGTTCGTGTATCATGATCATGATAGATGGCCACTTTGAGATTTTTTATTATTTACAAATTACTTTAAAGCGTCAGATTGAATCCAAATAAAAAAAAGTGTTTTTTTAACTATTTACATTGTATTCGGTTGCCATGGCATGAAAATGGTAGGTGACCGGGTGGTTACAGTCCGGCTAAAATATCGGAGAATACTAAATAACACTGATGCTAATGGAACTTTGCACACGGGCCACTCGGAAAAACTAGTAAGCAACAAAATTGCCATCCATGAAAAGAACGAAATTTTGTTGGCTAAATTTTATATATATAAAATTCTGCTGCTGGAAAAATTACTAATCCAGACCCTTAGTTTTCTTTTGTTAAAATTTATATTCTAAAATTATTTTAAAATTTATTTGCAAGTTCTACATTATAATATATTCTTACACATAGCTTTCATAATTTATATTTAATGTGAAGACGTTAGAAAATCAATGAAATAGTCATAAATTTACAATTTCAAATATCAATAACGTTTATTGAATTATTAACATCGTTGGTTTAGTAGCAGCAAATCTTTAGAGTTGTTCATCAATAATGTTGAATTAACATGTTAAAACGTTGCAAAAGTTTCTTTTTAGAAAAACTTTTAGCAGCGCTAAAAGTATTACTTTAACAATGGTTTAAGATAGTTTGCTAATAAAAATGGTTAATAGCGGGGGATTATTTTTTAACTAATTTTTTAGCTTGTGAATTCCTTACACAAACAACGATCGAGTAGTTTATTGATCGGGTTGCAGACCCGCAAAAACTAAAACTAACAATGTCCTTTAACAATTCCATGAATAATAATTGAGAATCATTCGCTGATGATTCTGACGTTTTAGTGATAAAATAGTAAATACAATAAGCTTTACAACCCAATTTAGAGTAAACAGAGGACCAAGACACTATACTTGGCAGGACTGAAACCGTACCTGGCAGGATCAAAACAGAAACGAGATATAATATTTAATATTAATTCGGTGATTAATTATTAATAATTAAATTAATTTATTGAACATTATATTAAACTTTTAATTTAATATTAATTTCTCAGTTTTTATGGCGCTACAAGCAATATTGAGAATTTGAAGCTTCCTCTTTCGAGTATAAAACAAACTTAATTTTTTTTAAATTATATCTAATTATTATATCTACATATTTAACATTATCATTTCTGTTGGCGAAGAGCGGCACAAAATGTTTAATTAAAATATGGTAGGCTACCCATCGTCGGTACAAAAGTACTTTAATGCTACCCGCGAGCGGCAGTAAAGTAAAACAATTAATTGCTTTCACAAGAAAGTTAACGTTTTTATTTATTCTCTAGACAGATATCATATTATACACTGGAGAGTACTTCATACCTCCCAGTCAATATCGTTTACTTTAAATAGTTGTTAAAAGATTCCCTTAATTACTTGAACTATTTTTACAATACTTCACCAATTACTAATTCTGTTTACCTTCAGTGTCTCAATATCTGAAAAGAGAACATTAAATTTTTAAAAATTATGCAGTAACTTTATGATGCCGTTTTATTTTTCTTGGAAATGATGACCATGTACTGGTCAATACTGCATTGATTATATTTGATTGGACCTCCGAGTCACAACAAAATAGCAAACTTGAGTTTTTTAATTATATAGACGTATCTATCCAAACAGTTTCTCAATTTCTTTATATTAATTTATAAGCTTTTCTGATTCTGCATCAAACGGTAAGATTTAAACTTTTTCATTTTATTAATTCCACTCAATTATAAAAAGCCTTTTTATAATGAACATTTTTTGGGCCTGGTTTTTGAAGAGCCTGTGATGTACATGTAATTCTATTAATTAAAATAAAAGTTAGCAAAAAGAGTTATAACCTAGACTCGGTACCTACTCCAACACAATATTTGTGGAAGGTCTGCAAATTTACATCACCCAACATAATATATATGTATGTATTTTTGTTTTGTCATTTAGGAGTCATTAGCTGACTAGAACAACGTTTATCGAGTTCCATTGAATATAATTATAAAAATTTAAAAATTAAAATTAATGTTAATTTTAGCAATTGGGTACTTTTTTAAAAAATATTTGTTGAAAAGAAATATTTTAAAACTTGTGAAAGTTTAGTTTAAAAACTTTTGCAAATAAATAAAAGCAGAACTGAATACTACATAGGCCGGACTGGCATGTCAGTACATAGGCAGTGCCAGGATTCTTTGGACTACAGTAATTAATCCTACCACTTATTAAAACAAAATGAACTGGTCCTAACCAAACTACAGTATTGCTTCAAAAGAGCTCTCGAAATCTGATCCAGTACCAAATATGACTTTAGCTACTTGTTCTGAATAAACAAGGACTATTACAGTAGCAAGGAAGTACGCGTCTTAATTGAAGATAGTAGAAGAAATAAACAAGTTGATAAGTAAGAAAAACAAAATCGGAATAAAAAATTGGAAAATATGAAAGCAGTTATGAAAACATCAAAACAATTAATAGGGCTGACGGCAAAAGAAAGTAGAAAAAAATCGAGGGGTTTTTCACTGGCACTAGATGTACAAAATTTGAGCAGTACCTGGCAGGACCAAAGTACTAGTGCCTGGCAAGATTGGGTTGATGTATTTAACATTAATTACTCGAAAAATTTATAATAATTTAGTTAGCTAATTAAATACTTGCTCATTCTTAACCAGCATTTGTGGAAGGTATGCATTTTCAATTTTACATCAGTTTTGTCTTTTGTGAAATGTATCATTTGCTACTGTTGCAGAGCAATGAGTAAGTATTGAAGTATGGAGTGTAAAGATAGGAAGAATGATATTAAAATCGACGGACGAGAGAAGTGATGGAAAATTTTAAGTAAGTGAAAGTGTCAAGTTGAATAAAAAATAAAAATTCCTGAAGAAATAAATAGCAAGGATAAATTTTTGTCTATGGATTTTTAATCGGCACATTCCCGATCAATAATTTGCCAATAAAAGAGTAGCGTCTCTTTATATTTTTTTTAAAATGGCATACCTGCAGTTTTGGAAAATATTTCTTTACTATGCACAAAAAATATAATTTTAACTGTTAACTCATTAACTGATGTAAACTGTTAAACGTCAATTGTTTAACATAATTTAACAGATTGTTTTCAACACGTGGTGGTTTCAGTTGCATGGCTTCTTCCTCCAGGAGGTCTTAACATCTTCACCATAATGAAAACCTTTCTGAAAGCAAATTCTATTTACTTCCCGTGAACTATAAAATAATATGCTTTGGCTGATCAGACTAACATTTTTATTACATTATAACAGTTTTTAATCAAAAATGGATAAATTTCTCGTTAACTGTTCTATTTTGAATCAAATAACTGTTATTTAATGAAAAAACCTTTTCATTTTCTTTTTATTTATTTATTTAGGTTTAGTAACTCGATTAAACGATAAAAGCATTTACGCTTTACATATTAATGATTATTGTCATATTTCAAAGTTTTGGTGGCTTAGTTTATTGTAGTAAATTTCTAACTTCAAAATGTATATGAGAAAAGTTCAAAACATTGCTATTATTATTGAGGTGCTCCCATCTAAAATGACTGGTTTGATTTATGTTCAGAACTCATTTAAAAAAGTTTACTGTCCTATTTTCTACAAGAAAATAAGCGAAGATTCAGAATTTTTAAATTAGTGTTATTACGTCAACTGCAGCGCTATAGAGAAAAATGATAAATTTTGTCGGATGATGCTTAATCCAATAATTGTTTCAAAATATCTTTCAAATGAATGGAATATACAAATAAAATACCATATAAATCTCTGGAATCCCGTTTAGATTTACAGGATTAACAAAAATTTAACCCAACGAGTCCAGGGTTAAAATAAACATGTGATGTGTTGTAAAATCTAAAAAATTGCGACTTGGTAAAACAGCAAAGTTTTATTATGTGGGTTGAAACGTGCTTTAATTTTTGCGTGATGTTTAACATTTATTAAACTGAAAATGTGCGAATTTGCACAATAAAACTTAATTAGCTGCGTCATGTGGGTTTTTAAAAATATTGCACTTTGCTGATGTGTTTTATAATTATTATCTTTGTAGCACGTAAACTATACCCTTTTGCCCGTATACGATTTGAATTAAATAAAGGGTTTTATCAACCCCAATTAGAATTAAAACAATTAAATTGTGTCACGTATTAAATTTTATTAAATGTTTAATCAACAGTCAAAAGTTTAATTTTACTAAATAACAATAATTAATTTAGTAAGGTGTTATAGCGTTTTTTTCCAAATGTCATGATTCATTTTCAAGAAATTATAATTCAAATAAGCAATTTTACATAGATATTGTGAAAGAAATAGTAGTTCGTTATCATTGGAAAAGTTACTTTGTTTGTATTCATCTATTCTCACACCTTGACGTGGATTGAAATGGAAGTTGCTTGGTTTATCATCAACAATCAAAGTATTTGTTGGATCATATTGTTTGAAAAGCTCCCAAATTACCTGTAACGGTTTTGTCTGAAAAATATAAAAATGTAATAACCTTGTTATATCTATTAAATATTATTTATGGTCTTACAATTGAACGACCAAATCCAGGAACCGTGGCTATCATTGTGGAAGATAAGTCGAGGCAAAACAAAATTTTGTATTTTATCAGCGGGTTGTTGATCATTTGAAGATAGTTGAGCTTCTTTAGCAAAGTTTCCATTCTGGTCGCAGACCAAATTGCAATATCAAAATATTTGTAAACACGTTTCATAAATGCATCCAGGTGGGGTCTTTTTGCATGAATGTTTACACCACCACCATAAACAAAATTACATAAGGTCTCGTCCAAATCCAAAATTAGCAATGGCATGTTTTTGCGTGGCATATTAAAAGAAA
Source organism: Lycocerus yunnanus (assembly GCA_036346125.1). Lineage (NCBI taxonomy): Eukaryota > Metazoa > Arthropoda > Insecta > Coleoptera > Cantharidae > Lycocerus > Lycocerus yunnanus. Next base: position 3,136,211 of record JARFIX010000002.1, read on the forward strand.
GAAACATACATTTAGTACATAATAATTGAATTGAAGTTGTTGGGTTTGGAACCTGTAATTTGTATAGTTCTTGAGGATTCAAACCTAAGACAAAATAAAAATTATATTTAAATAATAAAACAACTATTAATTGCATTACCTCTATATAAATCAGTTATATTTGTTTCATCAAAAGTTTTGCCAAGAGTAGTAGTCAAAAGTGAATCAACTGAATTGCGTTTGCAAATATGAATTGCGTTTGCAGGTCTGGTATAGTTCTTCTGTTTTAATTCTTTGATCTCATAAATCACATTTTTTGTAAATTTCAAGTTACTCAGTCTTTCAGTATTATTTATAATTTTCGGTATTTGGTCTAATTTCGGTATTCTTGTTGGGATGTTAACAAACTGTTGATTCGTATTTATAAGTTGTTTAGGAAAGCCATTACTATCATTTTGATTATTTAAAATAGATGACTTCTTTATAGTTAAATTTTGCCGAGAACTACACTGTGATAAATGCGCATACTTTTTCCTTGCAACAGCAACATTTGATTGGTTTGAAAGAAATTTTTTCGAAATTTGATCCACTTGTATTTCAACTTTATTTTTCTGATGTTGTTTGTCAACTGTATAATTGCCGTCAGATGACGCACTTAAACGAACGGGTTTTTCAATAGTTAGGTTATCGTTTGAAATTCCAAAACATCTATTATTTCTATTAACTGGCTTCAAATGTTTTATTGTGACTTGCTTTCCGATTCACCTTTTTTTATAAAACCGATAGGGAAATCTGAAGAATTGCGATGAGGAAATTCATGTTCTGAGTTAGAGAATGTTAATACTTTATTGGATTTTGTAGCACTTTCTGTCCGGGAATTACTTTTAGGTACACCAGATGAACTTTTTTAAACACCCCTTCATGTTTTATTGTTGAATTATAAAATATTTAATCATGTAATTAATGAAAAACTGTCCAGATACGCAAAAACACGTCACCCATTTTAATACGTAAAAAAAAACTGTCAATTTCGCTTTTGTTCAGCAGTACCAACCAACTTCAACAGTGGAAAAAACTATTTTACAGTGCTTTTTGTACAGGGTGTTAAAAAGGAATAAATTTTTTGATATTATTTGATATAAAACTTTTTGTACAGGAAGCATATTATAATTTTTAATAATTTTACACATAATTGTTGTTCAGGGAAACTTGAATGACAATGACTTCAGTTTTTATCTATTATTTTAAACAAGTATAGAAATTATTAAGTTTAACAATGACCTGTATTTTACTTCAATAAAACTAGAGGGCGCCACTAATTTTTCTTTAAAAGGTATATATTAATTATTGTTAATCTAAAGTTTAACAGCAAAATTTTCACAATTTTAAAATACACACACAACATTTTAAATCAGTAGAATTTTTTCTCAAGCATTAAATTTTCATGAAATTGTTGCGGCATTTTAGGTTATATAAAATTAATACATTAGGCGTTGTGGCCCTGAATTTCATATTAAGTTAGCATCTCGAGTTGGAATCCTACTTGAGCAATCCCTTTATACAGTACTAATTCGTACCGTGTTAAAGGGACTAATTCTCCTAGTCAATTTTTCCTATTCGATTTTGTTGTAAAAAAAATTTGAATTTGTGATGTTTCTAAAATTTTAAATTAGTTGCCACCGAATACTATTCCAGACATTCTCTTAGTAAACACAGTATTCTTCTTGTTAGTAAAAAAAAAGACATACATTGAAATATTGTTATTCATCAGCTTCTGGAGTCTTATTATCAACCATTGCTAAACATAACATCTAACCTTTTGGTGTTTATATCCCCGATTTCCCACACCGGATTGGAAAATTGTATACCAGTTTGTTGGGTTGCTGCACGATTTAATTTTACTAAATAGTTATTTTAGGAGACTAACCTCTTACTTCTACCTCAGGAGTTAAATGATCTACACTTATCAATAATCCAATATCATCAATACATTTATTTTAATAGAAAATATTTAAAGAATATTTATTATTACTGAAACGCTTTCACCTGGTTCTGACGCAAAGACTGTTATTTCTAAAAGTATTTTTAATTTTGATTATAAATTCGAATATGATAAGCTTTTTAATTAGATTTTTATGAGTTAGGGTAGGTTAGGTAAAATAACATTTGGTTTTTTTTCTATTGCAAAGAAGATCAAATGAAGGTTTAAATTCACAACCCATCCTCCATAGAAATTAAAAAAGTTATAGAGGAATTACAAAACAACCTCAATATTGGTTCAGAATCTGTGGGTAAATTGCAAAGATGGGTTCGGGATCTGAAGCTTCAAGCGTTTACTGCGAAGTCTGCATCTAATGTGGTATTTACCACTTAAGGTAATAATGTACGCCCTAGTTCGGATGGCACACTAGCGTTACAAGATTTTACATTATCTGCATAAAAAGAGTCAAAATTTATGTAGGATTGATAAGTATTTTAATTGACGCACTTCGCCAGTATTATCCAGCAATTTTTTTGCTAGCTTGTTTGGACGAACATTTAGCCTATCGCAATAATTAACGCAAATACTTATCATTTCTTCCTTGACAGTTGTCATTTTTAAGACTTTGGTAATGGTTTGCTTAGGGATGTACCATGGAGCATTTACTATTATTCGCAGTAGTACATTGTTGAATCTTTGTATTATTTCTAAATTTTAAGTACTAACCGTTTCCCAAAGTTCTGGCTTGAATATGGCTTTGTAAACTAGTATTTTACTTTCCAATGACAACTGTAATTCTCTTTCCAACAACCAGTACGTCTGTTATTTTCTGTGCTTATATGTTGCTTCAGCCTTCTATGTAAGTTTCTAAATGCATACCAAGGTATTTTGCGGTTTTTGCCTGTGATAATTAACAGTTGTTAAGTTTTACTAGAGAACAGGTTTCATTTTTTATTGTAGAGATTACGTGGGTTGATTTGATGTTGTTTACCTTCGTTATCTATGTTTTCAACCATATTTGATATTTATCTAGGCTTTCTTGTATATTTTGTGAGGCTAATACTGCACTAGTGTCCAAACCCAGTATGGCAGTATCCTCAACAAATGTGGCTGTTAGTGGCTCTTTGATTGTTGGTATGTCTGTATTGTAAATATGATATAAATAATTGGTAATAGGTATGTGGTAGGTTACTTTTTAACTTGTAGTTCAGTCATATTATTCAACTAGTGGTCACTAGGAAAAGATAAACTATTGATGTACATTTACTTTTTGTGCGGGGGCGAGGGAAGAGAAAGGGGAGGGCAGAGCGGTGGGGGAGAGAAGGAAGGAAAAGGAGGTGAGGAGGAGAAAAAGGGAGAGGAAGGAGGAGGAGAGGGCAGAGAGAAAGGGCTGAAAGATAAAGAAGTAGGAAAAGAGAGGGGCAGGAGAGAAAAGGACAGCGAGAGCCCGATTCGCGAAAGGAGGTACGTTTAGGTAATGCGGTACGTTTCTCGACAAAAAGTGCGATATACAAAAATGCGCACATCTTCGTCACCTACTCGAAAGTCTCGAAAAGTTCTTAAATATCGTTGGCCTTTGAACGAAAAGTCGCAGTTTCAGTCGAAATCCGGAACTGATTTTTAAAACTCCGTCGCGCCTTTCTTTGCAGATAATTGAGTAATTTAAGAAGTCGAGCGGAACCGCGTTGCGGTCCCGCACAGTAAATCTAAGAATAAATATTTTTGCCGTAGCACCGCGGACGACGTGAAACGCGTTTGAAGTTTTTTAAAATTTTTTTAAAGGGTGTACCCCCTTTGAGGATTTTTGGCCAAAAAAAATTTGCCGCGATTTTAAAATAATTCGGACGTGCGTATTCCCCTCTCGCCCCTCGACGTTTTTCGTATATATTTCTTCTTAGTTTGTCTGCAAATTTAATCCAAAGTTTGCAAATTTTGAAAAACGCTTAAAATTTCATACGTTTTTGCATACTAAGGCTCGAATTCGACAAAAATACTCAAAATTTTTGCAAGCACCACCCTCAACTAGATGAGCGATCCTTTTTGGAACGCATTGTCTAGCGGCAAGCACTCGAAGAAGTTTTCTGAAAGAAGGAACCCCAAATTTTTTTTCTAAATTTAATTATTTTTTTGTTTCTACCGATAGTGCCCCTTCACGCAATTTAAAAAGCTCGTCAGAGTTTTGTCCAAAAACTCGCTTCTTCACCTCCAAATTTGACGATTTCTATTTGCACCTAAAACGCTTGATTTTTAAACTTCGAGTTTCGGGGCCTAAAAATTTTCCACAATTGACGCTATTCTTGTAGAGGAAAGTTATCCTCCCTTCAATCATACGAAGAGGGCCGTTGAAATGCAGCATAAGGTGGTAGATATACTTAAAAGCACAAATAGGAAAAAAAAATTTATTTAATATAAATTTCAAACTACAATAATTTATAAATTTTAAAGTAACATTAGTCTTTGGCAATTTTAATAAAGGGGCCGTGGTGCGCAACGACCGACGCTCAAAATTAATCCCGCTTGATCGTCCCATAGGGTTTCCATGAACTGACTGTCGATGAAATCTACCTGACGTAGACATAATGTCAATGCCGATAAGGTGTTTTGGGTAAACATAGGGATTGCATTTGGCAAAACTCTTTCCCGCCCACTCATACGCAAAAGTTCGGCGTAAAATTCGGCACCGTCGACGAAAAAAACCTCTCGTAAACCTACAGACGATTCTAATTGGAAATTACAAATGGTGGTTCGAATGAACTAAAAATTAAATTTTTGTCGAAACTTTTTGCATATTCTTCATGAGCATTGCAATGCCCATCGGCAAGCAAAATTTCAACTTTGAATTCGTTCTAGTTTAATGGAAAACCTGCATCGAATCTATTCGATGTTTGTTTGAGAAGTACGAAAAGTGCTTCGACATAAAGATTTCATGAAATTTCGCTAATAGTTTTATAGATACTCCGAGAGCACCTCTTCGTGCACCCGTATGTAAAATTTGAACGTAAAACTCGGCATCGTAGATGAAAAACCTCTCAAAACCTTCATTCATTTCCAAATTGGAAATTACAAATGGTGGTTCGGGTAAACTAAAAATTTAATTTTCGTCGAAACTTTTTGCATATTCTTCAAGAGCACCGCAATACCCATTGGCAGCCTAAATTTCAACTTTGAATTCATCCTAGTTTAATGGAAAACTACCATCGAACCTATACGCTACATGTTTGAAAAGTGCGGAAAGTTCTTCGATTGAAGGTTTTGATGGAATTTAGCAAAATTTCGACATAAAATTCGCCTCCTTTGACGACGAAACTTTGGAAAACCTCCAAACAATTTCGACTCGAAACTAATCCATCGTTTAAACGACAAACGTCATTTTCTTTGAAAATTCTGCACCTAAAACGACATCCATCTTAAAACACTACTCTAACCGCAAACTACACTAACGTACCTTCAATTACTTTTTGTACAATACTTTTTGAAAATTCCTTTTGCCCCGCCGTGAAATTTAATCGGCATTCGTCAAAAGTCAAACAAAATACCACCTTTCTTTGCAAAATTTCGTGGTAAATTTTGCTCGTTGCTCCTCGTCGGGGGTACGTACGGACTCGTACTTGAAACTCTTGTCATACGTCAAACAAAATTCGAATTTTTTTGCAAAATTTCAGGGTAAATTTTGCTCAATGCCCCTCGTTGGGAGTACGTACGGACTCGTCGGACTTTGAGACTCATCTACGTACCCCTCGCGTTCCCCGATCGTCGAATCCGTCACAAACGTCAAACGTCGGAATAATTAATTATATTTGGAAAATTTTTCGACTGAAAATGTTGACGTATATTCTTAAAAATCGCTTAAAAGTCCGACAAAGAACACAGAGACGCAACGGTTTTAATCGATTTTTAATTAATTAATTTGACTAATTTATCGATAATTTAGCGGAAAACCACCTAGCCTATGTGACGTAAAACGTTTACCTCCTTCGGAAGGTCGCCCCTGTGGGGCGAGAAGGCTCGCTTGCGGCGCGCCTATTCGCTACTAGTAGGTTCTTGAAAAAAAATTTGGTATTTTTTTAGTATAATAGAGAGAAGAGAACTATGACACTCGAAAAACCAAAATGTATAATATAAAAAATTAACGTTAATTTATTAATTGTTGAAAATTAATTGTTTATATAAAAATCAAAAAGTGTGATCTAGTCGTTTCCACCGTTTTTGCGAGTATGTATAAGTACTCATTTGAGACAATTAATAGATTGTACATGCACATCTCATAAATTAATATTAGAATTATAATATATAGTACATCATATAATACATAGGGTGAATTATTAGCTCTACCATGCTTTATTCGGAGAAACATCGGATCCCACTAATATTAATAGTGGTGGAATTTGTATATATGCTTCACCCAGGATATCGAAGGTAGCGAGATGTACACGTTTAAACAATTTTATTCAATAAGAACATTACCTACTTATAATTTATTAGATGTTTCAATTATGAAAATTAAATTTCGAATGTAATGGTAGTAGGACTTGATAAAAAAAAATTGAATTTATTCGAATTCCGATGCCTCTATTTCAACAAAAACTTCATATGACTGGGCATTTACTAGCGCCACACACGCCCTCTGGAAACGATTGTTAAACTGATTGAGCTGTATGTCTCTCTATACGCTAAACAGTCACGTATAGCTGGTTGCAGCTTAACAGGGGCTGACAAAAAAATTGATCATAACACACCGTAATTCGCAAGAAAAATAAGAAATTAATTGAAAAAAAATAAACTTGATGCGGGAAATGATGAAAAAGTAAATCGACTGAAGCAAACAACAAGTAGATAATAATGGAATTTGAGAATTGGCTATTAATAAGTAAGTCTATTTCATATGGTTCTTCAGGGTATTTGTATATGTTATCGTTATCATTTTTGAATTCGTCTGGAGAGAGTCGGTTTTCTTTTTATTATTTTTAGCTTATTTTCAATCGGCGGATTTTGTTGATTGGATTTCTTGTTGGACCTTGTTGCCTTCTAAAGAAAGTAGTCGCTTGCTTCTAAACGTGAAAGATTATTTAGGAATTCTTGAGTTGCCCGGTTTTTCAAGAGAAGTAGCAATTAATTCAGTTCTTTAGTTGCTTTGTTTAATTTTTTTATGTTCTTCATTTCTACTCGTCTGCCATTGTTTTCTTAGCCACTTCTTTATAGCTATTTTCTCTTTTACTGTAACTGGACACGTTTCTTTTACTTGTACTTCTTTCTTATTTGGCGTTGCTTGCCATGTCACTTTTTGTGTCGTTCTTGTAAGGTCTTCTACTGCTTCCTGGATCTTTTCTTTTGTTAAGAGCAGAATATTCAAATTTATTTAGGTTTTGTCTAAAAGCATTCCAGTTTGTTTTCCTACTGAACTGGGACGGTTGTTTTGGTTTTTCCAATATGTTAGTGTATAAACTGTGGTACGATCTGACAAAAGATTTAAGGATATTAATTTCTTCTTTTATTTGGTAATACAAAAGTCAATTACATTTGGTGTTTTGTTTATATTGGTTATATCGAATAAAGAACTGAGATTGTTTTCTTTCATTGTTGCTAGCAGTTCTCGTCTCTTAGTGGTCTATGTAGAGCCCCATAGTGGGTGTTTTGCATTATAATCACCTCCGGTAATGAATTTATTTCTTAACGTTTCAAAAAATTGTTCATATTTTTGTTGATTACTATTGTATTTGGGCGGGCAATAAATTGCTGATATTGTTAAAGGTCCAGACAATTTTGCTATGACTACACTATTATTATATTGATGTTTGGTATTTTCATATAATTTCAATTTGTTTCGGAATTGTTTCAAACGATTTTCGGAAATAAGCATAATATCTATACTGTGTTGTAGTAAAAATGTTTTTATTTCTTGTGTGTGGTGACACAAGCCATTGGCGTTCCATATAGTTAATTTACACAGTTGTGCCATTAGCAAGATTTGACTTTGTAACCAATACGGACTTAGACTCATCGTTGTTCCCATCTCTATTGATTGTTTCAACATCAGTTTAAGCTTTGTCATGTCATTATTCTCTAGGGTATTTATTATGACCGATTTATTTTGCTTGACACTACTGGTAAATTGCATTCTTAGAGGTCATGTTCCGGCTGCTTGTGCATATAATACAGTAGGTATTTCTGTGCGCGTTTGCATAGTGGGATATTTTCAGTTGCAGTTGTTTGTTATACCTTTGGCATCTTATGCCCTGCGGAATCTCTCTCTTCATATAAAGTGGTTCGAGGACCATAAATAAATTCTCCAATGCTTCGACTTTATAGATCTCTTTATTATTGCTTTTGAGTATCATGTCCACATAGAATATAGGTAATGGTAACTTAGTTCCTCTTTGTTTCATATTCCAGACATTTACTGCTTCATGGCCTAATTCTTTCAAAATTTCTTTTATAGCTTCTGCTGTAGGAGGGTATACATTCTTGAGCACAACGCTGAATGTTTGTATGTGTAGAGTTAGGTGTTGTTTTCTTCTTTAGCACTTCAACTATTATTGAATACATTTTCCCAGTCTTTGGTTGTATTTTTACTTCATTATTGTACAGTGTCTTCAATTATCATTTGCTACTTCATTAAGCAATGTTGTAAATGGTAGGATATATTCGGAATTTAACACAAATATTAGAGGTGGTTTTATTTCGACAGTTTTCTCACTTTTAATTTCCGTTTTTTTTTGTTAATATTAAAACTTAGCTGGAACTTTAAGATATAGAAATGTTTCTGTGAAACTAATTGCATGTAATTTAATCCAAAAAAATTCTAAGCATTTCTATCTTTTATCTCTATGCAAAATCTACGACAACATTAGGTTAATTTTATTAGCTAATGATTTTATCAAAACAGCCCTTAGGTTTTCTCTTTGTCTAAGGAAGAGAGGAAGAAGAATTTCAACAGTACACATTGGACATATTGGGCATGTCCAAAACTATGCTTTTCAGTCTTTAAGTTTGCCTCATTTTCTATTGTAAGCTTGATAGAAGATTTTCATTGTTAAGTAAATTTTATTCTTTTCACTTTAGTAAATTTCTACTTTTAGATTTAGAACGTAACTGGAGATTTTCTTTCAAAACGCTTTTTGAGCAAACTTGTTTATTTGCCGACCTATTATCTCTTGAATTTTAAATTTTAACGCCAACCGTACATCAGCATTTCTGAGATCGTCAACTTCCTACTAGTTTTCTTTTTGCTTGTCAAGCACCGCTAGTTTCAGTTTAATCTTTTAAGGACTAACTCTTGCTTGACTGCATGTTTACTAGCACCGACCGACCCTTCAGCACGATGATTTTTATTTTGGCTTTAGAACCACTCCAGCTTAGCTATTGGTCTGTGGAAGGTATTTTATTTTCTGAGGTCTCTTTATAAGTTTTAGCCCCGAGGGCTACAAAATTTACCTATCGTGATCAAAGTGAAAGGTAAATCAGCAACTTGAAAGTCTTGTCAATACTTACCAGAAAGCGAACAAAGTTGTTTCTTTCCAGAGTTTATAGAACTTTTCTAACCGTTCTCATCAAATTCATAAAAATAGAACTTTTTTGCAAATTGTTTTCCAAAATAATATTCAATAATGTATACGTATAATATAGATGGGCACTTTAATTTAAAATTATCGTGTGTGTATCTAAAATAAATTTTGGTTTTAAAATATCCACTTGGCAATTTTTAACAAGTATATAATAAAAACAAACAAATGTTATCCCTAGGTTCAATTGAAGCTGTGTATGAAGCAAAATTGGATATTAAATTTAACGGAAATGTACTTTAATGTAGATGCAATTTTATTTTATAGTCAAAACTAGAGTCAAGCACGCATCGGAGTTTAGTGCTTTAGGCGCTGACTTGTGTAAGATAAGCCAAACTTTAGAATCTCCTCGTTAATTTAGAATTCATGCTAATCGCAACATTCTATCAAACTGTAATAATTTAAGTAAAGGCTATTTATTCATGATTAAAGCTTGGTTTAAGTTGTAATTTATATTGAAAAAGTTTGTAACGATTATTTTTAAATTCAATTTGACAGTTAAACAAATGAAGGGAATAAATTGCAATTCATTACGAAATTTAACCATCGAGATGCTAAGATTTCGAAATATAAATTTGATAATTTGAGATTTTAGTTTCATTTTAATGATTGGTTAGAAGCTCTACATAATTTGTGTGGAGATTTTGTATTGAGCATGAAGCTTTGAACTTATGTGGAAGAGGAAATGGACACTTGAAAACCTTATTTCACATTCTTCAAAAATAAGTTTCCAAGTAGTACTGGTTAACGTTAGAATTGATACGATGGAGTTTCAAAGCTAACAGGAGCTGCGATACAGATCTAAATTTCTCCTGCCAAATTTTGGCGTGCGTGAGCTGTTATGCCACAATATAGTCATCGATAATTTCTCAAGAAACTCCACACCGATTATCTTAAAATTTTAAAGGTATTTTACCATAATTTTTTATTATATTAACATCTTAAACCGATTTATAATAAAATAATTCTCCTGCTTATGTTACAGGTGTTTTATATTATCGCTCGTTTCTCTTTTATGTTTTTCTTTGGATTATTCAAGCTTTTGAAAATGTTATTTACATTTTATTAACCCAATTACGCTCATAAAAAATTTGAAGACATGCTTCTAATAAAAATCATATGCAGCATCTTAATGTTTAAAACATAATTCACAAAATGAGTGGCAGTTTAATTTTCAATTTTATGTAAAACCAATTTCGAGAATTAAGTTAGTGACTTTTATAACTTGAAATATGGCGTTTCCGTTTTTGCTGAGTTTCAGAAAATAACACAAATACGATATAAACGCTCAAACATTTTTAGTACATATTATAAATTTAAAAATATTTTTTATTGTTTGTATGTACTTCATAATATATATTGCAATGTTAAATATCGTAGTTATAATTAATGTGAAAACATGAAAATTAGAATTATTATAATGCAAGCGTAAAATCAGACTGTCTATTAAAAACTATAAATAAGTTGATATAATAATAAGTAATTATCTAGCAGTTTTCAAAATATTTCAATTACAATTAACTCAAAATATTAATGATATATTATCGCTTCATTAAACCTAATTCTCATGTAACCACAAATATTTAATCCCATTAGGAATTATTTTAAGTTAATTGGTGGTTATCGAATGTATTATTACTTTTTCAATTTAGAAACCTAAAATTCAATTATTTTAGAAATAATGAAGTTACAAAATGCAAACCTATTATTATAATGACATCGCATAAAGGGATTTGGGTAAGGAAAAGGGTCGATGAAAATACATTAAACGGTAATTAGTTTCGTTATGACTTTTATAAACTACTTTATTATTGCAAAACAGGATTAGCAAAAAGGTAACATCTTTTTATTTCTATATTTTAAGTGTTATTTAATAATCCAACAAAATGAAACAATTATTCCAACGATAAGAAAATTGTTAACTCCTCATATTATTTTTATAAGGAACACCGAACAAATAATATAGTCGAGTTTAAATTAATTGACAAAAATAATTCTTATATGTAGTAGAGCGTATAAACTATAGACATAGAAATTCATGTGGATGAAATAAAAATTCACTCATAGTGAAATCTACATACACGTACAGTTGAATTAATACATATTTACTCGAGTGACGATTTATCTATAAGAAATATGGTTATTGAGGTTGATACATGATTTTATAATCATATGTCTCTTAGCATGTGATTAATGTGGTTGTTTGGCCTTTGACTTTATTGAGTCTAAATGATGATACTATACCACAAATGCCAGAATGTTTGGTAACTTTTTTGCCCTTATGTTTCTAGTTTCTTGCTCTAACTCAAGCTACAACTCCAACAATTGTAGGTCGCGAACTAGTGATACTACGCAAAAAATAAATATACCAAACTTTTGGCAAATTTTTTGCGTTTGAAAAAAATACGTTTCCAGTTTTTTTTTTCTTAATTTACAGTTAATTTGCTCGAAAATATCTGATAGCAGAAAATCTACATGAACATAATAAAATCTTTTTATAAATTAATTAATTGATGGTGGTTTAAGTAGCGCCATTTGTTAATAATCCTTTGAACTACACTTGGTGTTGTGAAAGTGTCCATAAGGTTTGCCTATCTGATACTTAGGTGTCAAAACTTGATTGCGTTAAAGCAATGATTCTTTATTAAAATTAAAGGTTTAGTTAATTTAGTTATAACTATTGGAAAAAAGCCGGGCTGAATTTATTTAAAAACAATTCCATAACTTATATTAATCGAACATGTAACACGCAATATCCATGGGTTTCTACGGGAACTCGATTGCTTGTGTACACAATGTTCTGGAATCAACTGAATGAATTTTAAACAGACAGGCAGGCAGAGAAAAGATATAATTACTAAAATTATTGTTATTAGCAAATCTCATAATAAGGATAAGTTTACGAATTTTCATTGGTGGAAATTCCAATTATTCTATATTACTGGATGAAAAACGTAAGGTAGAATCTGGATTTTTCCCAAAACAAGCTAATTAAAACTTGCATTTGTTCTTTACTGTAAAAGTTTTTTTAAACAGTTGTGTTTTTTTGTTATTGTGTACTATATCAATGCTAAATTTATGGTGCAATATATAGAATGAATTACTGACTTCTGTTAGACTATGTTCACGTTTTCATTTAAATTATTGATGTTTTTTAACTTCACCAGGTTTCTCCAAAAGTCAAAATACATCAAGTAATGTAAATTAAAATTTACTTAGTCATTTTTAAATTACAAATTGGGTATGGTATATAACCATCTCCTTTTTTATAAATTAATGTTTCTATGTTATTTCTTCCAACACATTTTACAATTTTCAAAATCGGTCCAGTAAACTTACAATTACGCAGGAATGAAATACATTTTACCCATAAACTTTTGAAATTACGAACCACATTTTTTTGTTTCTACAACGCTGATTTTAAAGCTGCGAAAATATTTAAATCTACTACACACCATACATGTATGTACACACGTACTACATACATATACTATGAATGTTGGTTATATTCTCTATGGAAGTGCGTACCCGTTTTTTGATTTAATGTAAACTTTTTTATAGACAATTTACTGCTATTTTTTGGCAAAAAATCGATTTATTTTTCCAAAAGTGCACCATTTCTACAAAATTTTATTTAAAAAAACCTTACGTATTTCTATGGCCAATAGTATATAAATTATAAATTGTTTTGGTTTTTGATCTAGATACATCTTATACTTTACGAAAAATCCCTCCTCCCGTGAGGATGTTTTAATAAAAGACGATTTTCAAGATAGGTTTGTCGCTGCCATTTTGTATCAAAATAATAATAAAAATTTAATTTTTCATACTCCAATATGTGTTAAATAAACTCTCTGAAAAGAAATTATATTCATTCTTTCATATATATTTATACATTCATATAGAGCAAATTTTTACGATTTGTTTAATCATTTTTGCACCCTTTCCTCCAAGCTTTGCGGTTCTCCCAGTCGCCTTCTGCGAAACTTCGGGAGTTCATTGCGATTTGGACATTCTTTTGCTAAGTTAATTTTGATCTTCCTCTTCTATTTTTCCTTGGGGTTACTCATTCCCATATTATTTTTGGCCTTCTGCCGTTTTCTATTTTATGGCGGTGACCGTACCACATCGGTCGTTTCTTATCTATAGTGTTTATTTTGTTCCGTTGACCGCTATTATTTGCCATATTTCCACGTTTCTTATGTGCTCCAGCTTAGGTACACCACAAGATCGTCTCCAGAAGTTCATTTTTTAGAGCCTTTAAACGATCTATATTTCTTTTGGTTAATTCGCCTACTTCTGCTCCATATACTTTCTACTATTGCTGAGTAGATCATGGTTTTGGTTTTTCTCGTGACGTGTTTATTTCAAAAGACCGAATTTAGCAGGCGTATTGCTCGTTTTCACTGTATTATTTCATTGTTAATATTTGCTTCGCTGCTTCCATTGTTGGAGAGAGTTACCCTCAAGTACTTGAAACATTTGCAACTCCGAATCACTTCCGATTCCAGTATTAGATCTTGACCCGATTCTCCAATTATTAAGTGTTCAGTTTTGGTAAAATTCATTTAAAGGCCCCACTTTTCGTTCCTTCTTTCATACTCCCAAAATAAATTGTTAAAGTTGAAACTTTTTTTCTGCTGCTAAAGAGGTTTAACTCCTTAATGTATTGTCTGATAAGCAAGATTTAAAAAATCTCATTGCTAAACTGATATCCTTACATTTTATAAACAGAAATGTTAAATTCCTTTTTTTTTATTATTTTTATTATTTACATGCTGTTAATCCATGCACTTTCTAAAATATCTAAGAACAGAATCGTTAAACTCCTAATAATTTTGTTATGATTATAAAATTTAGCAATTTTGATAATTATTACATTTTAAATCTTAATTTACTTTCCCGATTAACCGGAATCAGTTCTCAAGTAAGCAAAGTAATTTAATATTATTTCTTTAGTTTGGTTTCTATTTTCAAGATTTGGCCCAATTAAGCGGCTGTTCTGATTAACATATTGTCTATTTTGCAATCATAAACTACAAGAACAAGAGGAATTTTATTTTATGCTGCTTGCCAACATTTCATTTTTTTGTTTGCATTAAAAAGTGGAACTTTTTGTTCTAAGTACCAAATTAAATTACAAAAATAGTTATTTTAATTTTATATATTTAAAATAGTAACTATTTAAATTTTGAAGAAAAAATAAATATTTTATTGCACTTTTTTATTTGCTTTAAAACTCAAATTTCGAAATTTTATATTATGATATATTTTTAAAGGACATACATAGTTACTCGAATTTTAGATTATGTTTTAGTCCTCCCCATTATCAAATAAATTTTATATTTTTTGTGTACATAAAAATTATTTATAAACAATAATTTGTTAAATTATGATAAATTTACTGTTTTATTATTATTTTGTAAAGAAAAAGAGTTGAAGAGGCCCCAAAAATATAAGTTTGCACAGGGCATACGAAAGGGTAGTTACGGCACTGGCAGTTACTATTGATTATATTATGTATTTGTCAGCTCCTTTTTTGTTTATTGCTTGTTTATTCTAGAATAAAACACAAAATATATAATGGGAAAATATTTAATATTAAAACTTATGAAAGAAATTTTAACATATTATCGAGCGTTTAGATATTCAAAATATTTTAAATTTGTAAAATTTGGTGTTAACAAATTAAATTTCAATTCAATTTAATTTAAAAATTATATTGACTGGAATAAACTTTTCCTACCACTGCTACCATGATAGCACAGTGTGCTTATTGTATTATTGCGTTAATCTTCAAGAAATATGAGTAGTCGCACAAAACTCAGTGCTGGATGTATTATGACAACGTTAAATCTAAATATCATTGAATGAATTATTGGTAAAATTTTTTTAGTTTTTTAAAGGATGCATAGGAAATGGCCAACACATTTATGACGTTATGATTTTTAGAAGTTTCTTCTACAAAATTGGCTATCTTTCGGTTTAAGTTTGATGTAGGGAATTTAAAGACTTTTTTTAGATGCCAATTGCAACATACTAAAATATCTAACTTCCATACATGCCGGGTGGCTGTCAGAACATCCTAACATAGGTAATTAACATATGAAATTGTTTTTTTTGCTTCCCATTATAACGGATTTTAATGATAAATTTATATCAATCAAAAAATATTTTTATTCTGCGTCTATAAATATGCAACATTTAGAAATTTTCTTTAATTATTGCTAAAAACACAAAAATTAATTTCTAAATAATGTTTTCTTAAAAAATATCAAGCTGTCGTTTCAAAAACAATTTCTATCAAGTTACTTTGACAGATTAAAATAAATTTTTACATAGGAAATTGGTTTTTTTAAATGCCGGCATTATTAGTTATTTTCAATTATTACATAACTATAAATAAAACAGAATAAAACTTTGATATTACTTTATTATATTATATTACAAGCATGCAAACAAGCTTCCATTCTGCACCAAACAATAACCCATTTTATGAGAAAATAATTTTCATATATTTACAAACTGTCGTGTCGTAATTTGTGATCATTTCGCAAATATCGCGTTCTTCAAAGATTCAATATTTGGATGACGAGTTTTATAAACTTTGTTTTTAATGTAACCTCACAAAAAAATCGCATAGTGCTAAATCAGGAGAACTTACTGGCCAATTTACATCACCATCACTTCTAATCTACTGATTCGGAAACGATTGGTTTCAAAATTATTTAACGTTTACACTTAAAATCAAACCATCAAGTTTTCACTGACGATTTCATCTAACGCAGAGCTAATATTATTAATTTATAAGCAGATGTACATATTCAACAATGTGAGTATTATAAATTCTAGCCCAAATATTAATATTTTGATGATACTGTGAGCAAGTCATTAAGTTTAATCTAGAGTTTTGTATAGCCCAATATCGGGCGTTTTGTATATTAGACTCATTATTTAACGTAAATGTACACTTGTTGGTGAAACAAATTGATTTTAGGAAGTCTCGATCTCTATTCTTACGTTCTTGAAATTCATCATAAAAGGTATGCCTTTTTTCTTCGTCAAATAAAAATATTTTTTGGTTACATTGACACTAAAAAAGATGGTATTTGTGTTTTTTTTTAAATTACTCAAACAGTTCCTTCTGCTGCTATGAATGTAATACTGCCATTGACATTTGCAGAAATTAAACCTAATACCATTATTAATTGTCAATAATTGTTGCTATTATTATTTCTCTGATGTATTACTAAAAAACGCTGATAAGTTTTTAATTAATAACTTTAGTTAATACCTGTACATAGAGACGGTCATTGGCCTGATTGTTAGCGCAATCAACTGCTAACGTAAGGCGTCCAGTTCGAATTTGAGCAGAAGCTTACTTTGTGTGGTCGTTTTGCGTATTTAGGAAGGCCCTCTCACAAGGTGTTAGGTTGTATCCTTGCATAAACAAGCCTGAAATATATTATAGGTATATAATTTTTTCTAAAGATATCGTTTCTACAGTACTGAACAATATTTGGTGTAACCCTATGTACCATTTATTTTTGAAATTTAATTCATAATGGATTCGTGAAAAATTTTAAAAAGACCATTAACGAGAATTAGGCGCGACAATTGAAAAGTAAAAGTTGAAAAGTAAGAGTGCAATGGGGTATTTACAAAAATGTAAAATTCAATTTTAATGAGTGATTCCATCTATTTGGTATCAACTTTAAAAAAATATACAAAACTAACTCTAACCTACACCCTGTCTACCTCTTCGCGCAAATTTTACCTATTTGGTGTAAACTCTAAAAAAATAATTCAACCAATTTTGGAAGTTTATTTCTTGGATTATAATATTGATTAAATTACTTTAACCTATTTCCCTTTGCCGTTGGGCAAGTCGTCGCCGAGTTGACCGGACTAAAACTGATTGAATTACCTATAATTCAACTTATCCGGTTTGGTCATAATATACAGCCAAATTAAAAAAAAGGCTTACTAACTTGAACAAAAACAACCAATATTGTTAGTGAACCACAAACTAAAACAGTTCTCATCATCCGTTTTACGGGGTGGATTACTCCTGTGTTTTACGCTACCCAACAAACCAGTAGGAAATTTGAACCTGCGGTTACTTAATCGTAGTCACTTAAATTTTCCAAGATGCTACTCTGCTGGTTTGTACAATATTAGTATCTCTAAAAAAATAGTTGCTCGACACTCAAGTATCTATCTACACCTTTTTATCAACTCACTGCATTATCTCTTCTTGCAGACTTTGCACAGAGGAAAATGCTGAAAAACTAATAAATAATTGTGCTAAAAGCGATAAACTTAAACAAAGTAATTGGGGTAAGAAAATGTGAAGTAGTACCAATTTTGTAAATATTAGCCATAAGGACTTTATTTATATTGGTAACTACCTACTTAAAATCATACGGGTTAATGTGTAATTATATTAATTTCAACCCATGTAAAAACCTAATTTTGTTTAATTTTTATTATTAAATAGGTATATTAATTAAATTTACGCTATTTTGTGTTATTAATTATTATCAAAGGTAAGATTCACCTAGAAATCATTGCAGGGTCAACGCTCTGTAAAGCTTCAAAGACCTAGACGGAGCTATTTTTGTGTGCTTTAGTAATGAGGGTATAATAATAAGCAGCAATATTTTTCTCACTAAAAACCAATTGAAGTGGATTCAAAGGATACTGCAATTAAAAAGTAAGTATTAGAAATTAGTTGCTAAAACTGAATTTGGAAAACTGCATATTTTTAAACCAAAAAGTTTTACATTTAATGTGAATTTTTAAACTAAAATTAAAGTTTAGTTTTCTGATTAATACCAACGTATTAAGCAAAAGCTACACTAAAAAGTATTATTCCAAAGAGTTGCTCGAACGGTAAAAAAGCACGTCAAAATAAGTTCTTTCCGACGGTCTTCTCTAATGTTAAATATGGTTTAATATCGAAAAGTGCATTTGCAATATAAATGTGGTGGTATTTCCTATCCCGATAAACTTTGGGAATATATTGAAGTAATGTTGGGAGGTTATAAGATCAGGTATTGAGTATACTATGTACTATATACCTACATAATGAGGAGATAAATAATATTAAGAGACCACTGGGAATTAAACGATACGGCGTGTATGGTGATATAATAGTAATTTTTCCAACACGTTATTATTACAGGAGTAAGTACGATATTGCAATATTTATAGAACTACAAGATTTTGCACCTTATTTCTTTGAGGATTTAAAATCCGCAGTCTAAATTTAGAAAATGACGAAATTGCGATAGTCGTTTTAAACGACTTGGAAGAAAATTACTTTCAGAATTGCTTTTGACAGTTTGAAACTAAATTGCAATTTATTTGTTTAAGAAGGAAATTATTTTAAAGAAATTAAAATTATTCATACCTAGCTATAATGCACTAAGTTTTCATTTTATCGGATAAAATAAATTGATAAATTTACCGAACGCTTAAAATTTACTCGAAAATCTTTAACTTTCGCGTCGCTCAAAAAATGATTAAATTTAGTAATTTAAAAAAAGGGCGACTAAAGCAAAAAAGTGGAAAATTAGATCAAGTTAATTGTCGTACCAGACAACCTAATAATAAATTAAATTTTGACCTTGTGGTAATTTGCAGGGAAATGAGGTGTATTTTAAATGATATCATTTTGTTTTTTAAACTATTGTTTTTACTTTCTTACATTAAAATTTTGATTTTTGCAAATCTTATTCTATCCAAATCCTTACCAAAAATCGAGGCTTATTTATGAAAATTAGCACATTTCAAAACCTTCTGAAAAATTAAAAAAAATACTTGTTTTTATTTTGAGTAGAAATTTTCTAATTAATAGTTTTAAGGAAAATAGTCAACCATGTAATCACTTCTTTTTGAATAAGTTGTTTGATGGCAAACTAAGAGTTAAAGTGAATTTTAATTACATCCTTTTCATTTAATTAATAACCAAATTTTTATGCATTATTACAAACATTTTGTATTATTAAAATAAATTTCTTTTTTAAATTGAGCCAACAGACAGTACCTCATCAAAATGCTTTCAAGTTTATCTAAGCATGATGCTGTAAAATAAAATCGGTGGCTTTCCTTGATGAAAATAAAAGAAGCATTTGTTTTTTATTATTTGCATAAAATTTGAGAGTAATCAAATTAATGAAGAAAAATATTTAATATTAAGAACCTTTTTGTTATTTTAAAAAGGAGTAAATAGGATTCTAATACTATTAACACTTTAGAGTTTTCCGTATTCTTTATAAACGTTTTTTTATTTTCCGCTATTTAAGTCGTTCCAGAAAATATAGTCAAATTTATTAAGTTGAATTATTTTCTCATTTAAAAACCTATAGAAATTTTTTTTCGAACCAATAATTTCCTTTGAAAAATTTAAATTTTTTTTGTCATGTTACTTATTGATAAATCTTTAATATAGAGAAAATTTATTCCATTTAAAAGATGAAAGTAGTTGGAAATTTCTTTGTTTTATTTCAATTTACCTAAATTATTGAATTAAAAATTAAAACATTTAATTTATCAAAAATTTTTTTAATTTCACAACAGCTTACACAATAATAACCACTGCTCACTGGTCAAAAACTTAGCTTCGAATTATTCGATGAGAATTTTAAACTTTTTTATCGTAAATTTTACTTTATTTCCCTTTGAAATATGAGCCAACAAAAAATTATTTACGTTTTGGTTAATTAATTATTGAAATTTTAATTTTCAATACGTCAATGTTCGGTTTCCCAAAGAGAAAGAAAATTACATTTTCTAAGTGCCATCAGTTGGAAATATTTTTCAATTATTAACCTGAATTCTCAAATAAATTGGATTTTTTGCCCACATTACATCCAAAACTAGATAATTAAAATATAATATGTGCTTAATTTTATGAGTTGTAGGGTTTGAAAATAATGAAAGTTCTATTCAATGATAAAAAAAGACAAATAGTTTTCAATCGCAATGTGTTTTCATGAAAGAAATCATTGTCTTGGAAGCTTTAATCTATATGAGGGTGTCTGTTTTTTCTCTATCAGAAATCTGTTTTAACACAAAGGTTAACGAATGTTTTTGATCAAATGCCAAATAAGTTTTATTGTTGTAATTTATGAATGATTATAAGATTTATAAAACTTTATTATTAAGTGCCTTATTTCCAAATTTATTGCTAGAAGTTACCCATGATTTATGCTAATTCTGGAGTTTTGTTTTATTTGAAGTGATAATTAACTTTAAGCTGCTTATTTAGCTATTATCTGGAAAAATAAACAGTTTAACATTTATAGGCTTTAAATTCGGACGAGTAATTTATTTAGAGCTATGTTTTCTTTAGGCAAATGATAGATTATACCATTTAAGAAATTGTAATGAAACAATATAAAATTTAGGTACATACATTTTTTATTACGGTAACAATTTTTTTAAACGAATATAATTGAAAATAATATCTCAACTCTACACTTCGTTCTTCGATACATTTAAATCGGCTCTATTGAAAACAAGGTGCAATAGTACCTAAAATTTAAAGCTTTTAAACTTATCCAGTTTTAATTTGGAGCAATCGGTGCATGATATATTTCAGTTAATATTTTAAGCAAATGTTACATTTAAATTAAATTTAATTGCATCTTTTTGGTCTAATGGAAATGTTTCTTATCAATTCTTGTCCTTCTTCCGTGTTGCCTCTGGTTACGAACACCTCCAGTTACGAAAAATTCGGTTTACGAACAAAGTTTATGCACTAATTTTGATTCTACTTGTGATCAATGCAACGGCATACGATTTTGCGCCGCGATGTTTCAGCATTGCTGTATTAGTTGCATTGATAAGAAAGATTAGTTGTACTCAGGTGTGCAAGGTACCACTGTACTTATATCTTTAACCTATACCTTCACGTTATCCGTTATCCTATAACCTAATACAGAAATATTTACTGCCCACGGAAATAAAATAACAATAAAACAATTGTTTAGGACACAATAATAATTATAATTAATTACGACTAAAATAAAAAAATTACAATTAAAAGAAACTTCAAACATACTAAACCTAAGGGTGAGATCTTAAAATTATCAATAATGCAATAAACCAATTTGCTACTAGCAAAATTGAAACTATACCTATTTGACATAATCCTTTTCGTGATTATCACACATCGATCAATTTCTTATAATAAAATTTTCTAATTAATTTCCAAAAACCTTTTACGCTAACAATACAATTTGTCTTATTTAATATCATATTAAACAATTATTTACATATAATTATTTTCTCTAGTCAATGAAGAATCCCGCAGATGACGTAAATACTTTTATTGGCGTTGTTGCGCACATTAAACAATTCTCTTCTCAATCTTCTCTGGATTAGCATCTCTAGAGCCACATCAATGTTTTAAACATCAAATATTTTCCAGTGAGTACGACCAATCCTCAATCAATTAGCTAGCTTATAGCGATCTCGCTAGATAATATCTTTCGGCTTTACAAACTTTCGGCTTTTTATTCAAGAAAAAACCTTCTAGCTCCTCCACTCTGGCCAACTGCTTCATGAAACCATTCAAATTTCAATATTCCTTTTCTTAAAAGCCGTTTTTCCAGAACTTAAATATTTAATCTATTTAAGAGTGTTCCATTCATTGGATAATTGAAAATCCAAAATTAGATAAAGGGATGCAATCTTCCTTCCAAAATCAATAAATGTCAAGCTTAGTGTAGCTTTCTAACTTAAAGTTTAAGCTTTTTTAAAAAGAACTCCGATTGTGTTGAACATCAAAATTTAAGAATCTATCCAATCCGCACGTTTAACAACCACGACCAGAGAATTTTCAGAACTGGGGTTAGTTAGATACACTGTTATGATCAAAAAGATCAATATAGATCTTTGGACTATGGGGAAGGAAACCCTATGAATTACACATACTATATGGTTAATTTATCTTAGCTTCGGCCAAGTTGAATTACCAACGTTTGGGGGACCGGATATGGCACATGAAGAAGATAAATTTAGAGGGTTGGTGGTTAAGTGCGTGATTACTAATCCTAAAGTACCCTGTTTAATTCCGGCTGAAGTAACAACTTGATTTCAGACCCTCTCCCTTTGCAAGGCAAAAGCAAACCACCAAGGTGTAATCTGCAGAGTTAACTTTTTCAAAGATGAGCACAACCTTCTTCTGTTCTTCTTCTTAACCCAAACTTCACTCGCGTTGATGAATTTTCCTCGTGAGATATTTTAATTCTCTTGGTTCTGTAATATCCAGGAATAACTTTGGTGATGATTCGAAGCCACTATCAAAACTGTGAGCATATTAATTGTTTAAATCTGAGGTCGTTTGTTAGACTGGTTTTTTATTCTTTTGGATTTTTATTATTTACTCAATACGGATTTTTGTTAAAACTTGATAATATATTTTCAATGAATGTGCTGTTTTATTATTCACTTTTATTTGCAACATGTAAAATCTTGATAGATTTACGAGTACTCCATAATTATACCGAACCTCGGCTCGAAAATATCCATAATTATTAGATGTCACATAATCAATAAATACCAGAAGTAGAAATAGTCTTCTTAGCACACAATTGGAGACAACAGAAGATGGTTTCCTAAAATGATAAAAACAAGATTACCAATGTAAATTTATTAATTTTTAAGTGAATGAATCGATAGTGATTAAAAATAAATTTTGCGTAATAATAGTCAAATAGTACATATCTGATTATGGTACTACCACTAGCGGATTAAATATTTAAAAAACCGTTGGAGATAAGTAATATTGGAGATTAAATGCAGCTTTGATTGGATTACTAAATTTGATCTAGGTACATTAGAGTACGGTATCCTGGGCAAGAATATTACAAAAGTCAATAGAACAGCTTGTTTGTGGTTGGATATTTTCCGCTCTTTGCGAAATTTTAGGATATTCAATAATTCATTTTTTATTATGTTTTTTCGGAAAACGAATAGTTTGGTTTTTACGAATTTTATGTACCAGAAGCTTTAAATTTCTTACAAAAGTGTCTAGTAACGTTCCATTACATTCAATAAAGAAAAATGGTTCTAACATTTACAAACGCTAGCAAGGTTCCGTTTTCAAAACCAGCTTTATTGTTTAATTAGAAGTTGAAAAAATAACGCTTTTCTGCATTAATAAATGCTTGTCGCGTTTCAACTAAATTCTATGACGGAGTCTTATTGATGTTTTTAGCCGCTTTTAGTATTTATCGAATAGTATTCTAATTTATCATATTAAAAATTGTTGGTTTGGAGCTACCTAATAATGAATTAATGGAAATTTTCAGAATAAATTAATCCTGTGTTTAGCATATTCAAACCAATTTGTTAACTAATGCACTTATATTTGAAATTGTGGACTTTATAAAAATATTTTTAGACTGAAATTATACACAATTTCTTACGTAGTCTGTTAATAATATTGAGATAATTAGACTGCAAATTGGCGAGGGAATCGACGGAGGTATAATATGTATATACCATCACTCTGCTAATAAAGTTTAATTTTAGCTTAAAATTTTTTAAAAGAAATTAACTGAGATAGTTACAACATTTTTTACGCTTTATTTTACAAAAAACACATTTTCAAAATTGGATTGCAGCTATAAGGTACATATTATACCATGTGTTTAATTACAAGTTTTAGTAATTAGCCAAACTTGAAAAGAAATTCAACAAAAAGTGTACCAATTTGCTATACCTTCTGTGTTTTCTGAAGTTCATAAGAAACTAAAATTATAATGATAGATGCATATCTCGTCAACTTGTTCTGATAATTTCTCTATTGACGACATTGAGCCTATTAGGTTTATGTGTTTAAGAGATAGCGCCGAGAGCTGGGAGCCAGTCAGGAAAAAGCACAAAGAAGAGCAAAAAAGGTGTTTTATTGTTATAATAAATATACATATTAGTATTATAATCAATTAAGATCATATGCGATTTGTGAGGTTACGCTTTATTGCTGTGTTTATATAATTTAATTTTAAAAATAATTTACTTTATTACAAACATGGCAGTTAAACTTAATTAATAAAAAAGTTTGCTACCCAATATTATACAAATTTTTTATCTAGATAAATATGAATTAAGAAATTTTATTCGGTAAGGTTGGATTCCAGAACATCTTTGCCAATTTACCTAATTCTCAAAATTGTTTTTCTGTGTTTTCACTTTTTACAAATTAAAATTAGCAACTAGAGTTAAGTCTAACTCGAGGTTATAAAGATTTGATTTTCTTCACTATAAAATGCTTGTTTAAAATTGGATTAGAGTTTATTATTCTTTACTAAAGTTGAAAGAGCTTGCAAAGAAAAGTTGACAACACATCAATTCTCAAGAGAACAGGATAATGAAATTGGTTTTATTTTGCTACAAAATTCTATTTAAGAATATTGCATTATGGAAGTTGTTCGAATGTATAATCAATTCAGACATATGCGATAATTGTAGAGAGTTAAACGCTTTATTGTGTTTATAAATTTAGTTTTAAAAATAATTTACTTTATTACAAACATGGCAGTTAAACTTAATTAATAAAAAAGTTTGCTACCCAATATTATACAAATTTTTTATCTAGATAAATATGAATTATGAAATTTTGAATTCAGTAAGTTGAGATTCCAGAACATTTTGCCGATATACCCGAAATCAGGTTACTAACATAGGAAACCGAAAATAAAAGGTATTCGCATTTCTTAAATTTTTTCGTCGTTGTTGAAGAAAACATTAATATCAATCAAGCAATAAGAAAAGTTTGTAAATGTAAATAGTTTTTCTGGTTTTCATCAAATTAAAGTTCAGCCTCAATTATAAATCAAACGGTGAGCTTGGAGTTAAGTCTAATTCTAAAAATTTGAACTGGATAAGAGATTGTATATACCGCTTCATCTCAAAATTTAAGCGGCTTTAAAAAACCAAGAACAATCAATCTTTGAGGTTAATGGACTATGTTCAGCAGTTCGAAATGGCTGACTAAAATTTAAATGAACATAAGGTTTAAATAGTTATCATAGTTCAAGTAAACTTTACTTGTAGATAATCCAAGAAGTTAAAAAGCCAAAATTTGTTTGTCATGAGTTATCTCAAAGTTAATATATACCTCAGTTGAAAATTGGAATAATCAATAACGAAAACTACATGGTTAAAAATTATTTGAAAAAACAAAAAATTTTATATTACCTCAGGTTATCTCAAAATAACCTCAAGATAACCATGATTGAAGAAATGGGACATTATTGATATAGCAGGCACAGTTGAAAATTCGACTAATGCCGATTTATTCACCTAGAGATGTTTATAAAAATCTCCTAAAATAACTAATAAAAAAAGCGATTATCTACATAGATATCTACAAGAAAAGGATATGTAATAAACTACAAAACAATCTAAGTTTGTCAGAATTTAATAATCTATTCATTTTCTCAATAAATCCTAGTTGTTATGTAAAATTAAACTAAAGAATGGAAGATTACAGTTTAGTGTTGATTAAAATTAAATACAAAACTTGAAATATACTTATCCTGATAGACATTTTGTTAAAATCAATTTTGGAACAACAACTAACTCAAAGTTCAATCAGAATTACCCCAGGGTTGGGTCCTATAACATTTCCAAGATACAATAAATTCTAAAATTATATTTTATAATTTCTCAAAATGTTAATTTATGATTCCAATTAAAATTACTAATCAAGTTGTAAATATAATTATTGCCATTCACAAAAGAGAGTCTTTATGTAATCCTTAAATTTAACTTTAAAGAGTAACAGAGACGTTTTTGGATAATTTATGTGCGAAATAATTGACTGCATCAACTTCCTGATTTAAAACCGCATATTTTATATATTAATAATTAATAATAAATTTACAATACACAATTGACATTTACATCAAGACGTCAAATTCTTAGAAAATATTAGTTTTAAATCAAAACATTTCTATATTCCAAAATTTTAAAACGTTTTAAAATATTAAAAATATAATAAAAACTAAAATATTCGTTGAATAGGACATCAAAAATTGTTTTCTACCCCATTAATATTACTTCAGTTGTAATAAATTATTAACACGATGTGGAGTGCGATTTTTTAACTTTTAATATTTCTTGTAAAAGATACAAGAATTCTTGAGTACGTTATCGCTTTTTCATTTTCTCATTTTTTAAAGGCCAATATTTTTATTTTATTATTCTTTTTATAGCGAAAAACGGTTACAATAAAATCTGAACATCAACACAAACAAGAAACACGTCCCTTCAGGTTTAGAAAGTCAACTTTTAGGCAATAGATTTATAAATTTTGATATTCTAAACTAAGCAGTAATAAAGTTAAAAAATTTAAGCTTGAGTTACAAGAATCTAAAAGACCCCAAAAAGCAGAAAAATTATGTTTGAACATTCTTTTCAAAAGATTAGTTCTTTATTGTCAACATATTTCAACTTCTCCTAAAATTTTTATTTTGGTTTATGGTAAAGTACGCGGTTCTTGATAATAAATCGAATAAATACATTTTTACTGGTTTTAGATCCATAACTTTCGATTTTTCAGGATTTGATTTTATAATAAATCGAGCTAAGAATTAAAAAGTCAATTTAAAATACACAAAACATTTAATAACGTAAAGTCTAAAATTTGCATTTAATTAATGTAAACTCTAATGAAAATTTAAAAGCATTTCATATAATGCAAATTATTTTTTTCAATTTTATGAATAACTTTAATTAGTGTCATTATAATAGATAAAGCAACTTGTGAATGTATAATTAAGTGGACTTGAAAATAATAAAAATTAATTAATTCATGAAATTTTTAATTCAGCCGTTAACCCAACAAACATTCAATTAATAATTTGTTTACATAAAACTTATGCTAAAAATTGACCATAAATTAAGAACTCAAAATTTTTATTATTTGAAACAATAAAATTAAATTAAATGATAACAAAAGCAAAATTACTAATTTAAATTTATCCCTTTAAAAAGTTTTATGCGAATAAATTAGCGACAACAATAAGTATAATTAAACCCAAACATTTTTCTGAATCATTAAACTTCATCTAAGATTAACAAAGTTTTTATTTGAAGATAATTTTTAGGGAAGAAAATTACGTTTTAAAAATTTTTAAATTAATTCAATTTTTAATAAATCGCTCATAATTAAGAAATCTTGGTGGAATTAAAATTTTGTGGATATAATTTTAATTAAAGATCTTTTCAATATTCAACCAGTTAAAAGCAAAGATTGCGTCTATTTATTTATTTTGATTTTATTTGCGGGTTTGATTTTCTTTGCGTAAAATCTATTGTAGATTTTTTGCTCGCCAAATTTCTACCTGCTGGTCGCAGGTAACACAAGTGGCAATTTTCAGTGAAAATAATTGAGCATATTAATTAATACTTGGAACAAATAAGCAAAATAATTCTCATGTAGAAAATTACTATTACCCAAAGGATTCATTACTACATATCAAAATATCCGAACTGTTAATCGATAATATAATAGGGGTAATACGAATTTTATTGTTACAAACTTTAAAAACAAAATTTCATTTGTACTTCTTTTGATCAAGCGCCTTTACGAGGTATTAAAGATTTACTTTTCTAAACGACAAGCTTTTAATTTACAGGACTCCGCTTTATCTTCTTTATCTTTATCATCTGTTGTTTACTCATGAGTTTTATATGGTCCAATATTTTGAACCTAATTGCACGTCATTTGTTTTACTTAGCTTTTAGTACGTGTTTTAGAGTTTCATATAAATTTTTAAATGAATGATTATATTTGTAACGTTTGATAGTTGTGGAACAAATTTAATTTGATCTATTTTTAAATTAAAAAACAGAGACAAAATGGTGCAAAAAAACTTGATTATAATAAGCGGAAGCTTCCTATACGTATTATTTTATTGTTGATATTTGACATGCTCCTGCAAACTTGGAAGTTTAACTTGTTAGACGTTATTATATTTGCTATAGGTATTAATTAGGTTATAAGTTATTGGATCACAAGAAGTTAGTGAAGATTAATGTGTTAGGTGACTTTAATATTGGTCGCTTGCGAATCCCGAGTTCACGTTTTTATTTTTGTTGTAAAGCGCATAGTCATGTTGTGCCACATCATATCCAGATGCTGCTACTACTAACAATGTTTTCTAGTTTTATTTTAAAACAACTCATGAATAGTAATAAATATTCTTATAGTACTAAACAATATACATTATAATGTATACGATGTTTTATGAATAAATTTAATAATTTTCAAGTTTAGTGAACTTTAAATTGAACTATAAATTGATAAATTTATAATTTTGTTCCTAGTTTAGCCAAATAAGAACAACCACTTAAAATTGTGACATATTAAAAGTCCCAAACTCTATGTTTTAAGCTTCTTAGAATTGTAATTTACCAATTGAAAGACAGACATAGATCCAGATCATAAGGATTCTTGCTATTTTGTATAAAAAGATTATAAAGGACGATAATTAAATCTTCTGCGAAAAAAAAAAGTGCAAAATCAATTACAGAAATTGTTGAACGTAATTTCGTGGAGGGAGGAGAAATCATGCAATCAATGATTTTTCTGGCTGCAGTACATTCCAGAATTAATCGTGATTTTCAAAATTGAATTGTGGCTCTTATAGAAATCTTACAAAATTTATTTTCATCTGAAATATCTTACACTTTGATGCTCTTTTGTTTGGTGATGCTATTTTTATAAGAAAAACTGTAATTTCGAATTAGGGTTAGTCAACTCTTATCAAAAATGTACTCCAGAACTGTGGGATTCGAACCTTCCTGTTTTTTTTAATAGACTTCCCTGAAGTAATTAGTTTTTTGGGTGCAAAAATGCAGGATTCAAGTATGTAACAATTTATTCGTACTGATGTGGAAGATATAGTCTTAACTCAAACTCAGTAATTTAAATGGAAAACGATAGTTTGGTCCGGAGAGGAATTGACGGATTGAAGTTTTTCTATCACTCTTCTCAATTTTTTTCTATCTATGCATTTCTCTTTCCAGTTGTTTGTATCCATTCTTTCCAGATCACGCTTTTCCTGATCAACCCTCTAGACTTCAGTTTTTTTTCCATCTCACCAAGCCACTTGTATACGTATTAATAATTTTCCTCATTACATGCCCTAACCATCGTAGTTTCTACGATTTTATGGACTTTACAATATCCCGGTATTCATCTCCCGGTGGATAGTTTCATTTGTAATGTACCATCATGAAGAGTTGTTTATGTTACACGCCATTTTGAATGGAAACCATTGTTGAATTGCAATGTTTGAGTTTTAACCATAAGTATAGAACTGGATGCCGTACTGGATGCAAATAGACTCTATAATGGATTTATAAAATAAAAATTTATCTTCTATGCTGCCCAACACGCTTCTGGCAAAAAAGTACTTCACATTTTTTATAAGGGATCTAATCAGTTTTCTTTCTACCTCCACAGTCACCTTGATAGGAAGAAGGCAAAAAAACCTGAGTTGGTGTAGGCAAAGAGCGGTTTATCAATCATTTCTACTGTTCGGAAAAATTTAATCTTATTAATTGCAGTATATTTTGTATTTAAAAGTTTCATGTAGCATTAAAAAAATTTTCTAGTAATTTCACGTGGGATGGTTTTCAATCCGGGGATGATATGGAACACCAGTCATTATTATGTTAATTTGTAAAGCTATCAAATAACTAGAAAGGTTCAAAGTTTTGTTAATTTAAATTTTTAATTTAAAAACTAACCCGACAACTTTTATATGGCGGTAAATTTTCTCTATTCAGAAAACTCAATTTGACTTATTTGAAAAACAATATATGCTATTTATTGGATAAAAACTAATTTTAATTTCAATACTTCTTATTAGTTCATGTTTACTAAATTATGGAGTTGATCTCCATCAGGAAATTTAAAATATATTCCAGTATTACAATTTATGAAAATGACGTATTGAATACATTTTATTTTAGAACAACACCGAAAAAATCACTTTAATTATTTTCATGACAATGCAGTACAATAATTTATGTCTCGTTTAATTATTGTTATTATAGGTATTTTACTAATACTTATTTAATTTAAACAAACATTTTATTAAATACATTTAAGCAATAATCTTTATTTGAAACTGACTGAAAGCAGGATGGAATTATAAAAACAGTAATTGTGAAAAATAATACAGATTTAATATAAAAGTAATAATAAATAAAAAGTTGAGTGCAATAATAGAGCAAGAAACGAGTTTAGTCAGGGAGCTACGAGATCTCACTTAAGTTATATTAGCGACGTACAAGTTAGGAATTATAAGGAAGGCAACAAAAAACAAACAAATTTCAATTAAAAGAAAAAATAAATAAAAGGAGAATGAAAAGTCAATGACGAGAGCCAAATACAAGCCTTTTGTACACGAAAAAATATAAATAAATAAAAACCAACAGGATTAAAAAACGAACTTTTTAGGTCGCTTTTAGCATAGAGAAGAGCTAAAAGATTAGTAGGGTAGTTTGTGATAGCAATACCACGAGACAAACTATTTTGTAAATGTAAAAAAGAACAATTCAAAATTCAAAGAAAATTTATAACATAATAAAGTGATAAAACTTGCAACTGTGACTGTAAGTTTCATTAACTTAATAAAGTTTCAACTTGGATGTGTTTGTGTTATTCTGACCTTTATGTTTGTTTTCGTAACTTTTAATTCTTCAAAAGTAATTGAAGTGTAATCTAAAACTTTTCTTAAATTGGTGTTGATCAAAATCGTTTTAAATTTTATATTCTTATGGTTTTCAACCTACAACTTACGTCGCGTCCGTCGTTCAGGTTTCTGTCTGGGTACTTGTTGCCTCTAACGTATTTCGAGCTATAATTTTATACTACCCAAGATTGGAGAGCTTTTAAGCAAATTTCACGTAATATAGAAAGTTAAAAAAAGATATTCAATTTAAATTTCAAGGTTTTTTTTGCAGATAATGAATTAAAAATTTGATCGATTTTTGATGCGGCTTAGTTGTCAGGAGAAATTAAATTTTTAGAGTTTGCATTCATTGTGCAGCAAAAATAAAAATTATTCAGTGTTCAATTTTTAAAATCTGGTTCAACGATTCCAGTGCGTGCTATAAAAAAAAAACGCTGGTAAACTCCGAAATAAATATGATTTGAAGTTTTTGAAGCATTTTTGAAACCAAGTTTTGTATATTATATGTTGTGTTCATAAATGTTTGCAAAAATGACACGTTTGCATTTTTAACGTCTTGGTCTGGTTTTGTTACCCACTTAAGATTTATTTCAGTATTGTGTACATCAGTTTTCAGTATTTAAATATTTGCAAACCTTACATCTTGAAAAGCTTTGTATTTTTAAGTTATCTCCAATATAGCCTATTCTTCACTAATATTATTTTATAATTTATACTTTTTATATTTATTCTAATATAATTTTTCTATTACTATAAATAATTGTTACCTTTTTAGTACAAGCATTGTACGAATAAAATATAAAGACAAATTTACATTGTTATTTTATATAATTTGCACAATAATGAAATATTTGTATCGAATACATAACAATTTTCTATTAACTAACCAAGAGAGCAGGTGGATTGGCAGCACTATTTATTGTGTGTTTATGCTAGGTTTGTATGAATAAATATTGCCGGTTTAGCTTGCAGGGGTTATAAGTTTGTCCAATTTGTTATCCAAAAGAATGATCATTGGACCAGTGTCTTGACAAACGAAACGAAATGAATAAATAGCCGAAAAGGTCGAAATCCTATATTTTTATAATATAATACTGCTCTGATTTGATTCAACACCGTTGGTTCGTCTCTTCAAACCATAAAAATAATTCAAAAGCTTTCGAAATATTTTAATGCTTTTTAATTTTAATCAAATTTTGTTTAATTTTTTTTTTATTAAAAAAAGTGAAAGATAACGTAACACTGCAATTAATCACCATGAACCGGGAACAAAATCCGCTAACTGAATGGCCAAACAAATACAACTGGGACTGAAATCCTATTTCAATCACAAACTTAATGTTCGGTATCTCTACTTGCCGCTTACATCAGATGTTGGACAAATAATTAAGTAAATAGTACCCAAATAAATGCTGCACCCGAGACTAAATGTAAATTATGTTGTCTGTACTTATCAATACCGATGGCGACAGTCAGCACAACTGGAGTCGGTCAAACCACACGGATAGCTTACAAAGATCTCCGGATCTTCCGCTTGTGGGACCCCCCATTACTTTCCATTGTTTAAGTATCGAAAAGAGCTAAAAAACACTATCACAAACAGTAAAATGGAAACCAAAATTTTGACCTCTGTTCTAAAGAATCAAAATTGAACACAAGAGCTCTCAAGTAAAATCACTAAACTGATAAAATAAAATATTGGAGACCCTAAAAGAATCTTATAATTGCAGTTTTTATTGTGATATTTAAGCAGGAAAAGGCAGTTACAACTTGAAAATTTGGAGGAAGGCTTCTGCTGCAAAGTTCAAATAATTTAACTTTTCAAATAGAACACGATAAGGTTTATTCGAATAAATTGTACCCCAAAACGCAATACAACATAAGGCAACAGCAACTCCAGTCGAATAGGATCCCTGAAACATTCTAAGGTAGCAATTTATAAGCGATTTATTGGAACAATAAAATTATTGATGATGTTCACTAAGGTTTTGATTGAAATACGTGTATGAGAAGTCCTTTCTCCTTAGAAGAGTTAAATGTAAAAAAAACACATCCATGGACTACTAAAGGTATATGGACTTCCACCAAAAACAAGATCACTAATTCACTTAAAAAAGTTTATATTATACAGAAAGATTTACTTAAGCACTATTAAAACAGCTAAAAGTTTATATTGTCAGAGGAGAACTTTAAATGCAATTTTGATACTGACAGCTTTGATTAACGACTCCTTCAAGAGTGGTATATTTCCTCAATGACTCAAAACGGCAATAATTACACCATTACACAAAGGAAATGACAAAGACAATACCTGGAACTACAGACCAGTTGCACTGCTTCCTACTTGATCTAAAATAATTGAAATTATGGTCAAATCTCAATTGTTGTCGTTCATTTTCAAGTTTAAAATCATAAGCAATTGTCAATTTGAGAATGTCAGCAATAGCGATGCTATGTTTTCGGTTGTCAATAAGATTTATAGCAGCTTAAGCAATAAACAAAACACAGAAGCAATTTTTTGGTATTTTGTCAATGCATTTGATTGTGTCAATGAGGATATATGAATAAGGAAG
Organism: Lycocerus yunnanus; assembly: GCA_036346125.1. Taxonomy (NCBI): domain Eukaryota; kingdom Metazoa; phylum Arthropoda; class Insecta; order Coleoptera; family Cantharidae; genus Lycocerus; species Lycocerus yunnanus. The sequence goes on from JARFIX010000002.1 coordinate 3,170,031, forward strand.
CTGGAATTTTATGGGATTTGTGGTACTCCTCTAACTTGGTTCAAATCCTACCTTCAAGGTAGAGGCAACTTGTAAGGGCGAAAGAGTCCTCGTTGGACTGGAAAACAATAGAGCGGGGTGTTCCACAGGGTTCTGTAATTGGACAAATTTTCATTCTTCTGTTTATCAACGACATCATCCTCCTAAACATAGACGGGGATGTTACTCTTTTTGCCTATGATACGAGCATAATATGGTCTGAGTCAACTTCGACGTCTTTACACAAAGTGATGTCATCAGATTTGACCACACTGCTATCCCAGTGTGACGCGAACCGTCTTTGTTTTAAGTTAAGTCAGACAAAAGAAATTTCGTACAGAGGTAACCTCCAGCGTATAACCCTGAGAGATGACACCATTGAAGTCAGGTTTCTTGGCCTAATCATGGGAATGATTCACTTAAGTGGTGTCAACATATTGATGTACTCTCTAAAAAATGGGCTCAGCGTGCTTTTCTTTACGATCTGTGAATAGGGAAGTAGATGTATGTACTTAAAAAATGGTTTATTTTTCTCTCTGTGAATCGAGCCTAAGATACGAATTGCTGTACATGAAAAATTTGAAACTGCATTTAGATTGCAAAAGAGAGCAGTCAGATACATGTTTAACTCGAAGAACAGAGATCATTGTATGGAATACTTTAGGAAATTTAAATATTGACTCTCCCAGCTTTGTTTTATTGGAAACTGTCTGTCTACTTCGTAGGCATATCTCAAAACTCCCCACTGGTACACAACATTTCCACAAATAGGCTTACAATTATATATACTACAACGCTAAAAAATTATTCGATCACCTGCCACTTTATCTTTAAACTGAACCCACTTACATCAGATTCCGGAGAACCGTAAACACGTATTTGAGCGAAAAGTCATGTTATTCAGTTAGCGAATTTTACGCAGCGGCTAATGGAGTATGATCTTTTGAAAACCGCACGAGAAATAGCACTGTCTTGCTACTTATATCTTTTGTATTTTAATTTCTACCTTCTAAATTGTTTTTAATTAAAGAAAATAAAATGTATTACCTTAAAATATTTCTTACAATTCTTCAATTACAGAAAGTATTTTCGGTTTTCACACATAGATATCTTTGTGATTGTTTTGAAAAACCTCTGTCAGAGTTATGACTTTTCCTTTTTGACATTTGATATCAGTCACATTTAGGTTAGGTTACAACAAAGTTTTGGATAATTTTGCTTGTAGCTGTTAGTTTAGTGTCAATTTAACATGGAGTGCAAAAACGAACATTTTCGGCATACTTTATTTTTTTATTTCCATAAAGGAAAGAAAGCTGCTGAAGCTCACAAAGAAATATGTAAAGTTTATGGTGATGAATGTATAACAGAGCGCACGTGTCAAAATTGGTTTAAAAAATTTCGTTCTGGAGATTTTTCCCTCGGAGATAACCCACGTTCTGGTCGACCAACTGAAGTTGATAATGCCCAAATTAAAGCCATTAATGAGGAGGATCTTCGTATAACTGTTCGAGAAGTTGTATAAAGATTAAATGTATCCCATACAATTAAAAACCACTTAAAATGTCTTGGACTAGCCAAAAAACTTGATATTTGGGTTTCGCATGAATTGAAAGAGATTTATTCAACACAACAAATCAATATTTGCGATATGCATCTCAAGCGCAATGAACTCGACCCCTTTTATAAACAAATCATCACTGGTAATTAAAAATTGGTTGTCCACATGATCATGAGCCAAGCGTGGTGAACCAGCATAAATTACCGTGAAAGCTGAATTGCATCAAAAAAAGTTTATTCTGTCAGTGTGGTGGGACTACAAAGCTGTTGTATATTTTGATCTGCTTCCAAGGATCCAAACTATCAATTCAGATGTTTACTGTCCACAACTGATGAAACTGAATGTAGCAATCAAACAAAATCGGCCAGAAATGGCAAATTGCAAAGAATTGTGTTCCATCATGACAATGCAAAGCCTCACACATCTTTGATAACTCGTGGGAAAATATTGGAGCTTGGTTGGAAAGTGATGTTGCATCCCCCATATAGCCCTGACCTGACGCCATCTGATTACCATTTCTTTCGAAGTTTACAAAACTCTTTCAATGGTAACACTTTTATTAATGATGATGATCTGAAATTGCACTAGGTTAGGGTTTTTGCTGATAAGAACCAAAAGTTCTTTGAGCTCAGAATCATGAAGTTTCCAGAAAGATGGGAAAAAGTCAACGAACAAAATGGAAAATATTTAATTGATTAAAGTTTATTCTTTATATAAAAAAAATTAGTTTTATTTCAAAGTTCAACACCGAAATTACTTTATTGCCAACCTATTTTGTTCAAATTCTAGATTAGTCGTGTATGCACGCAATGTTATATGTTTAATTTGCTCTGTTTTAGTCTCTGTTTGTATTATTGTTTTGTTTTGTATACTCATTAATGCTTTGTCTACGAATTTGTATAACTTTAGTGACAATAAATCTTACTATTATTATTATGGTTATTATTATACCAAAATATTGTCCGCCAATCTAATTTTTGACCAGGTGTTCCAGCCAAAAATGCGTCGACTTAATGGTATTATTAATAACTAAAATGGGATTCCCGTGAACTATCAAAGATAATATGTAATGGTTGATTAATTACCTGTGCAGCCATAAGAATCCGTAATCAGCAGCAACTTTTAAATAATTAAAAGTTCACAAAATTCGCACTAGAATTTAGAAAATTGACGTTTTAATATGTATGTATATTATTTGCAAGACGATTTCATCTAATCACCACGGCTTATATTTATGTTTTTTAATGCATTTTAAATAAATTTGAATAAATGCAGCGTTACACAATATGTTATGATGGTAATTGTTATCTGGAACGCTACAAACAAATAAATAATACATATCAATGCAAAATAAAATAAAAATAAAAATAATATTAAATATTAAACAAGTGTCTTCCTACTGGTGAAGGAAAATAATTGCACTTGAAAATTACTTTATGGACTTTTAACAAAACGCAATTTCCAACTTAGACCATCAATAAGTCTTAGAGCGATGAATGGTTTTAATTCAAAATACTGCGCATATCCAAATTAAAAAATTCAACTTACAAAAAATTGATCAAATTGAACCGTATCCATAATTTTTAATCACGTAACATTACAAATAACATTTGGAGTGTTACATAATACATATTATACTGCAGTATACAATATTTTATTGAAATTCCTTCTTTTCAAAGTGTTTAATTATTTAAAAAGAATTATTTTTCATTTTATTAATAAGGAAATGTTTAGGCATTCTATCGTTAAAATGCAAACCACTTATATTAATGTTCAAAAAGAGCTTTAATCTTCCTACACCAGTTCTAATTTTATCTTAACACATTAATCAAAATTTGTGGCATAAACATGCGCACAGTTAAAAGTTATTCGTCAAAAATTCTTTTTCCTTTACGAAGTGTTATTTCAAGTAATTTTCATGATACTAATGGTAAACCATGTTTTCTACCTTCATGTATATAAAAGATTAACGATTGGATTCTGTAGTAATTGTCGTGGTTACCAATGTAATGATGCGCGTAGTATATTTCTATTAGTGTGGTGTTTACCTTTGGGATTAATTTGTTAATTTTCCAACGTGACTGCTTGTAACCAAAACTTGATAATTTAATTATGATATCAATGTGCGGTACTTTCTAGGGTATAAATTTCACGATTATATATTTTTTTTAATAGAGAAAAATTAAAATTAATATTTTTTATTATAACTTGAACTCATCAGTACTTTAAACTTTTTTAAAAATCTTCAACTTGATCTACCTTTTAAATTTAAAATTCGTAAATTAATCTACAAGCTATTGTTTCAAACTTGAAGGAATATTTACTTTATCTTACTTAGGCTAAATAAAACCGTGCATGAAGTAAAATAGAATTTTCTTTTATAAAATCGATACACAAATTTACTAAAAAAGTTAAATCAACAAGATTTCTCCATTTGAATAATATTAAATCTTATCAGTAATAATTGCATTTCAGCACTTACTTTTTAATTTAAAAAAAAATTTCAAGTTAACATTTAAAATGGGAAGTAAGTAAGTACTTAATTGAAATAAAAAACCGGCATCGCAATTTAAAAATATTTGCACTATGAAAACACGTAAGTGTTAGGACTTGACAACTTCTGAATTTGTTTTAAACTTTCTTGATTGGTTTTCTTTTAAACTTAAAACTTTGTAACATTTTGTATACATGAATACAAATAGCATTCCAAGATCAAATTTTGTATTTTTCCAATAAAATATTCGTTTTTATACTCTGGGGGTATGTATGTGATTTTAGGAAAACTTTTTGCGCTACTATTTTAATTTTAATGTCTACATAATATTATTATTATTATTACGTAAAATATAAAATGCAAAATCAATATTTTTGCATATTAGAAATTTTATTGTGGGTATATCAAAAATATTTTTGACATAATATTTTATTAGACGTACGTATACCTGCCGTAGACATTAAGTCGAAGCTAGCAGGAAAACTTTAGTTTTTTAAACCTCACAAATTGAAAAGTCCCAAAAATTTTATTTGGCTTGTAGATTATGACGATTTACAATCATTTCAGTTATTATTTTTAATAATTTTTAATAAATCTGTGTATAATATATTAACTTTATTAGAACATCTGAAATTTAATGTGCGCTAATCATGTAAATTAATTTAAATAAAATACATCGCACATACAAGGTGATATAAGGAGGAGAAAATAATTGGAAAATCAATTATTACTATAAAACTAATAGTTTGATTTTATTGATTTTACAAACTAGTAAATTTACATCTATTTATTTCCTTTAGTGTCAAGTTTCGTCAAAATCGGCAAATGTCAAAGGTTCAAAAATCTAAGGTCTAAAGCAGAAGAAGTTAACAGAAAGACAACTTTGCTCGTTAACGCTTGCTTCGTGTTCATTTCTTAATTAATTATAAATTTTTACATAGTGACAAGTTAATTTAATTTCAAATTACATTAATGAACCGAGAACCTCTTTATTCATATTACCATAGTTAAATCTCTGAAGAAGTGTGTGATTTTCTTGAATCTTTTTGTTTCAAGACTAAAAATTGACTGTTGTATTGATGATGTAAAGTACAGTAATAAGCAAATTCACATATAAACCCCGGTTGCATGCGGAAATTTTATATGATATTACTATTTGCAGGCAAAACCAATATAATGAAAAAAAGTTTTATGTCGTGGGATAATTTTTAGTATGAACATCATCCTGTAAGTTAAAAAATAAAAAAAGTAAAGTCAAATCTACGACACATGTATATGCATATTGTTTATTTAATTTGATACAGTGGCATCGTTTCTTTAGAAATTAAACTTTTTAGTATTATAAGTTTATTTTAGTAATCAAGTACACGAAGTAAGTGGTAAACCTTTGAGGTAGGTACACTTTGTATATTATGTGTAACAAATTCTAACTATCATTAACAAACATTAATATTCGGAAACTGTCTGGAATATGCTAACAATACCAAATAAGTTTATGTTGATAATTATAGAGCTCATCAACTATTATATATTCTTCAAAACATTTTCCAACATTTATTTTATTTTGTTGATTTTGAAACGTAGTGAAAAATTTACATTTTTTGATAGAAAAATTACTCTGAAAAAATCTAAAATATTATGCTTTATGTAAAAATACTTAAAACTTATGTTACCCGCTTGGAATAGGTCATAATGCGTCTATTGAGAAGCGAAGCAACTATAGAAAGAGAAAAAAAAGAGTTGTTGAATCAATTTCCACTGTCAATCATATATAAGTTGCTTCTCTGACTTAAGATTTTATATACACGCGGTTTTTCATCATTTAATGATGTACTTATGTTTCGCCACAAAATAAAAGAGTTGTTTACAGAAACCAAAAATTAAGGTATTTAAAAATATTTGGAAAGTTTAACCGATCACAAGCTACTAATTATTCCTTGTGGAAGGCAACAAAAAAGTTGAAGAGGCCACAATAATCGATTCCCCAATTAAAAACAATGACAACCAATAAGCATGGAGTAATAATAAAAAACCTTGGGCGTTTGCAACTCATCTGGCTAACACTTTCCAACTATGACTACAGCAGCGGAAGAGATGAAAATAAAAGAATACCTTGAAACTCTCTTCTAAATGGACTTTGCAATGCAGAAATTTAACAGAAAGGAAATAAAGAGGGTAATCCGAAATAAAATCAACCCACGAAAAGCCCTCGGACACGACCTAACAGGAAGGTACTACAAGAAGCAAGTACAAAATGTTTAACTGCTATCACCCTAATATTTAATGCCTACATCATTTTCCAAGTCAATAGGAAGTTGCACAGATTGTGATGCTACCCAAGCCTGGAAAAAACCTGACGACATCAAATCTGTGCAACTGGTATAGACCAATTATATTATTAGCTTTCTTCCTATGTTGTCCAAGGTATTTGAAAAGCTGATAATTACACGTTTAAAATCCATAATCTAAAATCATAATTTAATACTAACCCACCAATTTGGCTTTTGTAACTCACATGGAACAATTGAGCAGGTACACGGGGTAGTCAGAAAAATAAATGAAGATCTCAATGGTAAAAGATACTGTTTGGTGAATTTTTTTGATATTAGTCAGGCGTTCGACAAGGTGTGGCTACTTAACAAATTGAAAAAAAACGTTCCATACCATTACTTCCTTGTATTTAAATCCTACATAACTGATAGGCACTTCTTCGTCAAACAAAAAAATGACTATGCTGACCTTTACCACATTAAATCTAGAGTCCCACGAGGAAGTGTACTGAGTCCTGTTTAGTATCTTTTGTTCACGTCAGATCTTCCTCAAACCATAAACATCATGATCGCGACTTTTGCAGATGACACTGAATGCAATGCAAGACTGGCTTAAAACGTGGCGAATCAAAGCCAATGCGTCAAAACGGTACACGTAACGTTTACTATGAAGAGGGGCACTTGTCCACCAGTTAAACTTAACAACTGTAAACTGACACAAGTGGAAGATGTCAATTACCTCGATACGCATCTGGATAGACGTCTAACGTGGCGAAAGCATATTTTTATCAAACGGAAACAGCTTGGGTTGAAGCTGAGCAACATGTATTGGATCATTGGCAGAAAATCCCAATTTTAAATAGAATACAAAATAAACTATACTGAAACTAGTCTGGACCTACGGAATCCAGCTTTAGGGATCGACTGCAAACTCAAATCTGGAAATTCTGTAAAGGCTTCAGAACAAAGTATTTCGAGTAATAGTTGATTTACCGTGGTATATTCCAAATAGCGTCATCCAAAATGACTTTCAGATATCTACCATTAAAGAGGAAGTCAGAAGATACAGTGCAAGATACCAAGAGTGACTGGAAGTACATCCCAATCCAACTGCTAACCAACTGATAGTACTAAGTTGCGAGGTACGCAGGCTAAAAAGATTCTTACCAAGAGATACAGCTATTCATTTACACGCTTCGGCTAAGGTAAAAATGCATAATATTCACTGGAAATTATTTTATAATTGAGTTAAAAAAAATTTAGCTCGTAGGTATAAAAAGAACACTACTACATTGTCACTCAATGTGTCTGAATACAATAGAAAAAATTATAAAAGGAGCAGCGTTTTAGGTGTAGAGTTACTCTTCTGGTCTCTGCTCTACCTACTTTCAAACGCTCTGGGACGTCATTATAAATATGCGTGCAACTTCGAGAATATTTGTCGGATTGACATGAAATTTTCTGTGTACATACATAATTATATGTACATTACGAAAATAAAATAAAAAAATAAATGTTTTTTTGAAAATTCTGACTGCATATAATCCCTTAAGTTCAACTACCTGAATGTTTTTTTTTTAATTTTAAAAAAGGCAAATTATTTTAAACATTAGTTTTTTGTTTCCGTCCATCAGTAAAATTTATTTTGACTTACGATCTTGCAAATTAGTAAATATTAAAAATTAATTTTTCGTTATTCAATCGCTTAAGTCACAAAAAATATTTATTCGTTGTGATGTAAATACATATATTTGTATAAAATGTTAGGTATGTAGTATAAAGAGATAACTTAAAATTCATTAATCGTAATTCTATAATAAATTTACACAAATTAGTTGAATTACGTTTTAGAGGTAATTGTTTTTAACAAAGGATCTGTTTGTTGGGTTATCTTTCTTTTTAGAACGTAAAATAGAGTATTCTCACAGTAAATTAATCCTTTCAAGTTTTACGAGGGTTACCCTAATATTATCAAGAATAGCATAATCAAAGCAACCAGTCACAACAAACTTGATGGTTACAATTTAAAGAACTTTACTTTTAATGTACTCATGCATGTAGCTATATATCGTTTAAAATTTTGTGACAACTTATAATTATTTTTATATGACACTTTTTAAACATAATGTACCTACTATATAACTAATCTGTTGAAGATAAATTTTGTTAAACGTTTTGTAGTTCAAAATTTTTATATCGAGTAGCTTTGAGAAAAAACTGAATACATATATTTAAATAAAACCATTTCAGACTGTCCTCATATGGTTATCGGAGGAAAACCGGATTGGAAAAGATTATCAAAACGAAGTAACAGTCTTTGCGATAAAATAGTCGGGTTTTTCAGGGTTGCGTAACATTTAAAAAATAAATCTTACGAATAGCACGTTTCCGTTTCTACATTTTTTTACTGCACCAATGATGCGATAGTAGTCACAGATATTTTCAATAATTAACAAAAATTGAATTAGTCATTTATGTCATAATATTTTTATGATCAATTATTTAAAATAAAAAAAATTTAATAAGCAGAGTGTAAGAGCAATAAAAATAATAGTACCAAGTAATTGACAGTAACTAGCTCAAATGCAAAGAAATAGTAAAGCATTATGAAATTAAGGTAACGTAGATATTATTGACTGTTAAAGTTACATTTTTACTTATAACTTTTATTATTATTATTATTTACTTATTATTTTTACCACTAAATTAACATTTCCTAAAAATTATAAGTCAAACTTCGCTCGGTTGGGTATGATCATTTACATTCTAAAAATTAAAAAGCTTAAGTTTTGAAACTTGAACTTTTTAAGTTTTAACGAATTCGTACTTTCAAACCTATGACATATTGCTATGTACATACATAATCTTTATAACGTCATGTCCAAATATTTCTGTTAGTATTTTATATTTTTAATCACAAAAGGTTAAAGTTGTCAAAGCAATTTGACAAGCTGTTATACTAAAAATCACGTTTTAAAACATAAACGTTATAAAAGTTATTGATGTTTTAAATTTAAAATTGGTAATTATGTAACATGAATTTTAATTTGACAAAACTATGCTATGCCTGTCAACTGAAAGGCGCATTGCGCACATTACATCATACATACATTATGTTCACTACGTAAAAACCTAAATAGATATAAATACGCAGCGTTTAATTTTTATTAATTTTAAGTTAATGTTAAGTTTGCTCGATGCAAACAATGTAAATTTCTTTTGTAAGAAAAGATAATAAAAATTTTAAACCGTGCAAAAATACGGTTGCACATGTTGCACTAAAACAGAAATCTAAGCAGATATTTCAAAGTAGAAGTAATTGTATTTCAGAAAATTAGAAAACTATTAACTTTTTAACTGTTAAAAAACACACAGGTATATCAACGATTATTCGATGAATTTTAATTGATTGCTTTGCAATTTCAATTTCTATTGTGAATTTGTTAGAAAGTTTTCCGGAAACTGCGAAATATGATCCCATACATGGGGGACATAGTATTTAACGTAAGATCCAAATCACAGAAATCGGCATTGTCCGGCCATTGACGTCAAAGCGGTGCTAAATTCAACATTTACGTTAACGTTCGGCCAATAACGTCAATGACCACACATTATAGACGACGTTGACATTAAAATTTTATATGTGGTTTTTATATCATTGTCCGGGCAATGTATTACGAATCTAAGAATTTATCTGTATTAAACATAAAAGAGCTCCGATGCTTGTATGTTCTCTACATATATACTCCTAGACTGTTTCACTAATCTGAACCAAATTTTGCACACTAACTCCTGTGGTATCCTGCGGACCTATTCCTGTAAAAATAGGGGTGAGAAAAAGCAAAAAGATCACAGCGGAAAATTACGATGCGCATAAATAGATTAACCAGATTCAAATTGCCTATACTTAATTTATAGAAAAACCCCCCAGTTATTTTTTTTTTATTAAAAAATTCATGATCTTTAAAAATATTTATCTTAATTGCTGTCCTTGATGAGTAAATTCAACAATTTATAAAATTGTTTGTAAAATTTATAATACCAAAAATTTCTTTGTATAAATAAAAAATTCACGGGAAAGGCAAGGTAAAAAATAAAAAGCGAAGGCAAATATATCAATTATCTTATAAAAAAATAAATATTTAAGGTAGTTATATATTAGTTTAATTGATGATTTAGTAAGATAGTAAAATAGTTGAGAAATACTTCTATTATGGAGAATCTCCCGCAGTTAAAAAAATGAAGTTACAAAGAGAAGCTGAAACGGTAGATGAAGAAAATCCAAGACTGCTGCTGAAATACTGGCTATTCAAAGGCAGCAAGCACAAGCTGAAGAATAATGCTAGTCACAGGCAAGAAGAAAGTGAGGAGAATACCCACTTACGACTTCAGGCCCAAGAAATAAGCTCAAACTCAATATGTATACTTACAAGCTAGCGATTGCAGGTAGTACAGCTCATTCTATATTCAAACTTGTAGTAAACTTAATCACTAACGATGAACTCGTTTATAAGACTACAAGTAATCTTAGAATGTAAAAATTAAGTAAATTCTGGCATGGCAGAAGTTTTGAATTCTTTAAATAGACGAATAAAAGAATGGCCATTAAAAAACTTTAAAATGAGCCCCGAACAAAAGTCGACAAAATTTAAAAAGCCAGAAAGCATTTATAAGTGGGTATAGCTTTGATCTTATCAGCATTTTTATTCAAACTGCCAGTTATACATTTAAAAGAACCATCATCATCATCATTTCCATCATGGATTAGGTTGCAAAATTCGAGTATTCCTTAAATGGCTTTCTGATCCAGTGTATTAGTATTTAAACGTACCGCAAACACGTAAACCAGAAATTCTGGTAATTATAATTCAAAATTATTTGCTCAGAACTTGCTGTACCTTGGCGAAGGAAAACTTCCTGTGGACTCTGGAAAGAAAGTTGTTGTATATATTTATAATTAGCACAGTAGGTTAAAGTGTAAATTAACTAACTCAAAAGTTTCCCAAACTTAATTTCCAACTTCAAATTTTTTTTATGCGAAAAGATAATATTGGTAGAGGAATGGCTTGCAGGCTGCCACCTCATAAGTTTTTTGGTCATAACTCGTCATAAAATTAACGTATTGTTGATATATAACATACGTTGGAAATAGGAAGTAAAAAGTCACAATCCTAAGTTATAAACATTTGAATTCTCAAAAAATTAAAAATTTACAGCAAATTTTTGCGTTTTTTTTTTAAATTTGACGTAAATGAAATTGAAATGATCAAATAGGTACCTAGTTTGGTATCCATGGAAAATTTTTATTTGCTTCGCTAAAATGGCTGACAGTGATAGTGATAATATTTCTGCCGATGTGCAAATTCAAGCAAGTTCACCATACCATAATACTGACAAAACCCAAGCAAAAAAATTTTGTTTTCAATTTTTTTAATTAAAATTATGTTGCCGCATACAAAAGCAAAAGTTATAAGACAATTTGTAATTACTAAAGAAAATATTATTGGATATTTTCAACTTCGCCCAAAAAGCTATAAACCACGATCATTTTTTCATATACCTATGATAAAAAATGTAATTGCTATGTTTCTTTGTTTATCCAATCTGACGGATGCCGGTGCTGATATAGACACTTTAAAGCGGCACTGGGGTTGAAAGTTGTCCAGTGTTGCCAAAGGTTATGTAGAATCATCTATTGAAAACAAAAAGAAAATTACAATTAAAATTATGGGAGTAAATGAAAATATTCTTAAATGTTCAAAATTCTTCTGTCAATATTAGCTGCGTTGATTCAACTTCGACCAGTATTAATATTTCAAACTGTAAAAATAATAATGGAATAATAAAAGACACTTTTCACAAGTTAAAGATTCCTCACTCGAGGAGAAGTGCCTTTTATTGTTTCATTATAAAGTGAATCCTCGACTTCAATAATAAAAAAAAGGTAAAGATAAAACTATCACAAATCGATAATTTTAAATTAAAATTTTTAAAATTAAAAAGTTAAATAAACAATAAAACGAAATATTATTCGTAAGCTTTCAGCAATGGTTAATACTGTCAACAGACGTTTAACCTTTTAATTTTATAAATTTTAATCTAATATTAATTTCAGAGGTTAATAATATATATAATTTTGAATCGATAATTTTACCGGTCTCTTCCAAAGTTATGGTAAGACAATACACAGATGAAACGTTTTATCGAGGTAAGAAAAGACCGTCACGAAAGTAAAGATAAAACTCCGCGATTTCGGCAATAACGCGGTTTATAATATGCCTTTTGACAGAAAGAATGCGGTGCTAAATTTCTGCCGGATTGACTGGATTTTTCCCAGTTAGCAAGGGATTTTAGTGCAAGTGAATAAGTAACAAAAGGGCAAGGTATTAAAAATGCTGCAAAGTGCATTTAAGGTTTAAAGCGGAAAAGCTTAGAAAAAATATTTAAATAAATATTGACGAAAGGTAGCAACAGGCATATAGTCCTATCATTCGATTGGCGCCTTTTTGAAAACTTAAAAATTAAAGTCATGAAAAGTTTTCTATTATGCAAGAAATGAAGAATTGTTTGATATTTTTTATAATTCTCACTTAGCAATCGGACATGGCAAAAGAAATTGAATGGTGGTTTAAATAAACACTTCTGCAATATTAACAAGAAAGCAATAATGGAATATCTTTGGCTTTGCATTCAGTATCAAAAAAAGTTGCAATCTGAGGAAAAGCTTAATTTTGAGACTCCTTTTACATTTAAAAGTTAATTCAGGTTGATTTGATTGATATGCAATCACAAAGCTACAATAACTTTCGCTTTATCATGGTCTATCAAGATCATCTTACAAAGTATGTGTTGCTGAAAGCTTTAAAAAGCAAAACAGTAGAAGTCGCATTCACTTATTGGAAATTTGAAGTTCGTTAATTTAGTTCTGGTGAAACTACATGCTATGTGGCCTGGGATAAAAATTGTTTACAAAAAATCTAGACATAACCAAAGTCAAGGGTCTGTTGAACAAGTCAATAAAGATGTTGAGTATATTGGTCTACAGATTAACTCGCAAAAATCAGACTTATTCAGTATAAGAAAAATCGTGTTTTGCAATCTGGAATTGGAAGATGACTATATAAAGCTACATATATTTGAATGTTAAGCCTGCAAACAAGCCTCTAAAATGCTAAAGTCAGCTTACCAAAAATTTCCCGATGCTCAAATTGGAAGACGATTTGTATTCTTGTACCAGACGTATAAGGTAAAACCGAGGGATATGACGCGGTAGGGATACGACGCAATTGCAAGATCTCTGTTATGTTGTTATCTATGAACCTTATTACCTAAATATTCCTTAGTTCCATTGCCTAAAACCAGATATACAGCAAGAAACTAATTGTTGAACGAATCGTTTTCATGAGAGCACGCATTTTCTTCGTCTGAATCAGGTGAGCACATGCAAAAGTTTTATTACATTATTTTGAAAGTTCTGTATTATGTTTCCTCATAGATTTTTAATTCGTTTTCTGAATTTTATGGCATTGTACAACGTCTAAAATTAATTATAAATAGTTAATTTAGTCATAATGGTCTTTGTTATGATTTAATTATTTTATAAATAAAATGGTGGATAGTTAGTGATATGACGCATATTGTGAGATAGTAATATGTTTACATTAATTTTACATTTTTTTACAATTTTACACTTTACATTTAATGTTATATTTCCTAAAACCATTACCGTAGTTTAAGTGTTCATTGTTTTTTGAGTTTTTTATCTGACTATTATACTTTTTCAAATAAAATTGTTTTTCATTACATTTTAATCAATTACATGTAAATCGCCATAAGCAATATCCCCAACCCTCGAAGCGTCATATCCCCAACCCCATCGGGGATATGACGCAAAATTCAATTTTCAGAATTAATGTAATTAATAACAGTTAGCACAATCAGAATCACCTATACTTCCTGCTTAAGATACGTTAGGGTTGTAGGTACAAAAATCCTATCACCATGAGACACTTGTGATAATAACTGAAAAATTGATAAATTTAAGTCGTCATATCCGTCCATTTTACGTTATAGGGATTGCGGTTCTCTCTGTAGTATACTGGCTATTTTTTGGCTGACTGGCATCACCGATCGGCTAAAACGTAAATATTATAATCAGATGAAAATATTTACATCATTGCCCATCTTTAACGGGAAATAACGTCAAAGGTCAGAAAATAACGTTAATAGCCAGCCAAAATGGTCATTGATGTTAACGTCCAATTTACTTACATCTTTGACCGTAACAGACACACTTCGTTTTGAACTACATACATAGTTATGTAGATTATACTTAGGTGGTTATCATTTTACATAAAGGTTTTAATTTCTAATGCATCGCTTTTCTATCAAAGTATGTTTACCCTTTATTTGTTCATTTAAAAAACATAATATTTATCACTTTAAGAAGAACTTTTTATGGATAAAATTCACAAGGTATTTGTAATACAATCGCTCAAAGAGTTTTTCCCACTTCAATAAGTGTTTGTTATTGAATTATGTAGAAAAATATTATAATAAAGTTCTGATACTTTGTTTGCGCTTTAAAGTTGCTTGTGTTTCAGAGTTGATTAAGTTACTCTTTGACAAATTCGTTGGATTGCATTAAAGTTACTTGAAATTGTAGATTACTTCACTCTCGGTAAAGCGAAGTTATTCCATTTTATAAATAAACTAATAGGTTGTCGTAACCTTTGCCACGCCCCTCCCGCAGACTTAAGCTCAAAAAATTATATATTTTTTTATATACATACAGACTTACCATAAATATAACATTTATTTTCAAATAATATTCGCACATTTTTGAAACATTTATCCGGTTGAATGTTAAAGTTTATTGATCAGATCAGTTCAGGCGTTATACTTAAAAATCATTGGTAGTAATTTTGGCTTAACTTGATCTTTATATTTCTTTTTTTATCAGCCTGTGTTTGTCTACTGGTGAATATAAGCATCTTTTTCTAGATAAAAGTTGCTGCATTAATACCCAACAGCTGCCAAGTATGGGTTCGGAAATGTGGTTGTAACACTGCTTTTATTTTTTCCTGATAACAATAATCAATACATAAAAACAGTTAATAACATGAAAATTGATGTGATTGGATCAGCAAGATATAAGTAGCCAGTAAGAGTTTTTAGTTGTGCGTCCTGGTGTGGTCCTTGTGGGGGATCAATATTTCTGATCTCTTGCTGTACCAAGAGAGTACTAAGGTACTGATGGTGAAGCAAGAGATTATTGCTTTGTTTTTCGAGTGATATTAAATAATTCTGGTTGTGATATTGTTTAATGGATATTTATTAAACATAAAATAAAATATAAACACAACGAAATAGTTAATTTTGGAACTGACGACAACACATGTTGTCGCTACATGGAGATGTACGTATTAGACTGGTTTCTAGTCTTAGTACTAAGCAAACTACCCTGGTAACGGGAGCATCAGATCACGTAACTCTTCCACGATTAACTGGATCAATTTGTGGCATCAAGGCGTAAACGATTATAAATATTTTATTAATTATGAATGCCACATACATATTTATGTACAAATTAAGCGGAAGAAACTGGGTGCCTTTAAATGAATTGTTTATATTAATAAAATTTCGAGATGAAGCATATTCTTTAAGTGAGAAAAATACTTCGCAATTGAAATAGTTTAATTCATACTTCTATACTATTATGTTGCTTTACATTGTTTTAAATTTTCTGATGTGAAATGCCAGCAGCGACTTTTCAAAAACATTTGAATTATCAACAGTTACTTTGAAGCTTCTTATTTAACCTTTATGCACAAAGATCAAATACACTTTTTTTTAATACAAGAACTTATTTCAAAGATTTCAATTGCTGTAGAATAACATAAGATAAAGTAAAAATACATACAAAGGTTTTATATTTTATACTTTATTAATATTTTTAAATTTTGTTGACAGATTATTTTGTTGCACTTTATAGCTTTAATAATACTCTACTGGAGCATCCAGGAAGCTAGCTTGGAAGTTGGATTAAAAATGAACCGGTCCGAATCATATTGTTTCTGCATATCTCAGGGACTAAGCTATCTTGCGGGAGGAACAAAAGAAGATGTTTTAAATCGAATAATTAGCTTTGCAAAAATAGGTATTTTCAATGTTATTTTTAAAACAGTTGCCTATGGCGTTTTTTTATTACAATCAAGCTCTTGCTCATTAAGAAAAATACCAAGTTAACATAATATTATTTCGCTTGATGTTTTAATAATTGAAAGTAATTTATTAAATTTGGTGAGAATTGTCACATAATTTATTATGGTTAAAAAATAAGTAAATGATGTTATTATTTTGGTCGTTAATGTTCTCAGTGTTCATAAAGTAGATGAACATAAAATATGATCTTCAAAATAGGATAAACCAATAAATTATTTGAGTTGTACTAAATTACTTGCAGAACATTTAATTATCTTTATTGAGCTTTCTTTAACATATTTAAGATTTATTGAGTTGAATGCTGTCAGTAGAAATAATCAGAAAAGGAAGCGATGAATATAAACTACAATCTTAAGTAGTTCCTGCTGAACTTGTTCTAAAGAGATGGAAACTTCCTACTTTCCGGTGTTCAATTTAATGTTGCCATTAATTTTCCGTCAATTACTGTAAAATTGAATGAAATATTATCTTAAGTATTTAATAATTAGCATTATCAAAACAAAGTAATAACGTTTTACTTAATTTTTAACTTTATGATGCAAGTATTTGGACTAGAAGTAATATTTTTCAACATAAATTTTAAGATAACTATCAGTTTAAAAATAAGCCCAAATCATTCTGATTCTTTTCATTGAAAATCGTACATCTTAACGATAAATTTCGTTTTCATTTTTTATTATTTGAAAGCGAAAGGCGGAAATTACACCTACATTGAACATATTTTAATATAAGACAAAAAAGTTTTATAGAAAATATTAATGTTATAAACAGAATTTTCAGTAAATAATTTGAGCGACAGATTCAGCTTATTTATTTAAAGTGCACAAACAAGAATGTTATTAAAACATTTCCAAGAGGAAAACTAGACATGGGAATTATAACGAGCGAGGAAAACTGCATGGGTAGTTTTGTGGTCTCTAGAACAGAAACCGGTAATTACAGAATATGCAATCCTGAGCTAACTTTCCATATAATTTTTTCTTAAGTGTTTACATTGTTTGCTTCGTTAAAACTAATTTTGTAAAATATAAAAAGAATTTTCCCGATTTCCCATAAAGAACTTAAATAATATCAAGTTAACATTTTTTCATGATTAATTGGGTGCTTTATTCAAATCATTTAAACTCGAAATTTACATAAATAGATTTTTTGTCTAATGAGTTAAGTTTAATCGATAAAAGTAGCATTCCTGGTAAGGACGATAATTTGATTTTAGCTTTTCCCAATTAGAAACTAATTAATAGAGAATCACTTGTAGCTATATATTAGCTTGGTAGGTAAGACGGGCTTTTCGCTGTCAGTTTTAGCAATTTGCAAATAAAACTAAAAATAAGAATAATAAGGGCGTCATAATATTCCAAATAAATCAACACATACATTATGTATATATCTCATTTGAGATATTCTATGCTCAACTTTATTCTGACCGCATTTCCTCGGAAAGCAATGTTAAACCACCGAAAGTTCCATCTATAAAAAATTCATTGAAAAATTGTATTAGAAAGTATTGTGTACCTGTAAAATATTTCTTAATATTTATTAAAGTTTATTAAACTTAGAGATCAACGATGGCACCGAAATTGCGGGAACAATAGAGATAAATACTTGAGATTTACTATATCAAAAGCTGCAACTACGCAGAACAAAATTGGAAGTATCTAGGTTGGGGCAAACCAAAACCTACATAAAACAGTTGAATTTTATTCTATAGGATATCCATATGTACGTCATAAAAAATACAAATATAATTATATTTCTATAACTTCATGCTAAACAGTATAGTAATAACCTAGAGCGCGAAATATCTAGTAACATTCAAGAATTTGTTGAAAACTTCTGAAGAAATATTAATGAATAAAAATTAAGGAATAATAATTTTAAAGAAATTTTAACAATATATATTAAATTATATATCAACACGATGTTTTCAGGAGGTAAATTGGTAGGAAATAGGGGTTAATGTGAATAGCAGCCGTTTAAATCATGTTAGATATGCGGACGACATTGGAATTATTGTGAAAAATAAACAAAACCTACAAAATATGTTAATATTGTGATATCAGCACTTGTTCCAAAAGGGTTGGCCTAAATATAATCTAATCAAAGACAAAAAGATTACCAATAGAGTAGATAAGTTCGTGATCAGCCTAGATGGAGAAGACTTGAGTCAAGAAATTAAATCCAACAGAGAAAACGAAGAGCCAGAAATGAAAAAAAGAATGAGGCTGAAGCTGAAGTACATACTTAAAAGAAAAGATATGCGATAATACCTGAAAACTATGGTCTATAATGAATAAGTACTTGAGAGTCACAGAGAGAGAGTTTGCAGATCTAACTCACAAAAACATGAATAAAGTAACAAAATGCCAACAAACGATGGAAAAAAATTGTAGTTGATATCATTAAAAGACAGGAAAACCACCTTGGTTTGGAACCACACTCAATCTTACACAATGCCCGCCAGTACACATTAGCAGAAACCAGAAGCTAAAAATACCTTGGACTGCATTCGAACAGCAGACTCACGTAGAAGAAACACATATCAAAAAAAGAAAACAGCAGATGGATTTAAAAATTAAAAATATGAATTTAATAATCGGACGAAAATTCAAAATTTTATAGGAAAATAAGCTAATAATTAACAAAACTGTCATCAAGCCGATTTGGACGTACGGATTGAACTCTGGGGATGTTCAAGTATGTCCAATATTAATATCACATGGAGGTTTCAATCACAGGCGCTAAGAATGATGGTAGATGCTCCGTTGTATATAACCAACAAAACGATACGCACTGATCTAAGAATGGAATGTGACACAAGAAATCCTGAAAAAAGCAAAAAAGCACCATACGAGACTGGAAGATCATCCTAACCTGAATATGCAACAACTGCTTGAAGAAGAAGTTTACAGACGTTTGAAGCATAAATGGCATAACGATTTAAGACACCATTAGCTACCAAGAAATGGGTAACGCTGAAGGGCATTTCGATGCACATTTTATAAATAAAAGACATCACATCAGCTCACAGAACTCCATAATTATTACTTTAACTTTTAATTATGTTCTGATTGTTGATTTATAATGTAATTAAGATAATAAAAAAACTATTTTTGTCGTATGATTCACCGTTTAGGAAATATAGCGGAAAGCCCAATCTTTGGTCCCATTTTTCTAATATGACAGATAGATGCTAAGGTCGTAAGTGTCAGAAAACTTAGATACTTTCAAAACCTCCAATTGTACAACATATCAAAAACTTTCAGCACTACCCGATCTTTTCCGTGCTAAAATCCTAGAAGGATTTTAAAGTATACACTAGGCTAGGGAGCGGAAAACCGCAGTCTATCTTTGGTTGCAACGGATAAATTGCTGTAATCGAGTTATAACTTTGTTGTATATAGTTTAAAGGATGCTCTCTGAAATTCGTATAGTATTAAATGATAATAATGAAATATTGAGAAATTTAAATTTTCTTTTTTCTCTTATGCTAATATATCGAATACAAATATTATAATTATTTACCAAGTTCGAATAACATTACATAACGGTTTAGCTTATAAAAATATTTGAATATTTTATTTTTATGACAGCTGGAAGACCATAAAATAAATATAGTTTCCTGTTCCTGACAGTACATGTACGCTTCATTGCTGAATTATTGAACTGCATATACCCTTACCGTAATTGACTAAAATTTGTGCAGGTTTTCTATGCTATTTCAAGAATTCAAAAATAAATATTTCAGGCCCTACGATGTTTCTGGTAACTAAATACTATTGTACTTTGTATTAATAAAAAACATTTGATATATTTTCCATTAATTTAGATATAGCAATACAGTAAGAAACGTTTTATTTCCTATGCTATAATAAAAATAATAGCTCAAATTGTCTTAAATGTTAAATATAGTAACATACTATATGTATGTAGCATAATAGATACAGTCGAATTTAGAGAAGGCAACTAAACTTAGTCTTTTACTAAATTGTTTTGGCGTAAAACCAATTCAATAAAATTTACTAAAATAATGAAAAATTTCAAGTTATTCAAAAAGAATTTTTGAACATGAATGGTGCGCATTTACAAATATAAATTAATTTCAATTTTATGTTTAAATATTTTCATGAATTTTAACTCTCCCCTTCCATTCTCATTCCTATTCTAATTTTCATTTGAATTGTTTCTAAGTATTTTCGGCAAAATAAATGATGTTGTTATAATTGACCAATCGAACACCTAAAAAATTATTATCTTGAAATGTGATTTGCGTATTAAACATCAGTCGGTAATCTATTAAAGTTTTAGGTTGTTCACTTTCTGTTATTGACTGGTGATTTATTTGTAACAGCAACATCAAATATACATTTATTTGATTTGGATAGATTTTAGCTTATAATTATTACAACATATTTTGATGCAATAAATTGTTAATTAATTCGTCAATAGAATTGCTATGATAATTATTAATAACATGAAACGGATTTAAAGAGTAGATATTTCTTTCGCTTTATTTTATTGCGATATTGAAAATTTTTTCCTGATTATTTTGTGAATAATTAATAGGAAATATAAGGTAGTTTTCTTATTTTCAGATTCAAAAGTATATTGAAATAAATAAATTGAAACTGTTTGTCTTGAAGAACTGAAATGGATAAAATACTCATTATTTAATTTATTGTAATTCAGAAAACAACAATTGTAATTCAGTTCAATAAACTGTTGTTTAGAAAACATAAGTTGGTTGAAGAAAAATAAGCTAGGACACTCTTTACATACTAGTAATTAAATGTTTTTAAAGGATGTCCAAGCTTATTAATTTTAAAGTATCTTTCGCTTTCTGAACTATAAACTGAATTACAATTGTTATTTTCTGAATTACAATTGACAAATCTACATTACAATACTTGATTAATCTGAATTACAATTACAACTTCTAAAATGTATCTAATATTTTCTGAATTATAACTAAACAAGGTGGAACTCGGATGATCGCAGTTCTTAGGTTTCTATACGGGCTACCTTTCTGGTTTACAATTAAACAATATTTTATCAATTGTAATTATTGTCAGATTATTATCAAAGGTATCAGAATTTTTATATAAGAAAGTTATGTCGCATTTTGCTAGTGTAGCTTTTACGTAAAAATTTACTCTACAGCATCTTTGATTGGTTCGTTCTTTATTACCAACCCATAAATGTGTAAGACTAATAAAATAACTTAAAGTGATTTGAGGGTAAACTCCTATTATATGATTGGCCCTTAATTAAAATATGCAGACGGATACGGAGCCAGATCATAAGGCTTTTTTGTATATTTTGTGCAGAAGTATAAAAATAGAAGACTTGATAAAGCAAAAGCCGAAAATAAAAATTTTAAATTTACATTATTTGTTTCAGAACCCACTATTTTATATTATTTTATTGCATTTTCTGATCATAATCGATCATATACTACATACATAATGTAAAAAAGGCTTTGTCAGAACAATAAATGAGATTATCAAGTCAATATTTTCTGATATTTTCGGATTTATAATTAACGCTTTCTGAATTGTATTTGACAAATATGAACTACATTTGGCGCTAACTGAGAAACAATTAACTAATATGAATTTTATACAATTGATGGTCTCTGAATTGTAGTTTGAAAATGGGTGAAAAACGTGTACACACGTTTACAACTATTCCAAGCGATATTCTGTCTCAATTTATAACTCTTTATGAAACATGGATACATTGCTACACACCAGAAATAAATGAACAGTGTGTAAGAAAATTTGGAAATTCAAAATTCGTCTAAAATTCAAAAGCAAAACTTGTAGAATTAATCTATTTATTAGTTCCACATCTACTACACCCTCCAGATTTGGCATCATGTGATGATCTCCTGTTTCCAAATCTTAAAATGGCTTGGTGAAAGGAGATTTTAATCAAATAGTAAAGTAATTACTGAAACAATTGTATAATTTGAAAGTTTTAAGAAATATCACTACATAAACGGTATTAAATTTAGTAATTGTAATTAGGTAATTGTAGAGGAGATGGAAGGTGAAAATTTAGTAAAAAACTTTCAGGTAACGAGAGATAGCTAGATGGAACACATAATGATAACACAGCGAATGGAAATCAGGTAAATGTGATGATATGGTGATTAAATTAATATAGAATGACCAAAAAAGTGACTAACAACTTTTAACCGAGAAAAAATTGTAAAAAAATTAAAAAGCGGTAAATAAAATGTAATTCAATACAGAAAGCGGGAGAATTGTCGAATTATAGCAAAACTTTACTTTACTATTTGCTAATTTTAATTAAAACATTTATAAATAATATAAAATGTGACTTAGAAAACACTTAGTAATGTGTTTTACTTATAATAGTGACGCGAATAAAAATAGTATGATTCCATTTTGGGAAATTTGTTGTTACATTATACTTTGGAAATAATCGACACTAGGTGGCCGTATCTAATAGTTAAAAGCTTGGCTTTTGTTATCGTATTTTCTATTAAATATTGGTCTACAGTGCTTTCAGAGTTTCTGGCTTATAGTTCTAGTAGTTATCACGATCCTTTTGGATATTCCAAAAGAAAGAGTTAGGAGCGATCAAATCAGCCGATTTAAATGGTCATTCCAAATTACATGAAATGATATTTCCCTTAAAAATTCTAAATTTTCAAGCAAAAATTAAAATTTTTATTGTTCTTGCATAAATTTGAGGTATGCCAAACTGGAGTAACAATATTTAATACGAAAAAAATGTCATTTTGTACAGAAATATATTTTATTCGCAATCGGTCGGTAATTGCTCGTTTCCCGACTTTTAAAAGTTTGGAAGTTGCATATTGTCAACTACTAATATCAACCGGTGTGTAATGAAATTATTCACTCGTTATACCACGTGACCGGTCAGTAATGAACAAATGGGCGTGGTTTTAACGTAAATACAAGCGCTGATGCAAATGTCAAATATAGTTAGGTTATAACAATAATTAGAAATCATAATTGGGCGTGCAAATTATAAAACATTTTAATTAGAATAATTGCTTATTGCAAGTGATAGCCCTTTTTTAAATTTTCGCTAAGATTTATTTGTTGCTAGTTTAAAAAATATTTGGATAATCCGATAAGTTTAAGCTTCGACATCGAAAAGTTTTGTTAACAATTCCTGGCATTTTATCGTTCAAATTATTGATGTATAAGTACATATTGTGACATTTGAATACTTATTTATGGTAAGTCCTATAATACTTTCTCATTTTCTTGTTAAAATTTATTTGTTACAGTCAGGGTTCGCAGTTTGGAACCGTAGAAGTCTTCTGACGATTGGCTACACCGTCACACTTTATTTGCTACATGACACCAGAAGTGCAACCTAGATTAGCCTAGCTTATCATAAAACCAACCTAGAAAGTTTAAATAATTTTATTATGGAATATTATGCAATTTTGAAAATTATTGAAAATATAAGAAGATTACTTAAGAGTAACTAATGTTTACAAGTTTTCTTCCGAAGATTTACGTATTCTTTAACAATTACAATCCATTCCGGGCGCGTTATTAAGAATGATCGAGAATGATAGTTCACATAGAATGATCACTTCGGCATGCACCGCTAACTTCGATTATTAAAGCAACCTAGAAAGTTTAAACAATTATGTTCATTGTATGTGAGTACAAAATTTATAATTTTACCTTTTGTAGAAGAAATTCTATAGGCGCATCACTTAAAAATCTATCAATTTCAGTTTTATGTAAAACACCTGATTTTTTTGGCTTGAACCCAACATTTTGCTTCTTCAAAAAAGCTCTCAATTTCGCAAATTTTGAAATATCTGTATTATCTTTAATATTGAATGTTGTTCGTAGCATTGAATAAGTTGCCCGTAGAGTTAACGTAGAAGGTTTTTTGTCTTTCGACAATTCACTAAAATAAGCAAGCACCACACTTTCTGAATTATTCCGTGCTTGTTTATTGCAACGCCAATCCATGTAAGCTTTGTAGGCTTTTTCATACCTTGCCTTACTTTTGTTGGGTAACAAATCACCTACTGCATTTTCTGCAACTTCTCGAAGCTCTGGTGGAGTACAAGATAATTCACTCATAATCACAAAGCGACAAAAACAATAATACTAATTATTGTCAAAAAACGCACGGTAATTTTTGCTTTGACGCCTACTAAAAAAATAATTATCACTAACGTGATATGAGCTATTAAAAGTAGAGGCGCTGATACAAATGTCAAATATGACATAACTTAATATAAATTTGAAAACGCATTATTTCCATTAAACCAACCCCAACTTCGCGATTGCGAATAAAATAGTATACATGCTTCGGCGTAAAGCGTCATTACTAACTTCGGCCAATTGCTGACCTCCGGCTTCGCCGTCGGTCAGCAGAACAGACCTCAGTTAGTAATGACTTGCTTTCCGCCTCGCTATGTAATATACTATTGCTCCAATAGATATACTATGTTCCGATTGTACCTCTCTTTTATTTCTTTTATCCAAAACTAAACGATAACAAATTTAGCTCTATTCTAAATGGTAAAATTTTTAGTTCTCAGACGCAATAATTTATAGTAACTTTTCGCGATATGTAGTCAGTAGAACTGCTTACAGATCGAAACAAACAATTATACATTTGTCATTTGTGACATCTCTCTTATCTCTTTCTTCCGCAGTTGTAGACCAGAAACTTTCAATCTTTATTAAATGAACACGCGCTAACCCATTTGCAAAACTGTTAAAGCACTGATGATCGCAGTTCTTAGGTTTCTATACGGACTACCTTTCTGGTTTACAATTAAACAATATTTTATCAATTGTAATTATTGTCAGATTATTATCAAAGGTATCAGAATTTTTATATAAGAAAGTTATGTCGCATTTTGCTAGTGTAGCTTTTACGTAAAAATTTACTCTACAGCATCTTTGATTGGTTCGTTCTTTATTACCAACCCATAAATGTGTAAGACTAATAAAATAACTTAAAGTGATTTGAGGGTAAACTCCTATTATATGATTGGCCCTTAATTAAAATATGCAGACGGATACGGAGCCAGATCATAAGGCTTTTTTGTATATTTTGTGCAGAAGTATAAAAATAGAAGACTTGATAAAGCAAAAGCCGAAAATAAAAATTTTAAATTTACATTATTTGTTTCAGAACCCACTATTTTATATTATTTTTATTGCATTTTCTGATCATAATCGATCATATACTACATACATAATGTAAAAAAGGCTTTGTCAGAACAATAAATGAGATTATCAAGTCAATATTTTCTGATATTTTCGGATTTATAATTAACGCTTTCTGAATTGTATTTGACAAATATGAACTACATTTGGCGCTAACTGAGAAACAATTAACTAATATGAATTTTATACAATTGATGGTCTCTGAATTGTAGTTTGAAAATGGGTGAAAAACGTGTACACACGTTTACAACTATTCCAAGCGATATTCTGTCTCAATTTATAACTCTTTATGAAACATGGATACATTGCTACACACCAGAAATAAATGAACAGTGTGTAAGAAAATTTGGAAATTCAAAATTCGTCTAAAATTCAAAAGCAAAACTTGTAGAATTAATCTATTTATTAGTTCCACATCTACTACACCCTCCAGATTTGGCATCATGTGATGATCTCCTGTTTCCAAATCTTAAAATGGCTTGGTGAAAGGAGATTTTAATCAAATAGTAAAGTAATTACTGAAACAATTGTATAATTTGAAAGTTTTAAGAAATATCACTACACAAACGGTATTAAATTTAGTAATTGTAATTAGGTAATTGTAGAGGAGATGGAAGGTGAAAATTTAGTAAAAAACTTTCAGGTAACGAGAGTAAACTAGATGGAACACTTAATAATAACACAGCGAATGGAAATCAGGTAAATGTGATGATATGGTGATTAAATTAATATAGAATGACCAAAAAAGTGACTAACAACTTTTAACCGAGAAAAAATTGTAAAAAAATTAAAAAGCGGTAAATATGTAGTGTAAATAAAAATGTAATTCAATACAGAAAACGGGAGAATTGTCGAATTATAGCAAAACTTTACTTTACTATTTGCTAATTTTAATTAAAACATTTATAAACAATATAAAATGTGACTTAGAAAACACTTAGTAATGTGTTTTACTTATAATAGTGACGCGAATAAAAATAGTATGATTCCATTTTGGGAAATTTGTTGTTACATTATCTTTGGAAATAATCGACACTAGGTGGCCGTATCTAATAGTTAAAAGCTTGGCTTTTGTTATCGTATTTTCTATTAAATATTGGTCTACAGTGCTTTCAGAGTTTCTGGCTTATAGTTCTAGTAGTTATCACGATCCTTTTGGATATTCCAAAAGAAAGAGTTAGGAGCGATCAAATCAGCCGATTTAAATGGTCATTCCAAATTACATGAAATGATATTTCCCTTAAAAATTCTAAATTTTCAAGCAAAAATTAAAATTTTTATTGTTCTTGCATAAATTTGAGGTATGCCAAACTGGAGTAACAATATTTAATACGAAAAAAATGTCATTTTGTACAGAAATATATTTTGCTCCAATAGATATACTATGTTCCGATTGTACCTCTCTTTTATTTCTTTTTATCCAAAACTAAACGATAACAAATTTAGCTCTATTCTAAATGGTAAAATTTTTAGTTCTCAGACGCAATAATTTATAGTAACTTTTCGCGATATGTAGTCAGTAGAACTGCTTACAGATCGAAACAAACAATTATACATTTGTCATTTGTGACATCTCTCTTATCTCTTTCTTCCGCAGTTGTAGACCAGAAACTTTCAATCTTTATTAAATGAACACGCGCTAACCCATTTGCAAAAACTGTTAAAGCACTCGATCAGCTTTTTACATGTTACAATTAAAGAAAAAATTGTAATTATCGAAATGAAATATTGTTGAAAAATGTTATATTGACCTCTTCGTAAATGCCAGAGGCAGACCTACCAACCCTTCCCGGAAAACCGATTGAAAAGGTAGAGAGCAACCGAAATCACATAACTAACATCTCGATTACGCCTCGTAAAAAATCTTACTTTTTAGGATAAAAAGTGACACTTGAAGTCCTTTGTGTATAATATACTATTATCATCTGTTATTACATTATTTGTGTATTTAATACTATTTTCATAAAAGAAAAGAAATCCAACGACTAGTGCAGTTGAGGTGGGTGGTTCAAAAATAGTAGGTTGGTAACGGTGCTTTTAAAGATTTTTTAATAATTTATTGATCATTGGTAGACGCACTTTAAATGACTTGCCGACCGAACTAGTAGAACTGGAATGGGTGTTTAAAGAAGAAGATTAAAATTTTAATTTTCATTATTAATCGCTTTTTAAGTAATTTATAAGTTGCTACTTACCTGCTTTAAAACATGTCGACCGTTATAAATTATTGATAAAGTTGAGGAAAAGTTAGAAATCAACACTATGTTCTAGAATTTTATTAGCAAGTCAAACTGAAATTATGCATAAAGTATTTTAAACTTTACCCAAAGTTAAAGCGAGTCTTATTTTTAGTAAAACATTTTCAAATTAATTAATTTTGAATTTTCCTGATAAATACATTAGTAATTTGTTCATTACCATTATACTGACTTTATATGGTCTACCCATGATATCATAGTTCCAAATAATACTAAATTGAATTCGTAACATAAATAGTATTAGTACGAGTTTATTAGACTAATTTATTGTTAAAATCTAATTAATTTACAGTAAAAGCAATACACAAAATTAAATTTAGCAAAATATTTAGCATAGCTAATAAATTTTTCCCATGTACCATAATAGATGTATTTGGTATTTATATTTATTCAAGTAATCCTCCAAAGTTTAATGTTCTGATAATTATTATGCCTTGTAACCAATCAGTTACTCAGTCTATTTACACGAAAATTTTAATTTCTAAAATTTAGTTTTGTTACTTGAATGAAAATTTCGACTATATGAATTGCAGAAAGTTATAACTGATTTAAAAATTAAAATCAAAAGGTAATTAATCAATCAATTAATCAAATTGATCACAAGAAAAAAACGTGTACATAGTACCTAAATAATAAATTAAATTATTCAATAGAAGCCAGAACTCAACTCAGTAACAATCATAGCAAGTAATTTGCGCTATATAGGCAACTAAATCCATCTTTAATGATTTCATTCAAATTATGAGATTTACAGTAATATAGTAAAACTGCGAAAAGATTAACCACAATTGTGCAAGCTACCACGCGATGTATACGGAATAAATAATATTAAATTCTCCACGAGTGTATAAAAAAGCATTTTATTACTGAGCCCTATAATTCCTTTGGCTAGTAAAATACAAAATAATATGTAAACACATCTGAAATTATTAGAGCCATAACGACAAAACTCGTTAACATAGGAATTCCAGGCTTTTCAAATCAATTTGGAGTCTAAGAAACGGGGTTCTTCTACAAAAGCACTGCCGAGCACTTTTGGAATGCGATACAAATAAATAATTAGATACGAATTAATAACGGCTCAGTATATCAACAATTGGTCTTATTTATTGTACACAATTCTAATCTTTTTGATCACAAAGTGTCCTCCGCTAGAACGCCATACTAAGAAGTTCGAGTACCACATCATATAGTATGTAGGCGATCAACTTGGCTGAATTCAAGATGACTTAATAGGAAATATAATTAATGAGGTAGTTTCCCAGTTGCCTTTCCCATAATCTACAGATCGATCTTAGACTTTTGATCACATCAGTGTATTCAACGCAACCAAGATTAGAACGACGGTGTCCCGCTTCCTAGTCGACCGATGTGTATGCTTTATGTTATTACTACTTGTATAGTTGCGGTCTACGAAATGTCAATGAGGTTGCATTAGTGTGAGCTATTTCGGTTTCAAAGTACTCGTATTACACACAGACGTCTATGTGGTATCACATATGCGGTAAACCAGCTATCAGCATTAGACATAAATAGTATTTGTCTACGAGACGTTTATCAATCTTCTCGAATTAGCTTTCCAAAAGTGATATTTCTAGTCGACAAGATGTCAATTTGTTTCATTAATTAAAAGATTACATCAGTTACAACTTCGAAACTTTTTGGCTATCAAAAGATTTCCACCTGTAAACTTGATTAGAAAATCACACAACTTCTGTGAATTTGAATATTTATCTTACTTGTAACAGCTTTCTGATTTGTAAGTTACCAATAACTTTTCCGCCGTTGAAAAAGAATCTAGTTACGATTTCACTTGAAAATTCAATATTTTTTGTTATTATTTTCCGGTGGATTTTTGATTAATAATTCATATTTCTGCGTAAATTCCAGTAGTGTTCACACCAACAAGCAACCGTTTAATTCTGAATATTTTTGTATTAGATAAATCGTGTGAATTAACTATTTTACAAAGATCCGTTTCAAAGTATTGTGGAAACCTAACTAGATTACCTTCCGTTTAAGATTCTTTG
Source organism: Lycocerus yunnanus (assembly GCA_036346125.1). NCBI lineage: Eukaryota > Metazoa > Arthropoda > Insecta > Coleoptera > Cantharidae > Lycocerus > Lycocerus yunnanus. Next base: position 3,200,092 of record JARFIX010000002.1, read on the forward strand.
CAAACCGATTACAATTTTGTAAATATATAACCAAAAATTACAGTAGTTAAAATTTAACGGAGTCTCAAATAAAACAAGGGCCGTACTTAGAAATATTCTTTGAAAAAAGTCTGTAGAAGTTACTCTGAAAAACTAGATATTCAAATGGGACAAAAAATATATTGACAGTTAAGTTCATCCCTTAAACTACTTGCAAGACTTTGAACCTACCGTATTTATGACAGAGTAAAAAAATAGTGACTTACGTGGATCGCGTCGCTACAAACTTACTTTTCTTAATTAGTACTTTCTTTTGTAACAAATTTAGATTTTGAAAAAAATGTGATTCATTACAAATCTATAAAATTTAACCATTAATATGTGTCTTACAATCTAAATCCATATGGAACTTAAAAACCAAAAGTATAAGGAATACTAATTTGGTATTAAAATAAATAAAATTAAGTTCTTTAATTTAATTTTAATTCTGTTATTTTTAATATAGAAATTAAATCTAATTTCAATGTAAAATAGATTACTGTTTTCATCTACTGTTTGTTTTCTTGGAAAATTCCAATGCAATCGGTAAATTGTTTTATTCAAACTCTCTGCATACTCTTTTAAAGATATCGAGTAAAAGTTCAACGAAAGAATGAAACTGTAAAACTTCGACAGAGTAACAAGAAGTCCCAAGTATTTGCAATTTAATGAACTAGCTGAACAGAGTCAGTTATATATAAGTCTGCATAAACTACTGCAAATGCAGCAAAAAACAGCCAGTCTTATCGCTTAAAACAAGGGAGGCAAAGACGTAGACCGTGGTCGACCGCAAGGCTTCTGCAAGTCGCCCGCGAAGCTAACGTGTACATTGACAAATTGCAGTGATTATTTCAATTATTCTCTAAAACGATAATTTTCCTTTTTTCTCTAGTTTCTTGATTTTTTTCAATTCATGATCAGTTCTGGAAATTAATTATTTATTTATCATAGCCAAACGTCATTGCCAATTCGTGTCATCTTTTCATCAGCCCTTTTTTTCTACTGCTGGACATCAGTCTCTTTCTCTAGGAAAAAAGTAACAACATTAAGACCTCAGGTCAGCTTAAACTGGATTGAGAAATATGCCTCTAACCTCATTTTTATTTTTGACAAAAATAGGGCTCGAATTATAAACATGAGAGAGCTGTCAAGGCCTCGTGCTTTAGAAATGCAAAATGCGAAGTAATAATTTGAAATAATAGTATATTACATAGCGAGGCGGAAACAAGTCATTACTAACTGAGGTCTGTTCTGCTGACCGACGGCGAAGCCGGAGGTCACAATTAACCAAGTTGTAATGACGCTTTACGCCGAAGCATGTATACTATTTTATTCGCAATCGCGAAGTTGGGGTTGGTTTAATGGAAATAATGCGTTTTCAAATTTATATTAAGTTATGTCATATTTGACATTTGTATCAGCGCCTCTACTTTTAATAGCTCATATCACGTTAGTGATAATTATTTTTAGTAGGCGTCAAAGCAAAAATTACCGTGCGTTTTTTTGACAATAATTAGTATTATTGTTTTTGTCGCTTTGTGATTATGAGTGAATTATCTTGTACTCCACCAGAGCTTCGAGAAGTTGCAGAAAATGCAGTAGGTGATTTGTTACCCAACAAAAGTAAGGCAAGGTATGAAAAGCCTACAAAGCTTACATGGATTGGCGTTGCAATAAACAAGCACGGAATAATTCAGAAAGTGTGGTGCTTGCTTATTTTAGTGAATTGTCGAAAGACAAAAAACCTTCTACGTTAACTCTACGGGCAACTTATTCAATGCTACGAACAACATTCAATATTAAAGATAATACAGATATTTCAAAATTTGCGAAATTGAGAGCTTTTTGAAGAAGCAAAATGTTGGGTTCAAGCCAAAAAATCAGGTGTTTTACATAAAACTGAAATTGATAGATTTTTAAGTGATGCGCCTATAGAATTTCTTCTACAAAAGGTAAAATTATAAATTTTGTACTCACATACAATGAACATAATTGTTTAAACTTTCTAGGTTGCTTTAATAATCGAAGTTAGCGGTGCATGCCGAAGTGATCATTCTATGTGAACTATCATTCTCGATCATTCTTAATAACGCGCCCGGAATGGATTGTAATTGTTAAAGAATACGTAAATCTTCGGAAGAAAACTTGTAAACATTAGTTACTCTTAAGTAATCTTCTTATATTTTCAATAATTTTCAAAATTGCATAATATTCCATAATAAAATTATTTAAACTTTCTAGGTTGGTTTTATGATAAGCTAGGCTAATCTAGGTTGCACTTCTGGTGTCATGTAGCAAATAAAGTGTGACGGTGTAGCCAATCGTCAGAAGACTTCTACGGTTCCAAACTGCGAACCCTGACTGTAACAAATAAATTTTAACAAGAAAATGAGAAAGTATTATAGGACTTACCATAAATAAGTATTCAAATGTCACAATATGTACTTATACATCAATAATTTGAACGATAAAATGCCAGGAATTGTTAACAAAACTTTTCGATGTCGAAGCTTAAACTTATCGGATTATCCAAATATTTTTTAAACTAGCAACAAATAAATCTTAGCGAAAATTTAAAAAAGGGCTATCACTTGCAATAAGCAATTATTCTAATTAAAATGTTTTATAATTTGCACGCCCAATTATGATTTCTAATTATTGTTATAACCTAACTATATTTGACATTTGCATCAGCGCTTGTATTTACGTTAAAACCACGCCCAATTCTTCATTACTGACCGGTCACGTGGTATAACGAGTGAATAATTTCCATTACACACCGGTTGATATTAGTAGTTAAAAATTGGTCACTTTCAAACTTTTTAAAAGTCGGGAAACGAGCAATTACCGACCGATTGCGAATAAAAATATTTCTAATTTCGTTCGATAATCTTGATCTTATTGGAAAAAATCCTGTATTCGTCATATTTCGAGAAAGTCGTAAAAACATAATGCGTTATTAATTTTGCAATTAGGTGCAACCATATAGCCGTAGCATTGTTTTCTCAAAGATACATGAATTTTAATCCAGGTTATTTTATCTTTAATACTGGTACTTAAATTGATTTAACATTTCAATTAGAAGAGTCTCATTTTCTAAATCGTGTCCCTTGCACCTAATCTATTTTCTAAACACTTGTTAGTGGTGCTAATTGGTATTTACCCTTAGTGCACAGTTAACCACTGTACCACTTCCTGGATCGTTACAATTTTTATTTCTTTGCCAAACAAATTTGTGACAAGATTAACGCGGCGTTTATCTGTGCCTTAAGTTTTGACTTGAAAACTTTCAAATTATACAGAAAGTCTTAAAATAATCTAACGACGCTAACTTTAAAAACAAAAAAATTAAGCTGATCAGACAGTTACAACTACATTTAAAAATTTGAAAGAAAGAAACAAAGGTATTTTTTTTAATGAAGAATTGTTTACTATTAGACAACCTTATTTTTGGAAAATTTGATTAAACTCCAATTTTCTTTTTTCTATTTTCCGAAACATTAAATTTAAATTAGTCTAGAGTTTCAAATTATCTAATTTTAAGTTAAGAGCAATCAGTGCATCGTTTGCATACAAAAGCGTTCAGACGTTCACAGTTAAAGCTTTTCGATATAATTATCCATTTTCAATCTTTGAATAGAAATGCATTAATGTAGTAGTACTGTGTATGAAAGCTAATCTGGAATTTAAAAAAGTTTTGGTTATGAGGTACGTTTTAAAAAATTTAATTTGCACAATCAATGATGAACGGTAGACACGTATTTTCAATAGAAATGCGACAACTGTATTGAAATTTTGTTTTCAATTACTTTAAGTTTTAAAATGATTATTAATTATGTACTGCAAGAATTTTAAAAGTTTTCAGCCATAGCGCATTGGTGCTACAAAATTACTACGAAGAATTTAGTTTAGGTTTCTGTAAATTTCATCAAAATCTCATTTACAAAGTTAAATAAATTGGCAGTTATTTGGTAAATGAAACAAGAGTTTTTCTATAAAAAAGTGAAAAATTTGCTTATACAGTGAGGTATATAAACTTAATTGGGTCAGGGAAAGTCAAGCATATAATAATGCTGATTTATGAGTATGTGCACGTTTAGAGATTTCTCCTAAAAGCTTAGGATTAGCAAGTCGTAAACGAATATATCTGAGGGTGGGTTGGGGTCTGATTTATAAGGTCGGTCTTGCTGAATTGAAAGAGTGACATTCTACACACACAAAACAAAGATAAATTACTATTTGAACACTGCGGTGTAGAATAATCAAATACTAAAATTTCTATGGAACACGTTATTTTTAAATTCATTAGTAAAAAGTACCATCCGCTTCAGAATGATTAATAATCTTCTCTTTTAATTTTATTAAAAATTTTAGATACGTAAAGTTGCTTTTTATATTTTGAACTAGCAAATCGGGATTCGTCAATAACTTTCCACTTGTTCGATGTTTCCTTTATTTATTTTCACTTTAGTAATCTTACTCGTACGGCTTATTATAATTTTTGTCTCACATAAATTGATTGGGTATTGCTTTTGATCTTTGTACCTGTTTTTTCTAGCCCATGATTTTAATATGAGGTTATGTGACAAAGCAATGGGTTAATGTACGCCATAAATAAACTTTTTTTTTAAATTTTTAATGGTAAGGGGAAATAAAATATTAATACCGACTACTTGTTATAGACTGTAGATACAAAGGAATTTAATAAAATACCTATGTAAGAATATAACTTAGGCAGAACATGGAATAATTAATCTTATCGTAGTGATGGATAGAATTATTAAAGCTCCGTATCTTTATACGTACCGTGTAAACATAATTTTAAGATCTGTTTATTTTAATTATCATGAAATTTATCTTTATAAATTTATTTAAGGTATCCTGTGTATTTTCCTTTAATTTTTAAATAAATACGAACCGAACATTAGGTAAGGATATTTTATAGGCTCTATAACACATAATAAGCTCTTGACTGCTTCTAAATGTATTCTAAAAATATTTTATAGTCTTTAGAACCTAAAAAAATATTATAATATCTCTTATTAACTTGGTGATTAAATTACATTATATATGTCATGCTTGAAACATAATAAATTAGAATTGTCACAAATTTGTTCTAATTAAATTTCTTGGGGAGCCGGAACATAACAAGGGAAACTTGTATTATACAGTGGACAACAGTGAACCAATTCTATTAATGCGTGCAAGGAATTATAGGAAACTTTGCAATATAAACAAAACTTACGCAGAAACCGTCACGTTACTATCACAGAAGGTATTTCAACCTGTTCATAATAGCGTGTTATCCTCACCTCCGTTATGGCTTTAATCTGGCTTTGCGTGATTTTCACTTCTGCATTATAAAATTAGAACTTGAAAGTCAACCGTTATGAAGATGTTCATAATATATTTTAATTGTTAAATTAATAACGGCTTTGCACACATTTTTTAAAGTCTAACAATATTTTAATAATTTCTTGAATTTTACAGGGTGGTGAATTGTTTCATGTACTATCGGATTTTCAATGCTTAATTCTGAATAATTTTATAGTTATATTGTCACATCCGAGAATGAATAAATTTTGAGATTTTGTCATATTTTAATAAGAAATTTCTGCCAAAGAGACTACAGGAACGTCGTTGGAATTGGTCATGCGATCTACAAAAACCAACGTATCGGCTAGTACCGTCTCTACTAACATAGTTTCGAGTTTAACTATTAAATTTATTTTCATTGTATTTTCTGATTGATTTGCTTATTAGCTGCAAAAGCTTGGTATATAATCATACTCTCAAATGACACATCATGTGCATCGTTTTAAGATACTCGTGTACAGTAGTTGGGTAATAGTGATACTGGAGCAAAAGTTTCAGTATTACTTAAACATTTCATATCACCTATAGTCCATTTGAAACAAGAATGCAGTAAATATTGTAGGAACGCTTCCGACGCGACGCGAAGTAAGATTCACACAGGGAAATTTTTGAAACTTGAAATTTTTACTAAACCTATTGTGAGAAACCAAAAGAGAACTTAAACTTTGTATTTAACTTTTAAAGAACCTACGAAATGCATGATTTACAATAAAATCGAATAAATAAAACTTGTACATATTTTAACAAAACACGTTGCAAGGTCATATTTTTAATACAAATTTTTACTGCATTTTTATTTTAAATCGGCTATAAATCAGTTTTGTCTACCATTGAAATGACACTAATGGTAATCAATTATTGCATTTAAATTTCAAACGACGACGTTAATTTCGGTTTACTGGTCGACCTACAATACAAACGAATAATAGATAACTTAACTCACTTATTCGACCAATTTCGTTTGAACTCCATTGCAAACATTTTTGCCCCTAACCAAACGTTTCGCATGTGTTCATTTGGATTTAGTCGGTTCATCCCTATCTTGTCAAGGTTTCAACTATGTCTTAACTTGTATCGACCGCTACACAAGATAAATCGAAGTCATTCCCATACCAAGTGCAACTGCTGAAGCAGTAGCAACAAATTTTTTTTCTTGTTGGTAGCAAAATTTGGTGTTTTCCTTATTTTCATTCTTATTAGGCATTAACTACTAGCAGATTTTTTATTAAAAATTAAAACTCGACCAACATTTACAATTTTGTTCAATCACTCGAACTATTCTTCTAGAACAGTGATTCCTAACCTTTTTTTAGCCACGACCTTTTTAAATTTTTTCAAAGTGTTGGCGACCCCCCAGTAGATTCTGAAAGGCTAGTGCCGCTAGATTAGAGTAACTAGCGGGAGGTCTGGAGGTACCTTTCAGGAATTTTTTTCCAAAAATAAGTTTGTAAAACGCAAATTTTATTACATTCTATGAGTATTTTTGCCATGAAATGTGTTTGTGTTTTAGCTGTTAATTCAGTATGAAATACAGTTCTTTTGAGTAACTGAAAATTTACTTTTGAAAAAAAATAAAAAAAAACATTTGTGTTGGACAAAACAGCGGAAACAGGCGTAAAGGCGGCAACCCATTAGAAATCCCGCCGCGACCCCATAGTGCGTCGCGACCCCCAGCTTGAGAACCGATGTTTTAGAACATTTTCCTTGTTCAGCCTCAAAACTGTGAAAACCGTTCAACTTTTATTTTAAGGATCAAAATGTTATATTACGAGTTTCTAAAAGACGATTCCGGTTAAAGCTTTTTTAAACAAGCCTATTTAGTATCGTTTTTAGTGATTACCAGAAATAATAGTATATTATAACCAAGGTAGTGAAGCATAGTGTTATAACCCTAGCGCCAGATTAAATCCCAAGGTGCGTAGCACCGGGATTTAACGCGCGGTTATAACACGCTTCACTACCGTGTTATCAATTTTCCACTACTAGGATTGTTTACTCTTATAATAATAATTGTTAATGAATAAAGTAAATCGTTTTAATTATTTATTTCAAATTATAAAACAAATGATAGTTTTTGTTTTGATGTTGACACTTGCTTGAAAATGTTTAATTAATTTTGACATAAAGGTTACATTAAATATTTTGATATTTATAAGTTTTGCGAGTGTTTTTAAAATGAGTGAAAGTTGTACACCACCCGAAATGAGAGAGATTGCTGAATCAGTGGCAGACAAGCTACTGCCGGAAAAATCAAGACTCTTTATATGAAAGCTTATGTAACATTTAAAAATTGGTGCAGTGCGCGAAGTGTGGTTATAATATCTGAAAATGTACTGTTAGCATATTTCCAAAGTTATGCCAATGATAAAAAAGCTTCCACTTTATGGGCACATTATTCTATGTTAAAATCAACTCTTTCTTTAAAGGACAACATAGACATTTCAAAGTTTTTCAAATTAGTTGCGTTCTTAAAACGCCAAAATGTGAATTACCGTGCTAAGAAGTCTTCCGTTTTCAGTCAAGAAGAAATTACAAAATTTCTGATTAATGCACCGATGAATGTCATATTGTAAATAAGGCAATTCTTATAATTGGTTTATCTGGGGCTTGCAGATGCGATGAACTTTGCAATTTGCTTCTTTCTGATGTTATCATAAAAGATGATATGATTATTATAAACATTCGTAATAGTAAAAATGGTTCATCTAGAAAATTTGTTGTTATGGAACCCTTTGGATGAAAATTGTAAAACATATTTAAAAATTAGACCAACTTCCGACATGCAAAAATTATTTATTACTTCGTCATAGCTTCCGAAGAACTTCAGCACAATATTAGCTGCTAGCGGTGGAAATATCCTGCAGTTGAAACAACATGGGGGTTGGAAGTCATCTACGGTAGCCGAGGGCTATATAGCTGACTCACTCTCGGTTAAAACGAGCATAGCTCGTATGGTCCAAAGCCAATCAACATCAATTAATCAACATGTCGATGCTTCCTCGACGCCACCAATTCCTGTACAATCTGGTTCTACAATTGAAGATTCCTCGACACCACTAATTCCTGTACAATCCGGTTCTACAATTGAAGATTCCTCGACACCACCAGTTCCTGTACAATCCAGTTCTACAATTGAAGAGGGGCACATTATCAATAATTCTGTTATTAATGTACCTACCTCTTCTAGTTCCTTAAATGTTGGAGGAATGAATATATCAATGGAATGCCATAATTGTAACATCAATTACAATTTTATAAATAAATTTTCTTAATATCTTGTGTTTATTATAATCATTTATGTAATACTAATCAATCAAGTTGTTAGTTATCGTCATAAAACTTTTTTTCAAACAACTTCTAACGATAGACTACTTGTAACGATAGAATAAATTTGCACATCGAAGCGCATAAATTTTTTCATGATTCTGTTTCGACCACTAATTTCTTTAATATCTTCACAATCCAGTTATCCTACAATTGAAAATATACAGATTTTAATAATATTAATGTAACAAAACACTTACCAAACAAAAAATTCTATATCGAATAAAAACTAGTGAACGTGGAATGCAAGTAAATAGATGTTGACGAAAATTATTTTGTCGAAAAATGTACTATTTGTAACGATAATTGATTGTAATAATTATTAATAATCGATTTATAAAGTTTTCAGTTGTCACTTCATGCTGGCATGAGCTGTCATAATTCATAATTCTCATTTCGCCTAATTGCTAAACGTCACAAAATTCCAATTTAATCAACATTTTAAATATCAAATTAATCTTATTTATAGACCGATTTTAATTATTTAAACACTATTGATAGAATTTCTTGGTTATGCTAATTCGTTTTACACATAAATTTTCTTTCAAAATGGCCCGAAGTTTCCGGACTACGCATTTATGTTCATTATTAACTACTAGTGAATAATGAAATATTATTCACCTCAGGTGATAGAAGGCGTGGTTCACAGTTCGATTACTTACGTTGAAATGATAGTGTTTATGGCTAGTATGGAAAAAAGTATTTTGTCTTAATTAAAAACCAGGAAAAATCAATTTCAATCGACCGCTTAAAACCAGCCTACGTTTCTTGATAACTTTTGTATTTCAATATACAATACTTTGGCCCGGTTTTTTCATATTCTGTTAAAGTATCATTTAGCTAAATGTCAGATAAAAAGAGAGTTAAAATTTACTAAATGACATTTATTGGAAGATGAAAAACCGGGCTTTAAGTTTAAGGATTTTAAACTTAATTTTTAACAATCTTAAAGTTTCAATTTTACTTAACGCCTTACCGACAACTCCTTATAGCTTTACTTCTATTTAAAATTTTTATTTTCTGCTTTACCTTACTTTACTTTTACCGAAAGGGGGAGTAGTGTGACGGCCAACGCCACAATCTGTTTGGGAATAAATGGGGAGATTAGGGAGCTCCAAGGAAGGTACCTAAATTGATATGAGGTTATTGATTACCATATTAGATTAATCATATTAGTTGATATCTTTCATTATTTAATTTTAATCATTACAAAAAGATTGTTAGATAGATATCTTGTACGTATTATATACAATTATACAGGATTCATTATGTGTAATTTAATAATTTTAAGTTTCCCGATTCTGCCTGTATAAAAAAGGAAAATTAAAAGCAATAGCAAAGACATCTGAGGCCAGCCTAGCAAGCTACTTTAGATGTGTATCAAATAATATGCTCACAGTACTAGCAATGTGTTGCTAGTATGGTTAGTGTTGGATATTACAGGACTTAGTTCTAAGTTACGAGAAAGAAGGAAAAGACAAACACAGTATTTTTCTCTACAAACGACTAATTTAAAATTTTTCATTATATTACATAAACATTGAAAACTTAACTTTGAAAATCCTAGCGATTCACCATTTTGTATACAAAGTTGTTTAAATGTTGTGATAAAGTCTGGTGACATTTAGTTAGTTAATTTAACAACAGATCTATTTTATACAAAATTTGACAACCGGTTAAAGTTAGCAAACCTTTAGTTAACGAATAATTACGGCAGTTTTCATAAAACCTAGCATAAAAATAACTGCAATTCCTTCATGTTTGTGCGAAAGAATAAACGTGATTTATTGAAATTTGCTCTGCACTCAACTGCTAAGGATACGCTATTGTGCACTATTAAAGCTGGCAGGGCACCCCAGGTTGATCTCACTAAAATACAAAGTACCAAGTTACAATATAGAACAGGTTCGATATAGAACATTCGAAAGTAGTTATTATCGGTAATTTTACCAAATACGTGAAAATGTTGTTAATCCATTCATACGCGTCCGTTATACGCAGATAAGAAAGGTTCGTAATTTTTTTACTACCAGTTACAACTATTTCTACTTTTTTACAATTTGGAGTATACAAACTTATTTGTAATAATTTATTATTGTAAGTGAAAATATGTAATGCTATTTTGTATATTTGGAAATTTCTAAATGAAAACTTACCTGCGTGTGAACTATTGAATCGTTTTTCAATCATCATGTTCCATGTTTTGTTTTCTTTCTATAATACAATGCGTAAATGTAAAGTTAATAATTTTATTCAAAATACTTTCTATTCAAAAAAGTTGCTTACGTAATCATTTCTTTGTCTTTTCTGTTTATTTATTTTATAAACTGATGTTTGTTTTTCCTGGCCTTACGCAGTTGTAAATATTTTTATAGATATCATTCAGTACTCCAATATTGACTTTTGCACTACACAAAGCTTTGTAAACTGCAGGAAACACTTTGTAAAAATGTTTTTCTTAAACTGCATTTCGGTTTCTGCTATTGTTAGGGATGAACCCAATTTTTGTAAGAAAATACAATTTCAACTATATTTTTATTTGATTCGGTGGCATTAATGTATTATTATTTATTTGTATAAACTACAAAGGAACAAAAAACACTTGTTAGATTAAAATAAAAAATACGTGCGTTTTGTAAAAAATATTTAATAGAAAAATCGTCGAGTAAATCTACTTTTGCCCTGTAGCTTCTAAGTTGTTATTGATTTTACTTTGATTTTCTTTCTAGAAACAAAATTAAAGAGTAGCTTTATTTTGTGGTCAATAAATTTATTCATTAGGAAAGCGTGAGTACAATTTAAATTGCTCAAATAAATTACCACACGTTAAATTTTACAATAAATGAAAATGAAGAAGGACAAATATAGTATATAGTTTTATCAATAAATTTGATGTGGAAGTAAAAAGATAAGTGACAAATAAAGTAATTAATATTCCATATGACTGCCGGCTCTTGTAAAGCTACATTCTTGTATTCATTTTGGCACAATGCCAATCAAGTTCAAATTAACAGCCTTGATTTAGTTCCATCCATTTTGCATTTGATGATTTGAATTTTGCATATTATTAATTGGGTTTTAATTTTGTCTTAGATTATAACAAACTATGGAGTCAAATGTAATGGATGGAACAAATACTTTTGTAAAAGTTCAGTTAGATCACTTGTATTAATCAAAATGTGAAACTGAGAACCAAAAAAAGTGTAAGAGTATCCAATTCTTTGCAAAAAAATTAATTGTAACCAGTTTCTTGAAAGTCGATGGAATCTTTGTGATAATAGGATATGTCAATAAAGTAGAGAGATTTTGTTGCACTTCAATTTCCGGGTATATAGATGAAATAATTTCATCTCCGTTATGGCATCCACCTTATAGCTCAGATTTTTTTGTTTAGGAAGGCATTTTGTTCTTGACAATGTTACCCAAATACGTTATTGACGAATATCATGAAAGATTATTATTTATTTAGTACCACAAATCACGTCACGAAGAAGTCCCGGCATAAAATTTGAATTTAGGTCACAAGCTAAGATAACTCCAATCGTTTATTTAGCTCCTATCGGCTACATAAGATTACACAATTAAATCATGCGCATGAACTATTTTGCATTTCGGTATAAACTAGCATGCTCAATTGTAATGCAGTACATTATTTGCTATACATACATACCTTTATGTATACGATCTCGACTTGACGTGGAATCTGAATCACAGATAAATAATTTTACAGTATAAAAACCGACATGCATATTATGAAATTGTAACTTTTTCATCGTGAATTAATTTAAAGAATTAAGATGGTTACCAGTGCTGGGTAAAAAGTATTTTTGTATCGTTTGTGTGTTTAGTAAAAATAAATTTTTTTGGCCCGCTGCAGTGGAAAGGTATCGTGAAAATGTAAGTGACTACAAACAAGTTGCGGTTTCTAATTCACATCCACCTGTTGAATGAGCATAATGACCACGGCTATTAAAAACGTCATACGGTATAATGTAAAATATTTTTATTGTATCAAGTTACGCTGGCGGAAAATAAGGTGACATTTTCTAAAATGAAAATATCAACTTCTTGAGTAGATATTTGTCACACGTTGATATCCATAGGAGTGTTATTACACGCGATGTGAATATACGATGCACATGTCTGCTGCATATCAAAACTTGATCTTTGTAGCTTTTAGAGATAATAATAAATTTTAGATTTGTTAAAATTTTTTCTCAACTACTACGTGTTTGAATTATTTTTAAACTGGAGCTGTTCTGAAATTTTGCTCACATGTTTACTAACATTTTTGAATGTCAAAATGAAAATACATCAGCAGCATTTAGCAAATCAATAGCTCAACTATAGATACATACATACATTGGCAGATTATATCGTTTTACACTTTATTTAAGTGTCAATAGCAGATTTTTGATAGTTTGACAATTACGTAAATCATCACATACAATTGGATAAAAATCTCTTAAATTTTATTTTATGTTCTTGCCTTTTATATTAACTTTCTGAAAACAACTTCTGAAAGAAGAGAATTTAAGAACTTGAGACAATTTTTATTGCAACAGTTTTACTGATAAAGTAAGACTAAAAATACGTGATTCGAAAAAAGGTTTTTTGTCACAATCTAAAAAAAAAAAATTATTTTCAATATTGGAAGGAGTTTTGCAACTATTAATATGTTGTAGTAATAACTAACTTTAAACTAAACAACAGGTAGATGGTTTATATGATTATGGAAGAAATAGTTTTACGAATTGGGGTCTGCATAAATTAATTGGGATAATCAAAACTCTACTGTTTTAATTAAATCTATAATTTAGATTGTTTTTTGTACGATTCACTTGTACAATTTGACTAGTACGATTTGTACGATTTTTGCAAGTTTTTAGGTTATGTGACAAATTTATAATTTAACATGACAATTATTTTGTGTAAAATTATTGTTGTAAATTTCAAACAAGGACTCTTAACTAGTTCCATTAATTTGGGGTCGTTTAGATAAACTTATTGTTTAGAAGTGAAGTACTACCTGTTTAGTACTATAGCTACTGCTAATATTTGTCTGAATTTATATTTCAAGAGAACGAGAAAGCAGCCAACTATCTATATAATTTTCTACCTAATGAAGCTGAAAGCTTTTGAACAGTGAAAGTTTCTATTCACGTTTACATAAATTACTGAGAAAACTCATTCTTGCCGTTAGCTGTTCTGTTATTTTTGGTACTTATACTAGAAATTACAACTAACTAGGCGAGATATCGTTTTCTTAGTGGTTATTTGCTTGTTTAACTTAGGTATTGTGTCTTACAACACAATTAAAACTAAATTTTAAATAAAATATAAATAATAATTGAAGTTGAAAGAAAAGCTGCAAAAACTGAAGTAAAATTATAATTTTTATAATATCATACTATATAACTATTAGATCGCCTCTATTTTTACGTAATTATTATTGGGCCTCACAGAAGGGAATCTCGCTATTCATATTGCCATTTTGCATTTTGTCACGATTAAAAATATCATATCATACGTGATTTGATTTTGCTAAAGAAATAGTTGAATTAATCGGTATTGGTAAATCGCAGGTGCGTTCTTATTAGATAGAGAAACTTGTGTCATATTTATAAGAAAAATATGTATATTATTTAGACTATTACATGTGTTTATATAAGAAGACATAATATGGACCAATAGGAAAACACAAATGTCAAATTTAGAACCAATCTCATTGCAATTAAATAACAAGTGCTACTATGCACTTATCGTTTTGCGCTTATAGATTTTGTACTATAACAGGCCAACCAAAAAAAAAATAAAAAACAACGAAATATTTTATTTTTATAATTTATTAAATACACAACTGCTGTAGTTATTTATCACCGTGGTGTCTGTTTTATAGGTTAATGTTGAGAGCTCAATTGGGTTAGAACTATTTTCACGTTGGTGTCTTATTGTCTTAATGATAAGTACTGTTGTGGTTTTCTGCATCTAATTGTAAATAAGGGTTGATAAAACTTGCACTCATGTGGTCGATTAATTTAACTCATTAAAATATCCTGTACACCCGCTTCTGCAAAATAACAAGCCAATATAATATTTAAAATTTTTTTATTTTCTAAACCAATTTTACTTACCAATTTTAATTCTCCAAATATATTCTTTGGATTTTTTAATTCAGGAATGGTATCGTTAACAATTTTATTAATATTTGTAAAAAATTTATTAGCAAAACACTTTGACGTAGCCATTTTGTCAACTGATTTATTTAATGTACTTGTTGTTCGATTGTCCAAGTTAGTAACAAATAGAAACAACACAATTAATAATTAAATTCAAAATAAATTTTTTTATTTATTTTTGCAATAGGCTGATAAAATGTATTACGTAAAGAGCTCCTTTGCATCGATAATTCGATGCACTTTATCTTGTTACTTTGGAAAATTTTCACTCTTAGGCATACAAGCTGTCATGAATTTCTAGTCAGTAATGCTTTATCATTTAATATTTATCTTCCTTTATTTTTTTATTAGCCTTTAGTAATCCAGTATTGAACACACTGCCAAATTCCCAGCTCCATATCGCGCTTTCTATGCTGTTTTCATGTTTACAGTCCGCCATCAGTCTTTCTTTGCCTTCTTTGTTAGTCATTACCATTATTTTATTGTAGTTTATAATCACACCTATTTTCTGAGATTAAATACCTAATTTGTGTATCTTCGCCTGTGATTTATCAAAGCTTTCTGCTCTCAGTACAAAATCGTCTGCGTACTTCAGGTAACTTCAGTCTTTTTCCATTTATGTTTATTCCGTTCTAGTCCTATTCTACTTTTTTAAATACGTTTCCAATGTAGTACTCATGCTATTTCCTATCCGAACTGTTCGTTTAATCTGGATAATCCAACGCTCGTTTTTACCTTTTTTGACTTACTAGTAAGTATATGCTTAAGAAAATGCTTAACTTTTAATGACACCGCCACACATGAATTTGGAAAAATTGAAAAACATTTAATAAATTTGCTCGTTTACATTTCACTGTTTAAAAAAAACGTTTTATTCCTCTCTTCTTCTTTATTTACGTTTTATTACATGGATTTTTGAACATACGCCTCTTTAAGTTCTCTCCAACTCTTTCTATGACTTGCCTCTTGAATCCAATTAAAGTCGGCCACAAGTTTAATGTTTACCCATCTCATCGGAGGTCTTTCTCTTGGTTTTGTAATCGTCTATGGTCTCCATGTCGGCATGGACTTACTAAATCGATCCATATTTCTCCTCGCCACATGTTCCGCGTATGACCACTTAAGTTTTGTAGCAACTTCCATTATGTCGGTGACCTTCGCATTTTGCTTTATCCAGATTTGCATTTTGCTGGGCAGATTTGCCTAACATTTCTCTTTCTATGGCGCGTGGCGTTACTCTTAGACTATTTATATTTTTCTTGGTCATAGTCCAGTTTTCAGCGCTATAACTCTATACAGGTAACACGCACATATCGAAGACTCGCTATTTTAAATGCAATTGAATATTTTTATTTTTTTAATATAAAGTTCCGTTTTCCAAAGGCTGCTCATGCTTGGAAAGTTCTTCTTTACTTTGATTTTCTTTTCTCAATATGATCTGCTTTCTGAGGTAAATATATTCTGTAACTTTTTTTATTTGTTTACTCTTTATTTGTATGTTACCATCATCTTTAAACATTACCTTAGTTTTGCTCAGATTCATCTGTAATCCTATTCTTCTTGAGGCTTTGTTTAGATCTGTTGTTATTTCTTGCAGCTCTTGTTGGCTCTCCACTATTGCCATATCCAGTTCATTCTTTCCATCTCTTCTAATTTGTCCAGTTTTTGTGTTTTTATTAATTTTGTATTATATGTTCTAAAATATAATGCTCTCTTCTTCTGCCTGTCTTTTATTCTTCTTTTTTCCAACAGGTTTTTGCCTCCCCCAGAATCCATGAAGCAAACCTGTTGCCCGGTTTATGATTATTGAATTTTTAATTCTATCTACCTAGGGTATTTGTGTTTTAGGATGTAGTGTTTCAGATATAAATATTGTTATAAATATATAATTAGCTACTAAACAAATAGCTCAAGTGTTCCGTGTTGCATAGTTGCAAATAGTTTAAGAATTGCAAATAGTGTCTTGTTTCGTATTGCAACGTTACATATAATTAAGTGGGTTAGTAGTTATAAACATTAATATTAGTGCCTACGTTAAGATATCATATATGTAAATATGTCCTGGTGTGGCAAAAGGAACAATTAGTACAAGTCACTGCTGCATTGCAGATGATTTCTAAATAAAAACAATAAAGTGATTTTAACGCATCAAAGATTATTTACTAAATGTAAAACCAGTGAGAAACCTAGACGGTGTCATATTTGCTAAATTTAAAATCACTCAGAAACTTAGAAGTTACAATAAGGACTCGTTGCCATAGTGTTTTAGTTACGCTAAGATATTAAAATGCCACATTTGCGGAGTGTATTGACGAGTGTATATATCGGTTAGGATAAAGATACCATTTGCGATATTTTGGAAGACATTATGTCACTTACGTTTTGGGGGTAGTTTAGTTTGATAACTTATACGACAGATCGGGTGTTTGATTCCATGATTAACTCGCTTGGCTTTTTAAGGTTTTATAGAAATCTTTATCTGAACAAAGCGTGTAATAATAATTGAATCATTTGTTTAACTTATTTAATAATATATCCAAAACATAAGTAAATGACATTAAAATGTAAAACATACTCTAAGATTAACATGACGTGTCGGGATACTGAAGCCTGTGTGACGGACCGAAGATCTGCATCCTCAATGCACTCATCGGCTCCTTTATTTTCTACCAAGCTTGGAAATCTACCAAATAGTTTCTCTAATGATTTTTAGAGCATTAGTTTATGCTGTCATGAGATGTTTTATTAAAAGACAAACATAATGACATGGAAACCGAATAATTATGTATTGTCAGTTGATACAATTTAAAACTGTAAGATTATAAAATTTTAGTACGTAAAGTTATAAATTCATTCGTGATGATTGCGAGTTTAGGAACAACCTAATTTAAGTTTCCGTTAAATAAGAAAAACTTAACTCCAATACGTTTATGGCCTAAAATAAGTAGGCAGCTCTACGTTCTAGCCATTTGTTTGTTTGCTATTTTATATAATTATTTAAAAAAAATAATATTTCTATTGACAATAAATAGGTAATGAGCTAATGAGGCTATTGCTCTATTGCATTACATTTTACATCCATACAATTTTTAAGCGTTATCTGATCTGACATAAAGTAATATGTAATATTTTATTGTCGTGACATTAGATATAAAAAATATTCTAAGCACGTTATTTATAGAGTTAGTTGCCCTCAAATTTAGCATGTTATAATATACATACATATGTTTTCCTAACCTTAATAGAGTAATTTAAAACTTTAGTTTACAATACAATATAAAATCATAATAAATAATGAAAAAAGTATCTACATGTTATTGGAAAAGTAAAGGCTTTCAAATATAAATATAAATTTTAGATAGCAATTACACGTTATTTTTCAGCACCCTCATTCAAGAAATTCATCTTTATAAATATCGTCGTCAGCTATATTTTTTCAATTTCTAAATTGTCATCGTTTTATAGTTGAAGTGGGAGTAACGGTGGTAAAATCTTGTCATGTTATCGTTGAATTCCAACGGGATAGCGGGTGAAAGTTACGATGACGTTACACATTTTCCGGAAATTTTCAAAATTATCTTTATTAACGCTTATCGGAGATTTTTAATTTAAAAATACAACTTTAAATATTTACGAATGCATTCTCTTCCAAATCATCGAGTTGATAGAAGAACCGTAATAAAGTAATCACATTAAGGAATGTTATTTGTTGTAAAAGATTTAATTTTAAAAATTATATAATTAATTGTATCAATTTTATATACTACATTGTAAAAAACTTCCACTGGTTTTATTTTCGCAATGCAAACCGGACTAATCTCAAATTATTTACCGCGATTGTGCCTCTTTAGCTCAGTAGAGCTGGAGTGTATAGTTTTCGCGGTCAAGAAGTAGTATTACCTTAAGATATATTTGAAGCTAGTGGAAAGATACTAAACATATTGCCAAAAATAGTTTTAAATGTGATTCTTCTTAGATTATGCCAAAACGTTGTAAAAAAAATTGAATTGAGAGCACACAACCTTAAAACATTTTTTTTAACAATCACACTTTTAAGTGCATAATTTTATCGTTTGTTTTCTATTTGCTCTTATAGAACCCAATTAGTTAAAAACAAACTATCCACATGAACAGCAAAAAAATATAAACCATTGCATATTCTCCAAGAGAATCCTTGAATTCAGCATTGAAGGTTTTCTTTGTAAACTTAATGCTGAAAACTCCTTGTAACCAAACTCGTTTTGTATAATTTTAAGTTATACTTTAAATTATTAAATTTCTAGATTGCGCTCCTGCCGCCATGTGGACTTTAAATTTTAAGTTTTTTATAAGACGCCAACCAATAATAGGCCTGCTTGGGACCAGTTGCTACCTTTTTTTGGCATTTATTAACATATTTTTTTCTTAAGCTTTTCGGTTCTAACTTGAAATGAATTTAGCTGCATTTTCTAATACCCCTTTGTTATCTAGCCGTTTTCATACTTTTGGCGGCGTCAAATTGGAAAAACCCAATGAATCCGACAGAAATATGGCACGGAATTCTGTCTTCAAAATTGCATATAAGCAGCGTTTTGCCGAAATCAAGGCAGTCTTGTTTTTATCTTTGAGATAGTCTTATCTGTACCTGTGTGGTAGTTTTAACGTACCTGTGCAAAGAGTTGTAAGTTAACTTCGGTGCCAGAGTAAGTGACCTAACGCGGTATCTTTCCCTAAGTTTTATCTTTTATCGCAAAGTTTGTATTAACATTAGTTTGTGTAATTACCTGAAACTGTCTAACAAAATACATTACGGATTGGTTCAATTTACCGTTAAAAGGAAGGATTAACCAACATAATTCCCTGAGTATTGCTAATGCCGGTAACTATTCGATAAGATTATTATCTTATTTAATATGAACATTACTTCAACGGTAAAATTTGTTCAATTCATTGTTCGATTAATGTCGGAAACTTGTGTACCTACTAAAATTATTATCTGTCGCAACACCTGGGTGCTTATTATTATCGCTTCATATCATTAGAACAATCTTAAG
Organism: Lycocerus yunnanus; assembly: GCA_036346125.1. Taxonomy (NCBI): domain Eukaryota; kingdom Metazoa; phylum Arthropoda; class Insecta; order Coleoptera; family Cantharidae; genus Lycocerus; species Lycocerus yunnanus. Next base: position 3,220,022 of record JARFIX010000002.1, read on the forward strand.
ACAGGAACTCATCAACAAAGTGTAAAGTGCAAACTTAATATTTTTAATTTTTTCTAATTTTTTAATTTAATTTTTCATTTTGCAATTATTGTGTAAAATTGACTAGTATGCCGTAAAATTACAACACTTTCGTGAATTTAATACCTTTGTACCTACATCTACTGGTAGATTTGTAATTAAAACAGTTGAAATGCTATCTGTATTATTTCTTTATATGTAAATGTTCTTTAACTTTTTAGATGTTATAAATTAATTCATTATTAGAATCACACTTCTTAAAAGATTGAATTCTAATTTCTTAAATTTCTTACACCATTCTGTTGGTAATTTTTTTGTTAATATTTTAATTCAGTCAATTTTGTTCATTTTTACAATTGTAAATACTCTTTATTTTTGTTTTAAATATATAATAATTTTTATATCTTTTGTTTTTTTTGTGTTTTACCAAAAATTATTGAAGTTACACCACGTTCTAGAGGTCTCAAGCATAATCCGCGGTTAGTCGAGGCATATGATGATGCTCTTATTATTTGTAAGTGGTTTGTTGCAGCATGGAAAATAAACTTTTAATTAGCGTTAAGCAGTTGAATTTTTTATTAGTGAGACTGAACTAAATACCGCCAAGCTGGTCTAGTGTGATTACTTATGTTTTGTTTTATTACTTTTTAGAAGGGTTTAAATTGTTGTAAATATAATTTTAAATATATCCATTCTTAAATTTTATTATGTTGTATTAATTACCAAATGGTAAACCAACCTAGAAGCCATTGCATGGTCCACGCCCGTTAGAGCTCTCTAATAGCTAGCCGGAGAAATTGTACTTTTCAGCCTGTTACATCCTCAATAAAATTTAAGTCTCAGTTGAAAGACTATACAGTTTAGCGTTTCTTTGAAGTTCCATAATAAACTCTTGTGTCTATTTAAATTCAGTTTTGAAGAGAAATGGCACCATTTATTTACTTTGCACGATTATCAAAATCTACGTTAGGTTTTTTACAAATTAATTGATATCGATGCATGTTAACTACCCTAATTTCAAATTCCCCCTTTTGAATTTTGTGTCCAAAACAGTGTAATCGCTTGTACTTCATTAATTTTTATTTGGACCTTTTGGATTTTCAAGATGTGAGGAAAAATCTATGCACTTAATTTTTTGACGCCGAGAATAAGAATGGCCGATATGTTTATGCTATAACTTAAAATTTAATTTCAAATTATATTTTCCTAAAATAAAATTCGTGGTCACGAGCCACAAAGTCGCCGGGTATTATGAAAATTGAATACTGACACTGTTTATCGAGTATTAGGTTGTTAAAATTATATTCCAGTTGTTTATTACAATTTAGGAAATTGTATTTAATTAGCGATGTCAAAATAGGTAATACTACTTAATCCATTGTTAAGTTTGCCATAATATATTACCAAAGTTTAGGGCTAATTTTATTAATAATAATTAGTGGACTAGCTCCTACACATTATATTTACGGTAACCTAGTAATAATAATTGGAAAATGATCTGGAGGTTTGCAACTCCTAGTCAGTAATTAAAGTTATAGATCGAAATATTGTTTGTTTCCCATCGTTATGAAATACAGGTAAATCCTCAGTTTCACAAAGCCTTTAACTTTTAAATTTTTAATTGCGATTCCTTAAAGCAATTGCACCTGAATTGATCCTTATCATATAAAGGACTTTATGTAAAAGTACATCAAACGTACCGAGAAGCTATCTGCAAAGGTTTTTAGTTACATTTAAGCTTTTCCTATTTTCATCGATTGAAGAATGATTTCCATTACCTTTATTACTTTTTTGTACCTTGTACTTTTGTTAATTTTTCTAGTCGTATCACGTTTTTCCAATTATACTTTCTTTTTTGTAAGGCAGCTGTGATTTTTTTTGTTGTTCTCCAGCTTAAAGATTTTATTTACTTTCGTTCTATAAACTATATGTATATATGATACATTTCATTCATTTTAATTACCTTTGTTAAAACTTATGTAGTATTTATTGGTTTCAAAAATAAATCAATTTTGTTTCTCATGTTTCAATTAAATTTAACAACCATCCATTTTCATTAAATTTGGAAAGATTTAGTAAATATCTAGGAAAATTATTGACGGTAGCTTACTAGGAAAAAGAAAAAAATTAATAAAAACGAATTAAAAAAGCTGACAAAAAGTTAGCGTCAGTATGTTGGTGAAAACCCAACTCTTGAAATATATAGAATGTTTTGAAATACGATGAAAACTTATTATTAAACTACTAAGGGTGTTTAATAACAATAATTTTAGTGCTTTAAAAATAATTAAAAAGGCTTAAGATATCTTAGTATCTTTGTTCTGGTGTCGTTACGTTAAACAATATAACCTCAAAAATTTTAATTCTCGAATTGTTCTCTCGCACGTATTTTAATTAACTTTACAAAATAAGTAATATTAACTTACTAATGTATTACATTTTTACTCGCTTGATGTAATCATAAGCTTAGTAGTAGTAGCGTACGGTAAATGCAAATACGTGTTCGACTTAATTAACATTTGTTTACAATTCCTACCTTAGAAAACTATTAAAGCGTTCGATAAATTTTATGACAAAAGTTTGTCACTAGAGAAATATATTGGAAATTAAACATCATTGTATGTATGTTACTTTTCAATTTTGCTTAAACATTTTTATCTAAAAATCATATTATAACGAACTGGAAGAAATTTTGGCGAGAGTCCGTTAACTATAATTTGAAAGTACACTTTTTCCTATAAAAGTGGCTTTACCAAACAAAAAAACCAAAAATGCAAGCTCTTTAAGGGCAGGATGAATTTAGTCGGACTTGTAATAAGGTCTCAATTTAGTTTTAAAAATTACAATTTTTCTATAAAAAATACATGATGTAAATGTATTATTGCGAGATATTACGGCATTAGAGTACGCATTCTGTCACCCGTCGGTGTGCTGTAGGTGGGTCGACAGTGACTAGTGGTGGGGAGCTACCAGTCGCTCCCGGAGATCTGTCGGATTAACATCCACACTTTGTTGGGGAATATTTTTAAAAAGTAAAGCGCTTGTCAAAACCGCTTGGAGTGGCCATAGCGAAGCGGCGACTGCGGAAAGTGGGTTTTTGAGAAACGCAACTACGTCAAGATTTGGATTCACCCTAAAAGTGTATTTTTATTTTAATTTTTTTATTAAATTTTGGTAGGCAGGGTTACAGTTCAAAAGAGCCAATGATAAAATTGTATTCCAAATAAACTTTTAATGCTGTTTATTAATAAAATTTGTGGACCTTCCGCAAATTTCAACTTTTTATGTGTATATGAGCATTATTATCTTTCATAATTTACAAAAATGGTAAAACTCACAATCAGAGTTAACGGACTCTCGCCGAAATTTTTTGTATATTTCTAGATTTTTGAACTATAAAATATGCTATTCAAATTACAAGGATCATCGAGTATCCGTGTCTGTTGGAGAGATAATAATTATGTATTTATGAAAGCTGATATTTCCGCTTTAACCCAATGGGCGGTCACACCAAGCCACAGTAGTAATACTATAAAATAGGGAAAATAGCAACACAAGTCATTAGATATTTTCGAGTTAGAAATAAAGCATGTGAAAGTATAATTTCGCTGCTATTTCAGGACGAATGCGAACGTGATCCTTTGAGGTTACGTCTATGCTATGTTAGCGAGTAAATCCTTCGAGGCCAACAAACATAATAATCCCTATAGAATACCAATTAGCTAACGGTAACACATTTGGCACGTATGTTTGAAATATTTGAGCAATTTTGTTATTTATAGGAAAACCTAAAAATGTTTAAGATTTTGTCAGATCCATAAAAACAGCATCGAAATAATAGCCTATAAAATGGAGAAACTTAATATCCAATCACAACCGTCAAATCGATACACGATATTTCTATTCTTAGATCAAAACATTAAATTAAAGCAAAAAGGCCGAATTATAAAATTGTGAATTTAAAACATAATTTGTTAGTGTAAAATATTTAAGAAAATTATCACGTTTTATTCACGTTATTTTCTACCTCGAAAAAATTATTTTCAGATTTAATTTTTTATAATTCCAAATGCAGCAATAAAGATTCAAAGCTCTAAAAATTAAATTACGTAAACCTACCACTGCAAAATTGTGCTTTTCAAAACTAAATTTATATTAGAAAGTAATTAAACTTCAACTTACGTTTTACTCAATTTTAATTAAATTAATAATTTATTTACTTTCAAAGTTTACGTCATCACTTTCACTACGGAAAAATATGTAGTATATAAAAATAAGAAATTTAGTTAAAATCAATAAAACTTCTCACTCATGATGCGACGCACTTTTTCTAAATCGGTCAATCCTTTTTAGATCGAAGCACTACATTTATTTTTTAATTAAGTGGAAGCGGGTCCATGCAAATAGATTCAAATTTTTAAAGTTAACAAATTTTTTGCATAATCAATACAACCAGGGCAAAAAATATCTATTGTATTCTGTGGGTGTAGTATTTCTAAAAGCTATTTTTTATATAAGTATAATTTATAAAATTTTTTGCCAATTCATCAATCATTAAAGCAGTAGGGCTTAGTAAAGTAGCAGCTTGTGGTCGGTTTTTATATGAAATATTAAAAGTACGTAATCACTTCTCCATTAGCCCTTTTAAAAAAGCAACATGTTGAAAATAACCAAAAAAAAGCATAACCAACGAATTGTACAAAAATGTTTTGATGGGTCTTTTAATGAAAAATTTTAAAAGTGAAATTGTTCAATATTTTCCAGTAACTTTTATTTTGAAAACTCAATTGCTAATAAAAGCACAAAAGTGGCTGTTTCGTAAAAATAAAAAGCAATAAATTAGTCGGTTTAATAATTTTACTTTATTATTTATGTTTATTGCTTTTTTAAGTACAAATTTATTACTCAAAAATATGTTTCCGTAGCACCGATGAAACAAAATTAAAAATGATAAAACGAAAGCTTATTCAGTGATTTGTAAAGAGAACTTGCGAACTATGTACAAACAGACCCTCTTTGCAAACAATTTTTGCAATGTGTTAATAATTAATACTGTCGAAACTGATTAATATTTTTAAATGATCAATTTCACACGGTGCCTATATATTTCTTGACTGTATAATGCAGAACTTGGCGCTGAAGCTACAACAACATTTTAAGCGACTGAAAATAGAGTGATAACATAATTGCTGCAAATGTAAAATTATCAAATTTATTCGGTAAAACAGTGTTACAATTTAAACAGTGTAAAATTTGCATATTTTAAATTAGAATATAAAGGCACCTTTGCCTTATAGTCGAAGGCCCGCTTTACAAAAGAAAATTTTTAAAAACGTAATGTGAGGTGGCCGTGTACTTCGATTTCGTTAAATCATCGATTTACAGGTGCGTGAAGTTATCTCTGACGTTTTAGAAAATTACAAAATGAATGTTGTGCTAAGTTGTGCCCAATTTGTGCTGCTTTGGACCGCAAATAAAAAAGTTTTTGTAGGCAAAAATTTATTTTATCGGTGAAAAATTTGTACTTTTGTGCTAAAAAGCATTTTTATCCAAATTCAAATGGAAAACAAACTTGTTCTAGGTCTAAGCTTAAGTAAAAGCTTGTAAAAGGTAGATAAAAAAGATTAATCTTAGCCCCTTTTGGACGTTTTGGATTTGTTTGGATTCACCCACACAGCATTCAATATCCAGTGGATATATAATTAAGGCCGCCCATAATGAATGGCCATCACTGTATTAATGCGATCCAAATGGCTTTAAAAGGCAATGGGCAATCATAATCCACAAAGCGTTTAGAAAAATAATGAAAAGTTCAAAACGTGCGAGCAAGTATAAAAAGAATTACCATAAATCACAAGAAGGCAGGAACCACTACAACAAACGGCCAGGTGAAGATGCTCTATCTGTTTCAATAGACGCAAAATTATCTTGGCATCAATATCAAATTATAAAGAGGACTGTCCCACAAACATTTCTCTCCTACAAAACAGTTTTGTTATCCAAAACGCATAAAAGTTACACAATCTTGTGCTGTCGTATCTTTAAAAAGTTTGCTGAACCACACCCCAGAACGCTTACTTAAAACAGTGGAACCTGTTATTAAATTTCTTAAGAAAGAAAATCTGGACCACCTGCGTTTGATACCGAAATGGGTTTTTGATGGTTCTCCAGGCCATAGTTCATACAAACAAGCGTTTTATGGTTCTGAAGCTAGTAGTTGGGCTGTTTTTATTACGTGCATGGTTTTTTCAGTTTCGCCTTGTTTGTGGTAAAAAATAATTTAGCAAATCTCACGTCTACTGAAATATCAATCGCGGAGAAAAATAAGGTAAACAAAAAAAATTAAACATGTACAGAAAAACAATTTAAGAATTCAAGAAAGAAAAGCGAAAGTAAGTCACAATTTGATCTTTAATATAGTGACTGAACGGCAAAGTATTCAATGAGTTTACTGATACAACTTCAACGCAGAAATGCTGTATGTATAGTAGTATGTGGTGCTACATCAGAGCAATTTAATAATGTTGAGGAAATAATTTTCAGTGAAATAAATACTGAGAATTTCGAATTCGGCTTATCTGTTTTACACGGTAGATTTGCATGTTTAAATGTATTTTGAACTTTAGTTATAAATTGCCAATCAAGAAGTGGTAAGTTCGCAGAATTGATGACAAAAGAAATTGCTTCTAAAATTAAAAATTGCATTCGGAAGGAAGTTCGGGAACGGTGTGATTTGATTGTTGATAAATCAAAGCTGGATTGTGGTAACGGTGACCCGTCAAAATAACCCCGACAAAATAGCACCAACAAGATTTCCCAGACATAATAGCCCGTACTAAAATAGCTCTACGACGTAATAGCCTGAGACATAATATCCTGTGTTAAAATAGCCCTCTACAATAAAATAGCCCCGACACAATAGCCTGGCAATAATTTTAATTTCATTTACTTGTTAGAACCTGCTATCTCTCGGGTTAATATCCACACTTTTCTGAGTAGGACCGGTCTAGAAGGATATATTTAATAAATAAAGAAATTTGTCAAAGCGGCTTCCAAAACAGCCGCACCCTCCGCTTCGGTCCCTTACGCTTCGGCCGCTCCGGACCGCTTTGACAAACACAACCATGAAAAGATTTAACCGAGGCTGTTTTGTCGGGGTACCGTCATGAAATTGATAATTTTACCGACTGTATATGTATTTGAATCTTGTTAATTTATTCATGCGCGGCAGTGTCTAATAGGAAAGATCCAATATTTTTCCATCTTTCCAAAAGCTTTCCAGCTACAAGATGTTAAAAAGTGTCATATTAATTGTAATGGGTTTTATACTAAATCATTACTCGTACTAAATTCAATTCAAACCTAAATGAAAGCACCAAACCGGCCGCGCCGAAAGATCAACACCCAGAAATAGTACTAGAAGAAGAAAAAAAAACTAATGGTTTGAGTACGATTGGGTGTTATTCTTTTTAGTTTTGTCTTTTTTTAAATTTGTTTGTTTGTACTGATTAGTATTATAGGCAGTACTTACTTAAAAAAAGAATTAGAAATAAATAAATATTTTTCTCAACCTATGTGACCAGTGTACCACGATTAGAATCTCATTAAATTTCAAATTGAATTTTTTACCGAATAAATTATTGTTTTTGTTTTGATAATTTAAATTGAAAAGTTTATTATATTATGCTTTTTTACTCGAGAAAATTCTTAACTCTTACGTTTTAGGTTTAAGGCTAAGCGGGATTTGGGTTATGTGATATAAAAGCTTCCGTAAATGTTACTGATAAAATTAATAGGGAAGGTGTGAAATACGCAACCAGAATTATTATAGAGATGATCGAAAGGAATTGATTTAGTATAAAGTACACCATTCACATTAAATTAAAGTGGCTTTTCTGATGTGAAATTTATTGAATAGGTAACGAAATTTAGAAATTATTTATTAAAAACGGATATTATGATACGTAAAATATTAATTTGTAGAAGAAAAAGAGATCTTATCTTTGTTGTAAAGTCTTTAGCTTTTGACAGAATATGTGCACTATAAAAGTTGTGTAAAAATGATATCCTGAGATAAAAAGCTTCTTTTTCACTTAAATGACAACCAAGACATATTGCATCTACGGTTTACATCAGTTTTCTAAATTTTCATTAGAATATTGCGACAGTATCTCGCTTTAAAAAATCAATTTCTAGCTTTTCGTTTCAAGTCCCTTAAAGTAGCAAACGGAATTATTAAGTTCTTCCTTAATTTCACTTTGTCTAGTTCTTTGATGTATTTGTTCTTATTTGTATTTTATGGTTTATTAAACTGTTATAATTAAACTAACATAAAACTTTAAGCAACGGATGAAAATTATACCCTAGGAAATATTCTGCATTATTTTACTTAATCAATATAATTACAGACATTCCGCACTTGGCGCTCCTTTAAAACTTAAATTGTGTAATTAATTATGAAACACTTAAGTGTTCTGCAATTTATAATATAGTCTTGCATTATAACCTTTTACTACGGTATATTTGTTCAGAAGGTTAGTTTTTGCTAGTAAATACCCACGTATTTGTGTACCGAATTCATCCAAGGGGAATTTAAATTATTAAAGTAATGAATGATTCCATGCTTTTATCAATTCTGTTCAGTTAACTATCTCAAATATTATTTAACTTTGATGTATTTGTTCTTGTTTGTATTTTATGGTTTATTAAACAGTTATAATTAAACTAACATCGATATCTGATATCCATCTATAATATATCTGTATCTATATTTAAATTATGCTAATAAGCAGTTATATAATAATAATATAGAATCATGTAAATAAAAGTTGGATACGTTCAGAAGAAACAAGATGTTATATTTTTCTGCAAATACTATAATTTATTATATATTAAAACAGTTTAACTTCTATCCTAACCACAAGGTAGTTCCAAAGAAAATGTATAAACAAGAGGTGAGGCCTCTTGTTTAAAATCATACGTTAAATCCCAGTCTTTGCAATGGCTAAGCTCCGACGGTATGCGAGGACCGCGAATCCATACAGGTAACCTATAGAATGAATAATAAAACACTGATCTAAAAGTTTAAATTTACTTTCCCCAAAAAAATGAAAGGCGTGTGTACTTATCAGAATATGAGACATACAAACCGTAAAACAAAGCAAGTAAAATTAAACCCAGGTTGAAGACCTGAAGTTCACAAGTTCAAGCAACAAAAAAATTCAGTTTGGTTTCTCTAAATTGGAAAAACAAACAAGTAAAGCTACGCTACGACAATGAAATGTTACATCGACATAGCGATACAGTCGACACCAAAAATAAATAGCAAAATGCCTGCAGGATTTCATCAATAAATAACAAGCATTACAAGATCTTAAAGCTTCAAAACTCAGCCTACTCCACACTAGAGAATCGTATTCGTCTCATCAAAAATATCCTTTGCCATTGGGAATACTTCTAACTGCGGTATATTCCTGATTCGATGTCAACGAACTCCGGCTTTGCATCGTGAAATTTCTAAAACTAAAGAACGCACCAAAATCAGCACATCAGAAATACTTGTAATCGGTCTTATGGCAAGATTTTCGTAAAATCAGAGCAAATCATTATCGCAGGCAGCATCAAACAAAATTAAATTATAATGGTCACATCTGGTATTGGTCAACCCACAACAATCATCCGGAAAACCAAAAACTACTTCAGGGTTTTTGAATAAGGCAATAGCACCAACCATAGAGTCCAGCAACAAATAAATCGGAAACTGGAAGCGCCGGGACAGTATCCAGAGAACCAATACAAAAATCAAAACGACCATGGTTCAACTGTCACACAAGCTACGGCTAACATCAGTTCCATCGCACTAACTCGAACTTCACAAATCGATGCACCCCTAACATCCCATATGTCGATCTCTACCAATGCCTTCTGCAACCAAATCACGTCATATGAAATCACGTGACGGGAAACCTACGTTTCCCAAACCATATCGCTGGTACAAAAATATAATCCCAGGAAAATTGTCATTAACAATTTTTAATCTTAAAAATTTAGGTTTTTATAATCTCAAATACAGTTAATCAGTTAAATGCTATAAAAAAACACTAATGTAGACGCCAGTTAATACAAATAAAGCTAATGAAGTAGGCAAGAGTCTCTAAAGAAGTGTCGGAATGTTATCAAAGAGAAACTATTGATAATCATTATAGCCAACATAATTACTTACAGAAATTATTAAATAATGAAGTAGAAAGCAATTGCAAGTATTCATTTAGTTTCACTATAAGAAAATTATTTCGATGAATTTACTACTGTCTTCGGAGAAAGGGCATGATAACATTTTTACTCTGCCCGTAATCATAAAAAGAATAAAAAATATAAATTGATGAAAGTTTAAATTTAAAAAATGCGGTCCTGAAATTTGAATAAAAACCTCAATTAACTTAGTTGAATATTCCAACTAGAAAACACCCTTATCATTTATAGAAAACAACCTTCCGGAGTCAACAAAAGTATAGAAAACAAATTCAGGCTCATTCTTCTTACTTGAATTTAAAATTTAAGACAACCATAAAGGTAACCTCCAACTGATCGATCTGACTAGATTAGTCAGGGCAACAACTTGCTATTAACATAAACTGCCTTAAAAAACAAAGAACGCTTTTGAAAAGATAAAAGTAGATAAAACTAATGAGAACATTTAATCACATGTCTTCCCTTTTACAAGTTTACGTGAAAACTCAGCTAAAGAAATTTGATATTCTCAAAAACTGATTACTAAACATCACACACATAATTATTTATTGTTAGTCTACTTTTAAACTAAGTAACTTTAAGAAAGTTACTGGCATCAAAGTGTAAATATAAAATAAAAGTAATCGTTAGATGAAAAATAATAAAACAACACAAACCTGCATTTGCATTGCTACAAGATCTTTGTGTGTGTGTGTAACCTATTTCAAAATTTTTCCAATTTTTTTAACTATTCGAAAAAGTGTTAAATTTTCTTTTATATAACGTTATACATAGTTTATGGTGATAAATTAAAAACTAAATAATATGTTTTCTGATTACTAAATGTGGATCAGATTATAATATTACATTTTAATTTGAATTTTCCATAATTCCATAATAAGGTGTACAAAAATTATGCAATTTACATTTAAGCAACGATTTTATATAGAAATAGTTATAGAAATTTGCAAAGCTTCAGTGGATAACAACAAGTAACTTATTATTCTATTGTTTTGTCATGCATAATAATATATAATTCAATTAAACGCATATCAATAGTGTTATATACCTTATAAGAGATTAATCTAAATATTTGATCCAATAAATTTTGCAATTCTAATACCGAATTAGAGTACTAATGGATAAAGTAATATATCAACCATTAAAATCCATTATATTGTATAGTAGTGGGAGTAAAATCAAAAGAATTTGTTTTTGTTATTAATAAAATAAAAAAAATATTTTTCTCGGGAAAAGAAATAAAATTTTAAGAAAGTTAATTTTAGACAGTTTCTTATCTCTACAATAAAATTTCTTTACTGAATCTAATAAATAAATTTATTACACTGGGAAAGAATAAACTAAAATGTAAAACTAACCTGATGCAGCCACTTGTGCTACATTCATAGAAAATAATAAGTTGCTCTATACATTTATTAAATCTTGCATCCGAGTTAATAAATACTATTTTTGAAGTAATTCTTACTTGGCGTGATTTTCAAAACGAATAGCAGTAAAAGTTTTATTGCTTCTTAACATAATAGAAAATAACTTATAACTAGGGTAGGTAAAATAAATAGTACACTAACAAACATTAAAAATAAAATCTGCTTTCACGTTTAAAAAATATATACAATTCTGAAGATATTATCAAAATTAATTATATTTAGTATACCTATGCACTTTTATAATTCTTACGGATTCTAAGCTAAACTAAAAAGGCAATTTATGAGCTGTATTTAAATCTCGAAATTATACTTCTTTAATTTCTGTTTCTCATTTCTCCACTTTCTCATTTTCAATAGCATCTTTTTTTGAATTTCCGCCCACGTTATTAACCCCCTTTTGGTAGGCAAACAAAATTTACTGAATATTTACTAAAATCAACACAGCAATTTTGATTTATACCTCATCATATTACTTAGTACAAGTTTTTGATTTGCCATTAAATTTAATTCCTGTAAAATTTACTACGTCATAAAATTTAAAACAACTTCGGCAACAGCAAATTTTATTTAAAACTGTTTATTACACACTAAATCGTTCATTCATTAGGGATAGGAAAGCAGGCGATGGATGTGGTGCATTACTAAAAATAATCTTACCGTAGAATTGTATTGTATATGTATTATATTGTTTATATAACACTGTTATATAATATACTTATATAATAATTGTATAACGGAACAATTATACAAGTAATTTATTTGCATCTGTGAAAGCTTGGTTTATTTCAGGATTTTGTAATTGCAGAAATTTTTGGTAAACCATAAAAAGTTAACCAGTAGACTTACGGCCATTTTTCTTTTGCCAATCTGGCAAAATCTGATTTGTCTGGGCATATGGAGCAAGTGTCCAAGTAATTTATTTGCATTTTAGTAAACTTGTGTCCATTTTGTGGTTTATTTCAGGATTTGATGATTGCAGAAATCTTTGAACTTTAAAAACTTCACTAAAATTAATTTTAGTTAAAAAAAGTAAAATTTTTCCGAAGAAATATAAAATTAAAAGACTTTACAAGGACCTTATGAAACAAAAACTTTAAGCATATGTACTTATTTTGTCCAATTTCAAAGACATCATCCAGTGATTGCTTTCTCGATTAGTATCATAAAATACAACTTTTTAACTCATATACTATAATCATTTTAGACTATTTTAAAAATGCTAAGTTGTTTCATCCTAGTTTCGCTATATGTACCTACGTTTTGAACGTCATAATTTTATACCTACCAGCGGCGGGTCGTAAAGTAAAATATTGGGTAGGCCAGCAGTTTTAGAACAGCTCGAGAGGGGGGGGGGTAACATTTTTTTTGTTTTTTTCAAAGTTCTTTTTAAATAGCTATTAAATAGAAAACAAAAAAGTTTTTATAAAATTCCCTTACTCTGTTAGCAATAGAATACTATTTATAGAAAAGATTAATTCTTCTATCCTTAGTTTTTGCAAATTTGTCGATTATGCCATCACAAAATGAATCTTTTTCAATAATACACTAAGGATGTCCGTTTTTGCACCATGTCCATTAAAGAGTCTAAGGAAGTTTTCGAAAATTTTTTGCTATATTTTAGAAATTGCTTCTTTTATTTACGACTGGAGGTTTAATCAGATGCATTGAGTCCGTAAGCACGGGCCTACAATCTAAGCATCGTAGTCTGTGAGAATCGTACGCGCACGGTGTCGGCTGCCAGGCTGTCAATAGTACCTATTCAATCTTGTTCGGCCGGTGCGTCTATTTGCAAGCAAGTGCAAATAAAACATACAGCCTAGTGATTTTTAACAGTAATATTGCAATATTTTAAATGGAAAAAATAAAAACTGTATAAATAATAGTATATTTTAAACCGAAAAATAAATGAATTTTTATTGTTTTCTTTGTGGTTATACTTTATTATATCATGTTTTTGAGAAAACACTTTTTTTTCGCTTTAGATGACCTGTTAGTAATGTAATTCTTTGTGCGTTAATACAATTTCTTAAATGATAATTTCCACGTAAATATAGTTTAATATTACAAATAATAAATTTACTTTGAATGTATTATGTTCTAGTGACAAATATTTAATCCAAGTGGCAAATATTAATTTTAAGTGGCAAATATTAAATCTAAGTGGATTTTGCATTATAGCACTAGTTGGATATTATTATAGTAGTTATAATAGTATTATAGTAGAATTTTGATGATTTATAATATCATGTGTACCAGCGACCAACAAAATTTTTTAGTATGAGATAAAAGTATACAAAGAAATTAAAAAAGATAAAACACCTAATGAAATATTTAATGATAAAAATAAAAAAAAAATTAAACAAACCCACCGCGCTCAAGTGTCTCAATAAACAATTTTATAAAATAAATCGCATCTTTATTTTAATTTTCATTATTTATTATTCGTATCGCATTAAATATTATTGTGAAGCGTTACATGTTAGTCCGCCCTGTAGGTACATTTGTATGGTAAAAAATGAAGTTACTGGAGGGTGTTTCAAACAGCTAATGTCAAGTAACTTAAAAATCTCGTAACAACTACGACTAAATGCTTGCGGCATTTAAAGAAGTTCTTTGTAATTCTGTTACATTTAAGGGGCTTAATAAGAAAATGTCATAAAATTTTTAGTATAACAACCTGAAGTAGATGTAGGTTTTCTTTTATATAAAATCGCACATTTTTAACGCAGACTAATTTTCTTTCAGGACATGTCGGAGTATAAATGCGATTCAGGAAGGCCGCCCGTTTATGTACCACATAAGCCTGTTACTGCAGTAATAGGGGCATCTTTTAGCGTTGTGTCCATTATGGTCGCCAACATATTACGGCTGTTTAAGGTACGGTAGAAGATGAATAATAATTGAAATAGTTTTGTGGTTAATTTAACTAATTACTTAATTTAAGCAATGGTTACCTATTAAAGATTTATTATGCTTGTAATGTACGGTAATCCTTTAATGTATGTAATTTGACACTTCAAATATTAATCCAAACTATTACTAATTACTTATTTAAGGTGATATAACATCTATATTTTGTTTTTTCAGTACCACAATTATTGAATAATAATTTCAACTCAATATTTAAATTAAATAGCAAGTTAATATTATAAATATGCAAAATTTGTTTTTTATACACGCAAAAAGTTATTTATAGGATTAATTAAATTTAAAATTAGGTTTTATAAATAAACTTAAATTTTATGAGAGATTTAGAATTATTAATAATTTATTATTTAAATATTGTACCATGAAAAGCTGAGTGTGCAATTTGTTGTCCTTTAAAGACTACGTGTAAATTGAAAAGTTCTAGTTCAGAAGATTTAAGCGGTTCTATACCAATATTGGCTTAGCCGCTCAAATATTGTCAATGATTTCATCTTCTATCCATACTTCAGATATAGATTGGACTTTCACATTATCGACTAAGTTCTCTAATGTACGTAACAACTTTCATTGGTTAATATAATAAAGTAAAATAAAATTTTCAGAAATTTTTATTTTTTATAATAATTCAATTTGATTTCTTAATATTTCTGTGATTCTTTAATATACGTTTGTGTATCATGAATAATTCTGTAAGGGACGATTACAAATGCTTCATAAGTGACTGCTTAATAAGATGATACCCGGTTACCCCCTAAAATGAATGCGCAGTAGCGTCAGGAAATCACAGAACTTGCCAAAGTTTTAATTTTAAAATATTTAATTTTTTTTAGCAAATTATTCAAAATTCGTTGCATTCTTTTAAATTTTGCATATATTTTTTTTTAAATCTGAAATCACCATAAAGAAGTAGATTTTACGTGTACGTTATGAAATATAATAAGTTTGACTAAACCCTTTGGATCGCCATTGACTATCAGAAGATTTGTGATTCTATAAGAAAAATGCACGCTGGCTTAACAACAACATTAACAATATTTATTAAATCAACAATTACTTGGTCAAGCAGTGTAGCAACTCTATGAATATACTAAGACTAACAACAACTTGCAACTTGAAACTAACTGCATTTGCGAAGTATGTCTATTTATTGATATCAACAAAAATAACGTGATCAGCGTTCTTAGGGTTGATTACCTTTATACATTCATTTTAATAATATGGGTGTGTACTTGTCTGCAATTTTTATAAACCTGGTTGTAATGCGGATAATTTGTCAAATATTTGTAAATTGAATTCCAGTCCGGTCAATAGGGATTAAAAAAGGGCTTTGCACTACACAAGGTAGGGTAGAAACAATTTTGATTTGATTTGATTGTTATTTAGTTTTGGGTCCTGATTAAAAATCTAAGTTTTTGACCTTGTGGGGGGTTGGGGTCTGCGCGGTTCGCCATCTTAGAATAAAGGTACCAAAAGTTGGTTTTTTCAAAATAATTCCCCAACAGTTGATCCTAGAAAAAAATTTCTGATCTAAATTTGAAGACCGAAGTTTTTACATTTTGTTTACAAACACTTTTTTATATATCTGATGTGTAACGAATTACAGCGGTGGAAACGTGATCATTTATCAAAATATTCCTTCAACCTCTTGTTTTTCTCATTTTGAGTAAGCATTTGTAGATTTATTGCATAATTATGATAATTTCATAAGTCATCGGTAAATTCAAGGTATTCCAGGATTACATGTGCCATCGCCAGATGACACAACATATGTGCACAAATAGCACGAGTATATCGCACCCTGAAAATAACACTGTCGTAACTTCCAAAATGACAATTTTCAGATTTTGATTGATTGTTATGTATTTTTTTACGCTCTTTTCAATGGTACCACGTCGAAACTTCCATCTTTTATCATTCAGGTGCTATTTAGCGAACAACAGTTTTACAATTCACAAATATGCACAGCTTCTGTGAGGAAGACTGTTGTATGGTACATACAACAAGGTGGTTGGTCAATTTGGTTGGTCAAAAGCCAACCAAATCAATTATTTTACAAAACGTCATGGAAGCAGGAAGAATTCTTTAACATTCACCTAATAACAGTTAAGAGCCGCGGAAGAAAAAGTTCTAGTACATCATCAAAATTAGATGCAATGTATGCAAGCCATCCAGGAATATCTATTGAAAAAAAGAAAGATTTGATGTGGTTGCTGAACCAGAATCACATACCCAAGTCCCATGCGCAGTTTTATGAAGCACTGGTAAGCAATCGCAAACAAAAAAATTTTGTAATTGATCTGCAAGATGAAGAGGAAGAAGAAGAAAATTTATTTTTAGATTAGATAACATTATTGAAGACTTTTTTTGAAAATAATAAACAACGTAATACTGTTGTACATTCATCTTTTAATGGAAAACTGTCGTATGTTCCACCTTCAACTTTTATTTAATTAATTTATAGCATAAAAATTTATTTCCATTCTCAAAATACTACTTGTTTAGGTTTAGAACCGACCAAATTATTATTTAAAATAAATTAGGTGACATTATACATAATGGTAAAATTACTACAACCGTTGCAATCTTTAAAATGCGATTATCTCAAAATAATGGTTTTGGAAGTTACGACAGTGTTATTTTCAGGGTGCGATATACGTGACCAGTTAGCATTTTCTCCACACTATTTTTAATGTAAATAGTAGTGAAGAGTTCCATTAATCCAATTCCGGCCATTATGTATCCAATAGCACCTAAAAAAGACATTATCAGGTAAAATCCTCCAAATCTCACGATAACATTTGTGAATGTAGGATTATTTGCGACGATTTTTTGAGCTTTTGCATAGAGAAGATGATCGCAGGAGGCAAAGCATCTTCACAGTTTCGACAGGCATGAGAAAAGCTATATTGATTGTGTCATATAGACTGGGCAAATAACTTATAAATGGAAAACATATTATCTTTGAGCACATGAAAAATTTATCAGCGGTAGTTTGTTCCAATAAGCCGTTTCATCCTGGCAATTGAAATTTCAACCACTTGCCATAGATCCAAAGAAAATCGGGAAAAGAAAGCAAGATGTCTTTTGAAATGGGACGTTTTTCTTTGCCGTTCGCAAGTTTTGTCGCTTTTAAGCCCGTATTTTGTTGTTTATTGTAAAACGATAATGGAACGAAGCTAACCTATTCACCAACCTGGGCTGACGCCAGGACGCACAACGGCAGATCTTTCGAAAAGCGTTGTTTCAGAGTAAGACACTGTACCTTGTTATATATCAGACTTACAAAAAAAGTGTTTATAAACAAAATATAGAAAATTTAGTCTTCTTCAAATTTGGATCGGAAATTTTTGTTTTAGAAAAAACCAATTTTTGGTACCTTTAATCCTAGATGGCAGATCGCGCCGAATCCCCTCCCCCCTCCAAGGTAGAAAACTTTTATTTTTAATCGAGACCCGGAACGAAATAACATATCTCAAAATCGTTTCTATACCCCACCTTTTGTAGGGCAAAAACCCCTATTGACTGGACTATATGTACGTTTTGTATTTTCACTTTGTAAAGTTAGTAATTGTTAAATACACATAATCACTGTTTTATTTATGATATGAAACTCATGTCGTATCTGACAGCCACCAACTTAGACAACATCACACAACTACGTTTAATTTTGATTGCTTAATCACCCCAGGAAAATTAAATATTTTTTAAATTGAACGGAGAATTTTGAGATCAACCAATTGCATCAGCACCCTGCATTTCCATCCGATTTTCATATTTATGCGTAATATTTATCATATTTTTATATTTATTGAAAATTTCAAAAATTTTAAACTAACGAAACTTCTCTATTAGTATGTTCTTTACAATATTCCTTGCCACATGGGCGTTTGTACTGGAAAGAATTTCAAAATTAATCTTATTATTATACTACCTTATATTTTATTAATAAAGTAATTTTCATACAAATTTTTACTTGTATTGGTAAATTTACAAAAGTATTTCGTAAGTCAATGTACTTTATATCATATACGATTTAGTCCACGAAAACACGGGGCGAGAACACTACATTATGGTACACTACTTTTTAGAACACACTAATACGAAATATAAAAAAAAATTTTTAATCAAAAAAAGTTGGGTCAGGAAAGGTTAACATGAACAATTTTACAAATGAATATCACTGATAAAAAATATAATGTAGTTTTTAGAAAATAACCTATATATATCTTATTTCAATCATGGGTTATTCACCTGCTGTTGATACATTATAATCTTACGTCACTATATAGCACAGTTTCCAATCAGAAAATAACTAGTTTTATAACATTGGTACGTCAACTGCTATTACTACTTAAAATGAAGCCAATTTAAAAGGTGCAACAAATTTAAAAATAAAATATTGAATATTTTTATTTTCTGTGTTTGTTCACCAACGGTGTACGGATTATTTTCTTATTTGCTTGCTGGTTAAGCATTATTTAATAAACTTGGTCATTGACTCTATCGTGTAAAATCGATAAGTTGTCTTCTTCCCTCATTGAATTTTATATTTGTAGTTTTATTAGATAACATGTTTATAGCAGAAAGTTCTATCACGAAAACATTAAGTTTGTGCCTATTATACAAGAAGTTTAATCATTGGACATGGATATGCAAAATGGAACTAACCTGTAAATAATAACACTTCTAAAACATTATGAAATATAACTCAATAAGTTTTATTTTTTGATATTTAAAGAAAAAAATAAACGCATTTAAAATTCAGTAAAAGGCTAGTTCGTAATGAATAAAACTTATTTTAAACCATATTTCGGCATTTGTCGTCAATTTTCTCGATATTTTCTGAAATCTATAACAAGAATTGTGAAAATACAAACAAAAATCATCACCAAAATTTTGTAATTGTATGCACGTATAAAGAAGTCACGTCCCAGCATAGAGTCGGCCTTAGATTTAGCTCAACTGTCTGTTTCCTGTTTCCAGGATTAGCGTCTGCACATTACATATCATTCTCCTTTATCAAATGAACTTTTTCCAGAGATAAGCGAGCATTTCGTCATTTAATTGGGCCTTCTTTTGCTGCCTCAAAAATGTGAACCTTGTCGATAGAAATGTGAACATCGTACACATTACAGCTGCATTAGATCCTATTACTTTTATAAGTATTTTTTTACATCACAAAAATTTCCTGTTTTCTTAATAAAAGCGCAGAAAATTATTTAGCTACCCGATAAAAACTGTTAAAAAATAAAGTATTTGAGAGAGATACCTTTACTACAAATAAAAATTTAGACATACCTATAAAATTGAAGTGGCTAGGTGTGATGAGGATGAGTTATAAAATTTAGGTAACCACGTAGTATTACTTCCCTAAATCGGTTAACTTGTATTTTATGTTCGTATTTTATTTTATGTAATTTTCGTTTGGGAAATATTTGAGGTGAATTATTTTTAAATTTACAAACGGTATAACTTTTATGAATTTAATAAAACTTTAATAACGATTCAATTAAAATATTAATTTTGGTTACATGATGTGACCTACATTTCGTGCAAGAAATGCAAAATCCTTTATCAAACGTCGTCGTTAATACATTTAAAATGGTGGACCTTAAATTAGCACCCATGAAAATTTATTTAGCAAGTTTTTTTATTTTTATTCAACTCATATCTTATCCGAGATCTGCTCGTGAGCAATAATCGGTTGGTTTATAGATTTAGGTTAATACATGAACACAAATTAAACAGTAATTAGTTGCTATTTAAATTATAATTAAATGCTCTATACCCTCTTGAAAATAAAAGAATTGGAAGACGTCGTAGAGCGTTTAAAAAACCGATAGTTAGATAGATAGAAACAGTAATTAGTATCTTACAGTAAAAATCCAATATATCTTGTTGCTAATCATAACTGCAATTAAACATTTACAAAAGAATACAAACATTGCTGTCTGTAACTCATATATAGTGGATTTACTATTTTTGGGCGTTTCGCATTGTCTTTGTTAGTTAAACGATTCACTGCCAGGGGGAGTTAGGATATAATACAAGCCGGGATAAATACCTCTCACTCGCTCTTGGACCTGTCTCTTTGCGAAGCGAAAAGGTGATGTGTAGAGATTTGGTTTCGTTTGCTTTAATTTGTCATTTTCTTAGCCATTCTTGAATTTGGTTAAGTGCCTCCTGTAGTTTTTCTGAAGCGTAGGCAGATATTTCACTGGTATCAAGAATAGCAGTGTCACCCGCAAACGTAGATGCTGGTTTTTGTTTATTTATTATCGTGGAGCTCAGCGATACCAAGATAGGTGAGTGGTCCGATGATAGATCAAGGCTCGGTTCTGCCTGGAGGTGATCTGATGGAATTTCTTTTGTCACACAAAATTCGATGACATCGAGAATTTTGTTTGTATCACTAGGCCAGTAGGTAGGTTTCCCAGTTGATAGAACTCCTAAGTTCTATTTATCCATTTTTTTTCACTTTCTCGCCCTTTATTCTTTATAGAAAATATTCTTTATAGTTCTCCTCTTTCATAGCATGCTTTGGAAAGCAGTAGATTGCTGATATGGCTAATAGTCCTCTGATGTCTTCGACTAATATAGTTGTTGCCTGTATATGTTCTGTCTGATATTCAGACATTTTATGGTGTTTTTAGTTTTTTAGGTTTTTTTAGGTTTTTTAGTTTGCTCTCAATTATGATGGCGTTACCGCCCCAGCCGGCATTATTTGGGTGTTTTGTATCGTAGATGGTGTAGTTATGAATCCTTAGATAGCTGCGGTTTGTATAGTGTGTTTTCAAAATTAGCATGATATCAATATCGCGTTCTTTTATAAAAGATTTTAATTCCGGTTCATGATTGACTACACCGTTTGCGTTCCACACAGCTATTTTGAGTTGCGGATTCATTAATTTAGTTTATTAAACAGTTTTGACATGAGGTTCATCATCATATCCATGCATTTAGCCATATCTTCTACTAACTTTTCTAGTCGGGAGATTCTGTCTTCTAGTTTGATTGTTGGTCGATTTGTATGATTGACTTCAGAATTATTTTCGTTGGCTTCCTTCTCTCGAGTTATTGTCGCATATGAGGTACTTTTGGTAGCATTCCTTGCAAGTGGTTGAATCATTTGAGATTAGTTGTTGAAAGGTTTGAGTTTGTTGTTTAGGGTACTGCCTTTGTTGTAGGTTTTTATAAACCTTGCAACCTTTGTAGTTAGCAGGGTGGTTTTCACTATAGAGTGCACATTTCAGGTATTTACGTTCCGACACTCTGCATATTTTGTTATCATGGAATCTACTACATTAAACACATCTTAGTTGACACGTGCAGTAATTTTTGGTGTGCCCTAGTCTTTGGCATCTGACACATTGCGGGATTTGTCTGGTTTGACGTACGGGTTCAATAGTTACATTACTGCGTTGTAGATTTCGTATTTTGTATATATATTGGTTAGTTATTTACTTTAGGTTCTAGATCGACAAAGAAAATTAGTAATGGTTGCTGATCTTTTTTCACCGATTCTACTTTTAATATTATAAATACCTTTTACTTCATGTCCATTAGCAGCTATTTCATCTTTTATTTTTCCAATGTTTGTGAAGTATGAAACCCTTTAATTACAACTCAAAAACTTCTTTAATTTTTTATTTGGTATGAGTGGTATTTAACATCTTTCTCTACTAGGGTTTTTGCGCGAATTGGTAACTGTTGTCTATTTTGTTATTTTATTTTTGTATGTATTAATAATTTCTTGAGCAAGTCCTTCAGCCAGGTGTTGAAAACTTTTTTTTAATTTCTTGCATTTCAACATTTGGCTCTCTATTCATAGGAGAAGCAGAGTAGTTTTGTTGAGATGTTTGTTGTCCGATCACCGAAATCGTTAATAGTTGTGTTTGAAATTGCGGCATTTGCTGCTGTTGATCGACAATTGTAGAAGCAGATGCGGTGGTTCCGTTTGAGATTATGTCAGTTCCTTACATTACAACAACTTCATTTATCTATTTCTCCACTTTTGTTTAAAACATTTATGTAATCTATGTACATTTCAATACATTTTATGTGGTAATTTGTTTTACATTTCATTTTATATTGAATGCAATCTTCGTATTTTGTCGTCGCACTTTTACATACTCTGTACTACATATATAAGTATAAGTTTTCTCTATGATACTGAAAACCTTGGGATTCTGTCTTTCTCATGGTTTTTACAAAATTTTTCATTAAACCCAATTTTACATGCAGTGGAGGTAAAAATATATTTTGTGGGCCTAGCAATGGAACTGACTGAACAGTACTTCTAGCAAGCTTGTAAATGATCCCTTGGTTCTAATCTTTTTTTATGTAATGATCAGATGTTGCATGCTGTCCCACAAGCATAGAAAACAGCAATACTTAGTAAACCCTCCTTGCATGTCATTAGCATACTAATAACTTTTAGATCTCCGCAATCTTGTCATTTAAAAGTATTGAATTTAATAGCATCCATAGCTATTAAAATAGCAGTTATGTAAAAGAACAGCTTTCAAGCATCTTTGTGAAGAGTTTATAAAAACGCCAGTCAGATGTAACATGTTATTGTGACAATTTTCTAAAAAGACCATTGAAGACATGAGAATAACAGAGCGGACCGTCTACTTCAAAATTTAATATCAAATCACGATTTCTATTACTTTCAAACAAAAATTTATAAAAAAAATATATGAACAAGCTGGTTTTAATTTTTTCTAGCAAATTTCTAAATTAACTAAATCCTACGAAAACGACAAATAATAAGAAGTCATATTTACAAATTATTTAAAACTGTTTTGATACCAAAACTCATTGAGTTAATCTTAAGTGAATATCCGTGGAGACTACTTAAATTCATTACCATCTTTCAAAGCCGTTTGATCTATAGTCAAATTTTCAGCACATTTCATTTCTTCTTCAATATCAAAATTGAGACTCTGTTCTGGAGGTACCGGAATAGGTATCGAATGATCATGACTTATTGGTCTCATTGTGGGGTCTAGATTTAGTTACACAATATTGTGTTTATTTTTTTAAAAAAACCGCTTATGTTTACACTGCAAAAATAGCAATCGTTAGAATGACTTTTTTGGTTTCCTCCATACCATTGGTATTGCAAATGGCATACACGATTTTCTTTTATTCAATCAATCACAGGCTTTATTTTGGTCGAAATTTGAACAAGCAAAGTACAATTAGTAGATTTTTTGAACTTAATTTGTAATTTTACGCTATTGTGCTTTGATGGCAAACGAGCCACACACGTAACAAAAACCATGAGGATGATTTTTACACTGACGAGGCATAATGTACATTGTCAAATAAAATAACATCCCTCGCGTACAAAAGTGATCACGGTAATGAGAAATGCAATTATAGTAACTAACAATATGCACTCTAATTAGTAAGCAGTATAAACTGTACGTTTATTATTACAGTTATTACAAATGTACGTGCTAGAATAAAACTAGAAGCAGTTCGAAAATTTGCGTACAAAAATCTTTTCAATGCAGTTTAAATCATCTCTAATGAAAATTTGTTGTTGACCAGTGTTATTTACTAATAGTGAGAAAAGTCGTATTTCGTTACGTGAAAATGAAAGCCTATAGGAATAGTAGTGGGAAAATCAGTTTTTACTGTACTTATACGTAAATATTTAAAAAAATAAAATATTTTATATTGTAATTTTGTGGGTTGG
This sequence comes from Lycocerus yunnanus, assembly GCA_036346125.1. NCBI lineage: Eukaryota > Metazoa > Arthropoda > Insecta > Coleoptera > Cantharidae > Lycocerus > Lycocerus yunnanus. The sequence continues at coordinate 3,244,355 of JARFIX010000002.1, forward strand.
ATCCTTTTTGCGTAACCATGTTTAATTTACAGGAGTTATGAACAATAACTTTTAACAGCATAATGAATTCTGAATATTTATTTAATGTGTAAGCCCCATCGCATCTTATACAATAATTGGATTATTTATTTTACCTTTACATTCAAAAACAATAGGTTTCATTGTACTCGCTAAGAAGTTACTTCAAATACTTATTGTAAGCAGTTATAATATATGGAATTTGATTTAGTGACAAATTTTACAATAAATAATAAAGTATGTTTAAAAGAAAAAACTGCGGTAATATTAAATTTCAGTTACTAGCTGGGAAGTTGTGTCTTGTTGAATTTTTAATAAGATACGATGAAAACTCGTTATTAATTTTAAATGTTACCAAATTGCCGAAACCTTTCTGCGCTTTCTTTGTTTATTATATTTCGAATTTTTCTATGCGAAAATTTATCACATCAAAAATTAATTCTGTTTACTGGAATGGTTTCCATCCCACCAAAAACTAAAATCGATAAACGAAATTATTTGCATATATTGTTAATAAAATAGTTTGCCTAAAACCACGAAAGAATAATCAACATTTATTACACTGTTGCTTTATACCTAATTGCAATCTTTATTCGGTCATCCATATAATCTAAAAGATAATTTTCCGGAAGCTCAACAGCGGAATTCAATCTCACGTTGGGGTTGCTTCTGTTTAGGTTTCAGCTACATTGAAATGGTTTTACAGCTCACAATCAAATTTGAATTTTAAATTAAAATTTCATTAAAAATAGTAGTTTTACTAATTTATACTAACTAAAACTTAACAAAACTTCAATTAATTTTAATTTACTTTATAATGAAATTATTACAATTTCCTAGAAAAATATTATCGTACACAGAGTGTTTGATGTGGGTGTCTACAACAACCAATAACTTTTTTATTATTTTATAATAGGGTCATTTCTTGTCAAATCGACCAATTTAGGTGCCACTTTCAAATCGACCCTTTTCAATATTCTTTAAATTTTGTGTGTTAGTACTTTTGTATACCTACCAGAAGTTACGCATATTTGATAAGTTGCGAAGGATACTATATCAACTATTAGTACATTTATTCAATGTTTTGATGTCAGGATAGATTTATTTTCTACTTCATAATAACCTTACTAAGTAATTTTAAATATGAAGTTAATAAAACGATAAAGTGTGGTTAATGTTGGTGTTATCTTATATTTAGACTAATGAGTAATGATAAGATCTCGCTCTCGGCCATTCTTGTGTTTAGCTACTTAAAGAGTAGGACGAAATCACGATATTTCTCTGGAATAAACGATCTTTTGTATATTATTATAATGATATTTTAGAGCTTAATGTATAGGGTAGACAATTATACTTTTATTTTAAATTTTGCAAGAGATGACTAACCCCGACTCGAAAATACAGTTTTTCCTATAAAAATTGCTTGACAAAACAAAACAGCAGAAAAGTATAAGATATTTCTCATACGAAACACATTATGTATGTGTATTATTGTATGTGTGTGTATACACGCTCTGCTCCGGTCCTTCCCGCTCGAAACGCTTCAGGCCGTTTTGACTAACACACCCACGGTAAATCTCGGATTTACTCCAAAAGTGTATTTTTTCCAAAATTTGTGGTTTGATTTTAAATTTTATTTTTAATTTTTTAATTACACCCTCATCTTTCATAATTTCATAAAACGTATTTTAATTGGATAGAGGTATAGGTGGGCGGAGGGCTACTGCTGAAACTCGGAGGTAGAGACTAGATAGGGTGCATAACGAAGCCATCAGGAATATGATGGAGATGGATAAGGACATTTTGGACGAGGTACAAAAGCGACAATTGGTATGGTTTGGTCACGTGAACAGGATGGCGGATGAAAGATGGTCAAAGAAGATATTAAAATGAATACCAAAAGAAAAACGAAAAAGAAGCCGACCAAGATGAATCTGGAGAGATGAAATAAATTAAACACTAAGAGCCAGAAATTTGGAGGAAGACGCTTGCCAAGATAGAGCCGCATGGAAACTGAAGGCGGATGAACGGCACCAGCTGTAAATCATTTTGATAATATATAAGCAAAGAAAGATTGTTCTCTAGTGACATTCAAACGCTGGCTTTTTTAATAGTCTTGTATCGCTTCTAATTTACAGCATGCCCAAGTTTTTAACTTAATAATTAGTTATTTGTAAACTTTAAATTTAGTAATGTGATTAAATTAATTATCTACTAAAAAATAAGTTTATTTTAAACAAGTTTTCAATTCAAAATCAGTTTACAGCTGATAATTGAGAGTCACAATTGCAATATATTATAAAATAATTTTTAGTGAACAGAGTAGGTTAGCCGGAAAGTGTTTTTAAAGAAACTAACAGAATAACAGGTTATGGGCTTAGATCATGCAAAAGTTAAAAATGAAAACAAATATTTTCCTTACTTTTTAATACGGTACATGGACTTACTTCGCTGCCGATTAGACAATAACTTTGTCCACCTGTTCCTGTTCTTTTTTAGTTTGGTAATACTAATGATACCTGAAATAAAATTACATCATCGGAATATTCTCATAAAGGGAGTGGTTTTGGATAAGCTGGTAATACCTATACCTTTAGTGAATGAAGCTACAAGAAAGAAGAAATTAGTAACCATATTAGGAAAATCATTGGCCAAGTTTATAATGTTGCGATTTTCAGCCAAAAACATGGGATAAAATAACAAAAAGTATTTAGATTAAATTATACATTAAAGATCTTTTGACATCATAAGAATGTGTATATATGTATAAAGGGTTGAGGAAAGAAGAAAGGAACTTGAAGAAAGTGCGGAAAGGTCCATTGAAATCAGAGAAACTTGGTCTGAGAGAGTACCCAACTTTATACACCTTAGGTGCTTAATGTCCTTGTCTGGCTTATACATTTTGGGAGAATATATAAAATAACATATTATGTTACGCTTTGACGTTAAAATAAAATAATTTTAATTTTATTTTACAAAAAAACGCAAACTTCGACTAAGCTGGGAACATGAACTGAATGACTATCTCAGCATTGTAGGAACTTGGCTTTGCTTGTTGCTCGAAAGAAGAAACTAAAAGGTTATAATTCACACATTACAGTTCTGTGGTTATGGTAAAACAAACTTGAATTTTAGGTAAAGACAGTACGGTTAATGTAGATAACCTGACCGTAATCGTTATTGATACGAGAGTTCACACACAACAGATAATTAAAGATAAAGATAGTTTTAGCGGTTATTTTTTCTACTTTACCGGCACTAGTCGCAAATATTAGAAAAAGGTAATTTACGTAATGAGATCTACCTGGTGAAATTTATCAAATGTCACACCATAATTTGAGCAGAACACAGATGATTTTGTTTGTTCTTTTGAATACCAAATTGGGCTGCTCACCATCCTGTTTCAATGGGAGCTCCGGTAGATCTAACCTAATTCTGTATTCTAACTTAAGATTTCAACAAAGAACTGCCATTGTATTGACCCTTTTCAAGGTCACTCTTCTGCAAGTTAAATCTCGTCTCAACTTGTTGGTAAAAGTGCAGAAAAAAACAAACAAATGCATGGTTATATCTTTTTAAACTCAAATATGTAACCTTCAAGCATAGAAATATTTTTAAAAGATTTTAGAAAGACAGGAACGTGAAAAATAAATTTTAAAAAGCACAAAAATGTAAAATTGAAAATCTTGAAGTTTATAATTTTAAAATTAAATTAAATAAAAATTGAAAACCGTAACACATAGGGAACAAATTAGCAGTTCTGTATTTTTGCAAAATAAAAATAATATATTTATGATGAAATATATAGTTTTTACAAACTTTTGTCTAAAAACTAGATTTTTCGACATAAAATGCATATTTTTTAAATACAAAAATATTTATAAAATTTCCTAATTAACACAATCCGCAAACCATTTTGAGTGTTTAATTTTACATTAAATTTTGTAATCTGTATTAATATTTTTAAGGGTAGGTATTATAGAAATAATATTGTATACATATATAAATTAATCTGTGTCACTATTAATTTATGTTAAAAATTGATGTAATAACTTAAACTAATAACATAATATAATTACGAATATTGTTACTGTGATGAAGTTGATTTAGCATGTTGAATAAGAAAATTAAAAAGAAAACGTAAAAGTAGGATTAAGATGCGGGCAAAGAATTTTAAAGAAACGAATAACTTGCTGGTTCCTTAAAGCTTTAGTTTTACATAAAACTCTTTGTTAGACTCTCTTGTAATTTTTTAATTTTGAATACATTTCCTTTATTTTTTGAGTTTTCAATCAATTGTATAATAAATTATGCTAATATCTGAGGATGTGTTCATAGATACTTACGTATCTATACGTATCTATATATATGTATACTATACTTTATATATATCGATACTGTTTATCTTAGGGGTTGGGGTGTAGTTCATGATTAAATTTGGTTTTGGTAACAAAATTAATAAGTTATATTAACAAATCTACTAGCACATAATTACTACAAGTTATAAACTTAACTACTTACAATAACCCATAATTACATAACTACCCTTTAACACTCAGTAGTCTTAAGGGTTACCTCGTGTCGTGGTAAGCACACATTGCTTTCACGGCTATCGTACAACGCTTCATTCACGACTAACTTATTTTTTAGATCATTCATTGCTTTTCGAAACCATACCTTGCTTACCATATATTTTCTCATGGAAATTTTCCTTTCTCGTTTTTACTTAAAACTATTGATGACGACATTCCTGTTGATTACGCGGTTCCATGTAATCCTGAGTTTATTTATTAATTATTTTATATACAAGGTGGACAATATTACAAAAGTAAATTAATTTAAATGCAATAAATTTTTTACTATAATTTCAGGAATAAAAGTAAAATCGTTTAATGCATTAATTTTATTTAATTTTCTCATAAAATTAGGAAATAGATCATTTCGAATATTGTAAATTATTTCTCTGACTGGTTAACTTGAATTTCAAACAGAATATCTAAAAGTGCAGTGGAATGTAACATACTTCAACAATTCTTTTTCTCTTAATTACCTTATATCCAGAGTGAACCATATGTGACAATATTACAAATGTAAATTAATTTAAATGTAATACATTTTTTAGTATAATTTCAGGAGCAAAAGGCAAAATCAGCAAATCGTTTAATGCGTTAATTTTATTTAATTCTCACATTCAATTGGGAAATAGATCATTTCGCAAATTGTAAATTATTTTTCTAACTGCTAAACTTGAATTTCAAACAGAATACCTAAAAGCGCAGTGGAATGTAACATACTTCAACAATTCTTTTTCTCTTGTTCAACGCTTGAAACTATAGAAAATAAATGCCAAGTTTTAGTACGCGAACGTTCCAGCATAGAATACGAATACTTCAATTAAGATGATCTGATAAATTAAAAAGAGTTTATAGAAAATATCGATTTTTGTAAATATGGAAAATGTTAATTTAATTTGTCAGCATATTTTTGTATTCTTTGATAACTTATTAATCCTTGACTTAGATTGAATATCGATTGATTTTTATTTTTAAAAGTCAAACGTGGTTTAATCAATCTATTCAATGGCCAATAAATATGCATGCTTTTTATAGCTTATTTTTAAATCATTTTTAGGTATTTAGTTTCCTGGTAGGTACAATAGTAGTTTTGCTTTTAATGTAAAAAACTAATTGCTACTTGGTACATTTGTAACATTTTAAATTTTACTATTTTAATTAACTGAAACCACATTTTTATTAAGAAACATTTCAATAAAACTTAATTAAGATATTTCATTATATTTATTACGTAATTTGTTGTGCTTTATATTTAGTCAAAATTTACAATAATATCGTATCTCTTACTTTACAGACTGATTTTTATTATATTAATTTTTTAAGTTTTATAAAATTTAATTCAATATTAAGAAATTTGAGAGCTTTACATACGTTTTTTTTTCTTCAAACCAATATCTGTTAAGATTGACGTCAATTGTAATGAAACCGATCAAAATATTTTATTTTGTTGATAAAGCCACTTTAGTAACGTAATATTTAATCAAGCCTGACTAATTCGAAGCTTTTTAAATATAAAACGCTTTTATTCAAATATTAATTCGAATTTTCTTGGTTTTAATTGTGATTCGAATTAACCAAGTTTGACTGCAGTATATTATTCCATAAGCGGATAGTAAATGTTGTTTCTCCCGAGAAAAGATAGATGCTGAGTGGAGCTTACGACTGAGTGGAGCTATAGAAAATAGAGTGGAAATTGACGAGTAAATGAATCTAGGAAAGTAATAAGGAATATGTCCCTATGTTCATTGCAAACAATGATGCACTGCCGAAAGATGGCAATGTATAATGTGATGTGGTAAAGCCGAGAGTGTCGATTCTCTCGGTGACAGTATGCTGTTAAATGGGGGGGGGGGAGTAAACAATAATACATTTTTGCCACCATAATATATTTGCTTATTATAGGTTGCTTCCACCAGATTTAGAGTATTTAATTAAATGTTTAGATTTTTAACTTTTTATAAAGTTATTTCTATGTATTATGTATGAGCCTGAGTGATATGATGTGTGAGCCTTTAAGTAGGATTTTATACGCGTTGATTTTGTGAAAATTGGAATAATTAAGTTAAAAATTAATAAATAAATCAGTGAACACTTTGCAATTTGAGTAAAATACAACACAATTAACAAAAAATGCATGATACTAATAGTAATTTGTTAGGGCATGGGTTCGATCCTTACTAAAGATTGCGCGTGACTGCCTTTTTAGGATTTTTCGGGGTAATATATATATTTCAAGTTCTCTGTTTTAAGTTTTCTTTTTAATTTTATTACTTTGATTAATACGTGACCTATAAACTGTATTTAGTATCTATGTACATTTTTTCTTTGAATTTGATAATTTTGATTATTTTTAATTACCAAGACAAATCGTGTTATATTCAAATCGTGTGAAATCTACAATTTACTTAACTAACAGGTGGGTTTTCTTCTAAATAAATTTACAGTGCTGTTGCGTTAACTTAAATGTTTTTCGTGTAAATTTGTGTCTAGGTCCTGTAATATTCAACAGTAACCTCGGCGAAGTTCCGAAGCCACTGCTAGTACTGTGAGCATATTATTCGTTTTACATCTGAAGTAGCTTGCTAGACTGGCATCATTTATTCTATTTTATATTGTTAATAATGATAATTATTTAATATACAAAATCACCGTTTTTATGAGCCTTCGAAAGCACGGAGACGGCCATACAAAGTGAACCTCCGTCCGGATTCGAATTGGAAGCCTTACGTTAGCAGCTGATTGCTATAACAACCTTGCCAAGGATCATCTCGGGTTTTATTTTAATAACAATTTATGTAAATTAATAATAATTAAATTGTTCTTAAATAATTTGCAATATTTTCCGAATTCATGATGAGGTTTTTACAAATTCTTACTAATTTCGACTTTAGAGTCGAAAGTTGCTTAATTATTACGCTTTTTATTTACAAATTAGGGTGGTTTTTACTGCCTATCTGGCAGGTCAACTGCAATATAGCACGTCTACGGCAAGTAAATTTTAATTTGTGTTTTTAAAAGTTACAACGCGTCTTGTTTTCTAATTGTTTAAAAAATTAATTTTTATACTATGTATACATATGTATATGTTACCGGCAATCTGCGAAATTAGGCAATTTGCAGAATTCTAGGCAATCTGCAAACCCACCAAGTGGTTAGGCAATATGCAAATTCACTAGTACTTTAGGCAATCTGCAAAATGGCTACGGTGTTTTAGGCAATTTGCAAATTGTCTATATTGTTAGTCAATGTGCTTTTTTAAAATGTAACAGACTCACATTGACTAGGCAATATGAAAACGATATTTTAAATAGATAATTTTAAAAGGAACAATATTAGGTTACTTATTTTTATAATATATTAATTTTAACTATAATATAACTTGTTAATTAAAAGTTTTAAATTATTACTTATTTTTTATTTTATTTATTTTACATGGATTACTAAAGTGACAGCGACTATTACATTTTACATTATTTCTAAGGCATTTGCAAGATTTATTTATGCACTTCTTTGTGCAATTACATTTTAGCATTCCTGGCCACCTCCAGAGGAAGCAGTTGACACCGCCGATCGAAGACTAATTTCGGCTGCAGGTACATCTTTTGCGTTTATAAAATTTTGGGTCACCGGCTCGAATTCATTCCGACTATAACATTTTGTAGAACTCCTGTTCTAGTTCCTATTTTAAAAACCCATCTTCTTCGCCAATAACAACACCCAACATATTTCGTGGATCTGTTCGACCCTATCGAAAGATGGCACGGGTATTATTACGTTATCGCCAGTAGTGCAACCCTTTAATTTTTTTTGAGAATTTCCAAGCATTTTATTTGCCTGAAAATCCTGAAAAATTTTTGTCTGGTTCCTCTCAACATTTATATTCTGGCTTCTGATACAATGCAAACAAATTATTCTATTCTCGATACTTTGGCTGCATTTCGTTTTGTGAACATAGTGAACCATCATAATAATAAAAATTATAACTTTTAATTGATTTAAAAATAATACAGAATCGTCTTGGGGACTGTTCACAAATTACGTAACGGTCCTAGGGGAGGGGGTTTGAAAATTTGTTACGATTTGTTACAATCCGGCAAGTGAAACTGTTGCACAATGTCTAGTCAATGTGAGCCTGTTACATTTTCAAAAAACACATTGACTAACAATATAGACAATTTGCAAATTGCCTAAAACACCGTAGCCATTTTGCAGATTGCCTAAAGTACTAGTGAATTTGCACAGTGCCTAACCACTTGGTGGGTTTGCAGATTGCCTAGAATTCTGCAAATTGCCTAATTTTGCAGATTGCCGGTAACATATATACGAAATGGGTGGTTGCCATAGTGTTAATGTCAACTGCTGTATGTATGCCAGGAGAAACACAAGAGCAAGGTAAATGCGGTTGTAAAGTAAACTAAAATTTAAAGCGCAAAATAGCCTTTTTATTCTTGGATTTTTATTTCAAAATTTATTATTGCGTATTATTAAGAATTTTATTTAATAGATATTTTCTATAGTAAGGTAGACAATGTATTTATCATAAAATTATTATTTAAATAAATTTCTTAAGAATGTGACAACATTATTTGCTGAATATTATGAACATAATCAAGATCAATAAAAATTCATAGATAATTAAAAACGAAAAAGTTTTAATAAAATAAAATTAACATAATAGAATACATGCGAATATGAATGGGAACGGGGCGACATGGTTACGTATGTATGTACATACTATGTACTATGTACATTTGTATGTAAGATGCAAACTTATTTAAAAAAAATTGAAAGTGACCATGCCCATGACTTTATTATACTTTTACTGGATATTACAAAAATAATTTTTAATAATAAATATAAAAAGTATATTTTCCATTAACCAATTAGAAACCATTAACCAATTCAAAATCAAATCAGTTCTAAGTTTCAATATAAGAAATACCAAATTGGGTTTTAAAATTACCTTTAGTTTTTTTAATATATAAGAACTAGTATAAAATAAAAATATTTAATAAAATTAAAAAACTTAGTTTCTATGAACTAATTTCAACAAAAATCTAATCAACTTTAAGTCTTACTATAAAGATACAAACTACAAAATTACGTTTTGAAATTTCTATTAGTTTTGAAATATTAAATAAAACCTAAAATTAAATAATACGATTTAACAAACAAAATTAGTTCTTTTGATCTAATTTTAATTAAAATCTAATCAATTCTAAGTATGAATATAAAAATACGAAATCTCAAGTTTGGTTTCAAAATTCTTATTAGTACAGACACATACACACACACACATACACATTTTTTGGAAATGGGCTAAGTTAGCTCACGGGATCTCAAAAAGTGAAAATAAAGATGGAAAGCGACCTAAAATTCAAAAATATAGTTAGGTTTCCCTGAAGAGAACAAACAAACAATAAAAGTAAGCTACCTTGCAACAATGAAATGCTGCGCAGACATAACTATACAGTAAACACCAAAGATTGAATGGCAAAATGCCTGCAGGATTTCATCGGTAAATAACAAGCATTGTACATCCTTAAAGTTTTAAAACTCACCCAGCTCGGCACAAGAGAAAATATCCTTTATCAATGGGAGTCCTTGTAACTTTAGTATATTCCTGGTTCAATGTTAAAAACAAACTCCAGCTTTGCATAAGTGTAGAATTCTACAACAAAAAAACACACAAAAATCTCATTAAACACATCAGAAATACCTGTAATCGGTCTTGGCAATATTTCGTGAAATCAGAGCAAATCATTATCGCAGGCAGTATCAAACATAATAAAATTAACCCAACAACAACCTTCCGGAAAACCAAAAACTACCTCCCGGTCTCTAATGCTGCTACTCGCAATCAATCACGCCACTACACATGTGGCGTCAAATCAAAACTTATTGGTGCAAAAATAAAATATTCATATTCGATAATTAACCAACTATACCCCAAAAAGAACTAATTAACGAAAACAACACGGGACAAACTCGTGCAAATCAGGTCTTCTAAACCATATCACGGGTACAAAAATATAACTCCCGAAAAATCGCTAAAAAATTGAAAGTAAAAACAATATACCCTTTTTTAATGGCAAAGGTAAAATATAAGTAATAAAATGGTTTGCACCAGTGTAACGTAGAAAATGAGAATCTAGTCGCCCCACTTACGATACGAAAATAATTTATTAACATAGGGCAAAAAATGTGAATTCCAGTGACGGAATTAACAAAATTCCATCAGAAGATAAACGAAAAAAGCACACACAAAAGTAACTTATTTTTTTATCAAAAAATTTCATTTATTTAAAATATATAAATCATTAACTCGTAAAATTAATATTAAATTAATAATAAAAAACTATCTCTGTAGCTCACAAGAAACTTTGCTTCTTATTGTTTAATTAACCTGTTTATTTATAAATTTTAATTTAATAATAATTTAATCAAAACTGAAATTTTGTAATTATTGCAGAAAATTTTATTATTTATTGCAGTTTTTATTCTAAATAATTTATACGCAAAATGCACCCTCAAGAATATTTATATATTTTTCTAACCATTCACTTAAGTTTTACAGTTTATCAAGTTCTCCAAATTTAGTTAATCGATTTCCGTCACTTTCAGATCCAATTTCTTCTATTGGTTATTTATGCGTCTACTTGTGCTTGAAATGAAGTTAATAACGCATCAATTAATGTTCTTTTTATCGTAATGTGATGTGAAAGGGTGTAAATCAATTTTCTGCTTAGAAGTTTTTAGATTTTATTTTATTAGTCAATAACTAAAATATAAAATAGTGTAATGTTTATTTTTGGAAACCAAGTTTTAATATGTTAAGTTAGGTTAGTTCACTAGAACTTTTATTTTGCAAGTAAAAGTTTGTAGTCAGCAAATTAGTTTTTTTAACTTCAATTCAAATTTTTCATGAAATCATGTTTTGCATATCTTCTATATATTATATATACGAAATTCTTTGAAACTGCAATTTTAAAAATAAAATTTATATTTATACTAGACAACCTGCAAACTTATAACATGCAGCATTGGAATTTTTTAAAAGTTGAGCTACACTGCGCAATTTGTTGATCATAAAAAGTATCAAGGAACTTGTACGACACAGTTTCATACATTTAAAATTTTTTACTGCTTTTAAGTTTTGTAATTATTTAAAGTGAGTCTTGAAGTTTATCCAACAACAAAACAAAAAACACAATATAGAACAGTAGAAATTAGTCCAATCTTATAACTAATAACTAAAAGCATCAAAAAGCATCCGATGAAATGTCTGGAACAAAAATTAAAGAAATAATACATCATACGTGCAGGTTAAGATGGAACTAGCGGGTCAAGTGGCTAGATGGTAATCGCTACGCTGATTATTTGAATTTGGATTTTGGGAAAGGAAATGTGAAACTAAGTCCTACAATTCAATTATCAACAAATTATTTGCTTAGTTATTAACAAATAACAACTTCGTTATACTGGACTGTCGGAAAGTCATGACAACTCAATTTAAAAAAATTATATGGGATTGAAATAATAAATTATTGGTAACAAATGATTTATTAAATTGAAATAACGTACAATGCAAATTAGAAGAATAAAATTACAATTACGTTTTGTCGTTTGTCGCATATTTGTTTAATTGTGCACCGTCGTTCTTCACCGTCGTTTCTCGAATACTGTTTTTTAATAGGCAGGTACTTTAAGGGTCGAATGTCGGCTACTACCCTACTATTATGCTTAAGCAGGGTGTACCGACGCGCTTTGCTTTGCACTAAAGTCGATTTTTACATGAAAATTTTAAATTAATATTCCAAAATAAAAATATTTTTTTGATGCGCAACAATTTTCTTGCCTGAATAGGCGAGAAAGAATTCACAAAACTGTTAAAAATCATGTTAAATTCCTGTACCTATACGAGTTTGAAAATAAGCACATGATAATTATAATGTAATAATTAACGAATTAAAGTAAAAAAATCTAAAACATGATTTAATTAATGGTTTTATTATATTATTATCTACTGAAAGAAATTTAATCCAAGATATTAAAAATTTATATTGTTTTAATAGCTATTTTGTTTTCACCTTGCATCCAAAGATAAACTGACGCATCCTAAAGACTTAACTTTCGTGTTTCATTATCAAATTTTCCTTTTATAAACACGCACCTTTAATTTTCTTCTCTAGTCCTGTACCTTATATTTTTGATATCAAACAGGTGCATATTAACAAGTTAGTTAAATTTACTTAGGAAAGAGGAAATTAATTAATTTTAGAAAATTTAATAAAACCCTAGAAGAAAGTGAAGACGACAAAATTTCATAAAAGTTATAATATAGATACTTAATAATCAAAGTCAAAATGTGAAAATTTAATAATATTACATAATATACATAGTACGTGGGATTTTTTAATTAAAGCATTTTATCTTGAAATATTTAGTTATTTTTTTAATTACACTCAGGACATTAATTTTTTTGTCATAAAATAAACTGTATTGTAATATAATACGATTTGCCACTTTTACTTTTTATTTTATTATTTATCTATTAATTTAATTTGTCAAGCCTGGCTGTATTTGTAAAAAGTGTTAATTAAATGTTACAGATTCCTCAAGTGAGCTACGCTTCAACAAGCACAGAACTATCAGATAAATCGCGTTTCGAGTATTTCAGTAGAGTCGTTCCTCCAGATAATTTTCAAGCACAAGCCATGGTGGAAATTATTCACGAACTGGGTTGGAAGTACGTATCAACCGTTGCAGTGGAAGGGGAATATGGTGAAAAGGTAAGATTTGCATTTTCAAATTGTGAAATAATCGCTGACTACAGGATTTATTTCAAACAAAAAACACAACCCAAAGTAAAATTATATCGTCCGTGAACCACGTATGATTTACCCTTACCTGTGATATAAATAGTCCTTTATTTTGTTCGTTTGGGAGTTTATTTTCTCAAGCGGTTTAACATTTATAAATAAGTAGTACTTAAAGCATTAAATTTAAATTCTTCATTTGCTTATTTAGTATTTTCCTCATTTTCAAGAAAAATAAATTTAATTATTTACAATATTTGTTTTAATTTTTTGCTTAGAAAAGAAATAATTTCACGTGGGAATTTCTTTATTTGGCTAAATAAAACAAATTTGTCTAAGAAAAACTTTCTGTTTCCATTTCAAAAGTTTTTAATTAACGCGCAATTTAACTCAGTTCAGTTAAAAACAGATAAGGATATTTACGATCTATTGAAAATTTGTAACTTCATTAGGAAACAGGACCTACTGAGATAAACGCAAAATAGAGATTATGTAAAAGATATCTTTCCATAGGTTACAATATTAAGAGACACAGAATTAGCAATACAAACAATACTAATCCGGTTACTACAGTTTCCTGATGCAGATACAATAATAAATTAATGTTCCAGGAATTTTTTTAAATATTTAAAATTCTGGTAAAATTGTAATAGCGTTTCACAACGATCCAAAAGTAAAACCAATGTTGCAAAATGCTTTACATATAAACTGATCTAAATTAAGTGCTCACTATTGCTAACTTTTCAAATGAATTCTGCTAACATTAAGGTCACAAATAGAAAAACAATTAAATAATACCTATTGAATTTTTGCCTTTAATTAGTATATACTAAATACGTTTTTAACCCTGAATAATATAACACAACTAATTATTTGGTCAGGATTTTTATCATTAAATGGTCAGTTTTTTAAAAATAAATAGTTAGTATATAATAATATTTTGATGGGTATAAATAATATTTAAGTATTAGTATTAAGTCGAATTTTGGTCAATATAATTTGTTAATTTGGTTCTTTGGTCAGTATAAATAATAAATTAAGGGTTTGGATTAAAGGCATATTCTTACAAAAAACTACAAATACTAATTTGTCAACCGGTTTCGGCTTTATGCCATCTTCAGGACAATGCGTCAAATATTTAAAATACAGTTAAAAACACAAACACGCAAACGTATTCTTCCCCATGATTATTATATTAACATGATCGAAATAACAGATAAAATTAGTTAGTTATTGTAACTAACCGGAAAAATTCAGAACAAAATAACTTGAAAATATAATAACATGTTGTACATGTTTTTTACAATAACTAGTTACAATAACTAACTAATTTTATTTGTTATTTCGATCATGTTATTATAATAATCATGTGAAGAATACGTTTGCGTGTTTATGTTTTTAACTGTATTTTTCTGTATTGTTGACAAATTAGTATTTGTAGTTTTTGTAAGAATATACCTTTAATCCAAACCCTTAATATAGAAATATCTTACATTGGGGTATACAGTTTTCATTTCAAAATAAATAATAAAGTTGTAATAACATTTTTTTTGGTTAGTATATTTTATTGCTAAGTGTTAATTTTTATTGTCAGTAACTTTTTGTAATATACAAGAAGAAATCCAAATATTTATTATAAGAATTTTATTTAATTAATTTATAAAAATTGAAGTACAGAAAAATTTTAGTTGGACAAATTGCACATAAAATGTCTTTTATCCAATATCCCCCATAATAATAAGGCAATAACTATGGCGAATTTAAACCAATAAACTAACTTTTAAGTCACTCAGTGAGCTAAAATATTTTAACTCACTCTCATTGGTTGAAAATTAATCACTAGCATACTAGTAAATTTTTATTAATTTAAATTTGATGAAATTGTCAAATTTAAAAATTGTTAAGCATATTTTGAATCGTTATTAAGAGGTATAGGATAAAATCCAAATCAAGCCTACGGCCTCGTGGACTAACATTTTTTCGTGACTTATTTGCAATACAACACACTAGTACCATAAATAGTTATTTTTGCGTGGAGTGAGTCAGTCGCTTCCTGCTATTTGTCGGCTTAACATTCACACTTTGCCGAGTACGACCGATCTGGGGGAATATTTTTAGTTAGTAAAGCGTTTGTCAAAATGTCTTGAAGTCCGTTTTGACTAACGCAACCACGGGTAATCTCGATTTCACCCTAAAAATTATTTTCGAAAAAATACTTTAAATCGTCGCGTTTTAATGTTTTAATCAAATAACAGTACACATTATATACGTACGGTTGCATCAAAAAAGTGATAAAATACAACATGGTTTTAAGTAAAGTTACAAAAAAAATTTAAAATGCGCTGAAGTTGAGGTTTGAATTTAGATTATCACAGAAACAATTTTCGAATTTTAGGTGCCCAAACGTTAAAATTTTTGATTCATCCTTAGCCTATAATTTTTCCAATTTACTGATCTTTCATAATTTATTTTCATATCTAAAGGAAAACTTGTATTTACAAATGGCATTTAGCGAACTCTGCTCATGTAAAATACTCATTATAGAAAAATATTAATTTATATGCTATCTATCTTAAAAAAACAAATATCAACATGAACATTTTTTCATTTCATTTTAGATTTTATTACTATGTACTGATTGTTCTAAATTACTGACCATTTATTTAAAATACCAACCAAATAAATACAAGCTATATTATAATATTTTGGAAAAGAAAATACGTTATTTATATTTTTAATTTTTTTTAGACAATTTAAAAGTCACTACAAGCCTTTTTATTGTAGGGAGGGTATAATAATATTGTTGAAATTCTATATATTATTAACCTTTGAAATTAATATTTGATTCAAATTTTTTAAAATTATAAGGTTAAATGAACAATAAAACGATACATTATTTGTGAGCTTTGTTCATTTAACCTTATAATTTAATAAAATTTGAATCAAATATAATAATATTGTAAACCAAATTGAATTTGAATCGTTCTTTTCAAAAACAAGGTAATTCATAAAAAGTACATTTTACAGGATATGTAAAAAGCTAAATAACTTCAAAATTGTTACAGTTAAAGCTTTTGCAATTTTTTATTAAAATATTGCAATGTCAGAAAACTATTCATGTAAAAATTGCATTGATTTATTTTTTCTGAAAAAATAATTTTGTTTTCGACTTACATTGTTTTTGCAACAAACTTTGTAGTAGAATAGAAAAAAACATATGTTACTAAGGCACGTAATTGAATTCGCCATCATGTTCCACAACTTCAGTATCACTATTACTTAATGGCCAGTTGCAAATTGAGCAGTAAAATGGCATATTATGGTTTTCAATAATACTCTTTTCCAACTGCTGAATGTTTTGAATTTTTTTTGAATCTATACAAATTTGGATAAGCTTTTATGTGTGGCAGGGTTAAACTCCTTGAAATGTTGAATGTATGCTTCGCCAATCCATCAATAAAATTTTGTGTTACAACTGTATTTTTTCTTTTTACATCATAGAGGAACAACATAAATGTGCTAATTTGAAATGCTTGTTTTTAATTTTTGGGCACTGTTTTTCCAAAGCTTTCATTTGACAAAATATTTCTTTTGTAATATGTAGGGCACCAAATATTGAAGTCAAAATATGGTTTTTTGCAACATAAAGATGGAAAATGTATTGCTTGCCTGGGACATTATAGAATATAGATACAATCGTGTTTAGAAATTTTTTTCTTGACTACTCCAAAATCTTGATCATTTGGTATAAATGAATGTCCAAGCACCGGAAAATAGTGCATAATTTTGGAAAATCGTTTGGTATCTGTTAATCATAATAAAAATCTTGTAAGAGTGTGGTTCTTATTTTGACCTAGGCAATTATCAGAGAACAAATACATTTCTTTAATATTACCATATAAAAATTTTTCAATGCAGCAGCGTGGAGCATATCTCATTAGCTCCTTTCTTAGCTAATCTCTTTTGAAACACATAAAATACAGACTTTGACGTTTTAATATTTTTAATGCCAAAGCAGTTGACCCAAAGTTGCCGAAGATAAAATATTTCTTAGATTGTAATATTGGGTCAAATGGGGCAAATTCTGCATAAAATCAAATTCGGCAGCTGTAACATCATTTCGAGTATTGCAAAGTTCTTTTACTGTGAAATTTTTTGCCTTACGTTTATGAACTGCTTACTCGGCCTCAAGCTTTACACAAAGCCCTATAGTTGGACTCTTGATTCTTACAGTTAATTTTTTGCATGTTCTGCAAGTATTTATCTGTGGTCTTCCAAATTGCAACGATCAAGTTTCGGCTCGAGTTAAGAATCCCGAACTCAAAAATACACTTTTTTCTATAGAAATGGCTTTACCAAACGAAAGAACATAAAACTACAAACTCTTTAAGGTGAGAATCATTGTTGTCGGACTTGTAATAAAGCCACAATTTAATTTTGAAAATTAAATTCTTCCATAAGAAATACAGGTAAACGTATTATTGCGTAATATTACGCAATAATTTTATGCATTGTATTTACGGTGCGCGTACTGTAGGTGGGTTAACACCGACTTACTGCAATCGCTCCCTGCTATCTGTCTGGTTAACATCCCCAATTTTTTGAGTAGGACTGGTCTAGGGATATTCTTAATGAGTAAAGCGTTTTTCAAAATGGTCTGTTTTATGCCTAATTAACGTAACTCCAGCCGATTTTGAACTTTTAAAGTCGTTTTTTTTTCAAAATTTGTGGACCTATTGCAAATTTTATTTTTTTTAAACTCAAGTTAAACCCTCATCTTTTATAAACCGCTTTAAAAATTTGAAAAATCCAGATTCGGGATTCTTAACTGTCACCCAAGTTTCTTTAAAATATATTACCTAAAATTGATATTTGGCAAGAGTGGATGCTTAGCTTTAAATAAGGTTAACATTCCATTTACTTCCAAACGTAAATCGAAATATTGGATATCTTTTCCGGAATAATGGGTTTGCTTTCGCGGAAAAGACATAATGTGGTCATGAATTTTCTTTAAAAGTTCTGGAGGTATTGTATTTGCTTTTGGCAAGTCTGAATGATTTTAGACTGATAAGAAGTATACTGATTTATCTAGTTTTTGTACATATAACTATCCTTAAAACGTTGATTTCTATTTCTAAGTCAATTTCATTAAATTTGTGACTTACGTGGTTTTTGAAATGAGCGATGGAGTTTCCTACTAGTAGATCTTGCTGATCTCCAATTTTGATTTACAACCAACTTGCGAATCGCAAAGAGTAATCACCATAGCGTTTATCGTAATTATACAATCAGAAACACTATTTTTCAGATTTGTTTAGAAAATTTGCAATTTTGTATGTGGAGTTTTGGAGATGTTTGAGCGCCATAAAATATTTGAATGAAAGAATATTTAGCTTGCAGAGATTATAGTAAATTAACCATACGTTAAGAAGAAAAACATTTTTCGTCTCTAGACTAAGCTTTTATCTAAAAGACATTTGATTAATTTCACATTCTTGCAAACCGACTTTATGTAAGCATTTGCTAAACTATTCCTCGATAAGCTCTGTTTTTTCTAAGAATTCCTGCCATTTTCTAGCCGCAACAATTTTAGAAATCTTCTTGCTAATAATGTATTAAAATTAACTTTTAATAATAAAGTTTATAGAAAACTTAACTTGATTTGCAATAGGTATTTAAATACGTTTGCACAAATTTTAATATCTTTTTTCTCCCAGTTTTCAATTAGTAAGAAATGTAACATAATTTTCCTTTTTCCCGAAGAAAATAATTTTCTTAAATATTTTAATCATATTTTATTATAATGTAGTAGTATCCTTATAGCTACAGTTTGACGTAGATTGTAATTCGTTTGGTTGTAAATAATTTTAGAAAATGGGAAAATTCTTCATTGAGTACCTGCTATCTTGCCTCTTAATATAACTGAGGCAAGTTAATTTTTTTCAATTCCGTTATATTCAAAATTTATCTTCTTCCATTTGAATGGGTTTTCTTCACATTTTTATTAATTTTCAATTTCACATTTTGCGTATTTTTAAATTATCTGAATAATTTAGTATATTTCCGTCGGCTTGTAGCCTTCACATTTAATTTTTAATTGGCAATTCACGAAGCGGTTGTTTTGTTATTAGTTCTTAAGTGAATACAAAAATTTATTTTGTTTACATAAACTTGAGGCTTTTCAAAAGTGCGCTTCAACGTCGGAATCTGATTTATTGCTTTTTTGTAATATTTTGAAAGTTAATTTTCCCACGCAAACATTATATTTACTGGTAAGAAAACAACAAGTAGAAAAGCTTTCTTGATTTTTTCAATAAGTTTGAAAAGTAAATTTAACAATACGTAATATTTTAAAAGTATGCAGGGATTCAAAGTAATTGATAATGTGCATGGTTGCAATATTAATATAAACATTTATAATGCTGTGAAACTTATTTATTCTTAATTATTATATAAAATTAAAGCAACTTAACTTAAATTAAAATTTATGGTGAATTATACGGGTTGGGTACGTTTCGTCGGGAATTATTAGCCGGCAAGTATTAATTTAATAAATTAACAGTTAATGATAGAACTACAGGTAAAAATATTATTTTAGATGTCATCAAACTTGATGATGTGGAATGACAAGTTAATTTTTATAAAGTGTAAATTTATAATTAATAATATGTTTAAGTATTCCTTTTTAATTTTCTATATTCGGTATTATAATTTGTATAGACAAAGTTCAGGCCTAGTTTATGTTCATTTAAATTGAATTATTGTGTTATAAAATTACACTATCACTGACAACTATTATATTACTGTTGTGACAAGCTGAATACTAGCTCAATCGGGCGTGAAATATGCAATGGTTTCTAAGTTGGTTTACCATTAGATAATTAATACAACACAATAAAATTAAAGAATGAATATATTTAAAAATTCTATTTAGAACAATAAACCCTACCTAAAATTAAAAAAAAAACCAAACAAAGATAATGACGGAAGATTAGCTTAGTGGTATTAAATTCAGTCTTACTAATTATACTGCTTACCGATAATTAAAAGTTAATTGTCTATGCACCTTGCACTTTGTTGAAGAGGTCCTCCCCAGAGGTTATCCTGATGATATAAAAAATAATAATAAACACCCAGATTTAGCGGCAGATAATGCTTTTAGTAGGTACACAAGTTCTGTACATTTATAATGATTGAACGAATTGTACCGTTGAAGTAATTTAGATATAAAACTTTTAGTTTCTATTTACTACTAGAGAGATGGGCCGATAAGTGGGGACGTCTAATAGTTTGAAGTAATTAACGGTTATTGCATATGCAACACCAAACTTTAACTGAATTTTTCCGATCCGATAATGTATTTTTCTAGGCGATTGGTTTATTGTTAGACCGTTATAACAAAATAATGGTAATACAAACTATGCGATAAAAGATAAAACTTAAGGAAAGATGCCGCGTTAGGTCACTTACTCGGGCACCGAAGTTAACTCACAACTCTTCGCACAGGTACGTTAAAACTGCCACACAGGTACAGATAAGACTATCTCAAAGGTAAAGCAAGACTCTTTCAAATTCGACAAAACACCGCTTATATGCATTTTGGCAGACAGAATGCCGTGCCATATTTCTGTCGGACAAATTGGATTTTTTTAATTTGACGCCGCCAGAAATATGAAAGCGGCTAGGTAACAAAGGGGATTAAAAGATGCCGCAAAATGCATTTAAAGTTAGGACAGGAAGGCCTAAAAAAGGCTTATTTTAATAAATGCCAACAAATGGCAGCAACAGCACCAGGCAGGCCCATTGTTGGTGGGCGCCTTGTTGTAAACTTAAAAATTAAATTCCACATGGCGGCAGTGGCGTAATCAGAAAATTAATAATTAAAAATATAACTTAAAATGATGCGAAACGAGTTTCGTTACACTGGGGCTATTTTAGGAAGCTTGCGATTGGTGTAATTAGTGCATTTTTTTTACCTAAGTTAATTTAATTTAAGAGAAAATAAACCAAACTTTGTAGGAATTTTGAAAAATCTGATACCGAATCCGAGAATCTGTCTGCAAATTCATTTTTTGCTTTGATTAATAAATTTTAGATTTTAAAAATTAAGATTTAAATAAAATAAATAAGAAAAATCCATTGATGGTTCAAAATAAAGCAGTATACGATATAAAATTTCCAAGTATTATTAAAACAGCAGGTTTTGACAAACTTTTGGCAAATAGTGGACGACTAATCGTTCCTGGCAAAACGATGATTCCACTAAAAGAATTAGTATAAAGTGAATGAAGTTAATGTGGCTGTTTCACTTTTCGTGTATCCTTGCTTATTTAAGCTGAAACATGTATATTTTATTATATTATTGGAAATATTGTTTTTGCCGCAATGTTTTCAGTGCATTATGCACTATTTTTGCGTTTTGGACGGATCCACTAATACTGGTAGCTCGTAATGCTTTAAGAGGATAACTTTTACAGTGTCCTGTGTTTTTTTAATTTGGGTTTAATAATTGGAAGTAACAAGTAAAACATTTCTTACTTACGTCTGTGTACAGCAGCACTACAAGTTTCGATACTCAACGCAGGACCAAAAATTTGCATCGCAGTTTTATTCTAAAGCGAGAGAAAATACCAGCACCAAACTTTAACTCACCTTTTAAATTAACGGTTTCATTAATTAAAAAAATTTTAAATAAAAAATATAGAATAACTGTTTTATAAGACTTCACTATTATTTTACTTGCAAAATTAAAAGAAGAAAATATCTAAATTCGTATTTTTATCAGTTTTCTTATCTCCCATCCATAGAACGCTGTTTGAGTTTTCAGGTTTTTTTAGTGTTGTATTCTTTTTAAATTTATATTATGCAATATTAATGCAAATCGAAGTGAATTATTTTGGAAAAGTCAACGACATAAAAATTTTAATTCTCGAAAATAGGCAATATAATAATCATTTAGTGAAAATATCTTGTTAAGTATTTTTAAAATAAGGTTTTTTATGTTGAAATCTAGTTCATTCCGGTTAATTAATATAATATTTATACAATATTTAATTTAAATATACCAAGAACTGAATATAAGCATAACGATAATTATTGAAAAAGCTCTTATAAATATACACGTCATAATATTTACAATTAATAATATGAAATTGAAAACCAAAATTAATGTGAACTGCGTGGATTAATCTAATGCCCACAACAAATTTTCTGAAATTTGATGAAAAACAGAAGAATATTGTCATATGGAATGTGGTATACATATAAAATATGTATTATGTACTTATAAAATAAATATTTATGAGACGGTCATTGGCCCGGCTGTTAGCGCGATCAACTGCTAATGTAAGGTAACCCGGCTCGAATCCGGGTAGAGGTCTCTTTGCAATGCCGTCTCCGTGTTTCGGAAGGCACGTAAAGACGGTGGTCCTCTCACAAGTTGCTGGCAACATCTTTGAGATATTAATTGCTCGAGTGCGCGTAAACGGCGTAAGTTGTATCCTTGCAAAAGGAAGCCCGAAATATATATATATTATACCGTTTTATAATTATTTTAATATAATAATAGCCAGATTCTATGATGAGAATGAGAATTTAATTCTGACCGTCTTCGCTTGGCAAATAACGGCAAATAATGGCAAACCACAGGTCCGTCAAATTAGCCTGACAACTTTGGAATTTTTAACTTTTTTATATTTCATTTGAAAGTGCCCACGAAGTGCTGGCGAGTGTAGAAATTTATTCTGAAAGTACTGGGCCCGTTAACTTTTTATTGAGAAATTAAAAATTCCGCCCAGGTTGGGCTTTACTTTATTTTTTATTTAATATCTCATATAATTGAACACATGTTGTTAACTGTAAAAATGTTCCTTAAATTTTTAATTAGAATTGAAATAAATATTTATATTTGACATAAACGTCAAATTAGTTTAATCAAATTTTAAAAAGTGGTTCGAAGAAGATGCATTGTTCAAAAGATCAAAAGTTGTTAAATTTATTTTCTAAATTTTTTATTACCTGTATTAATTATTGCGACAACTAATTAACTAAATCAATAAGTTAATGTTTTACAAAAAACTAACATTATAGTAGTAATCCATCAATCAAAATTCTTCATTTTTACCCTCAGTGTGTCACAATTTTATTTCCGGTATTCGGAAACAAAGAAATGACTAATCGCGAAAACTCTTTGCGATCACGCCGGCTTTGCTCAGTAGGGAGTGAGTCGCATCGCAGCTATACTACGCGGTATATCTACAAACAACCTACGATTAAATCGTAGGGGGAATTGATTTGGGCGCCACCACGTTATTAAAAGGGATGTGAAACAAAGAAGCAGCGTTATCCTACTATCACCACAGGAGACCTAACGTGGAATGCCTCCGGTGGGATCTTCTTCCTCTCTCTCGGCGAATCGCAATCAGGCGTTTTCCAATCAACTTTCCACTTCTTGGTTCGCCTAAGTCTCCACACAAAATAATAAACAGCTTATAGTTACAAAGTCGAATTTACTGACAGAATAAATCAAAACTGACAACAAACATAAATTTCGGGAACTCCCACAACACCCGAACTACCTAAAATTATTACAAAAAGAACAAAACCTTACAGATAAAAACAAAAAAACTAACCTAAACAAATACTTAAATCAATCCAAAAGAAAAGAAAACTAACAACTATTCAATTTTAAGAAAAAGTCTTTGATGCCCGCCAATTGGGACAGTGACCTCACAAAACGACCGTACTTTTCTTGCACAGTAGGTCGTTTTAAATTATCCAACACTCACTAACTTAAATAGTATTAAAGAAAACAAAACAAAAGTATAATAATTAAAGAGTACTTAGCTCACACGTTGAAGTTGGGAACTGCTGGTCAGCAAACCTCCTGATTGCGGGGCCGGCGATTTAGTTAACTGCCGCTGCTTTTGCTTTTTCACCAAGTTGGGCTTGACACTAGCGCGAGCCGGATTTAGCTTGTACCGCTGCACTACTTTGCTGTGAGCCTAGTACCGTATTATGTTTGGCCGATTTTCTTTCGGTCTTACTTTACTGATAAACTCTAAGCTTCCGATTACACGCTAATCGGATAATTCACTATATTACTTATACTAGATCACGCTATCACTCAACTTTCTTTCTCTGTGGTTTTAAATTTCCACGCACTTTCAAATAACTCTCTCTCAAAACAACCACCATAACAAACAACCCCGTTCTTCCTCGTGCAACCTCTTTTATATCTTTTCCCCCGCCTGGCTCTATTTTTAAACCATGCCGTTTCCAAAAACGGCGCCGGTCCGTCGGCATTAATTTTTACTGCCCTCAGAAAAGAATCCCAGGGTTAATTTCTTTCGAGCCTGAGCCGGATGCAACTTATTTTACGCAAGAAAAGAACAATATGTCACCAAGGCGACAGACCCCATAAAGTGGAAAATATGTCTGCTGTCGGACACCCAAGTACAAAGAACATACCTGTTCTCTTTCTTAAAATAAGCCACACCGCTCGCTAAAAGACATGGACCACCCTTAATAAAACCATTAAGTTTATGAGTCGGCTATACTAAGTACACCTTCTCAAAAATGCCCTTTAGAAATAAAATTGTTACAAGTGGTTGTGGTGATTTATTTCTCTTTTAATTTATTATTTTTTACAAATTTTTTCCATTCTGTTCTATTTAATGCTTTTTTTCTTGCTTTGTTCCATGTTTTTCCCTTTCCTTCAATATCTGCCCAATATTATCGTTCCATGTTTTTGGCGGCTTATCTCTTGTTCTTCTTCCCGTTATCATCGATTGCCACACTTTTCTCATGAAAATTTTTTCATGAAAAGTTTTTGATCATGATAAGTATTGATGGTATATTAATTTTGTAAGCAATTCCCGAATTGTACATATTGAACAAGTTGTTGTTAAATTATATACCGTTTTCACTCAAAAATGGTGAACAATATTCATGTTCTCAAGGTATATAGTACATATATGGGGCCACCATAGAAACGGGAACACCCTGTATACTATGTTACAATATAATAATCATATTATTATAATTTTAATAATTCTTATTATATATTAACTATATTAATATAAGACTACATAATATAATAAAATTGAGTATTTTTTTATACATTTTCATTGGTTTTATTTCTTAGTTGTTTTTAGGTTAAAATGTATCTCTGATGCATTTTCAATAAAACTATCTAGAGATAATCTCGTGATTGCTGTGAACAGCTATTGTCCAGTTGTTTACTCTGCTCAATTGTATTTATTTAGCACTACATAAAAACTATTTTGATTGCAATTGCGAAGTAAAAACTCTGGGTTTGAAAAGATGATTTTGCAGAATTTCTTTGCTGAGCCTTCTATTATGATATGGATATCAATGAATGAACAAAATAAAAAGCTAAAAGGATTAATCTGAGTAAAATTGTTTATAAAATAGCTCATACATTTTTATGTGGATTTGCAACCTTACTTTTGTAATGTGGGTGGTTGCAAGAATACATAGTTTCTTGAAAAAACTTTGGAAATACTGTTCGTCATACTATGTACATTTAGCTACAGTATTATTATGTGATCCAATTATATTGTTGTCGTTTAATGTGCAAATTGTTTGAGTGAGAGAATCTATTGTCGCGGTATAGATTACCATGATCAATTTAAAAGCGATGAACTGGTATTAATTATATTAATCCGATCGTTTTAAAAATTTTTCTATTTAAATTTAGTGAAAGTGAAAATTTAGTAAAAAATCGACGTTCAAGTAGAGATCCTTTATGCTCAAGCTTAACTCTGAGGAGAGTTATTTTCAGATAAAGGTTGTATTCAGCAGAAAACGATATAAAACTGAAAAATAACAGCTTAAAGAAACTCTTGACCTTAAATATTGAATTACTCGGTACCACATTCCCATAATACTTTCTTAATAAATACGTTTGTTTGCGGCGAAATGCAAACGTAATTTTCCATCAATTTTTTTTAAATTACTTATCATAGGTGCTTAGATTACTATGTTCAGTTTAAAATATTTTAATTTGTTTTGATTACAACTTAATCGTGTCGATATTGATCAACTAAACACCTGTTGTTTTTCAATAAAGAAAGATAAGTCAACTGAATCCTGATCTATTGTAAACATAAACTACAATTATTTCCCTTAAGTTTATTCGAAACATTAATCAAACAAAGTGTTAAAATTGAAGCTGCTAATATTGATTTTGGTGAAAGCAAAATAGATAATAAATTGAAATTTTGAATTGATGAACATTCAACGATCCTATTATGATATAATTTTCGAAACTTATTTCCGCTGCAGTGTAACAGCTGCGAAAACTAGCAAAATTACTCCAGATAATTAAACAGTTACTGTAAGGAGTGAGTGTTTATTATTATCAAATATTAGAGTACAGCCAACCTTATGTTGGGTCGTATAGTTAATATTGCAGTTTTCAATAGTTTAAAAATTTAAACAAACACATTTTTAATTAACAATAGAGAACTAAAAACATTTCAGAAGCTTTATACAGACTATGTATTAATTGGAATTAGCAAATTACTTAATTAAAAAATAAATACTTGTTTTTACTAAATTAGTGTTGGAACATTATTTTCTCTACCGGTTTAATTTAATACTCCTGAATGTAAGTTGTCTCAGTAAAGAGAATTACGAAGCATGTACTTGCAAATTAATGTTTTTGCGTTTTGTAAATTTCAAGTAACTTCGATTTAATTTTAAGTCTAAGCGTAACCACCAGGTTGCGATATTTTAAGGAATTAGGACAAACCTGCGTAATATTTCAAAAATAATCCCATCCCAGAAGATTATGAACCGTGCCTCAACGTTTAGACAGTTTGGTCGTCTGAGTGTGTTTAAAAACATACAGATACTTTTTCCAATAAATATAAACAATTTTGTTTAATAATTCAAAGAAACAAGTACTGCTGCTTTTATTGGTAGTATCAAATTTAATCGGCAGTATCGCATGTAATTCCCGAATATGTAAACGAAAACACTAATCAGAAATTTTTTATTCCGTTTGTTTCATACCATGAAAATCTAAAACCTCAAGCTATATTCAGATGTTCAGATATTTAAATGTTTTTGGAGGTAATACTAAAGGTTATTCTAAAGCATAACATCTTATTGACCTCCGCATTTACCTTTTTTCAATATTACCGGGAAAACCTCTGCATTACTGGTCGAGAGTCTTTAGTGTCAATTTTATGTTTCGAAAATCTATACTTACATTTAATGGTGTTCCAATCGTGTGGAAAACCATTATTACTCTTTTTCTTCTTCATCGTTTGCTTCTTGTCAGAAGTGTCGTGATCCAACTTATCCAAAGCCAAGAAGAATTTTCAAGGAAGTATAATTCATGGGGTGGTCTCATTGCCTTCCACATAGTCCACAGCTCGCTATTGGACTTTTTGGTCACAGCAGTGTATCTATCGCAAGCTTACGCTCTCAACAATTGACCTAGTATATATATATGCTTCACTCTATACTGCTGGTCTCATTATTATTATGTCTTTGGAATTATTATCTACGGTAATTGGTAAAGTCATCTAACCGGATAGTAGTTGTAAAGTTTAGTCAGCTGTTTGTAGTAGAGGGATAGTTTATAGAATGGGGGCTAATCTGTTTATTACAAGATCGGTTTGATGATATAGATGATATGATGAGAAAGAATAAACACCCAGGTATAGCGAGAGACAATGCTTTTTAGTAGGTACACAATTTATTTATATTAGATTAAAATTTTTTAAAATTAATGCGTTTATTAATAAGACGTTATTAAACGTCTGATGACAGCAGTAACAATTGCTGAAAGCTTACGAATAATTTCGTTTTATTGGTATTTAACCTATTAATTTTAATATTTTTAATCTAATATTAATTTCAGAGATGAATAATATATATATAACTTCAATTTATTTATATTAACCGAACAATAAATCGAACGGGTTACCGTTGTAATGTTTAAATAGTTTATTTTAAATAGATAATAATTTTTGCAGATAGTTACAATGTATTAGCAATACTAAGGTGATTTTGTCGTTTAATCTTTTCCTTTTTATTAACTTAACGGTAAATCGGACAGACCCGTATTATGCTAATTTCTAGCACGTGGCTTAAACCGTTACAAGTAGTTTCACTAATTAATGTTAATTGAAAGTTCACTATATTCTAACTGTTCTTCAAATCAAATGAGATAAATCGCAAACTTTGCGATAAAAGATAAAAACTCACAAGAGAAATACCGCGTTAGTTCACTTACTTTGGCACCAAAGTTATTGTAACTCATATAAATCGGCGCCTTTAAGAGCTGCAGAGAAAAACATTTCAGAGTTTGTTGCCCAAATTGCATTTGTGTCTATTTCTGTACTTTGAAGATATGAATCGATTACTTTAGCAGACGATTCATCTTCTTCAATAATTAAATTATCGTTACAGTAGATTTTGCTATTCTTCTTTAGACAACTAACTTCGTGTTAATGTTTTAAATTACTAATATGATAACTTGTTTTAAGAACTTTCCCAGTTTCGACCATGAAATGCAGTTGAATTTGCTCCGAATTTCTTCAATGACATACGGTCCTATAGTATATAAGGTGCTTTTGTCTAATCACCTTTGCAATCACCACTTGATTTGCATGGTGTTTATTACAAGATCGGTTTTTTCTTACCTTCTCTGATATTTTTGGCGGTCTGCTGAAAAACTTGTTTATGAATTTGTTACATATTTCCAAGATTTTTTTCCAAAAAATTGTGATTAAATATAATGCATGTTCTGATTCATCATCTATAGCTTTTTCAATGTCGTCAACGTGCTCTTCATATTCCTTATTTTTATTGTTCATCTTCCATCCATCGATTTCAATATCAACAGA
Source organism: Lycocerus yunnanus (assembly GCA_036346125.1). Classification (NCBI taxonomy): domain Eukaryota; kingdom Metazoa; phylum Arthropoda; class Insecta; order Coleoptera; family Cantharidae; genus Lycocerus; species Lycocerus yunnanus. The sequence goes on from JARFIX010000002.1 coordinate 3,273,650, forward strand.
TGGCTCTTTTTTGTGCAGCAGGAAAAAAGGTGATAATTTAGTGGACTTATAACGTACTGTACGATGACCAAAAAAAATCGATTACATCTAGCCATTTACTAGTTACTATAATAGCAGCGGTTGCATATAAAACTTGGGAATGGATACTCTGAGAATTACGTAAATGTAATAGAATTATCTACCCATATATTTTATCCGTATACTTATTTGTGTATTTTGCAGTAGAAAAGAGGCGAAAATTTTAAATCGAAAAATTTAATGTGTTAAAGTGGGTCAGTAAAAGCGTTTAAATTTTGATCCTTTTTATTTAATCAGCCCGGTTAAATTGGTTGGAAACGTTAGATATACACTAAGTTTTTCTAAATTGTAAGATAAGAATGTGTTAGATTTAATTTTAAATTGCAGATTTTAACATAAAACTGAATTTTCAAATTTTATTTATGATATGCGTTTAATGATAAACAAAGTTTCCTTTTACTTAATACAAATTTGGGTCAAACCCACTCCAGGGCATTTGAGAATGCTGCTTTTTGGAAATTTATTGTGTAGCAATATTTAAAGGAACATTAAACAATCGTTAACAGTTCTTTTTTGTAATTCTCTCTAGATTTAATATAAATAAAATTAAAATTTCAGCTTTCTATTGTTTGTAACTTATATACGTAATTATATAATTTCACCAACAGCCATCGAGTTAAAAATGTTTCTTATTTGACTTTTAAGAATTTATAACAAACAATCTGGCTCAGTTAACTTGGTAAAATTTTCTAATTAATTCAAATGATGTAATTATTACTAAATACATTTACTAGAGAAACATAATTTATTCGATCGCGGTTAATATTATTTTTAATCTATTGATTTGTGATAGGAACCGTAATTATATAAATATTCAAAATGCACGAAAATAAATACTGAAAATACAATTACGCAAACGGTTTGGTCACACTACATGTATGGCATCGTCGGACAACATTAATCGTTCTAATGATGTCTTTTTAGTATTTTTATTAAGTTTAAATTACATTTTAAAATGTCAATACAAAATGGAAAGAAAATTAGACAACACTTTTAACGACATCAATTTATATGACACAAAAGTTTTGATAAAATTATCATCCGTGCAACGTTAAAAATTAAAAAGATAAAGTTTTAAAGTCTCTTGACATATTTGACAAGTTGAAAAATGTTTTAATAAAAAAATTTTTGTTCTCACCAGCTCATAATTTTTTAATTATTCAAATCACTGGTGACGATAATAAATTTAACAATTAAAAGTATTTCTTTTCGAATAATTTCATGAAGCTTATTAAAAATTCAACTTAAGGTTTTATGAACAGTGAAACCAAAGCACTATTAGTAAGCTTTAAACGTTGCCAGGATAAGTGAATTATATTAAGTGTCCTACTTGTGCTTTTGAGCGCAATTTGGATGGGTTTGTTCAAATCTGTCTTATTTTTTGTTTCGACTTGTAACAAATTAAAACCATTTTATGGCTAAATATATATTTTTATTATAACAAAAAAATAATTTAGGCATAGAAGTTTTAATCCACGAATTTTTATATATTTTTTCACAGTAACTTCTTTTATTTTTAAATTTCAAAATGGATATCAATAACGTTAAATTGGGGGTTAAGTCAGAGAAAAGTAGAGTAAATTAAAAGAAGTTCTATATATACTATTTGGTTTATTGATACGTTATAAATTTTATTTCCAACAAACAGTTATATATTTTCAAAAATTATAAAACTATAGAATTATAAAACATTGTATTTTCATTGTTTTTATAGGTAGTTTTCTTTTAAAAGAAGAGAGTTTCTATGAACAAACACACAAGAAATGTGTCGAAGTAGTCGAGTGGCTAAGTGTCGGTAAGCAAATAAACATCATCTAGGTTAGATGGTCGGAGCTGATATTTATTGGATTAAAAACTTCAACAACTTCATAGTAGTTTGACCTTTTAAACGTCAAACGACTACACTACTTTCATCTAGAGTGCTGAGATGAGTTTTGAGAAATTAAATAAATAACCCGGTGAATGTATTTTCAAGGCATGATTTGTGTTAATTTATTTAAAATATTGTGGCACCCAAATTTCTTTCTCTATTTTTATTCACAACGCCGAATAAATCGTCCACCTAACCTGCCGAACTAAAAAGGCACAATTCGGAATTATTTCAATATTTAGATGTGATAAAAAAAATTAAAACCGTAACTTAAAATACAAGTTTATGAATCTTTTAGAATTTTGTTTGAAGTTAGCCAAAGAGTTTCTTTTGATTATCATTTGGTGTTTTTTAGTGATTTTCATAAAAAATCTTTGATTTCATTTTGTATATTATATTCATTTTATGTTAAATTAAATATTTTAAAAGTTTCAAGTATAATGAAATTTGAAATAATGCATTATTTTTTAAACCATATTGAACTTCGGTGTATCTTTGCTACGGGTCACAATTTTTTGGGTTTTTAGATTTTGTTGATGGATTTTCAAAAGACATGAGAAAACCTATTATTTCATTAGGTCCAAAACCCATGGACGTTGAATAAGGTAATCTTGTTTTTGAAATATAAAACATTTCTTTTGAATAATTTTGTTTACTTAGTGACATTCAATTTACATTCAATCTAGTATGTCAGTATAGGTTTGTCAAAACACATGTCAATTAATTTTATTATAAAAATTTTCCAATATAGTTTTGATTTTAATTTTAATGGATTTTAATCCATTTAGTTCATTAGGATAGTTTAGCTGATGATATCTTGAAAAGACGAAACCACTTTTACGCAAAGGGAGGTCCTAAACTTTAATGTGAGTTGGAAAATTTTTAAATTTCATTTAAATTGTATTAAAAAAAAAAAATAATACATTATTTCAAATTTCATTATACTTGAAACTTTTAAAATATTTAATTTAACATATATTTTCAACAAGTAATAATAAACATTTACAATATATATTCATTTTAGTGCCTAATATAAATTCTGTACGGTTGTTTAATTTTCATTTACACCAATTATTTGCTCTATATGCTGCTTTTTAAATCTCCTATACATAATACAGTTGTTATAATGATCGCAATTTTAACAACAATCTAAACATTTTTAAAGTTATTTATTGTTAATTTTGTGTTCCTTAGAAAACGTCTTTTCGACTTTTGCTAAAAAATCAATAACCTGAATCGTATCTTTAAAAATTATAAATGTTTAATCAAATAACCATTACTAATCAATTATTTTTTGAAAAATTATAACCTGAAATTTAAAATTGAAAAAACGAGAAAGATTTTTGTGTAAACCCTAAATAAGAACACGCTTGGGAGTTTTATGGTTTAAGTAAAAGTGTAACAAGTGTTCTTTAGTTATAAATCAGGGGCCCTTATCTATATATGGTTAACTGCAATCTACGAAAATGACATTCAACTTGTTTCATTAGGGAGCTTATTTATAGGTTATCTTTGGTAAGGAACTGAAATTAAGTAAAACTAAAATTACTGGTAGAAGTAAATAAATAAAAGACCGGTTAAACTAATATTTGATTGCATTTATAATGTAAATATTACAACAATATTGAAATAAAGTAATTAAATTAAAGACTAAGCAATCGAAGCTAGTTTTTTGTTTCATCTCTCACTCACCAAATGTCTACCTACCAGTTCAGGTAACATTATAAATTCCAACATATTACATTCTCTTTGGAAATTAGGAATCAAAGAGAGTAAATCGTATGAACTGACATATGACGGTTTTAATTTGGAGTATAATTTGATTGTGTGTGTAATTTGGCCACTTTTCAAATTTGATATTTAGCCAATCCTTGTAATCCTTGTTTAATTCTTAATCGGTGTGCTTTTGAACGTTCTATAAAAATTGGTTTGTGAACTTCCAGATTGTTTTATTATAAGTGAATCTTGCTTTGTGTGTGATAATTTTCTGACAGTGCTTTGTAAATTTTATGATTAACACAATCGTTTGATTAAAGATTAAAATTAAATTTACATTTTCATGTTTATCACAAGTTACATCACATTACTAACGTTTAGGATTAGAACTTGAACATGAATAAAATTATTAACATACGTAGCATTCAAATGAAGTTTTCGAAACAATGAAATTGTAAATGGCATATTATTCAGTAAGTTGATATTTTCTTCGGAATAAATTATTGAGATGTAGTAAAGGAGTCAATATTTAAATTTTAATTTACAAGTTTATTATTTAACTTAGATTAAACATGTATTTTATTAGCATCACATTTTAACATTTAGATTAAAAGTTGATTTTAAGCAAAAACACACTCTGCTAGCCGTTTAGGTAGTACTGAAATTTTATTTTTTGAAAACATGTTTATCATACCCATAATGCCTCTATTCTCTCATGACTTTTTTTAGTTTTAGTGAAAAGAGGTGGGTTATATATTTATCCGGAGAGGGTACGCTATATGAAAACCAAGATAAAATATTTTTGACCACCTTAATTTTTTTCATTTTCACTTTTTCCCAAAAAGGTTTTTTAGATATTTTAGTTTATCTTTATCAAGTTTGTTTATGTAACAATTACGTTGAAATTGCTAAAAGCTGTTGCGGGTTAGAAATTTAATAAATTTTGTTGCTTACTTTGCAATGCAATAGTGGGATTTTTTATGCCCCATGGTTAACATTAGCTTATATTTAAGTTCTTTTTTGTACCGGCAGTAGAAGTACAATTAAGACATGTCCTAAAGGTTTAACCTTTTTACCACTAATTGTATGGTGGAATTGAAACTATTTTTTCGGCATTAAAAGTAGTTTTAATTTCGCCGGCATTAAAAGTAAAACAAACGGATATTTTTACCTCATTTTACACAACTTTTAACAAGTATATATTTACTTCTTGTATTTTATGGCACCACTTACAGTAAATTTAAGGAATTTGAAATGATGTCCTAAAAATAATAGTGATTTTAATAAATATGAAAATGACAGGTTTAGGTTATGTTTACCAGGTCAAGTTTTATGTTGTCTTCTTTGACTGTGATTCTCCGATATGTGTTTTTTGATAATAATATTACAACAACGAAGAAAATTATATATAAAGAGCAAAACAAATAACCAAAAACTGAACTCAGATAACGTTGTCAATAGATTTAAAAAGAATTAAAATGTTAACATGCAAAATACAATAGGAAAATAGCGAACGAGATATTTGTTGCCCTGATCAAAAACCAATAAAAATTATCATTTATTTTAATTACTATCCTAGCCCATCTGTATTTTACTCCTAATAGTGAAATGAAATACTATTTATACTGATGTCAGCTGTTGTAAATATTCTAATGCACTCAAAATATTTGCGACAGGTTAACAGCAGTTCATATTTATTAAAGTAAATCAACTGCAAATCTATAGCGTCGAAATGTTCATTCTATTATATCATTTGTCCTAATTTCATACAATTCTTGAATACTAAACTCTTTTTGATATTTTTATTATATTTTATTGCTTTCTTTTATTGATTATAACATTATGCATTTAATATACGTTACATTTATTTTTAAACATTTTTCCGTTTCATTATTTTATATTTTTAAATATTAACAACTTATGATATGCATTAAAGAAGTACTACATATAATATAATACGAACAAAAGTATTTACTTATAGTGCTTTTATAAAATAAAATGTTACAGTGGTGTAGAGAGTACTTTGTGAACTAATTTATATGGAAGAAAAATAAAATTTATTATGATGGCAAAGTAGCTGTAACGTATATACTTACATACTATGTACTATGTATAGCGCGATTAATTGATTTATAATAAATCTTGATGTATAAAACAGAAAATTTGTATATCCATCCCATAAAACTCTTTCTTACGGAAACCTCTAACGAAGTGAAAGTTACGAATTCTTAAGTCAACGCCGCTATTCCCAGCTCTAAACACATTCCTAAAGAGATTTTATTAATAAATCCATAAATTTCTTCGCAAAGTTTTTTACCTGCGTACTTAAAATCTATAAAATTTTCATAAAAATTTAAATTTCGATAAAATGCTATGTCGTCAAATATGTTAATAATTTATAAAGCAGAAAGTTTGCTTTTTTATAATCTTACTAAAATAAACACCATTATTTACATTGTACCAAGACGTTCTAAAACAGTTTTTCCCATTTCCCAACCACTAGCTAGTCTAGGAGAAAAATGTTAAATCAAGAGGGACCCTCTTGTTTACAAAAATATGTTCAACCCCTGCCTTTGCAATGGCTAAGCTCCGACGGTATGCGAGGGCCACGAATCAAACAGGCAACCTATACGGAAGAAAAATAAAACGCCAGATCTAAAAGTTTTAATTTATTCTTTCCCAAAAATGAAAGGCGTGTCAGAATATGAGACATACAAGCATAAAACATAGCAAGTTAAAGTGAACCCAGGTTGAAAACCTGACATTCACAAAATCAAACAATCAATGTTGCTTTCCAATGAGAATGGAAAAACGGCCAAACCAAAATTACAGTTTGAATTCTCTGACGGGGAAAATAATAATTCGTAAATTTTAAATTTAAATCTTGTAGTAGTTGTGTAGAGTTTTGTAAAATCTTGTAGAGTTTTGAGTTCTTTGCTGTTCATTTTAAGGAAAAGTTTTGAATTACAGCTTGTCTATTCATCCGCTTACCGTTAGATCTATCGTTATAATGTAAATATATGTAGGTTAGATTACCAAAAAGCGTTTGATAATGTGCGACACGATGAATTTATAGAGATAGTGGAGGAAACTATAATTATCAATCGAGATCTGAGAATTATTATCAGTGATCTGTATTGGAACCAAACATCATTATATACGGTTTCAGGAAGAACTCTCATTGTCAGAGGATATTAGAATTAAGCGAGGTGTGCGGTAGGGGTGTGTGTTATCGCCGCCTTGTTTGAAAAACTTGTTTTTTAAGAATCACTAGAAGAAGTCTACCTAGGCATAAGAATCAATGGCGAATGTATGTCTAAAATGTTTAAATGTCACAACAAAAACCAGATTATTACCATGCTACGTTTTCCAGTCTTATTATATGAGGTAGAGGCCGGGACTCTAACAGAGGTCTCTTGCAAGAAGTTAGAGGCATTCAAAATGTGGCTGTACCGGCGCATATTAAGGATATCCTGGACAAATCGAATTACTAATTTAACTGTCTTTGAAAGAATGGGAAAGGAAATACAACTGCTTATCACGATAAAAATATAGGCACCGCAAGAAAAAGATTATTCTAAAGAGCCACTTTACAGTACATAGTTGCATAGTATTGAACGTATGAGTTACTTCACGTACTGAGTTTAAAAAGATTACTACCTCAAAGATGTTGCCAGCACTCTATGCGTAAGATACAGTTGAAAAAATTTGGTGTACTTTTAATAATCGAATCACTAAATCTGGACTCTAAATGCTAATTTACTAGTTGTAGACACTGCTATACTACAACCGCGATCTTCGTGTTTTATTCTTCCAACAGAGAAAGAAGTCCCAGTAATAGAGGTGCTAATAACCTCGTTGTTAATGTACATAAAAGTTAATGCGCTTACCTAGAAATTGTAATGCGGGCGTGATTACGATTTCATCAACGCTATTTTAGGTTATAAAAAATACGAGTAGTACATTATTATTAGGGATGTGTATTACTAAAACCCAAAATCCCTGGATTGGATAGACACAACCGCTAATAATTCAAGCAAACAATATTACAGAACTTTTCATCTCATCGATCATAATAATAACTATTTTATCATAGAAATATTAGCATTTAAATTACATTTCAATTTGAAAATATTGATATTCATTCAAATATTATTTCACAGTGAATTTTAACCTGACATATAAAATAACAAAAGCATTACTCTTGCGGTGACATTTCATATGTTTTTGTAAAATAAGAAATTCATTATTTTGAAACATAAGACTTTGAATAAATAACCTAAAATAAAATAGAATGAAATGTAGTATTCGTATTTTGTTCAACGTAGCACACAGCAGAGTCTATTATTTTTACAATTTTTATCAAACCCAGATTGTCGAGATTTATGGTAAAATTAAAATAGAAGTAGGTAAATATATTATTTGAAATAGTGAAATTTAAAAATAGCATTCATTTAACTGCTCTCCACACAAGATTATATTCTGAAGTTTGTGAAATAAATATTAATGCTTGTAATTATTGAACTTATTAATTATAGGCATAATACTTAATTATTATTATGGAGAGCGCTAATCAAAAATGGAAGGGAGGTTAATCAAAAAATCTGCAGTGCAATTTTCCAAGAGTTTAATTTACTTACGAAATTATTACTATACAAGTTCTTATAAAATTTTCAAAATCTCTTTCCATCACTTTTAAATTTAAAATAACAAGCTACTTCTAGAGAAAAACCTTTTCAAAGAAATAATCAAAGTTGAAGTATCTCTACTATAATTGAAGTTAACGACTTAACGATAGTAACTTGATTGGAAACTTATATTGGTAGTTTTATTGAACTCGTTATTTCAAAACAAATGTAGGATATGAAATACAATACAGATACACTTTCAAAAATATTTTTCCAATTATATCGCTATATTGTTCCAAGCATTACAAGCGTTTCCATAAATCATAGGCAATCGAAACATATGAAAACACTTCGAAAATGTTTTCTTTATAATTTATACATTGATTTTTTAATCTTCGTTTAAGAGGTTATCGTGAAAGTAAAACGTGAATGAATACCACTTATATTAAAAATGTAATTCAAATTGAAAAGAAAACGTAAGAAAACTTTAAAATTCAATGAAAATTTTACTTCAAGTTAACTTCTAATAATTGAAAAATATCTGGATAAAACAATAGTGTCTGAGACGTGAATGCGACCAAAAAGCAACTGCTAAGTTGTAGATAATTAATGATCCAATGCATAATTTAAGAAAATGAATTCTGTAAAAATTCTATGAGTTTCAGTGATTTATCAATTTGATAATTTATGTTTGACTACAAATTATTGAAAGAAAATAAAAAATGTACTACGCTGACGTTACTACAAAATTAATTTTTCTTTGTAGTTTCAAATTGTACTCCCCGACAAGTTATTTAATTACAGCAGTCATCACAATAACAAAAGTTCTCCGCTTTTATCATGATTTAATCACACCAAACAAAATTTGTATTTATCGCTATTAATGTAGGTTTGTCGTTTATTAAATAAATATTAATCATTGTCAGATGTTGATCATTTCATTCTTGTAGTTACATAGTTTCAACACAAAAAATCGTATTAACTAATATAATAAAATCTTTGATATAATGGAAGCGATTTCGCACATATAAATGTGATCGGTAAAGAAATAGACGCCAGTGGAGTATTTATTTGGGAAAGAATTTCAATGCAACTGACAGATGGGACTAAGATCTCTTGTATGGATTATCTTCTGATACACGCGTGGTTATTATTAAGGTGTCAAATTCAAACACGCATTCTCCGCCAAAAGAGAATTTATGACTATCATTTCTTTCACTTTTAAATTAAAAGTTATCATTGGTAAATATATTTTTCCAATATTGTGTTTCTTTATTTCTCTTTAAATCTTTAAATTTACGCAATTAACATTAATCAACATGCTGCGAAGTGAAAGTTGAAAGATATGCAAAGGGTGGCTTTCAAAATAATAAGTTTTTTTAATTTTATTTCTTATAAAATATAATTTAGTTATTCGAACACAAATGGTCGGTCACTGGTGATGGTTGGCATATTACGTGCAAGTACCAATAAGGTAACCTGCAATGAGCTGATAAAAAAGTTATTCAAAAATCATTTCAACAACTTGTATTGATCGAAAAAAAGTCTTATTATGATTGTTTGAATTTTCGTCTTATCCGTTCAACATTGAGCTCGCCTTCACAAAATTACTCAAATGTGTTAATTATTTAGTACTGAAAATTACCTTCCAAGAATCTCAGTATTGCAATTTTTCGTTAGGTGGCTTTTCCGTCTTCAACAGGAAGCAACAAGGATTATTAACTTTGAGATCCAAATCTTCAATTTAGGTTTTCATTTTGTTTACTTATTTGTTAAATGTTTATGCGTTGTCTGATAATCTTGAATTTAAATTACATTCTAACCCTGTACAATAAGTGCGAAAATAAATTATAATGTAGTTAGTTTGTAGTTTTTCATTTATTCCTGAGCGGCATCTTAAGTAAATTTTTGTTTACTGTTGAGATTTAACTTAAGAATTAACGTATTTTTTGTAAACAAGAGAAAATACCACTTGATTTTACATTTTGACTTTCTAGATAATCATTGGGTTAGGAATAAAAGGAAGATTTGTTCAATTTTCAAAAACTTTCGTATTTGTTTTGATTGTGTTTTTTGTATTTCATTTTTATTTTATTATGCCAAATCAAGTTAACCTCAACCTTTCGATCTGATTATAATGTTACGAAAATTGTAAGCATTTGCCGCTTACTTTGGTTAAACGTTTGTTTGATGTGAAATTTTAACATCTTTTGTATTTATTTTTGAAACCTATAATTTGATTTTAATTTAATAATAAACCCACCGTTTGTAATTAACTTTAGGAATTCTGAATGTCGGTACTTTTAGAAAAAAATTTTACCCACATTATTAATTCTATAATTTCATGAATTTAAATTTACGCGAATTATTTAGTTATAATAAAATGTTACATTATTGAATTAAAGTTTTAAATGATTAACAGGTTAACTGAACAATTAAACTTAACTTACAGATCAAGAATTACTAAATTATATCAGACTGGGAAAAACGTAATTAAATCAACAAAGTTAATATCTTCCGTAATGGTAAAAATAAATTAATTCTTAAACGATGTAATTATTCTTATTTATTAATAAAAGATCTGATGACAACAAAACCCAATTGCTGAAAGCATATGGAACAAATTCTCTTTTATTTTTTTCAACATTTACTCTTTAAAAGCTTTTGAATGAAAAGATATAACTAAAACTTTCTAAATAATTGTATTAAAACTTAAAGCAAAATAAACCTGAGATATTTGCTTATAACAAATTATGATAAAATGCTCTTAAAACAAAACATAAAAAAGTTCATACAAAATATATAGATTAAAAATATTTAGTACTATGTTGCCAACATTTTTGCAGCGATAAGGGTTTTGCATCGTCATGGCATAGAGTCAACCAATCTCGCTAAACGTTATAATGGTATTTTAATTAATACCAACAAAAGAAAAGAGGAAGAACAAAATTAACTTGGCAAAAGGATGCCTAAAGCGCAAAACTCCCGAGGACTCGCAGAGAGCGACTGGGAAAACCGCTTGGCATGAAAGGTGCGAAATACAATTAAATACATTGTAAAAATTTGTTAAATCTACTATATACAGTATATAAAAGAGCTCATTTGTCAGTTTATTCGCTATACATTCCTCGAATATTGAACCGATCCAAACCAAATTTTGCACAGTTACTCTTTATAATTAAGGGGATCTATTCCCATAACAACGAGGGACAGAGAAGCAAAAATTTCTAAAAAGAGAATCGCAGTGGAGAATTTCGGATGCGCACGAATGGATTAGCTAGATTACCATTGCATAAATCTGTATGTAAAGTAGGTAATTCTAAGCTGATAATAAGTACCGAGTTGGTATATTTGTGCTTAGTAAATATTTAAGTAATCTAAGTTCATTCATTAAGCAGACTAGCAATTGAAAATGATACCATTATTCAAAATGATTTTAAATACAAAGAAAGTATTTGTATAAAACAACACCGATAGACATACCGAACCATAGAAAGAAAAGTTAAGGAGCTAAATCTTAATATATAAAGCACAGACATAACAAAATACAGAAAGCTATAACGAAATCGAATTTTAACTGGTGATTTTATTACGATGTCTAAGCCGAACGCCGCTACTCCCAACTCTACATAATTTTCCCAAAATATTTTATTAATAAATCTATCGATTTCATCAGTTATCAGATGAAGCAGGAAGTACCCATTCAGCGTCAAAAGTAATGAATAGGTGATGTAATGAGTAAGTGATAGGTCAATGTTTCTGGTTCTAACCACTACATAAAGTAGCTAAACTTATAATAAACGTTAAAAAAAATCTAATAGCAAAGACGATAAAATTCCAACCACAATTATTAGATTCTAAATCCAAGAAATTAAAAATATTATTTCTTATATGTATAATTAATAATTCCTGCAGTACGGAATTTTTCTAAAACAACTGAAACTTTTTGTAATTAAGCTATTATTTAAATTTCTCTATTTTTCCACTTTTACAAGCTTATTTGCATTTAATTTATATTATCAAATAAGCTTTCTTGTAATATGTTTATTTTTTATTAGGTAACCGGTTTCACTTTAAAACATCTACTGATCTAATAAGTCAGGTTTTTTAAAAATTGTTTAAAAATAATTACCTTTTTTTAAATTGTTTTATTAAAATATATTTTACAATCACAATCGTAACTTTTATCAATAAATGTTAATAATTAAAAGTTTTGCAGCACTTTTTCTTTAGCAGGAGATTGAAATTATTATGTCTTTAGTTTATTCTTTTTTTTTTAATTTTATTCTTTCCTTTGAAGATTTGTTTTACAAAACAACTAAGACATAATATAATAATTTCAATCTCCTGCATAAAGAAAAAGTACTAAGAATCTTATAATTGTTAACATTTATTGATAAAACTTACAATTAGTTGTGATTGTAAAATATATTTTAATAAAACGATTTAAAATTATTGAAATTCTATATATTATTAACCTTTGAAATTAATATTTGATTCAAATTTTTTAAAATTATAAGGTTAAATGAACAATAAAACGAAACATTATTTGTGAGCTTTCAGCAATGGTTACTGCTGTCATCGGCCATTTAATAATTATTATTTGATTCAAATTTTAAAAAATTTGAATTAAATACTAAAACGTTTTAAGAAGAAACAATTATTTTTAAACAAATTTTAAAATACTTGATTTGTTAGATGCTTTGAAGCGAAACCGGTTACCTAATGCAAAATAAACATACAATCAAACACGTTTTTATTAAAATATTTTTGAAGAATTTTAAGAAAATCCTGATAGTATAATTTAAATATCATTGATAGCAGCGCCAAAATTTGAATTTGGGGAAATTAGAAAAATTAATTAAAACAAAAATTTTAAAATAATTTTTCTAAATTTCTCCAAATTCAAATATTGGCGCCCCTATCTATTATTTCGTCAGAGGTGAAACTATTTCTTAAAAATGTGATAATATCCTATTGCAAGAGAGTTTTAAACTTTTTTGCACACATATTTACCACGTGACATTTTTAAGGTTAGGGTCATTCAAGCTTCAGAGTCGGTTGTAAAAGGTGGTAAGTAGATTTTGTATTTTTTATATCAATCTGGGTCTGAGGAGTTGAATTCCACTTTGTGGATAAGAACAACTAGGTCATCCAGTAAATTGTAGAAATTATAATTTTTGTTTGCTATTGTTTTCATTCGACGATTGAATGCGACTCTGACTTTTTGAATGTTTACTTTTAATGTTAAAAACTTTTAATGTTTTGAATGTTGTGAAAAAGATGTCTACTTGTTAGATTTTCATTGGCCTATCACCTTAACTATATTTTCTTTTCAATTAAATATTATTATTTAGCGAGGAATTACGGAAATTTGGAAAACTATAGACCCATTAACTCGTTTGTTACCTAGCCTTTAGAAAATATTTAATTTGGCGATGTGTACAAGACTTTTTGATTTTTTATAATAATGGTCATTTGTTCTGTAGTTATTAGCATAGTTGTTTGAAAGGAATGTCAACTAATACGGCAATTTACCAGTTTACTCAAACGGTACTAGAACTTATTGAAAATCTCTTCTTTTTTGTATTGTACGTACACATATTAATTTAATAGGAAATAAAGAGGAATTGTGTAGGGATCCAATGCCATTATGGGAAAGCAGACCACAACATGATATTTTCTCCGCCAGGCTTTATGGTGGGAACTTGGTATTTAATATCATCAAGAAAACAAATTATATTTACTTTCGTTTCTCCCAAAGTATTTTAGACTAATCTTTTTTTCCAGTGTAAATAATAAATAATCTTTGGTAAAATTCAAACAGGTTATCCAATTTTTTTTTAAATCGGTACTTTTCGATTTCAAATCAAACGATTTTCATGCTGCAAGTACTTAATTTTGTTTTGGAAAATTACTTATTCTCGCCTTTAGACTCTAGAATTAAATTTGTGGGAATTAAATCGCTTAAATTATAATAATAAATTCCTAAATTTTCCTAAAAGTTCTATTTGTGAAAGCTACCTCCAATAAAAGTCTCCTGCATGTCTCTTATTATCGGATACACTAACTTGTATTGCTAAAAGTTAACAGAAATTAACTCGACGCTTTTCTTTAGAAATCATTTTAAAGAGATCTGAAGAACCATTGTCTTTTACTTTAGTCTTTCGCCTGGGTTTCCAATCTTCTGAATAGATTTTTAGTCCCAACTTTTGGGACACCTTATACCTTGGTTGTTTCAAATCACTTATCTGATTACAACAATAAAACATAATAACAAATATAACGTTCAAATATAACTCTTATATAATATCAACAACACAATTATTAAAATTAATATTTACTGAAATTAATATTTACTCCGAAATTGTTCACACGGGTAGGTTTTACATACAATATGAAAACACGATAAACATTTTTACATATTGAAATGTCTTCTTTCCTCAGAAGGAAGATGATGAAGTGCTTTCCGAATTTTCACTATAATATAAACTTTCTGTAAAATAATATTACTTCATGTATTTTACACTGTATGTGACATAGTTAATATACAGAATTTAATTATAATGCAGGTTTTAAAAGAAGGGTTTTAAATCAATTCTTTGGTCATGAGTTTCCACAAGAAACTCTTTTCTTGGCGTTCTCAAAAATCAAAATATTTTTTAAATATTTGAACAGAATTGATCTAAATTTCGACTAACTAGCATGAAAAATATAGAAAACCCATTTTAATTATTTCATGCGGTCAAGCTATCTGTTAATATAACCTTCTAGCCTACTAAATAATTATTATTAAGAATATTTTGGTTTTAATTTTAGTAAAACGTAAAAAATTTAAACTATAATAATGCAATTAACTCGACAATTACAAGTATATCTGGCGCGACCAGGATTACAACCGCAGTTTCCCGCTTCCTAGTCGCCGGATCTTTGATTAACTTACAGCGTTGGTGTACGTTTCCTGACGTATCCATCTGTAAACCCGATAAATCCGTTTCTACTAAGTTCATTTTGATACAATTTTCTTCAAGGAAAATCGCACGATAAGAACGCTTGCGGAATATCTGTATACCTTGTGCTCCTAAACTTTAGGATGTATTTTTATAAACGAGCACTAGAAAAAATTTATTTTAAATTTATAACTAGGGGTTTCCTAAATGTGTTATGAAAGTAACAAAATTGTATATTATTATTGATAATAATATTTACTATTCGTAAATAGCAGCCACTCTATTATTCTAATATTATTGGGAAAACCATCTAATTAATAAATGATTCTTTGCATAACTTATAATAATAATAGATACTTACTTAGATATTTGGTTGCTGGGACAACGGCACGATTAATCTATAGTAGATTAAACAAGAAAATCGCTATTAAATACTGAACGAACGAATATACGGTTTATTTGCGTTACACGATCACTCGCAGGAAAGTTTTGCAAAAAGACAAATCAATATGATAAAATATTGTGGTTTACATAAATTAAGTCGATCTTGAACATGATATCAAAAATTACATTAAACATAAAAAAGCGAACATAAAATTATCACAATGGGACAAATAAAATCAGTTGTCTGTAAAAGTGGCAATTTCTTACGTTGTGTGTCTAAAGTACAAGAGTGACAAGAACTAAGTTTTGCATAATGTAAGACAATTTTTCTTATTTATGGGAGTTAGTCACCAAAAATAATTCTATTTAAAAATTTTGTACTGAAAATAATAATAGAAGTAAAATTTAGAAAAATTACTTCGCTCCATTAAGGCATTAAATAAATGAATTTTAATAGCGCCTTTCTATTAAAGCTTTCTTAATGCAGAGGATGTTGATCAATTGGCATCATATGCAGGAGGTGGATTAATAAGTAGGAAGTTTGCTTCGAACACGGAAAGCATTACGCATTTTCTAATAGCATCTATACATACATATTCTATGCAATTTATTTGCATTTGCTTTTAAGAAATAATAAAATTTAATATTCTTTATTAATATTAAAAAATGTAAACTTTTTTATAAAAAGCAGAGAACCATCATAATTATGTCAGAAGTTTGGTAAACAGCAGGTGTCATTAAAGCGTTATTCATTATAATTTAGGCTAGACTAATCCTTGTTTAAAAGTTACTTAGTAATTAATTTATTCTACAAGCTGATGGAATGTAATCATCTGATACATTTACATAAAAATATTTGTTTAGTATAATTTTCCTTTTTCAACATTACAAATCACCATACCAAGCTTTTAAAATATTATTTTAGGTAAATATATGGTAAACGATGTTTTAGCATTGTATTAACAACCTTAGAAAAAGCACGCGACTCTTACTAAAAATACAGTTTTCTAGAATTTAACTTTTTCTTACAACATGCGTTGAAGATTTTGATATTATAATGTTTCCACGCACGTCAAGATTTATTTAATAGAATAAATCCATTTCATCACAGAGTATTCGTTTCATAATTCAAACAACGATCACACCAACTGCAACCCATTTCGGTGAAAATTTTTTTTATTATTATCTTTATTACATTATAAATCAACAATCAGAACATAATTAAAAGTTAAAGTTATAATAATTGCGTTTTATGAGCAGATGTGATGTCTTCTATCTTTAATAATCTTTAATTCTATCTTTCCTGTGGTAAGGCTACGTTGTTAATGTGGCATTGTGTGCGATTGAGTGTGAATGTGATGTGAACTGACTTTGTCTCATTTACTTTTATTTTCCACTTTCTCGACCACTCTTGTAGCAGATTTAAATGTGTTTGTACCTGTTCTGACACTTGAATTGCACTTTCATATGTTGCTAATATGCACGTATCATTAGAAAATGTTGCTGTTTCTGTTTTTGGTTTAGTAGGAATGTCCGAGGTAAACAGCAGATAAAGCACCGGCCCCAAAAGACTGGCTTGAGGAACCCCAGATGTAATACTATAGATTTCAGAAATTTCCTCATCGTGTTTAACTTGGATGTATCGGTTTTCAAGGAATGACTTTAATAAGTGATAGTAATGGTATGGGAGTGCTTGCTCGATTTTAAATAAAAGTCCTTTGTGCCATACTTTGCTTTAAAATCATGATGATTCGTGCAAACTTTAATTGTATTAGCCAATGAGATAATCCTAGGATAAAGTTAAATAGTATTCTTAAAATCTTGATACCCGAGTGAGGTAGTTCAGTGAGCACTTGGCCAGTTTTTAAGTCGTTGCCGGATGCTTTCTTTTTATTTATTTTTTTGATCTCATTTATTACTTTAGTGGTGGTAAATTTGGTGATTGGCAGAGATATTTGCAATTGTTCTACTTCTTCATATGATTCATCTTCATATGGTTTAAATACTTTCGCTAAGTGTTGTGCAAATAAATTTGCTTTACCTACATTTAATCTTGCCCATGATTGATTGGGGTTGCGAAAAGGAGGAATCATGACTTGGGGTCGTTTAAATCTTTTTGTGACATTTCAAATGGAGTGATCTTTTATTTCAAGATTTTGTAGATGTACAAAATGTTTCATTTTTGGATTTGCTAATTATTCTTTTTATTTTAAATTGTAAGAGTTGAGTTCTAACCTGCTTCTTATATAGTTGTTATAAAGTGATTTGTCGCTTTTTCTAGTTCTTTATTAGTTTTAATTTTTAGGGAAAAGTTCAATTTTTGATTTACTTTTTTTTTAACCTATTCTAATTAGTGTTCCTGTTATAGAGTGAAGCTCGTAGCTGTTTTCTATTTATAGTGATACTAATGGTAAGTATAACTGGAGTATAATTTGAGGTTAATTCCAAACTCGATTGTATTTCCATAAAATTTGATGAGACTCCGTTAGTGATAAAGAAGTCTAACAAATCAGGAATCTTGTTTATATCGGTAGTCCAATATGTTGATTTTCCTGTTGATAAGATGTGATAGTTTTTTTCGTTAATAAGTTTTAAAATTCTTTTCCTTTAGTTGTTATTAATCTCGTTCCCCAGATTGTGTGTTTAGCGTTAAAATCTCCACTTGTTATGAATTTCTGACTAAGTGATTTAAAGAAAGGTTATAAATTTTCTTTTTTGATATTATGTCTAGGTAGACAGTATACTACTGATATTTATGAAATTGTGTAGTTTGTTAACTTGAACTGTTGTTGCTTGTAAAAACTAGTTTCGTACTTATTTATTTCATGATGTAATATGCTTTCTCTAAGTTCCTCCGTATGCCGTTCTATCAGGATGATTGGTGGAATAGATTTTATATTGATGTACAACCTTGGGGTTAGATGTGTTTCAGACACGAGAAGAACGTCTAGATTGTTATTTCTTGAATTTTTGACTAAACGCCGTTAGCATTTCATAAGGCTATTCTTAAAAAACCCTCCATTAACGTAGTAGTTTGTTTATGTCTGTGTGCATTAGATCTATGATCATGTTGTTTTGTGGTATAAGCTTTTGAAAAATTTGAAAAATGGAACTTATAAATGCGATGTATGTCTCATGTAATCCACAAAATGTCTCCTATGAAACAAGTAAGATCGTATAAGTTTCAGCATAGCTACATTTGACCTATTATGGTGGTCGAATTTAAAAAAAATTAATATAAAAGTTGAAAACATCAAATAAGCATAATAAGAAACTTTATATACAAATAACAATTTGAAACCAAAGAAAAACAGTTAACAACCATAACCATGTAAATCAGTTAATAAAATTTTCTCAATAGTAAACTGTTCCTATGTTCAGACTTAAGATTTAGCACCCTGTATTTATAATTATAGTGTAAATAATATTATATTAAAGTAATAACATATTTTATTTTAATTGTTGTTAAACGTCTGATGACAGCAAAAAGCATTGCTGAAAGTTCAAAAATAATTTCGTTTCATTGTTCAGTTAACCTGTTAAATTTTTAAATTTTACTTTAGTAATAATTTTACAGGTTAATAATATATATAATTTCTACAACTAATTTATGTGAAAATTCATTTAACCGTGATAATTTAAAAAGTAGAAAAACGTAAAAGCTTTGCAGTGATATGTATATTATATCAAGCATAAAAACATTTTAGAATGTTCTTTAAACATTAAATAGGGGGTGTATTTAAATATACCTCTATGAAAACACATAATAAATAAACTTTACAGTAACCCATAAGAATATTTGAAAATTATTGTTGTACGTATTTTGTATTTGTTAGCTTAAACTCGTTTGGGTATAGCTAATGTCCATATTTCTGCTATGGTAACCTAATTAATTAAATCGTGTTGGCCCTGTATAATTGATGTTGACTATTGTGATGTTATAATGTATACTTAAAAATGCTTTACCTTTTTTATGTTTTAAAATAAAATATTAGTATGCGTTTATGTAATATTTTTCGATTTAATATTTTGAATTTCATACAATTTATTTTTTTCTATTTGGCTTGTAGTATTTATTTACTAAAATCATAAAAACAAGGTTGGTTTATATTATTCGTACATCAGCGATTTTTAC
Organism: Lycocerus yunnanus; assembly: GCA_036346125.1. Classification (NCBI taxonomy): domain Eukaryota; kingdom Metazoa; phylum Arthropoda; class Insecta; order Coleoptera; family Cantharidae; genus Lycocerus; species Lycocerus yunnanus. The sequence continues at coordinate 3,293,411 of JARFIX010000002.1, forward strand.
AAAAGTAATTAGATTTTTCTAGACACCAATGCACGCTTGATTTATTCTCCAATGTGTATCCACTCGCATTTATTGGTGAGATATTGAAAACTTCTAAATTTTAAAATATTTTTCTAGAAAATGATGATTTTTGATATAAATATTCACTTCATTGTTAAACTATTGTAGTTTATACAAAATAAACTTTAAAGACTTATGACAAAAATTTGATTTTTATAATTTACTGATAATAGGTATTTTTAAATTTTAATTTAATACTCGGTCATTTTTTGAAATTTTAAAAATCAAAAAAAAATTATGTTTAAAATTAAAACGACACGCGTTCTAACATCATCAATACAATATTACCATACCAAAATCATAAACTAACCCAAAATCTCTGAACAATGTCAATGGAGGTCGAATATAATAAATTACATAACACACAATGCTATATTTTTACTATTTTCATTTTACAACGATTTTAACAAAAATTAAATTAAAATTAACGCAGGTAGGTAATACTATAATGGTTTTTTTATTTGACGTTTCCTTCTCAGTCCGTTTACCATTGAGAGAGTTTAGTTACTCTGTTTTAGAGTTCTCTGGCACTTTACCTCAGTAGTTTGCTATTGCCGCCAAAGGAAGGTGGTCAAAAATTCTAACTCTACATTCTATACTCTATAATAATAATTACAATTATTCTTATGGGGTGTTGACGCCGCTTTAGTCTTCGCTCTGGTGCGCAGATAGTAGCCCACCAAAGACTGATAATATTCTCCTTTATTGTGGTAAAGACCAACCAAATGTGTAAATTATTTTCCAAAATAACCACCCGGTTATTAAAAGTGTTTTTTCCTGCTGAATAATTGTGAAATCACATCATAGTGCTTATAAATGTTTATCCTTTGTCTTCCTGTCTTTAACCTATTTGTTCCATTACCCAAAGAAAGGAGGAGGTTTGCCCAACCAAGAACTGGTAAGTGACTAGTTATTATTAACATCGTATTGACACAATCTACCATAATTACAGCCTACTAATATTTTTGCTAAAACATGTGGTTTGCTCTCTTTTAAGGATGAAAAGCGACCCAAAATTTAACATACAGTTTGAATTCCTCAAGGGGGAAAACAAGCAATCAAAAATGTAGAGTACATCAAAATTGTTAAAAGAATGCCTATAGAATCTCATCAGTGAATAACAAGCACTACACATCCAAAAAGTTTCAAAACTCACCCAGCTCTGCACATGAAACCGTTTTCATCTCGTCAAGAATTTTCTTTATCATAGAGATCCTTTTAACTTTGGCGTATTCTTGGTTCAATGTTAAGAAGAATCGGCTTTGCATAAGTGTAAAATTCTAAAACTAAAAATTACACAAAAGTTTTATTAAATAAATCAGAAATACCTGTAATTGCTATTATAACAAATATTCATGAACTCAGAGCAATTCACTATCGCAGGCAGTTTTTATATAATTAAACATGATGGCCACATTCATTGTTAGACAAACCACCATGAACATTCGGGAAAGAAACAAAGCTACACCCGGGTCTCAACAAGGATGGTAGCACCTACCTTGAAGTTGACTATACGCACAGAAAATCTGGCAGCACCCATCGCCGACATAAGGTCAATAAAACCATATAAAAAACATTCGGCAACCTTCCTCAATACTTCGATATCCAGATCGATGCACCTCATATCATTCCATATGTTGACCTACACTATCTGCGGTTTCTTGCAATAAAACCACATCATACAATACATGGCGTTAAATCAAACTCGTTGGTTAAAATAAATCATCAATATTGCGAAAATTAAACCAAACACACAGTGCAACTCGTGCAAACGTGCATCTTTAATCGAAATCAAAACGAGTACAAATACCGATCTAAATATTTCCGGCTCCTTAGATACTAAAGCTGTCTACCAGTTATCCAAGAAGGTAAAAGATGATGCCAGCAGATTTATAAAAAAACGCGGTAAAAGGACTCTTTAATAACTGTTAGTCTACAATCGTGCTTTATTAAAATGTAAATAAGCAAAACAGATTTTGTTTATTAACCTTTGAAAATACTTTTAATTGTAAATTTGAGAAGCTGAATTTATTTTAATCGAAAAAACACAAATAGAAAGACCAAAGCAATAATTTGAACCACAAAATATTCATATAAAAAAACTTGTAAAATTGGCTTTGACTTATTTAAATAAGATTTTATTCTTTAAAAGCATTTTACTTTTTATTTTACAAAGGATCATTATTTTTAAGTCTATTAGTACTTAAATGATTCGGAAACTACTTTGGGCGTGGGATGAAAGGAAAAGCTTTGAATTCAGATTTTATATTTTTGTTATAACAAATGTTTTTTCTCATGTTTATTTTTATGTCATTTTACCATTATTATTAGTATTATTTACTACTATAGGCATCTTTTATGCATTGATTTTATTAACTGTTGATCTAATAATTATAAGATGATTTGAAAATCTCTTTAATGGCTTATTTGAGAACTCATTATTATACATATTTAAATGTTATCGCTGCTGTAATTTGGTATTTTTGTTGAAAGAAATTTAATTTTTGTAAATTAAAAGACAGAAATTATACAATGAGCTGATTTTAAGATATTATGTTCACCCCATATATGCGTTAAGGCTTATGCACACGAGAATAGTGACTTGTACAAGTTACTAAAATCCAGTACTAAAAGCAAGTGATTTAGAAGATAATTGCGATTACATGATGACAGCAACTTGCTTAAGTTAGTAGTGTTTTAAACAATAAATTCAAAGTGTAAAAGTATTGCTCTTATAAAGAAAAACACAATATTATGTGCAAAAATTTTGATAAAAATATTAATGCATAGTTTAGTGCATCAATTAGAAAATAATTTTAACAAAAAGGTGTGGGTAGGAATATGGCTAGATAGAAGAAGCACGCACGGTGCTTCTAATATTCTTTTAAAGTTTAGAAAATTTTACGGTTGTTTCTTCTCCCCATTTAGCGCACATTTTTAATTTAATATAACAATACTTATCAGGAAAGTGGAAGTGGGGGTAACACCTTCCGCCAGTAAATAGGATTGCTTTCTATTGGCTAAGCTGGAATTGGTACTAAACTCAACACTGGAATTTAGTACTAAAACATTTATGATTACACGAGGATAGCACTAAAATTTAGTACTAGGTTTTAGTAACTTGTACAAGTGACAAGTGACAAGACCAGCAGTGTAGCGTAAAGCATACACCGGCCGACTGGAAAGCGGTAGACTGCGGTTCGAATTCTAGTCGAGTCGGATACACTGCTGTGGACCATGGGGAAGGCAACGGGAAACCACCCCATGAGTTATACTCCCATGAAAATTCATCTTGGCTTCAGCCAAGCTGGGTCATGACGCTTCTGACAAGAAGCAAACGACCAAGAAAAAGACAAGTGACTATCTTCGTGTAAATACCGCTTTACGCAATATTATTGCAATAAATGCATCTTTCAAAAAAAAAAAAAAAATTAAAATTCCTAATTTGCGGGCGTAGCCTAAGTAGCTGATGTGCATTATAGACGTTAATTTAAATACGTATTCCAGCTTAAACTTATTTTCTTCTATATTTAAAGTTTTAATTTTAATTTAAAAAATTTTTTTTAAAGATACGCTTGCATTAACAAACAGAAAACAAATAAAAATGCACTGAAAAGTAAAAAATAATAAGTCATCAGAAATACACTACTATGCTAAATTTCAGAGCTATTACTCATCTGGAAGTGATTAACAAATCGATTACAAAACAAACAAAAGCGTTAAAAAATTAATATTTAAGGAATAAATTCGTAAAAAATTGTCAGCAGTAATTTTATATATATATCATAAAATTACTTTATTTTTAAAAATCAACACGAACTTGTAAAATTAAATGAAATTATTTACGGTCGAATCTTATAAGTCTTGGCTATTTATCTAAGTAACATTTTTATGATAGTTGAAGAGAAAACTAATGAGTTTTCATGATATCCAACAAGACCTATCCTTCCAATTTAAAAGGTTTTTTTAAGAAATACCGGAAATAGAATGAAAATAATTGTACTCACTTTGCTTATTTAAATTGTGTTTATAAATCAACGTATTCGAGTTTTTTTATGCATATGCTCTAAAATAAAACAAAATTGTGTGGAACCTGATTTACATATACTGTATATGAACCATGTTTGAATCATTTTCGTGAATGAGGAATTCTAACTGAACTTTCTCATGCGAGATGTACGTTTAAAATTAATTAATTAAATTTAAGATTTCTCAGCACATCTCTGCAAATTATATGATAATTAAATTTCTATTTTAAAGAATTTAAAACCAAATTGACGCAAATTGAATTTTATCAAAGTTGGAAAGTGAATCTCATTATTAAGACCATATCGTTCATATAATTTAGATAACACATAAAGTTTGAAACATTTTCTTTGTTTCTTTGAAATAGTAGCAGACATTTATTAAAAGTTTGTGAATTAACTTGCAAATGATCTTTTCTAAAATATGCATTATAATTAAATCTTATTATAAAAGTGCTAAATACGACCAAAAAGTTTTTAAACGGCATTAGTAAATTTTCATCAATTTTTTATAAGTATAAAAACTGACTTTGAAAAACTTTTAAGGAATAAATCTTCTTTTAGCCAGGGAAGTTGATTTTTTTCATCGGAGTGCTGTAAGTTTTCTTAACCATGGTCGAAAGTTATTTTTGGCCTTCCAATATATGGATACTTTGCTCTTTAGATTCATATTTAAAATTTAACCGAATTGTCCGCAACTGAATATATTTTAAATTTATTCAAATTACAATTTTTTAGAAAAATTGCAAGACTAAATTTTGAATTTATAGATGTGGGTATAGTAAAAACAATTGAACATCATAATTCAGAGATGACACAAACTCTATTTTTTTATGGAAATGATGTACCGAAAATAATATTTTGCAATTCGTACTTTTTCTTTTTAGTGTTATATAAACATTCACAACATTAAATTAAAGTATGCCTTGAAACATGGAATATTACGCTCATTTCTTTTAATGTAAGATAACACATCATTTGCCAGATGTACAAGGTGTATCAAGAATGCGTAATCCTCTTGTTGAATTGTAAACAGTTACTTATTTGTGGTTATCATAAAGTCACGATAAAATTTTATACCATTTTATAAAGTTGTTACGGTTTTACTTCCTCTCTCAAATACAAATCGAACTACCGGTTGTATTTATCAAAATCAGTGAAGGGTGTTTTGATGTCATATTTAGTAATTGGAAGTATTGCTTTTACATACATTAAATCTAATTTATTTTGTATATAATTTAAAATAGTAATGTTGACTTTTGATGTTCATTTTCTAAAAAGCTTCTTCGGTTTTAATGCTTTATTTAAATTTTTAAAAAATGCTTAGTTCAAAGCCTATTAGTATTTTAATATAGTTTTTACTACAGTTAGTACTGTGGTAACCGGTGTAAATTTATTTTGAATTAACAACTACTCAAGTTAAAAAAGTTTATTCTAAAGGTAAGGTCAGACGCAGTTACTTTTGCTGCGCAGTTTTTATACTGCGGCTGCATAAGCTGGCTGTCAGGTTCACACACAGACCGAAAGTAGCCTGCAACATGCAGTTTTCTGGGTTGCGGCTGCTTAAAAAGTTGCATGCTGCACAAAAGTAGCAAACCTATTCACACCTTTGCTGCTTTTACTTCAGCTTACAACCGACACCTTTGCAGTTTTTACTTCAGCTGCAACCGCCAACGTACTTTGTAGCAATTATTTGTGTAGTGTTGTGTTTGGAACACAATCCTTGGAACACTTCCAGATTTATCTACTTTTATTTTTGACCGTTCTTTGAAATGTTGAGCTCTAAGAGTGTGATTTTTTTTTAATTTCCTCGCCTGAACTATTCATTGCAGATGCAATTTATGCAAGGCAATTCTGCCGTTTTATTTGGTTGTGGTAATCTGGGCTTGCATCCTTCCAAGACAATTTTGGTCCTCCACCATTTCAATCAGTTTTAAAATGTCTTTACGTTTCCACATATAGGGTGGCATTATATTAAAAATCGAAATTGAAAAAATAACTATATTATGCGTCAACACACAAACTGCACTTGCAACCGCTGCAAAAGTTTCACTTAGATGAATAGTTTTTACTACAACTGCAACGCAGAAAATTGTGACTTACATTACCCTACTTTTAAACAGCGTGTGCATTAAAAATATTGCAAGCAGCATTACTGCATGCGCTATTTTGTGAGTTGCAGCACTGTTCACACGACGTGCAACTTAAGTGCTGCAGTTTTTTAATTGGCAGCGCAAGATAAGTAACTACGTCCGACCGTACCTCAATGATGTATTTACAATATGTGTTATTAATAACTAATGATAACAATATACTTTATGCATACATGGCCGTGTGCCAACATTACCACATTCTTACCCTTATTTACAAAGTTTAAGATTTTTACAAAGAATTTATTTACACTTCCTTCTTTACAAAACCTACTCATATAATTACATTTTCTTAGTTGAACGTTAATTATACCTTTATTTTAAATTAATTATTATTAATTATTTACTTTATTACCTTAATTATACCTATAGGTTGTTCATCCTGAAATAATTTCTTCATTGCTAATTTCTATGATTTTATTTTCATTGTCATTCTCAGCAACAACGTATTAACATGTATGTATATACTATCAGGTAGATCAGGAGAAGGATCGAAAGGAAATCTCAAATTCCTATTAGTTTTAAATTGATTTGAATGCCTAGTGACAATTTTCCCTTCGGCTGATTTAACTCATGCATTACTGAACCTCTTTTATTAACAATTGTGCCTCTAGACCACACAGGATTATTTGTTACTAAAAAATCTTTATAATCTACCTTTTTATCAATAGGGTTCCCACCGTAATTATAAACTTGAGTTTCTATTTTTTCTTCAATAGTTCTATCAAGGTTTGGAAAGATTAAATTTAATCTTGTTTTAAGTTTACACTCAAACATTAATTCAGTAGGGCTCATACCTGTCGTTGAATAAGCTGTATTACGGTAATCACAAAAAAATTGCTGTACTGCTATATTAGATTCCCGATTTTCTCTATGCATCTTTTGCAAAAATTTTTTACCGAGTTTTCCGCTGCGCCATTGCTAGACGGATGGTACAGCGAAGAAAAAGTTGCCTTATACCATTTATGTATACGTAAATAATTTTTAAATTTTTTCTACGAAAATGGCGGAACATTATCGGAAACTATGGTATCTGATAAGCCAGAATGAGCAAAAATGATTTGTAATCTGTGTATTACTATGAGCTGTTGTGACTTTCATTTCACATACTTCTAACCATTTTGTGAGCGAATCTTTCATAACCAATTACTTTATATTGAATATTGGACCTAAAAAAATCTACACGTAGTCTAGACTAAGGTTCTTTGTGTTTGAGGCTAAGGACTTAAAATTGTTAATATTTGGCCAATAAATATAACTTCTAGCTAAAGATTTGCACTTATTGATTCTCAAATGACTTAAATAATTTCATGACTTAAATGATTTTGGTGTCCCGATGTCCCCATTAGATTAAACCTCTTTTTAAATGTAATTGCTCAAATTAGTTTTGATAAATTTTTAACTCTTGAGGAACATCATCTTTTTTTGGCTACCCGTGTAAGATATAAAAATATAACTTATTCAAAATTTTATCACCTTTCATTCTATTTATAATTGTTTTATAAATTATTGGTAATTTTTCTTGCTAATAATTTATGTGACTAATGTTGTTTTCTTCAATTTTGCCAACACTTTTACGGGGCAAACGAGAAAGACCGTCTGCATTGCAATTTTTATCAAAATTGACAAAAATTTAATTTTGTACTGCATCTTTGCAATCTACTAGCCGCAGAAATTGGTGTACCTTTCTTATCCTCAAATATTCTAACCAAAGGTTTATGATCGGTTATTAGTAAAAAAAATCTATTAACTAAAAAGGAACTAAAAATATACTGATGAAACTTTTTAACGCCATAAATTATAGCTAAAGCTTTTTGTTTATCTGGCTGTAATTTTCCTCTGAAGCTAAAAGTGTACGTGATGCGTAAGCTATAGGTTGCGAGTCTCCGTTTGGAAATTCGTGGGACAAAATTGCTCCTATGCCGTACGAGCTTTGCATCAGTTGCTAAGATTAACGATTATAACGGACCAAAACATTTGAAGAAGTTAATTCTTTTTTTATTAGTTCCATTGCTAACTGTTGCTCTTTTTCCCACCTAAGTTTAACGTTCTTTATTAATAATTTATATAATGGATGCAATTTCAATGAAATATTCTTTATGAATTTAGCATAGTAATTAATATCATCTACACATATTGAAACTCCCTCTAAATCCACGAAAATACTTTCCATTTTTTCTTCTGAAAGATAACAAGACTATGGACAAACCGTAAAAATAATCTGTTATAGCGAAACAAACCCTTATGAGTATTAATTGTTACTAATTCTTTGAACTTTTCATCCAGCTCAAATTGCACGTAAGCTTGTGATAAATCAATTTTTGTGAAACATTTGTAATTGCTCAAGTAACCTTCATATTTTGTTAATGGATACTTGTCTAAATGCAACTTGGGATTTAGAGTAATTTCAAAATCACCGCATATTCTAACTTACCCATTCTTTTTCATTACGGAAACAATGGGAGTAGCTAACTCAAAAAGATTTACAGGTGTTATAATATTTTCCTGAGTCAGTTTAGTTAACTCATCTGTTATATTTTACCCAACAGGCGCGTATGGAATTCGAACCTGCGATTACTTATTCGTAGTTCCTTAAGTCCTCCTAATCGCCACTCTGCTGGCAAACTAACCTATAATCAGTTTATATCTCATCAGTTATGTATGTATAACAAATTATTTATAATAATTCAAAAAGAAACTTTATATTAACTATCAAAATTAATATTAAATCAAAATTTAATAGCTGAAATAAAAACTCTTTTTTGTAAGTTTTCAGCTATGGTTGGTTCTTTTCGTCAAATATTTTTTATTATTAACCTATTAAATTTTTAATTTAATTCCATAAAAAACTTGGTTTAGTATTTTAGTTCAACGACAAGTTTCAATTTCTGAAACATAATTTTGTCTAATATTTCCAATTTAACGATGAAACGGATCTGCATTTCCCTATTACGTTTCTTCTCTTTCGATTTATTCCATTTCCTTTTAGATTTAAAAAGTTGTCACTTTTTACTTTGTAATAACAAAATGTATCTCAACTTGCAGGTAAAATTCGAAAATTTTAACTTTGTTTAAGCTTCTTTGTAGACTATAAATTTTGTAATATATTACGTGTATTATTAAATATATATTAGGTATCTATAGGTAATTTTCATCCTGTGGTTTAAAAATTTCATTTATCTGAATTTCCATAACATACAAAATTTAATATCGTAGTAGACAGATTACCCTAAAAGTTAATACTGAACTATCTGATAATATTATTATAATACTGAACATTATAAAGGAGATTCAAATTTAAATTGATTCGCAATTTCCTAATTTTAATATTATTTTTTGAACTTTTGGGATCTGTTCTGTTTAATCAAGTAGTGGCAGCTAGTATTGAGCATATTAATTTATTGTTTTACATGTGAGGTAGCCTAAAACTTGAGATGGTTCTGTTTTATTAAGTAGGAATGGTGTGCATCATGACGATGGATCTCATCCCAATTTTTTAAATTAATATTGCACAGCATAATTCAAAAATTATATTCATACAATTTAAAAATTATTATTTAATAGATGGCAGCGCCAAAATTTGAATTGAAAAATTTTCCAAAATTATTTAAAAAATTTTTGTTTTAATTTATTTTTCTAATTTCTCCAAATTAAAATTTTGGCGCGGCTATCTATTATTTCATCAGAGATGAAACTATTTTTAAAAAAGTGGTATCCTATTTACAAGGCGTTTTTAAATTTTTCGCATACACATTTACCATGTGACATTTATAAGGTTAGGGTCATTCAAGCTTCGGAGTCGATTTCAAAACGTGGTAAATAGATTTTATATTTTCTTTATCAATCTGGGTCCTGAGGAGTTCAATTTCACTTTGTGCATAAGAACGAAACCTAGGTCATCCAGTAAGTTGTAGAAATTATAACTTTTGTTTGCTATTTTTCGCATTCGATGATGTAGCTGAATGCGACTCTGCTTTTTTGAATGTTTGCGTTGGTAATGTGTTGTGAAAAAGGTATCTACTTGTTAGATTTTCATTGGCCTATCACCTCAACTATATTTTCTTTTAAATTATTACTTAAATTGCAAGCTATAGTATTAAAAAAAAATTAAGGATCCCAAACTATTCTTTATGATAATAATAAATCGACCCAGAGAAACCTACGCGACGGTTTTACGTACCCTTCAAAATAGGAATGGATTTAGTCCATGGATTCGAACAGGATACCTTAGCCGTTGATCGCTTTGACTACCAGGCAATATAACCGTTTCGAGTATTTAATTTTTGTTTTATATTTTTTATATTGATTTACCAACAATGCTGGTAGTTTTAAGTATTGAAGATAAAATTATAGAATATAGGATATGGAACGTAGAATACGGACAAATAAATACATAAGATAGTGACAACCGAAGGACTTAATAATTACAGTCATTAAAATTATTAAATTAAAAACACAAATTATGAATTAGTTAAACTATAATTAATAACAACATTTTTAATATTTGGTTATGCGATCAGTTTCTTTTATAAAATGCGTGTGTAAGTTTCTGAATGGAAGCTTGAAAAATAGTGATATAAAGTAATACCAAATGTTTTATTGTATCTCGTGTGAAGCTGACAGTTTGAGTTAAATAAGCTTTATAACAAATTTGCAGTTTTTTATATTTTTGTAAAATTTTTAATGGTTTAAATAAAATTATGCACTAAACATTTTTGTGATATAGCAATATCTAAATACCAATTTATAATTTATTTAAATAGGATTTATTTAAATGTAAATACGTATTTAAAATACCACACTATTTTAGGTGCATTTATTTTAAATAATTTATATTTTATACATTGAACTAACAAATTTAAACCAAATTTTTCATATTAATGCCATTGTTATAATAATTATAATTAATATTATTATTGAATCAAATACATTTACTCAATTAGAATAAAATTTTTTACTTCTACTTAAAAGTGGATTATTATTCCAATATTAGGGCAGGGTACGAGAACTGGGATTTGAAAATCGCCAATTCCCTATAACTCTAAAAAGAACATAATTAGAAATATTATAAACTACGGATGATTCGAAAATTTTCACGTTTAGGCATTAAAGAATCAAAAATTGAAATACGTATCTATGATAGGCTAAATTTGAACCTCAAGCCCCGCCCATTTTAAATTTTTTGTAGCAATTTTACTTACAATCACGTATTTTATCACAATTTTGATGCAGCCGTCACATACATATGTGTACCGTTATTTGAATAAACCATGAAATTGCGTCAATTTAAGAAGTATTTTAAAGAAAATAATTTTTTAGAAAGAATTCGATTTTTGGCACATTGCGCTGTCAAAACCTACTTTCCGCACCCTGCGCGACCCTCTGGGTAGCTTCGGGCGCTACAAGCGGTTTTGACACGCCCTTTACTTACTAAAAACATCCCCCAAGTACCTTCAACTCAAAAAGTATGGAAGTTGACGCGACGGATCTCGGGGAGCGACTGGTATATCCCCACCACTAGTCAGAGTCAACCCAGGCATAGCACACGTCCCGTCAACAGAATAAAAATTTTATCTAACTAATTCTAAACAAACTCTTGTAAAATCATTACAGGTAAAGAACCCCAGTTAACGTACTCTAACCCAATATTATATATTACCTATATATAATAGAAACTAATTGTTTATGCACTAGTTTTTTATTTAACGATGTTGCTAAAGACGACCCTCTCAGTTAGATGTTTTTTTCGCAATTTGACAAAACATATCTACGTGTTAGATTATGATGACCTATCACCTCCACTATAATTGTTTTTAGAAAAATTTATAATTAACATAGAACAAAATTACGCCCTCTTGCCAATAGCTGCACGTACATGAAAATTCCAAATAGCTACTCTATCTTGAATTATATTATTTTAAGACTGGGAAAAATCTTGTCAAGTCACTTTAAAATAACTAGATTGGGCGGATTTAAATAATTCATATTAAATTGTCAAAATATACCTCATTATTTCCTAAAATATAATTTATCCACGGTATTATGTTGTCCTCTATTTTGGAGTTTTTAGTTATTTTCGGGAAGAGTTCTATAAATTAACATTTTCATAATTGCCTCCAAATAGAACTGTCTATAATAAAATAACGTCTGAACGCAGGGAAGAGGGCTCGACGTTTTGTCATATTTCTGCGTTTTTGATACAAACGATGAAACTCAAGTTAGCGAGTTAAAAAATCATAGAAGTGTTGCTAAAATTTTATTAATTATTCGAATAAGTTAAAAAAAGAGATCACCAAAAGTAAACTGAGGTTTGCTCTTTCTCCTCAAATATTGCTTTCGTCTCTCATTGGGTGTCTGATGCTCGGTTTCACAAACATTTAAACTGCGATTATATTATTTAGGCCTAAGATATTTATGTTTTAGACCAGCAGTGTAGCGCAAAAGCATACACCGGCCGACTTTAAAGCGGTAGACCATGGTTCGATTCCTAGTCGAGTCGGTTACACTGCTGTGATCAAAGGTCCGATATCAATCTTTGGACAGTGGGGAAGGCAACGGGAAACCACCCCATTAATTATATTCCCTAGTAAAGTCAGCTTGGCTTCGGCTAAGCTGATCGCCTACGCACAATGAAGTGTATGGCACTTGAAGAAGAAGAAGAAGATATTTAAGCCTAAATTTAAGCCAAAATCGCATTTTAAATGTTTGTGAAACCGGGCATGAAAGATGGATGTATATGTCTCGTTGACAAATTTAAGGTTATACCCAAAGTTGTTTTAAAAAAAATTTTTAAATTATACTTTCAAAACCGTTAAATTATACGTAAATTTTTATCCATAGTACCCGATATCTGCAATGATGCAAAACATTTTATTACATGGTCCAATTGTAGTGGTTGAAGCACGGAACATACATTTTCGAATGTATCGCCTCAGATTTGCACGAAAGCTCTTAAGGGAACAATGCAATTTGGATGTGCTTAACCGGCTACCACTTACTTGAGATCCGTTAACAGCAACTAATAAGTATGCAACTAAAGAAATAAATTTAAAAAAAAACAATTTAGCAAATAAGTTTTAAATATACCACTACCTGGCACAGTTTAAGGGCTAGCAAACAAACGCAACGCGTTTGCGTTAGCAGTGCTAGCAAACAATGTCACAAATGAGTTTTATGAAAGTAAAGAAGAGGCTGATGTAGCTAATGACAAGTGTAATGCACCCATTAATTAAAATTTTTAAATTCTTATTAATAAAACGATATTTTTAATTTTTTTTTGTGTTTTATTCTAAGAAGCCCTGTTTGAAAATTTTTATTTTATCATAAAGAAATTACTTCAAGGCTTTTAAATTAGAAAATCAAAAGAATTAATTTTTACCAATTCTTCGAGTTAAATACCCTTGTGCGTTATACAAGGCGATTTGTATTTTTCGGTTTTAATTACCCACCTTCAAAGCTGGACTGATGCTCCCTTGGATTAATTGTAAATTAATGATGGGAAGTTAAAATTAATATTAGAGTTACAATTTTTTTGTTATAAATTTCATGTTTGTTTTTAGCTTCAAAGATATGGTAGTTCTGATTATTACAACACGAAACGGTTTTTACCTGAATTTATTTACACGCGATTAAATACAATAAATTTTGTAAGGATTTAACTTACAGTGCAGCTGAAGTATCGATTACTTCACCTACTGCATACACATATAACTATTAATAGGATTACGTACATTAAGCAACTGTTACATTGATCATTTTGCGCACATACAATGACAATAAGAAACCAAGTTTGAACAAATTTTCACTTCTTTGACTAATTTGTGCTGACGGTTAATTGCTATAGCAATTTAAATAGCAGGTAAAGGAATGTGATTACTTATACGAATGTTTTTGGAGCACTCGTTTAATACATTTAAGACAATAATTACTACGAATACGATCACGTGTAGAATACTACAATTTTTCTACGTAAAATTACAATTCTGATGTTTTTGCACTTTAAATTGCAAGAAATTTAAATTTTTAATTAGACAGTTCAAAATAATTGTTACATATTTATAGTGATTTATAACTTGTGCAATTTTTAGGCTTTCAATGTTTATTATTCAGTACTATTGAATTATGAATTATTATTCCACACTATGATTAATATCTATCATTTAATAAAAACGCCAATGCAATGAACGTATTATTCAATATATTGTGGAAATATTCTTTTAATCAAACTATTTTTAAGTAATTTGATAAACTGTCGTAATTGCAATGCAACTTACTGTATGAAAACGTAAATATTGAAAGTAACTCTTTAAATAAAAAATGAATAATCAATACATCTCTCGTAATAATAAATTGATTCCAATAGAAATATATAATTTACAAACATTAAAAATGTTACTGAAGTAAAACAAACAATTTAAAGAAAAATCATATATTGCGTGCTATGCAAACTGTGTTATATGTATAATTAAAGCAAACAAACGCAACGGACCGTATGTTGACCATCATGCCTTCCTTATAATATACAGAATTTTTACTTCAAAAGTTTTTATTCCAAATATTTCTTAAAGGAAACATTTAAAATATAATGAGTAACTTTTTTGTCAAGAAAAAATATATAATTTTTAAATTTTATTTTATTGCAACTTCTCTTGCCAAATAATAAATAAAAAAATAAATAACGTAATTTTAGTAAATATATCGCGTAATACAGAAAATATTCAGAATAAAAAATAATTTGAGAGCTAATTCTAAAAAACATGTAATTTTGTATTCGAGAAAAAACCCTAATAGCATTGTACGGTTGTTACAAGGTTGTAACAAGGTTGTCAAGCATGTGACAATATTGTGACAATATTATAAAAATCGTGTCAAAACCTTACGTGCTATCTGGAAATTAACCGGTTTTATAAGTTTTTAACTTATAACATTTGCTTTTTATATTAGTAAGGGTGGGTGCTATTTAAAATTTTAAAGGTGTGGGGTGAGTGGCTATCGCTTATAAATTAACTAATATAAATTGATGAAATGTAGGAAAACTCAAAAAATGTTACTCATCTGGTTTGGGGGGTTTACAGATGTAAGTGAGTAAAAAAACAAGTTGGACACCTAAGAAAATTTCAGTAAATCGGTTGTATTTTAATTATTTTTGCAAAAAATGAATTAATTTCAATGGTAGTTGATAAAATATTTCATATACTTGGCCTGTACATAAATTTTTTTCGCTAAAATTTAATACAAAATGAGATTGCTTACCGGAATTGATTTTACAGACTGTTTACTAGCAAAAAAAAACAAGTTGGACCAATATTTTGAATTTTATGCTTTTAAAGAATATAATTTAGTACTTTTTTGGGTAACCTTTTTATTTTAACACACACTGTAAACGTTTTGGCATATTAAAAATAATTTTGGGCAAATAATCAGCCTTTATAAGTTCCCATTCGTCTTCTAAACGTTGTTTTAAGTGTTACTTGTTGTTTATGGGGGTTTGCCGAATTTTACGGCCCAATTCATCGCACAAATTTTTGATAGGGTTCAAATCTAGAGATTGGGGAGAAATATGCAACACTTTGGGATACTTATACAACAAATATTTTTGTACAAAACGGGCGCAATGTTTTGGATCATTGTCTTGATAAAATTCAAAAGTGTTTTTAATGCCCATTTACACAGCACTGTGTAATAAATTGTTATTTTAAATGTTGATATATTTATACTGGCTTATAATACCCTAAATAAAAACCAATTTCCCCACCCCCGGAGTCGAAATATACCTCAAATAATTTTTTCCAAATTATAACTGGACCATCAGAATTATAAATGTTATAATTACTCTCATCGGCAAATATAACATCTTTCCACCGCTTTTCAGCTTTAGTTTTATAGTAAATTTTTAGCAAATTTAATCTTTAGCAAATTTAATATGTTTGCTTCTATTCTTGAGATTAATAAATGGTTTTATTCTGGAAATTCTACCATGTTAGCCTTGTTTTTTGAGTATATTCCAAATTGCTTGAGCAGTCACTGTTCGTCCAAAATCTTAAAAACCTCGTCCGCCAATCTAGGGGCAATAAGTCGAAGGATTTTCTTAATTTTACAATCAATTGCTGATCGTTCTCTCGGATTTAATTTCCTATGACGGCCATTATTAGGCTTAAAATCAATCCGATCTTCAAATTTAAAGCGGGGTTTTATATTACAAACGGTACTTTTGGTCACATTTAGTAAATTAGGGATGTCGTGATAGTATTTACCTTTCTCCCAGTCAATCAATTTTTACTAATAGTTACGATCAAACTGCAGTTTTATAAAATTAATGTTTCAAAATAACATTATAAAATGCTGATTATAAAAAAGTGCAAATACACGGCGTCACAAATGCGCCTACAAAAGAAAAATTGCTTGATGTCCAACTTGTTTTTTTGCTAGTAAACACTTTGTGTAAACAATTCCTGAAAAAATGCCGCTTTGTATGCAATTTTATTGAAAACAATTTATGTATCGGTCAAGTACATTAAATACTTTACCAACTAACATTGAAATTCATTTTCTGGAGAAATAATTGAAAAGCAAATGATTTACTGAAATTTTCGTAGGTGTCCAACTTGTTTCTTTACTCACTGTATTTATACAACATAGTCATTAGTCATTAGTATAGTCATAGTAATATTACGCATTGCATTATTATGATAAGAACTTTAGTTTATAAGTGGTGTTGGTAGGCATTGGATCATTGTAATATAAGTTCAAGTGTTAATAAATAAATTGATTATAAACAATTTGGATAATAATTAATGTAAATAAGTGTTAGCGTATAGGAACTGGGATTTCACCTATAACCAATGCATTGGTTTTTAAATGTAACAGAGAGGTAAATATTTTCAAATGCTTTTAGCCGTATGTATGTATAATGAATTTTATTAAACACCGTAGTGGGTTAATTACAGTATAAATATGTATCTAAATAGCGTAAAACTAATTTTTAAAAAAATTTAAACATTTAAAATTTTATATATTAAAAATTTTTAAAATCCACATTTTTCTATTACATACAAACCAAATTTGGTTATACATTGACTATGCTAAAGTATTAATAAAAATTAATTTAAGCAAACGATTTAACCATATATTTCATAATATCTGCTTTAGTTATTCTCAAATTTATAATACTTTTTGTTAACTTTTGGTATTATAACGTAATCTCAGTTTTAATATACATGATAAAATTAGTTATATATATAAACTATGAATAACCTGATCAATTTGTGTAACGTAATTATAACGTTGTAAAAATGCTTTGCACCCAAAATAACATACAACGTTAATATGACGTTGATACGTGATAATGAACTGAGATTTTTAAATAACGTAATTTTAGCGTTATAAGCACCATTGCGTATAACGTAAAAACAACGTTAGACTACGATATAGGAGTTTCCGCAAACCTTACAGAAAAAAATGGCTGCGATACGAAAAGAAAAAACAATAAAATTTAAATAATAATAATTTTAAATTATCAACACGTTACGCTGATAGCATCAAATTTTTTTTTAATTACATGAGTTACATGCAGTCTTTAGTTTTGGAAATGTTCTGAAATCTAGGCTTTGTACGAGAAAATACATAAACAAAAATGTTATACTTTTGTTTAAAAACTTTTCTTTGCACAAAATGTAAAATATTTAATTTGATGCCCACAATGATAAAGGGTTAGAAGAAACATTAAAATTACTTTACTTTATAAACAATTTATAAGCAAGAGTTTTTATTAGCCCTTGTTTTTGTAAGATGCAAGCTTAAAGGTTAAAAATACAACTCGACAGATTCACAAAAGTATCAAAAAATTTAAATGTCAAAAATTTGAAATTCAACCGTCCCAATTCAAATACAAAACTGGGGCAACACAGGTGTGCTTTTGACAATAAAATGCTAAACAGGATACGAACGTAATAATGTACTGTGAGCTTACCGCAATGTACTGAACCACAGCAGTGACTTGGTGTGATCGCTTCAGAGCAATAATTCGAGATTCACATCATAGAAATTAACGAATTTATTAGCTGAGCCGTCCGGTAAACAAAAAATTTCTTTAAAGAACTTGTCTTGCCAATTGAATTGATAAGAAAATAATTAAAAAAATAAAATAAAATCTTCAAATAATGTCAACTTCAAAAATACTCGTTTTATATCACATATTTATTTATATTAAAATTAAATTCTAATTTTTGTAAATTTAACTAACAAATGTAAAAAACAATGATGAACTTTATTTTTATGAAATGAAACATCTCTTAAAATTGTGTAGTAATATAAAATAATTTTAATGATAACTTGAACGGGGCCTAATAATATTACATAGAATCTCGATTTACGACTTAATTAATCTCTGCAGAATGAAAATCCCAACTATTCAGATTGACAAATAAAACAGAATAAAAATTTTAATGTGTTAATTTTGTATTACAACAATCGATTTTTAATAACTACAACAATGATGGTATAAAAACAATAATTCACTTGACAATAATGACCAACTCTTGTAACACAATGGATGAAATAGTAATTAATTACGCAAACGTTAAGTGAGCACAAAAACTTTCCGAACTTTACCCCGATTTACCACTAGACTTGATGAGTTGGAAATAATTAACTAATATCTCATGTCAATTTTTTATAACAATAAATAATTTTTAATGAAATTATTTTAATATATTAAAAATGATTTGCGTGAAATTTTAGTAACAACGTTTTCAAGTTTTTATTGAACTTACAAAACTTCAATATCAATTTATTTATTTTATATAAAATTAATTTCGTTTGCATATGACTAACGTCATCAAAATTTTGATTTCTTATTCGTTTAGTTTATTGGGACATAAATTTTATAGTGACATGCATGTCAAGTCAAACATCTTATGTTATTCTCTTATAAATGTATTTGTAGAGAAAATAAATCAGATCATAAAAACAAATACGTTTTGTAAATTTTATTTCTAAAAGTAAATCAAAGTTTATTACAAATTAGCCCTTAACATTTATTTATTGTAGATTGTTTTTATATACCTACAATTTCTTTCTTAAGAGCAATGTTCAGTGCTATGCTTAATATAATTATAATAATTTAAATACCAAGATTTCAGGTTTTATTAAATAGAAATTAATATTGCTCTTCTTGCTTGCATAAATAAATATTTCAATGTTTAAAAAACTATTATTAAATTTTTTGTAACGTTTTGGAAATAAATGACAGAAAATATGAATTCATCAATATTGGAATTTTTTCACAATTGCTTTTTTTACAAAGATTATTGCTGGACACTTGAACAAAAGGCCAATTTGTAGTGGTAATTTATAGTTGAGCTTCTGATGTACGAATCGAGGGTAGAACATTTTAGTTTATAATGCAATATTCCTAATGAATAGGTTTTGTACCTGTATGAGCTCCAAGCATACATCTCTCGTTGATGGTTTGATTGGTGTTTTTTTATATAGTCAAGTTCAGCACTCGTGCCTCAAAGCAGTTTTCCTATTTATTAATTTTTAATACTGCAGTTTCAATCAAACATGACTACCAATTAGTTTTTTCTCAATATGTATTGCCCAATTAAGTTTGGTATTCAAATTAACGTCAAAATATTTTATTTTTAAGGTTCTAAAGGATTAGTTCGTTGTTATCGAAGGTTTGGGTGGTTAATCAATTTTTCTCAAGCTAAATATTTTAGCTATGCGTTTCAAATTATCGATTTTTATGATTTAATCAGTAAATAAATTTATTAAAGAGATAATAACTGCTTACAAGTAGCAACGTAGCACATTGCAAATTCAGATGACGGTCATAAGGGAAGAAAGCTTAGATAGGAGTGAAGGAGCAGTGCATGAAGAACTGTTGTACCGAGAAACCTTCATGGAAGTTTTGTAATATAAAACATTTTTAAAATCTGAACATTTAAAGTGGTACCACCTCGAACAAATATCACATCTGACATTTTTGTCCCCGTCACTTTAACTGCGAAACTATTTTTTATTGCATTTGTCATATTAGAGACTGCTAGGACTTTCTCAAATAGTCTGCAAAAATTAGTTTTCGTAAATGATCTATTTATGTTTTTGGGTTTACTTTGCCAATTTATTTTCCACTTTTGTTTTAAAGGTCTAAATACATTCACGTGTTTCATAAAATAGCATATAAAATTGTTCCATTGTATTTTTACAAAATTCGCTCAAAGGTATAGTCTTGTAGTCTTTGCCCGTCAATAAAAAGAATAACGTGATTTTTTTATTAAATTTTTAATCAACCAATTGTTAAAATCATTTGCTATGTACTCATAGAACACGTTTCCTTTTATCCATCCAGGATGGGGAACACCCATGACTCGAACATACTCTCTACCAAGGCCTTCCGTGATCTTACAGCCAAGGACGAATATAATTTACCATTGGCAGTTTTCTTCCTTATTGCCCATTTTAATTGTATATAAATTTCACCATCCGCGTGGAGCTAAAATTTTTTCTGTGTTCAGGTATAAGGAAAATCCAAATTCATCACTAGTTAGGACTCTCATCAAATTTAACTATTAAATTATTTTCTTCTAAATATTTTGGTAAATCTTACATTTTCTTCTGTGACGACTGCTAGCGCCGTATTACTGCTTTTAGCCCGGCGAATAGCAATTTCTGGATGCCGCTTTAAAAAGGTTTTATACCATGTTTCCCCAAGCTTTTTGTCTTGAAATATTTTTCCTAGCTTTAATATACTTATTTTACTGTCCTTAACGTTTTTTTGTACTGCTTCTATCAAATTCATTTTTTAATAGAAAATTTATATTTTTCTATAGCTTCATTCATCTTTTATGTCGGAACTCCAAATTCTGTACTGGCTTCGCGAATTCTTTTCCTACTCTTAAGAATTTCTAAAAGAGCGAGGACAGGGTTTCTTTGAAATATTTTAAAAATTGTCGTTTTGATTATTGTTTATTTATGGCTTGTTAATCTTTTAGTATTTGATGTAAAGCATTTAAAATCAAATGAAATTGGAAGCTCCATTCGTTGTAAATAAATTAATAGAGAGTAAACACTTATTAGTTTATTCACAATATTCAAAAGTAACTCTCATTTGAATAACATTAAAATTAATAAAAATAACTCTTCATGTAATAAATTGAAATGTATACCTATGTGAAAATCAACTTAAAGAGAATAGAAAATTATTGCAACTGCCTATTTTGATAGCTGTAAACTAGATAATAGATTATATTGATATTTTAAACAGAGATGTCATAATTAATATTTATAATAATTTATGTACTCGCAATAGTATATAATAAAATATAATAATAAAGCATATTTAGCCTTATAATATCGTAAAACAACAAAATATTTAACAGCATTATTTTTTATTTTTAGCTGTGCTGACTGTGAATACCTTGCAAATTTAATTTTTTTATTATTTTATGGCCAGCACTTTTTTTAATTTAATTGCAGCAATCGCTATACCAATTCATTTTTAAAACACAGTTTGAAGCATTTTAAAATCGTTTGTTGAAGAGTGAAACATTATCTATTCGTTTATACTTTGTTAACTAGACAAAGTCATAATTAAATTTAATTAAATAATGATATTTTAAAACTGTTGTTTTATGGGTTTGCTATTATTTAACTTTTTATCCTTCCTATACTGAGAACCGACACAGGCCGCGAACAGGCCTCTATTTTTGGTAGATTTTAACGGTGACTTCACTATTTGGGATCTACTTGAACTTTTGTATTGGGTAAAAATTCAATTTTTCAAATAATTTCAATTGCTCTGGAAATGCAACAACATAATATGGAAACCGCCATGAGTAGTAAGTAGATTGTAAATCTGATTGTAAGAAAGAATGGCGATAAATCTGTCATTAGTTATGTTGCTTTTCTTGGGTATCAGCCCACAACCATTATATAATCACCTGATAAATTAAACTGTAAATGGGAGAAACATTGGTTTTAGATTACCAAACTGGAATACTTCAGCCAAACATATATAACATTGTAAATTTTGGGCAGATAATGGTTTTAGAACAACAAAGTAAATTTATCAATTTTTTTATATTTCTTAAAGAATAGTTTAAAAAATAATTTTAAAGAAAAGAAATTAGGCTGAAAATGTTCCATCAAGTCATTAAATAAATAAATATCATTGGGGTCCGATTTTAATCGAGAAAATAACTTTTAAATAATTGAAAATGTGCTTGTGACAATCGAATTAGTCCATGTTCTACTCATTCACACCTTCTAATAGATTGAAGAGGAATAACTACTATAATAAAACACTTGAAAGCATAATAGTTAATAATACTCCAATATAATTACCCCCATTGAAGTTAAAAGCAAACTTTATCCGACGCTATGTTAGCATTTCTTTTTGCTTTCAGTATCAAAGTTGTCTCTTGCGCGATTCCAAACCCTGCGATTTCAATAAGTATTGAAAGTGCTTATATTTTTTGTTTCAAACTTAAATTTTTTACAAATTATTATTCTTTGCTTTATAAACATACATAGCAGATCATTTACCTACATAGTATGGTGACAAAATTTTCTGTAAATAAAATTTGATTACAACTTTTTATTTGATTGTGCTATTTGAATATTTTAAACTTCAAAAGTCTTTTCTGCTGATTCGCTGAGTAAATTACAGTGTTTCTTGTTTTGTAATTTGACTTTGTTAAAATAATTAATTTCGTTTCATACTTCGTAATTACATACTAATAATTTTGTTTGCTTAAAACGAAATACTAATCTGTAGCATGTTTTTATGAGTTCCTTAATTCCTGAATAAATCAGTTAGTGAGTCTTTTAACAAAAATCAAAATCTTAATTTGCTGGAATTTATTCACAATTTTCTAGACACTCATTAAAGCTTTTACAAATTTTTTTCTTTTAACCTTGATTTTTCGTCAATCCAGCAAAATTACTCGAATTAGTAGAATCAATTTTTCTGACTGTTACACGTCGTATAGTGTCGATGTCCATTAGTGACCGAAACTTCGAGTTGGCATTTAAGTCCAAATTTCCGCTATAGTTCACTCAGAGATTACTTTTATTGATTAATATTGTTAAAAGCACCGAATTATTATTAACAGTACAGAATAAATTTTATTGCTGTTAATCGTTAATATTAAGTACAAAACTTTGTGTATAACAAAGAGTAGGGTCTCTGAAATTGAAATTGTAACTACCTAAGCCCATTTACGTTCTTTAGAAAGGTGAATTCCTTGATGGACAGTAAAAAGGAAAATGTTTTTAAGTATAAAAGTAAGAAAAAAGCACTTACCAAAACAAACTATCACGTTTTATTAAGTTTTGGCTTTCCAATTTATTGGAAGCATTTTTTGCATTTTTGATTAATATTTAGGTTGCAAAAACATTAGATTATTTGTATTAATATTCAATGATTGGGTCTTCAATTGGTATAGGTTCGAACAGAATTATAAAAATGAGATAGAGGAAATACTTCAGCCAGAAACTATCTAACAGAGACTCTTTGTTTTTTGTCACAGTTCATTTATTATTATATATTACACAATTAATTATTATATTACACAATAGATATATTTCTTCATGATAAATATAATTAATAATTTAAAATTGAAACTTGAAATCATTAAATTCATTTTCGAAACTTATAGCTTCAATAATAGGCAACAAATTACTAACAGTTTTGGTAAATGGTCTATATAAGTAAGACTGTCGATTGCGCTAATAACTTTCTAAAGTGAGTTATAGTATATGTAGTTTGTAATGGTTTGCGCCACTTTCAGCTATTTAGAAAAAAGATATTGATGCGCAGATGGATTAACGATATTTCTCCATTACATTTTAAGCGAATAGTAATAGCTACTTTACCTCGTTACTTTCATATATGTACTTTTTCTATTTTATTTTCTAAACTAAAGTTTGATTTTTTTCAAAGAAATAATAGTCAATCAGAATAACAAAATTTCTCAAAATGCTATTAGGAAAAATATATTTAGTAACTTTATGAATAAATAATTAAAACTAATACTATGCTATATTCTTGTACTTCTTCAAACTAAACGTGTCAATTTTTGAAAATAAATATATAGAAATTCATTTTTACAACAATTCGCATTGCTAAAATACAACATCGGTCGTTTAAATTTATTAGTAAAGAGTTTAGATACTATATTATATAACATCTACTGTATTTTTACACAAATACACAAAAATTATACAAATACCATACTAGGTATTTGTATGTTTTGAAATATATTTTTAAGAATACCTACGAAGTTTTATAAAATTGTTATTCTAAGCTTTACTTACTCTCAGAATCCATAAAAGATAAAACTGTAAAAGAAGTTTTGGAATTTGTTTAGTATTTTGATTTATCTATATACTATTTAACTTTACGAAGTACAGGCTCGGACTGGACGGATAGGCAAAGGAGCAAATGCTCGGTTATCCGATGCTTTTTAAGAGCCAAAGGCCGCGCCGTCCGTATTTTGTCAAACGTGTAATGATATAAAGTATTTTTTAAATTAAAAATTGTGGACATTATATTCTATCTATTTATTGATTTTGAGATTCTTATAAGAAGAATTTTTACATTTAGGGGACGGCTAATAAACCTGAACTTCGATTTTGACCATTTTAATCTTTGAATTTTCCAACAATTACATCTGCCAAAATTGGATTGTTATTAGTACAAAATTCAACACTACAAACGGCCGGTGTGTGAACTAAATTTAGCAACCATGATTTAAAGTTTTATTGTATATGTCGTAATTATTACATAAAGTACAAGATAGGTCAGTACAATAAACAGTCACTGTTCAGTAGGAAAACAAACTGAGATGCTTTTAGACAAAACCAAGATAAATTGCTCAACCTGAACATTCCACTTAAAACAGAAGAACAGATTAATAAAGCAGTAGAAGACTATACAAAAGCTTCAAGAACCGCGGTTTGGACCTTATCCACAACGTGGAATTGATATTCTCAGTCCCAAATTGAGATGAACTCAGATGTGCCACAGGGCAACGTACTGAGTCCAATTTTATACTTACTTTACACCACAGACATACCAACAATTGCAAATAACTCAAGCAAAACAAATCGTGGCGACCCCACTAAACGCTCGTTGGAAAGGTGTCACTTCGAGCGTTACGAGTGATTCGAGTGATTGGAAAGTTGTTTGCGTTTGAGAATGGAGAAAAGTAATAATAAATTGCGCTATATTTTGCTATATTATTATGACAAAGGGAAGAACGCTGCATAAGCTTGTGAAGAAATTTATGCTGTATACGATGGAGGTACTTTATCAAAAGCTGCTGCGCGGAAATGATTTGCTCGCTTTCTGCTGGAAGGGCCTGGAAGAGAATCGTCTACCATGAGCTACTTTCAGTTGGCCTGACGATTGATTCTCAACTCTACTGTCTGTGGACAACCATAGAGAATTGAAAGAAAACGGCTCGAATTGAATAATAGAAAAGATGTTGTCTTTTATCAGGACAATGGCTGACCACACATTGCTTTGATGAACCATCAAAAATTGCGAGAGCTTGGGTGGGAAGTTTTGATGCATCTACCGTATAGTCCAAACATACATAGTACCCTTTGACTATCACTTGTTCTGATCTTTGCAGAACTGCCTCAATGGTATTAAGTTGGTTTCAAAAGAAGCCTGTAAAAAACCACTTTATTCAGTTTTTCAACCAGAAAACACACAAGTTCTTCAGCGATAGCATCATGGCTTTACCTGAAAAATGGCAAAACATTGTCGATAATAATGAAGCATATTTGGTTTAAATAAATTTATTTTCACATTATAAAAAACTAATGAACTGATAAAAACGATGCAAGAAATGAAGGTTCCGAGCAAATTGATAAAATTAACACACATGACCCTCGAAGAAACCACGACTTGTGTCAGAACAATAGACGGCGAAACTAAGAACTTTCAAGTAAATAGTGGAGTAAGACAGGGAGATACGATGTCATCAACGCTATTTAATCTGGTTTTGAAAAAAATAATTAAAAATTCTGAGATTACGGGCATAATAAGTAAAGAGAAGGTACAGGTGATCTCCTACGCTGACGATGAGGTCATAATATCAAGAACTTTAGGAAAATTAATCGTAAGCTTTAAGAACATGAAAGATGCAGCACAAACAATGGGATTATCTATAAATCAAGAAAAACAAAGTATATGAAATGTCTAGCAAAAATACGAGAAAAACAAGTAACTTAAAAATCGACGACGAAATCTATGAAGAAGTAAACAATTATATTTATTTGGGAATACAAATAAGTAATAAAAACGAAAGATAGGAAGAACAGAGAAGAAGAATACAACTAAGTGAAAAAGCATACTATGCAAACAAACACTTTCTGTGCGACAAGTAAATATCAAAAAAGACTAAGATCAAAATTTATAAATCCTTGATAAGATCGATTCTCACATATGCAGCAGAAGCACTGTGCTTCAGCAAAAACGAAAAGGAAGATATGAGAATTTTTTGAAAGAAAAGTATTGCGAAGGATAGTGAGAACAGTTTGAATCAATGAAGAGGAAACTAGACCACTGATGAATCGTTAATTACTACGCGAGACCAACGGCGAAGATATCATACGAACAATTAAATCACTTAGGATAAGGTGGATGGGGCATGTGATGAGAAGCGGGGAAGACACAACTATTAAACGCATAACGGAAGACCGTACCAGGGGAAGACCCAAGGTAAGATGGTGGGATCAGTTCACAAAGGATCTGGAAAATATGAGGGTCGAGAACTGGCAGCAAAGAACTCAGTATAGACAGGCATGGAAAGAAGTGGTAATTGAAACAAGATTAGACGCAAGATTGTAATATGTATTAGAATGTGGAGACTAATCCACTCCAATAAACGAATTTGTCAAGTCTCTCTAGAGACTTGCTAAATTCCGACAAGAATGTTTTGTGTGTATTATTATTATAAAAAAACTGATTGAATTTTACAGTAGCATTTTACTTTAAAAGCAGTTTTTGATTTTAAAATAATTTGCCTTTACTTATTTTAGTGTTTTTATAAATATTTGTATATGTTTAGTAATATACTACCTTTTTGAAAAATCATGTATTCGCTTTAAATTTAGAAATTAGAATTTCGTCGCGAAAATCGTCGTATTAGCGCTTCAGTATTATTTTTGGTTTTCTAAATATTTTAAAAACTAAAGAAGTGCAAACGAAAGTAAATCTTGAACAAACGAAGAGCAAAATATCTTAACTATTTTGGATTCAAAATTCAAGGTTCAAAACTTGCGTATTTTCAGTAACCAACCAGAACTTTTCTAAATTAGCCGAGAACAAAAATGGTACAAACAAAATTAAAAAATGTACAATCATGTACGAATGAATCACAAACGATTAAGATTATTTTCGTTTGGAAATGGGATTGGAGGCTAGCATGTCTTCCTCCCCCAACTAATATTTTAAATAACTTAAAAGCATTAGAGGTATAAATGAAAATAAAGAACGTACAATTTAAACTATTTTAAATCAAGGGTTCTAAATGGAGAGAGGGCTAAATATATGCATCTTAGTGATAATAATAGAAAATTATTATTATTTGCTAATAATGCTATTAATTAGCATTATTAAAGGTTAGTGTCAAAAATATCAAACTTTTTTCATAACATCAACTCTGTTGCCATTGACATCAGAGTACTCTGACACAGAAAATTTTTCAATTCAGCAAGAGTCAAATTCATAATGTAACCAGAGTAACTAGCAGGATCATCCACAGACTTCAATAGTTTTTCCTGCATTTGGAGAACATTTCGATGAAAAAATTTTAATCGGACCCCAGCAGAAGATGCTGCAAGTATATTTAATCAATAATGCAATGAAGGGGTTTGGGGAGTAAAGAACAGATTTAGCATTTTGCATTATTATTTATTATTTAATCAAAATTTTTCTAATATTTTATACTTTCTGTTATAAAAAATTTCTTGAAGACAGGGGCCACTCAAAGAAGTTGCTCGGTAACTAAATTATTGCTAGTCCGGACTTGTCGAAGTGTGACCACAATACAAAAATATCTTTCAATTCAAAACATTTATTATAACAAAAATGATCAAATTCATGTTTTATGTCTATAACACCTAAATAATCTAAAATGGGAAGGCGAAATTGTCTTTTGAAATTGTTGTTACTATACTTTTAAAGTTTTTTTTTTAATAGAAAGAAAATTGACTTTAAAGGAATTTAATACAAAAAGGTTTCAAAGTAGCTGGGGAAGAAAGTATCAAGGTAGGCATTGACTGTTAATAAGATTGCTACTTTTAAAAGAATTTGGAACTATTTGTGACGCTAAGGGTGTATTTTGACGTCAATCTAACAAGAGTCGTCTTATACTGCGATAGTAATTTGAAAATTTGAATTAAATAAGACCCTAGTGCTGTAAATAAATTTAAAATAGTACCATTTCATAGAGGTTTATTAAGCTTATGGGAAGTTCTATCTAATATAAGCATCTGGTTAATTTTAACAATAATTGATCTGTATACTCATATCTATTTTGAAAAAATTTTAAAACGTTTTTGTATTTTAAAATAATGCTACATACCTATCTAAAAATAATATACATTATCTATTTATGCATTAAATTTACCTGCATTGAAAATAAATCAAACTGTTGAATGAATTTTCAATTTTAACCCTTCTATCCAAATGTAAATAGAAAATTGTAATTAACATTGTATCAAATTGATCTTTTAGATTTGATAGTATTTACGGATTTGTATGTAGAACAAATAATTTGCAACCCTGAAATCTGGGATTTTAATGGTTTTGGGTGATTTACACTAGAAGCAATGAATGAGCATTCAGCACTTTGAACGGTTTATCATGATGTTTTCGGTAAGGATATAGTCACGAAAGGATTATGTAATTTAAAGAACACATTAAATGCTATTTATATTTTTCTGTTTTAATTATTTATTTTAGAATTTCATTTTTACAAATAATTACACACAATGTGATCATGCTAATATTTTTTTAACAATACTTGAAACTTTGTTTAGGACCATAATCTTGCGAAAAAGTTTCAATAAGCTCAAACTTGGTACTTGACGAACCCGCTTTAATGGTATCAAATTAGAATTGATTAAAGCGAACATAGGTCGCCGCTACTTAAAATATATCGATCCAAGTTTTTAACGCATCTTTCTCGAATATTTGACGGTATCACTATTAATTTCCTACCTAAACTTGGCCTAAAAGTTAACCTTTTCTTCCAGCTTCTTCAAAATTGCTTTTACTTTTGAAATTATTAACGAATGCAGATGTAGGCCGCTTAATTTTTTGCACTTACAAATTTTTAGTGTAATTTTGTTTTTCGAGATGAACACATTTTCAAAAATTTACGAGCATTAAAACGAATAGAATAAAATGATGAAATAGGGTGATCTATTCACTTTAAGCTTTATTAAAATTTATCAATTGAAACGTAACGGAACATCGTCGTGCATAAACCGAAATTTGCTCTGTCACAGATACGTTTCTAGATTGAGAAACAACTTTAGCAATTAAAAAATAATAAGACAATACGAAATTAACTTTTATTCTTTTTTAAAAATAATTTTTTGCATCCACCTTTATTGTTGGAAATAAAATTATTAATAAAGTACGGGTTGAGCTGAAACCATTTCTTTTCAATCAGGCTTAAATTTTCAACTGATAAGCTGTAGCCTGAACTTCGCCATAAACACAAAATACATTATTTTGTAATAATGATTAATAAGATTTAATTTAAAAAGTTGCTAAGTTGTTTGTTTAACTTAGGTATAAAACTTTTAATAAACTCGATAAAGAATTTGAATATTTAAGTAGATAAATTTGAGTTAATTAAAGAATAATATCAAAAGTTCTTGGTGTTTGATTTTGCTTTAAGCAGTGAAACTTTTACAAATTATGAAAATTTAATTTGAAAATTAAAATGTTATTTTTATTGTTTATTTTGTATAATTTTTATTATAAAACTTCCTGAATTATTAATTTTTTAGTTGGAAGTTAACTCCGCTTTGGACTAAGTGTAATTTATATATTTTCTTTCATGCAAATATATTGGGAAGGTTGGCAGTAGACATAGAGAACAAATACACAATAAATAAACATTTAATAACTAATACTGCAACATAACAAAATAACTATAATAATAAAACACAGACCTCCTTCCAAAGTGAAATTGTCATTACTCACACCTATTCTACTTAATCATTTATTGAACAGTAATATTACAAACATAAATTTTTGCTAAAGGCTTTTACAATAATGGATATTGGGTACAACCCTTTCTACCATATTTAATTAAGTGTGAGTTTGGTTTGAAGAGTGTGAAAGTTTGTTTGTTACAGGAAAAATATTGAAAAACCTGTAATTAGGTTGTTTGTTCAACCTTCAAATCCAGACGTAGATAAACCTGGTCTAAGATCGTGATCTTCAACAGAACCCTCACACGTTGTGTAAATCGTAACCCAACTTCTTTGAATAGACGGAAAACAAACAGTAGTTGAACCATAAAACGAAAACCATTGGCGTCCTGAATACCCAAATCTAGTCACTCTAAACAGATAAGCAAAACACATAAAATATAAGAAGATGGCTTCTGAAACCTAAATTGAACGCAAAATAACCCCACCAGAAAATAAAACACAAGAATTTTAGGTTTGAATATTTTATTAAATATCAACCTCACGGATAATCGAACTACTGCCGAGTTAGTAAAAAACGTCCAATCTTCATCTGCGAGATTGGTTATTAAGTTATTAAAATAGTATCGTTATTGACTTGATTGGGTTGTTATACTTGGCATTGCTCTGATTGCAAGTTTAGTATGAAAGTAAATATGAGAACAACTTGTCTTTAAATAATAATTAAATTATGATTTTAAATTGTTAATCGTTATTATGAATATGCATTATTTATTTGAAAGTGAAAATTCTACAATATTATTATTGATTTTTATTTATCTATGTTTTAATAATCTGCTTTAGCATGTAATTAAAATTCCTCAACCTATCTGCGGCTCGGACTCGGTACTCAGATAAATAAAATTTATAACAACTTGTAGATTCAAGATATTGTAACGCCGACACAAACAACATAAATTTAAATAACCGAAACTCGAGACCTAACCTAAATAATTCCACAACGTTGAATTTAATTAATCCGGCATCCTTCGAGGAAGATGACGCAACGCAGCAACTTTTCAAACCACTATCACCGAAAATGTCCCCCCTGCCATTGTTAAAATTAAAACCACCTCTTGCTTTCTTCTAAATGTGCAACATTTCTGACTATGTGTAATTATTACTTGTATAAAATAGCATATTACAACAAAAAACACATTCATTTGGACAACCACATTAATCAAAAATCAACCTCTGGTACTATCGGTAATTTTGTGAAAATTTACTATTCCGCCCCTAACGTAGCGTACTTTTAAATCGACCCCATTTACCAAACCTCGAGTAATTAAATAACAAACAGCAAAATTTACATATAAATCACAGAAGATAAATTACTAATATTCAATAGCCAACGTTTAAATAATCAGCGATCATACTACGAACCAAGCATAGCTTATAAAAACAATATTCATAAAAAAATTAAAAACCCACTAGAAATAAATAAATTAAGTCAATTCATCAAGTTGAAACATTAAAACCAATAAAACATGAAAACCACCTTCTTCTAACATCAAATTATGAACACAGCAAATTTCGATTTACCCACGCTACTCTTCAGAACAAGATGTCTACCCCTTAACAAAGGATCATCCCTTAGTAATCAAAGTTATTGATTTTCGTTAATATTACACAAAATGTACTTACAGTAAATTTATTCTCACACGTTCAACTGAAATAATAATTATTTCAAAATATTGATAATTGCAAATCTTTGTAGATTGATTTTAAATACTATTAAAACTGCAACGGTAATTATATTATAATAAAAAAGCCATTTGCGTAATAATTCCATCCCAGCGCACCGACATGGCGTAACCTATCTAAGTTTGAAAAATGTGCCACATTTTAATCAACTGGATTTTACTTTCAATTTGAAAAATGGGAAAACTAAAGTTACTAAAATATAATATTACAACCACTGTAATGCGACAGACAATATTGTGTTTGATATTAGTAATGACAATTTAAATGTTTTGCTAGCATTTGGCATTTTGCCCACCAAGTTTTGGTGAATTTAGGTAAAAGTGGATTCACGCCTACTCTTGCCTTGTCTTTTTGGCACTGCAAAGTACTGGAGTTTGGCCCCACACCTCCTTAATCTGGCTGGCATAATTGCCTGGATTCTTGGCTTTGAAATAAAAGAAAGTTGTACGTTGCTGCAGATCGCGCCGAAGTAGGTACCTCTGTGCCGGGGTTACGAGTTTTCTGATTTTACAGGGGGGATCGCGGAGCTGCTAGCGCGTCGCGGTCTTCCTGCAGGATCCCTTAACGAGAAAAATAACGTTTAAGAGCAGTGGTTGTGGTGTGGTCCCATCTCGCCCTTTGAAGGCAAGGACTTGCGGAGATACTCTTGCCTTGCCTTGCTTTCATGGCGTAACGGAGTACCGGGTCTGTGACCCACACTTCCTTCATCTGGCGAGTCGGTTGACCAGGGGCATGGCATTGGAGGTCGGGGGCACTTAACTGCCCCCTATTGGATTTGCTTTCAAGCTAGTAGGGCTGTCGCACAGTTCCATCGCACCGCGCAACCTACGCATCGGTCGGGCTTTATTTAATAACATAAAATAAACGAAAATTTACAAATATACAAGAGAATACAATATTTACAAAATTTACAAATATACATAAAACAACAAAACAAATACGGAAACACGTAGGAGGCGAAGACTTCCAGCTTAGCGGCTGCTCCCGCAGTCTTTCTCTTCCAGGGTCCTGATGTTTGGTTGCTTTTCTCGGCTTCCTCTGGCGGGGTCTGGTGCCACTGGGTGTCGGGAGGGAGATCCGGGCTTGGCTTTTTGAGTGTGTCCGCGCTATGGGCGGACTCGTTGGCGGGGATGACGGGACGTGGCGCTATGGCTGCTGCTGGCTGCTGCTGGCTGCTGTCCGCGGCCTGCAGGATCAGCTTGGGTCTCTTGTAGCGTAGGAGGTCCTCGAGCTGGTAGTTACCTAGCTCGCGGATCTGTGGGTTTTCCGAGAACTCCAAGCTGTCGTAGAATTTTACCGTCATGTTGCGGATAAAATCTACGATGGACTCCGTGGCTGAGTCCTCCTGCAGACTGGAGTTCTTGACGAACCATGAGGCCTTCATGGCTCTGCGGAGGGCGATGTTTTGCGTCGTCTGGAGTTTCGCTATGTGACCCTTGTCAGCGTAACCCCAGGCGACTGCCGCATAGGTCATGATCGGTCGGATGACCGTCTTGTATAAGAGCAGCTGGTTTTCAATGGACAGCTTCCCAAATGGGTTGAGGAACGGGTACAGTTGCGCCATGGCCCCTTGCTTTGGAGTTGACCGCCTTGATGTGGGGGCCCCATCGTAGTCCCCTGTCGAAGATTACCCCCAGGTACTTGGAGGTGTCCGTCCAGGGGATGTCTGCTCCGAAGACTTTCAGGTTTCCCACCGGGAGTCTGCGGGATTTCCAGGTGGTCTTGTTGGGGTTTGGGGTTGCAGCTGTGTGCTCCTGGGATCTGGGATCTGGTGGCCGTACTCTTGCTGGCGTTTAATTAAGCACCTACTCGACAAACAGGTGTCTCAAATATGTACAGATGGCGAAACCTTAACTTGCGACATGTACGTGTTGCACCATCTGTTAGTTATATTAGAACTTATATTTCAACGAAATAAAATAATAATTCTATATGAGAGTGAGTAAATAATTATATGAAGACAGCTAATCGCTCGTACCAAGACTAACAGGTTAGTTTCTCTTGGCCCATCATCTTTTACTCACCAAATATCTACCTACTGGCCTTAGGTAGCATTAGAAATTGCCAAAATGCTTACTTTTGCTTCGAAGTCAAGTATCAAGAAAACGGTATGAAACTGACTTCAAGTTGGAGATATAATACATAGTTTATGGATGTAGAAAATCTTGTGCATATTATAATAGTACATACATTATGTATCTACTATATAATGTAAAATATTGTATATAATATGTATCTACTTTTAAAATGATATGATATTCTGTTAAATATCTTTCTTATTGCAAAAAATATTGTTTGCACAAATTAATAGTGATTATAATCACTATTAAATATATATATATATACCAGGGCCTCTATTGCGTCAGCAATACGTTCTGTTATCTATTATATTATGTTCTATTATATGTTCTGTAAAATCAAATATTATGCTAACAAAAATTTATAATTTAGTAAAATATCAATAAAAACAAACAAACAAACAAAACAATAAAAACAATAAAAACAACAAATCAAGTTATAATTTATTTCAAAACAATAAAAATTTAAAAACGCAAATAACGTTGTTGTTTAAGAAAATTATCCAACGTTGCTGTCTTGCATTTTGTTTATTTTTCAAATTTTCTTTGAACCATTGAAAAACAAGGCAATAACAGTATGAAATAAGTAAATAAAATTATTTCGATATATTGAAATTATTCGTTGAAGTGTAACATAATTTAGTTCAGTAAAATATTATGTATTTGCTGATTAAACGGATTCCATAATATTGAATTAAATAAACGAACATTATATAGGAAATTATTATTCCTAACGATTATTATTTCTTTGTTTAACGTTTTAGCAGTTAAAAATATACCAAAGTTGTAGCTCGGCTCTCGGCTGCAAATATATGCATGCTGTTTTTAACATAGGAATTTAGAATATACCACGATTATATGGGATATTAAATCTGTAATTAAAAATATTTATAACTAGCGTTTATTCTACCTAAAGTTTACATTAAAACTCGAAGAATTATAAAACCTGTCTTAAAAGCTTTACAAACACGATAGTAACTGGTGGTGTAATAAGTGCCTTACTTAATGTTCATTTAAATTGCTTAAAATTGGTTTAAAATGAACTGATTTTAATCGCTACAAAACCTTACTCTAAAAAATACCAAGTGTACTCATATTAAATTTCATAGTCAACATTTACCTATTGTGTAGTGTATAGGTACTTTATTTTATTATTACATTTTTTGCACACAGTATTTGATTGCTGTTTTCTATCCCTTTTTAAATTACATAATGGCATATAAATTGACCTAGCTATCACAAGTGCTTTCAACTTTTATGCTGAAGCTTTTAATAGATGTTTACCTTTCAATGTACCTTTCCTTTTTATAGTTGATTTCCATTATCATCTCGTATTTAAAAAAACAATGCAGCTAATGCGCTACAATACAGCTCTCGAATGTATTAATCTAACGTAAGATGAAAATTTTTCTTAACTGAAAATTATCCATTAAGGATCAAAATATAATTGAAAATAACTTATACGACCAACTAAACTGATTGTTTAACAGTGTATTAATTCGGGCTTCAATATAATTTAAGTTACAAATGAAGATTGGCTCTGAAATTTGCCGTTCATTCCGTAAAAAAATTTTAGAATTGGTTTCCGGATTTGAGTACTCCTCGACTTTTAGAAATACATTTTTTATGATAACGGCTAAAAATTTCTAAATTTTTTATTGGAAATTCATTGCGATCTAGATTTTTGAGCAAACATTAAAGTGACAATTAAAAGAAGAAAACTTAATTGTAAGATACTCAGCAAAGTAATCATGCCTAAGGACAACAATCAAGAAGAAATCATTACAGTGCGCATATAGTAAGGGTATTCACACTTCTTTGTATTTACCTTTGTATTTTTACACCGTTGTATATTTACACTAAAATATTAGGGTGTACGTCTTTTTTTATAAGCAATTTAAATATTCCGAATCTAGTATTTGTAATTGGTCCAAAGTCTTGTAGATTAGAATTGTATTGTGAGCTGTCAGCTGTGTTGTCAAAAAAAGAAGAAGGATTACTGGAACTTTGGTTTGAATATTCAACATTATAAAATAAATTTATTAATTGAAAAAAAAATTGATTTTTGTGATTTAATTAATAATTCGTATAATATTATATTATACATATATTATACATCACATATATGTATTACTTTATTGAAATGAAATTTGACATCTGTCAGTCTGAATAAAGTTACACTTAATATGTTTTAGTCCAAAAACGATTGTTATTAACTTAAACATACATCATTACTAGGTTCTTATACCCGCAAAACTGAAGAAATAGATTTCTAACACACACAAATTAAAAGAGACATCGAGTAGGTACCATTACTAGGAATAATACCGTGTTATGGTGTTATGGCTTTATAGAAAACGCCCACTTCTTCTAACGAATATCTATGTGCCTTTTTTTCCTTTTACCACAACAACCAGAATACAACCAAAAATATAAAAAAATATTCAAGAAGTAATTTTATTTGAAATGCAGGTTTGAAAATGTGAGGTATCTAAAGGCATAAATAATAACATATCCAAGTTGCCTAGTGACGAAATGGCACAGATAAGTCGTTGACTGCTCGAGAGCATTTAGTAAAACACAAACACATAATTTTCAGCTAAAACACACCTACACTGTATACACTGCACAGCGTTGCAATTAATTACATTCTGATGGTAATAATAATGACTGAATGCTATTACAAATAATGGTATGCACATTAACTTTAATGTTTACTTTGACGTATAGACTTACAATCTTATGCATAAAGCATCGCACTTCAATTTCATTAGGAAATAATACGATGTTAACTTTCAAGTGTTATCAGGAAACAATAAAGGTTTATACAGTAAGCCCTTTAAGTATCGAATTAATTCAGTCGAATAAAAATTTTTATTTTTTTTTAAAGAAATCCTCACTTTCCTATTATTATATTTTATAAAAATACAAATATTTATATCAAAGGTAATTTTCCACCTTCATAATATGTATTCTAGTAATGACGTCATCTACTTTTTTCTAAGTAGTAACCTCTTATTTTTCATTTTGATAAATCCATTGTTCAAATGTCAAATTTTTACAACATGGTATTTTTTTTTCCGACATTACCCAAGAATGCATTGAAAATGTTGAAGATGAATTTGTGAAAAGGAAAACGTAGTAGTGATAGTTCGAATATTTAAATTTAATTACAATTTTATTTGCTTATCAACAGTTATAGATATTTCCGGTTAATAACAAAATTTCAGGTTCTAGGTTTTCCAATTTAGATGTCAACATTTTATGCCGTCATTTCAATAACTAACGAGTTTAGAAAACGAAGAAAAATAAAGGAGGTTGCCACTTAAAAAAGTAGTCAATGACGTCAGTACTCAAAAGCAAATAATAGTGGAAAATTGATTCTGACATAAATGTGAGTTTTATGAGTATATGACTAAAATAAAATCGACGTGCTTAAAAATATTTCAATTCAATTGTTTCATACAGCTCCCTATAAAGTAACTCTAAATATGTGAGAAAAATAATATCTGTTACAAAGCTTCAAATAAATATACACCCAAAACGATACGAGTTTAAAGCTACAAGATAAATCTATATACTGGATGTTCTTTTTAAAACTTTCACCAATAAATATCTCAAAAACTGAGTCAGATAAAAAAATGTTTCAAACGAAAGTTATATAATGGCGAAGGGCAAAGAATATGGTATAATTTTTTTCTTAATTAGTTGACCTTTTCAAGGTCATTTGAAGGTAAACTTTTTTTTTAAATGGCACTTTATATTTTTTTTAGTATATTCAGATTTTGTATAAAAAAATAAACACTTTTTATCCTATATAGACTTTACGAGTAAGATGCGTTGAAACAAAATAAAAACATTTTAATAAACTGCAGCTAGTTAATCGAATTTTAATATTTTAAAAGTTAAAAGGCTATAATCCTAAAAGGCCATTTTGGATATAATTATGCTTATATTATAATTTTTATAATGGAAATTATTCCAAGAATTATACCCCAAATTTTTTGGCAAGTATTTGGAATAACTACACTCTGTGCATTTATTCAAATCAAAAATTGTATATTTACAGAGAGTATATAGCTTGTACATACGCGGTAAGTCGCGGTTCAAACCCTGCTCGCGTTAGATAGACTGCTGTGATCAAAAAGTCCAATATCGATCTGTGGACTATTACTTGAAAAGACAGAATTGTAATGTATGTTATACGGGAACTAATTCTCTTCATTAAAACGATTTGTAAATCCTAGAAATAGGAGAGTAATATTCCTACGGGAATGTAAAGCTTATAATAATAATATAGACTATAAATAAAATTTATATTTTCATGTTGAGGATATACATATAATATATTTAATTACAGCTATAAGTACAAAAAACTGCTTTAAGCCAAGAAAGGAAAGATGTAAATAAATTTTAATTAGTTTAATCGTAAGCGGGAATAAACCCATTTAGCAAATCTTTTAATGCCCTCAAAATTAAATCTAATTTGTACGGTAATAGTTTGATCATAAACTTAATCATTATGACGCACGCCAAGAGAGTACCAATCTAACTGTAAAAATAGTTAAATTCATACCGCTTTTTATTTTCTTTTAATTTGAGAAATAAAATTGTACACTGAAATATAGAACTCAGCGATTTGGTTTATTTTAAGAATGTTGTATGATGTAGTTAACTTAAATATTGAAATTTAAATTCTTTTCAGGGAATAGCATCGTTTATTGCGTATTCCGCTGAAGCAGGAATATGCATTGCGGCTTCTGAGAAAATTTTAAGAAACTCTCGAACTGAAGACTTCGATCGAATCATAGATAGATTGATTCAAAAGCCTCAAGCTCGTGCCGTAATTTTATTTGTGGATGAAGATAATACCAGGTAAGGGGATAATAATATTGTTTTATTCAATTTACTTCAAAATATTTATTAGTATCAAATAGTCGCACAAAAAATAAGACTTGCTCATGTTTGTGAAAGACCGTATAATATCCAGGAACTTCGATATAGTAAAAGTCAATAGATAATTTTATGTCGCCATATCAAATTTATTGCATCCATACTGTCAATTCAAATAATAGCAATGACTTTTTGTTCGAATCAAATAAGAAATGCTCGTAATAAATAAAATTTGATTAAGCACTATCCATGCAAGTCTTATCTTCCAGAATACAATGTAACCAACGTTTGATTAAAATCCCAGCTGAAAAAATAAAAAAACAATTATTTTAAAGATTTAAATTACTGTATTGTACTCAAACTCAAAAACAAGAAAATATTAATTTTATGAAAATTTATTTCGGAGATCTTACTCATCGTCTTAACGTACGGCAAACTGTACGTAACGTAGGGGTTACCATTTCTTAATGTAAATTTTCTTTTTGATTTGACAACTTTATTTAATTTTTAAATTTTATTTTGTATTAGTATCATCACCATTCCCATCGTGGATTAGGTCTTTGACTTGTTCCGGCCTAGTTTTTTCTCGGTCTTCCGATATCTCTGCATCTCTGAGGTTGGTATCGCTTGTAGGGATATTCTATGATGTTTTATCCTTTCCCATTTTGTACGATTTTCGATTATTTTAGCGTTCAGGTTATACATTTGGAAATCATCTTTTATGTCGTCGTTCTTAATTCGCTCTAAAATCGGTACAGTAGTGATGGTACAGCTATTGTCTTATATGGGTTTATCTTAATCTATTATCTTTATTTGGGTTTCAATTCTTGATTTATTTTTCAAAACTCTTCTGATCGTACTACAAATATTTCATTTCTGTTCTTTTATGTTAATAAAAATAATTCGTTTGCATTATACATTTCATGTAGCTTATAGGGAACCTATCACATCATCTATAAATAAAAACTTTTGGTGATTCTTAGCTATATTGTAGAGTGACCTGCCTTTTGTACGAGATTAACGGGATTTTATGAGACGGGAATATTACACAATATTGTAAAAATTTATTAATATCATAATATTTTACTATAAAATACAGTGAACATAATATATACCCGTAAAAATTATAGGTCTTTATTTACCTGTTTATGGTGGGTAGCTCAGGAAAACATGTAAATTACAAATAATAAAGTTTAAGTTTAAATGTAATTCCTAAAGATGAGAGTATAATTACAATGTACTATTAAAAAGTATATTTAATAAATTTTAAACTAAAAAATTATTATTTTAAAAATAAATTCATAAAAATATTTAAAACAAATTATTTTTAATTAAAGGAACAATATCAAAGCTTTGCAGTATTTTTTATAAATATTAGCACAATGGTGACAAGTTTAATATTAATTTCAATGATTGTACTTTTATATTAGTTATGTAAATAATTTATTAGTAATTCATTTTATTAAAACCAAATATTGTTTGCAAATAAAATTAGTATGACGCAAAGTTTCGAACATTTAATCTAGTTTGAAAATATTTTTTAACAGGGTGCACTCAGAAATTTATACTACAGGAGGGTTTTTAATAATTTAAAAACAAAATGTCTTACTTTTTCTAAAAATCTAAAAATATTTTAAAAACAGGGTCAGATCTGAGCCCTCCCCTTCTTTTAAATCTGCTCTTGTTTAGGAAATATTTATGTTAGAAAATTTAACTTATTAATATTCTAATAACTTTCAATGTCATGGACAAGCAGATTGCAAATTTTTCTTAAGTAGTTGTAGCTGGAAAGACTTTTTATTTTGTAGTTTTAAACATGTCGGAAGTATTTTATGCTTAAATGAGAGAGGGGGGAAGGGGAGAGCTAGCGAAAAATAATATCTTATAAATGTTACTCATAAATCGAGTTACGCTATTTTAATCAATTAAAATTTTAAGAATTAGAAAAACCTTGACCTTCTACAATCTCCGTACCTGTCAACAATAACAGCTTTCTAGAATATGTATACGTCAATAATGAAGGTTCATCAAGTGGAAGTAACCGTCAAAAATAAAGACTCTTCTAGAAAATGTACCCGTCAAAGATGACAATGCTTGTAAATTCTAGAATATGTACTCGTCAATAAAGACGGTCTTTCTAGAAGATGTATCTGTCAATAATAGCAGTTGTTCTAGAAGATTCACGCATCAAGAATGACAGTTTTTCCAAAACTTGAACCCGTCAAAAATGACGGTTCTTCTAGAAAATGTACCCGTGAAGAATAACGACCCTTTTTAGAAGATGTACACATCAGGAGTAACAATCTATTTAGTTTTTAGTGGATGTACTCGTAAGGATTGGAGATTGTTCTAGAAGATCTATTCTTCAAGTAGTTTTTAGCCTATATACTAGTATTTTACATCACTTAATGCAATAATTCATTTAATCATATAATTCATTATAGACACAGTTATACACATATTATTTTGTCCAGTACTGGACATCAGCCTCTTTCTATAAAAAAAGTAACAATATTAAGGCAACATGGCTGCTTAAACCAGATTTTAAAATGTGTTCCTAAACCTGTTTTTGTGGTTGATAGTTGCAATCATTAACACAAGGGGACCGCCGGCGGCTCAACGCCAACGTCGCAAACATAGACGGAATCCAAAAATCAAAAGAACTTCACTGAATGTTATTTGATATATACACTTAAAGGTTCTTTAAAAAAAATTAAAAGAGTAAACTTTTAAGTTCGTTTATCTAATAACAAGTAATGTTCAGTTCCAATTGGGGAAAAACTTTATACTTTATTTTACAAAAAATAATCTCTTTAAACGTCTAAACAATTTGATTTTATTGCATTTAATTATTAAACTTGAAGATTTGCGTATTTGTGAAAACAATTGCAAAAAAAAGTAAAATTGCTTTAGTGTCGTTGTCAGCTAATTACTTTTCCTTTAATACCACCCGTCGCCACAGTAAGCGCCATTGGCAATAAAACTAATATTAATTAAATTTAATTATTTTTCATGTTTGCAAAACATGTACTACGTTTTATTATAAAAATAGTATATTATTCTTTTATCAATAGTATAATTACTTGTGGCAAGTGTATATATTGCTGTGAAAAATTAAATTTAAAACTTAAAATTAAAAATTTGAAATTTTAAAGCTTTAAATTATTTTTTAAATTTTATAACGTTTTTCAAATATAACTTATTAAATTCGGTACTAGGTCAGGTCATTATAACGGAGTTCTCTTGTATTATGAAATATTAAAGAAAAATGTGTGAGAGTTGAACACGTACCTACAGATTATAAGCCGCTTCACACTCTATACTTCCTGTTTGAGAATTCCCTTAACCTAATAGCAGGGCAGGTCACTTTATAATGAGATAAATGTGCTAACCTGTAGTATAAAACTTAATTTAACTTGATTTGAGATCAAACATAGTCATTTATTGTATAGTAAGAATGGTATTTCTAGGTCTAACGGATGACTTGTTAGAGAAAGTAAAATTTAAACTAATCAGATTTATTTATATACTCATTTAAATGAGTATATAAGTATTTTCAAAATTCTCTCCTGTTTCTTAATAAAAAGCAAACAAATAGATACATAAACTGGATAAAGTACCGATTTATCGATACCTACCATACGAGCAGAGTACTCGTGATAATTTATATTTCTGCATCCCATCCGCAGCCCATGGCAGTTTCTCATCTAAACGCAGCAAACTATTTGAAATAATCTATATGGGCTCTAATTTGTGGGATTGAACACTTATTTTCCATTACTAGAACTGCAATAAATTTTAGATTTATTTTAACATTTTTCAGCGTTTTGTTATGCCCAAAGTACAGGCCCGATCTCTGTTTTGTTTTTAATTGTAAGATCAGGTATGACGAATAAAACTGTCTTCTGCCGGAAAGGATTTCTCGTTGAATATTTGGAATTTGTTTTTTACTAATCTCGCGAGTTATTGAACTATGTGGTTTTGTATTCCTTAAGATTGTATATATATAGTTTAGGGTCCAAATCTTCAATAGGCGATGGAAGAGAAAATGGGTAAATCTGCTGGTTAAATAAAATAATTAAAACTGCTACATAACTTTTCCACTAGCCACCTTGTCGGTTGCGAATAGCAGCAGTGACAATTGACTGCAAATTTGTTCTTTGCAATTAGTAGCCATTGTTGTGGGTATGTAAAGTATGATACATCCTAGAAATTGCATTTTTAAAATAGAAGAATAGTTCGCTAAGGGATTTGTCATCGGTAAATACAGTCTGGATTATGGTGTTACTTTGTTCTTATGATTTGGCTCCGTATGCGTCTAACCGTTTGCATTTTTCTTCTTCTTCTTCTTCATGTTTTAGGCTTTGACCCGTTACGTCACCTCTAATCCTTCCATATTATATTTGATTTTTCTACATTTCTTCTTCCGACTGGTTTGTAAAGGTATAGTTGTTTTGGTAGTCGGTCGTTTGTCATTTTCATCAT
Source organism: Lycocerus yunnanus (assembly GCA_036346125.1). Lineage (NCBI taxonomy): Eukaryota > Metazoa > Arthropoda > Insecta > Coleoptera > Cantharidae > Lycocerus > Lycocerus yunnanus. Next base: position 3,337,034 of record JARFIX010000002.1, read on the forward strand.
GTGACTTTTCCATTCATTTCGATATTGTACTATTTTTTTCTTAATTTGAAGATGTTTAGAGTGGCTTTGATGTCCGTGTTTCTGACCCTATCTAGTCGTGTGAGTCACAAAATGGATCTTAAAAGCCTCATTTCGGCATGTTGAATTCTGCTATTAAATCTTTTCGCGATCGTCCAGCTTTTGCTTCCCAATGTAAGTGCTGATTCCGACATAACTTTGTAGAATTTTATCGGTGTAGCGGTGTTTCTACATTTCTTCGCAGTTCTAAATCATATAACAGGAGTTTACCCTCAAATCACCTTAGTCCAAAATTTTGTTATGTAGAAAATGTATGTTAACAATGAAAAAATTAAGCATTATCTGCTTATCTTAAAAGTTAGGAAAATTATATTATTTAATGTAAACCAGAAAGGTAACTGTACCTATAGAAGCGTTAAGAACTACGGTTGTTTGAGTTCCACCTTTTGTTTAATGGTTAACATTCTAAGCTCTGAAACTTAGATGTTACGAGCTAATTTCAGTTTAAAAAAATGTATGATTTTGATGTGATTTTAAATTTGCAATGTATCGATTTTAACTAAACGCAACACCTCTACTAAACACAATTGATCATAATGACGCATGTACTGTGTTTACTTCAGGTGAAAAGATTTTCGGTTAAAGCTAAACAAATCCCTATATGATGAAATAAAAGCATAAAAATGATTTAAAAAACAATTTAAAAATTAATACTTTTCAATAATTAAACAAAATTATATGTTTTTGTTTTGCTTGTTTGTTGAAGCGCCATTAGCATTGGTTTAAATTTATTTTGGGTAACTCATTTTCAGTGTAATATCAGAAACATAAATAAAGTTATATCAGTTTAATAAAGATAATTGCAAATTAGTAGCTTAAAGTTTGATTGTGAGTATAAATTTTGTTTTCAAGTGTATTATAGTTTTAACGGTGTTTCTCATTAATATTAGCGTAAACTTGAATTTAAAGTTACAAATTGTAATTATCATATCAAATGCATTTTGTGTGCATAATAACATTGAATTTAATAATGAAAAGTTGTTGCCAAGTTTTAATTATCAAAAGTTTGATTATGCAAATATTAATTAGCAAACACTAGCAAAGTATTTGTTTGTTTATTATGTAATAAGTAAATTAGAGAGTAAGTGAAAATTAAATTAGTAAATTATGTGTTTTAACAGGAAGCTTTTACAAGCTACAATAAGAGCTAATCGAACTGGTCACTTTCTGTGGATTGGAAGTGATTCGTGGGGAGCAAAAGTTCACCCCGTTAGAGACCAAGAATGGGCCGCCGAGGGAGCTATCACGATTCTACCCCACAGAAATGCCATTCAAGGTAAGGAGAGCGTATTTATATAAGACCGGTCACAACCCTCTTTCTAAACACTATAATGTAACTACTTTCGTATTTGATAGCAATTTATCATGTTGATTATGTTATTTGTTCGGTTATATAACATCAAAATGTAAATAGGAAACCAGTTTAAATTTGCTAAAATAACTTCATTTATTTACTATAGATTTTGTTTTGATTTTATTTATTCGAATTTATATTTCTTCTTTTGTATAATATTATAACGAATTGTTTTACCTTGACGAAATAACTAAAGAGACAACCAAATGCATTACTTATTTATTTCTGAAAATATCCTGGAACGCTTTTACCAATTTTCATAATGTATTGCGTAAGTATAAGTATTTTCGTAATACGAAAAAATTAAATCAATTTTTCATTATAAAATATTGTTATCTTTTTGAAATATCTTGTATCAATATTTACCTAAAATACTTGTTTAAATAAAGCCCATGGCATGGTATAATATTTCACAAACTTATTTGATAATAAATTATTTTTGTCTTATAACAAATTATAAAATGTAATGCAATATTTTAATTATATTCTTTTAAAAGGAAAACTTAACAAAAAATATTTAGAAATTACCTTTTGCTTGAAATCAAAAGAATATTATTCAGCTCAGCAAAGTGGCGTAGTAGTTAAAGTGCTACAAATTTAGTAGTCGTGCGTTTGAATCTACATACATTAGATTCAGAAATTAAATATTTTACGTTTTACAAAAGCTTCTACTTTAATGCAAAAATTGGAAAAGAAAATTATGTAAGAGGTGTGGCGGGCATACACGCCATACATGAGGCGACCAATGACAACGGAACTAGATTGCGTAATTTAGCTGCATCTCTGAATATGTTAATTAGTAGCACCAAGTTTAAACGTAAAAAGCAACATAAAATTACTTGGAGATGGCCTGGATGCAGCAATATAGAAGGTAACCAGATCGATCATGTAATGGTATCCAATAGAAGAGCTACATCGATAAGAGATGTTAGGATCTTTAGAAGTGCGAACGCCGATACGGATCACAATTTGGCGATCACAATCACAAAGATTTAATAGTGAAAATCTGAGTATACAATACGAAGAGACGATAAAGTGTATAATTGATAAGAAACAAGAGAAAGGAGAAGCTAATATAGACGACGAATGGAACGACATGGTGGAAAGTATAACAACTAGTGTAGGACAGGTCATAGAGAGGTCATAGAGAGAGAGGGTGGGATGGAAGGTTTGGTTTGACAATAAATGTATGACAATGAACAAGGAAAAGAAAAACTTGAGATTGAAATGGCTAGCAACAAATAAGGCAGAGGATCTGGATAAATTTAAGTCTAAAAGACTGGAGGCAAATAGATTACATAAACAAAAAAAATATACCTACATAGATGGATAAAAAAATAAGAGAAATAGAAGGCAATAACGCAAAAGACAACATGAGAAAATTTTACAACCAGATTAAAAACACAAGAAGAACATACGCGATTAAAGCAAGAGGAATAAAAAATGACGAAGGTGAGATAGTGAATAAAAGAGAAGAAATAAAAAAGGTGTAGATGAGTCATTTTGGGAAATTGTTGAGCACACAACAGGGCGCGGTAATACAGAATAACGAGAAGTAGAAACTACAGAAAACGAAGATCAAATTGTGGACCTCGAAGAAGAAAAAATCATAGATGTAACGAGAGAAAAAAATTTTAAGAGTTTTTGAAAGAAAGATTCTAATAACAATATTGGGTAACATCAAGGAAGGTGGAGAATTTCGACAACGAATGAACCATAAAATAAGAAACGAATTAAATGGTGAAGACGTTGTCGGGTACATGAAGGTCCAGAGAATAAAATGGCTGGGTTACGTCATGAGAAGTAATGAAAAAGAACCTTAAAACTATTGACGATGTGGAAGCCGGATGATACAAGAAATAGAGGAAGACCCAAATTGCGATGGTGGAACTGCGTGATAGAGGATTTAAGAAGGATGGGTATAGAAGAATGGAGATAGTTAATTTGTGACAGAAAAGAGTGGAGAAAAATAATCAATGACGCAAAAACTCATCACAATCTCTAGAAAGAACAGATAAATGTAAGTATTGAATTTGTAAGAGGACTAATCCCCCTCAAAAAAAAGATTTTGTAAGTCCCAAGGAACAGTTTGATTCTACGGAATGTAATGCTATTAAATAATAAATAAATAAATATAATAATAATATTTTTTGCAAAATATTTCAGACAACAACTTAATAATAAAAATATTATATAATATTAGATTAGCAAACCATATGAGAGTTTTGGAATACCTGTTCAATAGATTATTAGTAAATTTTATTTTATTAAATATTTTCAGCTGTCGTTTACAATTTCGGGTGAGTTATGGCAAACGTGACGATTTCCTTTCAGTTTTGCCTGTTCGTTCATTCTTTTACCACCATCATCGTTTAGGTCATTTGGACTACCACCGTAATGCATTTAGACCAGACACCGTTTAAACCAGGTCACCCGGTCCCATTATCTTATCTTCAATCTGCCCCCAATTGTGTATATTGTCGTCGTTTTTTCTCATCATATGACCTAATCATGTAATTTTATATGTTTTACTATGTTTTTCCCTTTTATTTTTCTGCCAATCTTGTGATTCATTAGAGCTCTCGGTTCACCGTTCGCGCTTTTGTTCACACCTAAGATGTTGCGGAGGACTGACTTTCATTGCTTCAGATTTTTGGTATAAACCGGTTATCTCCACCGCATACATACAGTGTATAAATTAATATTTCAGACACCTAATAAAATTTGATATACTTTCCATGTAATTCAATTATTTAAAGGGAAAATTGAGATGTCAACTTACCATTAGACTGTTATGTTAACGTCGTTTTTTCTCATCTTACGTAAATTATAAGTTTACTTTGTAGCACCGAATGCCACTCAGTTGATGGTTTAGAATCGATGCGTTTTTCATTTTTAAAACGTATCACGATGTTGCACTGTACTTTTAATAATATTTAATCATTTGGAAGAACTGATATCTTTACTTTTTCATTTCATTGTATTTTAACAATGAATTTAAAAATTCGAATTTATATTATTTTGTTTTTGTGATTTCAGCAGAGTGTAATATTAAAATTATTGGTGCATTGTAAGAATGCAGGCAAAGAATACAAAGAGTATACTATCTGATTCATTTATTGACGTAATAAATCACGTATTAAATGATCAAGTGCCTGTTATTTTCGTTTCTAAATAGATTTTTTTAAACTTTTTTGGTGTTTTTGACTTTAATAAACAATGTACGATATTTAATGGTAATTTGACATTGTTATTCTCTTTTTAAATAATTGAATTACATGGAAATCAATGCAAATTTTATTAAGTATCCGAAACATTAATTTTCTTACTGTATAATGACAGACCTGATCAATGCTCTATAAATTTTTAGTTTTGTTTCTTTTTTCAGATTTTTGTCCTTAAAAAGTATTTTATTTGCTTAATATGCTTTGTTCCCGCCTTTGTATCCATTTTTTTAATATCTTGATTTTTGTTGCAGTTCTTATCTAAGTGAATCCCTAGGTAGTTGAAGCTGTTGACTACTTGTTTTATTTTCGTTTATTAGAAGGCCCATCTTTCTTGCCGTAATCTTCACTTTCTTAAAAAGGTTTTTCAATTTCCTTTGCGTTCTTAGTAAGATGACGATGTCCGCATTACGGACATTTGTACCAAAAACTATTTATGAATTGATCTCCGATTTTATTGGATGTACTCCTTTAGAGTAATTCATCTGTAATTATTGTTAGTTTTATTGAGCTAGTTGTTTAAAATAGTTACAGATTTAATTTGTTTTATTACTTGCTGAACAGGACTATCTTGGTTACCATTTTAAATTTCTTGGTTACCATTTTTAATGCTTTTTGTTAGTATGTAGTATGATGACATTTATTTTAAAGACTCGAGCGAAACCATTAAACTTATTAGTTACAACAACCGACAAGTTAAGATAAAATTTATTTAGTTGAAAACATCACGGAAAATTTCCAACACAACAAAAAGGGTTTGTTAATTCTAGGTTTCATTATATGCAAATGACGTTCAATTGTAGGGCAGTTAATTTATTATAGGCAGGTTTAATTGCACAAAAGTTCATTGCAAGAGCACATACATAATACTTTAATCTCAACAGATGAAACTCCTAACTTTCCTATATTGATTATAGTAACTAGATGCAATCAAATTTGTAACTGTTCTTCAAGTATTTAATTCTTACTGTCTGGATTATTATTAATATTTTTGTTCAAATTTAATAACAATGTGAAAAATTAAAATAATTTTGATAAGGAAGAAGAGGGGAGATTAAAAATTTAAATTTTTAAATTTGCAGTTTTTGTGCAGGTCCTTAAATTGATTAGTGTTATTTTAATATGTGTCCATTTCACCCATAGTTTTATTCAGATAAATTTATTCCATTTAGCTAAATCTGTTTTTATCATTGTTGTCATCATGTTGCTGCTTATATTTGTATTTTATTTAATGGAACCTATTATTTTGTGACATATTTAAATTCGTCACTGTTAATACTTTTAAATATGTTAAGTATAGTGTAATAATATGTTTATAGCCCTTCAATCCGGAGCTGTTATTGACAGTGCAATTTACAGTCATTATAAGTAGTACTTACACTCATGTTCCACTTACGTAACTTTTGAAAAGATTATTCTAACGTTACCTGAGATAAAGATATGTTACGAAGTGGATGGTCGTGAGTTTACATACACATTGCACATAAAGATAGCGTTGATATCTCATACGTAATTAACGCTGTAAGGGTTTTTTTTTGCTAGCTTTAAATCACTCGACATGGTTGTATTTACTGCAAATTCTATTTAGGAACCAACATACTATGTAAATTACAGCAATTACGTATTAAAGTAACTACTCATCGATAATGAGGTTAAGACAACCGTGAGTTAAATTAGACTGCGCGTACAGTGGATTCGTTTTCGGGCGAATTGTTGCAAACAGAAAGTCTGATGGAAATTCATAGATGCGAGTGATTGGTAATAGTGAAGGATAGAATTCTCGTTCGTCGGAGTTCGTCCGAAAACGAATCCACTGTACGCGCAGCTTTAGGTGACCTGAGAAGGCAGATAAATATTAGTTCTGCATATTATATTAATTACTAAAAAATATAATTATTTATATATGTAATTAATACTTAAAGAGTAAATTATTGTTATGAAACGATCAATAGAATACAAGATGATTAAGATGTGGCTATATGCGCGATTAATAATGCTTAGTACAATATGTGACTCTGAGCTAAGTAAGAACTTCATTTCTGATCATCTTCCCTGAAAAGGAAATAGCAAAGCACCAATGCTTAATCTGCTTAGTCAATCTTTTTAAAATGGCGCATATCACACTTCCATAGTTCAGAAAAGTATTTCATCTATGTCTGTAATAGCACTTCCTATACTTGCCAGATATAAAGAAATTAATACTAATATACCAAAATAATTGTTGTGTATTTGACTAGCAAGAATGAAAACAAGGTAATGTTTCGCAGTCATATAAGTTGTAATACAACTCACCCCATAAACAAACAAAACGGGCTTGATTTACTATTTAATGGGTTTTTATATGTTCCTCGGAAAATTTCATGCAAAATACAAACTAAATAAACTAAATTATTTCTACATATATTTTTGAAAAAAGGTTTTAAATATTCTTCTTCCTCTTAACTTAGGACTACGTCCTGTATTTTCCAAAAGTAACCTCGGCGAAGTTCCGAAGTCACTGCTAGTACTGTGAGCATATTATTTGTATTACATCTGAAGTAGCTTGCTAGGCTGGCTTTAGATGTGCCTGTTATCCTATTTTATATTGTTAATGTTTAATTAACGTTAATTTTCAGATATTGAATTATTTCTATATGAAGTAGTCAAATAACGACTCTACAAATTACGTTGTTTTTTATAATAAAAATTCTTCTTCTTCAAGTGCCATACACTTCATTGTGCGTAGGCGATCAGCTTAGCCGAAGCCAAGCTGACTTTACTAGGGAATATAATTAATGGGGTGGTTTCCGTTGCCTTCTCCATAGTCCAAAGATTGATATCGGACCTTTGATCACAGCAGTGTAACCGACTCGACTAGGAATCGAACCATGGTCTACCGCTTTAAAGTCGGCCGGTGTATGCTTTTGCGCTACACTGCTGGTCATTAAATAATTTTTTTAATAAAAATTAAAATAATAATTTATTACTCAATATAAAATTGAATTGTAGCGTTATACATATTCTAGGTGGCCGGTCTTATACGAGGGTTAAGCTGAAAATTGTTAGTTATAAGAAAACCGTTGCATTTTTTAACAAAAAATCGTTATTGACTTTTTAAATAATCTCTATTTGATCAACAACAACAAAGTATGAATCAACAAAATCAAAAATTAGATAAAACTCAGGAGCAAATGGGCGAATTAAAGGAAAGTTTAACGGAAAGTATGAATTGTAAATTTGATCAACAACTAAAAAGTATGAATGAAAGCTTGGATAAAAAATTAGCTGAAGTTACCGAGGATATAAAAAAGGATAGTGTAAGATCGGAACAAGCAATTGATAAAATATTTAGAGTTAATCGGGAGATAACGAGACAGAGATGGAAAGAATTAGGAATTCAAGTTAGGGACGTAAAGGCAGAGATTCAAGTTGAAGAAGTTCAAGAAAAAGATGTAAATTTAGAAAAGCAAGTTGAGGAAGGTCATAATAGTAACGATAGATTAGGGGGTAACGAGATGATTCAGGTAGAATCGAAAGAACTAAAAGGAGTTTGCATTAAATTAGATAGGAAAGGCGTTGAAATAAAAAATGTGTGCAATTTTGTTAATGGGAGAAAAATTAATGTACACAAAAGGCAACGAGAGGGGTACGAAATAAAAATAATGAATCAAAATGTGAAATTTGGGGTAGTTGAGGAAGTAGAGAAGCCGATAAAGGTAATCGAACAAGGTTACGAGAACGAGGGAAGAATTAATGAAGGTAGTAAGGGGGTTATAATAACAGAAATTTTAAAAAATTGCTTAGAGAAAAAGAAACGGTAGAAGAAAATTTAAAGGAAGTAAGGGGGTATAAAGATTACGATGATTATAGAAACATTGCTTGGTATGAGAAATTAGTTAAAATTTGTAAAGGGGTAGGAAAAGAGTACCGACAAAGTAGCTCGAGTAAGAGAAAGAAACGAGAAAACTTAAATGGAGTCAATACGGAGAGCAAATTAAGCATTAGTCATCGGAAGTAAGAATTTTATAATTAGTAGAAATAAGTTAGGTTAATTTAATTTAGATTTAGTAAAATAGGATGAGATAAAATAAAGGATTGGATAATGAGAGAAGAAGAAAGGAGAAATATTGAATGGTTTAGGAAGGATGATGATAAGAGGGGATTGAGTCGATGAAGATAAATGGGGAATTATTGATGATTATAGAAGTTATTGGAGGGCTAAAAGAGCCGATATGAAAATATTATTAAAGTTATTGGAGGGCCAAAAGAGCCGATATGAAAATATTATAGAAGTATAGTGGAGGGCCAAAAGGAGCCGATATGAAAGTATTATAGAAGTTATTGAAGGGCCAAGAGAGCCGATATGAAGAAGTTTAGATTGGAGGTCAATGTAGGACCGTAAATAAGTATTGGGGGTATTGAATATTAGAATCGACAAGAGATCGGATAGATTGTTAGAAAAGAGGAATCGGTTAATTGAAGTAATTAGGATAGTTTAGTTAGATATTTAGAGTAGGATAGATGTAAATTTGATGAAACTGGATAAAAGTATTATATGGGAGAGTACTTGGAAAGTAGATCCAGTTAAGAACTTAGAAAGATTTGGAAGAAATTTGTAAACGAAGGTTTTAAAATTTCAGGGAACGAGTAGAAGGTTTTGATGTTTGAAAGAGTTGTGAATCGAAAGATTGGGAGAGATGGTTAAACATTAGTAATCGGAAGAGGATTTTGATAGTTAGTAGAATTAAGTTGGTATAAGATAGGTAGATTTAGTGTAGATTTAGTAAAATAGGATAATTGTAAATTTGATAAAACTAAATAAAAGAGTAAAGGGCCAAGTGAGAGCCGAAGTTAGGAAAGAATAGTATAGAGGGGCTAAACGAGCCGGAAGTAAGATGAAATTGTAGAAAGGGCAAGTAAATGCCGAAGTAATAGAATAAAGGGCCAAGTGAGAGCCGAAGTTAGAAAGGAATAGTATAGAGGGGCTAAACGAGCCGGAAGTAAGATGAAATTGTAGAAAGGGCAAGTAAGTGCCGAAGTAATAGAATAAAGGGCTAAGTGAGAGCCGAAGTTAGGAAAGAATAGTATAAAGGGGCTAAACGAGCCGGAAGTAAGATGAAATTGTAGAAAGGGCAAGTAAGTGCCGAAGTAATAGAATAAAGGGCTAAGTGAGAGCCGAAGTTAGGAAAGAATAGTATAAAGGGGCTAAACGAGCCGGAAGTAAGATGAAATTGTAGTAAGGGCAAGTAAGTGCCGAAGTAATAGAATAAGGGCCAAGTGAGAGCCGAAGTAAAAAAGAATAGGGTGAGGGGCTAAACAAGCCGGAAATAAGATGAAGAAGAAGTAGTTATGAGGACAATTAGAATAAGGAAATAGTTTATAGCATAGATGTAGAGGAATAGGTTAATTGAGTTAATTAGGATAGTTTAGATTTAAAACGTAGAATAAATTTTCATAATTAAAAAAATAAGTGGGTCAAATTATTATCCAATCAAATTGAGGTGAAAAGGTTCAGAGATAGTTTTGACCAGGTTAAAAGTGGATGAGTTGCAAGGTTGAAAGAAATAATTTAGATGACCAATATTTAGAAAAGATAGTTATTTTTGAACAACTGAGTAGGCAGAAAATTTAATACGAATTTAAAAAGAGGAGGTGAAACACGAAAGGCATATGGGGATGTATGTGAAACATATAAGGAATCATAAAATTTGTAAAAAAATTTGTTAATAAAACTAAAATTTAAATTAGTAAAGAAAAGCTCTTATTTGCTATGTTATTACACGTCAGTAATTTCTTAAAATTATGTTATAAAATGTTGTTAGTACAATTTCACTTGATTATGAAAATCCAAATGTAGGATGTTCCATTCCATTTGTATTTTAATAATAGGGGGTAATGCAATGTTACGATTGCATAGCTTCCAAATTTGGTCACTTCATGACAAAACGGGGTACATTGAAAGCCTAAAAAAGAGATAAAAAGATCCAAATGTTGTAGTCAAGAGGTAAAATGCTGCGTGTTGAACTGTATTTGCACTGTGGTATGTGAGTTGGCCATTACGCTAACTTCGGAGAATGAAATTGCATCTTCGAAGGAAAACCAATAACCTCGGTGAATAAAATTGTATCTTCGGATGGAAATTTATGTAACGGTTTGATAATATTTGTCATGTAGCAGTTGTAATAGGTTCATGGAATGCCATTAGAGCCATTTTGAATACAAAATTTCATTTTATAAGCTGTCGGAAGCAGTTAGCATTCTAAAAGTTAAATTTCATTCTACGGGTATCACAGATTAAAGTTGGAATTGTTTTGCAGATTGAATAGTAGCGTATACATTTCTTGGTATTTTGCACATGAATCCAAAAGCTAAAAGATTCAAATAATGCCAATATGAGCAAAAGTAAAATTCATCCTACGGAAACCTAAAAAAGAAAAATTTATGTAATAAAAAAAATTGTAATTGGGTCAAGTTATATACCAAAAGAACCGCAGTAATTTGTAGAACGATTTGCTATCCAAGTGAGGATGGTAGATGCAAAATTGAATCTTCTACATTGAAAAATGTGAAATTGTAACCTGCAAAAATGTCAAAAATTTAGTTTTAGTAATAATTTTGTTAATAGGATAAGGATTTAAGTGAGATTAGTAGTGAAGGATGAGGTATTAAAAACTAAGTGTTATGCAAGTGGTTAGGATAGACGAGGTGTAAGAAAATTAACATGGGGTGCAAAGAAAGATTTCGTACTTTGACAGTCAATTATGAAGAAACCGCTGTAGTTAGAATTTTTCTAACAATTTTGTGCGGGACGGTTTTGAAGACTTTAATTTTCGTGAAAGTTTAAAGAAGATCCAGTAGATAAGTTCACCCAGCCAATTGGAATCGAGTTTTTTTTGGAAAAACCCCGTGTAAAGTAGAAATTTTCAATTTAATATGCTTCGCGATGCGAAAAATACGTTTAGTAGGTCCATTTCACTTGCCCAGATGAACGTGAAAATTTCGTTCCTAAAAATTTAAATTATGAACGTTAACCTATAAAATAATTTTTCGACATAAAATCTGCAATCACTAGTGACGTTATGGATAATCTAAATAAATAAAAGTGTATTGAAGAAAGTGCATCGAAAAAAGAAAAAGCAAATAAGAAAATTTGTATTTACCTGTGAAATGTCAAGGAAGAATTACAACGAGCTCACGTTTTTTTGGTACCACTGTACGCGAAGTCGAGTCGATGTCCTACGCATGCAACAGCTGATATTGCACAAGTTAGTTGGTATAATATTTGAACAATTATGTATTGCACCGTTGTTTATTATAATTAGTTTTAAGTAATTTTAGTTTATTCACGCACTTGACAATTTAGTTTTAAAGAATTACACCATTCAACACTACACCTTACATTTAAGTGACGATTATCGTTGTAGTTTGACCTACTTTACAATAGAACCCAGAATTACCAATAGATGTCTTTCTTTTTGATTATTAACGATTCAAATATAAAATTTTACAATAAGAAGGATCACCATCGAGGATACGAGTTTAGTGGAATGATTCATAGCCATCAGGTGAGTACGGTTCAACACACATAAATAAGTTTGAAAATAATAAAGGCTCGATTCAATTAAAACATTATTTAAAATATTTAATAATTTAATTTCATAAAAATTAATAGCTTTCATTACAATATATATATTTTCGGTTTAGAACGTCTTTCGACGTTGTCCGATGCCTAACTTCCAGCCCTGTCGGTCTTCCCAATCCTTCTCAGCTAGGTTTCTCATACTCATAGCCCCTCGTATTCCCTCACTCCATGACTTTTTAGGTCTTCCTCTCTTTCTCTTCACTCTTGGAAACCAATTCATAACCTTTTTTGGCAGTCTTTCTTCGTTCATGCGCTTCACATGACCGTACCAAATTAGCTGTTTTCGCTCTATATCATCGATTATTGTACCTTCGATACCCATCCTTCTTTTAACTTCTTCATTTCTTATGCGGTCTAAACGCGATATTCTTGCAGCCCGTCTTAATGCATCCATTTCTGTAGCTTTTAATTTTCCTTTCACTTTTTCCGTCATTCTCCACGTTTCTGATCCGTACAATAGGCTACTTTTTTTTATTGTTTCATATATTTGTATTTTCCGTTTTTTTCCCATTTCTTTACTCCATAATATCCCATTCAGGCTTCCGATTGCTTTTCTAGCCTGTACATTTCTTGTTTTAATTTCAGCTTCATCCGTGCCCTGCTTATCAAATTGTATTCCCAAATATTTATACTGGTTACAAGATTCTATTCGTTCTTGATGTTCTAGTTCGATATCTGTACTCTCTTCTCCGATGCACAAGTATTTGGTCTTTTCTATATTCATGTATAGTCCCCAACGTTTATATTCCTCCACAAGTTTGCGTGTCATATATTGTAAATCATCTTTGTCAGCAGCAATTAAAACCTGATCATCTGCAAACTGTAAAGTATACACACAGGAGTGGTCGTCCATCTCTATACCCATTCCCCTACACTTTCTCTTCCATTGCTTTAGAGCGTGATTAATATATATTTTAAATAGTGTAGGTGATATACAGCATCCTTGTTTGAGACCCTTGTTAATGTAAAATGGCTCGGAGATTGTATTTCCAATTTTTACCGCGGCTTGCGAACCTTTATATAAATCTTGTATCGCAGTAACTACTGTATGGTTAATATTTGTATTTTGCAGGACTTCCCATAATTTGACGATAGGGACATTATCATAAGCTTTCTGCAAGTCAATAAACATCAGATGGGTTGAAGTATTAGTAGCCATTCTTTTTTCTATTATCTGTTTAATACAGAATACATTATCTGTACAGGATCTGCCCGCTCGAAAACCGCTCTGTTCTTCTTCCTCATAATTTTGTATTCTTCCTCTGTCAAGTCTCTTAGCAATTTACCATAAACTCTACTTAATGTGCTTGTTACAGATATTCCACGATAATTCCCGCATTCCTGTCTATTTCCTTTTTATAAATGGAACTGATGTAAGCTAATTTCCATTCTTTTGAACTTCCTCTCCATTTACACATCTTTGGAAAATATATGTAAGTATCTTAAGAAGCTTAGTTGTTCCGTTTTTTAGCAATTCTGCATAAATACCTCCTGGTCCGGGGGATCTTCTATTTTTTAATGTTCCAATCGTTTTCTTTACTCTTTCTGGATTTATTGTTATTTCCTCCCCTTGTACTATTATTTGTACATCCGCAGTTGAATATTCTCTTCTGTTTTCTGATAGTAAATTTCTATAATGTTGGATCCATTTATCTGTTGGAATTATCTGTATATTAACTTTGTTATTTTGTGGAGACTTAACTTTATTTATAAATCTCCACGATTCTGTACATTTTCTTCCCCCCTATGTAGGTCTCTATTTCTCTGCATTTCCGATCCCAACTATCCCTTTTTTCATTTAAAATCTTTCTCCGGACTTCTCTATTTACTTCCTTGTACGTCTGCAGATCATTATCTTTTTTTGTATTGAGCCATTTTATGTACAGTTCTTTCTTTTTTTCAACAATTTCCTGAATTTCTTCATTCCACCAGTATTTATTACTATTGAGCTTTTTCTGTATTCCTAGTGCTTCCCTAGCAGCCTGCTTTATACTGCTTTTTACATTGTCGTATATTTCTGATATTAATATTTGGTCTGAGATATCTTTTAACTTACTATCTAGTCTTTGTTGGTATAGCAGTTTTGTACTTTCATGATGCAGGCTTTCTAAATTATATATCTCCTGGTCTAATATACTTTCGGAATGTCGTGTGGTTTGCTTTTCTTCCATACTATGTACCGGGGGGGGAACAAAACTTTTATTTTCATCAAGTAGTGGTCTGATATTTTATTAGCTCCTCTTTGCACTCTAATATTTGTGATGTTTGTTTCATTCGATTCTCTTGTAATGGCATAGTCTATTATCGATTTAAGATTTCGGGTTTGTTGGGTCCAAGTAAATTTGTGGATCTCTTTATGTTTGAAAAATCCATTGATAATTTTCAACTTGTTCTGTTCGCATAACTCGATTAGCCGTTCTCCATTGTCATTCCTAATTTCTTCGCCATATGGGCCCACTACGTTACTATTCGCAGATTTTCCCGTTCGACTATTTAAATCCCCTAGAATAATTATATCCCTGGTATTTCCTATTGCCATTACCTCGCTATTTAACTCGCCAAAGAACTTTTCTTTATCCGAAATTGGTGCATCTTCCGAGACTGCATACACTCCAAATATGGTGACTTTTGACTGCATTATATTTAAGTTTATTTTATTATATTTTCATTGATGGCTTCCCAATCTGTTATCTTATGTTTGAGCTTTTATGTATCAGTATGGATACTCCTCTTTTGGCTCGTTCTTCTTTAGGTACTCCACTAAAAAGATGTATAAAGTTACCAACTGCTTCGTTTCCTGTGCCTTTCTTTTTGGTTTCAGTCAGGGTTGCTATATTAATGTCGAACCTTTCCAATTCCTGAGCAATTTCCATCAATTTTCCGCGACATCCTTGTGTATTCCATGTGCCGAAACTCATAGTCCTTTTCATTTGCTGTTTTCGTTTCCATTTTCCATCCTTTCCGAGGCTTGGTATGTTAGGCTTTTTGGTATTTAATTGTTTTTTCCGAGTGCCAGGGAACCGGCCTGACGCCTCAACCCCCAACCTGGAGGACCGGGTAATTTTTCTATCAAGGTATTCTTCCTCTAGCCTTTGACAAATCAATGTCTTACTGCAAGGCAGCAGCTTTGCCGTACCCTGGCAGGGGTCCTTACAGAGTGCTATCATCCGGACCAGATGAACCCTGGTTTTTTAATGAGGTTGTTACTCCTCCTCTTATTCAGCCGCTCCTAACATGGAGAACAGACGCTGATTGCCTGTTGGTCCGCGGGAGGTATTTTATTTCCCTCCTCCCCTCCATATCTGGAGAGGTTTCCCCTATCCGCCACCTGGGGACGCGCCCTGTAGGGGTTTCAGGCTCCCCGAGGGACTTTGCAGTACCATTCAGATTTAGCAGTTCTGCGATCTTCAAGTGGAATAATAGCAAAACGAAAAAAAACAGCAATTAATTGTTTTCTTATTGGCGCTTCTGTCACAAATTACTTTTGTGGGCATGTCCTCATCTTAAATTTACACCAAAAAACATAAATTTACACTAGTCTACTCGAGCCTGTTTTTGACTCTCTGAGAGCAACTGCGGTATCCAACGGCTTGCCAGCTTTCTTACCCGAAGATGTTTATGCAAACTGGTATTCACCGCCGAGAATCCAATCTTTACTTCCTCCTGAATCTCCCTATACGTAATATTTCTATTTATTAATTATTTTATTATTCATCTTTATTTTTTAAAACCAATCTTTATCAACATACAATTTTCAGTAATTTAATACAACACGATTTTTTGTGATTCTTTCAAATTTTTTTAAGATGGCGGCCAAAAATTCGCATTTAGCACTCTCAGATTTTTCTAGACATTTAGTATGTCAAAAAGATACCAACAACTAACTAAAATATTTAAACCCGGTCTTTATGAGAATTAGTTCCACTTAAAAACCTGTATGTACTGAACTATCATGAGAAGGAAAATTGAAAAAAAAATTTGTTGTGTTAAATCCGGGTGTGCAGCTGATGACCAATAAACCTAAAAACTGAGAGTAACTAAAGTAAACTAGACAAACGCGCGATTGCAAGCTGAACAAACCTATATATAAATGAAAATAAATCGTTGATGTCTCAATTTAACCTATTAATTTGATATATAAAGATTTTATCAAAATAATTTGATATGAAATCAATGATTATTTTTGATTAAATAAATGCAGATCTGAACCAAAGAAGTTGAAAATATATATTAAGATATATTAGATAAAAGTATGAATCAACGTTGGTTTACGTATAATAATTCCTGTTGAAAAGCTTTGCGAGGTTCTTAAATCTTTTACATTATCAATATTTTCGTATATTTTAAAAACATTTCTTTTAAAATTAATTTTAAATATGAATTTTTAATGGTGGATTTATTTTTCAAGTTTTTTAATTTGTTTGAATATTATTTTCAAAATTAACTCAAGAAAATGAATTTGTAAATAAGTTCTCCAATTACTTCCAAGTGCGAAACTGTAAATATTTAATTAATGTTGGAAAGTTAGAAATTAATTTAAATATTATTATGAACATTTTTTAACCAGTTCGATATCTTTAGACAAAAATTTTGTTTTATTGCTAGCAATCAGAATGACAAATTGGATACCATCACTATTTTTCTCTGACTATTCTTCAATTTACGATAGATTAAATTAGTTTTTGTTTTAATTAATGGGTTTTCATGTTTTAGATAAATTGCTTTCTCTTTTTTAAAAATAGATCCAGTTAATCAGCGTAGGCCAGTGGTATTTTGACAGGAGGGGCACATGTGAAATAAAGTTGAGGTAAACATATGTATATATCTCTTAACGAAAAACAAAATTACACAGAAAATTCTTTAGTGAAATTGTATGCAAAATCACTATTTAAATGTTTTGATAGTAAAAAAAATTTTATTAGCAGATCGGGGCAATTAAATTGTGTTTAATAGTCCTTGATTGAAATCCTTTTTATATTAGAATATACTAACACTTTTTCTGTTCATTCTGTTGTTTCAGAATTTAAATTCATGTTTTAACAGATGGTAAAAAATCTTTCCGTGTTTTCACATTGATATTAACTGTAGTAAAGTATTTTATTATTAATTTAATTCAAAATAAATTTATTATTAAACTTAAATTAATAGATTTTCATAAATAAACTATTAACAATAATTAATTAGATTAATAACATAAATTTCAATATATTAAACTTTGTAAGATTGTAAAGCATAAATACAGCATAATTAACGTGATATAAATGGGCATATAAAGCAATGAAAAAGCTCTCACTTATTGCTTCTTTTTACGGATGTATTTACGGGCACTTGAAATCTGATTCAAGCTTATTGCAATGATGAAAACACGAGAATAAGCCCTGGTTTATACATATATGCAACGCTACGAAGACCGCAACACATTGCCAATGTTTACAATTTCGTCGTTTATTCTATCACGGATTTAACAATGTTGTGGTTTCTCAGCGCTGCGTTTGTATCAGCTAGGGCTAAAAGTGCAGCCTTCTACACTAGTTTTTCACGTTGTCGCTCATGCATAGAATAACAACAATCGTTTAATTACTAAAAGTGTAGTATTTCGTGTGCAATTGAAATAGCATGTAGAGTGCGTAAAACACTAAAATATTTAACGTGTTACTAACACAATTTCACGTAACAAAAATTAATATCAATCAATCAATAAAACTCTTCATTCCTGTGAAATATGTTTACTTACTTTGAAGTCTCAAAGATCCAATTTATGAGGTTGATCACTATTATTACTTTCCATAGTTTTTTGTTTTTGCTTTTGCTTTTCCACGTCTAGATATTTGAATTTTCTTTCTTTTTTCAAGGTATGTCCTTTCGGTTTTAATTCACTTTCTTGTCCCGTTTTTTTTTCAAATATCATGTATATAATTAAATATCAAACATTAAATTTGATAAAAAAAAATATTTATTTAAACGAGAATTAGAGTTACAAGTTTTACAACCTAAAGAAATCTAAGACTAAAGTAATAATTGATTTGTTGGGGTATTTATACAATCAAAATGTTAGTATTTAGAAAGTAGTGCTAAGGGTTAATTTGAAATGTGATTATGGTAATTGCATTTTAAAGGTTACATAGATAACACTAATATTATGAAATTAACAATTATTTATCTATTAAAATATTATTATTAAAACTGATAGTTAATTATCAGTGATATAATTCCTCCTTTCTTAAAATTAAAGAACGTCCTCGTTCTTTTTAGGAATCAAGTTTAATTCTACTGCGTCTTCTTTAGATATTTTAATTATTGTCCTTTTCTTTAATAACTTGTCTTAAATTTGTTTTCTGCACTTCACTAAAACACATGTAAAATAACAACAATTATGATAATTATTAAGGTGATGGAGAAATGTACGTAGTGGACGATTGGTTGTTCCGTGGTTGGTTTCTCTTCTATTCTTTTTAAGTCCTTTTCCAATTGTTCCAGATTTTTCAAGTGCTCCATTTTTAATTGCACCTCATAAAATCCATTGAGGTTTTCTTGTTGCACTTTTGGTGGTGTGACCGAAAAGTTGGTGAACTTGAAATTAATAATTTGTTCGTGAATTATGACAGAGCAGGTGGATTGCAGAAAGTTCGTTTTTTGTAACCTATATGTGTTCACTTTGTAATTACAATTTTCAATGACTTCCTCGGGTGGGTCAAAACTGGTGATTATTCCTGTTCTTAGTACCGCAAAGATGCTGTGTTTACTTGTAGTTACTGCTATCGTGCACTTTTCCATATTTTTGAGGTTGCATAAGTTGTCGACTGGATTGCGGCAAACGGTTTGATTTATTCCGTGAACACATTCTTTTAGCCATTTTTCGTTTCCTTCTTCTTGCAGGTGGTAATGAGTAGGTGGTACGAGAATTCGAGAGTGCGAACTTGGTAAAGGGTAAATCTTCGATAAGGTGTATGAAGTGGGATATAGGATTGGAATTTTTAATATCATTACTATTGTATTGTTTAAAATCATTAATGTAAATTTTGAGAAGTCTAATAGTTCGAAAAGGTGTGTATTATTAATGAACAACAGGTGATCCTTGGTGTAAATTTTGATAAGAATATTATGAATTTCTTTTAATTCTGAAGTGGTTATTAATTCAATGTTAGGGGTTTCTAATCTAGCTAGGTTAATGGTTCTTTGTAAAATTTTAATCTGTTGATGGTAATTTAAAATATCGTTTAATTGAAGATTGATTAATTGACTGGTATCTATCATTTCTGTCGCGGATTTGAATGCATTAACTGTTTCATTTTGAAATTTGTTTAATTTTATTAAATCTTCTTCATAACGTTCTGTGATATGTTTAGCAAAAGTTGTGAATTTTGAATTTTCTGATGTTAAGATTTTTTGATTAGAAAAAAGGGTTTCTAGGTTTTATTGATGTTCTGAAGGTCGTCGTCATCCAAATTTCCTGAGATAAACTTGACGGTTTTTCCGAGAAAATTGATTAATCCGCGTTTTTGCCTAAAGTTAGTGAGTTTTTCTAATGAATTTTCAGTTGCAATTATTTCAGCATTTAATTGATTGAATTGACGGTTTATTAAACTGTTTTTTGGAATCTTGTGTTCTAAAATTATTGAATTAGCAATTAATTGTCTGAAACCTATTTCGAGTAGTGTGATATTATAGTAAAAATAAAATTTATGATAATGAGAGTGAATTTTCGCATTTCCTAATGATTCGGCAAAATACCCATTAGTTTGTATCGGAGTCACTTCCAATGGAACCGTGAATCGTACTACTATGTAACAATAATTGCAGAAATTTTAATTTTGCCACACTAGCCGCTTGATTGACCGTAGCTGTTATTAACGGTCAGCTAACTCATATACATTTAAGTATTTAGCCGGTATGCGAGGGGTGGTTCGTAACTAAAATGCATTGCTCAGTATGAGGAAAAATGATGTTAATAGGGCGCCAGCTAAAGGTAAATAAAACTTATAAGAAGGAAGAATTGTTTAATTTAACAAAAGCAAAGATAGTAAACAGTTGGTGTGACATTTATTTTCAATTCCTTATCAGAACAAACACATAATGAAAAATAAAAAACAAAGCAAGTAACATTAGCAAGTAGCTGAGGCTACAGGCTAAAATAATAAAAACACAAGGGTTAATAAGAAAGTTTACCTGAGGGTAAACTTCTTAAACAAAATACAACCACACTAGCTGAAGGCTAGTGATGGTTCAAGTCGACTCCCATTACTATGAATTGTTCAACAATTGAATTCTTGTTGTGAAAATCGTTGACGTTAAATCAAAAGTCCCACCTGAAGCGCAGTTAAAACACACATCCCCGAATCTTTACTGACATAGCTCACTTACCTAGAGACTTCCAAAATGATGGATCGATTCTTTAAAATACCTTCCATTTCGGGTTACCTTCAATTTCAGAGTAAATCACGTCATCGTCCCACATCAGGTTATCTCCGGAAGTTTACTAAAATCAAATAAAGACACAAGAATGGATTAAACATAACTTCAGGTCGACAACGTCAACCACCAATGTTGAAAATTGAATTAACAAACTACACAAATTCATAGTAATGGTTCGTTACAACGCTTCGTCCAACTTCAAACGGAGGGAAAACATGGAAGGAACCGTCGCCATCGTGAAGAAAATAAGGGCCTGCCAAAGAACAACTGGCATCTTGACAGGAGCATAACAGAAGCTCACACAAATCTTCAAATGATACCATCGTTCCAAAATAATGCAAGGACCTCATTATCCAAATAAAACGCAACGCTCCAAAATCCAAGAAAATATGAATAATAATTTTCCGAACCAGCTCCAATATAGAAATTAATTGACGAAGGTCGACTTTTATCGTGGGCTAAATTTTCCTTATCAATCCAGGTGTAACGGTCGGCAAAGATAACGTCTTGACGACATTGCAAAATTCAACAAAATATGCGGTGAAAATGCAACCAAACAGATTCTTAAACCTGGCATTAAAACCCACTAAAAATAAGTGGTAAGAATCGGCAAAACAAAGTTGAATGTAATTTACCTGTGATATGGAGGATGAAATAATCACAGTAGGTTTAAACACGAAAATTTGCACCAAATTAAAATTAAATACATGAGCGCTCTTAAGATCTTGGTCGAGCACTGCCCTTTTATCAAATAGCGGGCTTATCTCATAGGAAAACATAGTGCCAACTTTACTCTCACCTTACATGCAAACTTAACAAAATTCAAGGGGACTAAACTTAACAGAAATTGTTACAATTTCCTGTTATAACTAGTCCCAGGTAAATGGGGATCCTGCAAAGAAATATTCTTTCTTAGTCTTTTGATTTTTCTTACATTAGAAGTGGTAATATTTCCCTTAACAGTTTTACCTTCAATTGTGTTTTCATTTTGCTTTGTTATGCTTATCTTTGCGTACAGGGGATCTGTTTTGCTAGGTTTACTTTTCCTTAAAACACGACCTCTTTGTTGATTTCTGGGGTATCTTCTTTATTTAAGTTTCTCTTGTCAAGGATTGCTTTTTCTTTAGCGTCGTTTTTTCTGTATATTTGGTCAATAAAAGGTATTTTTACTTTTTCTTTTGTTGTTGTATTCTTCGTAGACAGTCATATCTAACGCGAGATCTATTTCGTGTTCATATGGGCCATAAATAATTGAAAAAGGAGAAAATCCCGTTGATGAATGTATTGATTAATTGTAGATCAGCGTAGCTGTTATCATGTGATTCTGAGGTGTTTCGTTCGGTACCTTTAATTTTAGGATTCGCAATTTTTCTATTATGGTCGAGTGAAATCTCTCTATTGGCGAATTTGAGTTGGGGTTGTTTACTGTAGTAAAATGTAGTTCTATGCAATGCAATTGACAATATTCCTTAAAGGTTTTATTAAAGAATTCTTTACCTTGGTCACAAACTATGCGTTTGGGGTAGTTGTGATGAGAAAAATAATGACGTAATTTGTTTAATGTTGTTAACCCGGTTCCTTCTTTTAGAAAGTAAGCTTGCGCATATCTAGAGAAGGAGTCGATTATTGTCAAAATTTACAGTTTTGAAAAGAAAAGGTATCTATAAAATGGTGTGAAAAGGTTTTCGCGCTAATAGCGGTCCTTGCAATTTCGTGTTGTACGGTGTCTTTCATATTTGGCTTGTAGGCATAGTTCACATTTGTTGATCTCGTTCGTGATCATTAGTTTCATGTTTGGCAAATAATACTTGGATTTGAGATGATTGTATGTTTCAACTATTCCTGTATGAGTTTCGTCATGGTACTTCGCGATGGTGTCCTTCTGGTCATCTTCGTTGAGTACATCAATGTGGTATTGTTTTGAAAATACTATTTTTGCAGAGTTATTCATGTATGTTTTACATAAATTTGTTAGTTCATCCAACACTTGTGGTTCTTGACAATAGATTCCGTATGTGACGTCAGGTTGTATGATTTCCTTTATCATTTGCGACAATTCTTCCTTCATATTTTCTTTTTTGATCAAGACGGTGTAATGTTTTTTATTGAACGGTCTTTTGAAGCGGATGTCATAATTTTCACCAAAAATTATTATTATCCGGTTGTTGAAATGATTTATCGGATATTCCGCAATCGGAATAACCTTTCCGTCGTTCTCGTCGGTTACAGAATGCACTGTATTTTGCAAGTCTTGCAGAATTTCTTCGTATTCTGCATGGTTATTATTTGCTGAATTGTGGATTATTTCATCTAATTCGTTTGGGTTTGGAGCTAAGTCTACCTGTGGAATTATTGATAATTCGTCGAGTTCCTTGTTGTTGATTTCTATTCTAGATAGAGCGTCGGCTACTACGTTTTCTTTGCCTTTTTTATATGTGATGTGGAAATCAAATTCTTCTAATTTCAGTTTCCATCTGATAAGACGCGAATTTGGTTCACGAATTTTGTGCAGCCAGACCAATGGATTGTGGTCTGTTTCTACTTTGAATACCTGTCCATATAGGTAAGGTCGAAAATGTTTTGTCCCGTCTACTATCGCTAATAGTTCTTTTTCTATAGTGCTATAATTTCTTTCCGCTGAGTTTAGCGTTCTAGAATAGTAAGCTATGGGTTTGTTCTGTTGGGTCAATACTCCTCCAATAGCGACGTTGGATGCATCGGTAGTCAACACGAATGGTTTTTCGAAGTCTGGGTACGCCAATATAGGTGCATTAGTTAACAATTCTTTACAAAGTTGAAAACACTCTTTGTATTCGTTGTTTTCTGCGTCGATTTTGGTATCCTTTTTTAAGACATTTCGTCATGGGTGATACTAATTTGGCAAAATTCGCAATAAATCGGCGATAATAACCAACTAAACCTAGAAAAGATCTAATTTGTTTTATCGTTTTCGGAATGGGGTACTCTAGTATTGCTTTGATTTTAGAAGGGTTAGGTTTTATTCCTTCCGGGGTAATAACATGCCCTAAAAATGCGACTTCTTTGCATAAGAATTCGGACTTGTCGAGTTGTATTTTAAGGTTTACGTCCTTTAATCTTTGGAATATTGTTTTGATATGACTCAGGTGTTCTTGTAATGATTTTGAAAAGATTACAATGTCATCTACGTACACGAAACAAAATTTGAATAAAAATTCTTTGAGTACTTCGTCTAAAGTACGTTGAAATGTTGATGGTGCGTTCTTTAAACCGAACGGCATTCTTAAATACTCGTAGTGGCCGTTGTTTACCGAGAACGCCGTTTTTTCGATGGATTCGGGATCCATTTCGATTTGGTGAAATCCCTGTGCAAGGTCAAGTGTTGTAAGATATTTACATTTTCCTAAATTGTCTAGGGTTTCATCAATTCGTGGCATCGGATATTTATCTTCGATTGTAGTGTCGTTCAGTTTCCTGTAGTCTATGACCATTCTGTACTTTCTTTTTCCGCTAGCGTCCAATTTCTTTGGCACTATCCAGACAGGTGCACTGTAAGGTGATATGGATGGTCGGATAATTTTGTTGTCTAGTAGCTTTTGGATTTGTTCGTTGATTTCTATTTGCATTGCTCTCGGGTGTCGAAATGATTTGACATAGATTGGGTTCTCGTCTGTAGTCCTTATCTTGTGTTTCACATGGTTTGCAAATGTGAGATCGGTGCCCTCTCGATAGAATATATCGCTATATGACTTGCATATATTTATGATTTTTATTCTTTCTTCTTTGTTTAGATGTTCGGTTCTGATGAGTTGGTGGATACCGGGAAGTTTTTTCTGCATTTTGAATTTCTTCTGGTTGTCTGAAGTCTAGGTAGTCAAGAGGTAACACGTTGATTCTTTCTTTAAAATTAACTTCCGTTTGTTGTGTTGGATTTGGTATTTTGCAGATTCCTTTTCTTGCAGTAGCTATGCATTCGGGAATCTCTACATCTTCGTTTAGCTTGATGATTGGTATAAAGACTTCGCCTTCATCAATCGTTACTGGGATGTTAAGGTAACTTTGTTTCGTTGGTATCTTGCTTACCTTGTCGTTTTTGTATTCTAAAAAGAAAGGTATTTGGATGCCTTGTAGCGTAAGGATCCTATTTTTGTAGCTTCCGTTTGCGTCGAGGTTATGTAAATCTTTTGTTCCAATTAGAACATCAAATTTTTCATGTCATTGAACCACGCGAAATTTAATCGGTTCTTTTATATTTAATTCGGATAATAAAGGAAAAATTACATTTTTATCTGATTGAACTGTTTTGTTTAAACTCATGACTGAAAATGATTCGAAATAAAGATAGTTTTTAAATTTTGCAGCAACGTTAGGGTTCATTATTGAATCTGTCGCACCTGAGTCGATTAGAATTTTTAAATTTAATTGTGGTAAATAAAAGAAAGGTAATTTAGGTTTTGCGCAAATTGTGTTTAAATCTACAGTTATTGGTTCTCCGAGGCTAGTAAACGAAAATTTTCTGTTTCTTGTAGGTTTTCGCGATAATTTTCATATTCGTTATTTTCACAAACATTTCCACATGCGTTTTCTTCACCGTAATACTCTTCGTCGTATTCTTGGCCGTTTTCTATTAATTCGGCATTGAATAATTCTTCTGAAGTAAATGTTGGTTTGTTCGCGTTTGCATGTAGTTTGCTTTAGGTTTAAAGTTGAAAGCTGATGATTGTATCGACATTGGTGTTGGTTCGTAGCGTTTTCTTGTAGTAGTGGAATCGGGTTTGCTTTGGAAAATTTGTTTTCCTGAAGGGAATCTTGTTGGTTGTCTCAGGGGTTTGTTAATATCCCCTGAAAATGGTTTTGGTTGAAATTGCGGTTGCTGTTGGAATAAAAAGCTGTTTCGCGGTTGTGATTCTTGTCGTTGAAAGTTGTTTTGGTAGTTAGGTTGGAAATTACGTTGAGAATTATTTTGGAAATTAAAATTACGTTGAAAATTATTTTGAGAATTGTTTTGAAGATTAGGTTGGAAATTACGTTGATTATTTTGAAAATTATAGTTACGTTGAAAACTGGGTTGCGCGTGTGATGTTGGTCTCGATAATTGAGAAATAGGTTTTTGCGGCCTATTATCTTGTAGTTTTCTTATATAGTCGGTGTAGCTGTTTTCCTGTAGTTTCTTATCATACATCCTACATTTGTTTAATGCTTCGTCTAACGTCGTCAAATTGAAATTAATCAAATGAGATCTGTAGGGTTCTAGTAAACCTGAGCAAAACATTTGTAGTGATTGATTTTGATACAGGGTACTTTTGAATTGAAATATATTTCCGTCCGTTTCATGCAGTTGTACAAATTGTAATAGTTCGTTTTGTGCCAATAAAATTCTATCGTAGTATTCATTATAATTTTCGCCTTTTCTTTGTATAGTACTTCGTAATGCCGAGATTAAAAGTTCCTCGTTACGTTGGTCACCGTATTTATTTAATAACGCGCCTCGTATACCGGGCCATTCAATTTGATTATGAAAGTTTAAGTAATCTCTGGCTTCATTTTTAATTTTTGCAAGAATCGAAACGTTAAATAAATAATTTTGCGTAGGAGTTAATTTATTATTCAAAAATTTTACTAAGTTATCAACGTTCGTTATGAAAGTCGATAAATTGCTATCAGGATAAAATTCTGGCAATGAGTTCGTTAATGCGGTCAACTCCTGGACCGAAAATAACATGATAGGTTGCATGGTAGTTGGGTCTACCTGCGGTATTGTTGCATTCGCCGTATTGTTCATTTTATAAGGTTCAAACCTGGTTTTAAAGTTACACGCGTTTTCTAACGTTGAGGATTTAAAATTTTCCTCTATTTCAAGTTGAATTTTGTTATTTGGCATCAGTACAATAGTAAATAATAATAAAATAAATTGGTAAAGAAGGATTCAAAAACTTACAACGTTAATGGAAGGGTTAGTATCCCAATCTCGAATTCGTTGCCTCGTTCTAGATAATTTCCTTTGATTTTGAATGTTGTCCAGCTGAAGGGACCTTAGGTTGTTGATTGTTTCCGATGTGTTGAGACACGCCGAGTCCGGTATTCTCTTGGAATCACAAAACTTATAATTTAGAATTTTCACAATTCACTCGCAATCTTCTACGTTTTTCTTCCAAATAAGACGTTTCGAACTCGCGAAACAATCCTGTTCGCAACGCCAATTAAATATCAAACACTAAATTTGATAAAAAAATATTTATTTATACGAGAATTAGAGATACAAGTTATTACAACATAAAGAAAACTAAGACTAAAGTAATAATTGATTTGTTGGGGACAATAACAATATTGGTATTTAGAAAGTGGTGCTAAGGGTTAATTTGAAATGTGATTATGGTAATTGCATTTTAAAGGTTACATAGATAACACTAATATTATGAAATTAACAATTATTTATCTATTAAAATATTATTATTAAAACTGATAGTTAGTTATCAGTGATATAATTATATACTTTATCTTGGTGTCGTTTGTTTTTAAAATTCATTTCTGTTGTACATTCTTCTATCTTTTCCAAGATCTTTATCATTCCTTGCTTTGTTCTTGCAATAATATCTAGGTCATCCGCATAAGTCATGACCTGCCCCCCTTTCGTATTTATTGTACCTCTACACCGTGCCTTTCTCATAATACGTTTGATTACTATATTGAATAAAGTGGTCGACAAAGCATCTCCTTGTTATACCGCCATTGATCATAAACGTTACTGTCTCGCTCGTTCCGATTTTCATTGTGGCACAGATTTTCTTCATTGTCATTTTTATTAGTTTTCTTAGTTTATTTAATATTCCCATTTCTTGCATCACCATAATGTAAATTAATAAACAGTATGTGCAGCTGTATGCTGTTTTCATAAGCTTTTTTGGATATCCGTTTTATTATATGCAGCGCATCGATCTTTTCTGTCGGATATCTTTTTTCAGTTTTTCCTGGACGTATGCCGATAGTATCTTATACATAACCTTTAACAGTATTATTTATCTGTAGTTTCTACTCTTTTCAAAATTTCCCTTTTTGTGAAATACCTCAATTCGTTCGTGCACTTTTTTCCAGTATACTTAAACATTTCTCATACTGTTGATGGTTGACACCAGTTTCTCGTATGTTGGTTCTAGAACTATTGCCTCTTCTTCTATTATTTTTTTGATGTGGTTGTACTTTCATCGTTACGATTTATAACCTTTAAAAGTATCTTCTTTATATTTCTTTTATTTTCTCTTCATTGAGCTTTTCCATTCATGCTTATTTTTAATGGTTTTTGTTTTTGCATGGTTTCTTCTTTTCAGGATTCAACATTCCGATTATTGCTTTAAATATTGTTATATCTTTCTGGAGTTTCTTATCGACATAAAATCCGATTCCTCTTGTTTTCTGTTTGTCTTATTACGAGTAAAAAAAATTATAGTCTTTCACATTAACCTTTCATCCTTTATTTTTCTATCTTGTTTTTTGCACTGCAACTATTTTAATTTTGTATCAATCACTACTTTATAGTTTTTCATTCTGTAGCATAGTTCTTCCATTTTTTCTTTTCATTATACCTTTTTAACGATTTACATTTTGAATTACCAATTTTGTTGCGGTTAATCCGTTCATCTTTTTCTTCTTAATTTTTTTTTTATTACGGGATCTGGTCTTAATCGTTCTTCTTTTTATCCCGTCTATATAGGTATACCTTTCCTTCAATTATAGCTTTTTGGTAACCTATTGTGACTCTTTTCCCGTTCTCTCTCTCTCTTTCTCTTTTTTTATGCCATAATTTTGATCTTTTTGTGGATCTTCCCTATTATTTATTTCAATTTGTTCTGCACTCAGCATCGATTTGTTTTTCATGATCACCAACTTTATGGTCCAAAATTTTAATCCGGCTAATACCGTTTCAATCTTTTCAGATTTTAGTTTGTCTGCCTTTACAATTTTCACTTAACACGCAATTCTCCTTCTATAAGCTGCTCTATCTCATTTCTTGTATTGTTTCTGATACAGCTATGCCTTTAATGACTATAGGTATTGTTATTTCGCTTGGATTTTTTGTTTCTTTTGGCTTTACTTCTAGTATCGCAATTCTTGTTTTCAGATTTTCTCTATCTTTCTCCCATTTCCTTTTCTTTTTGTGACGAAATTCGTTTGCATCACTTTAAGTTATAAGATTAATTTTACCGCAATGTAAATTTAAATTTTTAAGTTTTAAAAAAGGCGCCAATAGAACAGTAACATTATATGCCTGTTGCTACCTTTTGTCGGCATTTATTTAAATATTTTTCTTTAAGGCTTTCCGTCTTAATCCTTAAATGCACTTTGCGCCATCATTTAACACCTTATCCCTTTTGTTACCTATCCATTTTCACACATTTGGAAACGCTACTTTGCAAAAACCTCGATTTGGAAAATCGAGGAATCTTATCTATATATTTGTAAGAGTCTTATCTTTACCTTCGTGACAGTCTTCTCTTACCTTGACGAAACGTTTTATATGTGTATTGTTTTACCATATCTTGGGAAGAAGCCGGTAAACTTATCTATTTGGGATAGTTTTAATGTACTTGTGCGAAGAGTCGTGTGTTAACTTTGGTACTAAAGTAAGTGAACTAACGCGGTATCTTTCTTGTAAGTTTTATCTTTTATTGCAAAAGTTTGCAATTTATCTCATTTGATTTAAAGAACAATTAGAATATAGTAAACTTTCAATTAACATTAATTAGTGAAACTACTTGTAACGGTCTAAGCAACGCGCTATAAATTAATATAATACGGGTCGGTTCGATATACTGTTAAGTTAATAAAAATAATAAGATTAACCGACAAAATCACCTTAATATTACTAGTGCATCGTAGCTATCTGCAAAGATTGTTATCTATTTTAAATAAACCATTTAAACTTTACTTCAAAGGTAACCCGTTTGATTTATTGTTCGATTAATGTAAAGAAATTGTGTACCTACTAAAAGCATTGTCTGCCAATATACCTGGGTGCTTCTTATATTTTTATCTTATTATATCATCTGCACAACAGCACCACCCGCTAATTCAACCGGACCTTATAACCATAGTACAATGTGCATGAACTAATAACCACTTTTTGGTTAGCGGTAAACAGTTTATTTATTTCTTTAGTAGACTAAACTTTTTACCACTAAACTGGTTTTCCATTATTATCTGTGTTTTGTTTTTTACATTTTAGGTACGGTTTTATTTTGTAAATGTAATTATTAAATATATTCTTAAGTTATTTTATTGTGTCGTATTAATTGCCCAATTGTAAATCAACCTAGAAACTATTGCATGGTCATGCCCGATTCAGTTCTCCGATCGCTAGCCGGAAATATTACACGTTTTCAGCTTGATACATTTTCCTTAAATGCATTTTTAGTTCTTCCATTTCTATCTTTTAGTTGTATTTTTGTTCATCTTTCTTATTATTGTTTGAAACATCTCTATGATCTCGTTCGTTTTCTTCTTCTTTTCTCTTCCTCTTTCATATTTTAAAAATTAACTTCTGCTCTTTCTGATTATGCTATTTTCTGTTCCGGTGTTCTAATTGTTTCCTTCTTTCTGCCGACCAGAGCTTGTTCTTCACCGTCTGAGTAATTTTGTAGTATTCTCTTTCTCTCGTTTTTGCTTCTTGGCTTAGCATAATATGTATTCTGATTGCTTTTTTTCCATTAGAGCACTTGTTCAGTACGACACTTTCGAAACGGTCGTTTTACCGTATAGGTAACCTCGCTTTTATAGTAAGAAACAATTTACCTTCAATTGCTGTTTTTTTGTTCTTTTAACAACTTCTGATCAAATTCGTTCACTACTACTTTTATTACCACTCTCTCGTTTTTTTCATCCCTATTGCTGGTCTATAAATTACTCGCTTCACTCTGAACTAAGAGGCTACTAAACTGCTTATTATCGCTCACATCGCAAAAACGAAATTGATATAAGCTATTATTAAAATCTGTTCTTACAAACGTAACGCCTTGCTTATGTCGCCTTAGTACTTGGTACGTTTAAAAATCTGCTTTCATTTGTGGAGATTTAGAAAGTAGAGAATAGAAAGGTAGGATAATCCGACCGAAAAAGGATATCCCTTGCCCTCGGTTAGTTGTTTTATCGCAGTAATTTTGCTTCTTCTTGTGCTCTTGGGTCGGAGGTGTTTTGCATAGAAGGTCCATGTAAAATCTAAAAAACTGATGTTTTTTGATATAGATACATATAGGCAGAATCGTGCCGGATAACTGAGTCACAGTAGATGTGTTTACGGTATAGTTAATTGCCATTGTGGATTGCTGTTGATATCCAATTGGATATTACAATCTAGAAAATTTATTTTGTTACTACGGATCTTTATGGTAAAGTTGCTATTTGCATATACGTTGTTTATTTCTGAAAGAAAATTTGTGAATTTTTCGTTACTCATTTGTGGTTATTGTTATTAAATACATATGCTAGTTGTGTGTGATTGAAAAATCCCGTTTAAAGTGTGTCACTTTTTGTGTACGTCTAAAGCCGGTTAATGAAATTTTTAAGCGACACAGAAGTCGCCTTCGACGTCTGAAACGTAATAATTATAAAAGTTAAAATCGCTGTTTGCAAAACTTTTCATATTCCTTATAAGAAATTTGTTACTTATGAGAATAGTTTTTTTTCCATTACGAAATGTATATTTTCATAAGCGTTTCAATTTTAATAAACGATTTTGAAGTTTATTGTTCAACTTTATAAGTTTTAAGTTCGAGTCAAGCTTTTCTATTAGAAAGACTTTATATATTGAAAATTCCTGAGCAAGTTATACATATACATGTACATCTACAGAAAGTATATTATGTAGGTATGTACTTAAATAACTTGGTAAGTTGCGAAACTATGCTTAGGTATAACACTACAATAATATTTTAGTTTTAATTTTCTACTTACACAACTTCCTATAATCGAATGAATATTTAATTGTTAGCTACTAGCAAGTGTTAATAAATGGTATATGACTTGGCTTACGTTTTGTATCTACGGTTACTGTGGCAGTAGCCAAAGCTAACAAAGTATTTAGTGATTTATGTCATTATTCAAGTATAATATTTGATTAGTAGCTACCAAATTGACTATGAATATAACTAATAAAATATAAAGGTGTACTAAAAATTTTTGTTTTACTTTTTTCATCAAATCTCTACAACCTAAAATTGGAATAAATTTCTTTTATTGAAACCTTTATACTCGTACGTTTATTGTTATTTAATAAATTATTCTTAAAAGCAATATTGTATCTACCAACCTATGTAATATTGTATTTCACAATTTAACGACTAACTTTTTTAGCAACTCGGAATTATGTTGCAATACCAATATATAATATATCCTATAAAACAAAATTATTTCCTGTGTTATAAACACCAGTAATTTATATGATAGAGTATTGAATCTGCTTATAATATTAATTCACACGTACAGAAATCAATCGATATCCGTAAATTTTTGCAGTGGAAACCCTAGTAAATTAAATGCTATAATTACAGGACTTGTATATAAATTTTCAATTACTAATTTTAAGTTTGTACTTATTTGCAAATTACCGAAAGACTGTATATTATACAGCTAGGCTCTCATAAAATAGCTTGGCCCATAACTTTGAGATGCGCAGTAAACTAGAAATCAAAACGTATAATTCCCCATTATTGTTTTTCACCTATAGTTGCATAAGAGTACTCTCATTATTAATTCATAAAGTAGATTATAGGTATTATATTATAATTTTTGTCATTCCTGCCTTAATGGTCTAACTTTTCAATTCAAAAATTGTTAAAAAAATATTTAATCAATGCTTTGCAATATTGCAGTTCAATTTCGTCTTTTTAAAATTATTTTTAGTTTGCTTTCCACTTTATATGTTAATTTTTTGTAGATTAGTATGCATGTATTGGCATTAATTTGATATACTATAAGCAATGGAATTATTCGACGCCATTTGTTTTCACTATCGTTTATTTCCAGTATATTTTCGTTTATTTCTTTCACGAGTTTTATAAATACTTTGTAATTACTTGATTGTGAATTTAATTTGTTTATATTTTATAATGGCTCATCTGTAAAAATTAAGACAAAAATAACTTTTGATTATTCTTTATTTATTCTGACTGGAAATAAATTCGTTTTTTGTTTACTGTACTAATTTATTATACAAAACTTATTTTTGTAGTAATACAATAGTTACACGTATATTATTGTTTTGTCGATCCGTTTGTCGTATGAATATTAAATTTTGTTGTCTTGAATATGTCATGTGAAAAACTATTCTTAATGTTCATTTATTCTTGTCTACAGTTCCTATCTTGTCGTGACTAACTTGTTTTATCGTGCAATATATATTTTGCGAAATACAGTTTTTCTGGGGTGCAACGCATTTTTTTTTAAGTATGAAATATAATTAAGGTGTTCTATGTTGTTGAAATTAAAACACTACTCTTTTCGAATTTCTAAGAATGTAAAATTTTTACACTTCTTTGTCATAGATGATGTAATTAAAAACAAAGTTATGTAATCATTCATTTGGACTATTTGAAGAGAATCTGTGTATTTGTGTAAAAGACACCGTTCAAATTTTTCTAAACGATGTAAATAAAGATTATGTTTGGATTAAAATTTCACGTTTTACTAAAATTATCAAACGAAATTATATATTTCCCTATATTCATTAATTTTTAAAGTATCGATCAGGCTTACAAAAATATTTACATATGTACAATTATCATAATGTACATGAAATGTAAAATATACAAAAACAAGTTAATGTTCAATTTTGTTTAAATCAAGTAAAATTACAAATTCAGTATTAATTTTTTTCATAGTAGTATGTACATAATATTTTATTCCAATACTAAATATCCAACGCTAAATATAAGTACAATATTTATTTCCAATATTTACACTGGATTTTGTCAACATATTTTATACGTTATATTTTTCTACGTAATGAATATTGAAGGTATACCACTATTTGCTAGAACTTGGTATTCAATATTATTACACATTATTGTTCTAATATGAGTAATTAATATTGTTACACATTATTTCAACTATTTAGAGACGGTTATTGGCTTGGTTGTTAGCGCGATGAACTGTTAATGTAAGGCGTCTCGGTTCGAATCCGGGTAAAGCTCACTTTGCAATGCTGTCTCCGTGTTTCGGAAGGCATGTAAAGACGGTAGTTCTCTTACAAGGTGCTGGCAACATCTTTGAGGTATTAATTGCTAGAGTGCCCTCTTGAGAGAACGGGTAAACGACGTAAGTTGTATCGTAAACTTTCCAATAAAACAGGATCAATGACAAATATTTAAAACTTACTAAATATGTACAGTGCACATAATACAACAACTGCCAAAGCTGAATACTTTTTAAATCACTGATTGTGAATTGATTTGAATTATAAAGAAAGGTGGAAGCCATCGCGGATTTGCCGATAACAATGTCCTCATTGCCTAACACGTTGACTTCCACAATAGTCACTAAAAGTCTGTCCATTCGGGCAGGAACAATTTTAAAATTAAATAGGCTAGCAATAGAATAGTAAATTACAAATCATCATTTTTTTTATCAAAAACTCATGTTTTTATTGTTTTCAGTCGAGACGCAGCATATGATTCACATGGGCCCACAAATAAAAATTTAATGTTTTTGAGTTTTGTATGTTTATATACTACTATATAAATAAATATTTTTGTGAAGTTTTTTGTGAAAACTAAAAAAACGCTGATTTATTTGGCTTTTAAAAGTAAACCTGCATGAGAATCAACTGTTGATTCTCGTGGCTGTTGTAAAAATTTTGCCGTGCATTAAGTTTCGCTTCTCGTGGCAGTCTACGTGTTAAAACAGAAATTTTGGAGGAAGCACAGGTCCTGCAATAAGTAAATATGACTACAGGATCTGATTATCACCTTTAAAGATAACTTTGTTAAGTGACCCTACCAGAATAAATTCAAATTCTAAAACAAAAACGGTATTGATATTTGTAAAAATTAAAATTATCTCAAGAGGTCTTCTCAGGTTAACTAAATGGTTATAAATTGTTATTAATTAACCTTCGTCCTTCTTTTATCGTGACATTATCAAAGACAATTTATCTTCCCAATCCTTTAAACATAGTATTTTAAGTACCCATCCAACAAACAGTGTTAATTAAATACTGATCAATAATAACTAATAATAATTATTGATGTCACTAGGTTAAAATTGCAGCATAAGTAATATAATACTTATTGATTTATTAAGCCGATACACCAAGGTAAATGAAATTCATCCTATTCTTTACGCCGTGTTGTCTAATAAACTGCAAAACACCTACACCAGACTGTTTGAAAGATAATCAATATAGAATATAAAAGGATAGACATTTTACCCAGTAAAATATTTACTTTAAAAAATATAAATTTTAAAATTTGAAACTATTTTAAATTTAATATCTATCTATTTATTTTAACATCAGCGACGAGTTGCACGCGGCGGGATGGACCTCAGCAGGGTGGTTTTTGGCGAATCCGCCGCGGCAATATTTTAGACCCCAAATTTTTATAGGGATTTGCTTACCTAAACTTATTTATTTACAAACGAAGTTTCCTTTGCGGTTGAATGCGTTAATTACATTAGTCTGAAGGGATGCTACCTTTAGGAAGGCAATGTTGTACACATCTCGTAGTTTGCAGCCCACTACTATTTGTAGGTTCCCCATGTGTGTGATAACAATTTACACATGCACTATCCAAATGAGAGATAAGATAATTTTAGAAGATAGTTCTAGGTTAGGATTCAGACGCTGTCAATTTTAAAACTTTCGTGCTTCAATAAACTTATAAAAAATGTTTTTAAATTTTTTAATTGATTAATTTTGACGTTAAAAATATAAATACAATTACTATATCAATTTTGTAAATTAATTAAAAATTTAGTTACATTATAATTGTCAAAATATTTGAATCATTTGTGGTATAGTGTCATTAGTCTTCTTTTAAGCAAAGGTTTAACTTGGTGAAGTTTTTTCCAGATGAAGCAATTATACATAAAAATTTGGCCAGCATGTACAATTTTTTATCTTCATAAAATCGAATTTGCTGAGCTCGTACTTCTTTAAACTCATATCTTGAAAAGAATTGGTATTTTTGCCAATTATTGTCTATTAAGATTGTATTGTGGCTGTGATATTCTTCGTAAAAGTTCCATATAACTTCGAGTGGCTTAATCTAAAAGGAACAAATTTCAATTATTTTTGCTTTGAGATAAACACCATTAGAAAAAAATTGCTAAAATTTGTTTCTAATATAATACTTGCCGTTATTTTTTTCATCGATTTGGAATTGTACTCCACAACTGAACTTATGTCCAGGCAAAAGGATATCTTGAAGCAGTTGTTCTCGTCGGTTAAAGAATATGTTTCCAGCAAGTGTATTATATCCCTCATTTTCATAGCAGACCAAATGGCAATGTTGTAATGAACATTTATAGTTGTAAAAAATTCCTTTAAGTCATTTAATTCCGTTTGACTAGGTTGGCGTTCCTTGGACGTAAAGTAGGGAAGTATTTTATCCACATCAAAAACGACCAAGGGTTTACTAAACGTTGGTGAAATGTAATGTTTAAATATGCAAGTAGTACATAGCTCTTCAATCATATCAGCTGGTGTCTGAACTCGAAGTTTAAAGTATTCTTGCACATCGGTATCTGAAAGATTTCAATACTATATTTGTGGCAAAAATTGTAATAAAAAAACTAACCTTGATCATCTTTCTCGATAGAACTTTTTTCTGATTCAAAATTTTCTTGAACACTTTTGATTTCTTCAGTTAGCTGGTCATGTGTACCTAGTTTCTTGGATGAACTTAATCGGATCGGCATTTTTTTGTCATTATTAGCTTTTTTTGTAGGTTCAATAGTAGACGTTGGTGCTTTGGTTGTATTCGGTTGGATATTTTTAATTTTTTGTGCAAGATATATTTCATAATAGCTGTTTCCAGGTGTCTTTTTATAATTTGTTGAGTATGGAGTTCGTAAAGATGAACTTACAGGTCTCGACATTGTTGAATCAAGTTTTGCTGATCTTACACGTTTCACATTCACTACATCATTTTTTGCGGCACACGAATAACTTTTCTTGTTACTCATAGTTGATTATTAGTATTCAAAAGTTTTTAGTATTAATATTGCTTTAATACACCTTTAAGTGCATAAAAACCTAGAAGTAATTACATAAGCGACTACTTCCCACGAAGTTGACATAAAAACTATAGGATATGGCCAACGCCCTCATAAATGCTTTTATTTCGCAGCGCTACCAACTGTTACATGTTAAAGTTTTTAACGTAGTAAAAATGGGCGCTAAATTCAAAATGATCTTTTTGTAAATGGCAAATTTTTTTAAGTGAAATATTTGAATTAAAAGAATAGCAAAATTAAAGTTATAATTTAGTCGTTGCTTTTCCGTATTATTTATTTTTACCTTTTTAATAAAATAAACTAAATTGTTAAATTTTGGTTATAATAAGGGCGCGGCTACATAAAGGCGTTGTTTTGTTAAGATAATTCTAACACCAAATTTCATGTTAATTTTGTAACATTGTTCCCTAATATGATTAATTTATGTACTTAGTATGAAACATCAAATTAATTTATTTGCACAGACCATCTAGTAGACATTTTTCAGTTGGTTTAGAAACAACCCAGCTAGGATCCCACAACACGATTCCGTAAATTGCTTGGTCATGTTTATATGTAGATTTTATATCTTCGCATGTATGTATGTTTTGCGAAACATCCTATTGTAATTATAATTTTCTATCAATTTAATTAAGTAACAATGTTACTTAAATTACAATGGAAAATAATATACACGGTGCCACACAAATATCACCCTATTTGGTAAGCCTGTAACTATTGAAATAAACAAAACAACTTTAATTTTGGTTATTTGAAACCATAGTTTTGTGTGAATTAGGTTATAGTATCTATTATTTTAGAAAATACTTTAATAAAGCAATTTGCTGTTATTAAATCTATTGCTGAAAAGCTTGTGAAAAATTTCGTTTGGTTTTTCAGTTAACCTGTTAACTTTTAAAATTTTAATTTAATATAAGGTTATTGTAATCTACAAAGTAGATAAGTTTCCTACAAACGCATCCCAAAGACAATAGACCTTTAGAGTCATGGCCGACTGAAAAACTATCAAACAAAATTATTATAAATATCAAAAAATTTTGACGTATGAAAAAGTTTATGAGGTTGCCATTCTCAAACAAATTAGTAAAAAAGTTGTCAAAATTTGAACTTTTAAATTCCAAAAAATTCTAAAGTTTTGATTACGATCAAAAACTTTTATGTTATTATCATTTTTAATGCTGCAGATGCCTTTTTCATGTCTTCTGGTAAACGTTATCTCTACGATGTAATTTATAGTAATTTGAATACTGTAACCACCTACGGGTGTAGGGAAACCCTTTAGCCCAGAAAAATATGTACTACTCTTAAAACTTGGAGTAGAAGTCTTGCTTTCATAAAATCTTTAATTCTACAAATTTTACTTATTTTGTTATTATTTTTTTAAGTGTATAATTTTCTTTTATTCAATAAATGTTTTATTACTTCATCGTCTTCTTGTAAGGGTCTTGGAAATTTCCAACTTTATAAATTATAAAATTCGCTTTCAATGTAAAACTTAAATACGAATTGTTATCGTTAAGCACGTTCAACCGGCTGCGTCAATCAAAACTCTCTCGAAATTTATTGCAATTCAAACTTAACTAATATCAAAATTACAATGTTAATATTTCAGATTAAATAAATAATTAATTATTTCGATACATCGATTAATCAAATTATTGAACAATATTGCTTTATATATCTCACATTTTTTGAACTTTCATTTAAAAAATTTTAAATATTAATTAAATTAATTAACAAATCTAAAAGTAAACGACAACAAGGCAAAGTACATGAAATTCGGAAGGAAAAAAGAAACCACAAAAGAAAGCGAGTTACAATTAGTTGGACATACTTTCGAGAAAGTAAGAAATTTCAAATATCTAAGCGTCCAGATAAACAACACCAACGAAAGAGATGTAGAAGTAAAAGAAAAATTCAGATGGGACGGAAAGCTTTCTACGCTAATAAGAAATTTCTGAAATCTAAGGCTATGTCAATCAGAACAAAACTTCGCATATACAAAACATGTAACAGAACAATAGTAAGTACGCAGCAGAGGTTATGAATTTAACAAAAGGAGAGAAAGAACTGTTGAGAGTCTTTGAGAGAAGAGTACTGAGATTGATTATGGGCTCAAAGAAAATCAACTATCACGAATTCAAACCAAGAAAAAACAATGAACTATTAGAGGTAACGGAAAACCAATATATAGTAAAGTACATTAATTCGCAGAGAATTATAAGACTTGTGCACGTAACAAGAAGAGCGAAGGAAGACCTGCTGAGAATAATAACAGAATGGATACCAAGTAAAACGAGAGCAAGATGAATGGATGAAGTGAAGGATCTCGAAAGAATGGGAGTAACAGACTCGAAAAGTAAATGTAAAAACAGAAAGCTATGAAAATTATAAGTAAAAGAGGCGAAAACGTTATAGTAGAACTGGACACCTGAAAGTGAAAAAAGGACTGATCCACCTCGTAAAAAGGATCTTTGAAACTTCAAAGAAGAAGTAAGCATATTACATAAGGAAAGAAAAGCTTTATTGATTGATTGACATCGACCATAGAAGGTTTCCTCACATTTGGAAGTGGTTAGCTTAAAGCCAAAGAGAAAAAAAATTGAATATATAAACATTTCTATATTATAGAAAACATTTTCTGAAATTAATATTATAAGAACACTTATCATTGGTTTTCTATTTCTGTCGGAATATAACCTCTCAATTCTGGAAGTACTCGCAATCCGTTTTACGATGTGGATTACTCCTCTGTTGTTCGTAGTCACATAAGTCTTCCAACAAGCCACTCTGCTGGTTTGTTATTAGCCAAAACTAAAATATTTCTTTTAAACTCAATTTTTTTAACAGTGGCGTCACCAATACCAGCGATGTCATTTTAGTGATATAGTGCATAAAAAGTTGTCTGTTTTATGTTAATTTATCTAATTTATCTACTCCAAAGACGTGCTTCTTCATTCTTAAAATTTGAAATCTAATTGTAATAAATTAAGCAACGATAAAAGTTGTTGAAATTAATTTTATTTAAATTTGAAAATAGGTAGACGTATCTTTCACATTTCAAACATTCACCAGAACTTGAATAGTAAATCGTTTTTTAAAAAAAGAATTATATTTTATTGCACGTTATGTGATGTACAACGGAACTGCAAAAAGTGCTTTGAAACGTTTTTAATCGTTGCAATCGATACAATTTCAATTTAGTGTCGTTATTACGCTAGAAATAATGTAAGACATAGTAGTTTTAACAAAATTAAAAATTTTAAAATTGGAAAGTTGATTGAATTTTAAAATTGCTTTCTAAAATGTGTTCATTGGTCTATGTTTTGCATGTACTTGCCTAGTAAAATGAGAAAATTAAATTTTTAAATGTTGTTGCACATTTTCTAACGATATAATTAATTATCTCCGAAATGGCATACTTTACATTTTATAGGTGTAATTTTTTCTGTAACTTTTTTTAATCTAGATGGGAAAATTTGGTTTTATTTTTTACGAACAATATGATTCAATCCATTTAATAGGTTCTTTAATAAATTGTAGCACAAGCATTCATTATTGAATTTTTAAGAGCTAAGATAACGTCCTACGTCATTTAGATCTTCTAAAAGTAATAAAATCAGTTAAATTTGACAAAGAGGAAAATGTACTGTCTAATTTAAAAAAACAAATTAGTATTATCTTCCTTTTTATCTTAAAAGCATTTTTAGTATGCATAGGTTGTAATAATAATTATTTTAAGGAAAACTTGATTACATTCTTTTATTAAGCTTAATTTATTTTTATTATCTATTGCTACACAACCTCAAAATAGTAATGTAATTGAAAAAGAAATTAGGAGATACGAATATTTTATGTGGATTCTTATAATTTATTTATATAAAGTATGAAACAAAATCAGAGAATCAAAGTTTTTGCAAAAAACTGGAAAACCGCCGCGCCGTGCTTTTGTTATTATTGGAAGCAATTATTTTTACGCCTAATCAAAAATCTATAAAATCAAAAATTTTGATTGATTGCGTTTACGTTCATTGATTACTGGATCGGTATAGATATAAATTGAATTCTCTTGTTACCTATTGGATGTTTGGGTGTCTTGAATTTCTAGTTTAATATTTTCTGTGTGTGAGAATAAGATGTGATAGTGACAGCGATTCTACACTACCAGAAGTTGTTGTAACGAAACTCGTTGCACGTTATTTGAACGTGTAATAGAATTAGTAAATCTCCCTAGTACAGCCTGTTGCTTCTTCTTCTTCTTATTCTGTTATAAGATCTGTTGATCTGTTTTTAAACCAAATTTTGTTGCTTTTCCTGTGAAATGGACTGCCAGCTGTCTCTCCATCTCTTAGGCGGTCTATCCGGTTGACGTTTTCCTTTCCGGGCGATGCGCGGCAGTCTTGTTGGGTTCATTCTAGCGACGTGCTTATTCCAGTATCGCCTTCTTTGTCTGCCTCATCTGACTATGTCTTCCACTCAACATTGGTGCCTTATTTTGATGTTTCGCATTCAGTCTCTCAATGTTTTCCCCCGCTATCGGCCGCAGTGTCTTCATTTAGGCGGCTCTCAGGGTGCTATTTGTCTTGGTTGTGTCTACTCGGGATTCTATGCCATACGTTAGAATCGGCCTTACGCAAGTTTTATATATGCATGTTTTACTTTCTATAGCCATATATTTATTGTTCCATATTAGATCCCTCATACTTCCTAACACAACCGCCGCCCTATTAACTTGTTGTTTTATCTCTCTCATTGAGTCGTGGTACTGGTTATATTCACACCAAGATAATTAAAAGACAGAACTTGTTCGACGGCTTTGTTCTCTACTACCAGTTTACATCTTTCTAGATCTTTGGAAAAACCATGCTTTTTGCTTTATTAATGAATATGGTCATATTTAGGTTTTGAGCACATTTATAAAATTTGTATAGCTGTCTCTGCAGGTGGTCCTCTGTTTCTGCTACTAATGTAGCGTTATCTGCATAGCATATCAAGCCGATGGTCTTCTTGCTCATCCTGTAACCTAAATTCAGAGCTGCAACTTATTCTATAATTTTGTTCATTACTATATTAAAGAGAAATGGGTTTAGACTGTCGCCTTGTCTGATGCCTCCTGGTGTAGCGATATCTGTGCTTGTTTGGTTATTTACTCAGACCCTCGTTGTGGTGTTGATGTTTAAGGCCTGTATTTTTGTAATAATATCTGATGGAATTCTCCTTTCTTTGAGAATATTTAACGAATAGTGTAGACGGACTCGATCGAATGCCTTAGTGAGATCTAAAAAACATACAAATGCTTTTTTGTTGTATTCGATGGATTTCTCTTTAACTGCCGTATGATGAATAATGCGTCGGTGGTCGATCTTCTTCTTTGGAACCCCTGTTGTTCTTCCCTGTGACATATATAGTGTTCGATCCTAGTTTTCAAGATACTTGTAAACAACTTCATAGTTGAGCATAAAAGACTTATTCCTCTAAAGTTTTCGGGGTTTGTCTTTTGACCTCTCTTGAAGATGGGAATTGTAATGCTTCGAGCCACTCCCTTTTGGTATTATTGAAGTTCTTAATATTTTTTGTTGAAGATCAGAGTTAGCTCTGTGCAGATCTTTGGCTCTCTATATTTTAATCGGTCATTTGGAATTTTGTCTATTTTAGGGGCCTTTTTATGTTTCAGTTTTCTTATTCCTTCCACCACCTCCGCATGTTGTACTTCAATCCTTTCTGCTTCCGTGCTTCTTTTATCCTTCTGCGGCGCCGCCGTCTTCTCAGATTTATATAACTCTTTGAAGTATTTTGCTCCTTTATAAGGAGAAATTCTTTTCGTTTGTATGAACTCGTTTACCGATTTTTTTTCTCTTTGAGCATTTTTCACACTTTTCTTTGTGCACCGTACAGGTCGTGTTCCATTTCTTTTGTAAATCTTTCCCAGTATTCTTTTTTAATTTTTTTGATTCTTGCATTAATTCTATTTCTAACTTCTGCATACTTCGTATATCATTGAGTTATTAAATGCCTAGCTGCCATTTTGGGAAAACGGATAAACAATTTTAATTATCTACTAAGAGGGCTGGTGGTACACATATTCTTACATTAAATTGACTGTTAGAACGTTTAAAAAAAATTACTGACTATAACAATAAATAATGAATAAAAAGAATAATACGTCTTGTGCATACAACAACGTGGCTGAAATTAATAAGTGCCTTCAATTATGAGAACAAATTAAAGTATCAACTAGAACTGTTGAAGTATTTCTTGCAAAAGTAGTTTTAAAAATCACTCTTAAGAGATTGTCATAAAAATCTTCAATTTAACTTCACCAAAGAATGTAAAAATTTTGCTAAATCTAACTAGACCAAAGTTCCATTGTCCGATGAAACCAAAATTAATCGTTTCGGTTTGGATAGAATCAGAATAGAATGAATTTACGTATGTAGATTCAGATTCAAAATAATTGAAGAAAACTAATATACCATAAATCTTATTTATTTTGGATAATGATCCAAAGCATATACCCAGATTGACAAGAAAATGCTTTACTTAGAATCATTGCTATTAGATTAATTGGCTTCCGCAATTACCCAAACTTAAAGATCTTATAACAGAGTTGTAAAGAATTTAGAAGAATTGTAGCTACAAGTTCAATCCAAATACCTTAACGCACAGTGAATTGAGTATAAACTGTTAATTAAAGGTATGCAAAAAAGAATCAAAACGGTATTAAAAGCCAAAAGTGGATACAATCAATATAAACAAATTTATCTACTACAATGCTTAAAACCAGTAAGTTTAGAAAAATTTGATAAATTTTGTGAGACACCATGTGGATATCATATGTAATAAGCTAAGTGTATCATATATCTGTGCATCTGTTCGTAACGCATTACCGGATTAAATAATTAACGCATTAAAGTATAAAGGATATAATATCATACATAATGATTACACGGAGATTTGGTTTCATTTTATACTCTTGTGTTAGATTAATCAAAGAGTGCAGTTAATTAAAATGCCCTTGTGACAAAACGTTTTAAAATTACCGATATTAATTTTTCGTAAATCAAATTATAATTAAATGATGTTGATTAGGTGTCATGAATTAATAATTTCTATTAT
Source organism: Lycocerus yunnanus (assembly GCA_036346125.1). NCBI lineage: Eukaryota > Metazoa > Arthropoda > Insecta > Coleoptera > Cantharidae > Lycocerus > Lycocerus yunnanus. Next base: position 3,381,042 of record JARFIX010000002.1, read on the forward strand.
TACATTTTACAAGTGAGTTTTACGGATTTTATTAACCGAGTTAAATTGCGTATTCATGAATTAATTCCCTTTATGACCTTCATTGATTTTAAATTAATTAAGCACAAAATTAAATTAGAATATGTAGACAATGAGCAGTAACTTTGCAATAAAAATTAATTTCATTATCCTATTAAATCTTTTTTATTACCTTGCCTATATTGCAACACTAAAGCGTCCTTTTAATTTATAATTTTTTTATGCAAAACATTTAAATTACGTTTGAAACTTTCTGACAGCTTTCTTGCTTTTGTATAAAAATATTACAACTATTTCTAGAGATTAAACGTCTGATGGCAATAAATTTCATTTATGGCATTGATAGAGGTATTTAAGGGCGTTCAAGCGAATCGGACGCCACTGGTCGATAAATTTTGATTGCTATTGGGTGAAATCGTAATCTGGAACGTATTTATATTAAACTTATTACACTCTTTTTTAGTGTACGGGGTGTTATTTTTTATTATAAATGAACGTTACTTATGTGTGATAAATAAGCACTAATAATGTATTATTTATTTATTATCTTTCTACGAAATTTTCATTATACTTATGTCACTACTTGGGATTATATTACTTATTTCATATTTGAAACAAATTTAGAAATTTCATAAAAATTCAAAATTTGTTCGTTCAACATTCGCTCTTAATAGCCTCGTGCTATGTCGAGGTGAACTATCTCTTATAATATGAATTTCAAAATTTAATTTTAAAATTTTCATGTCAAGTATCTATCCAACTTAATCTTGTATTGTATTTATTATTAAATGCCAAGTTTTTGTTACCAAACATTTTGTAATAATAACTTCTTTAATACACTTAAGCGGATCATATCTGCACAATACGCATATCTCGTTAATCAAATCAGGAGCGTCCGTATTTTGGATTCCTATCCTGTAATTGAAAACAAATTTAAAAAATTAAACACGAGTAGAGTTTACATTATTTTTACCTAAAGTGGTCCAATAATTGCTCCAAGAATATATTAAACAAAAATACAGAATTTGCTTACATAAATATGGAAGTAACGAAGAATTATGAATTGCATTATTAAGTAACAATATGGGATCGTAATTTTTTACTATATTTTAAATAAAATAATTTTTATGCTATAGGTATATTTTATTGAGCCATAGGTATATTTACTAAGTCAAAATTGTTTTTAAAAGATTGCTACAATTAAAAATATTCGATTATGATTTTTAATTTTTATTGTATTTTCTGAAAACTACTATTCACTAAATGTCATTTTAAAAATTGAAACGTTGCATGCGGAGGAAGCATTTGTAAAAAATGACTTTCGCAGTACAAAAAAATTTCAGCTAACATTAATAAATTGGATTTCATACCTTTAATTTGCATGTCAAACTAAATTTCAAGCGATTGAATCAAAAATTTATGACTTTATTTTCTTAGGATTATATTTTGATTTGGTTAATTGATTGTCCTTAATGGTTAAAATTATTTATACTAAGTACTGTTTTGATCACATTTAGATTACATCACTTTGGTTTTATTATTTTTGACAGTTTTCAAATATTTGATACGTATTCCACGTATGTACCTACTACCCAAAGAAAAGTACTGATCGAAATTGTTTATTAAAACGCAAAAGTATTCGAATATCGTATTGGATGAAAGTATGAAATTGGTTGGATTGACTCCGAATCCGTACTGTTCCGTTAAGACCGATAATGATGAAAGAACAAACTTATAATATTATTATGACAGTTGTAGCTACAATTGGCACGGAGTCATTTATATACATTTTATATTTTATTCAAATATGTATTTACTTAAATGGATTAGTGGCTTTGATTAAAATCTCTAATTTATTATAAAATACACGCTATAATACGAACGATAAAAAATATTAGATTTCAGATTATTTTTAAAGTTAGCTCCGTATGTAACTTAAGTTTCTGCTACAAAATATGATTGTTTTAAGGCTCGTGGTTTGCTCGTCTTTACGAACGACTACGAGTATATTTTGAGGTAAGAATAATTAATTTATTTTTAAGAATAATTAATTTTTTGCTTTTATATCGTATAATTCAAACGTTTTTATTAGCAGTGCGGCTTTTTGAAACTTCAAGTTGTCTTAAATAGTGTGATGCAAACGAGCAAATTAATTAAAAGTTTTTAAATTTTTGTTAATTTTAATTTGACGCTGTCATAGGAAACTTAACTTGTATACATAAGTCAAATGCGGTGCAACCGGGCATTAATTACACAAATGGGAACAATACGCAACCTCATTACCGCCCTGGTCAACGGAACAGCATAATGACGCAACAACTATTGAAAATTGGAGTGTGGAACACCAACGGCTTATACCAAACAGTACAAGAGGTAAGACATTTTCTACTCAATAATGCAATCAATGTTTTATTGATCTCAGAAACACACTTCACTCAAAAAAGTCACATAAAATTTGATAAGTTTAAGGTATATATCATACAAACCATCCGGATGGAAAAGCACATAGGGGCACAGCAATTATAATTAGAAACATCATCAATCATTATGAATTAAATAAATATGATAAAAAAATACCCATCAACTTGAGAGCCTACATACTGGCCAACAGATTGCAGAAGAAAACCCTGATCTTATCGATTTTTGTGTTACCAAAGGTATAAACACCAGAGAGTGTGAAACAACATCATGCTACGACCTAAAGAATCAAGAAATTCAGAATTACTTGGAAAACCTAATGCCCAACGAATTAAGTGATTATTCACTTTGGAGAGCGCCTAAAAAACTCAAGAAACCACAGCTAGAAATTTTTCCCATTGAAGATAAAGATGAAAACTGAGCCAAAACTAAAACATCTGCAGAAATTGAAAAGTATATTTGTAACTAAACTATCTTGAAACTTTTTACCAAATCAGTATACCTATAAAAATAATTAAATTTAGGGAAATAAAACAAGTGATTAAATCAAACATAAACGCAAAAATCTACACTTCTGTAGCCTAATATCCTGAATATATTAGGTTGTTCAATAAATAATGTCGTTTTTAAGAGAGTTTTATTAGTTTATTTTACATAATTAAAAAATCTTTAATTTAAAAAGTAATTATCATCTGATTTTATAACTTTTTGCCACCTGTCAGTTAACTTTTGAATCCCATTGCGATAGAAATTCGCTGATTTGGAATTGATAAAGTTATCAATATCATTTTTTATATGCTGATAGCTTGCATATTCTTTTCCATTTAAAAAATGCTGGAGGGACCGGAATTGATGTAAATCGCTAGAGGCAATGTCTGGTGAGTATGGAGGATGTTGTAAAGTTTTCCAACCAAAGCCAGTAATTTTTTGGACGGTGATTGCTGCAGTATGTGGTCTTGCATTGTCGTGTTGCTGTATTACAGACTTCCTATTGACGAGGACCGCTCTTTTTTTAATAAATTTTTGTTGAAGACGGCCCTTCTGCTCACAATAAACATTTTCTGTTATAGTCTGCCCTTCATTTAAAAGTTCATAGTGAATAACTCCACGAATATTCCACCAAATGCACAGTAAAACTGTCTTTGGATGCAATCCCCGTTTAAGTGTGGGAAGTGGTTGTTGTTTTGCCGATAACCACTGCTTTTTCTTTGTAACACTAGCATAAAGAACCCATTTTTCAACCCCTGTAACAATTCACTCAAAAAAAGTCGTTGTTCTTTGTCTATTTAATAATGAAGAGAAGATTATTACTCGTTGCTCTCTCTGCCTATCGTTTAAATCATGCGGCACCCATACTCCGTCATAATTCGAGTTTTTCATCTTTTTTAGGTGGTTAAAAACAGTTGAACTTCTATTATTGGTTAAAGTGGCAATGTATCGACATGTTAATTGTGGATCATCTTCAATTAAAATTTCTATCTTATCGGAATCGATCTGAATTGGGCGTCCCGATCGTTCTTCGTCTTGAATAGAAAAATTTGCACAGCGAAATTTTTAAACCACTTTGACATTTTTATGTGTTGACAGCATTCTCACTAAACACTTGACACAGATTTTTAGCTGAAGTTGTGGCATTATTTCCATTTTAAAGTTCATAAAGTAAACAATGCCGTAAATGCTCTTCACTCTTATCCATGGTAATAATGTTATTACATTTAACCCTCAATATTTTTTAAATTTTGCTGGAAACTAAAGATTATACATGTGTGAACCGACCAATAACTAAAACTGCAACTGAATCTTTTCGGCATTGCAGTTGCCGAGTGTTTATAATATGATAGTAAAAACGACATTACTTATTGAACAACCATACTACTAGAAGGATTCTTTAAGGTGCACACATATGTATTATTCCCAGCCTCACAAACCCATCAAACATGCTTTAGAATCTTCAATTTTTTCTAGGCATGGTCAGTGTTGCTACCTTTAAAATGGTACCATAGAAAGACTAAATAACGCATTCCCTAATCGATAGTCCTAATCCCTAGTTTGTTAAAGTAAAAATTAAAGTGAAACTTTAAAAAACCCAGCACTTTTAAAATAAATCATGTAACTCGCTAGCACTTCAAAATGAAATTTTTAAAAATTAAAAATTCTAAGGTTTGACAACTCATCCGAAAATAACGCTGGTAAATATAAGCCTATAATTGGGACAATAAAATCTTAATTGGGTACCAGTAATCGTCATAACATAGCTTTCAGATTTTGATATAATAAAACATTAATTAGTAGGTTTTCATGCGAAATTATTTATTAAATTTAAAAAAACATTTAATTTGGGACTACAAAGGTGTATTAAAATTTTAATTAAATTCAAATTGCGATACAAAGACATCATCTGGCGAATAAGCAAAACGTAATAAAATGTTCTTTTTTCAGTGAGGAATATCAAATCCTTTAGATTAGCATAAACGTAACTAATTAGAAATATCGTCATTAATTTTACAGAATATAAAGTTTGCAGTTTATTTTACAATGAGTCCCTAAAACAATGTTTTCTTAAGAAATTATGGTTCAAAATTGAATAGTATTAATTTAAACTAAAATTTTATTCGAATTTTAATAAGTTATTGCAATATAGCGTTTTTTACCAGATTGCCTTGATATATTTTTATTGTACTAATTATTGCTGTAAGTAGCGGTTTTTAATGATTTCTAATCTAACGTTTTAATTGTGAAGAAAATTAACCTAAGTTATTTTTTACCGTGTATATAATTAAAATAATGCAATAATTACATTGCAAAAATACATTATTCTCCGTAAGGCTTTGTAGTCAAATTTGAAAAAGAAAATGCTACTTTTGCTGAGCGACAGGTGAAATGAATAAGCAAAATAAGTGGAAAGAAGCTGCTTCATTATAACACCAAACATAAGGCAATTTAAAATGGAATTTTACCATAATAGCAATATTATTTATTTGTTATCTAACCAAATGTTATGGTATTTTATGTTAACTATTTTATGTACATCTGACGTTACAATGCACGCATAAAAACCATTTGACTAAAAACTAGTGAAACCATTTCTAAGTCAAAAAATCCTAGTGGGTTTGATCGATTTTTAAAAATATACATATTTGACAATTAAAAACATCGAGTAGAATTACGGGTGGGTTCTATCTTTTTATAAAATTGATATTATAAAGGGAGACTGTTTACTTAAAAATTAAACTAACAACTTTTGAAAAATAGCAGGAAGTGCTTTTCTAAATAACTTCAAAAATAAATCCTCTAAATGTCATAGTGATATCTTAAGAGGTTTCTTAAATGACTACGAAAAATGAAAACACAGCCATTATTTTTATTTTTCGTAGTCATTTAAAAAACACTTTAAGATATCACTATGAAATTTAGAAGGAATACCATCTGCTAGACATCAACTTCATATAAATATTTATTACACAAAGTGTTACATACAGATGACCAAATGGTAATTTGAAAAAAATCTTTAGTTATATGAATACTTTTATAAAGTGATATGCAATATCTCTGTAACTATGTAATCCTGGTGAGAAAATCTTCAATTTATTGGAGCTGCATTTTATTTTACCTCAATTTCGGATAGCGTACAATCGATACATCCTGAAAATGCAATTATTTCAAACTGGTATTTGTAATTCTTTCACTAGAAACATTTTGTACAATCGATTTCGTTTGTTTTTTTTTATATTGCATGTTTTCGAATATTGTAATTGATCACGCACACTAAATGATTTTATTTTTTATTTAAAATAAAATAGTGTTTTATAAATAATTGGGCTGAAATTTAAAAATCTGCAAAGAAAATTATATAGTTATTCATATTTAATTTTTAATATTTTGTGTTCTGAAACAGAATTACCTGAGATGGACGCCATGTCACGACTAACTAATTTGTTCTTGGATACATCGATGTAAGGATAATGCAGAATGCTATTACAATAGACTTCCTTAACATTCCAATAATTCATTTTACAATTTTATGAAAATATTATTTTGTTTTCGACATTTATTTGAATTAATTGCGCTTTATGACATTTTACGTTAACGACTAATTTCTAAGTCTCTTGAAATTGGTCCTTTGATTGGTCATTATCGCCTATTTCAGATTGTACCCCATAACCGAAATTATATGATTGCCAGACCTAGGCTGTTAATTACACCTGGTGTAAGGTTGATTTGAATAAAAGCTTTACGAATTTCACAGGTTATTAGTAACCCCATTGAATATAATTATTTATAGTACGCCTTCAAAAATATGTGGGTACATTCCCTTAAGAAATGTAATAAATCAAAACCCTCTACTTTCATCACAACATACTTTTAAATTTTTACTAAAAACTAGAAAACTGATTTAATATTTGCCAACTACTAAATTTATTTAACAATAATTATTTACAATAAAATATAATGCTGCATAAGAAAAAATTAATTTACGGTCTTAATTCTCTTAAAAATACGACATTGTAGAGCTAACAATTTTTCAACTTTTTGTCCTTGAAGAATAAATACACTTTTAATGATAAATTATTTAAATATTTTTAACTGTAAGAGAGCTATCAAGAAATTCTATGCTATTTATTTACCCTGTATAGAACGAAACAGATGAATTCCGTAATAATGAAATCCTAAGTAATCTTCGTATCTGTTTAAGGATTTGCTTTTCTGAATGTTATTCTAATTGTTTTAAGCTTACATAAGACCAATAATAGATATTTTGATACTTTCAACAAAGCAATCAAGCGTACTTGAATACGTAGAACCATTAAAACCATCTTTTATTCAAAACATTATATTCTCAGCGGAATACTCGTCCAATTTGAAATAAAATTGCTTGTGGATTTCACTCAAATATATTGAGTGTAAGTATATGGTCCGCAGTCAGAAATGTAATAATCTCAGAATGTTATACAATTTTGTACCTTGCTAGTTTTCATTTTTAAAAAGATTTTTACAATTTGAATTACCTATTTATAACACAAAACAATATAAAACCCTTGTTATATTCGTTATGAAAATATTTGAAAAAAATTGTTTTTTAAATATCGAATAATTATAAATAATTTATTAAATTGTGAAATTATATATTAAATAAAACGAAACCGCTTTGCGCTACGGGGTCTTAGACTAAAATGTAAGTTGGAAAATTTTCCAATTTTATTCATTAATTAACGAATATAAACTGAACTGAAAAATAATACATTTCATTGTTGAACATCTTTTATTTACTTATAATAAATAATATTTGTTTTTTATGGCTACTTAACTGTTTTGCTTTATGCTATGATTAAGACGATACACAAAACACAACATACCATTTAATAAATATAGGTACAAAATGCTAAATATTATTTAAAATAGGTACGTAATTCACCAATATTTCAAGGTAATGCAACTCGAATAGTAAATAGCTTGAGAAGTCTGCCCTAAAGTTTATTTTATCGACTAATCCAACGAAAACTATGGTAGCTCAAAAATTGAAATTTTTAGTTACGACAGATATCAGTTATGTATGTACATACATATATAACCTATTATGTGAGCTTCTATATATAACAAGAAGCTAGGATAGAACGAGGAGTGAGACAGGGGTGCTCCCTTTCCCCATTACTATTCAATTTATACATACAAAAAGCGATGGAAGAATTTCGACAAATGAGAGAGACAGGTATAACTATACACGGAGAAAAGATCGACACAATAAGGTATGCAGATGACATAGCCCTGTTTGCGGAAACAAAGGAAGAACTCACACGATCTCTCACTGATATGAACAGGGCGCTGCAGTCGAGATACGATATAAAAATAAATAAAAGAAAAACCCGAGTTATGGAATGCGGAAAGATCGAACGGAGTATGGGCGACATATTCGTGGAAGGAGAAACTATAAGAGAAGTGAAAGAATTTCCATACCTGGGCAGCTTAATAACTAAAGACGGAAGAAGTAGCAAAGAAATAAAGAGTAGAATAAACCAAGCGAAGAGAGCCTTCTATAACAAAAAGCGACTAATAATCGCCAACAGCATTCCTATAGAAACTAAAAAGCGTTTTATACAAGTATACGTATGGAGTGTAGCGCTGTATGGGTGTGAGACGTGGACCATTGGAAAAGCTGACAGGAAAAGGTTGGAGGCATTCGAGATGTGGTGCTACAGAAGAGCCCTAAAGATCAGCTGGCTAGAAATGACAACGAACGATGATGTTCTGAGACGGATGGGAGAAGAGCGGAAAATATGGAATCAAATAGTCAGTAGGAGAGATCAGCTAGTTGAGCACATCCTGAGAAGAGAAGGCTTGCTAAAGATTGTCATGGAGGGTAAAGTAGAAGGCAAGAACCTTAGAGGAAGACCCCGCCTAAGATACATAGCACAAATAATGAAAGATACCGGAACTAATAGCTACGAAGAGATGAAAAGATTGGCTTTCAAACGAGAAGAATGGAGAGCTGCTTCAAACCAGTCATTTGACTGAAGACTTCGAGAAGAAGTATATATAACACGGGTACGCGACAACTCAAATGTAATTTTATAATGAGTTTCGAATTTTATTTATGATATAATAAAATATTAATAAAGATAACGTTACCAACTTCATCCCATTATATACCAATCCCATATTTTTCTCCTTATTGCCCAATAAGCAGCAAAATACCTACATCAGAATGTTTAACATGATCAAATTCATTCAGTCAGACCGTAATCCCGATTCTATAGCGTGTGATTTCGAAGTTTCAGCTTTCAACACGACAAAGGAGTGTTTTGATAGAATTAGAATATACAGTTTTTTTCTTCATTTGGCGCAAAATATGCAAAAACATCTTTGCCAGTTAGGATTAATGGAAAGATATAGAAATGACGCAGATTTTGCTCTTAGAACAAAAATGATCACCTCATTATTGTTTGTATCTATAGAAAATCTTGATCAAGCTATAGATGGTTTAGCCCAAGAATTACCGCCAGAACTTCAACCGCTACTAAAATGGTTTAAAGACTATTACGTTGGTAGAATGAATAGGCGTGGAAATGGTAGACCTCCTGCAATGTTCAACCAACAAAATCCTACAAATAGCCATGCAGAAGCTCCCCATTGCCATATCCAATTAGAACTTGGAATGGATCATCCGACTATTTGAAAATTCATTGATAATTTGCAAAAAAATACAAAAAGGGCGGGATTTCCCAAAACCGTGAAAAGAGGTTTTTCTTAAGATCTCGTCAAAGTCGAATAGATCGGATTCAAACGACCTATTGTTCCATAAGCCAATCGGCCTTCTCCCAGTACTTGGAAAAGCTATAGAAAAACTCTTTACATCTCATCTACTGAATTATGGCTAACAGCATCGACCATGGAACTCTCGGCAATTTGGCTTTAAACAACAAATATCTACTTGCATTATACAGTACTGTAATCATTATTCGAGGTAAGAAAAAAAACGAAAACACTTGATACTTGGTGAATCTCTGGACATTAAAGCGGCTCTTTTCAACAGACTACGGAATATTAAATCCTCACGGAATATAATATATACTCTCATAAAGAGTTATATTGAAAATCGTTCTATTAAGCTGACCTATGCTGATGGAAAGTTGAGGAAATCGATGATTAAGATTCAAGGCTATGATTGTTGTTTTACCATCTGAAACATTATATTGAATGAACTTTTAAATATAGGTTTTCCAGAGAGTTGTCATTTGCAAGTCGTTCTATTCGTAAGTTTTCCCAATGTGTAAATCAGCTGGAGGAAATAACAAATATTGCACTAAACGCTAGCAACAAAGCTGGAATAAAACATATCTTCAGTGTCTCGAGAACTCAAGCATCTCGCCTTCACACCAAATTAAAATAAACTTTTGACCATTGAAATGAATAGTATCTGTTTTAGCAACAACGACATCAAATTTAAACCATTTGGCGTAATCCTAGATCAACATTTAAATTTAATAAACGTATTATTTCAAAATCGAACAAAGTTTTTTCAAAATTTATGTAGATTTGTACGTCTAATGTGAGGTAGTAACCCCGAAAATGTTGAGACCATAATTGAACTCATAATGACTTATGGGGAAGTATTTGGTATGTAGTGCTAACACTTTTCAAAGAGTATTTGCCATAATGGTTATAGGCGGCTTTCACACTGTTTCGTTAATTTTAGCTGGAGTTTTACCTATCGAGCTAAAAATTAAGGAAGTTGTGTCAATTTTTGAACAGTAAGCAAGCCGGAGAAAGTTGATTGTATAATACGTAAATCGGTATCTGCTGCTGTTTTTGCAGAAACACGTCGGAAAGTCGATCGTTATATACCAAGAAGGTAGACAGGAAACACAAGTTTTGTTTGTACGACATGTGAATTGTGTTTCAAGTCGAGTTATATGCAATCGAGGCTGCCTTGAATTAGATTTCCTCTCACTCCTATTGCCTATCCGCACTGGTATCTATACGGAACAAAAGCAGCACGATATCTTCAGTAACTTTAATTTATATCGTTCACTCTTTGAGTTAAGAAAGAACACTACCTTCTCCCAGTTCCCTCCCAGTTCCCTCCAAACCTCTCTCTAAAGGATTACTTTGGTTTTCCTGAGAGGTTCTGGTAGTTTAGGCCTCCCTTTCCGAACGTGTTGGCGCGGAAGACGATCATAATAAATCATATTTCTTATCTCGCTCGAATTTACTATTAATTAATTTAAATTTTTTTAACTGTATTCATTTGCTGTTAAGATACTCCTGGGCTGTATGCTTTAACGCAGTTTGGAAACCAGGAAAACACATATTTAACTGGATAAAATTTCAAAGTTAGACTGATTATATTGAAAACGCCAAACAAATTTTGCAGAACTTTATTGAATTGTATTATAATCGACATCACCTTCATCACTTTTTGTTAAATATTTACTCAATAATTGATTATTCATTATCGTCAGTGAAAAATTAAAAAATGTATTTTATAATCATTCTAAAATCATAAGAAAACTATAGTACTTATCAAAAAAGAAACTGCATGCATGTATTGAATCAAATATCTAGCAGATTGATTAGTATTTTTAATTTTTAAATAATATTTTTGTGCGAATAAAATAAAAAACTGTTTCGTTGTTAAGCTCCCAAATTTATTGGCGACATTAATTTTGCAAATAAAATAATCAGTGCGATGGTACCAAATCGAAATTGTGATAAAAATAAATTTTAAATAATGTTTTCGATTTATTTAAAATTTGAATTTTAATCGCCAATGTTTATGGAATTTTTAATCAAAATATTTATGAAAAAGTGGTCACTGTTATCTACATGGTGGCAACCTGTGCTTTTACAACGCACCATCATAAAAAACTAACAAATATTTAGTCAGGACCGTATACAGAATCAATGTCAATTGAATAATTAACACGTCAACAATTATTTCGACGATATTTACAGTTTCGACAGTGAGATTGATCTCAGCAGATCTACAATCAGACCGTTACAAATTCTTGTTTTCAGTTTATTTATAGTAGTATTGTTATTCTTTTTATAAATTTAATTAGGTTAACGTCATAGGTTAAGTCGTGGCTCTCAAATAAGGGAATAGCAGATTTAATCTATTAGGGTGTTTGAATTTAACACATTTTTCTTGCTAAATATTCATTGACGTAGATTCCGGTCCTGGTTATATTTATTACTTTTTTGTGACAATGCGTTGTAGAAACCCTTGTATACTGAGTAGATTACAATGACTCCTTTCTCAACGGTATTTGAATTATTATATTGGTTAAAATTTTTCAATTTTGAAAGATTGTTTAAAAATTTAAGTTTTATACATTTGTAAATTACTAAAGCAATAGTCATTTTTATAGTCGGGCATTACAAATTGTATGTAATAATGAGGTAGATATTATTCGAAATTTAATTAAGTTCCATTTTAAAAATTCTGAATTAATTTGTATAGCAATATTGTTTCGTCTTTTCTGCTATTTAAGTAGATAATCATTCTTTAAAGTAGTTCTCATCAGTTCTTTCCAAGATTATTAAATATGACATTCTTTAGAAATAGTAGAGCTTTTGTATATTTTATGAGACTTTTACTTTTTTACATTTTACTATTCAAAACATCATCGTGCTTCAGTATAGCAAAGCATAATTTATTTTGAAAAATGAAAAGGTGAATGTATAAGAAAGAAACTTTATTAAAAGTTGACTAAAAGTGTTTTTCCATAATTCAATTTTTTTTTGTCGTAAAAAGGATCTGTAATTTTGGAAAATAATTAAAAATATATATTTGGAATACGTATTATTTAATTTTGAACATTTTCAAATTTTCTTAACTAACTTTTTTGTTATAGGATTTGACAAATATTACATGTCACTTATCCCAAAGCAAGATGGATTAACATGCAACACAAGTTTGGGTTTAAATATTCCACAACCGTCAACAGGAAAAATTATAAATTGCCGAAATAGTTGGTTTCGAGAGTTTTGGATACAACACAACAAATGCACATTTAACAATTCGTCTAGAAAATGTAGTGGATATGAAACAATATCAGGTTACGAACAAGAAGGACTTGTTCCATTTGTAGGTAAGAAAACAACTTATTTTTTAGATCTATTCAATACAAATTTAAAGATTATATTATAAGATTGGATACGAACTAAGATGTAACCAACTTTAAGTTAGTAAAAATTGGCCATTTAAAAAGCGCGCATATAATAATTAAAATTTTATTCTTAACTCCGTTCGTTTTAAGAATAATCTTGAAGTGGGAACTAAAATATTGAAATGTGAATTGTAATTGGTTGGTTTTCACCAATAACTTTGCAAGTTTACACACTGCTATAATTTTATTTCGATTGACAGTTTAAAATATTATTTCGTAAAATTTTGTGGCGAATCTTTAGTAATTACTAGCGGATACATTGCTGTTTGAACTAAGAATACGTTAAATTTGACTTTTTGAAGTATTAAATAACTTATTTAAATAACAACACGTCGAAATTTAAGAAGGTAATTATGTAAAAATTTTACATACCAATCAATTTGAATCGCTAACGTTTTTACCAAAATATTAGACATATCCCAAAATTCAATCTAGCAGATGCAACTCGTTTTCACAAAACCATCCGTCGGATCAATTGCGCAAAATAATGCCAATAAATGAAAGCTTTTCAAAAAAATTTCTTCAACCCTATCGTAAAATTCAAACCGCACCTGTCAAACGTCACGCAAAAATCGACTTTGGGTGTCAAAATTATTGGGTGATTTTTGCCCAAGGCGCCTCGACCGGGATACGTGCAGATTTACAAAACTCTGACGCATACGCATATACCTCTTGGGTCCCTCAAATTGTGGCGCCTTACTGCCAAGGCGCGCTTTAGTCAAAAACGTGTCAAAACCTTCCGAAAAGTCTAAATTCACAATAATTTAATTAATTTCAAAAATTTTTCGAATCGCAAACGGATGCGATTTGTTTTCCGTCTACCCCGCTTCGCATGCGTGCGAGAGAGATGCGAGAGGGTACAATCTAGAATGGTCACGTTTATTCTTAAAAATGTAAGACAAGGAACCCGATAGGCACGACTCTTCTGCTTGATAGTTTTTAATTAATTTAACCAATTTAAGACAATTTTAAGGTAAAGCAAGGTAACCTACCAGACGTAGAATTATCTAACGCATCTATTCCTTACCCCTGAGGGGCTCGTTGGTAAGGCTATTCGTCGACCAATTGTGAATTCCGTTAAGTTTTTACATAATTATTTTCTTGTATAAATCTTACTTACCGTATGAAGCGCCACCTAGACTAGACTTAAGTTGAATGGACTATAATAATTTTCTTCATTCTTTGAGCATCTGACTTATCAGCTTCATAAAGAAGAACGCGCATACATACATGTTAATTTAGCGGATTCTTTAATTTTTTTTTTGATTGTAGAATTGGGTGAATAGTATAGTTTAAATAGTGCAGCTTTAAATTTAGGCAATCTGAATTTACATGATATATAAAAATTATAACTATTATTTAACAATGAGAATGCAAATGTTAATTCCATGGTTTGTGCAAAACTTTTTGTGTAATTGAATGTTTCGTGCAATAAAATTGAATGATGAAAAAATCATAAAAGTGCGCTAATAACCAAATTCTATTAAAGTAGGCGAGAGCGTTTCAACGAGATATTTTCGACAGTAATAAGTTTAGCAACTGACGGATATTACATGTAAATCTGGCATTCATAGGTATACATATACTTACACACTTAAAGTTTAAATTAAAAAGCCAACGTATTTTTGTATTAAGCCATGTCATTTATTGTAATAGTTTGAATATTGCTTAGTATAATGAAAATTTTGATTGATTAACTTTGAATGTACCTGTCAATAAGACACAAAAAATAAGGTGAAGCTTAACCCTTGTAACCTTATTAAAAAAAGCATAGATTTAAGCTCATAAAAGCATATGCGACGCGTTTAAACTGATTTATTATTATATATGTGCCTTTCATGTTGTCACGTTAGGAGGTAACGTAAAAACAGAACCGTAGTTTACTGCAGCTGTAGTTAATTGTATAAACTTTGTTAAAACCATAACCTTAAATTTTTAGTTTTTATTTAGGATGCCCCAGATTCGATTAACGAGAGAACGCGTTTTTACTTAATAAAACAAGTACAATTAAATATATTATTGTATAACTGTTGATTGAAGAATAGTAAGATACGTAATTCAATGAGAAATTGTTACTTTTTCTCCCATCAGCAATTTAAACACCTCACTGTCTTTTTTCCTACAAACTTACAATCAGTAGTAAGTAAGTGTCGCCTCCAACAGTATTATATGGTACCATAATTATTATCTTGTTTAAGTTACTTATCTTGTTAAACAAATGGATCGGTATAATAACGGTAATGATTAAAAAGTGAAAAATCAGTAAATGCAAAACATATTTTTATTTAAATAAAAAAAAATTGTAACATTTTTAAAAAACATACTATACCTAAAACAATATAATTAATTAGTTAATATTTTAACTTTTCTATTTTCTTTTCTTACATTACTAGAATTTAATCGTATAGATTCCAAATCTTCAGAAACATTTTTTAGGCTTCTATAAATTTTAAGGATAATTAATAAATTAATGCCATGTTTAGTATGTAGGATATTCGATATTGGCGAACAGAAGGCATTGGGTTGTATCCACTCCGGTTTCGTACATGGAATAGAAATTTTCTAAAGCATTCTGATTGATAAATCCTGTTAACAAATATTTAACGCCATCCTGTTTTAAATAATCTCATAATAATAATATTGATTGAATACTCCATATGAAGCCTCCGATACAGTAAATATTATTAGGATTTTTCTTCTTCTCTGCATTTCTTTTCTTGTTTTTTTTCATGTTTTCGTCACCACTTTCATTACTATACACTTTAATATCTTTAAAGTACTGTAATCCATCCTTTATAGTATTTAAAGAAGTATTTGCAAATACGAATAATGGTCTTCTATGCGGATTGGGATCTCTCAAAATTCTGCTATTTAAATAATCAAAAATGTTGTTTATTGGAGCAGGGTACGCAAACTGGGACTTTAAAATCGCAAATTCCCTATAGAAATGGTATAATATTACGAAAAAGAACATAATTAGAAATATTATAAACTATGGATGATTTAAAAATTTTTATGTTTAGGCATTAAAAACTCAAAAATTGAAATACGTATTCATAATAAGCTACATTTGAACCTTAAGCCTCGCCCATTTTGAATTTTTTGTAGCAATTTTACTAAAAATTACATATTTTATCACATTTTTGATGCAAACGTTACATATGTGTACAGTTATTTGAATAAAAACATGGAATTGCATCGATTTAAGGAGTATTTTGAAGAAAATCACTTTTTGGTGTGAATTCGTTTCTGATGTTGACGCGACGGATCTCAGAGAGCGACTGACTCCCTCGAAACGCTGCTCTAGTAGGCCCTGCCCCATGGCCAATTTATGAATATTGAAACGCACGTACTGTTAATAAAATAAAAATTTTGCCCGCATTTCGTGATATTTAAAATCGATTTTTAGCGTTATTATTGGAAATATCGACTTCATCCATAGTACATTCCACTCGTATTAACGTTCTCTACCTAATTCTAAATAAACATTTGTAAAATAATCACAGGCAAAAAGTCCCAGTTAGCGTACTCCAACTGTTTATTGTTTCAACAAAGTCTGCAGTATTATTCGTTGAACAACTTTTCACCTCCTTTGACTTATTAACCGTACGTACTACAGAAGCTACAGAATGGCTAAAAATTTGTGCACCAAATTTAACACGCATCTTTTTAAATGAATTGGGATTTATGTGAATCGGGGTAATTTTTGTTAAAGCTCGAGATGCTTCACTATTCTTATCTATAGCGTAGGTTTCCACCATATCATTCCAAGAATCAGGCTTTCTACGAATTAAAAAGTTCAATTTTGGATTCATAAAATTATTTCTAAGAGACTTTAGGAGATAAGGAGGGTCGAAGCATGTAAAAATTTTCGTATTGTTTATGACTATGATGAGATTTTCTTGTGTAGCACCTAATTTTGCAAATGCAGTCCTATTGTTCATTTCTTGAAACCAAAATCATGGGGTTTAAAGAAATACTAATTCATTCATTTATCACTTTAACAATTAGCTCTTTTAAAATACTGCTCTTCACTGGACCCGAAGATATATAATAACAAAATGAAATTTTCCAATTATGCAGTAGTCCGCGTAAGTAAAATACCATCGCAATACTTGCAATTTTGTCATTTCGGCCCAAATGCCTAAAATCTTCGTAACCTTCAATAATATCCTGACTTTTATTATATTTTAACTTTTTCTTAAGTAATTTCGTTAAACATGACCACACACCTGTTTTCACTGTCACTCATGGTTTTAACTTTAATCTCTAACTTTTTAGTCAAATTCGTCTTTACACCCGTTACCAAATTAAAAATTTTCAAACATGACTGCACTGTTCGTAGAGCTGGTAAAGCAAAACCTGACTTATTTCTCATATATTTGTAAGATCCGGGAGATTTATAATATAGAGATATCGCCAATTGTTTTTCATTGCCTGCCCAATATGTATTTTTTCTATGAAATAATTGCATATTGGCTAGGGTTTTCACTGCTCGAGTTTTATTTTTGAGTTGAATTTGGAAGATGGTTTGTGCAGAATTATTAGTCTTAAACACAATATTTCAAGAAATTTTATTCCTGGTTGTGGTAAATCCGCTTTCATCCAAGTTCCGCCTAACATATTTTCATCAAAAATTTTTTCTATGAAAAGGTTTTGTTGGCTGGTGCTAACAAAATGCATTTTGGAATTTTTTATGATAAGTCCGTTTGCTTTTTCATTAAATAATATAACTTATTACCAGGTACACTTTATTCCTAGTAGAACTATACAATATCACTTTTTTCCGCCACATCAAAAGCTGATTTTCTAACATTTTTCTTTATTAGCCCAAGCACCATTTCCTTTAATTTCAAAATATGTGACATTATTTCATTTCTATTTGTCTAAATATTGGATCCAAAAAAATAACAAAATAAGCTGTCTACGAATATTAATTAGATTTATTTAATTATAATTCTATTGTCTAATAAATCTATCAACTTGGCATCAAAACCATTTTTTACCGCTATTGATTTTATGTCGTATAGTATTTCTTATTCATATTTAGTTTTTGTCAGTAGTATTATGACGTTGGTTCTGTGTAGCATGCTTTTATATGTTGGGGTTTTATATTTCCCTGGATGCTCAGACAGTGCATGAATAGTTGTAGATGTGTTGAAAGGTTTTCAATGTATTTCAAAATTTAACTTCTTGTCGATATTAATAGTTAAATCTAAGAAGTTCAGCTTACCTTCTTCCTGGACCTCTATCACGAAAGTTATGGATGAAAGATATGTATGCCATTACTATTAGACGGTATGCGAGAGCCTTGAATCTATACAGGTAATCTAGAGGACAAATAATAAAACACAAGATCTAAACGTTTTAGTTTGTTCTCCCAAAAAAGAATGATAAGCGTATGTAATTATCAGAATATGAGACATGCAAAACATAAAACATAGCAAGTTAAAATGAACCCAGGTTGAAGATTTGACGTTTACAAAATCAAACAATCAATGTTGCTTTCCATTGAGGATGACAAAGCGACCAAAACTAAAATTACAATTTGAATTCCCTGAGAAGGAAAAACAAATAATTAAATCTTGCTGCAACGTAACAAAGAATTGTCTGTCGACTAAACTATAACAGTCAACATGAAAATGATTACAGGATTTCACCGTTGAATAACAAGCATGCACAATCTCACAAGGTTACAAAACTCACCCGGTTCTGAACAAGTTACCCCGTCTTAACTCATCAAAAATATCTTTTGTTATCAAGATCCTTCCAACTTCGGTATATTCCTGTTTGTTGCACGAACTGCACATTACCTGCACATTAAGTATTGATTCTAAAATCAACGAACTAACAAAATTTTATTAAATAAATTAATAATACCTTTAATCGGCCTTATTAATCAAAATCATTGAACGCAGGGCAATTTGTTATCACCCGCATCTTCGAACATTTATCTAATAAAAATATGGCAAGGGTCACATCTGGTGTCGGTCGATTCAAGATAATAAACCCCTCCAAAAGTGGATAAAGAACACACTCCGGGTAACCAAAAGAAGATCGGTAGCTCCAATCTATGGCATAATTGGCCTATGGGAAAAATTGGAAGTACACCTTGACGGACAAATCGGTGGACCATATAATTACTCCGTCAAAACGGCGATGACCACGAGCTATTGCACCGCAAGAACTCACAGCAAACCCTCCACGGACACCCAAACATTCAGAACTAGAAGCACCTCTCTTTTATAAAAATATATTGATCAACTTCCACCGTTTGACCAGCAAACCATGAAAACCAAAACAAAAACGAGAACGCCACACATGACGCTATAACTCGCTGGTTAAAGTTGTTCACTATTTCCAAAAAAGTAATCTACACATAATATTCTCACAATATAAAAAATATTATTTTTTGTATTATTCACATAATATAAAAAAATTACAAACAATATTTTTGATTAAATGAATACCACGCAAAACCAGGCGGAAAAATAAGCAAATTATAAGATATATGAATTTTTATGTAAAAATTAACCTTTTACCTGTGTTGTTAATTTTACCTGTAATATGTGGCTTTTCAGATTTTTCTTTCCTTAAATAAGTTTTCTTTATATTATCTTTCATCACGTACATCAACCACTCCCAAGAAATTCATCCCTACTTGATAAATATAGAAAAATTAAAATATTTAGCACATAATACTATTAATATTTTTAGATTTGAAAACACATTACTACTATAATTATTAATTAATCTTTAATTCTGAACCATAAAACAATTTTTTTAAAGTTTAAGGTTCGAATCCAGAATTATTAATTACCAAACCAGCGATCACACCAATCCACTGCTGTGTTATTTCTATAAAATGACCCAAGAATAATGAAATTATTATTTACGATTTTATGCATAAATTGCTGGTTTATGAAATAAAAATTTGTAAAAAAACGGAAAAATTAAATTGCAAATTTATTCTGATGATATTATCAGATAATTTAGTTAGCTAAAAAAATGTTTTAAAATTACATGTAAATCACGTACAGCCTTCTTGCAATATATTTTCGTGTCACGCCATAAAACAAATAATTTAAATCTGTCTTATAAAAAGGGTATGAAATTACTTCAAATGGAAATGCTAAAAAACTCATTTGCAATTTATTGTAGGAGCAAAAATTCGGTTTAGGGGTTGTGATAGAATATACTCAAGAAGTTCATTGCAAAAGCGATAAGTGTTCCTGCATGAAGCGTAACAAAAGACCATTTTTTTCTTATATATGCTGATAACTTGTTAACATTATTTATTTCTCGAGGAGTTGCACTACTACACCGTCTGTCTTTGATTGCGTCAATGGCTGCTTTTTACTATTTTAAATGAAACTGCAAAGGCAATTACTTTACTTCAAGTAACACTAACAGATTATTTCGTGGGTTAAAACAAAATAAATGATCTTTCTAATTTAAACACTTTCTCACAAATATTTCTCAACTAAATTTTAAAATTATTAAAATTACTTTTTTAAGTTGAAATATCACTTTATTTGTATTTGAGGGCTAATTTTTCAAGATAATTTTTTTCAGTGGACGCCGTGTATGCAGCCGCTCATGCAATCCATAACATTATTTTGGACGAATGCGGTACCGAGCCGTTTTACTTCTGTGACGAATTAAAGCCAGCACCTCTCGGAATAAAACTCCTAAAGTATCTAAGAAATGTGTCCTTTATTGGTAAGTAAGTTTAGACATGAATTAGTTTATTTGGTATGCAAGCTAACAGAAAATATTTTTGTTGATCTTGCTTAAACTATGTGCAAACTTTACAAACACGACTCACTTAATTTCAATTTTCTCCAGTATTACATACTCGTAAGTAAAGAATGCAAAAAAAAATTCTTTTGCTATAAACAATTTTGGAAAAATTTCCGGTATTTGCAAAACTGATGTAATGGAAGCTGCTTTAATGTGAGTGCAGGTAATATTCTGTTTTTTGATTATTTACTTTTTTACGAAAATTACGTAAGAAAATCTTGTACGTTTTTAAAATATAATGTTTTCTACAATTATTAGAAATATTTAATTACGAGCTTTTATCTTTTTAATGTTGAAAGAGAGAAAACAATTAAATAACTTCATTATGAACTAATTCAATTTGATTAACGGATAGACCATTTCCAATGAAAATGCAAGCAAGACTTGGGGCAATTAAAAATTTTTGAGTCGCTTTCCTCAAAATTCAAAACTAAGCCGAAGAAAAACATTAGGAATTACTTAATTATTAGGTTTTGAAACTAAAATAATTTTTAAGCTATGATATTTTTTTTAATTAATTGTGAAAAATAAAATTTCTTAAAAGTGAAATTCCTTAAAATTATGTCATTTGCCCTGCTCCTTGCAAGGGCCTGCCTGTAAAACATTAGGCGGTATGTATAAAGGTGAATAGCAAACAACATGCATAGTTTAAAGAGTAGCTATAAATTAATGTCAAAATCACATTATTGCAATAAACGTAAGTAATAAACTTATTGAAGAATCCAAATCATGACATAAATAATTGCATACAAGGGCATCCATATCTATACGGGAAGGTAAGGAGAAGCAGTTGCAACCCCCCTTGATTTCGGCTAAAACAATTGTTTTTAAATTAAAATCAATTTATTTTTGGTAAGATTTGAAAATGTGAATTTGTAAAGAAATTAAATCCTTTATTTTAAATAGACATAATTTAATTGCTTTCATTCTGGATATAACCTACACAATGGTACGCACTTATTTTGTTTCTTTTATTAGTAGCAATATATCGCGTATCTTAAAAAAAAAGTACCTAAAGCATAAGTTGTTCACATAAGAACATCTTCTATAAAGTAAAAGTCGTTTACTCCCGATCATTCCAGGTATATAAACCAGCGTTTACTTTCTTCTTGATATATGGTTTTAACCTAATCGAATTTTAATAATTTTCCTCTTTTAAGATTTTCAGATTTTTACAAAATTTGGCAATAAAATAAAAAATAAAATATTGGTTTACAGGTTTAAAAAGAAATTAAATCGGTTCCATATTTTTATAATTTGTTATTTCATTTTTATCGTCCCGATTTCATATTTACGTTTTGACGAAACAGCCTAGGTCTTCTCAATTTTCATCGTTTTTGCGTCTCTAAGTTTAATTGTTTCCTGACCACCTTATTTTGTTCTGAGGTTTGTCGTTTTGAATCCCAATAGCAAAGCGTTTGCACATACGGCAAACCATTAATGAGATGCTGCCAATTTTCCGTTTCTAAATTATAATGGTGAATATTTTAAAATTTATATTACATTTTCTTCTTAGTAGTTAATTCGATTTCAAGTGTCGTGACTCCTCCCTATAAGGGGGGGGGACTTTGGCTAATTACCTCGGTGGGTAGCCACTTCCTTCCGAGAGAAGACGGTCAGAATAAATTGTTTTACTCCGCCCGGGATCGATCCGGGTATCTCGGTTTGGTATTCGACACACTCAAGTGCCAGACCATGACCGTCTTCTTATTGCATAACCATGTATATTACATAAACATGTAGTACAAACAATTTTACTAAAGCTTTTTTCATCTGTTTCCATAAAATACATTATTTTGGAATTGACGTTTTACATATTTTAACTTTTAGGCATTTTTGTTTGTAAAATCTGTCAAAGAACTGTCAGATAGGGTTTTGCATAGTGAAAAAGTGTTAATTGAAGTACTGCAATTTTATGTGTGTCGAAAACGCCTAACATTTAATAAATTATTTTTGCGGAAAAGTTGAAAAATGTATGAAAATTCTTGAATGACAAAATTTTATCATGCCAAAACTAGTAAATTTACATAAATGGCTAATGTTACGGTTACTTTTTGAGCAATGGGAATCTTTTTAAGTTATTAAATTTGAACCAACATTTCACGCAAAATGCAGACTTCTGACGACCTTCAAGCCGCCATCTAATGATGGGTACTAAGTAACTTTAATGTACTTGAGAAAAAAGTTCTCTAAATATTAAAACAAAGAAACATAACCTACATATAGCAATTGAAAAGAATTTTCTTGGCACCTCGTTCACAAGTACGAGCAGTAAAAAATTAATTTATAGCATTAAAAGACTTGAAATTTTTATGATAAGAAAGAAATGAATTAATGTGTTAAATTAGATACTTTAAATTTTTACTTTTAAAGTAACTCAATTTGAAGCGAAAATTGTATCACATTTATTTTAAATTTTTCATCGTTTGAATTTTTTCCAATTAAATTACAAATACTACGCTTATAAACGTGCAGTTTTTGCATTTAAATTGTTCTTTTTTCATTTTTGACTTATTCTTCACGGTTCTATTGTAATCCTCTTGTTCATGTTTTCGTTTTTATAGCGTGTATTAAGATCTCGGTTTATACTACAATTTCGCTTTTAACTCAGAACTTCTGCTTCATTTTCTAAATCTGTCTTTTGAATCTCAACTGTATTTAAATGTAATTTATTTTTTGACTTGCTTTGTTCGAACACAACAATAAGGAACAATAAATCTTACATTTTATGTTAACAAAATTGAAACTATAAAATTTTCCTATTTGAAAATAAGTACGCTATTAAAGTATAAAGTAACAGTTTTAATACATAAATGTTTATTATTCCGTAGTTAATTTTATTTAGCTCAAATGTGAACATATCTCAAAAGTGCTGTTTGCACATTCATGGTTTATTATTGCAACGGCATAAAATAATTTATTATATATAACCACTACAATCCACTCTGACTGGGCCGGGTGTTGTACCTTTTGTGCGATCGTTCTAGTTTCCAATCTACACTGCTCTTTACAATATAAGCAAACTATGTATTTTTAATTTTCTACAAGATCTCTTTAACCTTTCAAAAAGTTTTAATTGCGAAACAAAGTTTTTTACCTTTTTTCAATATTTTTTAATAGTCAATTTTTAAAATAAATCAAAATGAAAATTAATTACCAAGATACAGTATCAAATATGTCAAAATGTTAAGAATGGAAGTTACAATATAATTTTATGCGTTGCTTTTGTTTTTCCCATTCTAAATAATGATAGATTTACCCTCGCGTTATTTTATTCTTTTCAAAATATTTTTCAATTAAAATTTTTGTATAAAAGCCAAATTGAATGATTAATTATTCCTTTAAGTGTATTATTAACCATTGAAAATGGCTGAAATTATTTTATGCCCTTATTATTTTACATACAATACATATATGTGTATGCAAACTTTTAAGCACAAAGCGAAGAGTTAGTTAAATATTCAATTAGAAATTTTTTGCTGTAACTAGCATTAGTATCACAATCAATGGTAATACTAATTTACTGCACCATACATAAATACAAAGTATATAAAAAGAATAACGATTTGTTAAATAAATTCCATTCGGATTTTACAGCATAATACGTAAATTTACTACATAGCTAAATTCAAAAACATTTAAAAGTTGATATACTATCTATGTTGAATTTATTTCAACAATTTTTTCAATAATTACAATTTATTTTATTTATTTCTTTCTTTTCTTTTCCTTTCATCGATATGAATTCCGGACACCGATAATCCAGACCCATACATTTCCAACAGCTAAAATTTCGAGAGGAAGAAAATATTACTGATGAAAATCTCGACAAGGCGAAATCCCGACACCAAACGTTATCCCAATTTAAAATTAAATAAAATTATCCGATTGAGTAAAAGATAATTTGGTAAGTTTTTTAGGTTAGGTTAGATTTTATAAGGATAGGTTTGGCTAAGAAGAACAAAATCTCATAACAGCTGTAGAACATTGTTGATAATGGCGGGGGTTTACAAAAGCAATACTCAAAAGTGATTCCAGGTAGACCATAGTAGGCAAAAGAACCGTTAGAAAAAAATTATTAATTTTAGCTTAACATTTTATGTTTTTTTTTGTCTTTTTCATCAGACTATGTTGTTCCACTGCTGAATATATACTTTTTTCTCTATAAAACATTTACAGCATTAATTTTAAATTAAATAGTACAATAAATTTACTATTTATTTTAAAATTATCATTCAATGGTTTCTTTTTGCTTAAAATTCAGAATAGAAAATTGTAAGAGAAAATCCAAAAATGAAGTGAAGAGATGGAATTATATTAATTGAAACAGGAAATATCGAAGTAGAATTTTATGCAGAAGTACTAAGTGAAATTATATAACAAATTATTCTATTTTGTAAAAAGGATTAAGGAAGCTTTTAACAAAATAGCAGTAACTATAGAAAAATGAAGAAGGAAGAAAGAATATTTTTTAGACGATGCTTTTTTAGATAGTTTTTTTATAATAATGTATTAACTTTCAACATAAGGCAGTTTTATTTTGAATTTCTTATAAAGAACGCACTGTATAAGTGTATGGCACTTTAAAAGGTGTGAAATGAATAAAAATTAAAAGAGCATTAAAATGCAAATCATTTAAGGAGAGCATGAATTTAGTCGGACTTCTATTAAAGCCACAATTCAAATTTGAAAATTACAATTTTCCTATAAGTAATACATGTAAGTGTATTATTGCGAGGTATTATTACGCGATTAGCGCGGTTATTCTATCATAGGTCACATGCTGTGCCTGGGTTGACAGTGACTAGCGGTGGGGAGATACCAGTTGGTCAACATCCGCACTTTTTCGAGTTGAACCGTTCTTGGGGGATGCTTTTAGTAAGTAAAGTGCTACGTCAAGACTGGGATTCACCCGAAAAGTGAATTTTTTCCGAAATTTGTTGATTACCTACAAATTTTAATTTTTTATTTGTTAATTACACCCTTATCTTTCATAATTCATTGTAAAAACTGAGATTATGGTATCTTTACTGTAGCCACAACCTATTTTAATTTCAATGGGCGGGGTTACAGTTCAAAAGAACCAATGAGTAAATTTCGTTGTAACAAAATTTTTAAAGTCTTATTTTTTAAAATGTGAGCCGTCCGCAAGTTTTAATGTTTTTATTCGCTAATTAAACCCTCATATTTTATAACAAAATTAAAGTTCAGGTTTCTTATCCGTCCCCCTAAATTTACCTGAATTTTCATAAATGTTACTGTAAATCTTCAACGTATACTGCGTTTAGAAGCCCAAAAGTGAGTTTTTGTACTTATTTTTGGATTAGGAATAATCAAGAATTTGTTGAGAAACAAAGAAAAATCACAGTAGAATAAACTCTTTTTACCAACCAATAAATAAAACAAAAATAAGGAATCATCGTATTATGGTTTCTGACCAGTCAAGTTGTAAACAATTTTCTATCTCGACTCAGACGTAGTTTCCACTTCATTGACGCACAATTATTATAATGATTATTAATAATATAATGGTGCTATTGAACAGAATAATTAAGTTTTAGCTTTTTCTTAGATTTAGGATTTTCTACTGATCAACTATAGTATTTTAATAAATATTTTCCGGAATGAAGTCGGGGGTAGGTCTTATACTACAATGTTGCTTATTACTTTATTTTAAATTAATGTTTGTTCTTCTTCGAGTACCATACACTTTACAGTGGGTAGGCGATCAACTTAGCCAAAGCCAAGCTGACTTTACTAGGGAATATGGTCGTTTCTGCTGCCTTCTCCACAGTCCAAAGATTAATATCGGACTTTTGATCATAGCCGACGCGACCAGGACTTGAACCGCGGTCTCCCGCTTTGTAGTCGGCCCGTGTACACTTTACGCTACACTACTGGCTTTAGTTAAAAAGTATGCAGCCCGAGTACTCATTCCAAACTGAAACTAACTGAATTTTTTTTTTACTTAACCGTCTCGTCTGCAACTTTTTCATTTTCCGCTTTTTCTGTAAATTATTAGTCTCGTCTATTTAAATAGTTAGAAAACTGTTTTCATACAAGCCGTCTAAAATTTTCCCACACCAAAATCTTAGCAGTAGCCTTTATTATGATACATAAATTAAATAAAGTAATTTTAGTTTAGGTTTGCTTAATTTTTACAATTGTACGATTGCATTCATCGCTAATATAATTCTAAAATTTTTTATTCTATAAAAATAGTTTTTATGAAGTGCAATCAAAAATTCAAAAACCGATAAAAGAAACTTTGACGCCTTCAAAGGTATATGTAAGATTTTTAGATTATATTTTTGAATACAAGTGCGATTACGAAAAACAGTGCTTGAAAATGTAAGCTGCATAAATAATCGTTAAAAGCTTTTTCGAGTTATTGAAAAGTGTTCTCAAAATAAACAAACTGGAATAGAAGACAGATTTACAATAGATAACCATTTACATTCTCAACCAATGTCACAAAATTGATATTTTTAAAGTATAATAATTAAGATAATTTAAAGCAAAGTAAGTTGTTAATGTTAATACAAACTAGTTAACACCAAAAAGTAACCGAAAAGTACACAAACACTTCTGAGAACTAAATACATAATATTAAACTTTTCAAAAAATGTTTTTTAAAATTTTTACATTTTAAAAATTTGTTATTGCTTTATTATTCAAGTTGATTTCGTCTGTTTACATCGCATTTAAAAGAACCTTCCAGTAATCTTGCAACTTTCTACAAACTCCATTTTAATGTGTTATCCAATTTTTCTGATATACAGAGTGAAAAGTTTTATATTTAAATTAGACACATACTATAATAATTGGAGGATGAACTTTAATCACATAAAAAACCCAAAATTACATTATTTCTTGACACAATAGATTCAAAAAACAGAAAAAACAAATTCTGACTTTGAAGTGCTTCAATTTTGCTATTTTTCAAATTTTTTGTCTTGCAATTAATTTAATTCAAATTTTTTTTATAATTTGTGAATTTGGATCATTATTTGGGTCATCATTATTGATTTTTATCCTGATTGCTGTAATGAATGTTATTTGAACAACAGAATTTTCACTTTTTATTCTTGTTTTTGATTATGCAGTGTAACACGGAAAACAGTGGAAATAGTAATAAACCTGAACCTCGATTTTGACCATTTTTAAAGTGGTTTATGAAAGATGAGAGTCTAATTTTAGCATATAAAAAAAATAAAATTTGCGGACAAATTTTAGAAAAAAGCGGCTTTAAAAATTTATTTACAATGCAATTTTCTAATTGATTCTTTTGAACTGTAACCCCGCCCACCGAAGTTGTGGTGACAGTAAAAATACCCGAATATTGAATTTTACAGCGATTTATGAAAGATGAAGGTCTAATTAACAAATAAAAATATAAAATTTGTGGTCGGTCTACAAATTTTGAAAAAATAAACGTTTAGGGTGAATCCGAGTTTTATCATAGTTGCGTTTATTTACAGTGCAATTTTCTAATTGGCTCTTTTGACTGTAACCTCGCCCATCGAAGTTGTGGTGACACTAAATATACCCGAATATCGAATTTTTCAGCGAATTATGAAAGATAAAGGTCTAATTAAGTTTGGGGTGAATCCGAGTCTTATCATAATTGCGTTACTCAAATAAAATATCCTCCAAGAACTGTCCAACTCGTCAAAGTGTGGATGTTGACCCGATGGATCTCAGGGAGCGACTGGTAGCTCCCCACCGCACACAGACGGGTAATAGAATGCGGATTCTAATGACGTAATATCTCGCAATAATACACTTACATGTATTTATTATGGGAAAATTGTAATTTTCAAATTTGAATTGTGGCATTATTACAAGTCCGACTAAATTTATCCTTACCCTAAAAAATTCGCATTTTTGTGCTCTTTCGTTTGGTAAAGCGATTTCTATAGGAAAAAGTATACTTTTGAGTTCAGGTTTATTACCTCGACCCGAAAACCGCATATTGATATCTGTTTTCATTTCTTTAAAACACTTTACACAACACAAGCATTTTGTAGGTTTCTAGACTAGAACCTCCCCCTTATTTAAATAAAAATAGTAAAATTTTATCTATTGAGGTAAGCAGACCAATCATTCGCTTTATTAATTAGTTTCAAATTAAGCTTTTCTTAATCCTCGAAACACAAACCATCTTTTATCATAATCCTTTAAGATTACATTAAAGTTAGCAAGGGTGCATTTAAATTAACTTCGCTTTGCAATCAAAAACCGCATAGTACAATTGATTTATTGATTATTATTCAAGATTCAAGATTTATTATTCAAGACGAGTATTCTGCGTCAGGGTTTAAAAATAATTATTTCTATAACTTAAAATCCTGACCCTTTGCACATTTTTTTTAACAACACAACTCTTTCGAGTAATGCTTTATCGAATATTCCCGTGCTACTAAATTTATATTTTATGGATTGTTGAATTACGTAGATATTCATAATTTATTCATCACGTTGTTAGTTATTCTTTTGAACTCATCAATTTCCATTACATGGAATTGTTTTTTACTGTTTCTGCTGATTCGTTTTTCTGGTATGTTTTATTGTGTAATTTATGTTTGGATTGGGATTTTTAACTTTTTTATTTCATTTATTTAACACCGAAAACAGAACTGGAATATGCACTAACAATGTCATGTTGAATAATGTTATATTATAAAAAAGCAAAGAGCTTTTATTTTAATTACTATGTGCTTTATTACTACATAGTTGGATAGATCTGTAATATTACATAGTAAATGTAAGGAATGATATAACTTTAACAAACATTAAAAAACCAAGATCTCTAAAAAACTAGAATCTGAAGAAAAATTTTTTTCAAACATCGACAAAAGTTATTCAATAAGCAAGGTTAAAATTTCACTTATTTGTTTCCGACCTAAAAGGTAAATGTAATTATTTTTTTACTTTTTCTGCCTGCGACTGACGGCAGAAATAGTATATTATACCGCCAGATGGTAACCGAGGTCGATAATTGTGATTAAAATTTAATACTTGATGTAACATGCATATGATTTGTAATTAGACATGCGTTGATGCACATGTGCATGAAATTACTTGCAAAAACTGATACAAAATTTAAAATTACAAAATCGACCGTCTTTGATAAATCAAAAAAGTAAAGTGGCTTTAGTCGTGTGATTTATCTATGACAGAGACTTCCCTCACAATACATTTCCAATGCTACAGCAAAGAGAGAGCTTCCAGCATAAGAGATAGTTTCAGGTAACAGTTAAAGACGTGGATCACACAAGTCTTGCCACATGACCAGTTTTGGCGTTACCCACATAGAGGGATTCGTCATCCTCAGATGTGCTTTAACTCTACGATAGACCATAATTAGAACCGCGATTCTGCATATTATTATGTCGTTAATACTTAAAAGACAACCTTAACACCTTACAGCATACATTGGTTTCACGTGTAAAGGATTAGCAAGCGTCCCCTATAATAGGAATCTGTAGAAATAATATCATGATTACTAAAATGAAAGTTATCTATCATTAATAGATAGATTAATAGAATAATAAAGTGACTGATAAATAAACGCGACGTACAAAATTAGTGCGCATTTAACACCGTAACGTTTTTGCCTACATACTGAGGTTATTGCCTGTGCATTAATGAACTAATTTAGTAATTTACGTTAATATGTAGAAGCCTTAATCGTTGATAACATTGAATCTGACAAAACCAATGCCGTCTAATGATTTCTGTTGTGCATTAAATTCTTTTGAAGATTTATTTTCTGGAATAATCACAGTTACAATAATTTTGAAGTTTTTCAATTTCCAATATATGTAGCTGTATTAAGGCGAATGACAGGTGAAGTATTGTAGTATTTAAAGGAAATGATAACAATTTCAACATTTGAACGTATTTCGAATTCCAAGTTAATTCAAAACATTTATCTTTAAATAAGTTTAATTTTTTCTACATAATTTATGATCAATATCCAATTTCATTACAGAAACAATGGCAATTGTTGAAGCAAATAATAACACATAAATGAACTCGTTTTTTTTCTAAAATTAGAAATTTTACTTCCTTAATTAATGCTTTCAAGTTAAATTAATTGAATTGTTCGGGTTATCTTACGGTGTATGTAAAAGATCCTTATTAAACCAATTATTTCCCAAAAGGGTAGTAATTGCCACGGTAATAGAGGTTTTCACAGAGTGTTGCATATAAAAATTAACTTTTATTTGTGTAAGAGATTTGCTGATTATTCATAAGTACGGTTAATTTAAAATGTTACATAGTGGCGCAACCCCGGTACAATGTTTCCCTAAAATTATCGCAGTCAAATATTTCAAAAAATTTATTGTTATACTTACACGTTACGTAACCTACTAATAAAATAAACATTTGCCACTTCTTTTAATTATTTTCAAAAAATTCTATTTTGTGGATATTTACCATGGGTTTTGATTTGCTTCTTACAGCATCATCTTTTAATGAATCAATATCGACTGTCATCTTTAATTATGATGCAAAATCACACTCCTTCCTAAATACTAAATACTTAAAAACTGATGGAATTCTCATCTTTTCCGGTTATATTATGATGCTGTTTTAGAAAAAGTATTATTATAATAGGGTGAACCAAATCGAGAGTGCAAGAGTAATTTAATTAAAACAACTAGAAATTTTTTTATAAAATTCAGTTTTATTAGCATCAATGTACGTATAGTCGGCTAGGACATTTCGACACCGCCATTTCAACGGGGGGACGTTTCGACGCCGGGAAGTTTAGACGCCGAAACATTTCTACGTTAGGACTTTTTTAATACAATTTTCGATAACACTCTTATATAACTCAGGCCGTATTGCTTCAATAACGCTTTTTCTTGAATTCTCACTGCCCCAAATACGACAATTATTGCGCTTATTAACAAACTTGCGAAGATCAAAATAAGCTTCATCACTAATGATGACTTTTTGAAAAAATCTTCATCATTTTCAATTTTGGAAAACACCAATTAATAAACTCACGACGTTTTAAATGATCCAAAGGTTTTAATTCTTGACACAATTGAACTTTATATGCATGCAAATGCATATCCATAGTTAAAATTCGGAGGTTGTAAACTGCCATAAGAAATTTTCAATTGCTAATAACGATGGCGAATTGATGTTGATGGATCAATGGTGACTAGTCACACATCCGGATGAGCACGTATTGGTGTTTTTTATTCCCAACAGATTCAGTTTCTTCAGATTTTTCAATTAAATTCTTCAAACTGTTACATGTTGGCACATGATTTCGAGAAAATACAGAGCGAATTTTACTCAATGCATTTGTAATAATTTTACCATTTTAGGCTTCTATACGCCGTATACGAAGAAGTCTTATGATCTGGGTCCGTATTCGTTCTCCCGTCCGCCCGTCTTCATAATTCAAGTAGGAGCCAATTATAAAACGGAGCTCAGAGTTACGGATGCTCTTCAAATGTTTTTGAGATTATCTTATTGGTCTTACATTTTTTGCGGTTGATAATAAATGTACGAACAAATCAGAGGTGCTAGAAAGTGAAGTACATATATTCATATAAACTACACTTACAAAATGCCATATAACTTAGTTATATAGAAAAGTTTTTTTTAATTTTTTTTTTATTGACAAATACATTCTCTGTCAGCAGAGCTTATATAAAGAAGATAATTCCTGCAAAACATTTTTAATATACAATTATTATAGTACAAGAAGAGACAAGCCAGTCCTATCATCATTTAGATGAAGTTTAATTGAATTAGTGAACGTTTTAATTGATGAAGTAGACCTGATGTGGTTTGGGAGTTGATGGTACTCCAGGTAGCATGATCGATGCTGTTTTCTCGTAAGTTGGTTCTTGCTTTTGACAAGTAAAAGTCTTGATTGTGTCGTCTGTGTCGTATAACTGTGTATTTCATGTCGTTTCCTGAAGGTGATATTATTTTTCACCAAGTTATTTTTTATTTTATAAATGTGTTTTCTTCTTTAAAGTGCCATATTCAGGGTTCCCTAAACGTGGTCGAAGCCAAGATGAACTTACCAGGGAATATAATTCATGGGGTGGTTTCTCGTTACCGTCCCTATAGTCCACAGATCGATATTGGACTTTTGATCGCAGCAGTGTGTCTAACGCAAGCAGGGTTTGAACCGCGAACTTACGCTTCTTAGTCGACCCGTGTATGCTTCACGTTATACTGCTGGGTTTTTTTTATAAATAGTTTTAATTTTTTTAATGTAAATCAGTTCTGTAATATTGTAGAGGTACGGTTGTCTGTTAAGATCTGCACTTGGAGAGTACCAATTCAAATTAAATATCAACTGAATGGCTTTGTTCTGTTCCTTCTATATTTTTTCTTTTATAAGTTTTTCTATAATTCCGGTGCGGGTCGCCCAGAAAATTCATATTACCAAACGAAAAAATGAAGAATTAATTGGTAATCCCGTAGGTCATGACAAACTAGGAAAAAAACGCAAAGTTTCAAACAAACCAATGCAGTAGTTTTCAATATATCGTGCTCACCGATTTTAAGGATTATACAATACTAATTACCGTTGCTTATAGCATACGCAGATGATTTAGCTATGTACAAAAAATCAGAAGAGACCTACTGTAGATTATAAGGTGCCTCATTGTAGAAACGCAAAAACTGGGATTTCAGATAAATGCGGAAAGAAGAAAGTATTGTCTAAAGAAAAAAGGGCAAAATTACCAAAGATTGATTTTAATAATAAATATACAAAACAGTATAGCAGAAGGTGCACCCGGAATAAAACCAATAGCGATGAAATGGAAGAAAGGGAAAGAAAAATACTGCAAAAAATATAATACACCATATCGTCGCCCCTATGCCAAAGTTTCCAATGTGCAAATTTGCAGTTTTGAATTAAAGCGACTTAAACATTTAAGTCTTCATGAAAAATCAGAATTTAAAGTTATGAAAACTATTTTTTGCCTATTTATAGTATATTTAATGCTCTTTAATTGGGTGTTTTTGTAATTTTGATTTTTACATTTTTTAGGCTCATTTTGCACATTGGTGTCTTTGGATTTGTAACTGTTATCAATTATTGATGATTCGTACAACAAGAAATAAAACATCTTATCATTGTTATTGGTTATATTTAACATTTATAACAATAAAAAAGTGTTATTTAAACTAAAATTCCATAACCACAATATTATTATGGTGGACAACGAATGACTACGTGGAAAAATTACCGAAAGATAGAACGGCATGGAAAATGTTACGACAAAGGATGGTAGGTAGCAAAATAAGAAGAAGGTGATTGGAAACACTAAGAAATACAAAACATATTTGTCTCGCTTTATCTGTTTTTTCTTGATCATAGCACTAATAAATACTATTTATTGATTTTATTCTATTTACTCTTAGATTTGGCAATTGTATAAAAATCTGTACTTATTTAGCAGGTACACCTCTTTTTTTCCATTAGCCTTCAAAATAGTTTATATTTGACAGTAAGTAAATAATATTAGATTAAAATTTTCAAAATGAATAGGTTAAATAAACAATAAAATGAAATTAGTCGAATTATTATATATCAAATGACAATGCGTTATAGGTATTCCGTTTCTATGTATTTACACTATTGTTATTAAACATCTGATGACAGCAGTAACCATTGCTGAAACCTCACAAGTAATTTCATTTTATTGTTTATTTAACCTAGTTATTTTAAAAATTTTAATCTAATATTAACTTCAGAGGTTAATTATTGTTATTAAATAGCATTACATTCATTGCTGAATTGAGCTGACTCTTTTGGGCCTTACAGAATCTTTTTTTTTAGAAGGGGATTAAGCCTCATCAAATTACATTTAAAAAAAAAATCAAAAAATATTTGTGACGTGTTCTTCTCATAGTCTGGGGTGTGTTTTTATTTCTCTTACTATTGATCTCCAGATCGTACGATCAACACAGTCTTGTCTCTAGTTTGTTACCTCGGTTATTCTCAAGTTCTCCATCACACTGTCCCACCATCTCAGTCTCGGTCTTCCTCTGGCACGGGGTCCATCTGGTTCCCACATTTATTACCTCTTCAACATTACTCCTCATAATGTGGCCCAGCCAACTCGCACGCTGCGCCTTTATAAATCTCACCACGTTCTTGCCGTGCAACTCCCTCTGAATTTCATGGTTCATTTTTGCTCTATATTCACCCTCTACATACTTTGGGCCAACCATCATTTCCGTTAGATGACTCATTTGTTCTTCGAGCTTTTTGTGTCAACTCGTTGTTTATTTTTCTTGGTAGGTCCATCAGTATCGCTGCTCTCTAAATCGGTTCGCTCCTCTTCGCCCCCAGCATCTCTTTTTGAGCCGGAAATCTACCGGTCTTCTTACTCCGTCTAAAAATATCGTAAGTATCTGCTCTCTTTGTGATAATTTTATCTGTTGTTGTACCTCCATCGCTATCATACTTGCTCTTTTCCAGATCCATTTTTTACTACTCACCGCTGTTGATATTTCTGTGAGAATGGTTTTTCACTCGCGTGAAGCTTAGATTTGGGTTGACCCCTCGAAAATCCCAGCCCTTTATTCAGTTGTGTTGTATTCAATATTGTATTTCAATAAGTAAACAATATTGATAAAATTAAAGGTAGATTGATATGTTGTACTCGTATATTAATAAAGGTAGTGGCTTTTCTTCTAAAAATCTTGAATTCGAATCCCAGTCGCTCCAAAACAAAATTATTTGTGCCACGGTTTAGATTCCACGTTAAGTTGTGTGTATGATATAAGTGTTAAGCATTCAAAATACATTTCTTCAAAAACGGTTGAGATGAAAAGCGGCAAATACTTGATCTTTGCTAAATTAGAAAAATTAAAGAAATTGATAACTTTCTAATAAAGTAATCATACGCAGTGTGATTAAATATAAAAATTGAATTAAAATTTAATAAATTAATTCAAAAAAAGTTATATATTTTATTGGAAATTCTATCAACTGGATGATGCATGATATACGGAGTATTCTCTAGAGACCCACATTTCAAAAGCTTCAAGATTTTTAGTTGTTGCTTTGGCGAGCGTGTCCGAGTCCTTATCAGAACAATTTAATTTCTATCATATGATTTCATATTAATTTATTTATACTTGCAAAAAAAGCAAAAATTTTATAAACTAAATATTTTATTTTTTTAAAACAATCTTAAACTCCAAGTTAGTGTTATATTTTGCGTAGAATTAAATTTCAAACGTATAATGTGATACAATCAAGTTCTGTCGTTATATTATAATAGATAATGTGATCTTGGAATTACTTTAGATTAAAAATATTTCCATTTTGAATAGAAAATATTACGTATTGTGAATATTTTATTTTTATTTTAACTTGATTAAAAAGCCTCAAAAATGATGTATTAATATATTAATGAAAATAAATAAGCAAATAACAAATTTTTCAAGATAATTTTATTTGTTATGCTATCTGAATAGACATAATTTTGTATTTTATATTCTCCAAATTATAGAGATAATAACTTCATTTCTATTGTACGTAATATGTATAATAATGTTATGCGAATAATCATAATTACATTTTGTAATTGTGATTTGTTAACGAAGGCTTGTAGGTTGTTTAATATTTACTATAAATGAGATACAAAATTTGTATAGAAATCCTTTACCACAAATTATTATTAGTCAATATTTTTATCACGAGATGCAATTTCGGGAACATCATTTTGCACTTGGGAATTAATTAATTTCAAAATTTAATGAAATTTGAATGTATGAACATTTGTGTAATAATCGTTTACTTTCAATTTCTTCTTTTTAATATTGTTGTCCTAAAATTTAACAAACCATTTGTTATGTTTGGTTAGGGTGGTGACAGATTGTGACCAAAGTACAAAAGTTTTAAAAATACAAATTTTGCGAGTTTCTCCAAGCACAAAAACATTTTCTAAAGTAGGATGTGGCATGTATTACATAAATCTTGTTTTTTAAAGAAATATTTTATTACTTTGCAAAAAGTTATAAAAACCTATTTGTTAAATATTTTTTTATATTCTTTACAGATTCCAGTTTTGACTTCTTTGTTTAACAATATCTTTTTCTGTAAATTTGTTAATAGGTCAATAATAATTAAAAACTATCAATAGTTTAAGCAATAGATTTAAAAAACTGAAAATATCATATTATTGAAAACAACACTTTTTGTAAAGCTTTTAAACAACAACGGAGTAGTTCCGGCCAGGTTTCTCGCTTCATAGCCGGCGGATCTATGATTACATTCCTATGGTTACACCACTCTGCTGCTTATATATTATAAAATATATTTTTATTATGGCATAATTAGTACTAAAGTAGAAATTGCATAACCGCTACTGTAAGTTCACAATAATTCTGTAATAAACTGCAACAACAAATTTTCAACTTGTAAATTAGAGAATACATGTTGTCATAACAAGATTATACAAAAGTTTGAATAAATTTATTTTTGCAGTTATTTTTGAAATAATATGATGGAAAATATAAAAAGGAAAAACGTTTATTTTATCCGAGATTACATCGCACAAATACACTCTTTGTAACGTTTCCAATATAACGTCATCCTCAAACAACTTTGCACTTACGAAATTTAATTGCAAATTGAAACAATTTATACGTTCAGTCAAACGAATAAATTTTGTGTTCAATTCGTGAATTATTTATTTTCAATTAATTAATCTAAAACCATGAAATTAGGAAAACAAAATTTACGGAAGCGCTAAGTCAAATACTACGAACATTATCAAAGGGCGCAGTGATTTTTTTTTAAATTGACGAAGAATTTAAATGGTACGTTGAATTTAAATTTTAAATAAATTAGTTTACTTATTTTAAATATAAATTTGAAAAATAAATATCAGAAGCAACGCTTGAACTGTGACAGTAAGCCCACAAAATTTGAATTATTTATGGTATTCATTTACATGACGAGAAGGAAATAGGTATGCAACAGGAAGTGATTTTCTTTCAGGAAAAACATATTTTCAATGTAAATTGCTTATTTTACACAACATCACTTTTTCTTTTGTTAATAACTGAAAATTTTAAATTACAAGAAAAATAAAATATTTACAAATATTTCTAGACGTAGGTTTTACACGAATTCCTTAACTCGCTTTTACAAGTAAATTTAAATTAAGAAAAGCAGCTTTGACATGAAAACTACACAAGGAATTTATGTTATCTATACTAAAGGAATAATAACTAAAATTTTCTATAATTACTACTAGCTGCTAATAACTAAAAGGATTTTTGGATGTTTAAATATTAGTTGCCTAAAAAACTTGAAAAAAAGTAGAGTTCCGTGACGTAAAATTAAATTTTAACGAAAACAAGTAACAAAAATTATAAATTCCAAAAACCCGTACTAGATGACCATTGCTTTAATATACTCTCTACTATTTTATCTGTAAAATTGCATTGACCTATAATTAAAAAGTAAACGATTGATACATCCAGATGTGGGCAATCCAAAAATAAAAACCATCCGGAAACAGACGAAACACTACGACCCGGATCTTAAAAAAGATACGGTAGCTCCAACCAGAAACAGAAGCATATAAAGCTCCACCATACGCTGACGATGGTCTACGACCTTGACACAACAAGGGCTAACCTCAATCTTTCCCTGACACTAAGATATCCAGATCGAAGCACCCTTTTTGCCAAACATAACCAACTTCCACTATCTGCGACCGGTTGATGATTAAAAAACAAATACGTCATACATCCAACATACATGACGCTCAAACAAACTAGCTAAAATGTTGCAATGCAAAAACGATAAGCGACTTAAACTATATGAAGCCATTACATGGAAATTTTAACCAGTACCAAAAATAAAAACCAGATCCAATAGTTAATTCTATAAAAATAGGAAATCAGAACGCTACCTATACGAAGTCTCTGAAAAGAATCAAATGGTAAAAATTAATCCACGTAAATGTAAATTTAATTCATTGAAAACCGATGAATTGCAAAATGTGCAACTCATTTAAATTTTGCATAGATAAAATTACATTTGACTAATATTTTCACCGCAGGTATATAATGAGATGGGCCATCTCCGTGCTTCGGAAGGCACGTAAAGCCGGTGGTTCTCCTATATTAATGAATTGCTATCATAAACAATAATATAGCGTAACAAACACATCTGAGACCAGCCTAGCAAGCCAATTCAGATGTAAAACAAGTAATAGATATGAAGAGCACACGGGAATAATGATTAGAGTCATAAGTTTTATATTTTGCAGAAATTGAATTTAAACGCACGGACTTTGATTGTTTCTCCATAAACCTTAACATTTTAAAACGTTCTGACGC
This sequence comes from Lycocerus yunnanus, assembly GCA_036346125.1. Lineage (NCBI taxonomy): Eukaryota > Metazoa > Arthropoda > Insecta > Coleoptera > Cantharidae > Lycocerus > Lycocerus yunnanus. Next base: position 3,420,311 of record JARFIX010000002.1, read on the forward strand.
TGGACACGAATCGTTTTTATATTATATGTATTTACTAAAAAATACCTTCCATTATCATCTATCAGATGGTATTAATAGTTAATTTTTTAGAAAAATTTGACTCTGATCGTTATTCCGCGTGCTCTTCATATGCTTAGAGTACTAACTGTAGCTTCGGAATTTTGCCGAGGATACTGTTGGATATTACAGGACCTAGTCCTAAATTAAGAAAAGTTTTTTTTAAGTATTAATGATCCGCTACAAGCAATATAGCAGCAAACAGACGGTCACGACTTGGCGCTTAATGCCCAAGTTTTTCACTTATAGTTTTCTTCAAGTTAGTTAACTTCAAGTTAAATTGATGAAATAACTAATCAGATGATTGATTTATTTATTTTGTTGTCATCTGGTTGGTTATTTCGTCAATTTAACTTGAAGTTAGCTAACATGAAGATAACTATGAGTGAAGAAATCGGGCATTAGTGCGTTAACTATTAAGCCGCGCGCTCCGGTTTAAATCCGGGGTGGGGTAAGAAATTTATTTTAATCGTTTTCCACGCCAACACGTTCTGTAAGCGATGCGAGTGTAACTACCACTCAGGGGAACCAAACCAATTCTTTACAGAGAGGTTTGGAAACTGAAAGAGGCTCATTTCCAGGAGTGGACAAATACAGGCTGAGGAAGAGAAGAGGAAAAGAATGATGCTCTACAACTTATGAGAGAATTGCTCGACAATTTGAAATATCTGATCAGTCCACTTCCAATAAACGATTATTCATTGAATAGAATTTATAATTAGCTATTATAAAATTGCCAAAATGTTATTCAGTATTGCATTCTAACAACTTGTTCTTACTTGTAAGTAGAATATATTTTACTGAGATTTACAAATCCTCTTGTTGGGGTGGATTGCTCCCCCCATTTTACAATATTATCGTTAATCGCATTAAAGTCCTTCCGTGTTTTTCTTTCACAGTCTTGGATATCTTTTGGCGTTCTCCACAATACTCCTCCATAACCTTTTGTCAGTGAATTTCTCATTCCATCCACTTACGCCCATGGTCCTTAAGTCTAGCACCACTTGGTTCCACAACCTTATTCTCTGTCTATCCCTAAGCCGATTCTCGCTAGGTTTCCATACCGTTATTGCTTTTATCGCCGGTTTGTTACTAGCTCACATTACATGCTCCATCCATCCAATTCGTTGAGATTTTACATATTTGACTATATCTTCTCCATTCATCGCCTCCAAAATCTTATGGTTTGTCAGCCGTCTCAACTCTTCGTCTGTTTCTTTCTTGGTACCCAATATAGTTCTCAACGCCTTACGTTCGAAAATTCTCAACCGTTTATCCTCTACCGACATGCACAATATTTTGGCCGCATATGTGACCACCGGCCTGATCAGAGTCCTATAGATTTTTACTTTTGTACTTTTTCTTTGTTGTTTGCTCACGAGTAACTTTTTGTTTGCGTAAAAAACTCTGTTTCCCGTCTTGGCTCTTCTTTCCGTTTTTCTTTCCTGTTCTATCTATCAGCACTCCCAAGTAACAGGAAGTTTCTACCTCGTCAAACTCATACTAACTTGTCTACTTTCAATTTGTTTCTAAGGTGCGCATCGTTTCTATCACATTTCACATACTTTGTCTTGTTTGTATTCACTATCAAGCCCAGTTTATCCGCTGCTCTTGCCACCTCTCTGAATGTTTCCCGCATCCTCTTCAAAAATTTTGACATTATAATGTATCTAAATGCTAAAATGTATCTAATGTTAATTGCCAAGCAGCACGTAGAACATTTAATGTAGACTATAACAAGAAAATCGTTAGATAATAAGTAATCTAAAACATCGATTACAATAATTATAAAGTTGTATACTTTTTGGCAGAGACCTTGCAATCTTTTATGAAACTATCTGGGTGAAATAGTTTTTTTGGTTAGATCCTAGTTTAGTATTGTGATTGTGATCTGCTTGATATTTTGCACGATGGTGTATTGAAGGGCACTGATTATGAATATGTAAAAAAATTTCATCGGAAATGTTTACTTTACCCGTAAAAAATTATTTTAAATACGGAAAATTGGTCATTTAAGAGCAGTAACAATAAGGAAAATTTAAGTTGGTACCAGTTAAGGATCTAAAATGTTATTTTTTAAAAATATGATATCCTGTTACCATTGTTAGGGTCATTCGAGCGTCGGAGTCGGTTGGAAAAGGTGGTGAGTAGATTTTGAATTTTCTTTATTAATCTGGGTCTGAGGAGTTTAATTCCCCTTTGTGGATAAGAACGAAACCTTGGGTCATCCAGTAAGTTGTGTAAATTATAATTTTTGTTTGCTATTTTTTTCATTCGACGATGTTGCTGAATGGGACTTTGCTTTTTTAAATGTTTACGTTGGTAGTGTGTTGTGAAAAAGGTGTCTACTTGTTGGATTTTCATTGGCCTATCACTTCAACTATATTTTCTTTTCAATTTATAATTCAGGTCAACTATGTTTGTCTTTTTTTGCATTTCTAAAAATTTTCAACATTATTTTAAAATTTTTGTTTTAATTAATTTTTATAATTTCTCCAAATTCAAATTTTGGCGCTGCTATCTAAAATGTTAGGTTAGAGTCTACCGGCTAATGGTTGTCAAATTTCATAGTTATTATTTTATTAGAAAATATTGCACACAAAATTAAAAAAAAAATTAAGTATTGTGGTGATTGTAATTGATAACAATTATATTTACATTGATACCAAATAATTGGAATCTGCGCAAAATGGTAGATCGGGCTATAGGTTAAAGTTAGTTTTGGATATACATTTAGAGTTGATACCAAATTTTATCTGATATTTAATATTTATCAAAGTTTATCTGAAATTGCTGCGAACGAAACCTGAATTGTGCTACAACTTTAACGTAGATCAATCTACCCAATCCGACGACATGTACTAAGCATGATTTAAATAATTTTAAAGTTATTTGAGTGCCGTGGACTGCACTCAAACGAAGAATAAAAATTAATTGCCTAGAAAAACCCTCTGGGTCCATCGTCGCTGTTAGCCAAAGAAAATGAAAAAAAAATTGTTCAGCATATCAAAAAAATGCTGATGATATAAATGCATATCAAAGAAACACTTAAAAAACCTAAATTTTAATTACTATCTCACCCATATGTCATTCATCAACTAACCCATAGTGATATGGGTGAGATGGTAAATCACTGCTATTTTTGAAAATTTAATATTACGTTGTTAAAACAAATAAAGTTTAGTTTATATTATTTTAGTGTTAGTTTATATACATATAATCCCTTTTTGTATTAACATTTGCTAAAATAAATTTTCCCAAAAAAATACAGCGATTTAAAGTTTTATTTACCATCTCTCCCCAACTTACCTAGCGAAAATAAAAGATTGTGTACAAAAAATGTATCACAACAAAACATTTACTTTGATGGCGCGTCGAAATACCGACAACTAGTGGGTTTCCAGCGCGCCTCTAGCGCGACAACTAATGGGGTCGCTAACCCCGTACAAGATTAAAAAAATATTTTTTTTGCTAATTTGCTTTTTGAAAGTTCTAACTTATTAGTTACTACATAATATTAATGTCCATAAAAAATGTAACATATAAAAATTAACAAATTTTCTTTCTGGACTTATGTTGTTTTTGCTGGAAATAGGGTTGAATGTTTAATAAATCGATTAAAAAGTCATATCTTTCGATAATATTTTATTAAAATGAAAAATAGTATTACTATTAGAAAACATGACTTCATTTTAATTCAAAATTTGGATATTTAAATTAAAAGTATTTGAATTTTTACAAGTTAAAGTCTACAAGTAATGACGCGGGGTTGCCCACATGCGCACAGGCGCGTCGCGGGCGCGTCAGCGCCAGATTTATCCGAGTTGTACGGTCGCAGGCGCGGCGTTTCGCACGGCGATCTAGGCAAGCAGAGCAGCGGTTGTAGTCCAGGTCCGTGCAGTCCGGCACGCTTCCGCAATTTATTTACTTGTCTAGTAATACAATTATGAAGCAACCAAGCTTATGAAGTCGGTTATTGTTATCAATTACAATCGCCACAACATTCAATATTTTTTTTTAATTTTGTGTACAATATTTTCTAACAAAATAATAACTATGACATTTAACACTAACTTAACATTTTAAATTCCTAACACGTAGTAACTTAAATTTTTCTTGTTGTCACTGCTCTTAAATGACCAATTTTCCGTATGTAAAATAATTTTTTACTGGTAAAGCCAACATTTCCGGCGAAATTTTTTACATATTCATTATCAGTGCTTTTAAATACATTATCGTGCAAAATATCAATCAGATCAGATTCAGGACACTAAACCAGGATTACACCCTCCATATTGTCCGTCACCTTACCCTGTATATTTTATTTTTCTTTTTTAAATAATGGTAGATAGCATTTCTAGTTGCTAACTATTTTCCACCATAGAGATGTTCTAGCGTACGTTGGGCGTTACTTGTGTAGAACTGGTTCTTAATTTTAATCATTTTTAGTTGGGCGTGGGTAACAAATATAATTGCAAAAACAACAAAATGGGCGTCATCTGTTTTTATGAGTAATAAAAATCTGAAAACTATTAAAACATGAATTCTCAAGTTAAATATTAGGTTGTTCAATAAGTAATGTCGTTTTTACTATCATATTATAAACACTCGGAAACTGCAATGCCGAAAAGATTCAGTTGCAGTTTTAGTTATTGGTCGGTTCACACATGTATAATCTTTAGTTTCCAGCAAAATTTAAAAAAATATTAAGGGTTAAATGTAATAACATTATTACCATGGATAAGAGTGAAGAGCATTTACGGCATTGTTTACTTTATGAATTTCAAAATGGAAATAATGCCACAACTTCAGCTAAAAATCTGTGTCAAGTGTTTAGTGAGAATGCTGTCAACACATAAAAATGTCAAAGTGGTTTAAAAATTTCGCTGTGCGAATTTTTCTATTCAAGACGAAGAACGATCGGGACGCCCAATTCAGATCGATTCCGATAAGATAGAAATTTTAATTGAAGATGATCCACAATTAACATGTCGATACATTGCCACTTTAACCAATAATAGAAGTTCAACTGTTTTTAACCACCTAAAAAAGATGAAAAACTCGAATTATGACGGAGTATGGGTGCCGCATGATTTAAACGATAGGCAGAGAGAGCAACGAGTAATAATCTTCTCTTCATTATTAAATAGACAAAGAACAACGACTTTTTTTGAGTGAATTGTTACAGGGGTTGAAAAATGGGTTCTTTATGCTAGTGTTACAAAGAAAAAGCAGTGGTTATCGGCAAAACAACAACCACTTCCCACACTTAAACGGGGATTGCATCCAAAGACAGTTTTACTGTGCATTTGGTGGAATATTCGTGGAGTTATTCACTATGAACTTTTAAATGAAGGGCAGACTATAACAGAAAATGTTTATTGTGAGCAGAAGGGCCGTCTTCAACAAAAATTTATTAAAAAAAGAGCGGTCCTCGTCAATAGGAAGTCTGTAATACAGCAACACGACAATGCAAGACCACATACTGCAGCAATCACCGTCCAAAAAATTACTGGCTTTGGTTGGAAAACTTTACAACATCCTCCATACTCACCAGACATTGCCTCTAGCGATTTACATCAATTCCGGTCCCTCCAGCATTTTTTAAATGGAAAAGAATATGCAAGCTATCAGCATATAAAAAATGATATTGATAACTTTATCAATTCCAAATCAGCGAATTTCTATCGCAATGGGATTCAAAAGTTAACTGACAGGTGGCAAAAAGTTATAAAATCAGATGATAATTACTTTTTAAATTAAAGATTTTTTAATTATGTAAAATAAACTAATAAAACTCTCTTAAAAACGACATTATTTATTGAACAACCTAATAACATCGAATTTACTCAGAAATTCTAACTATCATAGTATAAGTTACGCAAGCGCTTAATTTGGCACATAGGACTTTGCATCGCGGATGAAAACAACGGCTTTACTTAATTAAATAATTATAATTATAATATTTACTTCACAAATGAAACTTATCAAAATTAACCTAGAATTAAAGCCAAAACTAAAAGCCTAAGCTGGAGGATCAAAATAAGTAACAAAATACCTTTCTTTGCAGTGAGAAAGCTATTTCTACAAAAAAATCTGAAACTACTAGAACAATAATTGGTTTACTAATTTGTCAGTTATTTTTCGTACTGTTTTAAGTTCTGTACATGTTTTACGTTGTCTACAGTACAGAATAGTTAAATATAGGTGTGACCAAATTTAAGCTTTTGTTGTAGAAGTACAGAGCGTATTTCTTAATCCCTGTTGTTTAGGAAATTTTTGTGAAACATTTTTACCGACAACAAAATGTGCTGGTTTTATAATTTTTTTTGTTTTTTTCTGTTTTTTATTGTCAAATAAATTTTGAATAAACCATCGAATTTTAATTAAAAGTATCATTAAACTGGAGTTTTACATTTTTTTATAACTTCTTTTAAAAATATCCAAACTGTTCATTTCACCTTATACTATATACAAATAAAAGTATTGACATATTAAAGTGATATTGACGAATAATTGACTTTAGTAATTAGTTTATTTTTAATTAGTTATATTTGTTTATTTTATTAGCGTAATTAGGTTATTTAAGTTTAAAAGTATTGAATCATCAAAAAATAGACTATCCTGTACAGTATTTCTTGTTTGCACATAAGGTTTCTTTCTACAAGTTTGCTGGTTTTCCTCAACTGTAGGTTCACTTTTCAAGAGGAACGAAAATATTTCGCACAATGCTTCTCGGTTGCGTCAACTAAATATATAAACCATTGCCGCGGATCTTCTTAAAAGAAATTTTAAAGAAAGAATAATCCACCCGTGAAATAGATAATAAAATCCTCTATTGAAGCGTGGAACGTAATTGATGCACTATTTTTATAAATCGTAAAATTACTTATCTACTGGTTTTATATATTGTAAAAATGAAATTTTTTATAGGTCGCCAAGGTACAGAAATCCGATTCAATACAGACGGAGATGCTTATGGAAGTTACAACATTTATCAGTACCAACGACACCCAGATGGAAAATACGACTACAATCAAATTGGATCATGGAAAGAAACGTAAGAAAATCTGTTACATATTTTTACTCACAACTTTTCACATCTATATAATTTTTTCTAACGCTATTGAACTAAACTCGAAGCTGAACTATATACCCTTGTATAACTTTTACGCCAAAAAGACAAAGGATGTTTTTATACTTCCCTAATATACACGTATCTATTACATCGTCAAAAAATAGAATTTGTTAAAAACAAGACCTTGTTTTGTGTCAATCGATTTTAAGAAAAATCACATCAAGAATTTTTAGTGAGTAACATTTAATGAATTTTGTGACATCAAATAACTCGAACACTTGAAAAAACTAAACAAAAAGTATTGGAATCAAGTTAAATCTCTACAAATGCTACAATTTACAAAACACATCCAGGAAAACTTTTTATATATACCTATCGATCGTCGGATAGGTGATTTACAAGAGACTTGTTTGAGAACCCTTCAAATAAGTTGACTTTTCGTTTGTATAGTTTAGTGTCAACTCCATTAAAACTTTAGTTTTCATTGTATATGCATTTACACAAATTTTAAAAGAAATTAACATAAAAAATAACACTTTCAAATATGTGATCAAGTTATTTAAAATTAAAATACTTTAAAGGCGTATCAGCTTTATACTTCACTGTAAATTTGAAAAATTAAGTAGGTCCAAAAATTTTCTGGAAATTATAAACATTCATCCACCTATTAATTTCAACTCAACAGAGCAGCAGAGAGGATAGTACACCGTAAGTGACTAGAAGCGATAGTTGTGGTTTAAATCCCACATCTGCCGTATTTCCTTTTAAGAGGAACCCTGAACATGTTTTGTGTTTATATTTAAATTTTTAATTCTATGTCCTGCGTACTTATCTAATAAATTTTTTTGTTTTGTTATGCTTGCCTTGAAAACCTGATGAAAACAGCCGCTTATTTTGGTAAATTTTTCGAATAATAATTTATGTAGATTAGTTTTAGATTTATATAAAATAAAGCACTACCATATATTATTTATTGTTATTTCATGCAAAGTTACCAACACCAGTATAAAGATTTTTCTATAAAATGATTATGATTAATAAAGTTTGTGATATGAAAAAATACGTTGCACCCACTGTTACAAATTTAAATTAAGACTAATTCCTACCTTAAGCTAGATTTGAAACTGATGAAGGTATTAACGTCATTACACGAACTACGTGCTAAAATCGAAGTTTTGCAGTCGTACAATACGGTAATATTGGCCGTGAGATTACCCGACATTCTTGAAAAAATAACAAATTTATTCATAAATGCACTCTGTATGTGCTAAATTGTGTCGCAAAAAAATTAAGAATTTTTTCTTAAATTAGTAGATATATTTTAGGATAACCATTTTTAATAATTAAAAAATTTAATATTGCTTTTGATATGTGCATTTTATTTTAGAAAATAATTTGTTCAAACTAAAATAAAATGTTCACCATATTAAGTTATGTATCCTTTTTTTTCAGGTAATGCATTAAAATTAGGTTTTTCGCTGGTAGATTAAAAACCTATTAAATTCATACATACTATGTAACTAACATGCCAGTGAATTTTTTGCAGTCGTCAACAGCAGATGACTTTCCTGCCTTGCAATCTCTATTCAATTTTATACATCATATGCAATATTATGCATGCCAGCAGAAGTTTTTCACAGCCTTCAAATGATTCCACGTCAAGTAGTACATAATGTCTTTTAACTTAATGAACATTCGATCTCTCATATAAATATCAATTTTTTTTTTAAATTATATACCTAGTCGTACATTATTAACCTGTGAAATTAATATTAAATTAAAATTTTAAAAATTAACAGGTTTACTAAACAATAAAATAAAATAATTTTTTAAGAGCTTTCAGCAATTTATTACTGTCATCAGACGTTTAATGACAGTTTTATTACAAAAAAATTTTGTTTTATTATTCAGTAAACCTGTTAATTTTTAAAATTTTAATTTAATATAAATAACATCAACCATTACCTTTATTCTGGTATCCTGGAAAAGTCATTATGAGCCATTACAGCTTTATAATGCTTTTTCCATTAGAATTTTCTATATGATTGCAGATTGTACAGAAAGGTAAGTGAATTGCTGAGCGCTTAGGGCCAATTATATAAGGGTCGGGTCGGGTTAACCCACCGTCAACCGTGGGTTAACTCTGTCTTGAACCATTTTGATTGGATAAGCAGTGATTCAACCTATAATATATACGGGTTTGACTCTCGTTGCGTAACAACTTTCAAAAACTAAATGTATATCTGCTGGCTCCAAGTAACATCTCATATGGTCAACGGATCACATCATAAAAATAAACTTATTGATAGATAGATAGAGATAAGCAAATATTTTTGGTTGAAAAAACATTTTTAATTATTTTTCAAATTTTTAAAAAAAACCTAATAGTACAAGATTTATAAATACTTAACATATTAAACTATAACAGAAATTGTCTCTTCGTACAAAATATTGACTTCTAATATAGCATCAATGTTTTGATTTTATAGTTGGAATTGTACTAGATCATTTTTTTTCTATTCTCATTCCCCCTTGTCCTAACCACTAGGTCGTTCAGAAGAAAATTGCAAATTAAGAGATGAGTCTTCTTATTTAAAAAATACGTCTGATCCGCTGCCCTTGCAATAGATAAACTTCAAATGTATGCAATGGCTGTGACTTGCTTCAGGTAAACCTATAGAGATAAACAATAAAACAAACAGTTAAACAGTTTTCAATTTATTTTTTGCCAAAATGACAAACTATAAGCATCTATAATAAATACTAAAATATGAGACAGCACAAAAATCCAAAATACTGTTTAGCTTTCCCGGAGCTCAAACCCATTCCATTGAAAATGGTAGCATCTCCAAATGGTTCATTCCCAATCAACGAATTGACTAGAATCACTCTTTCACCATGACCACATCAGGGTTATATTAGAACTCCGTCCATCGGACGATATCGCGAGCAAGTCGATTTGATATCAGGCACTAGAAATGGATAACAGTTTTAACACCTGGAAATGGGGTTGGTTCTTACGCTGTAAGTTTTTAGTTATTACCAAAATATTTATATTTGTACCGATTGCTCTTGTCCACGAATTGAAAAAATTCTGTTACAAATGCCGAAGAAAAAGATATTGTGATTAACATAATAGTATACAATGTACATAGTAGGTACATTTATATTTTTTGGTTTGTTTGTGCCTCTTTAGAGCTTAATACACAGAACTTTTTAATGGAATTTTTAGTTAGGAATAGCTATTTTATCCATGAGTAACATGTGTTATTAAAAACACTGAAAAATGATCCTAATATGAAAAACAGAACATATTCTGTGTTAACATGTTTTTTGCATCACCCTATGTAATTACGATATAAATTATATTGTTTGCATAATAAATATCCGTGGAGCCATTTTTAAGATGAGTGCATTCTAGTGAAGCAATGCAAAACTGCAGCCTTAGTATTGGTTATTACATGAAAACAGTTGCCGCCTTAAATTTATTTCATCGGTTAATAAAAATACTTATTATATTATACTAAATATAATATAATTGGTGATTGGTATTAAATAGAAGAAGAAATGGAATACTTATTTTCAAAAGTAACATCTATACACTTTTATTTTATGTTCCTTTGGATTTGGGATTCTTCCTTAACCGATTTAACCGGTATTTACCAAATTCTGCCAGAACAAGTTTAATTATATATATATATATATTGCGGCTTTTCTTTTACATCTGACGACGTCTTCCGCATTCTAGTCGCCATTTGCCTCTATTTTGGGTATCCTCATCCATTAGGTCTCTACTTTTCATTGCCGACGTCACACCTTCCTTCCATGTGATCTTCGGCCTGCCTCGTTTTCGTTTTTGTGGTGGCATCCAATTTAATATTTTTTTCGGCCATCTTTCTGGTCCCATTCGGTTCAAATGCCCATACCATATTAATTGCTTCATCTCTATGGTCTCCGTCACATCTATATCCACCTCGGCTTGCCTTCTAATTTCTTCATTTCTAACCTTATCCAGTTTTGTCAAACCGCAGCTTCGTCTCCAGTATTCCATTTCGACTGCCTTCAGCTTTCCTCTATTTTTCTTGGTTATCGTCCAAACCTCTGAACCATACACCATCACAGCTTCTACAATAGTCTTGTATATTAATCTTTTTACTTTCTTAGTTAGTGTGTCATTCCAGATTACGGGATGGAGTCTTTTAATGGCCGTTCTTCCTTGTGCCATTCTCGCTTTTATTTCATCTTCGTAGCTGTTTTCACTTGTGATGATTGTACCCAGATATCTATACTTTTGTGTGCACCGGACCATCCCCCCATCGACATCAAGATCTTCGCCCTTTGCTCCTACCACCATATATTCGGTCTTGTTGATGTTTATATTCAGGCCCCACTTCGTGTATTCCTCTGTCAGTTTCCTTAGCATATATTGCGCATCATACTCGTCTTGTGCGCATATGACCTGGTCGTCGGCAAAGTGCAGTGTATACAGGCAATCATCTCCCACCTGTACACCCATACCCTCACATTTCGCTCTCCACGCCTTTAATGCTTCAAACAGGTAAATTTTGAAGAGAGTTGGCGCCATGCAGCATCCTTGTCTCAATCCTTTTGTGACGTTAAATGCTTCAGATAGTGTATTTCCGACCTTTACTGCGCTTTTCATGTTCCTATAGATGTTTTTTACTGCCGTTATGTAACATTTTTTTACACCATTTTGCTGTAATGCAGTCCATAATCTGCTAAGGGGTACACTGTCGTATGCTTTCTGCAGGTCGATAAACACTGTAATATTTGATCCCACATTCGAAATTTGCGCCACAAATTTCGAATCAAAACAACCCAGTGGCGTCCTAAATAACCAAATCTGCTCACCCAGTGGCGTCGCTGCTGACCTAAACATATAAGCAAAACACATAACATAAACGGAGATGGCTCGGTGCTTGCGTAAACCTTCCGAAAAATCGGACCTAAATAACCCCATTTGAAATAAAACACAAGTCAGTTAGGTTTTGGATATTTTATTAAATATCTACCTCACGGAAAATCGAACAAACTCGCAGAGTTATAGAAAACCTTAATCTTCATCTGTGAGATCGGTTATTTAGTAAATAAAATAGTGTCAATATCGACTTGATTTAATACTTGGTATGGCTCTGATCGCAAGCTACATATAAAAGTAAATGTGAGAACAAATTGTCCTTAAATAATAATAACATTATGATTTCAGTTGTGAATTGTTACTATGCGTATGCAGTATTCGTTTGCTATATTTTAATTGCAACTGCTATGCTGTTATTGTTACTTTGTTACTGATTTTCATTAATCTTGGTTTTGTACAATGTGCTTAAGCAGATAATTAAAATTCCCTCCACCTAAATGTTGGTGGGGACTTTCAGATAAGTAAAGTTGATAACAATTTGTAGATAATAGAGATAGATAATAATAGTGACGGTGACCCCTACACATAAATTAACCTGTGCAAAACCCCAAACCGAAATAATACCTAATGATAGAAAATAAAACCTAAATGACCTAAATAATACCATAAAGATTGCATCTAATTAATTCATCACCTCAAGGATAATTAAACCAAAATCAACAAGAACCTAATTATGCAACTTTCACACACTATCACAGAAATTGTACCCCTGTTACTATTGTTTTATATTAAATAGGGGGCATCGCTTGCAGTCGAAACCTATTAGAATTCACATCACTATGTGCAATTCTTAGTCGTAGGACAATAGTACAATCAGACGAAACCACATTCATTTAGATGATTAAATTAATTAGATGTCAATCTCTTGGCAACCTCGGCCCTTTGTGTAAAATCCTGAATACGCCCCTGACCTTAAATTTACATTTGTCGACCCCACATAAAAAAACCTTAATTAATTGCATAACCACCCCAAATTTACAAATAAATCACAAATATAAATAACCAAATCACAGAATTTATAATACCTCACCAAAAGATAAATTACCTATAAACAATAGACACCTGCGATCAAAGACCAAAACAAAGCATATTATCCAATAAATAAAATATTCAGAAATTACAAACCCGATTTGAAATAAATTAAATTAATGCCAATTCACATTTTAAACAAATACATCAACCATCAAGCCATTTTAAAACATAAAACAAAACACGGACAAAGCCATTTTAAGCAACCCACGCTAAACAAAACCAATATGGCTTCCTCACACGAGGGTTGAAATTATAATCAATATTATTGACTTTTGTTAATATTATATAAATCGTACTTACATAAGTTTAATTGCAATAATTAAATATTTTAAATTTTCTTACTTGCAAATTATTTGTAAATGAATAATTTTACATCACAATTATAGCAATGCGGTAACCATACATGTAGCACCTTCAAAAACCCCGTAACAAGTGTCCGACTGTCTCAAACGCAGGGTGAAAGACGCGCTATTTCCCTATTCCGCCCCGAGATGGCGTAATTTCACGCGCTACATTTTTAAATTTAAACACCGCGAATATTTGAATATAAAATAATATTACAACACCAAGTGGGTTTCCAAGTTCCGAGCTGAGCGTTTTCCAGCAGTTGTCGAATGCAGAAGATTCCGTCTACACTTAATTATAATTGCAATAAATATTGTAGTAGCTACCTACTTAATATAAGATTTCAAATGTTTTTAAATATCGTTTTTTAAAACACTTTAAAATAAATAATTATCTGCTGGCTCCAAGTAACATCTCATATGGTCAACGGATAAAATAAAAATAAACTTATTAAATGAAGATAGAGATAAACATAATATTTTTGATTAAAAACATTTTAATTATTTTCAAATATTTAAAAAAAACCTAATAGTACAAGATTTATAAGTACTTAACATATTAAACTATAACAGAAATTGTCTCTTCGTACAAAATATTGACTTCTAATATAGCACCAATGTTTTGATTTTATAGTTGGAATTGTACTAGATAATTTTTTCTATTCTCATTTACCTGTTTTTAGGTGCCGACTATATATGTAGGTATAACAATTTTCCCCTTGTCCTAACCACTTGGTCGTTTAGAAGAAAATTGCAAATTAAGAGATGAGTCTTTTATTTAAAAATACGTCTGATCCGCTGCCCTTGCAATAGATAAACTTCAAATGTATGCAATGGCTGTGACTTGCTTCAGGTAAACCTATAGAGATAAACAATAAAACAAACAGTTAAACAGTTTTCAATTTATTTTTTGCCAAAATGACAAACTATAAGCATCTATAATAAATACTAAAATATGAGACAGCACAAAAATCCAAAATACTGTTTAGCTTCCCGGAGCTCAAACCCATTCCATTGAAAATGGTAGCATCTCCAAATGGTTCATTCCCAATCAACGAATTGACTAGAATCACTCTTTCACCATGACCACGTCAGGATTATATAAGAACTCCGTCCTTAGTATGCAGCCTTAGTATTGGTTATTACATGAAAACAGTTGCCGCCTTAAATTTATTTCATCGGTTGCAATTAATTATAATTGCAATAAATATTGTAGTAGCTACCTACTTACTATAAGATTTAAAATGTTCTTTTAAATATATTTTTTAAACTATCGACAGTATAATCAATTAATTTTGGTTAGATTCTAAATCGGTGCAAACAATGTCAGAAGTTAGAAAGTGGTGATAAAGTTGATTAAATTGAAGAATTGCGTAAATATTCAAAATACCTAAATCAACAGTTTTCAAAACAGTTCTGCAAAAAAAAATATTGGCAATAATCTTTTGAGATTCGTAGGAAATTCTTTAAATTGTTTATAAAAGTAAAAATAATATTTCCAATGAACCCAATGTGTAAAGCATTAGTCGCTAGAAAAATTAAGTTTCCGCCAGAATCGAATATCTTCAGAAAATTAATATTTGGGCTGGGATATGACAAAATTATTGGCGCATTTGAAATTATTGAAAATTTAAATTCCGAAGCTTATTTTAAGATTTTGTTGACTGATGTAGGTTCTGCATTAGAGGAAGTTACAAGGAAAACCAGAAGATCTGGTTTGAACAATATGGCTGCTTCGTACATTTTGATATAGTCGTCAGACATTAGTTAAAAGATTTCATGCCAAAATTTCCGATTGACGGAGATATAAAGGAAAAAATTACCTTAAAATAAAATTTTATGAAAGCACACCACTCAAATATTAATTATTTAAGGAAAGGAGTTGTTGCAAATTTTAATTTTTTAACTTACTGTCAACTTTTTTGAAAAATTGTGGTAACTCAATAAAATAACATGACAATCATTATAAATTAATACTTTTGAATTCTATATTTGATTTCATCAGATGCGCAACAGTTTTTTGGTTCCATTGATGCCAAATGACTTTCTGTCGCTTGAATAGACCAGAAGGAATCCAAACAAACTGTTAAATGATATAAAATTCGTACATATGTACAGGTTTGAAAAAATTTCGACAAATATATCAGTTTTTATTAAAAAAAAGGAGGGGTTGACTTTGTACATATGTACTAATATTCGAAGCGATATTGCCAATTTATTATTATAATAGGTACTTGATCTCCAAGATCTATCGAAATTAAACCCCTAAATTAGAAAACAATAACAAAAGACAATAATTTAAATAATAATCTCGAAAAAAATCTTTTACACAACTGCTCTATATTTAAATTTTACAGAACTTTAACCATTTATTTAACAACAAAAAGAAAAGCATAATTATGACATCCGCAGGCGGTTGTTAGGAAGTTGGAGAACAAACTTTTGTCTCAGGACGATAAAATTAGCAGTATGTCATGAATTACAACAGTACTAAAAATATTAAAACAATTCCTACAAGCAATCGTTTGTTTCGATAATAAAAAAGCTTTGTTATCCTAATTTAACAATAAATAAATCAAGTTGAATCTTCCATTTAGCTCACTATTTGTTATATTATCACAATATTTGTAAAAACAATATAAATCACTTTAATGATGCACACGAAAAACAAATTAATTTTACCACATCATCATCCCTGCTTTTCTGTCTATCTCTCTTACTCGTGATAAGAGTTCATTCATCATAATTACTGCAAGAATACAGCTATCTATCATACATTGTTATTTTTTTACTAGCTCGATAACCAAAATTACATAATTGTAAAATTCTCTTTTTAATTTAACTTTTATTATAAATTTTTTATACAAACACTGAATGTGACAAATTGAAAAATTGGTATAAAATTGTTTAAATAATACAGAAAGTGTAAATGTAATATATGCAATAAAATTTCAAATAAATTATAGTGTAAAAAAATTTGGATTAATTTTCTGCGTCCTGAATGTCAACAACCTGCTTCCAATTTTTATGCTTAATTTCTCTGAAATCGTGGCCTGCACGTACCAGTGCTTTTAAATACACTGCTAAGTCTAACAACTCAGCATCGTCTTCGAAGTCACATTGTTTATATGGTGAAATCAAAATTCCGTTTTCAGGGTTTCTCAATATACTCCAAGGATTATTATCTACCATTATGATATCGGCAAGTTGAAAGGAATTGTTTTGCCCATAAATGACTTCTAAATTTTTAACCTATAAAAATAAATTTATAAGTGAGTTGCTAAAAATCACATTCAAAGTTGCTTACAATTTTGGAATTTCTGAAATGGCTCGAGTCCGCTTTTTGCATTAAGGATCTATCTAAATACGCAGATATGGTATAATCATTTGAGTCTTTAATGTCTAAAATATCCACCTTGTTTAATAAATCATCTAAATAATCGGTAGACCAAATAAAAATGTTGAAGTATTCGAAGACCTCTTTTAAAAAAACGTGTAAGTAGGGTCTTGCTGTTTCGATTTCCAAATTTTCGTGGACGTCGGGCAAATCACACATGGTTCCATTTAATCCAATCACCAGTAATTTTTTGTTTCTATCTATGGGACCCTCGGGTTCAGGCATGTAAAAATTTAATGGTGACAACTGTATCAATGTTTCATAAACTGTATAACAACCTGAAGTATAAAATTAAATTGATTTTATGATTTCTAAAATAAACTTAAAAACTAATCGATTACCATCTTCGATGTACTCCATCAAATATTTTTCTCCAACCCTATGAGGCATTTTTTATAAATTAAAATTAATCACGTTCTATAGATTTTTCTAATTAGCATACACTTCGTTACTGGCTACTTAACACTTTGTTAACGGTAAACTAAAAATTTTGGTGACACGATAGTTTTACTTTATAGACCATTAAATTTGATTTCCTTTTTATTAAAATAGTTTTAGCAGAAACTGATAAAATATAACTCTAATGATAAGAACGTATTTAATATTTTGTTCAGCTAATATTTTTAGTTTATTTTATTATTATTAGTAAAATTTCTGTAGAATGTATTTCTCGCATGAAAAATTCGCATTGAATCTCATTTTTTTTTATTAAAATTGATTATCGTGCATTCAATCGCATTTTGTAGACAATCTAAACCTTTTTTTAAAGTTGGTACACGTATAAGTATGCTCTTGGAAAACACTTGTCATAGATGAATCGAAAACTTGTATGAAACCAATAAATCATAATTTTTTATTAATAGTACGAAACGTATATGAATAAAGCGATTTATTGCATAAAGAATTTTTCACTTGTGTAAGGAAAGTTGTAGGAAATATTTAATATTTTTCGAATACTCTGCATTTTAGCATTGAATTTGGTTTGGGTGATTTTTAAATATTGCTATTCGATACTTATTTAATTTTTTTGCATCTTCTTAAATATCAATGTAAGATAGGTCGTTTTTCCGACACTTGAGTGCATGTTCCGGTTCTCAAGTCGTTAATAATAGTATTTTCCGGCGGTAAAAGGTAGGGTTGTATTTAAGGGTCACTAAAGTGCCTTGTACAATAACCATGTAGGGTAAGGTAGATCACGGTTTTTGTAGAGAAAGAATTATTTAAGCATTTCCACCTTCTTTATTATAATTTATACGCTTTCCTTGCTATTACGTTTTTTTAGAACTTCATTAATTTTAAGTAAAAAATGTATTATTTTTAAAAGAATATTTAGTTTTTATTCTTTTTATCATTTTATAAGGCCACAATTATTTAGTCCATATTGGTTCTTGAAATGAAAAATATCGGCTTCCCGTAGGTTAACTAAAGAATATTATTTTAATGGTTCTTACCTACGTTTTTTGTAATTTGGTCTGTGTACGAGGTTAACGGAATTTGATTTAAAAATCATATACCTCCGCTAAGAGAACCTTAACTACAAGCAAGCGAGTGTGGCATAGAAAAGTTACTTTGAGGTTTGATTCTCGCATACCTATAGATAGCGTTTTGATAGAATTTTGTGGCTATTTTACAGAAATATTGGGGGCTGGGGTTTCCTAATCAGAACGCGCTAAAGCTGGAGTAGCAATAGCCATTATATGTATATTATAATATTAATAAAACAACAAAACTCCAACAACATTTTATATTTTTTTTTGGTTTTTACCCTAAACACTAGAAGTTAAAACTAAAATCTTAAAATTTGAGCAAATACAACAAAAATGTTTACGTACAATGGCAGTTTTTTAATATATACGATAACATTTTTGTAATCGTTCTGAAAGCAAAATTCTTAAAATTAATGTTAGATTAATCTATTCTATGTTAAGCACACAAAAAATGACCCAAAAGTTTATAATGTAAGTTAAACGATTTTATTTATTATAGAAGCCTTCTTGGATTTTTCAATTCCCTTTTGAATAAAAAAAGCACTAATTTGATTATTCAATTTCGAAATCTAAAAAATACAGATCATTAATATTTGAAATAATTAATTGTAACTGCTTACCATTGCCATGATTAGTAAATCAAGAACGGCAACGCTCCAACAAGCACAAGCAACTATTGTCCCAATCGTAACATGTAGGTTTTCCATATTAGGAGCTTCATTCAATGCGGTTATAATTCCACTAAAACAAGATTTATTATAAATTAGCTAAATAAATTATCTACAAATTTACAGAGTTCCAGAATTGGGCACACCCAAAGATTGAACGAGAATCATCAGAAACTGTAGAAAGAAAGTGTACAAGAATGTCAAAAAATAGTAAGTCGATCCAGTACTGAATGCTATGTAGGCGCATCGGTACCATCCCATAAAGGAGTAAAACAAGCAAAACAAATTGTAGAAGAAACTGAAAATGATTACTGTCATGTCCATTATAATGAATCCACCAACCAAATTTGTAAAATTCACTATAGCGTGAACTAAAAGCAAATTTTTAATAAAATAAACATCCAAATGTAGTCAAATATATATTATATCCTTACATATGCAAAGGTAGTATAAGAAGTAAATCAGTTTTTGATATTGAATTGGAATGTCAAACTCGATATTTGGGTAAAAGTATGAACGGATACTGTACTTCTTAAGTACCGGCTTTTCAGCGGTAAATTGCATAAACTGAAATATGTTTGCATTTTCACCAAATTGATTTTCCTCAGTTGACGTAGCACTGGTTTCCTGTAAATAGTGATTTTAATAATCTAATATCTGTCAAAATCAAAAAATTACCATGACATTGGGTGCGTTTCTTCCCTCGGTAGAAAATGCGGTGCAAGTGGTGGTTTCTTTCGTGATAAGACCTTCACAATCACTGTTATTATCCTGAAATTAAAAAAATTTAATTCTGAAATTTTGCATTTGAAAATGATTAATTGAGAAATTATTAATGCAAAAAAAATTAAATAAATTAGAGAGGAATTTACTATCATTAGATAGTATCTATCATTATCTATCATTAGATATATAGAGTAACTTTGCGATAATTGTAATCACGTTTGTACCACGTCTTCGTAAAGTTGGTTCCCACCGATTGCATTTTAAAATTTTATAGATTGTAATAAATCACGTTACGGTTGTGCGAATCTTTGTTTTATTATTTTTGTTTTTGATTTTTAAAATAAAATCGATATTTTTGTGGGATCCGCACACTTAGGTGACGTTTCTGTGTTTATCTGTGGCGTCATGTATAATAATGCTAACTACTGCTACCAAGCTCAAGCCTCAAGACTTCATTCTAAATGTTTCTTATTAGAAGAAGGGTAGAAAATAAAATGTTGGATTCATATCAACAAAAAGAGAAGAACTTGCATAAATTCTAACATTTATTTCTCGATTAAAAAAAAACTTATAATTTATGCAGGAACACTAAACAATTACATGTTTATGGTTTTCCAAAATAAATTGTTCCAAAATGAAGCAAATTTGATTTCTTATAGGTACGTGGGATACCGGCTTCGATAGTTTCTGACAGCTCCCGATGAAATTCGATAACGATAGATTTGCCGCGTCGCTTCGCTTCAACGCATTTGCCTTGTGTCGCGTCGCATCGCCTTAATGAGCGGACTCCATTTGATTCCATGCAAACTTCTCTAAGCGTCAAAAAACTCTTCGCTTTACGTCGCCTCGCCCAAGTGTGCGGGCACTTTTTATGTGTTCTTGTTTCAATAAATCAAAAAAAAAACAGTTCTGAATATTTAAAATTCAATAAAAGCCAATTTAAAATTAAATTTTAAATTCAAAAAGAAAACTATTTTTTGTTATAAACGACTTTTTTGAATAAATTTTGGCTTTTTGTTTATGTGAGTTTTTATTAAGCAAGTTTTATAAAAGTATAATTGAGGCTATGAGAGCAACGTTGGTCTAACCCACAATACTATGAAAATTGAAAATATATTAATTTCGGTATCTGTAGCTCATTCTGTAGCCATTAAATAAATATAAAAATTAATTTTAAATTGGGTGGATGGATGGCAGTATATTGGCCAAATGATATTAATAAGAAACATGTATTATGGAAAACAAACTTGCATTTATCTCCAACTATCTCTAGTTGATTAGGCCACTTTTGCTTTCATAGCCTTAATTTTCTCAAGTATTAAATAATTAGTTTTTAATTTCTAGTTTGAAATTAACTAAAATATCTAAGATATTTTATACAGCTGTAAAAGTTGAATAATTGTTAAAAAATTCTACTACTAGTAATATGTACATATTATCGCTTTATTATCAAATGCTATAAAATACAATACAATAGCATTATGTTTCAATTTTGTTTACGAATGACTAACATTTATTAAATGTACACACGTCAATTCATAATCAAAAATATTATTTATTTCAAAATTGTTTATGTTTATTTTAGTAAACTAATAAATATCAATTAGTAATACCTGGTTACGAAGATACATGAGATGGCTTGTATATATTATAAATTAACAACATTAATTCGCTGAACGAATGTTTTGTATATTTTTTAAATTCAAGAGTTTATTAAATGAGTAAATTTCGAAAAAATAAATTAAAGTAGGTTAATTTAAGAAATAATAAATTACATAGACCTATCAATTTGCTCTCGACATTTTAAACAAAAAGTCTTAAATGCCTGTTGTGCAAAAATCAACTATTACTGAGTTATAGGGTAAATCAGTTAGATTGGAATAATAAATTTGAAACTAAATTGCACCGTAACTTTCAAATAGCTGCTTTTTTACAAAACGATCTTCTTTGTTTATACATAGGTACGTATGTATATAGTACGTGATCAAAAATTGCATCAAATTTTCGACATTTAATACGAATGTTACTATTTAAAATTTACCTCAAACGGTTACTTTCGAAATTAACAATTTAAAAAAAATTTAAGTTAAAACTACTTAAAAAGTTAGAATCGTCCTGAAGTTATGTAAGGAAAATTTCATCAAGGATATAAAAGTAGAAAATTTGCAAATAGGACGCTGAAAAGTATTCAACGTAAAATTAATGTTTTGGTGACAATTAAAATGAAAAAAAGAAATTACTTTCCAAATGTATCGTTTTCAATAATGGTAAACAAATTAATAGGTAATTGTTTTCATGTGTATGCAGCTTTATTTTCCAACATCAAAAAAAATTAATCACTAATTGTGTTTAAAAACCTTGAAGTGATAACTTTGTTGCAAAAATATTAATTTTAAAATTGCTTATAAAAAATATGAAAGAATAAGTAAAATTTTCTAAATATGGGGTTTAAACCTATTCATAAACAAGAAAAATCTTAACCATTCTATAATTAAAAAAATATTTGAAAGCTAGTTTTCACTCAGTTCAGAAACTTTGCAAGAAAAAAATGTTAAAAATTTATAATTCATAAATTAAATAATGCCGTAAACTACAGTAATATAAAAATTACTTACCCCTTCATTGTCAAGTACAGCAATTCTGAAAACTCGGTGAAAATAGAAAACCATCAGGAGATTGATGTACCTTATTATTCGATGCTGTGAAATATAAAATAAAATTATAAATAAAAATATTAAATTTAAAATAATTTTTACCTCAGAAATGGTCATTTTGGAAATCAATGTTTTGCTGCAAGCTCGTTACACTTTCTTACACTAATGATCCCGTGCGTCCAAGCAGTCGATTAATAAATGATTCAATGATTAAGTTGTGCTGCAATAAAGGTACCTGGATACGTCTGAAGTGAGTCAGTGGTATGATTTCAACGTTGCCATATTTTGAAAATTTCTTTAACAGTCCATCGGTCGCGTAAATTTTTATAACACGAGCGGTCGTATGCGTTTACAGTACACAATTATTTTCTTTCAGCCCTAGCTTTTTAACAGAAGGATACACATTATTCGGAATTGCATGTATTTCCTTAGGAATAATTCGTTTTACTTATCATTGCATAGTATAAATTTTTTTAACCCTTCAGTACGTTAAGGCCTTGTGCCACCACAGCAGTGATCTATAATTTGCAAGGAGTAGTAAAAAGTCTAAAATTTTTACAATGTGACTTACAGGAGGTATAGAATCATTGGTAAACAATTAAAAATCTCATATTTTGATATCTCATCTGATTGGGGGGGGGTGAAACAAATACGTTTATTCAATTTTAATAAACATTCATTGCAAAAATAGTTAAAAAAAATTAAATGATAATGTGGGGGTGCGTCTTGGGGGGCAGTTAAATAAATTGTACTAAAAATTTCAAAATTTAAGAATGAGCTTAATTTGAGTTATTAACTATTGAGAAAATAGTTGAAAAAATTAAAAGTTGAAAGAAATTTAATTTTGAATTTAAATTTTACATTAACAGAATAATTTTTAATAACTCTGCTTGCGCGAAACTGAGGAAGACCTTTACATGAAACAACTTCGAATTATAAATTTTATTTTTGCTCTGCTTTCTGAAATTCAATTTTTACAAGGTCATTATTGTAATCATTTTCCTTTAAAGGAAATCTTGCAAACGTGCATTTATGAATACCGAACATGTACAGTATATGTGGTATATTAGTCATATTCCTTACTATTAAACAAATGAAAAAGCCTATTTAGACATTGTACTTTGTAAATTCTAAAAATGACTTGGAGACGTCAATTAATTTTTTTGTAAATTATTTCATAAAGTACTTCTGAAAAACAATTCGATGATTAATAGCCGCGCTAAATTTGAATTTAAAGTTTAAAAACTTATAAGTAAAATTTAAAAAATTTTAGAAATGCAAAAAAGACAAACATAGTCGACCTGAATTATAAATTGAAAAACAAAATATAGTTGAAGTGATAGGTCAGTATAAATCTAATTAGTAGATACAACACATTATCAACAAAGACGTTCAAAATAGCAGGGCTGCATTCAGCAGCATCGTCGAATGAAAAAAATAGCAAATATAAATTGTAATTTCTACAACATCTTACTGTTTTTTGGTTTTCAGATAACTCGTTGAGATGCTCAAAGTTCAACGGCAAAACGGCATTTAAGGCTCTCAAGAAAAAAGAGAAAAACTAAAAATATGATAGTAGGTGACAGTTCAAATTCTCGGATCAGGATTTTGTCATTGGGTCTTTTAAACTGTAACTCCGTCCACCAAAATTAAAATAGGTTGTGGGGACAGTAGAGATACCAGAATATCTTTTTTACAACGAATTATTAAGGATGAGGATCTTTTTCTTCTTCTTCTTCATTGTTTGCTTCTTGTTAGAAGCGTCGTGACCCAACTTGGCCGACGCCAAGATGAATTTTTATGGGAGTATAATTCATGGGGTAGTTTCCCGTTGCATTTCCCATAGTCCACAAATTGATATTGGACTTTTGATCACAGCAGTGTATCCGACTCGACTAGGACTCGAACCGCGGTCTACCGCTTTCTAGTCGGCCGGTGTATGTTTTACGCTGCACTGCTGGTCAATAACGGGCGACAAATTTTGGACAAAAATTCACTTTTTGAATCCGACTTGTGAATCCAACTTTTGACGTAATTGCGTTTAACAAAACCCACTTTCCGTACTCTGCGCTTTGCTCCGCTCTGCTTCGGGCGCTACAAGCGGTTTTGATAAGCGCTTTACTTACTAAAAACATCCCCCAAGACGATTCAACTCGAAAAAATGTGAATGTTAACGGGACAGATATCAGGGAGCGACTGGTATCTCTCCACCACTAGTCACTGTCAACCTAGACACAGCACGCGGACTGGTGATAGAATGGCCACTCTAATGACGCAGTACCTCGCAATAATACACTTACATGTATTTATTTTCTTATGGAAAAATTGTAATTTTCAAAATTAAATTGTGACCTTATTACAAGTCCGACAACTTTCATCTTTGCTTTAAAGAGCTTGTATTTTTCGGTTCTTTCGTTTGGTAAAGCCATTTCTACAGAAAAAAGTGTATTTTCGACCCAGGGAATTCGAACTGTTACCAGATAGTATATAGTACTATCAAACTTAATTTCTAATTTAATGTAAATGAGCATTTTAAATTCTTAAAGCATCGACATTTTTTAATTGAATTCTTCTTCTTATTCGAGTTCTATACACTTATACAGTACATAGACGATCAACTTAGCCGAAGCCAAGCTGTCCTTACTAGGGATAATGGGGTGATTTCCCGTTGCCTTCCCTATAGCCTACAGATTAATATTGGACCTAAGATCAGGATTACAACCGTGGTCTCCCACTTTCTAGTCGGCCAGTGTATACTTGACGCTATATTGCTGGATTGGTAACAATTGATTAATCAACTGGTAATCGTAGAATTACAATTGAGCTATAAATACATGTATGTGCATAATAATATGTAGGTTATTATTGTAAATAGGTTGTAGATAACTACAATGTACAGTAGCGATCTAAAGTAAGTTGGCAAACAGTTTTTTTCAAAGTTCAATATTTTGCTTTAATTTTTCAAATATTTATTCCTTAAAAGGCTTTAAATTAAAAATATAAATATAATTTTCTAGAAAATTTATTAACGTGAAAAATTCAAAAACGAAAATTTCGAAATATTTCTATTTATCAAGTTATGACAAAACGCTCTTAAAACAAAAAATAAAGAAATACATATAGTAACAACTATGGATTAAAAACATTTAGTACTTTGTTGCAAACTGCTGGTCACACAAACGGGCGATAAAGTGATTTGGACAAAATTCACTTTTTGAATCTGTTTGTAATCTCATTTTGACGCTAAGTTGTTTACAAATAGCTTAGTCTATAGAATCCTGTTATCTTTTATCATCTTTAAAATGGAATGTTTCTTATTTTTTCTTATTGTAGTTTTAAATATTTAACTAAACCCAAATTAATCAATCAATTATCTTTTTAATTACAATATCTTCCTTATACTATTTTATACATAATGAGAAATTCATCTTTGCCAAAAATAATACATTTAAAGCAAATTACAAATTTTTTCTCTATACCGATTTAAAATTACAAAAACAAGATTTTAAATTCTTTAAATTACACAGCAATATATACAAACTTTGCCTAGATAGCGTTAGCCAGGGTCATCTTTTGGACATATATTTTAAAGCACTTTTTCGTTGTAGTATATTTTGTTCTGCGTTTTGTGCTTTGTTTGTAAATTTTTGTGTAATATTTTTGTAGTGTGGAATCATGTACGCATAACTGTTGGTATTATGATTTCGTAAACTTTTTTTTGCGTACTTTGAAAGTGGGAAACCCCCAATATGTGGTGGGAAGTCTCAAATTACTACTGACCCCAACAACCTAAAACCCCGATCTATGGAGGCGCCGGGATTCGCTGTAGCATTCCTACCGCGCACCCTCTTCTAAATTTGCTTATTCCAGGACTTTTCGTAGTTTTGATCTTCTACTACACTAGTTTTCCTCCAAGATCTGGGCCTTTCGTTGGTCTATTTTTTTTTTGCTGCAATAACTTTTTGGGCAAAGGTCTTCAGCGCCGTCTAATTATCTTGGTTCTCCAGCATAAAATCTACGCGTTATCGGGTGTTAAGTTCCTGGAGTTGGCGGCGCTGGGTCTACAATTTTTGCACTCAAAGAAAGTGTGATGAACCGTATCGACTTCCGCGCAGTATGGACAGCGGTTGTTATCTGCCCTTTGTAGCGATGAAGGTATTCTTGGAAGCAGCCATGTTCCGCGGGCAGCTGCGTCACTTCATAGATAATGTGCCATGAGGCCTGTTGCACCACTTCTCCACTATGTGGATCAGTCGGTGTGTCCACCTTTTTTCGCGCTAGCGCCTCATCTTTGCCAGCTATCTAGTGAACTTTTGCACAGTAAACTGTAAGACACGGCCGCCCTCTTATACTTGATTCTTCTTTTCTCTGCAAGATGGTCGATTGGGACCCTTGATGTTAGTACGAGTAGTGTCCGTCGATGTTATTCGGTACGCTCTTGCCACCCGTAGGGCCATCTTTCTCTGGACTTTCGCGAATCTTTCAGAATAGGCTGCGTATCTTTACAGACTGTCCGCCGAGATTGAACCCCGTATAGCATGATGGACTGTGCTACCGAGGCCAAGATTCTTCTTTTTGGCTCTGATGGACCGCCGATATTTGGAAGGTGTCTAGAGATTATGGTCGCCGCTTTCGTTGCTCTATCGGCTGAGCCTTATGTGATCCCCGAATTTGATGTTCTTGTCGATCTGGATCCCAGAATTTTAATTGTTCTTTTATCAGTGAGGCTGACCGTGCTGCCCTCTACTTGGATCTTAATTGGAGTGTTTCGTCTCCTCCCATTTGCCAAAAGCATTTCTGTTTTGTGTGGGACAATTGACAATTCCCTCTCACGCAGCCAGCTGCAGATGTCCTAATCCGCGATTTCTGCCTTCCACTGGATTTCCTCCATCTTGAAGCTCTTGGGCTGTCCTGACTCTTGGGCAGTTACCCATCTTTCTTTAAAATAACTGCCAATTATTTTCCTTATGTTCGGCTTATGTTATGTTCCTTATGTTACGAGGCTGATGTCTCTACAAGCCATCTCGGTGGTTATGTTCCCCCACCTCACTGTGCTGAACGCATTTTTTACATCTAAAGCCACTAGTAATGGGAACCCCCTGGTTTGTCTCGTTCCTTCCTTGGCCTTTCGGCTAAATTGACAATTCTATCGACAGCATCAGTTGTCGACTTTTTCTTCCTGAAGCCAAATTGTCTGTTTGGCAACCCCTCTCCCTCGTCCACCTCCATTTGGATTCTTCTCAAGAGCATTCTTTCGAAGAGCTTCCCAATATGGTTCAGAAGGCACAGCGGTCTGTAGGACCTTGCTGGCTAGCCCGATTCTATTTATATTTTTGTAAACTGTAAAAAGGCAAGTATACCCCGTAATTATTAATATTTTATTTACTGTCTATGTTTATATATTATTTATCCGCGTGATTGTCGGTTATATACTTTTGGTTGGATGAAAATTTTGCGATATAGTGCAAAAGTTTACTAAGTATTTTAGCAGGTGGAATACAAATTTGGAGCACAATAGCTGCGGTTTAGTTTATCACCAAATGCAATATTTATTCCTTAAAAGGCTTTAAATTAAAAATATAAATATAATTTTCTAGAAAATTTATTAACGTGAAAAAAATTTAAAAACGAAAATTTCGAAATATTTCTATTTATCAAGTTATGACAAAACGCTCTTAAAACAAAAAAATAAAGAAATACATATAGTAACAACTATGGATTAAAAACATTTAGTACTTTGTTGCAAACCCTTTTGCAGCGATAACAGCTTTACATCGTGATTGCATCGAGTCAACCAGCTTCTCTAAACGTTCTAATGGTATTTTTGACCATTCTCTCTGCAATGCTTCCCATAATTTAGTGGTATTACTATAATTTTCACTTCTTATTCGACGTTCGAGCTCTTCCCACAAATGCTCTATGGGATTCAAATCTGGAGATTGACTGGGCCACTCTAAAAGCCGAATTTTAGCTTTGTCCATGTACTGCTTAACATGCTGTGAAGCATGTTTTGGGTCATTATCCTGCTGAAATATCCAGCCGCGCGGCATTTTCTCTTGCCATGTGGTAGCATATGATCCCTCAGTATGTCGGCATACATAAACCGATCCATAATGCCATCAATTCTGTGTAGAGATCCAATGCCATCACGAGAAAAGCAACCCCACACCATGACGTTCCCTCCACCATGTTTTATAGTAGGAACTTGATATCTAATATCATATCTTTTACCTTCTGGACGTCGAATATACTTAATACCATCCGAGGAAAACAAATTATACTTACTTTCGTCACTCCAAAGAATTTTGGACCAATCTTTTTTCCCAGTGTAAGTGATTTTAGCAAACTTCAGACGGGCTATCCGATTCTTTTTTGATATAAGTGGTTTCTTACAAGGACGTCTGCCAAATAGTTTAGCTGCATATAGTCGACGTTTCACTGTCGAAACATGTATATTTTCTTCGCGATTTTCGTTAAAACTTTGAACAATTTGTGTAGCCGTTACACGAGGATTTTTTATTGCTTCACGAACGATCATTTTATCTTCTCTTTTGGTTGTTTTTCGTGGTCGCCCTGTTCTTGGGCGTGTCTCTACTGATCCATATTTATTATATTTGTGACACCAGAGACTTATTGTTTGATTTGGAATGTCAAATTCGCGTTCTGCTGCTCTCAATGAATTTCCATTTTTTAACCATTTAAGAACCGTGTTTTTTAAATCTTCTGAATACTCTTTCCTTCTGGGCATGTCGATGTATTATCAAGAAAGATATATTTCAATCAAATTAACTTTTATGAACGCTTATTATTGTTTTGATATTGTTTGGATGTTATGCCAATTTTCTTTTGAACCCTCCATAAAATTCAATTCGCTTATATACTTCTTTGTTTTATACCAACTGCAAGTTTTATACGTTAAACTACGTATTAATCTACATACTTTTAGAAAATATATGATAGTCCACTAAATGATTTCTTTTCTAATAATTTTTTGTAAAAACTGTTTGCCAACTTACTTTAGATCGCTACTGTATCTAGATGTGTTTTTATACAAACAAGTAATTAACTGGCGTCTTTAAATTAAATTAATATTTTTATTTTTGGTAGTACGGATTTGGGGAGATAAGTTTCACAAAAAAACTCATAAAAGTGATTTTGAATATTATAGCTTTCTTGATAATGTTTTGTTCTCATTAGACGCTAATATTTTGAAAATAGCTTAGTCTATAGAATGTGTTTCTTTTTACATCTTTATAAAGTAGGAATGGATTTCTTATTTTTTTCTTATTGTAGTTTTAAATATTTAACTAAACCCAAATTAATCAATCAATTATCTTTTTAATTACAATATCTTCCTTATACTATTTTATACATAATGAGAAATTCATCTTTGCCAAAAATAATACATTTAAAGCAAATTACAAATTTTTTCTCTATACCGATTTAAAATTACAAAAACAAGATTTTAAATTCTTTAAATTACACAGCAATATATACAAACTTTGCCTAGATAGCGTTAGCCAGGGTCATCTTTTGGACATATATTTTAAAGCACTTTTTCGTTGTAGTATATTTTGTTCTGCGTTTTGTGCTTTGTTTGTAAATTTTTGTGTAATATTTTTGTAGTGTGGAATCATGTACGCATAACTGTTGGTATTATGATTTCGTAAACTTTTTTTGCGTACTTTGAAAGTGGGGAACCCCCAATATGTGGGGGAAGTGTCAAATTACTACTGACCCCCAACTAACCTAAAACCCCGCTCTATGGAGGCGCCGGGATTCGCTGTAGCATTCCTACCGCGCACTCTCTTCTAAATTTGCTTATTCCAGGACTTTTCGTAGTTTTTGATCTTTTACTACACTAGTTTTCCTCCAAGATCTGGGCCTTTCGTTGGTCTATTTTTTTTTGCTGCAATAACTTTTTGGGCAAAGGTCTTCAGCGCCGTCTAATTATCTTGGTTCTCCAGCATAAAATCTACGGCGTTATCGGGTGTTAAGTTTCTGGAGTTGGCGGCGCTGGGTCTAAATTTTTTGCACTCAAAGAAAGTGTGGTGAACCGTATCGACTTCCGCGCAGTATGGACAGCGGTTGTTGTCTGCCCTTTTGTAGCGATGAAGGTATTCTTGGAAGCAGCCATGTTCCGCGGGCAGCTGCGTCACTTCATAGGATAATGTGCCATGAGGCCTGTTGCACCACTTCTCCACTATGTGGATCAGTCGGTGTGTCCACCTTCTTTCTCGCTAGCGCCTCATTTTTTGCCAGCTGTCTAGTGAACTTTTGCACAGTAAACTGTAAGACACGGCCGCCCTCTTATACTTGATTCTTCTTTTCTCTGCAAGATGGTCGATTGGGACCCTTGATGTTAGTACGAGTAGTGTCCGTCGATGTTATTCGGTACGCTCTTGCCACCCGTAGGGCCATCTTTCTCTGGACTTTCGCGAATCTTTCAGAATAGGCTGCGTACCTTTACAGACTGTCCGCCGAGATTGAACCCCGTATAGCATGATGGACTGTGCTACCGAGGCCAAGATTCTTTTTGACTCTGATGGACCGCCGATATTTGGAAGGTGTCTGGAGATTATGGTCGCCGCGTTGCTCTATCGGCTGAGCCTTATGTGATCCCCGAATTTGATGTTCTTGTCGATCTGGATCCCTAGAATTTTAATTGTTCTTTTATCAGTGAGGCTGACCGTGCTGCCTCTACTTGGATCTTAATTGGAGTGTTTCGTCTCCTCCCATTTGCCAAAAGCATTTCTGTTTTGTGTGGGACAATTGACAATTCCTCTCACGCAGCCAGCTGCAGATGTCCTAATCCGCGATTTCTGCCATCCACTGGATTTCCTCCATCTTGAAGCTCTTGGGCTGTCCTGACTCTTGGGCAGTTACCCATCTTTCTTTAAAATAACTGCCAATTATTTTCCTTATGTTCGACTTATGTTATGTTCCTTATGTTATGAGGCTAATGTCTCTACAAGCCATCTCGGTGGTTATGTTCCCCCACCTCACTGTGCTGAACGCATTTTTTACATCTAAAGCCACTAGTAATGGGAACCCCCTGGTTTGTCTCGTTCCTTCCTTGGCCTCTCGGGCTAAATTGACAATTCTATCGACAGCATCAGTTGTTGACTTTTTCTTCCTGAAGCCAAATTGTCTGTTTGGCAACCTCTCTCCCTCGTCCACCTCCATTTGGATTCTTCTCAAGAGCATCCTTTCGAAGAGCTTCCCAATATGGTTCAGAAGGCACAGCGGTCTGTAGGACCTTGCTGGCTAGCCCGATTCTATTTATATTTTTGTAAACTGTAAAAAGGCAAGTATACCCCGTAATTATTAATATTTTATTTACTGTCTATATTTATATATTATTTATCCGCGTGATTGTCGGTTATATACTTTTGGTTGGATGAAAATTTTGCGATATAGTGCAAAAAGTTTACTAAAGTATTTTAGCAGGTGGAATACAAATTTGGGGCACAATAGCTGCGGTTTAGTTTATCACCAAATGCAATATGCCACTTGGTTGGTTTTTTATTAATTAAACAAACGTGTTAGATGTTCTAAAGTTTTTAATTTGAAAATAGTTTATATATTCAATTGAAACATTATGTACCTAAGTACCTTTCGATTTTCATCGACATTATTATATAATATACTATTTTAAAAAACTTCGACTATTATAAAATTGAAATATTATTATGTGTTATTTTTATGACTTTACAGTAGAATAAAAACTCTAATAATAATAATTTTATAATATAGAACACACCTTCTACTTTACGTATAGCTTTATAATATTTCCTTTTAAAACAATCCATAAAAAAACGACCGTACCGCAAAGGTACGGTCCTGAGGAAATTGTACATAATGTTGTAAATATTCGAATATTAAATAAAGGATAGTTAGATAGTAGATAGTTAATTGTTAGTTTTCATAAATAGTTTTATGTATTTTTATAATAAAATTTTAATACAAATTATAATACAAAATAAAGTATATGATAATAATATGGTGCACTCGTTGGGCCGCAATAAATGGAAGGGCGGGCCGCATTGACCCGCTAAAAGTTGGCTGTGCGTTACTGATTTTCATTGCACAAGATCCAATGTGCAGTTGCCATATTATTTTTAAATAATTTTTCACAAAAACATTGAAAATATTTTAATTAGTATTTAAACATTATAAAACTTTTCCTGTCGTTGAAAAGCTTTTTTGTTTTAGGTTAATTTGGAATTTTCTATATCTCACCATTACTTTAAAATATATTTAATATTGGAAACAGTTTTAAAGTTTTTAAAATTTATCTTGAAGATACTTCCACTGAAATAACGTGCAGACAGCGCTCACTAGAAATATTAACACGGTATTGATATATCACAGTTATTGATTGTGGAGAAAAACTTGAGGTTTTTATTAAAAACACTATGTTTAGAAACTTGAAAATACGAATTTTAATAAAAATTCGATAAAGTAAAATTCAAAATTTAAAATGTTTTCCAAAATTAAACAATAATTAAATTAACAAATATTAATAACAAACAAGTTACAAGCAAAACAACAAACAAGCCAAAAAAAATAAACATTTTTATTTTAAAATTAGATAATAATTATTTCTAAGCCATAGACGAAAATTACTGTTTAATAAACTTGGCTATTTATTTAAAACTATTAAATTTGTCACAAAAGCTGAAAAATTAGAGAATCAGATTTTACATAACTTTTATCAAATCATTAAATACTACTTAATTTTTATATCAATATTTTCACCATAACCTCACATTTTTCATTGTCTGATGTAGACTGAAATTTAAGACTTGATTTTTATCGTCAGACTGCAAATGTCAAAAAGGCTCAGAAGTATAAATATTTGTCAAGACAAAACTGGCAGTATATAAATGCATCGCATTATTGATATTGATTTGCTGGAATACGCTGACTACTATTGGTTTCATTTTTATTCTTTCAATGCTACTTTGTTCTATAGGAATAAAATGATCTTCAGATTCTACTATAATAAATTTTCCAATTAAAAACAACTGTAACGAGTTTAAATAATATTATTAAAATTTTGTACAGGTAGAGAAAAATTGACAATTTTTTTATTTATATAAACATTGCCTTCTGTTTAGAACATATTTCTTAGATTTATAAAGATTACTCATTCAGCAATATCTTTAGAATATAAAAACATTAATTTTTATCTTTTTACAATAATTGAAAATTTTTATTTCAATCGCAATTTGCTTATTGACCAAACTTAATTATTAAAATACTACAATTTAAATTTAAATATAAAACATTACACCTAAATTTTGTTAACCAATACCGCAGGTTTCAATATTTACTTTCGATATTCATTAAATGGATTATTTACTTACAATATAAAATATACAGTGACCATAGCTCTTGGTCATAATTATATTACTTTGACATATTGTAAAATCATAATGGCATAGTTTTATTTGTAAATACTTATTTAATTACTTTAAACAAAAATCTTCAAATATAAATTTGCATTTAAATTAATAAAAAAATTAAATTTGTGTGCTTTATATGAACAGGAATTGGATAAGAAACAGTAAAAATTAATACAGAAAAGAGTTTTTAATAGCATACGATAAACCAAAAAACCATACAAGAAAAATTCCAACTGAGGGGGAGATAAGAAAACGATATAAGGAGGAGAGTTACCGAAGAAATAGTTAAAAGAAAGAAAAACGAGGAGATAGACAATTAATGGAATAACATTGCAATTAATATGTAGTACAAGATTGTCTTAGAAATAGCTGGATCAAGAAAGGCAAAAAGATCAAAAGAGAGATTTATTGAAGAATGGGTGGAATACAACAAACGTAAAGTGAAGCGTAGATTGAAGTGGCTTAAAACTGGTAAGTAGGAAGAACAGGATATATACAATGAAAGCACAAAGGAAGCGAATAAGTTATACAAGAAAAAAAACGGATAAACAATGAAAAAAATGGAGAAAATAGAAAAAAATAATAGACTCAATAATGCGAAAGCTTTTTATCGACCAGTAAGAAAACAAAAACCTCGTTGTAGAATAAAAACAAGAAGTATGAAGGATGAAAGTCGTAATTCAGAGCAAAACGTAGAAAATAAAAAAGAGATCTGGAGAAAATACTTTCTCTTCTTCTTCTACTTTTGAAATTGATAAAATTGATTAGATTGATAAAAATTAATTTGTAAAATATTACGACATGTGCCAGAACGTAAGATGGAGAAACGGACAGTTTTGAGATTAACAGTGATGTCAGGCAAGGAGGTGCACTGTCGACGACACTGTTTAATATCGTTTTGGAAAAATTTATCAGAAAAGTAAACGCCGATGGGTCAATAATAACAAGACAAGGGCAGATTATTGCATACGCAGATGACATTCTCATAACTGCTAGATCGATCAACAAAATGGTTGAAATTTCAAGAAATGTTGGGTGCATCCAAGAAAATGGACCTGTTCGTGAACGAGAACAAGACCAAATACATGAAATGCAGTAGAAACGAGAAGGGTACGCAATCTGACTTAAAGATAAATGATTTCACTTTTGAAAAGGAAGATAGGCTCGTTTACCTAGGAGGATAAGTTACCATTATCAATAATGACAGCAGTAGAATAGGGGAAGTAATGAGAAGGGTACAGGCGGGAAATTGGCCGTTTTACGCAAATAAAGCAATGTTAAAAGATAATTAACTGAAAAGAGACACCAAAGTGAAAATTTACAAGACACTGATAAGATCAACAGTTGCGTACGCAGCAGAAGCACTGTGCCTATCCCAAACTGAAGCTAAAATACTAAGAAGATAAGAAAAAGAAATTTTAAAAGCTATTCTGGGACCAAAATTGATGAGAATGGTGAGCATAGAGCATGAATGAATTATGAAGTATTGCAGGAGTTTAAAGGGAAGGACATAGTGAAATTCATCAAATCACGGAGAATACGTTGTTTGGGTAACTTATTACGGAGCCAGGATAATGACATTAATTATACATGTTTTTGCCATTGCAAAGCAAGCAAAATTAATTTCTTTTATTAATGTACATACGCATTATATTTTAAAACTTTTTTTTTTAAGATTTTTTTTCCAAAGCAACCTCAACCACCCTACTGCTTTGAAATCTTAAATAAAACACTACCCTTTTCAGTATGCTTAAGAGAAGCTAAAAAAATATATATGTAGACGCAGTAAAAATTAAAAACAACGCTTTAATTTGTTTACAAAAACAACGCTTTAATTTTTTTTCATATTACACTCGAAATTTTTTTTGTTATACTATTTATTGATATTATTTGATACAGATTATAATCTCACGTGAAATGGAAAATGTTTAGAATAAAAAATTCTTTTATCTTTTAAAAAACATCTTTTATCTTACTACATAAATTTATCTCTTGATGAATTATAAAAATGTGAGGTTTTCTTAAATATTACATTTGTGTTAGGTATTTTTATTAAATACTTAAAAGAGGGCTCCGAGCAACATGTGTAGAAGTCGTTATGAGAAATTAGATTAGATCCTAATAATAAAATATTTACACTTTTATTTTCTTAAAATATATTTTTATTTGCCATTTCGTTAACATTTTGTAATGAAAATAATGTTTTATAAATTTCATTAGGATTTCCCTATACCCTAAGGTAATAGATTTATTGGTTTATACATCCCGAGAGATTAAGCTAATTATTGTAAGTTTAAAGTGCATAGAAAGTTTCATCCAATGTATTGATTCTTATTTTGTGTTTTGAATAAAATTCTAAAATTGCTTCCTGGAGCAAAATTTCTTTTCCCTGTCAATAGCTCTAGTTAATCTTGTACTAACGCGAATAAATGGAACAATGAAGAATACAATAGTATTCGTATAAGCTTAGTTTAATTAGTATTTAAACATAAAATTAAACTGCTTAATTTTAAATTATTAATCTAAACACATAAAATATTACTTCTTGTTGTGCTTTAATAGAATTATTATGATCGGCGAAGGATTTTTAAATAAATGTAACAAAATAGTAATGCTTGATAATTAGTAAAATTTGAAAATATAAAATATCAAATTTACACATGGGTGTTAATCTCAATTTTGTTACTCTATATTTACCGTTTGATCGAATAAATTTCAATACCTATTACGTTTATTTTTATCATTTCAAGTTTCACGTAACTTGTCTTTGCAAAACTTGATACCTATACTGAAAATGATAGATGAAAGATAGATAGATATATAAATTTTCAGTATATTTGATAATTTTAAATTTTGCTTTAAATTTGGCTAAACTTACCTTCCAAGAGTTTCTAAACAGTGATATTTTTGGGTAGAGTTTTTGGAAAACAGTGGCTCTTATATTAGAACATAAACTGAACCACATAAAGAAAAAAAGATGATAATGGTAGAGGGGTACCTACACATACTAATGCGAAACATAAATTATAAGAGGTAATCCATGGTAAAGGAATAGTAGAAGCAATTATAAACTAAATTATCTATAATCCCAACTTTGTTAATTCATAATATATTATATGTTATCTAATAATTATATCGCAAGGTGAACTGTGAGGTAACATCATATTCCGTTCATTATTAGATTTAAGTTTTCATCACCATTTTATTTTTTTATTTGTATCTAAAACATTTTTGTTGTCTTTATAGAATTTAGATATTATGAAACAGGTATAAGCAGGATGCTTGATCTATTTTATGTATTTCTAAAATCACTAAATCGCTTCTAAAAATAATTTTGAGTTATGTTTCATCAGTAATTATAATTTACTTAATTTAAATTATATTTATAGCCTGGAATTAAATGTTTCCAAACTTCAATGGAGAGATACCGATGAGATTCCTAAATCTATCTGCAGTGATCCTTGTCCATCGGGACACATCAAAAATTATCAGGTGTGTATTAAAGCATTCAAAGCAAAATCAAATCCCTTTTAGTAGTTTCTAACGATGCGATGATGTAAAATGCATGAACAGATGAACACGTTAAGCTAATGTCATGAAAGGTTCAACAATTTTAGCTTAAATACGTTCAAAAAGTTTCCCTTCAATAGCAGAAATGCAATTTGTCACTTTATTTCTGAAGTTATACCTTTAGTATTACGTGAATATAAGTTATACAAAGTTAATATGACATAAAACAAGCAGCAAGTTTGCTAAGAGTATCAAGGTAATAAAATTCGACTTAAATAGAAGAACATTAAAATTCTTGTACTTAGAAATAAAACTTATGGTCGTAAAGTTTACTTTTATGATTAGCTACATAATTACTTAATGAAGTAGGAATTAAGACGTGTCTCGTTTATTTCAGAACCGCAAATTAAGTTAGTAAAATCAGATTTCAATAATGATTTATATTAACGTGCAAAACTCGATTTCAGGTAAAACTCTTAGTTTAATTAAAAATTAATAAAGAATTAAAACTACTACTACAAGTAATTTATTTCAATTTTTGATTTTCATTAAGAAGATGCTCTTGTTTAAAAAGTTCAAGATATCAATTTAAAGTAAAAATTTTGAATCTTGACAAAATTTCATCTGATTTATCAGTCACATACAAAAAAATATATTACTAATTTACACAATTGTGCATTATTTTTGAACAGTTTACGTATACATTGGCGCTAAAACTAACATTGTGTAAAAAAATGCTAACTTTTATGCCAATTGTGCAAGTTCAGGTACCAATTGTGTATATAAAATTATTAAAAGTTATATTTAAATTATGCACAACATTGTGCATTTTTGGAGTACACAAGTTATACTCTCTTTTTTAGAAATAAAATTAAATCTATTGCTAGAACACAATTAGGTAATTTTTTACTACGCCATTACACAAAAGATTAATCCAAGCTTCTGCCCATTTCCTCAAAAAAATTGTGAAGCTTATTCACTAATTTTATATTTACCATTGAAAGAATAAGAATGTCATAATGTTTTATAAACAAATCTATTATTTAAATAAAATTAATTACCCAAAAGTCACATATACTATACAAGATTATATAAAACTATATAAAAAATGGATTTTTACATAAATATACAAAAAATCAAAAATCATATTTAACCTAACTATTTTTTACAACATAAACTACATAAATTAATTACATGCATTAATTAAAACCACATCTGAAGCTTAAAATATATTGATAGAATATTGTTTAAATTAAAAATAATAAATAAATTGTTACAATTTGCAATTTTAGGATACAGTTGTTATAACTTCTGTGTATCTAAAAACAATAAAAGTTCCTTTGAAAATTACCTGTTTTTTGTTCCTTGATTTCTAAAATATAAAAATACACATAACTATAAAATATCTATAATCATTTGAAACGTTTCGGTGAAAGAAATCTTCCAAAAAATGTATTTTCTTATTTTTATCTGAAAATCTTCCATTTTCTAAAAATAAAAGTTATAATACAAAAACACGTGTAATAATTTATACTTTTTCTACGCAATAAATATTGTAAACCACATTTGCAATTATTACATAAAACAATTAATAATTAAAAGCAAGTAATATAAAATAGGTAAATTATACATACCATTTTGTCAAAACTAACACGCAAGCACCGTTACAGGAATGGCTTTAGAAAAAATACGATTAGGTTATGGTTAAGGTTAGTGTTATATGTATGTATTATAATTGCGTTATTTCTTTAGAATAATAAGATCACTAGAATCTCGTCTTTCAACTTCCACACTTTGCCAAGTAGGACCGGTCTAGAGGGATATTTTTAGTTAGTAAAGCGTTTGTCAAACTTCAAAACTCTAGAATTCCAAAAAAATTTTTAATTAAAAAAGGCTTTTTACAAGTGCCCCTCTCAAAAAGAAATCCTGGCTACAGTCCTGATTAAAAATAATAAAATAATACAAAGATTTTCAATGCAATTCATTATTATGATTCAAATCATAATAATTTCTTTATAAAACCACAGTTTTTAAATTGTTAAATAAAGTACATAAATTGAGTTTAAGAACAGCATAATTTGGGTATTCTAAGGTTTAAGCTTCAAGTTTATATACAATTATGCAGGTATAAAAATTTGCATTTTTTCTACAACCGCTGGATTAAAATTTGGGTTTAGAAAATGTACAATTTTAAGTGCACAACATTGGGTGGAAATATCGCAACCAATTTTTTTCTGTGCAGCTTCGAAAAAGCATAAAAGCGCTTGTTTGAACTTAATTGCTTTTCGTTACAAAAAATGTCTTCAAAGTATAATATTATTACAGTAATAAAACAGTTTTCAAAACATTTTCATTACTTTTCATTTTTAGTAGATTTTCACTATCATGAGTCTTTTAATGTTATCAATTGATAACTATTTTTAAAAGTTTGGCTCATTGTCGTTTATGAGCTTTTATCCTTTTAAGTTATTTATTACTAGTTCCACTATTTTGACTAAAACTGTACTAATATATTACGTGTAAATATTCACGGTAAAAAATTACTTTTGATAAAAATTGACTAACAAATATTTTTTAACCCGGAAAAAATTGCTGCCAAATATTTGCCACTTTAAGCCGGGATTACATCCCGAATCCACCTGTCGGGTAAACGAAATGATTAGGTATTATTGTTGAAATTGAGCGATTTAATAAAATATTTATTTAAAATTATTGAATGCTTAACATTACAAAAAAAATTTAAACACAACAAAACTGCTACAAATATTTTTAACATTTTTATCACTAAACGTAAGATTTATGCTCACACATTTGTAAACCTTACGAGGGTGCATTGATACCCATTTTTAACTTGGAGAAAATAAACAAGACAAAAAGACAAAGCACTGTAGTAACGATTTTTAAGTTGCTGGAAAAGTATTTTAGCTTTCTATATACGAGCTTCCTTCAAATTTCAAAATGTTATTGTACCTACTATATAATAATTATATAACTTTAGTACTACTAATTAGTAAATTAACTTTTGCAAACATTGTAGAGAAATAATAAAATAATATATTCATCTCGATTAACGCATTAGGTCCCAAGTGTCTTCATTTGAGAATAGCATTTAATTAATTTTTTGGGGTAATTCCAGTTACGAAAAAATTAGCGGTTCTTAATTTAACTAATACAGGACCAGGGCATACATACGTGACACTTATTTTCTCTAAGTCGGTATTACGAAAACCTTTGCAAATTAGATTTAAATTTACATAAACTCGTAACGTTTTGTGTTACCTAAAGCATTTTATGTTTTAGGTTTGTTGAAATTCGTTTAAGTACAAATTAATTTTTTTTACTATAGGTTTAACTACTAATAATATATTTATGCAAAAATTACAAAAACAAGTTTATGTCTACAATATTCTACTTTGTAAAATTTTTTTAAAAAGGATCCTGAACATTAATTTTAGCTAATTTTTAGTAGTTATTAATATGATAAATCGTGCTAATCTAAATACGAACTTAGAAAATTCAAAGTTTGATAGCAATGTATCTTAAAATAAAGTCTAACTTAAACAATTAGAAAATATTTTTGTTCATTGTTGTGATTTTCATCACCCGTGATTTAAAGCGCTTGGGTTATAATACGCTTTACAATCGTGGTTTATATACTATTTTCTTCATTACTAGATTTATTATTATTAATAAATAAATGCTTTTAATTAATTATTTACTCCGAATTATAAAACAAATCACACTTTTTTTTTAATGTTGACACTTGCTTGAAATTTTTTTATTAATTTTGACTTAAAAGTTAAATTGCTGCAAAATTGATAGTCAAACGTCATACAATTCAAATATAACCAAAATTTTAAAAATCAAATTAATCCTATTTAAAGACCGATTTTAATAGTTTAAATAATATTAATAACATTTCTCATTATAATAAATCGTTTTATATATAAATTTTCTTTAAAATCTGTCTCAAAGTTTTTAAAAAATACACATTTGTTTATTATTAACCTGCGGTTTATAATGAAAATTATTTCCTGCTAGTAAGAGAAGGCGTACTTTACTTAGTGAAAACCTACGTGAAAATGACAGCCTGTACGGCTAGTAGTTTGAAAAAATATGGCGTGAGATGTGTCAGGTTTTGAGGTTTTTTATGTCATTTTGTTATTTACCAACATAATCGGATGAATTTGGTGCAGAAAGATAGATACAAATTTTAGCTTTCTATTTCGAAGCAGAAAAATATTTTTTAAGTGGTTGGGGGTGGTGGGGGTAATTGTTTTTTTGACTTAAGGGAAATAAGATTAGGCAACCTATCAGTATCAGTAATTTTTTTCAAAAACGGTTATGGCTAGAGAGTTGGGTAAAAAAATTTATTATAAAAACCGTAATAAAGAATCAGAATAAGATACACCACACAAATAATAAAATACACTGGAACTGATAGCTATGAGAAAATGAAAAGATTGACTTTCAATTGAGAAGAGTGGAGAGCTGCTTCAAACCAGTCATTTGACTGAAGACTTCGAGAGAGAATAAAGAATCGAATAGAGATATTATTATTTCCCAGAAAAGTCGGCATCTCGAGTAGTTTTCTCCAGAATATCCAGAACTCTAGAATTTTAAATAGCACCTTAGGTCGTATGTGGTATTACTGTAATTATATTTAGAAAAATAAGCAAGTTTTGTCGGAAAAATTATTCTATTACTACCCCCCGCCCCATTTAAAGACATTGGTGCCGTAGTAAACGAGAAAACATATAGCTTTAATAGCAAACCACTAGAGAGCTACACGACCTACTACATTTTACGGTACACATTTTCCGATTGTAATGCTTTTGAAAAGCAATTGGATAGCTAATTAACCGTAATTAAACAAAATATTGCATTAGTTTAGGCCATTAATGAGGAAATATACAGTTTTAGATCTGAGCAAAGCACAAAAAATAACCAGAATTGGCCACGTAGGTTGTGCGATTTGACACCGTATGATTAAGCAGGAAAATATAATCAAAAATTTTGCTGAAATTGGCCGAGTATGCTAGCAAAATCACCGAGGTTATTGTGTTCTACAATGCATATAGGACTTTCCCCGCAAATGAACCTGGTTTGCAACCCCTACCATTTTTGGTTTTGCTTTCCTTCAATTACGTTATAACGACAATTTCAGCTGCCAAATCTTAGAGCTTTTGAGTAAATGAAGCGGTATTTTAAAAAAAATTAGGCTTTCAAAGCTTTGGGGCTTTAAACCTCAAAGCGTTGCTGTCAAAGAAAAATCGTCATTCTAGCTATGAGGTACACCAGCGCTGCATTACTAAAAACTACTGCTTTAAAATCATTTGATTAATTTTGTGCAAATTATTTTAAATGCGCAGGTTGAAAATAACTTCTATATTACATTGTTAAAATATTAAATCAAAATAGTGGGTATTAGATGTGTTAAATATGAGCTTTTAATAATAAGACAACTTAAATTTACCTCAAAGTTATTTTCACCTACTTAGGATTATTTGGCGTAAAATATTTTGTTGTTAATTAAATTTGTTTTATTTTATCAAAAGTTTGTATTTGTAGTATCTACATCAAGCTATTTAATATGTTAAATACCAAACAGAGTTTATCATTGAAATAATCT
The DNA here is from genome assembly GCA_036346125.1 of Lycocerus yunnanus. Lineage (NCBI taxonomy): Eukaryota > Metazoa > Arthropoda > Insecta > Coleoptera > Cantharidae > Lycocerus > Lycocerus yunnanus. Next base: position 3,463,246 of record JARFIX010000002.1, read on the forward strand.
CCAGGAAGTAATTTATCTTTTGTAATAATTACTATTGTTTAAAAAGTAAATGCATTGCATCGATTCAACTCAGAACGGTCGGCAAGGTACATTCAGCATTTATTTGAAATTAGTATATAGGTATTTAAATAAGGGTTTGTGAACTGCGTTGCCATCGGTTAGCATAAAGCGGATCAATCAGCAGTGGAGCCTCTATTAAATATACACAGAAAAAATTGTTTTCGATATTTCCACCCAACGTTGTGCACTTAAAATTATTCTGTTTCTAAACATAAATTGTGCATTTTTTTAATCCAGCGGTTGTAGGAAAAATGCAAATTTTTATACCTGAAAAAGTGGTTTTAACATTTAAGCCTAAACTTTAGAAATCCCAAATTGTACATTTCTTAAACTCAATTTATTTACTTTTTTCACACATTTTTAAATTTGGAATTCTATTCTATTCTTTGACATTTCATATCAATAAAATTGTCGTACATTTTGCCGGAATTTTCTAAGATATTCTAATTAATTATTTTTAACATAATATTTTAAGTGTTTAGACTATTTGTAATTTTAGATTAAAACATTTATATTCAAAACCTAATATTTTATATATTATGTGGCTTATGTCCGATTTCTTTGTCTAGAGATATTTCTTAGATAATCTATTTTTAAGATAAATTACCAAAGTAGCCAATCATATTTCAGATTGTTTTGTTTTACTGCTATCTGATTGGTTACTTCGTTAATTTATTTAATAGATAGATTATCTAACAGTAAGAGATATCTCTATATAAAGAAATCGGGCATTATACTAAATACCAATATCTGTTTTTCGAATTTGAAATTTATTTTTGAATGACATCTGTTAGTAGTAAGAAGATAAACATCCGTATCTCTTACGCTTATTAGGCCGTAGGCGTGTTTTTTGGCCTTAGCAGGTCTATGTCAAACCGTTTTGATTTTTATTGTATTAAAAGACCAAAATCAACATTGATTTTTGTATTTTTAAAATTTTTGTGTTATAAGGGCCGAAGTTAACATTTCCATTTCAGTTTCTAAAATTTTTGTATTGCATGGGGCAAACGAACAGCCATTATTTTATAATTTTATAATTAAAAATAAAATGTAAATGACTATTAATTTAAGTCTAAATAATTGCTATTATTCTTTTGTAGAAAAGCTACCTGTTTTTTGTAGTTGGTATATTGTTTACGTTTAGCATTTATATTAAGCAACGTAAAAGTGTTTAAAAACAAAAAAATGTTTCGTATGTATTAATTTTTGGATTCAATATTATTTTCATGGATCAAAATTACCTGAGAAAAACAATTGGTAACTGTATGTTCCAAGAAACTCGATAAAATAAAATCAAATCCAAAAATAAAAGAATGGAAACTAACGATTGTCGAGAAGGTATTTTGGATGTACAGTTAGGTTAATTTAAAACGTCGTTACAATGAAGTAGGTATTAGGTATATTTACCAATTTTAACAAATTGATATTTTATAAAAACGTTATTTAAAATTTTCTTTTGTATTTATAGCAATAATTAAAAAGAAAACACTAAATGTTGTATAACGTTAGACGCGGAAAAAATATCTTTTGATTGATATATTTTTCATTAAAATTTGTGTTAATGGAAAGCGGGAACTTAAGAAAACCAATTCATTATGGTAATTCCGTATGTTCGGGTGTCACCTTGTATATATCCCAAATTACCTGCTTCTATGGTAAATCTTGCAATAATCTTTTATTTGTATAGGTACTTTTGCATCTCAATGTAATAGGACTAAATAATAACAAAGAAGCGGGTTTTGAAAGTTTGCGGCGTAAATTATTCTTGCGCACAATTTCGTTACTTTGTTAGTTTAAAACTGTTTCAGAAGTCTTGCTTCAGGATTTATATTGCATACTTTAGTTTGATGCGGATGGAAAGTGGATTACAAGTGGTAAAAGAATAATCAATTTATATAAATTTATTTTTTTTAATCAAATATTAATATTTTAGTGTGTGGATGGCTTCGTATACTTATAACCTATAAAAAAAGTAAAACACGTTTTTATCGAGTTTAGAAAAATATAACAATTTGAAGAATTTTGAAATCTATGACTGGTAAAATAATCAATTTGTATAAATTTATTTATTTTTTAATCAAATATTAATATTTCAGGTGTGGATGGCTTTTGATGATAATAAAATTTTTGAATTGACGAACTCGCATACTTATAAACTACATATAAAAGAAGAAAGAAGTAAACACGTGTAATTTAAAAATATATTAAAAAATTTATTAATTAAATTTCAATTAAAGTATTCTGCCAACCGTTTAAGAAATAAAAGTCCTGTGATAATTTTGGAATTACTAAATCAATATGCGCGTCTTTATATAATAACCACTTTAAACTAATTTGGTAAATTTGAAAATATGTTGATTACGAAATGGGTAACCTTTAAATGATATCATCCCAACGATTTTCTAGTTTTATAACATAAAAGATGAATTGTTCTCAGAATTTGGAAAAATTATAAATATTGTTATTCACAATTTAAACGGCATATCAGTTTTTTGAATGTGAAGAATTTAATACTTGTATTGTAGGTTTGATTAAGAATTTTCTATATATTTTGTGTTTATGTGTTATGTTTTGTAATTATGATTTTTAATATGTATGTAATAATAATATTATATTTAATTGTTTTTTTTTTAATTTGTATTATACTGTATGTAAATTTTACTTAAATAAATATTATTTATCAAAATTATTAAATTTTACTTTGTTTTACAAGCAGGTGCAATTTTTTTTAAATTTCTGAATTTTGTTGTGGAAATGCGCAAAATCGTATGATAATTTTGTGTATAACATTTGTAGTTCAAAAGTGCATAATTTTGTTTTAGAAATAAGTACAATTTTTTCAATAAATATATACAATATTTGTACAATATTTGCATAATTATGTTGCAGAAATCTGCAATCCGTAAGTTAACTTTCTGTATAATACTATAGTTTAAAATTGCATAATTTTGGTGTATCAATGTTCACAAGTTTTCTTCTGAAATTTACACAATTTTGTGCATATTTTAAAGCAAGAGTTGAGATTAAGTTCTTAACAAAAAATACCTGAAAATGACCCGTTTGAGTTGTATACCTGAACAAAATTCTTGACATAAAAGTTTACATCTTTTAACACAATGTTGGGTTTGGCGACAATCTAGACACAAATTTTGCAGAAATATCACACAATTGAGTGACATTTAACACAGTTTTTTCTGTGTACAATTCAAATAAATTCTGAAAGGATCATACCAACAGTACTGTGTCGAGTCGATTTATTCTACTTACTGCTTATTGCCTTCTGGGACAGATTGTGAACATTTTATAGCTCAATTAATAAATTTAGTAAATAATACCAAAAAATTCAAGAAAATATAATTTGAGACTTTTTGATAAAATTGTCTACCCGGTACGGTGACTTTCAAAAATATTCGGATACCATGGTAACTTAAAAAAACGTTTTATGTATCTATTTAATAAACTAAAATAATATGTTATGGTTAGTCAAAAATTTTTATAAATTTTTTTTATGTAAGTAATTTTATAATATAACATAGAAGTGTTGCACATTTGCCTAAAAAAATACTATTCTTGCATAAACAAATAAAATAATATCAAATTTAATTGCAACATTCAACTTGTAACTACGATGGCATGTAAAAGTAAAAATACCAGTAAAAAAGGACCATTTGAAACAAAAAATGCATGTACACTTCCGGTTGAGTTTGAACTACAAAAAAATATAACTTAGCAGTTTCCGATAGTAAATTCCGAGTTAAATAAAAAACTATTTAAATTTTTTTGTGATATAGGAATTATTCACTGTTACCACTATCGGTGAACACACTGTAGTATATAACCAAGATAAAACAGTTTATTAAAATTTTTCCTAGTGTTCGAATATTTTAATTAGTCACTGTATAAAAAATTCAAAAAGCATTTTATGATTTTTGAATAATGGAATTGATAAATTAAACTTTAAAGTTATAATTTAAAGTAATTATAATGTTCATTATATTCAATTTCGAGTTAATTTTGTGAAGCATTACAACAAATTTCAAAAACAAGTACAGCTCATTTTAAAACAAAATTTGTCAGCTGCCAAGTACAAATTCCACTATGAACATCGTAATATTTATATGCATGTAGTATTTAGTAAATTAATTTGCAACAACTTTTACATTATATTATGTTTGAATTTATTATTTATTACGTTCATCGTGCAAGAAGGCTGTCATGTGGAAAACCAATGCGGTGCACTTGGTATTGAAGTTTCCTAGTTACAGTATACGAATCAATTCAAATACCACAAATGCAACTACGAGGTTCAGTCGAATAATACCGCCAGAATAATATTCTAATTGAGTGTTAATTTTTATAATTTAAATTTATATCTTCAAACCCTGGAATAGGTTACAAAATTTATTTATTAAAAATTTGAATTATTAGGATTCTAGTAATTTAGAACATAAAAAGTAATTTCTATATTGAAACTTTACAAACCGTAGTTCGTGATAGCTTTCAAGGATCAATCTCAGCATCTTTTTATGACCCTTTTAAACAGCTGTTCTTCCTAATTGTCCCCATTTTATAATAACAAAAATTTTCTCAACAAAGTTTTTCTTTCTTATAAACACGTTATTCTCAAAAGCTTAATTAACCAAATGAAATTAAACGAGAATGAACATCTGTGCGCTGAGCTTCCTTGTAGATTCATCAAAAGCGTTTCTAGCAATGTTCTAAAATTAAAATTGCAATACAGGGTGGTTTTAAGGCATGGTAAATATAAACGGAAAAATTTCTAAAAGATTTCAAACATTTTATTTCTAAGTATGTTTTAGTAACTTGACAATAAAAATAATAAAAACGTCCAAGTTAATATAAAGAATGTTTGTACTTAAATTGACTTTTTATGTTACAGGATCAATGCTGTTGGATCTGCGTGTCCTGTAGAGAAGACGCATATGTTTTTAACGATACGTGCCGTTCCTGCGCCCCCGGATATGGTCCTAACACACTAAAAACAGATTGTGTCAAACTAACAGTTGTAGTCTTAGATTGGTTGAATCCTTGGGTTTTAGTTCCAGTTGTCTTTAGTTCGATTGGAATTTTATGCACATTGTTCACAATTGCAGTATTCATTCGGTACAATAAAACTCCCGTAATTATGGCCTCAGGTCGAGAGTTATGCTACGTTCTACTTTGCGGAGTTTTATGTTGTTACTCCATGTCTTTTATTATATTAGCAAAACCTACAATTCAAACATGTGCTATTATGCGAGTAGGATTAGGTCTTTGTCTTAGTGTTTGCTACAGCGCTATTTTCACGAAAACAAATCGCATTTCAAGAATTTTTAACCGCGGAGTTAAAAGCATCAAGAGACCTGTATACACATCTCCAATATCTCAAGTCGCAATCGCATTAGGTAAGTTTAAATTCTTTTGTTTTTAATACATTAACCAAAATTTTAAGTTTATTAAAACAACAACGAAAGAGCTTTTCTTAGTCTTCACACTTACCCTAATGAATTTACGTGTTTGTAAAAACTCGTTTTTACTTTTTCATACAATAATATTTAAAATTACAAAGAATTACAAAATGTAACCAAAAAAATCATCTCTCTTATAGACGTTTAAAATGTTATCACCAAATAAATACAAACTAATACGATACTGAAATAAATTGCTTTTTTTATGAGGAGAATGGGGGAATAGTTAACTTTTATGGTGTTAAAGTTTCTATCGTTTAGAGATGATATTTTAATAGAAGCTTGCTTTCCTAATAAGTACACCAAAACATAAAAAAAGATCTTAAACTAAATAACAGCTTATTTTTTTAACGCCCTTAACTGCTCAATTAAACTAGACCCTTAGTTTTAAATAATAATTAAATGGATGAACTACTTCAAATCTTAATATTATCATACTTCAGAATTAAAAAATGTATTATTGTCTAGATTTAGTATACGATATTATTGTTTTCTCTATTTTTTATAACATAATTCTATCTACATACCTGATAATTTTGTAATTCCTTCTTCAGAAAAACCAGATTTGGATGGTTTATGCAGTCATCCATTCTAGAATATTTGGACGTTCTGTTTTTGGTGACAATGATCTATCCGTCAGTTGAATGTCAACTTAGCTAAAGCTAAGATGACTTACTAAGAACTTGTAATTAATGGAATAATTTTACTTGTTGCCTTCCTTTTAGCTTATAATGGAATTGGGATCACAGCAGTGTATCCAGACATATAGTCGCGGTTTCCGGTGTTTTAGCATGCCGGTATACGCTTTACGTTACACTATTGCTTAATATTATTTTAACGTAAATAAATTACAAGCTCTAATTATTTTTTTTATCTTGTCCAACACTTTTTGCGGGACAGTTTTGGATGATACTGAAATACTTCCATTGCTATAATCAGATAGTCCAACAGAGAGTTTTAAAACTAATTTTTTGCACTGCATCGAAATATATCAAATTTATAACATTACATGGCATTGAAAGGGTTGTTTTCTGCAACTAAGATTACTCATGAATTGATCTTTTTGTAATCTTATCTTCGCGAGATGAAACCTTCTACTTTTCGACACTGGCAGTTATTTTCATTTCAGCATTGTCCAGATTGCAACGAAAAAATCTTTTTTTGCATTTAAAAAATTTTAACAGTATTCAATAGTTTATTCCATAATACTGGTCATAAATTAATTGACTAGAATCTTAGCCCTAAATGAGCCCATTTAATACTAGACGAAATACTATTTGCACTACAAAATAAGGTAAAAAGTTTTCTGGACGAGATGAACCACAAATTTTTAATAAGATCTTAAGACCCTAGCAACGAAACCTGTCAATATAAGGAAAAGACCCCAACAAACAGACAATTTTAATATGGATAATAACTTTGAAATCATCAAAAGTTCCAGATTAGAAGTTAATCTTATAGGATGACAATTTTAAGATGAAAATGTCAGTAATAAATCCCGGTCCACCACGATTATTAAGCTATCCGAAAATACATAAAGAAGACCATCAGACTGCTTTAATTCCAGAGAAGATAAATATAATGGTACATCATAAACTTATAATAAAATACATTTTCACAGAACGAGGAAAACATTTCTGCCACATAAATATAAGACTAACAAAAACGTCAAGTTGAAAATGGAAGTGGAAAAGAATGGTCATTTAAACTTTTAGAATACGACAAATATTGCCCCAACTTATAAAAATCACATACACTGAAGTATAATTTCAATTAAATTTTAATACAAAATTGCAATTTTCAAGCCATGACGTGACAAGCATTTTAAACAACAATGGGGGATATGACAAAAACTGCAATACAAAACGGTAACTTTTCTTAACGGATAATCTGATCAAGAAAATTGAATAGAAATTCACGGAAAAAGCAAACATTATACTCAGCCTAATAAAGACTAACAAAAATGTCCAAATCTAACGTAAAATAATTAGACATTCTTTACGCGAAATTCTTTCAAAGGCGAAGAATACAATAAACAAACAAAACGAAGGTAGGATCAATAAATTAAAATACAAAGATTGCAAATGCAAGCGCAAGTGCATGTGAAACAAACACGTTGTTCTTAAAAAAACACATGTATTGAAAAAACGATAGCGAAAAGGAGTCAAACTTTCCCGATCATGTAATCAAGGCACAATGTCATATGGAAATCACAAACTTAATTTTATACACCTACGAAAAGGAAAACAAATGGTTTACCTAAAATCGGTAAAAATTTAAAAACTTTTAATATTTTGAAAAGACCTTAAGGGACAGCGGATTTGGTAGTAAGAATATAATATTTCGCAATCGACAACAATGAGACAAAATCGACAATACCAAGATCAGATAATGCTAAGTGTGTGGGAGCGAAAGATATTGAGAAGAATATTTGGAGAAAAGTATGTGGAGGAAAGATGGTTAAGACGAACCAACCAGAAAATATATCAATTATATAATAAAGCTACTATTATAGGAGTGGTTAAATCGTAACGCATAAGATGGTTGGGTCACTTAGTGCGAATGAGCGAGGAAAGAGTGCCGAACAGGATATTGAAAACGAATATGGGTAAAACGAGAAGAAGAGGTAGGCCAAAATCTAAATAAAAATAAGAAGTTCTTGCAGACACGAATCTGCAAGGCCCGTAATGCCATCATACATTATATTTTAATTTATACCCTGAATGATGGTATTATACACTCAAATATGCTCATGTATTTTATTAATTTTATTTAATGAAAAGTAATAACATTGTTACTTATTTTTTTTTGTGCAGAATATGAGATACATTCAAACACTTAATAGATAATTCATTTAAATAGAAAACTTAAATTGAAGACTTATATCCCAAATAATTATCTTACTTGCCGTTGAACTATCTTACTTGCCGGAAAACAATCTAATATAAAATTAAAACAAAATTTTCTCTGAAGGAGAAAACCTTGAACATCTTACTTAGTACATCTAAAGACCTTGTAAGAGACAATACAATGTTGAACAGAAAAATGTAATAAAAACGAGCTAAATTAATTTCTGCGATTAATGCATATCACCAAAATGAAATATAAATAATATTTTAATAATTCTTCTTCTTCTTCCTTTCAAGGTATAGGCAGTGTTTGCCTGTTCCGACTTATATTTTAATAATAATTTAATATTATATTGTTATATAATAATATTATTATTATTAAAATATAATAATATTAAATAATAATTTATCGTGGCATTTTTCATAAGCTCCGTTTGTGATGCAGTCAGAAAGTTACTCAAGCAGCAAGGGTTTCTTTACACAATTAAAATTTACATTTTTGTTTCTAGACTAATAAAATATGTTAGGTAAGATTTAAATTTTTAAATATTTTTCTTATATTTTCTAGGTATTGTGTCAATTCAACTAATTGGAGCAATAGTTTGGTTAGTAATTGAAAGGCCTGACGTTAGAGAAATCTACCCATCTTCACTTAAAGCTGTATTAACCTGTAGGGTGTCTAATTTTGCACTTGTGATGTCACTAATCTACAATATGATTCTTATCATTTTATGCACTTGGTATGCATTTAAAACTAGAAAAATTCCTGAAAACTTTAACGAAGCCAAATATATTGGTTTTACTATGTATTCCACTTGCATCGTATGGCTTGCATTTTTACCTATTTATTTTGGAACTAACAACGATTATACGGTAAGTTAAACTTTTTTTATAAAAAATACAAAATTTAACTAAATAATATATTTTACAATTATATTATCGACCATTACAATATTATAATTTATGTAGTAATAATACATACTTACGTCGTTGCGCCTGTAAAATGCGACATATGAATTTTAATAAATTATTTCGGAAGAGGAAAAAAACTGTTTTATTTTATTTCTTCTAAAAACACCGACGTACTATTTATTTAATTTAAATAACTGTTTATACTGCTTAATGGGAATATCAAGTACTCATTAAACTTATAAAATATGTAAATAATAATAAATAATCATATCGTAATCGACACTAAACACATTTTGCATGTCGTAATTTAATGGCGCAGCGACTTATACGTGCTACCATTTAAAATGAAAAACCTTTTTACTGCCGATCATAGACTTACCTTAGTATTAAAAATTTCCTCAAAAATCAAACTTTTGTTTTAATTTTTGATGATGTGCAGGTTGTTTAACAACGTAATTAAAATTATTGTTATGAAACAAACGATAGGTAATCTAAGATGTATATTTTTACATAAAAATTTGTTAACAAGTTTACCATTTTTTGACTGTAATTAAATGAAAGTAAAATGAATTTCAATTAAATTAAAATTTGATCTTCAATCGAGCGATTTGTTGTAGATAAATCTAGACAAATCGAAAAATCCTGCACAATTCTCGTGACGAGAATTATGACATATTTTTCTATGTCATAATAATCATAGAGGCCTGAATAAGGACACTTTCTTACCTTCACATTCTGACGAGAGTTAATCAACCCTGATTACGACTTTCACAATTTTTTGTAAATTATGGAAGATAACAACGCCGTACACATAAAAAAAAATAAAATTTGAGGACGGTTTACAAATTTGGTTAAAAAATGGCTTTAAAAATTAATTTGGAATGCAATTTTTTCATTGGCTTTTTTGAACTGTAATCCCACCCATCGAAATTAAATTAGGTTGTGGCGACAGTAAAGATACCAGAATCTCGGTTTTTACTACGAATTATGCAAGATGAAGGTGTAATTAACAAAGAAAAAAACAAAATTTGTGGTTGGTCAACAAATTATGAAAAAAATTCACTTTTAAGAGGAAAATGCCAGTCATGAAGTCCACCACGATTATTGAGCTATCTACCCGACGGATATCAGGGAGCGACTGGTAGCTCCCTACCGCTAGTTACTGTCGCACGCGGACTGGTAATAGAATGTTTGCGATAATTGCGTAAAATGTCGCAATAATGCATTTACATGAATTTCTTATCGGAAAATTATAATTTTCAAAATTAAATTGTGGCCTTATTTAGAGTCCGACTAAGTTCATCCTTCCTTCAAAAAGCTTGCATTTTTCTGTTCTTTTGTTTGGTAAAGCCATTTTATTAGAAAAAGTGTACTTTCAAGTAAGGGTTAGTTAACTCTTGTTCACATTTGTACCACCATGGGACGTGCTGCCTCGATTTTTGTTTATCATGTTATGGTGATGCATACATAAAAGTAGCATTTAGTTTTGTCATGGTACTGCTGAACTAATGCAAGTCTGAGAATGGCAAATCCTTCTGATAATGCCGAAACCGGTGACATGGTAAGGTTCATGGATGTCCATGATAGACTGCTAACTGCATTTTTTATTTTATGCAAGAGGCGCGGCTTCGGCTTGTGTGTTATGCTACTGTTTTGGAAACAAATTGTGAAGGATAAACGATTAGTCTAGATTTATCTACTACAAATCGCTTAACTAAAGGCCAAATTTTAATTTAAATAAAATTCACTTTACTTTTATGTATATTTTTGTTTATAAATCGTCTTGAATTGTCTTTAAATCAGACAACATATCCTTAGATTATTTAAAAAGCTAAATCTAAAATCACTCCCAAATGCAACTATAAATTTTAAATTTATAAAAGAAAAGTGTTTAATTTTTGTGACCACTGTTTATTTTGCTGTAATTAAGTTTCTATTTATGATCAAGATTTCAATTTATTGTTAAAAGTTTATTTAGTTAATTTTAATTTAAAATTTTACGATCAGTTGCCCTGGTATTGTTGTTGACCGGTGTGCCTTGTTTATTATTGTTGCAAAAGAGTTCCATGTCCGCTCATACAGTCAAATTATCGCTACAATTTTCAAAACTTTTAATCTAATTTTTATTATCTTTTTCGCACATCTACTTGAGTTTACTTTGTTGCATTAATGGTCGAAATGAGATTGGCGTTTTTTGAAAATTTGCAACCAACCAAGTTTAAAGAAATCAATCTCTGTGCTCGTCATCATTAAAATTTAAAATTTTTATTTACACATTTTGTTTAAAATTTTATAAACTTGTTTATGTTTATTTACATTTGAAATTTTAACAGTGATCACAAAACTTTTAATTTAAAATACAATATTTCTTTTTATCGTAAATCCCAGTTTTGTAGCCGTTTTTCACTAACTTCTTGACGTAAAAATTCTGTACACTGAAATTAATTTTTTTTTTCTTGACAATATAGCGAGTGATAATTAACAACCTTTTACATCCGAACATAAGAAAATAGTAGTGATAAACAGAAGTCTTAAAAGTTTTGTTACGTGATATTGCTATTTTTCCTTCAAATTTTCAAAATTTTGAAATATTTCGTTTTCAAAATTAAATAAAGTGGAAAACGACTCAAATGTATTTGTAGACGTGTAGACGATTTGTAGACGTGTAGACATGTAGACGATGATTCACATGTATCATTAGCTCTTTAAATTGCAAATTTAAGTTAAACAATTCAAATTATTTCACATCTTGATATTAACAATAACTTTCATTTCCTTCTACTTCCTTAATTTTTATTTTTAGTTTTTCTTCTCTCTTTATTAACTTCTTCCTAACAAACACCTGACACTAATTAATAAATTTAATATTTATATTATGCAATTATATAGCAATTGACATTGACATCTATTTACTCTATTTACTCATATTACATGAAACCGGAGATAACATAGAGCACAATTCAACTCAAGGTGCTGCTATAAATCAAACAAACACATTTCGCACCAAAAAAAGAAAAATTTAAATTTAAATTTACAAAAACGACGTTATTCTTAAATAAGCAATTTTAACAAAATTTTAATTCTAAATGAATAACATCCACAAAGTTTCTACTCTTTATTTTTATAAAATCTATACATTTACCATACTTATACAGGGTTTTTCATCTGAATATAAATTATTTTATTAAAATTATCTAAATAAGAGATATATTTATTTTTGGATAAGAGGTTACATTGTTAGATTGGCGCAGCAAACCTAACATTTACAAAATGTACAAAATAATGAGTAGATGATTACATTCAATTTCGAACTATTAACTATTAGTAACTATTTAGTAAAAATTGAAATAACTTATAGTAATATTCGACTTTAAAAATTGACATTTAAAAAACTTGGTGGTCATTTCTATTGGTTCCACGTCAACACGCCAAAGTCAATATATGTACTTAAGTTTTTTTTACCGAATTTTAAACTTAATGGATTTAATGCTTAAAACCAACAGAACGTAGAGTTTATTTAACGAGTTTTCATTGTCCAGGGTTGCCTCGTGAAGGCTCGCACTCTGCTTGCAGGTGTCTTGCATCTAATGATGCCCTGCCATTACCGCGCACCCAAGCTAGGCATTCTATATCCCCTAACCACGTGTCGGGGGAGGCTATCACTAAGCAAGGGGCCCGGAACCCCGCTTAAAACGAACAATTGTATTTTTGAAAATTTTCGCCAAAGTTTTTACCTGTAAGGGATTTTATACCTAAAACTACGTGTCCTTAAAAATTTTAACCGCTACGTTAAGATTACTTCAATATCGATTTTCTTTTCACTATGCTTTTTTGTAATGGCTATTGCTACTCTAGCTTTAGCTCGTTCCGATTTGGAAACCTCAGTCCAGTATAAATCATAGTGGTCTTTAATTTTATGACAGTATGTCCTCTGCATTTTGTTTCAGTGAGAAATATGTCTATATATAGCTTATATAATTGATCCCAGACCTCTTGCCCTTTATTGTCTTCGTTCCATATGCTTATTTTCCAAGTCTGTTTCTTTTGTCTAAGTTGTTTTTTATTTAATTCGTCCAGTATCCGAGGTTAGGCGTTTGGTTCGACATAGAACCCCTAACCTGTATAGCCAGTATTTTCTGTCAGGGTTTAGTGCCTGAGTCGAAGTGCAGCGTTTTTAAGGTAGTTTTATTATTATTTACAAACTTGACAATAATTTGCATTTAACAGGTGAGTCGTTAATCTTTTTGTAAGATGTTTGGTTTAAAAGATACAGGGTTTACAATAAAAATAAACAAAATTAAACTGGAAATTTTTTAGTATTTCTGCTCTTTATTTAATTTCTAACTCAAAATCCGTTGATTTTAGATGCTAAGGGGTTATAATCTAGTTCGAAGATTAGCAAATGCTTTTACAAAAATTATTAATTTATTAATACTAAAAAGTCAATAGTTTCGGTGCTATGGCAACTTGACTACAGAAATTTTAAAAAAAGCTACCTCGCATCAGCTTTAACTTAGGCAAAACAATATTTTTTAATTTTTCTTAGAAAAGTGTCTTCTATAAACATTTTAATACAAAGTTGAGCTGATTGACTCTCGACTTAATCTCGGTCAATAACTTTTACTTATTCTACCAAAATGTAAATATATACTACATAAATGTACAGACTAAATAAATAAAGGGAGTCAAAAATATTATTCTCTAACAAATAAATTTTGTTTAATAATATAAACAAATAATAAATTTTTAAAACAGAATGGATGATTTTTAATGTTTATTTTTGTTAGGTCCAAATTGTCAGCATGTGTATGTGTCTAAATATCAGTGCAACGGTAGCATTGGGATGCCTATTTACTCCGAAAGTATATTTAGTAATATTTCAGCCATATAAGAACGTACGTCAAGCAAACGGACCACAGGTAAATATTTTATTTTATTTAATTTTAAAAGATTTCTTTTCAATTATAACGAACACATATTTGATACGATATCAATAAATGCGTTCGTGATTATTGATTTAATTATTAAATTATTCCAAGTTGTTTTGGCGAAAAGATAATAATTAAATTCTGAAAAGTATCTTTGGGATTAAGCTCGCGATAAAAAATTAATTTTCTTGTTGAAAACAAACTTTTAGTAAGGTGTGAATATTATTTCTTTGCTGACTGAACACCATTTAGTCGTTTCGTTCAATTTTACTTAGTCGGCGTTTTATTGCTGAAAATTAATTTTGTTATTATAGAATTTTATTTGCATTTTCTGTTGTGTATGCTTTTTGATCTGAAATTTTAATTAATTATGACTAATTTGCTTTTCACACCTTTTTGATAAAAAACAATTTGTGTAATATTTTTTATGCCAAAAAAATTATTTCAAGAAGTGCTTACATTTTGTTTGATATTTAAGTAATGAATAGTTACGAAGTAGGAGTAAATAAAGTTAGAATGAAACGCTATAATGTGGTCAAACACGTCAGACAGGTCAAGACATTGACTTGAAAAGGCCCATGGGGATTACGCCCATTGTTCTTTCACCTGAGAAATAAACTTAGTCTAGCCAGTCGCCATTATAGTTGACTTAGTTTATAAATGTCTTCATTCAAGTGGTCCTTCAGATTTATTTTTTCTGAACTATTTCGGTATACATTTAGAAAAAGTAGATTAGAAATTTTAAACTGGAATTTATTTCATCACAGCATATTATTTGTGCAAATCTAATAAATACAAGGGTTATACTTGCTTATTATTGAGAATATCGAGCAATTTTTCAAAATTAAATTACTAAGAACGATTCATAATTTAAATATACAACTTGTTATTTTATAGGGGCACTTTAAAAGTTTTTTTCAAAAATATCCTGTTGAGATCCTGGTTTTATTGTAAGTTTAATTACAATCTTATTAAATCGCTAAGGCAACAACAGACGGCAAACTTAAGCTTACCTTGCTAATTTTGATTATTCTTTCACTGACAGAAATATTTTTAGTTTTATTTTAATGTTTACAACACTGTTACTTACAAAGTTTAAAGTAAAACAGTGGCTTGGTGTAATCTCGGTTGAGTTACAGACGCAAAAATTTTAACTATTTATTTTAGCTTCGGTCAATATTCACAAAAAAAATTAGTTAAAGCTTTGAAGTCACTCTGTATAGTTGGTGATTATTGTTTCATTTTCAAAATTTTCTGACTGTTAGTGCTTGAGGAAACCAAAAGGTTATAATTTTTTCCAAAAACTTTTAAAATGCTTGTGGATTTTTTAAAAATTATTTTATTGTTATATTTAATGTATTTTATTATATCTGTAACTATTGACAGTAGGTACACATTTATACTACATGGCTTTTTAAGTAAAATTGCAATACGACCAAACACAACACCTTACATAATCTGTTATAGTATAATATATGTCAAGATTTCTTCTTTTTTTTCACGATACATCTCTAATTGGTTTATTCGCCATGAACGACTGCCTCTATCGCGAACTGGAAGATATAGTTTTATGGTCATCTATAATAATATTATTTACTATTTCATAGGCTTACTATATCAGAGTCACATAATACAATACTCACATTCGAAGAAATTGAAGAACCCAGTAAGTCCAATTGGAGGAGTTTCGGAAACTGAATAAAACTATCGATATACTATTTATTTAATATATTAATTTTAATATATTAAAACAACACAAAATTAATAAAACAAATTAAATAAAAGGTTCTCATAGTCGATGAACTATTCAATTTAAGCATATTCTACATTTCAGCTGTATGAGTAGATAAAAATATTCCTTACTTTAATACCGACTGCAATAGTCATACCTAGGGATAGTATTTCCATTGAGGTTCCGCGATCCGGTTGTTTGCGGGGTCGAAACAATTTTGTTTTGTTATAATTTTATATTTGAAGAGTTGTTTTGGCGGTTGAATGTCTTTCATTCTTAGTATATGTTGTCTCTATGCGTCGTAAAGTTCATATACTTTTTTTATTTAAATTAAAAATCTTATATTCATTTCGTTTTCTATCCTTACGCGTTCCTTCCATAACGAATCTTGGAAATCTTATTTCTGTTTGTTGAATTTAACTTTCGATGTTTTTGGTTCATATTCATGTATTAACCAACGTGGGGGCGGACTTTACTTTGTAAAACTTCAACCGGGTGTTCTTGCGCATTTTTTCACTTTACTTATTTTGGAAAAAATAAAAAAGATCAAAGTTTACAAATTAAATTAATTTTTGCAAAACATCCATATGTAAGCTGATTTTAAGATGGAAAATTTTCATACACTTACTTATTCGATCTGATTTATATCTTGGAAAATATACAGTGTTCAAAACAATTAATTGTACACCAAGGATAATTTCAATAAATTATATATTATATATATAATTTTATTATATATATAATGCAAAACTCTTTTGTACCCTTAGGTGTCGGGAATAAATTACAATATTTATAATTTACTATATTTATTTTAAAAACCAGTATATTACACTACAAACAGTAATTTTGGTCACATTCAGTAACTTTGTAATCTTCCCATAAGATTTAGTCTAATTTTTATGATAAAACACGAGTTGACTTAAGTCGCAATTAGCGTGGGGTTGTTTTCGATTCATATTTCACAACTGCAATTTTAAAATATCAACGTTTTAAAATAGCTTTATGAAATGCTGACCTAAAAAAATTCAAACATACGGTATGGCATATACGACTAATGAGAAACAATTTGAATTTGTTTCAGTTTGTGGATTCATTTCCTATATCTAATCCTGCTTTGTATAAACTTTTACTGTAAAAGTGTATTATCTGTAAAAATAATTAAATTACAAACCATTTATTGAAATTTTCTTTGCTGTCCAATTTTTACTCGCTACAAGCATTTGAAATATATTGTTACGCGAATTTTTAAAATTTCTAAAAAAATATAATAAAAAATATGACTAAAATAGACATAATCCATTGACTGAAGTAAATATCTAAAAAAATATTGAACCACGTCGAAGTTGGTCGGGGTCCGAACCTGATCGAGTTGGAATGGAATGAATCATAACTTTCATGTTAGGTTTACGTGTTAGACTTTTGTTATACAATTATTAATATTAAAATTCACTAGCAATGAAATGCAGTTTACATTTGCTATTTTTACCTGATTCCTGATGAAAATGGACGCCAGTTAATAAAATACTTAAAGCACATCTAAAATGCTATCAACATATAATATGGATAATATGGTAATATATCTGTGCAAAATCTGTACCATAATATTTTTGGCTATTGAAGAAAATAATTGAAGATGTGCTCTTGAAATAAAAACATTTATTATTTAGCAATATAAAATTTTACATCATATACATACACTAATACTATACAGTTACTAACAACTCTCTTAATTTTGATGGAGAAGAAACATATTACCCAATTCAGAATACACGCAAAACTATTGCCAAACATTTAATTATATTTGAATAGTTGCAGGTGCAATGAAATTTTTGCTTGGTAAATTTTAATTAGAGAGGGGGCAAAACTGATGTTTTCCTCAGAATTGTCTTCCTCCAAGTATGGTCTGGAATAATAATATACTGTATCGTTCTTTTTTTCCACGCTACAAAAGCGGATGTTAGCACGTCCAACAAAAACCTAACAAAACATTCCTTTATTGCATCTTCAAACTCCTGCTTCACCAAAAGCCTGCCAAATGGAAGATAAAATTTAACCAAAATTCGTCCAGAAGTTACCAATAAATATACAGGTGAATATTGACGATGTTCAATGGTTATTTAATGTTAAAACTTTTTTGAAAATTTACTTTATTTAACTATTAAATTTTTTGAATTCTATTTATATATAAATGGAGCCATGATTGTGGTCATACGGTAATTGCATGATACTTGTGAAATGTTTACTTTATGTCGTTTATTTCTGACCAAACATCAAATATTCAAATTTTTCCAAATATTTCTGAAATATGTGATTCAACTTCGAGTTAAATTTTTTGTCAAAAATTCTAACTCAAGCACAATCACAAATATTCTACCAACAACGCTTTAAAAAAATTTGACAATTTTATGTTTGAACAGGAACGTAATGGTTTTTATATACTACTTTTTATAAAAATTGTTACACGTGGAAGTTGTTTCAGAAAATGTAAATCGGTAAATAAATTTTTGTTTATTGTACTTAGCAACATTAGTAAATAAATTTGTACAAGTATAGTAAACAATTAGTAATAATGAACAAATTAGAGGGTGGTGGAATTATAGGAACAAGGTAAGCCTGGTGGCCTGGTAACATTGGTGGGTTAATTGTTTTGTTTTACTGATATTTAAATGATGGAATAGCATTATGGTGAAAATTGTAGTTTAGCAATTTGAGCCACAAGAGACAGGTTTTCAGTTTGGTGTATAATTGTAAATGTATGATCCTTCACAAGGAATGAATTTGCCACAGAAATGGGAAAAATTCTGTAATGACTAACTGCGATTTTGCTTGTGATCTGTCGGCAGCCTTAAGAGGGCCAAATGAATTGATCGCAAAAATTATTACTGTGTTTAATTCTGTAACTTACTCTTCGGAAAATTTAAAATATGAAAGCTTAAAATAAAAAAATTTTCTTAAAATTTGTTGATAACATCCATGTTACAATTTTTGTGGAAAACAGTACGTACTAAAGAAAACATTTCGGAAGTATTTCGTTCATGTTTTACCAATGTATATTTTATAATTTCGAACTACGTACAAGGTTTTGCAAAAATCGTATTTGTTAAATTTCGATGTTAATGCATTTTTGTGTATCCCTTGTTATTTTCTGCTTGACTGCTGTTGATGGGTTAATATTTTTCAAGTTACTACAATAATGTTTTATTATTAAAATAACATAACATTTACGAATGAAATTCACATAAATAATTCATAAATTATATAAAATTATTTAAAGAATTGTGTTCTATTGCTCGTTATGTAAATTTTTAATTTTTCTTGTTGTTCTTTTATTTATTTCATAAGTGAAGAGTTTATTAAACATTCAAAGCTAAATTTCTATTATTGTAAAAAAAATTAAAAGTAATTTAGAAAGGAATTACGATAGTGATTAATTTAAAGAATTGTATTCGATGGGAATACGTATTCGTGAACGTATAAATGTTTAAGTTTTAAGCATCAGATACACAAACCTTGTTGGAGAATTAGTGGAGAACTAAACTGCACTATATTGTAAAACATTAAATATACAATATATTTACAAACCTTTCCATCATAATGATACCAGCATTATGTTGTACATGAGGTTTAAAATTTTATACATCTACTTGACTCTAGACGGATGCGAGCCTTGATTACAAAAATAAATCAAATTATAAAATGCCACCAAAAAAAATTAAAAAGTTCCTAAAGTTTTGAAACTCTGAGTTCAAATAATATTTAGTTTTCAACAAAAATGGCTACCCCACCACAAAATACAACAAAAAGAAAATTAAGGTATCAATAATAAATTATGAACGTATAATTTTTAGCACAGCTGCTTTGTGAGTGTTCGTTATTGTGTCACTTCCTGTACATTGTTTAATTTATTCTAATTTTATTTTTTAAATCGTCATCTTTATCCCTACTCATAATATTTCTTTAAAATTCAAATTTAAAATATATGAAGGGTCTAGTGCAAAAACGATGAGGTTCCATTTGTTAAAAAATTGAGAAAAACGAAATTTAAAATTTTACAACTATTAATAAAATAGTTTTTCTTTTGATGTTTGAACCAATGATTTTAATGATATTTAGAGTTTTTTTTGAGTAATTTTCTACCAAGAACTCCGGTTTGAATCCAGGCACGAATAAAACATCATGAATGTATGTCAACATTTTTATTCATTTTAAAGATGTAAAACTTCAACTTTAAACTAAAAATTTAAACCGCAGTTTCTAGTGGAATTTCATTAGTTGTCCCCTGTAAGGATTGGTATGTTCATACCTTATGTTACAAGCTAGGATATGCCACTAAAATGTCGATTTCGAAAAAAAATGGAATCTCATCGTTTTTCCACTGGACCCTTGATATCATTACAATATTTGATATCAATTTTTCTAGTATGTTGGTAGCTGATCTAGAAAATTGAAAGATTTTTCCAATTAAATTTAGGATTAACTAGTTTATTGTTGACATAATTTAAATTTTTTAATGTATTTAAAGTTTTGCTAGTTTCAGCATTTCCTTATTGTTCACACCATTTATTGTGATTTAGATACAAAAACCTAATCAGCACGTCAACAAAACAGAATAGTTTCTGGTAAAAACAATTTTAGTGATAGGTTTTTGGGGTAAAAGTGGAATCTAAATCAAGAGAAAGTATTGTTTCAAGATTTTAAATTTTAATTTAACAGCAGTCAAAAAGTCTATCAACTGAATGAAGCCTTACATGTTTTGATTCTTGTATGTTAAAAAATATTATAAAAATTTGTTGCCTATTGGTAAACGTTCTATGTTATTGCACTTGTTTGGTCAAGGTTATTTGGTATTTTATTCTCAATAATATGAAAGTTACCCTTGTATTATGTTATTTGTGTGATCATCCTTTTTAGCTTTTTTGGAACGATAGTTAGGTTACCTAATATACCGATGTATAATGTGTATGTATGTTTATAGGCAGCAACAACTGATCCCAATCGTCCTGCATACAGCATGCGGTTTACCGCACCAAGATCCCAAACAATGCAATCAATGACCAGTAATTCAAGATCGTCTCCTCGTCTAGGACAAAAACATGTTAATGGTGAACCTAATGCTGTTCCTAGCCCAAGTGTCGAAGAAAGCTCAATAAGTTAAATATTTTGTATGTACTCGTCAGAAATAATTAGCAAAATTTGATAATTTGATTAGGAATTTACATCGTTCTATATTTGTTAAGACATTAAATTAGATAGAAAAAATGTTACAGATGGTTACAGATGGGATTTTATTGAAGCTCAATCTCGATGCATGAAATATTTCAATTTTTATGCTTGTATTATTAGATGTTTATGTTAAGTTGACGTTTAAATAGACGTTATGATAACCGCAACAATAAAAACTAAGTCATAATTGTTGTTATTATAACCACACTTATTGTTCATGTTTGTTCTGATATATACATATGTATAAACATAAAAATTGATTGTGAGCCCTTTTGCATGCAACCTTCTATAAAATTCAATCTTACTATGTCATATACCTAATACTTAGATAATATATGCATGTACATAGCATATAAAAATTTAAAAAAGTGTTATATTATAGTAATGATGTATAGTTTTATATATAGATTAGGGAGCATAGACATAAAACGTTAATATCTTAAAATCAACTATATTAAATTTCTAGTCAATCTTTTACACTCAAATCAGTATTACTATCATGTGATATTTTATTTATAGTAGGAA
Organism: Lycocerus yunnanus; assembly: GCA_036346125.1. NCBI lineage: Eukaryota > Metazoa > Arthropoda > Insecta > Coleoptera > Cantharidae > Lycocerus > Lycocerus yunnanus. The sequence goes on from JARFIX010000002.1 coordinate 3,484,943, forward strand.
AATTTAAACTTGTATATTTCAATCGCGATAATTTTATTCTATTGTTAATATTCATGTATAGGACGACTATCTGCTTTATATTAGATTAAAAAACTTGTGCCTAAATACATAAAAAATATTTGTCTTCACTTAAAGTGATGACAAATTAAAAAATATACGCGGCTTTGTTAACATCACTAGCTTTCACAGCTTTTATCGTACTTCTGGAACAAATAAGTAAGTAATCTACTTGTAAATCAATGTAAATTTCAATGTACATCTTAAAATAGTTGTGTAATGTAAAAGTAATTCAAACCGTGTCATGTAATTTAGACCGGATTTCTTTACTGGGGGATTGGGTGCCAGAAACGCAAATTGTCTTCCCTGATGAGACCGGTCCTGCATGCTTATAATCTCATAACAATGTGGTAACGTTAGCATAATTATGTCTAATTACTATTAATATTATAACATTGTACAGTTAATTAAACATTCTTCTTGAGAGAGATACAAATTTTGAAAAAATTTGCCTACTTGACTGTTCAAAATTTTGGCTGAACATTTTTAATCGGTAAACGCAAGAAAAGGTGCTATTGAATATAGAAATCAATTACGAAGTCACAGTAATTTGTAATTAATTAATAAAAATTTAAATATCATTAAAAGATTTTTTAAAATCATCTCAAAGTTTATGATGAAATTATTTTGGTAATAGAATATAATTAGAAATTATGTTTATTAAGATTTTTGCTTATAGTTGATATGTGTTTTAATAGATCAATAGAAATGACTGTTAGAATAATTAGTCCACTATTTTAGTCCTTTAACGATTGCTTACTATAAAGAAAATTTAAAAAACTAATGAAAAATAGTTTTAATTTGTAGGTATTTAGAGACCATATCAAAGATATATTAATATTTTAAATAGTTATAATTATTATTGTAATGAGATGTTATTATAAAATAAATATCTTGTGATATTACAATCTTAAAGTAAGAATTTTAGGTAACTATTAGAAAAATTAAATTGCTGTTAAGTATTTTTTCTTCGTTGTAATAACTAACTTTAATTGTGTTATTGTTATCATTGATGGTATTAAAACTATGTACAAAACTAAAATTGTATTATTTCTTGGTTTATCTTCCATTTGTAAATATTTAGTAATCCAAAAAAATTTTAAAAAACTTTTCTGAACAGTTACACAATTATCCAATATTTCTGCACAATCTAGGTTTTGTTAATAAAAATTAACATAATGAGATCCCATACGAATACCCCATAAGATTCATTTATCTAAAAATTTTAAATTGAGATTACATTTTTTCAAAAGTTTAATTTATAAATTTTTATATTTTATAAAATTTAGATTTTTTCTCTATATAATTAAGCTGGCTGATTGAAAGAAAAATCTGAGTAGTAGTATTTTTCCAAGAACTATTTGATTCTTCTAAAAATTGTCACTGTAATTTTGAACCTAAAAACTACTGACTAAAAGACATCGAATTTCAATTGAAAATAGTGTAAAACTTGTAATTTGCAAAGTTGTGACCTTAGTTGAAGCTTTCCAAAAAAAACTGAGAAATTCAAAAGATAGACCACTAAAAACGCTATTCACAACCTAAATTAGACTATAAAATTTCATGAAAGTATTCGAGTCAGACCGGTATCTAGATCATTAAAAAAATGCAGAGTTCATATTAAGTATTACCAAACATAAAAAGCGAAGAAGATCTCGAAAAAGCCCTTTGCCAAGATGATGGCAATGATCTAATAAATGAAGAGAATATTATGACTTCAAATTTAGGCGAAGAAAACGATGGTGTGTTCTGAAAATTTTATTAATTCCGTGGATGTTCCTGCCAATGAAATAAGTGTAAGAGGAGCACTGCGACAAATGTCTTTATCTGGAGGACAGAGGTTTCAAAGATGTAACTGTACTCGAAAATTTTCTACCAATAAATGTTTATGTTAATCATCCGAAAAATTATGCAATTCAAAATGCCATGGAAGTTCATCATGTACTAACAAGTAAACTGATAATGTACTAATACGTTATTTATATAATTATGAACATACTACTTAATACCTTTAAATATAATTAAATTTGATGTTTATATAAATGTAATAAAGTAACAACCGTCAATAAAAATAAATTTCACAGTTAGAAATTCAATTAACATAATATTCGTACATTTACCAACACGAACCAGTAAATCCTAAGATTGACCGATATGACATGGTAAAAGCCCGAAATTGTATTGATAATTCACTTTTTCGGGCATTTACCAAAGTAAATTGGTAAATCCTAGATTTAACGCGTAAATCCTAGGATTTACCGGTTTTCGTCTTTACAGTAACATATATATAATGTATCCGGTTCATACTGCAATACGCGACTTCGGTTCTCAAACGCCAACTCTTTTGCCAAGAGCATCTTCCTCCTCCACTCGGTAGGTTTACAACCCCATTCGTATGCCATCATTCCAAGATCTTCGTGGTCTATCTCTTTTCGTCTACCGGGGTTTCCATTTTAGAACTTTTTGGCCATCGTCGATCTTTCATTCTGAGTACGTGTCCGAACCATTTTAAACTTCTATTAATTCTATCTGTTACCGTATCCTGGGCCCCCATACGTCGTCAAATTTCTTTATTTGTAATATGCTTCAGTCTCAATACTCTCGAGCTTCGTTTCAGATAATCCATCTCTACAGCTTGCAGATTTCTTATCATGACCACCTTTATAACCCATGTCTCCCTACCATAACAAAGCACTGATTCCACCATCGCTTTACCAATATGTTTTTTTGTTTTCCATGAGATGTGTCTGTTCCACCAGATCGAATTTAGAGCCCCCAGCACTTTTCGACTGCTTTCTATTTTTGACTTTATATTCTCATCATCTAAGCCCTCTGTTGTTATGATTGTTGCGGAATATCATTATGAAATTACTCTTTTCGTGACATTTTGCGATTGAACCATTAGAATTAAAGAAAATCTTGTTAGTATAGATGAATTTAAAAATATAGGTCACAGGTCCCTGTTTGTATGTTAGGTGCTGCAATGCTTTATTTTCTAATTATTTCAAAATGAAAATTTTTCATTTTATGCGGAAGTGGGGAATATTGAAAAGATTGCTGTGTTTTGTTTTAGATTCCTGACAGCATACAGAATTCATGGCCGGCAATTTGACCTCCAGTAATTTGGTCCTCAGGTAATTTGATTCACTGGTAATTTCACCTCCGGTAATTTGATTCTTTGGTAATTTCACCTCCAGTAATTTAGTCACCAGGTGATTTCATCTCCAGGTAATTTGGTCCCCGGCAATTTGACCCCGATAATTTCGCTTATTGCAAAATTTTATGGCTTGAGTCTTACAGTGAGCCCCGTACAGTTTAATTAATAAAACTATTATCTGAAGCTTTTATTATAATAATAGTATAATTTTGTTAGAGATTTGCCGGTCGAACTTAAGACAGTGTTAAGAAACTCCCACATCCATCCCTTCCTAGTAGCACACTATGCCGAGTAGGACCGGTCTAGGAGAATATTTTAGTAAGTAAATCTCGGATCCACCCTAAAATCAATAGTCGATAGGAGAAACTTTAAATCGTGGCATCAATATTGTGACAGATCCATTTTTATAATTAAAACCGTTTAAAGAGAAATTCACCGGTCGAGCTTAAGTTAACTGTTATGTAAAATTACCGAAATAGCCGGGGATCAAATTGCCGGCGACCATGAATCAAGCTAGCGTTCGGATAAATCAACGGTGATGGGCCACGCGATGTTTCTAGATTAATTAATACGCAATAAAATTAAAAGGGATATATTTACAACTATGTATATATACAAAACTTAAACCTTAAACCTAGCCTAAAATGTAAAAGAAAACACAAACAAAATTTCTTATACAACAATTAAACGGTTTACCGCTAATTGCCAGATAATGGTCCATGCACTAGCCTGAGGGATATCTTGCAGTTACGGTAAATAACAAGGATAACACTCGGATATCGAGACCGGCAGTGTACACAATGGACTGATAACGTTACATTAATTACACAACAATACAAGTGCAGTCTAATAAGTTTACAATTGAAGTAATAGTCTAATACTTTTTATTAAAAATAAATGTAATAAAGGTTAATATTGTACTAAATAAGTTTGGAAAATTTTAAGATCTCAAACGTGCACTTCTTCTTTCACCAAGCCACAATATAACAGTTTTGCCCAACACCAAGAAGAAAACTCTTCACGAAGGTAAAGACAAAACTGTCGCAAAGGTAAAGACAAGACTAGACTGCCTTCGTTTTTTCAAAACACCACTTTTATGCCCTTACGTTGACAGTCATGTGGTGCCATGCTTTTGTCGGACAAATTGGGTTTTTTCCCCTTTGACGCCGTCAGAAGTATGAAAGAAGCTAGGTACAAAAGAGTATTATATGTTGCCGCAAAGTGTATTTAAAGTTGGGTTTTTGGGAAAAATCTCAAGAGAAAGATATTATAATACATTCCCACAAAAAGTAGCAACTGGCCAGACAGGCCTATTATTTGTGGGCGCCTCATTGAAACTTGAACATTAAATTTAACTTCGCGGAACAGGGCTGTAATACGGAGATTTCTTAATTATCGTTGTAAGTTAAAATGATATGAAACGAGTTTTGTTACAAATTAAATTTATTCAAAACCCAAGATAAAATTGTTGAATATAACAAAAGATGCAATAAACAGCTGAAAGAAATGAGCTAAGAGAGATTACTGATAGCGGCACGAAGCCGAAAATTTGTTTCGAAGATTTACTACTTCAACTAGTGCATTTGCCAATTCTACTCCAGAAGCACTGTATGAGATGGACTGTTTGGATTTGTTTTTATAATTGGTTGCGGTAATCCTTCCGTACCATTGTCCTTTTTAGATTGAGGTAGAATGGTATTTCGGTTATGGAATTAGCAATTCGGCTTCATTTGGTTTAAATAATCTAAAAGTAAAATAAAATATTTTTAAACTGAATTTATAAATTAATTTATATATTCTAAAATCTAACACAACCGTTCAAAAATTAAAAGTTAAGTTTTCGCTACTAGCTTTGATAGGTTGGCCGAAGCAGTGCAATCGCTGCAATTGATCGAGCTTTGAACTTACGTTTTAGGTGAGCTACCATTGTGATTTCCAGCCATTTAACCGCCTCAAATTAAATTCAACTGCCAAGTGATGCGACTTGACGAGAATTATGTCAAATAAAAACATAAAATAAAAAGATCTAAATTCTGCAAAATTTAATTTTATTTGTATAAATTTTATTTTTAATTAATTTATAATTTACTATAAATTTCTTTTATATTAAATTAAACAGAAATGTATGTAATATCTCCAAATTCAAATTTTGGCGTTACGATTAATCCTTAATTATATTTCTGACTTTTGAACAGGAGATTTCTTTCCCTAGACCGATCCTGTCATTTTGATCATACTTTTAAACTGACCCATGAATATCAACAGTTTTATTTTAGCAATGCCTTTTAAATAAAACTTTGAATTTTTATTTACTTTAATTAATGTTTAAAGATATTTAAGTTTTTAAAGGTGGCGAGCAGAATCAAGATGCTATTGAAAATTACCCCTAGGTGCAGGATAACGGCTCAGCAAAGGAAGCCTCTTTAATGGATACATATTCCACAAGGGGAAACATTGTTCCTCCAATTTTTGACAAGATTAGCTGGGGAAGTATATACAGAAATTAAAACATGCATGAAAAAAAAGCGGTGTACTTTTAAACAAAAAGAAAATGAAACTTTTTGTTCAAACTAGCACCATTTTTACAAAAGCTGGAATTTTTTAATTTCTGTATTTACTTCCTGATTTAATCTTATATAAAACTCAAAGAATGTGTAACCTTTGGTTTTGGTTTCTAAATTAATAACCCCATGCCAAACCTTATTTTAAATTTACCCGAATCGGATCCCATAGAAATTTTGATTTAATACATTTTTAAGATAAAATCTATAAACCAGATCATTATTTTCAGTTTTGTATCTCTTTTGTACACAACCAAAGTAATAATTTAAATCTAGGAAAGGTTACGAGAAAGTTTTTCAAAAGTATCGGCAAAGTTAAATATTTTAAATTTCAAGTTTTAACTCTGCTGATACTTTTGAAACCTCTAGTAACCTTTCCTAGATTGAAATTATATCGGTTGTGTACAAAGGATAAACTAAATATGAAAATAACGACCGGGTTTATAGATTTTATTTTAACCCTACGTGTCAACTATAGGTCTTTTAAGGGACAGATCATATGAGTGTATCATGTTAGTGAAAACACAATGAAAAGGGACATCCTGTGTCTATGAGTATATCTGTAAAATCATTTGGCAGAAATATTAAATACTTCTATTAATTTTCATAATTTTTATATTTCAAGGTTTAAAAGACGAGCTAAACGAAAATGGGTACTTCATGAGAGCAAAGATCGACATGGAAATTTAAAATTTTTTAAATTTAAAAATAATAAAAAGAAATTTAAAAAAATTGATTTATGAACACTGTAAGATTGGATTTGAAATTGAAATAGCCATTTTAATAAGCGATAATCAACTTGACGCTTGATATATTTTAAAGCTTTCAATATTGAATACTTTCGAAACTACGAGCTTGTAAATAATCAAAATTTTAAAAAAAATTCACAGAAATTAACCAAACTAACTAGATTTGAGCTTCACTCTATTTCAAATTTTATTTGAAAATTTCAGATGAATCGCACGTCCCGATTAGCTTAAAACCATCTTTTGTGATCTAAATATTTACAATAAGTTTATTTGTAAACCAAATTTTGAACTCCCTAAAAGTAGCTGTGTAGGAATCAACCGTGAGATGACACTATTTACGTATACATCATCGACGTACGTACGTACCTAGTAATTTTATAACGTATGTCGAATACGACCTGTCATCTGTTGATTTCGTAACCTATAACTTTGTATTTCAAAGAATCAATTTTGTAAAATGTATGTGTTGTGTAATTAATAATTAATTGTCTTTAGCTTTTTGGAACGATAGTTAGGTTACCTAATATACCGATGTATAATTGATGTATGTTTATAGGCAGAACAACTGATCCCAATCGTCCTGCATACAGCATGCGGTTTACCGCACCAAGATCCCAAACAATGCAATCAATGACCAGTAATTCAAGATCGTCTCCTCGTCTAGGACAAAAACATGTTAATGGTGAACCTAATGCTGTTCCTAGCCCAAGTGTCGAAGAAAGCTCAATAAGTTAAATATTTTGTATGTACTCGTCAGAAATAATTAGCAAAATTTGATAATTTGATTAGGAATTTACATCGTTCTATATTTGTTAAGACATTAAATTAGATAGAAAAAATGTTACAGATGGTTACAGATGGGATTTTATTGAAGCTCAATCTCGATGCATGAAATATTTCAATTTTTATGCTTGTATTATTAGATGTTTATGTTAAGTTGACGTTTAAATAGACGTTATGATAACCGCAACAATAAAAACTAAGTCATAATTGTTGTTATTATAACCACACTTATTGTTCATGTTTGTTCTGATATATACATATGTATAAACATAAAAATTGATTGTGAGCCCTTTTGCATGCAACCTTCTATAAAATTCAATCTTACTATGTCATATACCTAATACTTAGATAATATATGCATGTACATAGCATATAAAATTTAAAAAGTGTTATATTATAGTAATGATGTATAGTTTTATATATAGATTAGGGAGCATAGACATAAAACGTTAATATCTTAAAATCAACTATATTAAATTTCTAGTCAATCTTTTACACTCAAATCAGTATTACTATCATGTGATATTTTATTTATAGTAGGAAAATTTAAACTTGTATATTTCAATCGCGATAATTTTATTCTATTGTTAATATTCATGTATAGGACGACTATCTGCTTTATATTAGATTAAAAAACTTGTGCCTAAATACATAAAAAATATTTGTCTTCACTTAAAGTGATGACAAATTAAAAAATATACGCGGCTTTGTTAACATCACTAGCTTTCACAGCTTTTATCGTACTTCTGGAACAAATAAGTAAGTAATCTACTTGTAAATCAATGTAAATTTCAATGTACATCTTAAAATAGTTGTGTAATGTAAAAGTAATTCAAACCGTGTCATGTAATTTAGACCGGATTTCTTTACTGGGGGATTGGGTGCCAGAAACGCAAATTGTCTTCCCTGATGAGACCGGTCCTGCATGCTTATAATCTCATAACAATGTGGTAACGTTAGCATAATTATGTCTAATTACTATTAATATTATAACATTGTACAGTTAATTAAACATTCTTCTTGAGAGAGATACAAATTTTGAAAAAATTTGCCTACTTGACTGTTCAAAATTTTGGCTGAACATTTTTAATCGGTAAACGCAAGAAAAGGTGCTATTGAATATAGAAATCAATTACGAAGTCACAGTAATTTGTAATTAATTAATAAAAATTTAAATATCATTAAAAGATTTTTTAAAATCATCTCAAAGTTTATGATGAAATTATTTTGGTAATAGAATATAATTAGAAATTATGTTTATTAAGATTTTTGCTTATAGTTGATATGTGTTTTAATAGATCAATAGAAATGACTGTTAGAATAATTAGTCCACTATTTTAGTCCTTTAACGATTGCTTACTATAAAGAAAATTTAAAAAACTAATGAAAAATAGTTTTAATTTGTAGGTATTTAGAGACCATATCAAAGATATATTAATATTTTAAATAGTTATAATTATTATTGTAATGAGATGTTATTATAAAATAAATATCTTGTGATATTACAATCTTAAAGTAAGAATTTTAGGTAACTATTAGAAAAATTAAATTGCTGTTAAGTATTTTTTCTTCGTTGTAATAACTAACTTTAATTGTGTTATTGTTATCATTGATGGTATTAAAACTATGTACAAAACTAAAATTGTATTATTTCTTGGTTTATCTTCCATTTGTAAATATTTAGTAATTCAAAAAAATTAAAAAAAACTTTTCTGAACAGTTACACAATTATCCAATATTTCTGCACAATCTAGGTTTTGTTAATAAAATTAACATAATGAGATCCCATACGAATACCCCATAAGATTCATTTATCTAAAAATTTTAAATTGAGATTACATTTTTTCAAAAGTTTAATTTATAAATTTTTATATTTTATAAAATTTAAATTTTTTCTCTATATAATTAAGCTGGCTAATTGAAAAAAAAATCTGAGTAGTAGTATTTTTCCAAGAACTATTTGATTCTTATAAAAATTGTCACTGTAATTTTGAACCTAAAAACTACTGACTAAAAGACATCGAATTTCAATTGAAAATAGTGTAAAACTTGTGATTTGCAAAGTTGTGACCTTAGTTGAAGCTTTCCAAAAAAAACTGAGAAATTCAAAAGATAGACCACTAAAAACGCTATTCACAACCTAAATTAGACTATAAAATTTCATGAAAGTATTCGAGTCAGACCGGTATCTAGATCATTAAAAAATTCAGAGTTCATATTAATCAACCGATTTTAAATTATCTGCGAGTGTTACAAATAATTACAACATCCATAACAAATTTAAAAAACGGCTTTTATACATATTTGCCTTATTGCTAAATATTAATTCAAATTTTTTTGAAAACTTTAAAAATGTTTATTTCTTTAATTCCGTGAGCAATTTATGAGAGTAAGTAGTCAAGATTCTAAAGCGATCTTTTAATTGAAGTTTATCTTTGCAACTATTAATTATTGCGCAAACAGAATCGAACCTTTAGTGACTCGAAACTCGAAATTAAAGCAAGAAGGTACATATTTTTTTCAGATCCGTATCGGAATCTTTGTAAGAACCAAGCAGAAAAAACTAAATCAAAATTCCGATCTAGAATAACGAAATTAGAAAAATAATCCTTTGCAACCCCGTCGAAAGGGCAGAATGCCTCATTTTTAGGATTTAGAATTTTTTCATCATCGCACCTATCAAACCGACGTTTTTGCAAAATTTTGAATTTTTATCGCCAGCCGCTTTGATCACACAAAGAAAAAGATAAAGAAAACTAAACGAAACCAAAAAATCGAAAGTCGGTCGGTTAATAAAAAAGTCGGAATAATGGAACCCTTTGTAACAAAACGGGGTTCCTTTTTAAGTTTTGGAATTTTTCCTGGCTATTTTACGGTTATTCTAGGTGCACCAAAAATTTTAACTCTTTAACTTTGGTAGTTTGGGTTGTGAATTATGTAATGAATGATTGGGACCAAGTAGCTTTATACAGGTATATTATATAAATAATAATATAACGGGCATAACCGTTCGACTGCAAGGTGAAATTTTGACTTTCAAGAAGATTCCTAATTTAAAAATTTAAATTAGGGGAAAAATTTAAATTAGGCGCCCGAGGACAAAACCTAAATAATATTCAGAATTTTGCGTTGCACAAAGTTTACTTAATAAACATCTTAATGTGGTCTTTTATAAATTGCTTGCTAAAGTTGATTCTTCACCATACCGTTCTTTATTGTGTCTACCCTAATACAACACTGTTAAAAATATTTGTAAACGACCAATGCTTTATAATGTAAATTTACATAGTAAATCTATGTAAAGTTATAAATTTGGTTGAATTACATAGATTTACCATGTAAATTTACATTTATAGAACATTGGTCATTTACAATGATTTTTAACAGTGTATATCTACAAGCAAAAGTTGCGGAATATATATATATAATATATCCGGTTCATACTGCAATACGCGGCTTCCCGGTTCTCAAACGCCAACTCTTTTTGCCAAGAGCATTTTCCTCCTCCGCTCGGTAGGTTTACATCCCCATTCGTATGCCATCATTCAAAGATCTTAGTGGTCTTTCTCTTTTTCGTCTACCGGGGGGTTTCCATTTTAGAATCCTTTTTGGCCATCGTCGATCTTTCATTCTGAGTACGTGTCCGAACCATTTTAAACTTCTTCTATCAATTCTATCTGTTACCGTATCCTGGGCCCCCATACGTCGTCAAATTTCTTTATTTGTAATATGCTTCAGTCTCAATACTCTCGAGCTTCGCTTCAGATAATCCATCTCTACAGCTTGCAGTTTTCTTATCATGACCACCTTTATAACCCATGTCTCCCTACCATAACAAAGCACTGATTCCACCATCGCTTTACCAATATGTTTTTTTGTTTTCCATGAGATGTGTCTGTTCCACCAGATCGAATTTAGAGCCCCCAGCACTTTTCGACTGCTTTCTATTTTTGACTTTATATTCTCATCATCTAAGCCCTCTGTTATTATGATTGTTGCGGAATATCATTATGAAATTACTCTTTTCGTGACATTTTGCGATTGAACCATTAGAATTAAAGAAAATCTTGTTAGTATAGATAAATTTAAAAAATATAGGTCGCAGGTCCCTGTTTGTATGTTAGGCGCTGCAATGCTTTATTTTTCTAATTATTTCAAAAATGAAAATTTTTTCATTTTATGCGGAAGTGGGGGAATATTGAAAAGATTGCTGTGTTTTGTTTTAGGGGATTCCTGACAGCATACAGAATTCATGGCCGGTAATTTCACCTCCAGTAATTTAGTCACCAGGTGATTTCATCTCCAGGTAATTTGGTCCCCGGCAATTTGACCCCCAATAATTTCGCTTTTGCAAAATTTTATGGCTTGAGTCTTACAGTGAGCCTCGTACAGTTTAATTAATAAAACTATTATCTGAAGTTTTTATTATAATAATAGTATAATTTTGTTAGAGATTTGCCGGTCGAACTTAAGACAGTGTTAAGAAACTCCCACATCCATCCCCTTCCTAGTAGCACACTATGCCGAGTAGGACCGGTCTAGGAGAATATTTTTAGTAAGTAAATCTCGGATCCACTCTAAAATCAATAGTCGATAGGAGAAACTTTAAATCGTGGCATCAATATTGTGACAGATCCATTTTTTTATAATTAAAACCGTTTAAAGAGAAATTCACCGCTCGAGCTTAAGTTAACTGTTATGTAAAATTACCGAAATAGCCGGGGATCAAATTGCCGGCGACCATGAATCAAGCTAGCGTTCGGATAAATCAACGGTGATGGGCCACGCGATGTTTCTAGATTAATTAATACGCAATAAAATTAAAAGGGGATATATTTACAACTATGTATTGTCATGTTCACAACAAATTATAGCAAAATAGGGGCTAAAAGGAAGTTGGAATGTAGAAAGTTTCATACAAAAGGATACAGCCATGATTATTTAACGTAATACTAATGTAATCAAACTCACAAAGCCTAGAGCAATGTTTTTCGTAGAGAGTTGGTTATTCCGTTAACCTCGGTAAATAAAATTGTATCTTCGGGTGGAAACTTTATGTGAAGATTTTATAATATTTGTCATTTAGCAGTTGTAGGATGTTGATGGAATACCACTAGAGCCAGTTAAAGTACCAAACTTTTATTATTATTATTATTTATTTATTAAATCAATGTACATTTACAAAAAATTTAAAGGGAAAAACGGTTCAGCAAAGCTGGTTTTCAACCGATTCCGTCAATAATCGTTCAGTTAATTTAGACTTGAACGAGGTCTTGGTGTTGGCACTATGGAACAATTTAAGGTGCTTATTAAAAATTAGGTAGGCAATGTATTGATAGGATCCCTTAAATTGCGACGTCCTATGATTTGGAACCGACAGTTCGTCCATATTTCTGAGTTCACGGTTGTGGCAGGACTTTCTTTCTGTCAAAAGCTTGTACAGGTATCCTGGGGTAGCGGTTTTGTAAATGCAAAAAAGTTGGGTGGCGAATTGGATTTCATATCGGGCTTCGATTTTCAGTATGCCCAATGCCTTGTAATAGGGTGTCACGTGTTCTCTAGTCCCGATATTATAAGCAAATCGCAAACATGCGTTTTGAATTAATTGAGTCTAGATTTTAGTAGATTAGAAAGGAACCCATAGTAAACAGTAACACAGTAGTCGATATGACACAATATCAGTGTATTTACTAAATTCCATTTGATGTCTGAAGGAAGCAAGTATTTGTACCTGTACAGTGACTTTAACTTGAAAAAGCATGAACTCGTGACCTTGTTAATGTGATTGACAAATGCGAGGTTGCAATCAAATGTAACACCTAGATTTTTAACTGATGAACAGAAGTTGATCTCACATCCGTTAAGTTTAGCTTCAGTCGTTCTGCAATCCATGGCAACTCCACAACCATGAGGGCTACCGATGCAGATACATTGAGATTTTTTGGGGTTCAGAACTAGGCCATTTTCTTTGGACCATGTTTGTACCATATCCAAATTGCGATTTAATTTTTCAATTGCATCGTTGATTTTTTTTGGAGTACTGGGCAAGTACAGTTGCGTATCGTCGGCATACATGTGGTATTTACAGTCTTCAGTAAGAACCTTTGGGAGGTCAGCTGTATAAATTGAAAACAAGAGAGGGCCCAACAAACTACCCTGCGGCACACCTTTGCTGACCATACGTTCATTAGATTGCTGATTGTTCCAAATGATTTTTTGTGTACGATTGCTCAGATAATTGGTTAGCAAATTTACTGCCGCAGAGCTGCAACCATAGTACGACAATTTGGCAATTAGTAGTTGATGGCTGATAGCATCGAAAGCCTTGCTATACTATCAGCCATCAACTACTAATTGCCAAATTGTCGTACTATGGTTGCAGCTCTGCGGCAGTAAATTTGCTAATTTGCTAATTTGTAAATTTGCTTTATTTAATTAGTTGTCGAAAGCCTTAAGCGTTCAGGTAGTTAATTTCACTGATATCCATGCCACGAATAAAAATTGGAAAAAGATTTTATAGTAAATAGTAGCGTTCACATTTCTTGTCACCATTGCATAAAAATCCAAATCCAAAAAGAATATAATAAAGTCAATAACAGCAAAGTAAATTTCCATCTTTCGGAAAACCTAAAAAAGAAAGATTTCAGTAGTAAAAAAAATATGTAATTAGAATAAAATTATACCAAAAGAAGCGTAATTTTATGTAGAACGGTTTGCCATCCAAATAAGGGTAGTAGGATGTAAATTAAATCCTCACCATTAAGAAATATGTAATTTTAACCTAAAAATATGTCAAAATTGTAAATTTAGTAATTACAGTGTTATTAGTCTAAGAAAGTGAATAAAATTTGTATTAAAAGAAGAGGAATTAAAAGCAGATTGTTATGCAAGTGGTTAAAATGGATGAAGAGTCTTAAAATTAAAATTGGGGTCAACGAAAGAATTCATACTTTGAAGGTCGGTTGTGAAGCAGCTGCTACAGCTAGAATTTTTATAATAATTTTGTGGAAAACGGCTTTGAAGTCTTTAATTTTTGGTGAAAATTTCATGGAAATCCGAGTTACTAAATTTTTCAACCAATCACAATCCAGTTTTTACGAGTATTTGTGTTGAAACAATTGCAAATTTCACATTTTAAGGCACAATTCGATGCGAAAAATGTATTTAGTGGAGCTTGATCGCTTGTCCTAAGAACATGTATTTCATGTGCTCCTGAAATGTAAAAAAATAAATAAATAAAATTACATTTCGATAAGCAGTGTCAAAATAAATAGTAACAATATGAAAAAGTAACGAAAATTAAAGTGAATTGAAGAAATTACGGTGGAATTAAATTAAATTATTGGAAAATTTCGTACTTACAAGTGATTGGATATGTTAACGAAGAATTGGAACGTTTTATGTTTTGGAACCGCTGGTTAAGAATTGGAATGTTAATGACCTCGATCTTCACAGCTGTACCATCGATATAAAGTTAGTAATACGATATGAACTATATGTGTCGCACAATTTACAATTATAATTAATTTTAAGTAGTTTAATTCACTTATGCACTTGATATTTAGTATTAATCACAATTACACAACACAGTACACTTTAGTATAAGACGTTGGATGGGTCATTGTAAGTTTGACCTTCTTTGTGAAATGAAACCAGAGTTACCAACTGATTTTTTTCTTTTTGTATTCAACTTTATTCAAATATAAAAATTTATTTAAAAAAAATCAAAATTTGTATCGCTATTTATTTATGAGTATCAAAATCAAACAGTTATAAACTAAATTTGTGGTCAAAATTTAAATAAATAATATACAACATAAGGTTACCATCGACGATACAATAAAAAGCACAATTTTACAACTATTACGTTATTTCGAGCATCAACAATATAATCATTTCAATCATAATAACATTACAATTGGCTTCTTCAAAAAAGGGGAAGAAATAGTTTTCCACACGTCACAAACACGACAGTATATATACAAAAACTTAAACCTTAAACCTAGCCTAAAATGTAAAAGAAAACACAAACAAAATTTCTTATACAACAATTAAACGGTTTACCGCTAATTGCCAGATAATGGTCCATGCACTAGCCTGAGGGATATCTTGCAGTTACGGTAAATAACAAGGATAACACTCGGATATCGAGACCGGCAGTGTACACAATGGACTGATAACGTTACATTAATTACACAACAATACAAGTGCAGTCTAATAAGTTTACAATTGAAGTAATAGTCTAATACTTTTTATTAAAAAATAAATGTAATAAAGGTTAATATTGTACTAAATAAGTTTGGAAAATTTTAAGATCTCAAACGTGCACTTCTTCTTTCACCAAGCCACAATATAACAGTTTTGCCCAACACCAAGAAGAAAACTCTTCACGAAGGTAAAGACAAAACTGTCGCAAAGGTAAAGACAAGACTAGACTGCCTTCGTTTTTTCAAAACACCACTTTTATGCCCTTACGTTGACAGCCATGTGGTGCCATGCTTTTGTCGGACAAATTGAGTTTTTCCCATTTGACGCCGCCAGAAGCATGAAAGAAGCTAGGTACAAAAGAGTATTGTATGTTACCGCAAAGTGCATTTAACGTTGGGTTTTTTTTGGGAAAAATCTCAAGAGAAAGATATTATAATACATTCCCACAAAAAAGTAGCAACTGGCCAGACAGGCCTATTATTTGTGGGCGCCTCATTGAAACTTGAACATTAAATTTAACTTCGCGGAACAGGGCTGTAATACGGAGATTTCTTAATTATCGTTGTAAGTTAAAATGATATGAAACGAGTTTTGTTACAAATTAAATTTATTCAAAACCCAAGATAAAATTGTTGAATATAACAAAAGATGCAATAAACAGCTGAAAGAAATGAGCTAAGAGAGATTACTGATAGCGGCACGAAGCCGAAAATTTGTTTCGAAGATTTACTACTTCAACTAGTGCATTTGCCAATTCTACTCCAGAAGCACTGTATGAGATGGACTGTTTGGATTTGTTTTTATAATTGGTTGCGGTAATCCTTCCGTACCATTGTCCTTTTTAGATTGAGGTAGAATGGTATTTCGGTTATGGAATTAGCAATTCGGCTTCATTTGGTTTAAATAATCTAAAAGTAAAATAAAATATTTTTAAACTGAATTTATAAATTAATTTATATATTCTAAAATCTAACACAACCGTGCAAAAAATTAAAAGTTAAGTTTTCGCTACTAGCTTTGATAGGTTGGCCGAAGCAGTGCAATCGCTGCAATTGATCGAGCTTTGAACTTACGTTTTAGGTGAGCTACCATTGTGATTTCCAGCCATTTAACCGCCTCAAATTAAATTCAACTGCCAAGTGATGCGACTTGACGAGAATTATGTCAAATAAAAAACATAACCGTACATTTTTATTTAATTTAAAATAAAAAAGATCTAAATTCTGCAAAATTTAATTTTATTTGTATAAATTTTATTTTTTTAATTAATTTATAATTTACTATAAATTTCTTTTATATTAAATTAAACAGAAATGTATGTAATATCTCCAAATTCAAATTTTGGCGTTACGATTAATCCTTAATTATATTTCTGACTTTTGAACAGGAGATTTCTTTCCCTAGACCGATCCTGTCATTTTGATCATACTTTTAAACTGACCCATGAATATCAACAGTTTTATTTTAGCAATGCCTTTTAAATAAAACTTTGAATTTTTATTTACTTTAATTAATGTTTAAAGATATTTAAGTTTTTAAAGGTGGCGAGCAGAATCAAGATGCTATTGAAAATTACCCCTAATGTGCCATGTTTGCAGGATGACGGCTCAGCAAAGGAAGCCTCTTTAATGGATACATATGTATTCTACAAGGAAACATTGCTTCTCCAATTTTAGACAAGATTAGCTGGGGAAGTATATACAGAAATTAAAACATGCATGAAAAAAAAGCGGTGTACTTTTAAACAAAAAGAAAATGAAACTTTTTGTTCAAACTAGCACCATTTTTACAAAAGCTGGAATTTTTTAATTTCTGTATTTACTTCCTGATTTAATCTTATATAAAACTCAAAGAATGTGTAAACTTTGGTTTTGGTTTCTAAATTAATAACCCCATGCCAAACCTTATTTTAAATTTACCCGAATCGGATCCCATAGAAATTTTGATTTAATACATTTTTAAGATAAAATCTATAAACCAGGTCATTATTTTCAGTTTTGTATCTCTTTTGTACACAACCAAAGTAATAATTTAAATCTAGGAAAGGTTACGAGAAAGTTTTTCAAAAGTATCGGCAAAGTTAAATATTTTAAATTTCAAGTTTTAACTCTGCTGATACTTTTGAAAACCTCTCTAGTAACCTTTCCTAGATTGAAATTATATCGGTTGTGTACAAAAGGGATAAACTAAGTATGAAAATAACGACCGGGTTTATAGATTTTATTTTAACCCTACGTGTCAACTATAAGTCTTTTAAGGGACAGATCATTTATGAGTGTATCATGTTAGTGAAAAACACAATGAAAAGGGACATACTGTATCTATGAGTATATCTGTAAAATCATTTGGCAGAAATATTAAATATTTCTATTAATTCTCATAATTTTTTATATTTCAAGGTTTAAAAGACGAGCTAAACGAAAATGGGTACTTCATGAGAGCAAAGATCGATATGGAAATTTAAAAATTTTTTTTAAATTTAAAAAATAATAAAAAAGAAATTATAAAAAAATTGATTTATGAACACTGTAAGATTGGATTTGAGCTGTGGTGATGCTTCGATGAGGAATGGCTGGATATGAATTAAAAGGTGTGTTAAGTAGTACGTTATTTAATTGTTGATTAATGATTAATTGTTCATAAATGAAATGTAACATCTGTAATCAAACAACTCGATAAAGAAATAAAATAAATTTTATTTATTGATAAAATGATTAAATAAATTTATTTTATTTATTTATTAGAAATTTAATAACCAGACAGGAACCTATCAAGTTGTTTGAATATGGAAGGTCATAACAACATTAATCTAGTGACAATCAAACGAAAACATCTGTAATATTCAAAAAATTTTGATAAAATTACTATTTATCTCGGAAATGAAATTAGATTCCTATTTGTGGTCGATATGTAGGGTTCTGGCTATGTTGGTATCATTTTAATTTCGATATTTGTCGTGAGATGCGTAATGGTTTAATATATTTACAATAAATGTGAAATAGCGAATGAAAATATATGGAATTAATTATTGTAGACTTGATGAAAATTCTTATAATTTCTTCTATTTGTTGCAGTATTCAAAAAGAAAATTTACAAGCAATATGTTATTGGTCTTTTTGCGTGATGTAGTGAAATGTAATGGAGCAGTGGAAAAGTTGGTGCACAGTAACTACATACAGTGACTCGCAAAATTATTCATACCCCTGCGGTTTATTTCTTTAAATGCGTATTTTAGCTATTAGAATTAAATTAATTAAAAAAAATTTTTACTACTTACACTTATTCATATTTCAACATTATATGCTGAAAATTTCATGTCCATTACAAAATTTTTAAAGAAAATATAACAGTTTATTTACAAAAGCAGCACAAACACTCGCAGCAAAATTATTCATACCCCTGTAAAATTTTAAACCTATTGTCAATTGTCACAAAATTAATATTTAGTTGGACCACCTTTAGCTTTAATAACAGCTTTTAGACGATTTTTCATGCTGTTTACCAAATTTTCAATAACTAGTGGGCCAATGGAACTCCACACTTCGGTAATTTGGCGTTTTAAACATTCCTTGCTTGTAACTGTTCTTTTTTTTTAATCTCAAGCCAATTTCGGCCCACAAATTTTCAATTGGATTGATGTCGGGGCTTTGGAAAGTTGTCACTAATAAATGGGGGTTGTATAAAAGCCATAACCTTACAACATAGGCAAAATTGCATTATGCAAAAAGAAGAAGAAGAAATAAGATGCCTTGAGAGAAAAATTTTAAGACCGATATTAGGTCCAAAAGAAGAGGAAGATGGCTAAAGACAAAGAATAAACTGCGAAATACGAAATGAAATAGAGGGTGAAGACATAGTCAAATTCATGAAGACACAAATAGTGAAATGGCTGGGTCTTTTGATGAGAAGAGACAACGAAGAACTTATAAAGCTACTGACGATGTGGAAGCTAGAAGGCAGAAGATATAACGGAAGACCCAAGCTAAGATGGTAAAACTGCATGATGGATGATCTCGAGAAGATGGGAATAAACGACTGGAATCAACGAATTAAAGACAGAAAGAGATGGCGAAAGGTAATTAATGAAACAAGAACACATCCCAGGTGACAGGTAGGATACCCGGATCACGATTTTTACCATTTTTGAAGTGGATTATGAAAGATGAGGGTCCCAATAGCATATAAAAAAAATAAAATTTGCGGAATATTCACACAATTTTGAAAAAAACGGTTTTAAAGTTAATCTGGAATAAAATTTACTCATTGGCTCTTTTGAAGTGTAACCCCGCCCCCAAAATTGAAAAAGGTGTTTGCGACCGTAAATATACCAGAATCTCGCCTTTTATCACGAATTATGATAGATAATGGTGTAATTATCTAATAAAAAGAATTAAATTTGTGATCGATCAACAGATTTAATTCAACAACAACATGTTTTAATTCCTCAAACGCGATTTCAATCCAGCTATTTCCCGAAAAGTTAAACCACGTAACGAAAAATTACTACGCGTCGGTTTGGGTAGCCCGCTGGATGCCTGGTTAAAAATTCCGGAAACATGATATTCATGCAGTAATTACTCGGAAAGTGATGAAAAATCTATAAGTGATGTGATGAAAAATCTATAAGTGGGCGCGTAGAGGAGTGCGTCGGTTTGGGATGTCTACCAATATTTGGTTAAATTTCTTAAAGGTGATTTCGATTCACCTATTTCTCGAAAAGTTGGTCCACATTGCGAATAGGAGAACGGTCACAAAACTCAAATTCGGATTTTCATGGTTTTGAAGTGAATTATGAAAGGACATCGTTCTGTACACATTAAAAAGTAAATTTGCGATCGGACCACAAATTTTGAAAAACCGGCTTTAAAAATTCGAAATTGGCCGTGGTTACGTA
The DNA here is from genome assembly GCA_036346125.1 of Lycocerus yunnanus. Lineage (NCBI taxonomy): Eukaryota > Metazoa > Arthropoda > Insecta > Coleoptera > Cantharidae > Lycocerus > Lycocerus yunnanus. The sequence continues at coordinate 3,505,352 of JARFIX010000002.1, forward strand.
AATTGAAACTAACTTTCCGCTGCGCTCCAGCCGCTACAAGCCGTTTTGAAAACGCTTTACTCTTTAAAAATATTCCCTAGACCGGTCCTACTCGAAAAATTGGGGATGTTAACCCGACAGATAGCAGGCTGCTGGTTGTGGGCGTCGACCCACCTACAACGCACGCACTAGGGATAGAATGCGGTCAATTATGACGCAATATTGCACTTACATGTATTTCTTATGGAATACGTGAATTTCAAATTTATATTATGGGCTTATTAAAACCTACCGAAACCTACCTCAGCTTAAAAGTGTTTTATTTTAATGTTCTTTCGTTTGGTGAAGCTATTTTTGTAGGAAAAAAGTGTATTTTCAAGTTCGAATTTTCTGACTCTAGCGACGAATTGCCTTTATTTGATGTCTATGATTAATTTGCAATTAAAATTTTAGATGAAAATTCCATATTGCATTAGAGGGGCCTATACAACTCGCAGGGGACTCGGAAGTTTTGGTTAGAAAAGGATTTTGAATAAAAATAAAATGTTATGATTTATGTTATGATGACATACCAACCTTGGTGATATATTACTCATTTGTATTTACGTTGAAAATTAAATGTGAGGTGCAGTAACTAAGTAGGTATTTAAAATGAGAAATTTAGTTAGTTATGAATGATGGGAAATTTGAAGTTACAATGCAATACTACAACCTAAAAAAATTTCAAGATTTGTACAACACACAAAAAAGTCGTCAATACTTACCGGTGGTTAAATGTACAGGACGCCACTGGCAACGAGTCGACTGGCATTGTTTACGAATTTGTGAGTTTTACATAATTGCTACATTTTCGTGAAACTTGAATATACAGAACACAACAAGAGATATACAGGGAAATCAGACATCATAATCTATGGTCATAATATTATTTGTCATAGTAAACGGGTGGAAGGTGCTACCAACGATTCTAACCTAAAAATGTGATAATGAAATCGGAACAAAATGGTAAATTTACACAACCTGAGCAAATCATGTACCAGGATACACAAATACCGCAAAACACTCAACACATGCAAACTGCAATTCCTTACACCCTTACCAGGAAATCGACAAGTAAGTCTACCGCAGTATGCACCTCTGTTTCAATGCGGTAGAAACTAAAAATAGATTTGAAGGACTAAGTGAAGAAGACAAAGAGGCAGCTGATACTCAAAAAATACAAAATAATGAACAGCAAACAATAACAAAATCACTACAATCACCACCTCCAATAGCAATCTATCAATCCGAGAATATTGCTCCAGCTCACAAATTATTAGTTTGTTTTTTATTGGGAAATTATTAGGAAATTGCACCAAACAGATACACAATCAAAACAGTAGGTTTGGAGAAAATTAGAATACAGCTTAAAACACAGGAAGACTATGAGAAAGCTATAGAAGCTCTAAAGAAAGAAAACACTATTTCACACATATAATCCCAAAGAACAAAAACACTACAGGGTAGTAATGAGAGGCATGCACCCAACAATGGAAGAGCAGGATATCAAAAAGCTCTACTCGGGGTAGGTAATGAAATTACTAACATTTATAATATTAAACATATGGTATCCAAACAATTCTTGCCGCTACATTACGTCAATCTAAAGAAGAAAGACAATAACAAGGAAATATTTACAGTAACAGTTGTAGGAGAAAATATAGTACGCTTTGAGCCGCCACACGTAAAACGAATCATTCCTCAATGTGCAAGATGCCAATGCTACGGGTACATTGAAAACCTTTGTCACAAAATTGCACAATGCGTAAAATGTGCAGAGGAATACTTAACCAAGGACTGCCCCCGTAAGGTTCGGGACGACAATGTAAAATGATCCGGCAAACTATCGAGGATGCCTTATACATAAACAACTACAACAGCAAAAGTACCCTGCTCTTCGAAAAAAAGTACCCGAACATACAACGCAAAATACTTCTAACCAGCAACAACAACCAAACAATGCATACTACCAGGTCCCGATTAATTACAACGCCGCTTTTCCTCAGCTCCCAACCCAAAGTGGAAATATGTACCCAAATCTACAAAATTGTAACAATCAAAATGAATCAGTTTGGCAAACTAACTAAACCACCAATCAAACTTCAAATCAACAATCACAAAATATAAGTAAACTTAAAAATATGATGAGTCAACTTATGACACAAATGAGCACTATGATAAGCCTCTTAACAACACTTGTCAACAAAATGGCTTAATGACGGAACACCCTAAATATAAATTAGTAATTTCGAATTCTAACGGACTAAGTCAACACATACACAAAGTTAAGGCATTCCTACAATCCCATAATATTGACATCATGATGGTTTCTGAAACTCACTTGCCACAGAGGCAACAGATTATTTTCTCTAGAAGGCAACGAGAAAGCTTAAAAGACCACAAGCTCAGCTTCCATCAATCAAAGATGAACCAAGTAACAAATGGGCAAGAAATGACAAAGAGAAAGCTGAATTATTTGCCAAACACTTAAAGGAAGTCTTCCAACCATTTCTCTCAATGTCAACACTAGAAGAAGAAAAGGAATTAGATCTTCCCATTAAAAACATCAAAATTAAAGAAATTAAAGGTACAATATAGAAAGGAATTAACATCAGAAAAGTCCCTGGATTTGACTTAATTACAGGAAAAATCTTACAAGAATTATCAGAAAAGTGCCTAAAACTAATTACATTCATCTTTAATGCAATTATTTGGATACAATATTTCCCAAACTTGTAGAAGGTGGCTCAAATAATCATGATACTGAAACCTGGCAAGAAACCGGAAGAAGTTAAATCATATAGACCCATAAGCTTGCTACCAATGTTCTCAAAACTTTTTAAAAATTTTTATCTAAAAAGATTAAAACCTCTACTCGAACAACAAGACATCATACCTAATCACCAGTTTGGATTTAGGAACAAGCACGGAACTATCGAGCAAGTACACAGACTAGCAAATATTATCAACAACGATCTAGAAAAAAAAAAGATTCTGCTCAGCGGCGTTTTTGGATGTGAGCCAAGCGTTCGATAAGGTCCCTTCACCATTTGTTTTATTAAAGTCATCAACCTATAAATTCAAAAGAAAATATAGTTGAGGTGGATAGGCTAATGAAAATCTAACAAGTAGATACCATTTTTACAAGTATGTATCTACTATGAAAATCTAGCAAGTAGATACCTTTTTCACAGGTATCTAGTACTTGTTAGATTTTTATTGGCCTATCTCCTCGACTATATTTTCTTTACAATTTGTAATTCAGGTCGACTATGTTTGTCTTTTTGCATTTCTAAAAATTTCCAAAATTATTTTAAACATTTTTAATTGATAATTGATTTTTAATTGTTCTAATTAATTTTTCTAATTTCTCCAAATTCAAATTTTGGCACTGCTATCAACCTGTAAACTTTATATAGTGAGAGTAATATTCTGTGTTAATTGATTAATAAATAATAAAATCAAAACGTTGTATTTTATTAAACGTAATTTTCGTGGTGGGAAATTTAAAAGGTCAAAATGATGAAGGATTAATTTAAAAAATTGGATGTGGCCATGCCCATGACTTTATCATGGGACCTTATCATTTTAATAATAAAAAGAAAAAATATTAAAAACATAATTTTTAATAATAAAAAAAAAATATTTTCTGTTAACCAATTTGACCCAAAATCTAATCAGGTCTAAGTTTCAACACAAAGATACACAATACCAAATTAAGTTTTGATATACTTATTACATTTTGATATATTATATATTATTATTATTTATTTATTATTATATATATAAAGCTACTTGTCATCACTCACTCATCATCGAAATTCACAGCCCAAACCGCCAGAGCTAGAAAGCTGCAATTTTGGGTACACCTAGAACGACCGCTAACGAGCCAGGGAAAATTCCAAAAACTTAAAAAAGGGCCCCTCAGGAGGGGTTCCTATTTTTAACTTTTTTATTTGCCGGTCGATTTTCGATTTTTTGATTTCGTTTTGTTCTCTTAATCTTTTTATTTGCATTTATCAAAAAAAAGAACAGGGTCGTCGTTAACTTTTAAGGGATTTTATCGCTTTGAAAGTACGGATTATATTTAGCAACGTGTAGGCAAAACGGCGGGCGATGGAAAGTCGAAATTTTGCAAAAACGTGAGCAAGATAGGTCTAACGACGATAAAATTTTAAAAACTTGAAAAAAGGGCACCCCGCCATTTCGATGGGGTTCTTAACGATTACTTATTTTTGCTCCTAATTCCGTTATCCTAGCTCGAAATTTTGATTTCTTTTTTTCTACTTGGTCCTTGCGAAGATTGCGATACTTATCTGGAAAAAAAATAAGTACCTTCTCGCTTTAATTTTCCTGTTACAAGCTCCCGAAGGTTCAATTCTGTTTCCGAAATAATTGATTTTTTCCGACGCTCTGCGCGCCGTAATTTTGCACCAAATTTTAATTTCGATAAACCCTCGGCGAGACAAAAATTAAACCTACAAAAATGGTATCTTGACATTTTTCCTAAAAGTACCCTTTTGGCGCAATCGCAATATACAAATTTTAGAATTTGATCAATTTCGAGAAGCCATGCGGAACATGTAATTATGACGTCGTAGATTCGCGCGGCCCTGCAAATTTATGTAAAACGCAAAAACTATTAATTTTTAAATTACGTTAGCTTGGTAATAAACTCAAATTTAATTGAAAATCTCAAGTAAAAACAATTTACGACAATTTTTATACATTAAAAGTTACATCAAGAAAAAGAAATTGCGAAAAAACCAAAAAACGTTTAATTATCAAAATTTGGAAAAAATATTTTACTGAACTTAGCCGCAACGAAGTGAAACTTACTTGGAAACAGTGCAATGAATTTCTAAAAATGATTTTCTGTTTTGGGAAAGATGTCAATAAATTTTATAATTTTTTTCTCCCTTTTTTGTCGACAAAATCAGAGAGAAACCTTATTTTGTCGGTATTTTAAAAATTTAATGCAGTCGGGCCAACATTGTGGGCGAACCAAAAAGAAATTTATGAAAAAATTTTAATGCAAAATGTTCGCCATTAGTAGGGAAATAAATAAATTCCACTTGATTCAAAATTAAAAAAATTTTATTTTTCACGAGAAAATCATAAATCATTGAAAACTTTTGAAAAAAATTACGATCGCTTCTCACGCTTTCCACGGTGGATTTACGAAAAAAACCTAGGATACATAAAAAATCCTATTTGGTTAGAGGCGTAAACAGCCGTTTTAAATTTATATTTTGGTCGTTTAATAAGGACGCTAGGACACTCTGAACGGTTTACATCATTTTGAGAAAAATGCGTGTTTTTCGTCAAATATTCTAAAATGTGATGACACTATCGGATAGCATTTCGAAAGTCGGAAATTTATTTGTATCATACATTTAGTCGAAAAACGGCAATTAAAGGCACAATCTAAGAAAAACTGCAGACTTCAAAATTTTGGATACAAACCGGGAGCGTTTTAAATGAAAAGAAAATCATCAGTTTTATACGTAATAGGATTGATTTTCGAAAAAATGTTATAGTACATTTTCGATTTAGTTTTGCAAGTGTGTGCCGAAAAAACCAAAAAAATATTTGTTTTCAAAAATGTAGAAAAAAAGATTTTGGCGACCTTTACCTCAACACTGCAAATGTTACTTAGCAAAGATGCAAATAATTGCAAAAGGAGTTTTTTCAGCTTAATGTAAGCTGACATGACTAAATTAAAAGTTTTCCTACTTATTCCGGCAATAAAATCGGATAGAAACCTTATTTTGGCGATATTTTAAAATTAAGCACAGTGAGGCTGACTTTGTGGGCAAACGGTAGAGAAATTTATAAAAAAAATTTAATGCTTTATATTCAGTATTTGTAGGGAAATAAATAAAATCCGCTTGATTCAATATAAATACATTTTATTATGCGCTTCCAATTGTTTTCCTATTACTTTGAACCAAAGACTTAGAAGGTAAGGACTGGTAACTCCTCTGTTAAAATGTCCGAAATGGCGTGCGCTTAACTATATTAAATTGAACTAAACTACCATGTGGCGTGGCTTTATTCGTGTGACCCAAAATAAAAGAGAGTAACGCAATGTTGAGAAGCTTGACAATTATTGTCACACGTCGAAATTTTGATTCTAACTAATGTTACAAACAAAGAAGGAAAAGCTAATCACACGTCAAATTATCATAGTAAAAATGTTGTCCACTACTACATCACGTTTTGATGACCATGAAAAAATCCTTTTAAAATGCAACTACCAAATACAAACTAAAAATACAGTTTCGAAAAAAGTAATACGTCAAGAAAAACCGCGCGGCCGAAGGCCGTGAGCCGACCAGAGGTCGGCGCCTTGCAGAGCTAGCAAGTGAAATCGGCCGAAAGGCCGATTTTACCTTGCTAGTTTATTATATATTTAATGGAAACTAATATTAAATAGATTAAAAAAATGTTTTCATTATCCAATTTTAACCACAATTTAATCAACTCTATTTTCTACGATAAAGATACAAAATCTCAAATTTTGCTTTGACACTCCTATTATTTTTAAAATATTAAATAAAGACTAATATTAAGTAATAAAATTTTAAAACATAGAAAAACAATAGTTTTCATAAACTAATTTTAATTAAAATTTAATCACTTCTAAACATCAATATAGTTATTCGAAATCCCGAATTTGGTTTTGAAATTTTTATTAGTTTTTGAAGTATTAATTAAAAACTAATATTAAATAATAAGATTTAAAAAAATTTTAAAAAAAATATTTTCCATGAACCAATTTCTAACCAAAATTTAATTCGCTCTACTTTCTACTATAAGAATACGAAATATCAAATTTAGTTTTAAAACTCTTGTTAATTTTTAAAATATTAAATAAAAACTAATATTTAATTAAAAATTTAAAAAATAGAAAAACAATAGTTTTCATAAACTAATTTTAATTAAAGTTTAATCGATACTAAAGCTCGGTATAAGTATGCGAAAGCCTTAATTTGGTTTTGAAATTTCCATTAGTTTTCGAAATATTAATTAAAAGTTAATATTAAATAATAAAACTTAAAAAAATTAAAAATAATAGTTTCCATAAACCAAATTTAACTAAAACCTAATCAGCTCTAAGTCTTAATATAAGGATATAAATTCCCAAATTTGGTTTCAAAATTCATATTAGTTTTTGATGTAGAGCGCACACAAAATTTGACCACACACACACTGACATTTTTTGGAAATGGTCTTATTTTACTCAGAACACCTCAAGAAGTTCTGTTTTCTGAACGAAAACAATACTTTCTCATATTACATATGATAAAGTAAAAATATTTTCCATTAAACAATTTGTCCCAATATGTGTCATGTTTGTAAGTTTGAATTTGGCACGCTAAATTTAAGACAGCCAGCGCCGTCGTACCAACCTAGCACGGTTGCCAACCGACCTCACGTGTGGACGCTCGATCCACACATTCGTAATCAACTCTCGCTTTAAGCAAGTACTCCCAAGAAGTACTTGCACAATAAAAAACGTAGACACAAGTTTTGGTGATTTTTTATTTGACGACGAATCCTTTGCCTTTGGGGCGTCTTCATCGCAACACTTAATCAGCTCTAAGTCTCAATATAAAGATACAAAATACTAGCTTTAGTTTAGAAATTCTTATTAGTTTTTGGAAAATTTACTGAAAAATCTAATATTAAATAAAAGGATTAAAAAATAGTTTCCATGATCTAATTTTGACCAAAATTTAATCAGCTCTAATTCCTAGCATAAAGATAAGAAGAGTTGTTTCTTACAAAAGTCTCCCTCAGTTTTGCGCAATCGGAGTTATTAAAAATTATTCTGTTAATATAAAATTTAAATTTAAAATTAAATTTCTTCCGACCTTTAATTTTTTAACTATTTTCTTAATAGTTAATAACTCAAATTAAGCTCGTTTTAAATTTTTAAAATTTTAGTACAATTTATTTTTACCTGTCCCTCAAGATGCACCCCCATATTATTATTTAATTTTTTTCAACTACTTTTGCAATGAATGTATTGAAATTGAACATATTCCCGTGTTCTAAATTTTTGAATAAACGTATTTGTTTTACTCTTAACCCCCTCCCCCCAAGGAAATATGTACAATTCCGGAAAATATATATCCTTCTGTTAAAAAGCTAGGGCTGAAAGGAAATAATTGTGTACTGTAAACGCATACGCAACCGCTTGTGTTATAAAAATTGATGCGACCGATGGACTGTTAAAGAAATTTTTAAAATATGGCAACGTTGAAATCATACCACTGACTCACTTCAAGCATATTCAGGTACCTTTATTGCAGTACAAATTAATCACTAAAACATTTATTAATCGACTGCTCGGACGCACGGGATCATTTGTGTAAGAAAGCTTGCAGCAAAACATTCATTTCCGAAATCGCCATTTCTGAGGTAAAAATTAATTTAAAATTTATATTTTTATTTATATTTTTATTTTATATTTTACAGCATTGAAAAATAAGGTACATCAATCTCCTGACGGTATTTTACTTTCACCGAGTCTTCAAAACCGCCATACTTGCCAATGAAGGGGTAAGTAATTTTTATTTTACCGTAATTGACGGCATTATTTAATATATGGATAATAAATTTTTAACATTTTTTTCTTGCCAAGTTCCTGAACTGAGTGAAACCTAGCTTTCAAGTATTTTTTTAATTATTGAATGGTTAAGATTTTTCTTGTTCATGGATAGGTTTAAACCTCATATTTAGAAAATTTTACTTATTCTTTCATATTTTTTATAAGCAATTTTAAAATTAATATTTTGCAACAAAGTTATCATTTCAAGGTTTTTAAACACAATTAGTGATTAATTTTTTTTTTGATGCTGGAAAATAAAGCTGCATACACATGAAAACAATTACCTATTAATTTGTTTACCATTATTGAAAACGATACATTTGGAAAGTAATTTCTTTGTTTCACTTTAAGTGTCAGCAAACCACTAATTTTACGTTGAATACTTTTCAGCGTCCTATTTGCAAATTTTCTACTTTTATATCCTTGATGAAATTTTCCTTACATAACTTCAGGACGATTCTAACTTTTTAAGTAGTTTTAACTTAAATTTTTTTAAATTGTTAATTTCGGTAGCAACCGTTTGGGGTAAATTTTAAATAGTAACATTGGTATTAAATGTCGAAAATTTGATGCAATTTTTGATCACGTACTTATATACATACGTACCTATGTATAGTACAAACAAAGAAAATCGGTTTGTAAAAAAGCAGCTATTTGAAAGTTACGGTGCAATTTAGTTTCAAATTTATTATTCCAATCTAACTGATTTACCCTATAACTCAGTAATAGTTGATTTTTGCACAACAGGCATTTAAGACTTTTTGTTTAAAATTTCGAAAAAATTTAATAAACATTTAATAAACTGTTGAATTTAAAAAATATACAAAACATTCGTTAACCAAATTAATGTTTTTAATTTATAATATAATATACATGCCATCTCATGTATCTTCGTAACCAGGTATTATTAATTGATATTTATTAGTTTACTAAAATAAACATAAACAATTTTGAAATAAATAATACTTTTGATTATACATTGACGTGTGTGCATTTAGTGTTAGTCACTTGTAAACAAAATTGAAACTGAATGCTGTTGTATTTTATAGCATTTGATAATGAAGCGATAATATTGTACATACTAGAAGTAGAATTTTTCAGCAGTTATTCAACTTTTACAGCTGTATAAAATATCTTAAATATTTTAAATGGTAGTTTGAAATTAAAAACTAATTATTTAACCAACTATAGATAGTTTGAGATAAATGCAAGTTCTATTTCCATAAGACATGTTTCTTAGTTATATCATTTGGCCAATATACTGCAATCCACTCAATTTAAAATTAATTTTTATATTTATTTAATGGCAACATAATGAGCTACAGATACCGAAATTAATATATTTTTAATTTTCATAGTATTGTGGGTTAGATCACTGTTGCTCTCATAGCCTCAATTATACTTTTATAAAACTCGTTTGAGAAAAGCTCAAAAGCAAAAAGCCAAAACATATTCAAAAAAGTCTTCTATAACAGAAAATAGTTTTCTTTTTAAGTTTAAAATTTAATTTTAAATTTATTTATTGAATTTTAAATATGCAGAACAACTGTTTTTTTGATTTATTGAAACAAGAACACATTGTACAATAAATGTATAAGTAATTTTTAAACTACAACTAGAACGACTTTCGAATGAATTTTTAGTTTTTAGCTGATAATAATATTTTGTCTGTCGTAAAATACATGAATAATTTGAAATCTAGTTATTTTCGTTTTTATTTGTTGGCATCATATTTTACATTTATTTAGAAAATTGCAAGTTTAATAATAATTAAAATTAAATTTTTAGATTTAATATAATATAATATACTTAAAAATAATAAAAAAAATAATATAATACTTCTTTCATCTATTTAGGTTGGCAACAAAGTCAATGCCATTTAGTAGCAAGTTAACATCTTTAAAAAACGCTTGTGTTGTAACCATTTACGAACAAGAACTGTAGTTTGTAATATTTAGAAATCAAGTTTTCTAATTGTGTGTTAACTGAAATTAATAAGTCGATTTTATAAATGAACTGATTTTGGATAAAACTTCAATTTATGCAAACTTGCACTAGTACTGACAGGGCACAGTGAAATATCAACCGACGTCATGCCAAAAATATCAGAGATTGTCAGCAAAAAAGAAATTAAAAAAAAATGTAATAATCACAATAATTCAAAACCAAGTTTGAAAACTAACACAGATCTAGTTCATTATTCGGAAGAACAAGCAGGTATAATTGCGGAACCTATGAGAATTACATGTGTTGCAACCCAAAGAGGATCATCGCTTTCAGTAGCTGATGAGTGCAAAAAGAAGACCTGCTTAAAAAAAGGTAACATAAATCTAATTTATTTACTGTTTTAAACTAAAACTTATGTTTTAGCACAAATCATAAAAAAAATATTTAAAAATCGAGTGTCTAGGGCTAAGAGAAAATCCGAATTTATATGCCGTAACTGCAAATTCTACAAAATATCTAAACCAAGAGAATATATGCCCCTTGTAGTCATAGATTTCGATTCAATTACTATTAAGCCGTTGAAGGAAAACGCACTTTCAAAGAATCTTGCGATAATCGATTTACTTGAAGGCCTGTATCCGTACTACAACATTGGCATGTGGTCTTCTTTGCCTATGAAAGAATTTCTTGCCAGTCTCAAGGAATTCGATGCCTTAAACCAACGTCTATTCAAAGTTTGTTTTTGTTTAGATAATTCTTCAATGATCACCGATTTTGTACCCTCATTAGGATATACAAAGGTACGTTTGTTATGTAATATATAATCATTTGTAAAACAATATATTTTTATTTATTATAGGTTAAAGAGTTACATATTGTTTGGACCATGTATCCTCAATTTCAACGCCATAATTCGGTAATGATCGACAAGACCTTAATGAAAATAGTTTTTAAACACTACGGCGTTGCTATCAATCCTTTGAAAAAATCAAAGCACTTAAAGGAATCTCATATAAACCTATTCATTGAATATTTGACTGAATTCTTTAAAACTGCTCAATCGTTTTCGAAACTCAACAAGCCAACGTGGAAGTTGTCTTGGAATGAAAAATTTTGAAAATATCCGTTTGTACCTCAAAAACATTTCAAAAACCAATAAATAAATTTACGTGCTATAACTAAACACTTAGGTTTTTTTATAATTTTTCCTAAATATTTTTACATAATGCCGTTTTTTAAAGGTTGAGGGTGTTTAAATTTAGATGGTTATAGAGTAAATCGGAAAATTAAATTTGAAGTTAAACATCGAATTTTTTAGCATTAGGGCGTTACACTACCTTGGCGGCTAATTAAATATACAAAATAATTTATATTTTACACATATACATACTAGTATAGCTATATGAGTTAATTTGAAATACAAAGAATAACAAAAATTTTAAAATGACGGAGGTATGAATCATCAAATAGGGCCCTTCTTTGAAAATCCTTGCTGATGGTGTACTTATTTTCTCTGTTCGACATTGTCTGAAAAATAAACAATTAATTTTTTTATTTAGAAAGGTACATAAGATGTAGCAAAAAATAGAGAAAACATTTTTTAAGTTATTTATTTAAGAAATGGCAGCTGTTTATATTGCTACGTAAGGTGGTGTCCTCGACTTACCGTTACGTGACCTGCTTATTTACTTACTTCTCTGAAATAAAACTTCTCTACTCGCAATGAAACTTATTTTGATATGAATGTAAAACTTTTATTTTGAATTTAATACTGATAATTAACTCCTCGTACGTCTTATATTAATGCAATTTATCCTAAAAGCAAACAAACAACTTAATTCTACCCATATGTTAACTAATTTACACAAATTAAAGCTATTATTATCAAACTAAACATGTCTTTTATTATTGCAATGCCCTGTATTCTTCATGAATTTAATAACGTACAATTTGCGCATGCCTCTAATTACGTCGAACTTTACGATAATCGCACTTAAAGTTGAAACTTGGTAAATGAGTTTCGTTTTACAAGTGAAATAATTTTTGTAGTTTGAAATTTTTACCTTATTTGACGAACTGCAATTTAATCTGTTGATCGTTCTGCTTGCTTACTTCGAGTTTTCTTTCTTTAACCCAGCAATTCACCTGGTGAGTCTTTTTTTTGTTGCATAACCAAAATTTCGTGTTGAGTTTTATCTTGTAGGTCTCTTCGTTTCTTTATTAAACCATCACAACTCACTTTTTTATTAATTCGCCGTGCACCATCCGCTTCTGGCCTTCTGGTAAGTATTTCCTTTTTATTTTTAAACTTTTTCTTACTAAATTGTAATTTTAGTTGCTGACAAAATTTTACACGTGCTCATCTCGCCGCATCTCAGAGAGAATCCCTATCTACCCTCCATTTACCTAGGCCCCCTCGTTAATTCCGATTTTTCATGGCACACCAATTTATTTTCACTTTCGATTGTTCATACAGGGCGTAACAAAAGTAATATGCATGAAAATTTCTCTTTTATAAAAATGTTTCTCTTTTTCTTTAATCTATTGTTCACATTAAACATCTATGATCACCTAATTAATTTACAAAACTCTTAAAACTATTAAAATTATACTATTTACATCTATAATTAATTAATTTTTAGGTAGCTGTCAAATTTTACCATTTTTAAATTTAGATGTGACTCTGGCGCATCTCTTAATAGTTTCGCTCAAATTTTAATTATTTAAATTTAAATTCAAAATAACTTTTAATTAATTAATTTGACTCAAGGTTTGTATTGAATTCGTTCATTTACTTATAAAAATTTTATTTCAATTCATTTTAGGTGCACAAATTTGCCAAATGCCAAACAACTTGAATTTCGATAACTAAGCGACTCGATTAAAGCTTTCGACGCTTCGCTCCTTCTCGTTACTGTAAATCAAATTTATAGACAATATATAATACAAATAATTACTCTATGTTTTATATAAATGTTCATACAGGAACTTCCATAAGTATTTAACTTATGTTACATTGAAAATTAACCCAAATTAATTATAAGGCTTCGTTAGCATCTTAAAATTTTATCAAAAAATCTGAAAAGTATTAATTGTTCAGTTTTAAGATAAAAATAATGCTTAAGAGGAGCGATTCGTAGTACTGATAGAAAATAAGCGGTGGGGGGAGCTGTTTCTTATCTGAGGTTCGAAAAAAATTTTCTTGGTTTTGTAGATGACGCTCAGTACGTCAAATTCATATAATATCGCAATATTTGTAATTTTGTTATTTCATCAATCTTGTCTAAACAGAAGAAATTGCGAAAAGATGGCGCTTTTGATATACAAATATTTTCTCAGAATAAATATGTCATTTCATAACTTTTCTGTGTTTATAACCAACAAATTTATTTTATCATTTCATAAGCATTAATTTTCTTGTGTTATAAAAATTTATTCCATTATACATGTAATATAAATATATAACATACAGGTAAGTTTTTATATATTGTATATATAATTAACCGAGGGGTCAACCGCTACAGGAAATCCTGTACAATTAACTTCACATACTTCGTCAAAATTCACCGTATTTCATATTCTTCATCAGTAATTCACCGTACTTCATCAATAATTCACTGTACTTCACCTACTTCATTGTTTTTCACCTATTTTACAAGTACTTCATGTATTTCATGTATTAATTCACATGGGATTTCATGTACTTCATGAGATGTGTACAAAAACTTCACCAGCGGTTAACCCCTCGTAATTAACCTATTAATTTTGAAACCGTTTTTATATTGTTTTATATGCAATATAGGTAATGGAACAAAAAATACTGGAAAAAACCCAAACGAAAAAAAACCTCCAAGGCAAATAAGCGTAGGTGGAAGTTAAGAAAGCTAATAATGAAATCTGGGGAAAACAAACTTTTTGAAGATGTAAACAATAGTATGATTGAAAGTATTTATCGACAAGATCGTAACATTGAAATTGTACAACGGGAGAGGTAAATTGAATTTTTATTATTCAGATAATTTAAAATAATGTAATATTTTTTAGTAATTTTTTATCAAATTCATGCAATTTAGAACAAGCAAAATTAACATCAGAGGTAGAGAGTGAAATTGATAGGTATGTAAATTAATAAATTTATACAAACAGTGACATAGTTAAGTGCACAATAATAGATTTTTATTTATTAATAAGTTGAAATTATTATTTTGGGTAGTGTTGACAGTTTTGAATCAAAACTTCACATCGCTCTAAGATTCAAACTGGACTATAGATAAAATTATCTGCAATAATACTTTTGTTCTAAATCAAAATTTAATTTTAAGACCGATTATTATAGATCTAATATTATTTCGTTTTTATTAAAAATCCAAATTGGTGTTCAAGAACCTACCCAGCTGTGAAAACAAATAAATTAACGTCCTTTCAACATTGTGGTATAATCTCGTCTCCAGAATGTCACAAGTAAGTAATTGATACCCGTTTGCACTGTTTTTTGACTTAAGTAAAACTTTTAAGTAATTTTGCCTGTTTGCATAGCACTACTTATGAAAAACTGAAGTTTCAGAAAGTTGCACCGCTAACAAAAACGTTTGAACTATTTTAATATAAAGGCAAAAAATTCATTATTTTGTATTAATAATATATAATGCTTATAACAAAACAATACTCGTATTCGTTCGTAAACACGAACGCTAAAAAAATCTTAGAATTAAAAATGTTTTTATTTTTTGACTTATGTTTATGCGCAAAACTAAGATTTTTTTTACGAGTATATTTTGATTTAACCATAATTTCTGATTTTTTTTTAAAATCATGGAGACACCTCTTTTTTATGAAACTGTCCCGAATAAACCAAATGTAATTTTTGGAAATAAGGTAGTGGAATTAGGTTACGTTTTAGATTGGGTAATTCGTTTGCAATACAAACATTCCAAAATATGCACCGGGAGAAAGTTATATGTACATACAGAAATTAGAGCAAGTAAAGGTTTTAGCAGTTCCATACTTTTCAAATGTACACAATGTAATACGGTTATACAAAACGAAACCGAGGATCTTAAAAAGAAATCGGAAATAGATTCTGGAGCCGTTTGGGGTACTATGGCTACCGGAAGTACATTTGGACACTTTAAATACTCCTGGGCAACATTTTTCTTTCTATATGGAAAAACAAACTGCCAATAAAGTCCAAAAAGCAAAAAAACATTTATTCTCAGGTAATGAAACAGAAAACCTTTCAAGGAAAAAAAACAGCAGTTGAAAAAAATACTGATTATGGTTACCATGCAGAAATATCCGAAACTAAGGAAGACTTAGAAGTCATTTTGAGTGAATCCGCTTTGGTAATTAAAAGATTACAGGTAAGTTTTATGTTTTCATATTAATATTATTATAGCAAAACTAATGTTTTAGATTCCCAAAGATGTAATTGATAATATTCAAAAAGAATCGGTTGGTCAATTTGGTAATAAAGTATATGAAACTGAACGAAAGATGCGTTTGGCAGCTTCATTGTTTGGAAAAGTTAAAAAACAGGAGACCGCATACACCTTGTAACTCTTTCGTTAAGGCATGCTTGATGCTTTCAATATTTTCTACTGATGCCACGGAATATGATATAGCCAAGGAAAGTGTGGCAATACTGAAATTAAAAAAAATGTTAGATATTATTGTTCAACCTTCAGGTTTTTGGATTGACGAACAATATGGTTTCTTGGGTGCTTCGCCAGATGGTAATTATGAAAATACTGTGTTATACTTTTTTATGTTATTTACATTTTCTTATGCAGGACTGGTTGGTCAAGATGCAATTGTGGAGGTGAAATGTATTTATGCCCCAGACAAAGACGCTCACATTATCGAAAACTTGATTTCGCTTCTAAAAAATTTCTTTTAATTAAAAATGATAATGCCATATGCTTAAAACAACGGCATAATTATTATTATGAGGTAATTACTGCTTTAATTTTATTTTTTTAAATATTTAGAATTTTTTATTTGTTAGATTCAAGGACAATTGAATATCACCAAAAGAAGTAAATGCTACTTTGTCGTTTATGTCAATGACAAGATCCCTATTCATATCCAGATGACAGAGATGAAAATTTCTGGATTTCAAAAATGTTGCCAATTTTGTGTCAGTTTTATCAACAATGTATAGCTCCTGAACTAATTAGAGGAAATTTGAAGAAAAACAAAGGATGCGTTCATCCTCTATATATTACAAGAGCAATTACCGCGTGTGAAGAAAAAAAGAAGCTTAGTGAAGAAACGAAGAAAGAAGAATACAGCACATGTGGAAATTTTGGATCCCCAACCTTCCACTTCAAGAACTTCAAATTTGGAAATTTTTGAATTTTATAAAAAATGTTTAAAAATTTCTAATGGACATCAATAAAGGAGCCCAGCAAAATTTCGATACCCGACAGATATCAGGGAGCAACTAGTAACTCTCCACAACTTGTGACTATCGACCTAGTAAACATCATCATTATTATTATCAGCAAATAAAAAAATATAACAAACTGTGAAGCTATTATTATTTACATCAATTTACAAAGTTATATAAAAATTTATTTTTCGGCCGATCGATGCCGTCGACTAGGTGGTGAGCCGTCGACTAATGTGACATCGACCGTAAATGTGACATATTTTAATAACAAACGTAGGTCTTTATTGAACAATTTTCTTTTTTTTTTGGCGTACTTCTGGGTTGCGTCGTGGTGGTGCGCGTTGCTATGGGACTGGCGCCATTGGGGAAAGTATTTTGGGGTTTCAATAAAGGTTCTTTCGGCTCAATTTCTAGAAGAAAATTTTTTAATAGTTAGTTATTTTGTACCACAGTAAAAAATGTAAAGGTTCCTGGGGTCCGTTGCAATAATTTAATGTTAGTCATGAAAGTAATGACAATTAGTTTAAATTTAATTAACTTGTGGTAAATGCTGAAGTTTTGATTCAAAAAATTTTTCGAATCTAAAAAAGATTAACTTGATGATTTCGATACATTTATAATACAGTTGGCATCAAATTTTTTAATTTGTGTGAGATAAGTTTATTAAGTGAACAGAGATGACAATTTTCTAAGGACTTAACCCTCCAGCGCACGGGTGAGGCCTGTCGGTCCACGCAACATACAAATATCGCTTTAACGTTTAAAAAAAAATTTTTCGTTGCGACCTTTTCAATACCTTTCAGGAATATAAAAAGGCATGTTTTAATCAAATTTTACAATATTTTTAAGACATTATATAAAAAAAAATCAAATGTCCTGATATGCTTCACCCGTCTTGAGGCGTCTTGAATAAATTATTATAAATGTAAAAATTTGAAACAATTTTCAACGTATAAAAATCGATCAATATATTTAATAAAGGAAAAGGGCGTAATTTACAAATTTAATACACAATTATTTAAGAGCAGGCTTCATGACCCCCGGCCCCCATCATTCCTTAAAATTTATATTATAACTAGAAATTTAAAAAAACAACTTTTGATAAAAAACGATGCTCTTTTAAATATCTTCAAAAAATTACCTGTAAATGTCATAGTGATATTTTAAGGGGGTTCTTAAATATCTACAAGAAATAAAAACGAAAAGAAAAAAAGGGACACTTTTCTAAGACAAATTGACAAATAAAATTTTTTGTCCAAGCGCAAACCTTTGGAGGGTACCCCTTTTCAAAGCAATTTTTATTATTGTTATATTTAATATTAATTAAATGAGGTTAAATAAAAAATTTGAAATAAAAAAGTTGAAAATAGTCCAATTTCAATACCAAGAACTAATTCAGCGTGGGAACCAGGCAGTGAAAAATGCAGACTGTTTGGATTCTCTGAATACAAAAATATCACGTTGCATATCGGAAGCTTCAGAAAAGGCAGCGGGAGGAAAGGATGGAAGACAACCAAAATTGGGCCAGGATACAATTGATCTAATTGCTAAACGACAGAAAATGAGAAGAGATGGAACCACCAATATAAAAGAAATGACAGAAATGAACAAGACAATAAAGAAAAAGATAGAATCGGATATTAGGCATTATAATAACCGGCAAATAGAAGAGGTACTGGAATAATGGAGCTAACAGAAGATTTCTATAGATCATTATACGACACAAAAATGGAACCTCCACCTGATAAAACCGAGGAAAACAGAAGAACCAGTATTAAAACTTCTACACAGTTCTGTGTTCTACAAACACAGAATGGAATAACGCCTTGATAATTTTACTATTCAAGAAATGAAACAAGTTTAAATTAAATAACTACAGACCTATTAGTCTCCTGTCAGTGCTATATAAGCTTTTTACAAAAATTATAACGGAACGATTAACCAACAAATTGGATAGCTATCAGCCAAGAGAACAGGCTGGATTTTGGAAAGGATTCGGAACACTGGACCACCTACAAGTAGTAAGAACCTTAGTAGAAAAAGCAAACGAGTACAACATCACACTGTGGATGGCCTTTATAGACTACGAGAAGGCATTCGACTCGGTTGAAACTTGGGCGATTTTGAATGCGCTTAACAACAATCGAGTCGATCATAGGTATACAGCTTTAATACAGAATATCTACAAAAATGCTACTTTTCAGATCCTACTACACGAAAACACAAAAGATTAAAATAAAAGAGGAGTGAGACAGGAGATTCCATTTCACCCAAGCTGTTTACACTAGCACTGGAGGACATGTTCAGAGAACTACAGTGGGACGACAAAGGTGTAACCATAGATGGGGAAAAATTAAGCCACGTTGCTGACGACGTAATTCTGATATCCCACGAAAAGGAAGAACTACAACTGATGTTGACGGAATTAAATGAACGTTCCAAACAGATAGGCCTACAAATAAATAACACAAAAACTAAATACATGACGAATGATCCTGCAGAAGGCGAACTAGGCATGGAACAATTAAACGCCGGAGATTTAACAGTTGAGAAAGTGGACTCCTACATATATCTGGGTCAAAAAATCATTATGTCCAAGAAAAATTTAAAAGCCGATCTGAGCAGAAGAATCACGCTAGCATGGGCAGCATTTGGGAAACTTCACCAGGTCTTAGAATCTCATATACCAAACACCCTCAAAGCACGAACTTTCGACCAGTACATTCTACCGGTACTAACATATGGAACTGAAACTTGGGCTCTAAACAATAGTATAATAACAAAATTTCAAGTTGTGCAGAGAGGTATGGAGAGACGTATGATTGGAGTCACACTGCAAAACCGAATACCCAACATAGAAATCCGAAACACATCCAAGATAACGGACGTAATAAATCGAATATGTAGATTGAGATGGAACTGGGCGGGCCATATCGCTAGAATGCAGGACAATCGTTGGACACGACGAATAATAGAATGGAGACCTCGAGGCCAAAGAAGAAGCATAGGACGACCACAGACGAGGTGGGCTGATGATCTGAAGAGATTTGTGGGACGCGACTGGATTCAAAGAGCAGAGACTAGAGAGGAGTGGCGTATTGTGGGGGAGGCTTATGTCCGACGATGGATGATATAGTTGTGATGATGATGATAAAATAAAAAATAAAGTAAAGCCCGCCCTGAGCGGAATTTTTAATTTCTCAATAAAAATGTAACAGACCCAGCACTTTTAAAATAAATTCTTTTGCAAGTAAATGTATGTACTAAAAAAGCAAAAATAATAAAGTACTTACTTGTATCGTAAAATCACAAGCGCCCTGACTATGTATTATGGACATGTGATTCGGTAATGCGTTCAGACGATAAATGCTGAAATTTTCTGTAATTTCAAGAGTAGTACTTTTCTGATTAAATACAGACATAGGTTATTTACTTTTTATTTGCAGAAAAATTATTATAAATTGTATAATAATAAACCGTGCAATTATGACGAGAATTTTTTAGATTGAAAATTTTTGTTTGAAATTCATCAAGAGTAATTTTTTCGAAAATTACCACGTACGTCGAGGTTCTATTATGATAAGCTAAAAATTGGGAAGGAGTCCGGCAAACTCTCACCAATGCAGCGCTTTATTGGCATTTTCTCAAATCCATGTCAAAAATATGAAAATTACACAATATAAAGTTAATGATTTATCATAATTATAAAACAAATTTAAAAAAGATTGGCCGTGTACCTTGCGAGATAATCGGATTTGAAATTTGTGAATTGTGATATTTTCAAAAAAAACTTCTTTTTTATTACTAATTTTAATAAAAAAATAAAGATAAATTTTAATAGAAAAATAAAAATTAATTTCAATAGAAAATAACTTGGAATCATGGGATTCGATCCAACCACCACGTGTGTATAAGATCGGATTCTTGATAATTACGCCATGAGCCTATTATCAATTTTTTTCTACGTAAAGTATAATTATGAAAAGACTTGAGTTTTCCAAAAGCGTACTTTTTGGAATTGATTGCGAAATGTGTAGGGTTACGGTGTTGATAAAAATTTCATCTTGTAATGAATTGCTCTTTACGTGAGCAAAAAACACTATTTAAATATATTTGACGTTTGAATATTTAATTTAAGAAAGGGTGCTAAATTAATAATTAATATTATAACTTATTGCAGCGCTGCCAAATTAAAACATCGTATATTATAGATCCTATTTCCTAAAAGAAACATGAAATGTTGGAGTAATTTTAGTTTTAGTAGTTACAACAACAGCATTTCTTGGATGTTCTACCATGAGGACAAATATCATTTTGAAGAGCAACAGTTATTACTAATTTAATTTCAGCAATCCCTTATTTAGGAAATTATATTGTTCAATGAATTTGAGGAGGCTTTGCCATTGACAATGCAACTTTAAGCCGATTCGTCAGATTCCATTTTATACTCCCTTTTATTATTCTAGCTATAGCCGGTATTCATTTAATTTTTCTTCACCAAACAGGATCAAATAACCCATTAGGAACAAAAAGTGACATTTATAAAATTATATTCCACCCATATTTTTCATTTAAAGATTTAGTTGGTTTTATTATTGCTATTATAGGATTAATAATTTTAACTTTAACAGATCCAAATCTTCTTGGAGATCCAGAAAATTTTATTCCAGCTAATCCATTAGTTACACCTCCTCATATTAAACCAGAATGATATTTTTTATTCGCATATGCAATTCTTCGGTCAATTCCTAATAAACTTGGAGGAGTATTAGCTTTATTTCTTTCAATTTTAATTTTATTTTCCCTCCCATTCCTAAATAAAAAAATACAAAATAATAAATTTTACCCAATTAATAAATTATTAACATGAATTTATTTTGTAATAGTTGCTTTATTAACTTGAATTGGAGCATGCCCAGTTGAAGATCCTTACATTTTACTTGGACAAATTTTAACAGTTCTGTACTTCGTAAAATTCCCACTTTTATTTATTATATCAAATTTATGAGATAAAATTATATTCAAATTATAATTTTTAATTAGTTAATGAACTTGAAATAAGTATATATTTTGAAAATATAAAAAAAGATAATTAAATTCTTATTAACTTACTACTAAATTTTATTAACTAAATAATAAAAGTAAATAAAAAAAGTTTCAAGCCAAAAAAATAAAATAAATAAAATAAAGAAACTGATAAAAATCTCTTTCAAGCTAAATATATTAATTTATCATAACGAAATCGAGGTAAAGTTCCACGAACTCAAATAAATAAAAAAGAAATAAAAACAACAAAAATAAACATTAAAAATCTAAAAAAATTTGCACCTATAAAAAACATAACAAACATAAAACTTATAAATAAAATATTAGCATATTCAGCTATAAAAATTAAGGCAAAGCCTCCTCTTCTATATTCAACATTAAAACCTGATACTAATTCAGATTCCCCTTCAGCAAAATCAAAAGGTGTTCGATTTGTCTCAGCCAATCTAGATACAAATCAAATTAAACATAAAGGAATTCTTAAAAAAATAAACCAAATAGTCTGTTGATAAAGAAATAAATCAAATAATCTAAATCTAGAAATTATAATTAAAAATGATATTAAAATTAAAAAAAATCTTACTTCATAAGAAATAGTTTGAGCAACAGCTCGTATACCCCCAAGTATCGAATAATTAGAGTTAGAAGATCAACCAGAAATTATAATTATATAAACTCCTAATCTAGAACAACAAAGAAAAAATAAAATTCCAAATGAAAAATTTAAAAAATATGATGACAAAGGAAAACATAACCATATAGATAAAGCTAAAAATAAACTTAATGCTGGAGAAAGATAATATATTAAATAATTAGATAAAATTGGATTAGTTTGTTCTTTAGAAAAAAGCTTAATTGCATCTCTAAAAGGCTGTAAAATTCCAATAAATCCAACTTTATTTGGCCCTTTACGAATTTGAATATAACCTAAAACTTTTCGTTCTAATAAAGTTAAAATGCGACCCACCAAAACCCAAACAACTATTAACAAAAGGTTTAAAATAATTAAAAAAAAATCATTAATTATAATAAAAATTTATTACCTGTAAAATTTACATAAAATGATTCTAAATCAATTGCACTAATCTGCCAAAGTAACTTAATTTTATTCATTAATAAAATATTATAATAAATTTTTGGTCCTCTCGTACTAAAAAATTTTAATTTTTTAAAGATAGAAACCAACCTGGCTTACACCGGTTTAAACTCAGATCATGTAAAATTTTAAAAGTCGAACAGACTTAATTTATCAGCTTCTGCACCAATAATATATATTATACCAATCATATAAATTTTAATCCAACATCGAGGTCGCAAACAAATTTTTAAATAAGAACTTTAAAAATATATTACGCTGTTATCCCTAAGGTAATTTATTTTAAATTTAACAATCTATAGAAAATTAATTTACAAATAAATAATTTTTAAAATAAAAAAGTTTAATAAATTTTTTAATCACCCCAACCAAATAATTAATATTAATTTAAATTTTAATAATTCTAAATTTATTAAAAAATATTAAATATAAAACTCTATAGGGTCTTCTCGTCTTTTAAAAAAATTTAAGCCTTTTAACTTAAAAGTTAAATTCAATTATTAAAATTGAGACAGTAATTTTCTCGTCCAATCCTTCATTCCAGCTTTCAATTAAAAAACTAATTATTATGCTACCTTTGTACAGTCAAAATACTGCAGCTATTTAAATTTTTATGTTCATTGAGCAGACTAGACCGCGTGTTATAAAAATTGACGCGACCGATGGACTGTTAAAGAAATTTTCAAAATATGGCAACGTTGAAATCATACCACTGACTCACTTCAGGCGTATCCAGGTACCATTATTGCAGCACAAATTAATCATTCATTCGTTTATTAATCGACTGCTCGGACGCACGGGATCATTAGTGTAAAAAAGTGTAACAAGCTTGCAGCAAAAGATTCATTTCCGAAATTGCCATTTCTGAGGTAAAAATTATTTTAAAATTAATATTTTTAATTTATATTTTTATTTTATATTTCACAGCATCGAATAATAAGCTACATCAATCTCCTGATGGTATTCTATTTTTACCGAGTCTTCAGAATTGCTGTACTTGACAATAAAGGGGTAAGTAATTTTTATTTTACTGTAATTTACGGCATTATTTAATTTATGCATAATAAATTATTAACATTTTTTTTTGCGAAGTTCCTGAACTGAGTAAAAACCAGCTTTCAAGTATTTTTTTAATTAATAAATGGTTAAGATTTTTCTTGTTTATGGATAGGTTTAAACCCCATATTTAGAAAATTTTACTTATTCTTTCATATTTTTATAAGCAATTTTTAAATTAATATTTTGCAACAAAGTTATCATTTCAAGGTTTTAAACACAATTAGTGATTAATTTTTTTTGATGTTGAAAAATAAAGCTGCATACACATGAAAACAATTACCTATTAATTTGTGTACCATTATTGAAAACGATACATTTGGAAAGTAATTTCTTTGTTTTATTTTGTCACCAAAACATTAATTTTACGTTCAATACTTTTCAGCGTCCTATTTGCAAATTTTCTACTTTTATATCCTTGATAAAATTTTCCTTACCTAACTTCAGGACGATTCTAACTTTTTAAGTAGTTTTAACTTAAATTTTTTTAAATTTTTAATTTCGATAGCAACCGTTTGGGGTAAATTTTAAATAGTAACATTCCTTTCAACAATTTCGAAAATTTGATGCAATTTTTGGTCACGTACTATATACATACGTACCTATGTATAAACAAAGAAGATCGTTTTGTAAAAAAGCAGCTATTTGAAAGTTACGGCGCACTTTAGTTTCAAATTTATTATTCCAATCTAACTGATTCACCCTATAACTTAGTAATAGTTGATTTTTACACAACAGGCATTTAAGACTTTTTGTTTAAAATGTGGAGAGCAAATTGATGGTCTATGTAATTTATTATTTCTTAAATTAACCTACTTTAATTTACTTTTTCGAAAATTACTCATTTAATAAACTCTTGAATTTAAAAAATATACAAAACATTCGTTCAGCGAATTAATGTTTTTAAATTTATAATATATACATACATGCCATCTCATGTATCTTCGTAACCAGGTATTACTAATTGATATTTATTAGTTTACTAGAATAAACTTAAACAATTTTGAAATAAATAATATTGTTAATAATCCATTGACGTGTGTTCATTTAATAAGAGTGTTACTCACTCGTAAACAAAATTGAAACATAATGCTATTGTATTTTATTTTATAGTATAGCATTTGGTAATAAAGCGATAATATTGTACAACTAGAAGTAGAATTTTTCAACAGTATTATTGAACTTTTACAGCTGTATAAAATATCTTAGATATTTTAAGGGGTAGTTTAAAATTAAAAACTAATTATTTACTACTTGAGAAAATTAAGGCTATGAAAGCAAAAGTGGCCTAACCAACTAGAGATAGTTGGAGATAAATGCAAGTTTTATTTCAATAAGACAAGTTTCTTAGTAATATCATTTGGCCAATAAACTACCATCCATCCACCTAAATTAAAATTAATTTTATATTTATTTAATGGCAATAGAATGAGCTACAGATACCGAAATTAATATATTTTCAATTTTCATGGTATTGTGTGTGAGACCACTTTTGCTCTCATAGCCTCAATTATACTTTTATAAAACTCATTTAACAAAAGCTCACATAAACAAAAAGCCAAAATTTATTCAAAAAAGTCTTCAAAAAAACAGAAAATAGTTTTCTTTTTGAATTTAAAATTTAATTTTATCTACTACCTCTGCCTGAGGTAGTAGATGTCGTTCGTTGGTATATTTGGAAAGGAAATGTTTTTTGGTAATCTAACGCAATGGGTGCAAAGCTTTTTTTGATTTTCCTTTGCTTCTTAGCTTTCCTTTTTCTATCACAAAAGCATTGAGAGTTTATCTTGTAAAGCCTATTTTCTACTTCCAACTTTCCCATCTGTGCTACCGAATGTCCTTGCTTTTTAAGTTTATTGGTTCCAGCAGTAAACTTGTCACATGTACTACAGGTATCCAAAGCTAATATTAAATTTGGTGTTGAACCGCGTTCTGTATGTTTCATAAGAAACTTTATCACTAGGATGTAGATCTTTAAACATCAAGTACATTTTTTTTATATTTAAACTTTCTGGAAGGTACACTTTTTTTGAATCCTTCAGACAGTAGTGAGACAATCTACCTTTAAAAAAGTTAATATGTAAATCAAGTTTCTCGTATACTTCCTCGGACAACTTATTACCAAGTGCAAAATGTTTACCTCTCATATCTTTTACCGGAAGACCCCTTACTTTTAAAGATTTTTGTAAATATTCTAATTTACCTTTGTAATACCGCGAATATTTACAAAGGCTTCACTGCAAATATCTACTTCTTTTATAATTTCACCTTTTGTTACTCTAACTTTGTATTTGAAACTGCTCTGACGATATAATACAAACAGTTGACTTGCTTTGTTTTATTTCAGTTACGCCTGGACATATACCTAGTTTTATTCCGGTATACTATATTTTCAACGTTAAATTTTGTGGACATCCCTAATTTTATTTTATTTTGTATTTTACATGTAGAAAGAGCCACGCATAGAGGCAAGAAATGGGATTAACAGTTTCATTGTGCAAAAAAATGGACATGTCTTGTTTTATTCCTGTACCCTTCATATTATATGATGCTACAATGGTTCATATTCGCAAACTAGACGAATCACACCATGATTCTTTTGATTACGTGATGTAAAAAATTACATATGATCGGATGTAAAAAATTAGTAATTATT
Source organism: Lycocerus yunnanus (assembly GCA_036346125.1). Lineage (NCBI taxonomy): Eukaryota > Metazoa > Arthropoda > Insecta > Coleoptera > Cantharidae > Lycocerus > Lycocerus yunnanus. The sequence continues at coordinate 3,532,182 of JARFIX010000002.1, forward strand.
TCATGCAATGGTTATTCTTTCGTTATAGACCGTGTTCGACTTAGACGCTTACGCGCTGTTGGTACCAACGGACGCAAACGCTTATAGCACGTAAATTTTGGTGTTCGACTTGGAAAATACGCGCATGCAAAGCTCACGCTGACGTTCCAAATCGAACGATATGTTAGCACCATCAGCGCTGCAATTTAAAAATGACAGTTGCTTAACTTATAAAATATTCAAACAATCTGAAATTATAATTGTTTTTAAATGCGATTACATTTTAGGTATTTTTTCACAAATTAATAACTATTATTTTACACAAAAATTTATTTTGGGTCAATTAATTTCATTTACAATCTTGTCACTAATTTTTTTTTATAAAATATTGAGCGGGTAAAACAAGGGCAATAAATTATTGAAGTAATAATTAATAAACGACAACTAATTTTATGTTTAAATTTAAATATTAAAGTTAAATAGTAAACCTAAAATATTTAGGTTAACTTTAGTTTTCAAATAAATTAAAACATAATTACAATTTTTACCACTACAGCGCCGCGCTTACGCTGCCCTACCTAAATGAAATTTGCGTTGTGAGCGTGAGAAAATGGCGAATCCATGACGTCATGGTTGTGTTTACACGGCGGTGTAAGCGCCAACATTTTCAAGACAAACGCTTAAAGCGTTCACGTTTGCGCCAGTTCGTACTAACAGCGCTGTAAGTCTCCAAGTCGAACACGGTCTTAGTAAACACCGTTATGAAAGCCTTTTTTTGCTTTTCCCACCACCAATACATGTCATAATTATGTAGCAAAAAATTTTCAACAAAAACATTATTAACATTGGTCAAGCGAGCCGCTTTTACAAACAAAACTTTTTTATAAAAACATTTTTAGCATCAAATTATTATTATTATTATTACTGCAATAAATTCTTGCAATGAAAATTACTCAAAAAATCCGCTCCTAAAAGTTTTCGAATTTATTAAGAATGATATTCCTCATGGTAACCAAAAGGTTTAATGCTTCGAGCAAGTTATGGAATTAAGCTTAGCTTTTCATTAATTCTCTCGTTAGTAATATAATTAGTCGGTAAGTGGCAAAATCTCAAAAAATTGACTTTTAATCTTTTGTAATATTAAATGACGTGACGTGGCCATACAAAGAAATCGCTTTAAAATGTCAAAATTTTATTACGTTTAATAAATAATATTTTAATAATACATGTGTAAATAAAATTTGAATTAAATGTATAAGTAATTTTCAAACTATAACTAGAACGGCTTTCGAATGAATTTTTAATGTTTAGCTGATAATAATGTTTGTCTGTCGTAAAATACGTGTATAATTTGAAATCTAGTTATTTTCGTTTTTATTTGTTGGCATCATATTTTACATTTACAGTAGAACCCCGATTATCCGTGCGCGGATTATCCGGGAAGCGGTTTAACCGTGGGCCCATTATACATCGATTACCGTCCGATTATTATGCGTGCGGCGGCTTATCCGTGCGGCGCCAGCGGTTTATCCGTGGATATTTGCAACTTTAGTAGTATACTATGTGAAATCAAATGTATAGAATTTTTTGCTTACTTCAGAGCTGCAATTGGGTTACATACAAAGCTGTTTAGTGTATTTTTTTTGTAATAATTTAACAAAAAACGTCAATTATTATTATCCGTGTTTTTCAATTATCCGTGCCGAGCACGGTCCGGTCGGCCCGGATAATCGAGGTTCTACTGTATTTATAAAATTGAAAAAATATTAATTGCAAGTTTAATAGTAAAAATAGTTTTGTATTAATGACATTAATTAAAATTAAATTTTTAGATTTAATATAATAGTATAATTTACTTAAAAATTATAAAAAAAATAATAATATTACTTCTTTCATCTATTTAGGTTGGCAACAAAGTCAATGACATTTAGTATCAAATTAACGTTTTGAAGAACGCTTGTGTTGTAACCATTTACGAAACTTTTCAAGTTAAATACCAAACAAACAAGAACTGCAGTTTATAATATTTAGAAATCAAGTTTTCTAGTTGTGTGTTAAGCGAAATTAATAAGTCGATTTTATAAATCAACTGATTTTGGATAAAACTTTATTTATGCAAACTTGCACAAGTACTGACAGGGCACAGTGAGATATCAATCGACGTCATGCCAAAAATGTCGAGGAATGTCAGCGAAAAGAAATTAAAAAAAGATGTGATAATCACGATAATTCAAAACCAAGTTTGAAGACTAGCACAGATCTAGTTCATTATTCGGAAGAACAAGCAAGTATAATTTCGCAACCTATGAAAACTACATATGTTGCAACCCAAAGAGGATCATCGCTTTCAGTAGCTGATGAGTGCAAAAACAAGACCTGGTTAAAAAAAGGTAACAGCAATTTAATTAATTTACTGTTTTAAACTAAAACTTATGTTTTAGCACAAAATCAGCAGGACCTATTTAAAAATCGAGTGTCTAGAGCTAAGACCAAATCCGAATTTATATGCCGTAACTGCGAATTTCACGAAATATCTAAACCAAGGGACAATATGCCCCTTGTAGTCATAGATTTCGATTCAATTACTATCAAGCCGTTGAAGGAAAACGCACTTTCAAAGAATCTTGCGATAATCGATTTACTTGAAGGCCTGTATCCGTACTACAACATTGGCATGTGGTCTTCTTTGCCTATGAAAGAATTTCTTGACAGTCTCGAAGAATGCGATGCCTTAAACCAACGTCTATTCAAAGTTTGTTTTTGTTTAGATAATTCTTCAATGATTACCGCTTTTGTACCTTTATCGGGAAATACAAAGGTACGTTTGTTTTGTAATATATAATCATTTGTAAAACAATTTATTTCCATTTATTATAGGTTAAAGCGTTACACATTGTTTGGACCATGTATCCTCAATTTCACCGCAATAATTCGGTAATGATCGACGAGACCTTAAAGAAAATGGTTCTTAAACCCAAGGGCGCTACTATAAATCCTTTGAAAGAATCAAAGTACCTAAACGAATCTGATATAAACCAATTCGTTAAATATTTGATTGATTTCTTTAAAACTGCTCAATCGTTTTCGAAACTCAACAAGCCAACGTGGAAGTTGTCTTGGAATGAAAAATTATGAAAATATCCGCTTATACCTCAAAAACATTTCAAAAACCAATATATAAATTTACGTGCGTTAACTAAACACATTTTTTTGCATTAGGGCGTTACACTACCTTGGCGCTCGGAAAAGTTGGTATAATAATAACATTTTTTTTATGCATTTTTATTTAAATATATAAAATAATTTCTATTTTACACATATACGTAGTATAGTTATAATGAGTTAATTTGTAATAACAAAGAATATAAAAAATTTAAAAATGATGGAGTTATGAACCATCAAGTAGGATCCTCCTTTGAAAATCCTTGCTGATGGTGTACTTATTTTCTCTGTCCGACATTGTTTGAAAAATAAAAAATTATTTTTTTCTTATTTAGAAAGGTACATAAGATGTAGCAAAAAATAGGGAAAACATTTTTTAAGTTATTTATTTAAGAAATGGCAACTGTTTATATTTAATGCGAATAATTACTCTATGTTTTAAATAAATGTACATACAGTGACTCCCATAAGTATTTAACTTATGTTACATAGAAAGTTAACCCAAATTAATTATAAGGCTTCGTTTGCATCTTAAAATTTTATCAAAAAATCTGAAAGGTTGCTTAGTTTTAAGATAAAAAAATGCTTAATCAAAAAATGTATTCATAAATATGCAATGAACTCAAATTGAAATCCGGACAGTCTATGTTATCAATGTAAATTGTACTATTTGAAAACTTTTTTTATCATATATGTAATAATCGCTTTTACAGCAATACTTATTGGATATTTTAACTTGAAAAAATTTCATTTTCTTCATTTTTGCTTCAATACGTTTTTTATTTAGACACGCCGTTTTCGAGGTAAGTCACTTGTTACTCAAAAATTAGAAAAATTTTCATAGGCGAAAATGAAAGGAATAAAATTTGCAAGAACAAATTTTTGTATGAGAAATAAAGTCTACAAAAGGTACAATTTACATTGATAACATAGGACTGTCCAGATTTCAATTTGAGTCACTGTACGTCTCATAAGTATTTGTACCCTTCTTTTGCATTTGAATTAGTTGGGTAGATACCCTAATATGGTCGGGGAATTGTCTGTTATTGGTTATTTATATTACATACTATTTTAATCGGATTTCGTTCTTGTTCTAACAACCTAAGACAAAATGGGCCGTAAAAAAAGTAAAAGTACTATTTAAGAACATAATTTAATAGTCGAGTAGCAAAATGAAACAAAATCATACTTACAATTTTTAATTCTAATTGGTAGGAGTTAAGTTACGATTCAATCCTTTATAAGCAAATTTAAAACCAACAACACCACTCGCAATAAATTACAAGCAGGACGTTAGTGAGAGATAATGAAAAGTTCATAATGGTGCTATGAAATTAGTTCGTTTGGTGAAAAAAAAATTTAATTAACTAATAAGTCCTGAAACTTGTCGAAGGACTTTAAGAAAAAGTGGCTTTAATGCCCATTAAATAAACCATAAAATTATAAATATACGTAACCTCTTAAAACAATTGCATTTTGCAAAGGATTATGTATTAAAGGATGAAATTTTTTTGAAACATAATATTTATCGAAATTACTTTCGTGCATGGAATAATTTATAAACTACAATACATGAATATTTTAAATAAGAATTTGCAACAATTTGGGTTTAGACGGCAATTACTACTTTCAATATGATCAAGATCCTAAACATACGGCCCGTATTGTAAAGCAAGGGGTACTGTACAAAACTCCCAAACAAAATTTTGTCTCTTCTAACCAATTTTGAAAAAACCTTAAAACTAAATATTTTATTGTGTATCTAAATTATTTGTTAATAAAATCTATTACGTTAACAACAACTACTATGGTTCTTATTTTATATTAACGTTCACCAATCTACAAGTCCTCGCCGTGTTATTGTAATCAACGACGTTTATTAAACTTTTAATGTAATTTAAGAGCCTTTTTAATTTTTTCTTTCGTCGGCATCTATGTTCATTAGCAAAATAGTTGCATAAAATGTTTTTTAATTTATTTTTTTAAGTTTAATCTAATTAAAAGAAAATAAAATTCGTAGTTTACCATTTTATAAAAATGACCTCCTGTGCATACCAAAAATGCTCTATCGGTAGAGGGCTGAAACAAAAAAGGGGACGGGGAAGAAAAGAGGACGAGGAAGAAAAGATAAGATTTCAAATTTTCTTTACCAATTGTGCAAACTAAAACTTAAATCAAAATCAAGTGTTGGTGTAAGTATTATGCAAAAAAAAGATAAATTTTACTGCAAATTCCAGTAATTCCTACCACTTCACCGTCACCATTATTACAAGTAGGTGTCAATGTTGCCATAAGCTAACAATTTTAAATTATCATCGATTATTTTTTATACAAATTTCTTCATTTATAAGTAGTTTCAAACTAAAGTTATCGATTAGAAATTGAAAATTATTTATAAAATTTGCCATTTTGTTATAAAATTACAAAATTTAATTTACGAAATACGATTGTTAATTTACAGAGCATTAAAAATTAATAATTCTGATTGAAGATGTACTGCAGGCTCATTTTAGATGAAAATCTTAAATGAAACTGAGCATTGCCATCGGTCTGAGAATGAAGTTTTATTTGCTAAATTACCGTTTTGAAGTCAGTGTTTATAAAAATGATTTTATTAGAAGCTTTCTCCGTTTTTATAAAGGAAATTATTGAATAAGTATACGAAATATAGATGACCTTTTTAATTGATAATTAAAGAATTATTGTTGAGGTTGTAGGTCTCATTAAAACAATATCAAATTGTCCGACGTTTCGAACCGTTTATTGACCCATTTTTAAGGCTGAAAAATCATACATAAATAAAAATCAAGTACATAAATAATTAAAGGTAACTGACCTGCGAGAAGATAATTATAAGCTAATAAAACACTTTTTATTTGGTTCTGAACGAATCTGAAATGTGATTGAGGAATCATTAAACAACCTTTTTTAAAACAAATAGCCGAGACACTAATTAAATAAGAAAGCATTTTTAAATAAACTTACCTTTATGGTTGTTAATTTCCTTTTTCCACGTAGCAATTTCGGTAAACCAACAATGGACATCGTTCAGCTCCGTTTAACAACAAAACCAAACTGAGGTAAAACGGAATGACCATTGCGGTTATTACCTAATTCAAGATTTTAATCCCTTTATAGTAAACTATTGACTGATTTTACTGATTTGACTGATTTTGACTGATTTTAGGTTGCCGGTACTTGCTCGCCATAACAAGCAAATGCTTAGTATCTACCAGTTTTGATTTATCGGACCATCATCAGGACACAGGATCAGTTTATACAATATAAATTATTATAACGCATATACATATGTATTTTTGGCTATCGTACCAGATCTGTAGTAGTCAAAAACTCATTTTAGAGAATGTTCATGAGATTTATGGGCAGGCAAATGAATTTTCCTATGTAATACCTAAATAAAGACTTATATTCGGATAGGTTAGAAAATTCTTTAAAAGATGTAACTATTTTGATTATTACGGGCAATTAAGATTGCGTCGTCAGCCCAACAGGTGATATTTACTTTTCCATTAGATTGTGTGTACCCATCTTCTTGTATTGACGAAATTTATTAACAATGACATGACATAAAATAGCCCTAGGCTGTTTTTGACTGCAGACAGCAAGATTTATGTACTTACAATTAGTGCTTTATTGCAGATTTATTATGTTGACGTTCTCGGTAAATTTACGCTCATTTTCAATTAAAAAAAAATTAACACTCTATTTTTGTGCAAATTTAAAATTATTTTTTCTACTCCTGCCACTAAAACGTCGTTTATCGTAATGGTTTCCATGGCGCTAATTAATCGTTTAATTACACCTTGAAAAGACGTGGCTTCGATCGTTTTAGTCACGGGCTGAAGTTAGTAACATGCAGATTACGCACGAGTTGTATTTTGTTTACAAACTGCCATAAAATAATAATTAACCCAAAAGTGGATTGGTGGGTTATGATACAGTTGTATGTCACGTTACTAATGTTGACCGATTGAAAACAAAAGATTAGCAAAATTGCAAGGCAATCGCAAAGTCTAACAAACGGTGTGCTATACTATAAATAGTGAAAATAGAAATAATTGTAAAAGAAATAGCATAGGACATCAATCTCAAGTTAAGAGGGATTTGCTGCCTTCGGATCTAAACATTAAAAAATATTTTTGACTTAATCTTGTATTTCAAGGTCGTAAGAATTTGTGTAGTAAATTTTAAATCAAAATTCATCTTCACGTCTTTACTGTGGCGTTAAATCCATAAAAATTGCAGACTATTTAGCAGCTGGTGTGTTATATGTATATAAGATTCTATACCGTTCTTAAAGCAATGACAACGATAAGAATCGTTGTTGGCAAGCGAGCAAGGTTATTCGCCAATGTACGAGTCGAACAACGGCTAACGAGATTGAGGAAACGGAATCTTAAGGCTACAAAAGAAGTTCGCAGCGCGAACAAAGCGTCAAGTGTGCAAATTAAAGTTTCAATTTGGATGTGTTAAAATCATTATTTAAGAAAGTAGTTTTTGTCATAGTAAATAGTTATTTCCATACTACCATTAGCGTATAAAATCTTTCATTTAAATAAGAAGTAAGTTATTATTTTTAAATAACCATGTATTTCACAATGTTATTCAAGTATCCTAATCTCCAAATGACGAAATGACAAAGAGAAGAATATATGAACCAATTTTAACTGTATGACAAGAACGAATTCCTAAAGAATGGAGTGCAGCTAAGATAGACCTAATACATAAAAATAGAAGACATGAAAGAGAGCAGTCATTACAGAGAAATATCTTTGTTGAATAATATCTATAAGATCATATCAAAAATAATACACTCGAGACATTAAAAAGAAGTAAATGAAGAGTTTGGTGACTATCGACATGGATTCAGACCAGGTAGGTCTACAACAGATGCGATCTTTGTAGTTAGCCAAATAATGGAAAAAAGAGTTACAAACATGACATGGGAATAGTAATGATGTTTGTTGATTTTAGACAAGCTTTTATAAAACTTAAAAAAAATAACGATTATAAGTAACATTGAAAGAAAGAAGAAAAAAGAAGAAAGAAAGAAGAGAACTGCTCAAAACAATAAAAACCGAAACTCTGAAAACTATATCCACGAGCGACCCAACTCACTTGCCATATGACGACACAAAAGCCCTTGACGTAATCGACTTCTTTGTCACAAAAGCCATTGATATAAAAAAGGTCAAAATACAAACCAGCTTAGATCTTTCTTCTGATCACTCACATTCTCTCTATTAATTCTCAGATTGTAATGAAAGAAAAACAGCCTACACTCAGCAGTAGTAAAACTGATTGTAACACCTTCAGAGAAGAACTGAACAATCTCATTTCCTTAAAAATATTACTGAAGTCAGAAGATGAACTGGAAACTGCAGTTAATGAATTAACAACTAGCATTCAACAAGCCGCATGGAGATCTACCCTGATATCAATGATACGGTAATTAAAGAAGTTACGCCATACATAATTCAGCAAAAAATAGCAGAAAACGTGTACTACGAAGAAGATGGCAACTAACAAAATTTCCAGCGGACAAAACCAAACTCAATAAGGCTGCCAGGAGTTGAAACAAATATTATCGGAAAACAGAAACCAAGGAATAAAAACTACCTTGAAAACCTAAGCGCGTCAAAAGCTTCCGATTATTCCTCTGAAAGCCACAAGAAAGCTTAAAGCACCGCAGCAAATAAATCCCCAATCAAGGACTGCAATAATAAGTGGACTAGAAATGACAAACAGAAGGCTGATGTCTTTGCAAAACCCAAAACTTTCTACCTAATCCATCTTAACTTCATTGGAGGAGGAAAATATAATTCTTGAATATCTGAAAGCACCATTCCAGTTAGATTTTCCAATTGCAAAATTTAAGATTAAGGAAATCAAAAAAATTATCAAAAACTCAATCAGCCCTAAAAAGCTCCTGGTTTCGATCTGATCACCGGAAAAGTACTACAACAACTGTCAGAGAAAGGTTATAAGGCTGTAACACAAATATTCAATGCAATAACATCCCTTAACCATTTCCCAAACCAGTGGAAAGTGGCTCAGATCATAATGATCCCGAAACCTGGGAAAAACATCGAGGACGTAAAATCATATAGGCCAATTAGCTTGTTGCCGACACTATCGAAGGTATTTGAGAAGGCATTAATCGCGAGGCTAAAACCTATATTAGAACAAAAAAATCATACCAAACCATCAATTCGGCTTCCGCCAACATCATAGTACGATAGAACAGGTACATCGGTTAGTTCAGAAAATAAACAGTGATTTGAACAACAAGCGCTATTGTTCGGCCGCCTTTTTGGACATCAGTCAGGCCTTTGATAAGGTCTGGCACGAGGGCTATTGTTCAAAATTAAAGCCAAACTTCCCTAACACTATTATCTGGTTCTTAAGTCCTATCTTGCCAACAGACATTTCCTTGTGAAGATAAATGACGATTACACCAACTTGTATCGAATTAATTCTGGAGTTCTCCAGGGAAGTGCCCTCGGACCTCTCCTATACCTGTTGTACACATATGATCTACCGTCAACAAAATGGGTCACTCTTGGGACCTTCGCTGATGATACAGCTATTCTCGCCTCACACGAAAATGCATTAATGGCATCTCGTAACTTACAAAATTCCTCAACAAGATACAAGACTGGATGAAAAAAATAAAAGCTAACGAAACGAAGTCTATACAAGTGACCTTCACTATGAAAAGAGACACCTGCCCACCTGTAATACTTAATGGCTGCCAACTGCCACAGGGTGATAACACGAAATACCTTGGAATGCATTTGGACCGTCGATTGACTTGGAGGAAGCACATCATTACAAAGAGACTGCAATTGGGACACAAATTAAGGCAGATGTATTGGCTCATGGGTCGAAAATCACAACTCTCTGTCGAGAAAAGGTGCTGCTGTACAAGACAATCTTGAAGCCAATATGGACATATGGAGTGCAGCTTTGGGGTGCAGCTGCCAACTCGAACGTCGAAATACTTCAGCGTTTTCAGAATAAGGTTCTTCGATCTGTTGTGGATGCGCCGTACTATGTGTCAAACTCTGTAATACGGAGATATATTCCATTGCCTTCAATTATGGAGGAGATAAGAAGATACAGTCTAAAACATGAAGAAAAACTTTCCAGTCTCCCTAACGTGTTTTCTACCCAGTTGTTGGATCGAGCTTATAGAGAGCGCAGGTTAAAAATATGTCAACCGGCTGATCGAGTGAACAGACATTGAATAGTTTGTCACGTGATTTCATTTCCCAAGGGTAATGCACGGTGCCCCTGATCAAAATTCAATAAAATTTAGTTAAAAACTTAAGAAGTTTTAAAATTTCAGTCAGTTAATTTCATGGTTGCTCAATTTTTATTCCGTAGAAATAAGTTTTGCGTTCATATTTAAATTTTATCAACCACCACGCGCGGTTTTGTAGACAGCCTTGGAAAATTTCGAGCAAGCTGAAACGTGCTTGTGGCAGTTGCAAGCACAGCTGCTAGTCAAGCTGCTTTCCGATTGGTCCGAGCGCGCCAATGCTCTCCCTACTCTCGAAAATATCGTCAGTCGGTTTTGGTCCTTCAAACAAGCCACTCCGTGTGTTGACACGTTAAAACATTTTAACATCTTTATTACCGTTTCGTCAGTTTTTGGTTTTGAGGCGACCAATGCTAGTTGTGTGTGTATATCTGACCGGTGAATTAATTACCGTTTTTAAGCAAGTGCCAATTACCGTATCGTATCGCATTTCCGTTGGAAAATATCGTTGTGTGTGTGATGAGTCACACCTGTTAACCCGCCATTGGGGAATATTTATGTTGAGCACTTTGCCATTTTGTCGATTCCGTTTGGAAGAATTACCCTTAGTTAGGATTATCGTCTTATCACCGTGGCTAGAAAACCACCCGCATTAGCGCAAGTCGACCTTAATTTTACGTTCAAGAAGTCGATGACTTTTAAAGTCATCGCAACCAATTTCGATTTTAGTTACCGCCGTAAAACCAATTCAATCGCCAAGCTGTGGACCATAATGATTAAAGGTTAGTTATTTACGCCATTTAACTTTGTGTCAACAGTGCATCAAGTGTTTATACCGTCATTTTTTATATTTGTTTCGTCACTTTTGTTTGAACATTAATTTATTCAAAGTTAAAACCACGAACGCCATCTGCGGTCGTTGGACTTAACCTAGTAAGTTGGAAGAACTGTCACTTTTGAAAAATAATAAATGTCAAGTGGATATTTGATGTTTATTTAATTTAGTAAATTTTAATGTTAAGAATAAACTTTTATACCGTCAATATCGAGTGCACTCCATTTAGAAATTATTCCAAATTGTAAATGATACAATTTACTTGTTTTGTTGTTATCTTTGTGTACCGAATTATTTGTATTTTATACTGTGTTTTCGTCAAATATTATAGTGTTATTTTACCGAACTTGTGTTTGTTTCTTTTGTACTCTTTTACAGGTCCTGGTTTGTAAAGTGGAGCGAGAGAATTGAGTTTTACCAAAGTATAACGAATGTAAGTATTCATTTTGTTTAAAGAATTGTATCGTTCTAGTGCACGGTACTTTTTTACATCTTATCCTTCGACTTGTACTAGTGGCGCCCTCTATTTTTCAGTATCGAAAACCATCCCGATTTCGACCCTTCCGGCGCACGCAATTCAAAATTTATACTTTCTCGTTCAACCCAGACCTCACGGCGAGTTTAGTCGGCACTTTTAGGCTTTTGCTACGGGTGTGTGCGCCGACGACGAATTTTTCCCGTAACAAGTTCCAGAAATGCAGGAGTCGAATTGTAAATGTACATAAATTGCTTGAAATACTTATACATTGTTTGAAATACTTATAAAAAGATTGTTCAATGGAACAATACTCTCCATGTTATAATTAATTGTTAACAAATAAGCTTATTATCCTTGGATAGATTGCTGTAGTAAATTTTAAATCAAAATTCATCTTCACGTCTTTACTGTGGCGTTAAATCCATAAAATTGCAGAGTATTTAGCAGCTGGTGTGTTATAGTATGTAGTATATTGTTGTGGTTTTTTGTGAAAGGACCCTTTCCGAAATTCCGTTGCAACACCATAAAAAATTTAACCCAGTTGTCTAGGATTAATCAGCGGAGAGCTATGAGACTTACCCAGTAGTGAGTTCTAAGGTTCGCAGCTCTGAAAATGAATAAATGTTCGGCGACCACAGCGCAATTAAAACTCGAAATTTAAACGTGATTTCAAAATTTGCTTTATTTCAAACCGATTTTGGGACAAAATTCCAAATATGCCAGATGGTGTAATTGTGTTTTTGCTTGGTAATTGAAATTTAAATTTAAAATTTGAAATCATTTGCTGAAATTTAAACCACCAAACAATTCTGTGTCTTGTGTAAATCTTTACAATGGTAATAATTTTTTAAAATAATTATTCAAAATGTTTTAACACAAATAAAATTTTATTAAATTAGCGCACAAATGTTCAACGACTGACCTTATTGACACTCCAGGTGTTGGCCTAATGCTGACTTCAATTATCCAATTCAAATCCAAAACTCGTTGACTCGTACAAGTAAAACTTTGATAATTCCAAAATAGCTCCTCTTTTCGACTCCAATACAAACTTAATGACTCGCTGCACAAATCAAACTTGAATAACTCCAAAATGGCTCCTCTATCAAAATTTTCATTTGCTATCTTTTAGATTCGATAAATCCAACCAAAACTTTGATCAACTCGCAAATATAAAACAGACGACCCCGTCTTCAGAAGGCACTATCACAAACTCAAAAATTTACCGCTTTTACGGCAACGCAAATCAAAAATCTCAAAATTCACGTCCTCCAACTGACGTGCGTTCAGTCTTGAGTTCCCAGACCAACTCTCCTCCTTTTCTTTCTTTTTCAAAATTGCCAACATTCAAAAACATTCTTTTCGTTTCAAATTTTAAATTTTATCCTGCCATAAACAAACGGCGCACAAAACACACTAATGTCAAATAATCACACTGTCAAATTCATCAAAACAAATCATAATTTTGTGTAAAAAGGTGTTGAAAGTAACAATATTTTGGCATTCTTGTTGGCAAAATAAAGCAAATTAATTTTGTTGATCTTCAAATTGATCAACAAATCGAAATTCTAAAAAAAAACATTTATTCTTTCTCGCAGTGACGAGAAACCCAACACTACTGGTAAGAAACTAGTAAAAAACCATTTTATTGTATTTTTGAAGTCTAATTTCAAAATATCACCACAATATATATAAGATTCTATGCCGTTCTTAAGCAATGACAACGATAAGAATCGTTGTTGGCAAGCAAACAATATTATTCGCCAATGTATGAGTCGAACAACGGCTAACGAGATTGAGGAAACGGAATCTTAAGGCTACAAAAGAAGTTCGCAGCGCGAACAAAGCGTCAAGTGTGCAAATTAAAGTTTGAATTTGGATGTGTTAAAATCATTATTTAAAAAAGTAGTTTTTGTCATAGTAAATAGTTACTACTATTAGCGTATAAAATCTTTCATTTAAATAACAAGTAAGTTATTATTTTTAAATAACCATGTATTTCACAATGTTATTCAAGTATCCTAATCTCCAAATGACGAAATGACAAAGAGAAGAATATATGAACCAATTTTAACTGTATGACAAGAAGAACGAATTCCTAAAGAATGGAGTACAGCAAAGATAGACTTAATACATAAAAATAGAAGACGTGAAAGAGAGCAGTCATTACAGAGGAATATCTTTGTTGAATAATATCTACAGGATCATATCAAAAATAATACACTCGAGACATTAAAAAGAAGTAAATGAAGAGCTTGGTGACTATCGACATGGATTCAGACCAGGTAGATCTACAACAGATGCGATCTTTGTAGTTAGCCAAATAATGGAAAAAAGAGTTACAAACATGACATGGAAATAGTAATGATGTTTGTTGATTTTAGACAAGCTTTTATAAAACTTAAAAAAAATAACGTTTATAACATTGAAAGAAAAGATCGAAAAGACAGGATTGGCGATAAACGAAACAAAAAACAAAGTAATGAAATGCTATAGAGGAAGAAAGAAAAACTTAGATAAAGTTAAAGTATTGAACTATAACTTTGAAAATGTGAAGACTTTTAAACACCTGGAATTACAGATCAACAACGCAAACGAAAGAGGAAGGAAGTAGTTAAAAAAAGAATAATGGCTGGAAATAAAGCTTTTAGGAACAAGAAATAATTAATGAGGAAAGAAATAAGGAAGAAAACAAAAATATATAAGACCCTGATAAGAACAGTGGTATCGTACGGAATGGAAGTAATATGCTTAACAACAAAAGAGGAGGAAAGGCTGCGGATGTTTGAGAGGAATATAATGAGGAAAATCTTAGGACCACTTAGGATTAGCAAAGTGCTATACGGAGCGAGATCGAATGATGAAATAGAAAATTAAATGCGAGGAAAAACAATAGTAAAGCACATCGAAGCTCCGAGATTGAAATGGTATGGACACGTGATGAGGGTGAAAGAGTACGATAAGAAGTGTCGTGAACTGTAAACCCAACATCCAGAGACCGAGAGGTAGACCTATGACGAGGTGGGAAGATGAGATTTGCAACGACTTAAGAGTGACGGGAGTTGGAAAATGGAGGAGACTACGTTGAATAGAAAAATAGTTCAAGTTGCAAAAGACAACAGAGAATTGTAGAGTCAACAAGAAAAAAACGGAAAAGTGAGAAAAAAGACTAATCCACCCTAGAAAATAGATTCGTGAACGTCCAACGACGTGGCAAAATTCCGCATGGAATGGAGTGCCGACTATTATTATTATTAACCTTCAAATAACTGATGAAATGTTTTATACATGGGGTTTCGTTACGCTACTGGCACCGATTACAGATAGTGAATTGTGTTGGAAGCTAACGTAGTAGAAAAATAGTCGCTATAGATAAATTTAGTGATTTGTATACATTTATTGTACGCAGTGAACGTTGTAGTACGGCCGTAATTGTTGTTTCCCACAGATTTGCATTGTAAAATTCTCTTTTTTAGTCGTAACAACATTTTGAGGTTAGGAAAATGTAAAAATGATACGCACACCGCCTGCTAAAGGAAATGTCAATGGCAATGTCCCACAATTGCATGAATTGCAATCCTATCAGACAGGTGCAGCCACAGCTGTAGCATCTAATGGCCTTCCATTTTATTACAACCAAAACGCACAGGTGATGCAACAGCCGCAGAGTTCCCATGAACAATGTATACCACAGTTTATTCCACAAGCAAGTGTCCCTTAACAAGCACATATGATGCAAGCTTTGTATGACCCAAATGGGCAACAACAGTATTTTTACCAGCAACATATTGTTCCACGTGCAGCCGTCCATCAATATGCACGGCAGCCACAACAGCCAACAGCACACCCAGGATTAATTATGCCAAATATGAACCAAACTGCATACAATGTAGAAACTGGGTGACAGTGAATCAACTAACTCAGAAGAGTAATGTGCAAGCAGTCGAACAACAAACTCGAAAACAATCGTATGTGTAATCACACCACAACACAAAATAGATTTTTAGCCCTTGCTGAGGATGATGAGCAAGATAATGGAACTGATATTGGACATGATAATGTAACTGACACTTCACAAGTAAGTAACAATACAGAACATAATAACAAACAACAAACCGTAGACTCAGAATGCAGACCACCTCCAATAACAGTTTATCATGTTGAAGAGATCGCTCCCCTACATAAAATGTTAATAAAAATAACTAACGGTAAATACCGAATTGAGACCCTTGGAATTGACACGGTGAAGATTCAACTATTTAAAAAGGAGCACTTTTGTCTAGTCCTTGAGGCACTTGATAAAGAAAAGACCGAGTATCACACATATAAAATCAAAGACAAAAAGTATTGGAGTTGTCCTAAAAGGATTACACAAGGAAGAAAAAATTATTAAAGAAGAACTCGGAAAACTAGGTCATGAGACTACAAACGTATGGAATATTAAACGAAAAAAATAATGAATAATAAAACAACATTACATACCACTACCAATGTTTTATGTTGAGACTAAATCCATAAAAGACATTGAAGAGATATATGAAGTAACACGACTTTATCACTCAACAATTAAAATAGATCCACTAAACACATGCTAAGCGCATAATTCCGAAATGTATGAAGTGCCAGGGCTCTGGCCACACTAAAAACTTTTGCAAAAGAACACCAAGATGCGTCAAGTGTGCAGAAGACCATGGAACTAATCAATGCAAGAGATAGGAATGAAGCAACGACGTAATGTGTGTTAATTGTAATGGTAACCACCCTGCTAACTATCGAGGTTACCGAATTCAAAAGGAGTTGCAACAGAAACTATATCCCACTCTACGTAGAAAAGAAACAGAACGGCCAACAGAAAATGATAATAGACAGAAAACTTACCACCAAACATTAAATTATGTAAATGCTTTTCCTAGTCTACCAAACAGACCAGTAATACCCTACGTTGAAGTAGGAAGAGGCAATGCTCAACAGTTTTACCCAGGCTACATACAAAACCAACGATCAAGTGAAATAAGCGAATTAAAAGGGCTATTAAAGGAACTTATTGAACAAAATAGAGAAAACGCCAGAAACATGAGTACCATGTTAAATTTACTAACCGCCCTTGTCAACGAAACCCAATTATGCCACTAAACCTCAAGTACAAAATAAGCATTTGGAACGCTAACGGTCTGAATCAACACCTACTCGAAGTAAAAGCCTTTTTGGCAGATCAAGAAATTGATATCCTACTAATATCAGAAGCCAAAATTACTGATAAACATAATATAAAATTCCCAATTATAAAATATACTTTACTAAACACCCCAAAGAGGTAAGCCACGGTGGCACAGCCATAATTATCCGCAATATCATAAAACACCACGAAGTAAAAATATGATAAAGAATATTTACAGGCAACAAGCGTAATCCTGGAAGATAAAACTGCCGAATGCCTTATATCCTCCATATACTGCCCATCAGGTTGCACAACTAAACAAAGCGAATACGACCAATTCTTCATCACACACTGGGCAGGAAATCCATTGCAGGTGGCGACTACAACGCCAAACACCTTACTTGAGGATCCAAATTAACAACCACCAGAGGAAGAGAACTGCTCAAAACAATAAAAACCAAAACTCTGAAAACTATATCCACGAGCGACCCAACTCACTTGCCATATGACGACACAAAAGCCCTTGACGTAATCGACTTCTTTGTCACAAAAGCCATTGATATAAAAAAGGTCAAAATACAAACCAGCTTAAATCTTTCTTCTGATCACTCACATTCTCTCTATTAATTCTCAGATTGTAATGAAAGAAAAATAGCCTACACTCAGCAGTAGTAAAACTGATTGTAACACCTTCAGAGAAGAACTGAACAATCTCATTTCCTTAAAAATATTACTGAAGTCAGAAGATGAACTGGAAACTGCAGTTAATGAATTAACAACTAACATTCAACAAGCCGCATGGAAATCTAGCCCTGATATCAATGATACGGTAATTAAAGAAGTTACGCAATACATAATTCAACAAAAACTAGCAGAAAACGTGTACTACGAAGAAATGGCAACTAACAAAATTCCCAGCGGACAAAACCAAACTCAACAAGGCTACTAGTGAGCTGAAACAAATACTATCAAAAAACAGAAACCAAGGAATTAAAAGTTACCTTGAAAAACTAAGCGCGTCAAAAGCTTCCGATTACTCTCTCTGGAAAACCACAGGAAAGCTTAAATTACCGCAGCAAATAAATCCTCCGATCAAGGATTGCAATATAATAAGTGGACTAGAAATGACAAACAGAAAGCTTATGTCTTTGCAAAACACTTCTACCTAATCCATCTTTAAATACATTGGAGGAGGAAAATATAATTCATGAATATCTGAAAGCACCATTCCAGTTAGACTTTCCAATTACAAAATTTAAGGTTAAAGAAATCAAAAAAATTATCAAAACCAATCAACCTAAAAGCTCCTGGTTTCGATCTGATCACCGGAAAGTACTACAAAACTGTCAGAGAAAGGTTATAAGGCTGTAACACAAATATTCAATGCAATAACATCCCTTAACCATTTCCCAAACTATGGAAAGTGGCTCAGATCATAATGATCCCGAAACCTGGGAAAACATGAACGTAAAATCATATAGCCAATTAGCTTTTGCCGACACTATCGAAGGTATTTGAGAAGGCATTAATCCGAGACTAAAACCTATATTAGACAAAGAAAATCATACCAAACCATCAATTCGGCTTCCGCCAACATCATAGTACGATAGAACAGGTACATCGGTTAGTTCAGAAAATAAACAGTGATTTGAACAACAAGCGCTATTGTTCGGCCGTTTTGGACATCAGTCAGGCCTTTGATAAGGTCTGGCACGAGGACTATTGTACAAAATTAATCCAAACTTCCTATCACTATTATCTAGTCCTTAAATCCTATCTTGATAACAGACATTTCCTTGTGAAGATGAATTAACGATTACACCAACTTGTATCAAATTAATTCTGGAGTTCCAGGAAGTGCCCTCGGACCTCCTATACCTGTTGTACACATATGATCTACCGACAACAAAATGGGTCCTCTTGGGCCTTCGCTGATGATACAGCTATCTCGCCTCACACGAAAATGCATTAATGGCATCTCGTAACTTACAAAATTCCTCAACAAGATACAAGACTGGATGAAAAAATAAAAGGCAATGAAACGAAATCCATACAGGTGACCTTTACTATGAGAATGGACACCTGCCCACCTGTAATACTTAATGGCTGCCAACTGCCACAGGGTGATAACACAAATACCTTGGATGCATTTGGACCGTCGATTGACTTGGAGGAAGCACATCATTACAAAGAGACTGCAATTGGGACACAAATTAAGGCAGATGTATTGGCTCATGGGTCGAAAATCACAACTCTCTGTCGAGAAAAGGTGCGCTGTACAAGACAATCTTGAAGCCCATATGGACTTATGGAGTGCCCGCTCTGGGGTACAGCTGCCAAATCGAACATAGAAATACTGCAGCGTTTTCAGAATAAGGTTCTTCGATCTGTTGTGGATGCGCCGTACTATGTCAAACTCTGTGATACAGGAGATATTCCATTGCCTTCGATTATGGAGGAGATAAGAAGATACAGCCTAAAACATGAAGAAAAACTTTCAAGTCACCCAAACGTGTTTGCTACCCAACTGTTGGATCGAGCTTATAGAGAGCGCAGGTTAAAAATATGTCAATCGGCTGATCGAGTGAACAGACATTGAATAGTTCCAGAAATGCAGGAGTCGAATTGTAAATGTACATAAATTGCTTGAAATACTTATACATTGTTTAAAATACTTATAAAGAGATTGTTCAATGGAACAATACTCTCCATGTTATAATTAATTGTTAACAAATAAGCTTATTATCCTTGGATAGATTGCTTGTATTAAGAGAGTTCTAATAAAAAAAAACATGGGGTATCATAAAAGCAATCACCATCTCTCCCATACTAAAAGGGATAGATGGTGAATTTTTATATGAGAAATGGTGAGTACTCGCATGTATATAAAATATTTATAATATTGTTTTATGTGCAGATCATCATCCCTACAAAGTATAAACGAAAAACGGGCCACCAACGAGGATCATGGACACAAAGACACAATCGTTGCAAAGCGCAGCAGATGCTGTAAAATATGAAAACTTAAGTCTGCTTTTAGCCTCAAAAGCTTTTATGTAAAATTCCTTAGACTACCTTGAAGAGACGTATTCAAAACCGATGCTTTGAAAAAAAATCTCTTGGTCAGTTATAGGCATGAAAAATGAAAAAACCTTGTGATGCATATTACAAAAATGCAAAAATTTGGATTTTCACGAACACGCAATGAAGTTAGATCAGTGGCCTACAAGCTAGCTGAACGAACAGATTAAATTAAAATATAACTTTAATAAATATACACAAATGTATCACACAATCAGTTAATGCGCAACCAGCCGATGTACAGCCTTTGCCAAGCAATCACAATGATTCTCAACCGGGTTGTTCAAGTTGGATTACTGAAAAATTACTAAAAGTAACTATTCAATAGCAACCGTCGGCCATTTCCAAACACTAATAACAATGTAACGCCAAGCAAAATTTTGGACTCGATATCACCAGTTCCTCAACTGTCAAGAATTGAAAGCGTTCGTAAAAATTCTAAATACTTGGCATCTGTATTGAATTCATCAAATAATATTATCATTATAAAGGAAAAGGTTATGCAGAAACACAAAAAAGAAACTTTAAAAATTTCTAAACTTAAAAATAAGAAGAAACAGGAAACGGTACACTCGAAAAGAAAACTTTAACAAGTTTAAAATCCAAAAAGATAAAAAAGCAAATAATAGTAACCACCGACACATCACCTAATGAAAGTGATGTAGAACTACAAGATGAAGATAACATTGAGAAAGATCCTCACAGTCGTGTTGGATGTGGTGAACAAAATCAAACAACAATGAAAATTATTGATTGGATTGAATGTGTACGTGCAAACGTTGGTTACATGAAGATTACACAAAATATGAAAACATGTGCAACATTTGTGCAAAATTTTTATATAAAGGCAAACATGAGAAGTAACGTACTTTTGTAATAGTATACATTTTATGATTCACCATTTCACCCATATAGCATTCACCAATTAATCCTTAGTGGTATGCGTGGGAGGGTGAAGTAACTTTTTTTTTAATTGCTTCTCGACTCATTTTATCTAAAACGAGCTACAATAATTCTTGTTCAACTGCGACACTCGAAAAACAAAAATGTATAAAAATTAAAAACCAACGATAATTTATTGCAAATTAATTGTTTATATAAAAATCAAAAAGTGTGATCTAGTCGTTTCCACCGTTTTTTGCGAGTATGTATATGGTACTCATTTGAGACAATTAATAGTTTGTATATACATGCACATCTCATAAATTAATATTAGAATTATAATATATTACATCATATAATACATAGAGTGAATTATTAGCTCTACTATGCTTTATTCGGAGAAACATCGGATCCCACTAATATTAATAGTGGTGGAATTTGTATATATGCCTCACACAGGATATCGAAGGTAGTGAGATGTACACCTTTAATCAATTTTATTCAATAAGAACATTACCTACTTATAATTTATTAGATGTTTCAATTATGAAAATTAAATTTCGAATGTAATGGTAGTAGGACTTGATAAAAAAAAATTGAATTTATTCAAATTCCGATGCCTCTATTTCAATAAAAACTTCATCTGACTGGGCATTTACTAGCGCCACACACGCCCTCTGGAAACGATTGTTAAACTGATTGAGCTGTATGTCTCTCTATACGCTAAACAGTGACGTATAGCTGGTTGCAGCTTAACAGGGGCTGACAAAAAAATTGATCATAACACACCGTAATTTGCAAGAAAAATAAGAAATTAATTAAAAAATATAAACTTGATGCGGGAATTGATGAAAAAATAAATCGGCTGAAGCAAATAACAAGTAGATAATAATGGAATTTGAGAATTGGCTATTAATAAGTAAGTCTATTTCATATGGTTCTTCAGGGTATTTGTATATGTTTTCGTTATCATTTTCGAATTCTTCTGGAGGGAGTGGTTGAAATACATTTCTTAGACGATTTGCAAATAAAGCTTCGGTTTTCATTTTATTATTTCTAGCCTATATTCAATCGGCGGATTTTGTTGGTTGGATTTCTTGATGGACCTTGTTGCCTTCTAAAGAAAGTAGTCGCTTGCTTCTAAATGTGAAAAATTATTTAGGAATTCTTGAGTTGCCCGGTTTTTCAAGAGAAGTAGCAATTAATTCAGTTCTTTAGTTGCTTTGATTAAATTTTTTTTATGATCTTCATTTCTACTCGTCTGCCATTGTTTTCTTAGCCACTTCTTTATAGCCATTTTCTCTTTTACTATAACTGGTCTTTACTATAACACATCGTGACCTAATTTTACAAGATATATTCAACGCCCGTTTCAAGAACACACGTCCTAACCGATGAAGGAGGTATGGGGCGAAGCCTCCCGGTACTCCACAGTGCCAATATGGCAAGACAAGACTGTAACCCTTGCCGATTTCACATGGGACTATTATTAAAATCCAAACCTCAAATTACATCATTTGTTACCAAAATTTTTCCAAATTCGAAAATTACACTATCATTATGATGTTGTTGCTCCACCTTATTGTTGCTTTCAACTTATACCACGAATGAGTAACATCACCAAGGTTGATATATAGTCATTTCAATGATTCAAATATACTCAATCATAACATTTTTATTTTGCAAACATAAAATATAATTAGTATCAAGTCACCAAACACATTTATAAAACATACCATTCAAAATTTCCTTCTTTCTTCTAACCAAAACTTCGGAGTCCCTTGGCGAGTTGTATGGACCCCTCGAATGCTATGTGAAATCCGCATCTGAAATTTTAAATACAAATTAATCATATACATCAAATAAAGACAATTTTCGAGGAATAGATAAATCGAAATCGTATTTGAGAAATTTAACAAAGTATCGCTCGACTCCCCAAACCGACGCGCTCAACTAAGCGGACATTTACTGATTTTTCGTTATATAGCTAAATTTTCGAAGAATAGACGGTTCGAAATTGCGTTTACGGAATTACTCAACAAAACCGACAAGCGTATCTATGCGGGTGCTAACGGATTTTTCATCATTTCACCAGTAATTACTACATCGACATCGCGTTTCCGGAATTTTTAACCGAACATCCAGCGGGGCTACCCAAACCCACGCGCACGGATTTTTTCGGCTTAACTTTACGAGGGATAGCCGGATTGAAATGGCGTTTGAACAATTTAATCCATTATCTGATGGGGTCTCTAAACCGATCTTTCATTTCGTGGCCTAACCAGGTACCAAGATTTAGGTCCGTATTCTTTAACTCGTCCGTTATGTAAAGATCCTTTAAAAAATGCTAAAATTTAGTTTACACACAAAATTTTGACACATTTTTGTGCTTGAAATAACCTATATCCATCACTCCCCGGTGTTAAATCTGTGTCCTAGGTCGATAGGTTTAAATCGCTTTAACCGTCGCGTGTAGTTGCCGGCGTCTAACAAGCGCACTGCTAGACTATTTGGGTGTACACTTATTCTGTCTTGATATTTTTCGCTAAATCTTTTGATTTCACTCTTGACACTAGCGACTTCCAGATCGTTGTGAATAACTTCGTTTGGTACGTACCAAGGTGCGTTTGTGATGATCCGCAAAACTTTCGACTGGAATTTTTGCAGTATTTCTACGTTGGAATTACTTGCTGTACCCCCAAAGTTGAATTCCATATGACCAGATTAGTCTCAAGATGGTTTTGTATAATAAGATCTTATTTTCTAGAGTTAGCGGAGATTTTGGTCCAATCATCCAATACATCTTACTGAGTTTCATTCCCAATTGTTTCCTTTTTGACCATATGTGGTGTTTCCATCAGCAGTGTTCAACCAGCAGTGTAGCGTAAAGCATACACCGGGCGACTTTAAAGCGGTAGACCATGGTTCGATTCCTAGTCGAGTCAGTTACATTCTGCTGTGATCAAAGGTCCGATATAATCTTGGACTGGAAGCAACGGAAATTTCCATGCCTACATTATTAATTGCCTAGTAAGTCGAGCTTGGCTTTATGATGTCAAATGAAGTGTATGGCTTGAAAAGAAAGAAGTGTTCATCTTCAGATGCATGTCCAAGGATTATCTTGGCTAATCATTTATTAAATTTGACTTTCAGAAGTTACTCGAGGTAGGTGTTCTCTTCATAGGATATGATGTATGGCATTTAATTCCGTATGGCTCAATGCATATTCTTTAATAAGTCTTAACTCTTTCGGTGAGTTGGTTTGGAAATTGGATTGCAAAGTACATAATTGCAGTATCGTTTGCTATAATTGGATATGAATCGGAATCGTTTTGAAATTACATGGATTATACAAAAGATTTCAAAATTGAAAATTGGATGGGTAATCTTGATCTTATTATATAAAACATGTGAACTCGTTTTGAAATATAATCTGTTTATAATTCATCAAACGTAAGTTTTATATTTATAATTGATTTAAATTGTTTTTGGCAACTCGTTTGTTTTAATTTGTATGATAAAGAGCCCATGTGTCATACATTATCAAAGTGACCATGTAACTGTTTAAAATAAATTTCAAACATCCAAAACGTACGTTTCTCTATTTTCTATAATTGTTATTTATCTTCCTTTTTAAATACATGATTTTTTAATTTCGATCGATGACTATTTTACGCGATTTCATACATTTCACAAATGACATGTATTTTAAAATCTTAATTTGTAATTCAATTTTCCGGTAGTGTGATGTTACATCTTCTCCATGTTTTAACTACATTATTCTTTCTTGAAAAGTGTATTTTTGTAAAATAAATCAGGAACAGTCAATTACCATTTATTTCGCATATCTGATGACAATTTTATGATTTTCTAAACCTTTCTATCCTTGCTTTAACGTTGATTTTATTTGGGCCCATCTTAATTCTTCAAATTTCACATTATGTATAATTACTGTAGGTAAGTGCCGAGAGTTTGAGTACATTTCCCCTTTTAAATAAAATTTTCTTCAATAGAAAAAGGAAATTATGTGAAGAACTAAATCTTTTAAATGCAACAGAATTAAAATGCTTTTTTTTGAAAAGTGTTTATTAAAATTAAAAACTCAAAATCCCCTTTTCTTACACGTGCTTTCAAATGCCGCAGCCAATCATCTTGAGATTCAAGTTCAGACCACAATTTATTATCAAGAGATCCTTGCTTTAATCAGTTGATTTTTGACGTTTTGGGCCCATTTCTTAATTCTCTCAAATTTCACATTATGTCCATAAATTAACTTGTAGGTAAGTGCCGAGAGTTTGAGTACATTTCCCCATTTTAAATAAAATTTTTCTTTCAATAGAAAAAGGAAAAAATTATGTGAAGAACTAAATCTTTTTTTAAATGCAACAGAATTAAAATGCATTTTATTTCTATTGATACAAAGAACTGTTTATTAAAATTAAAATTACTCAAAATACCCTTCTTTTGCCTTTACACGTGCTTTCAAATGCCGCAGCCAATCATCTTGAGATTCAAGTTCAGACCACAATTTATTATCAAGAGATTAAAGCTGCGCGTGCAGTGGATCCGTTTTCGGACAAATTGGGACGAACTGAAAGTCTGACGGAGACTCATAGATGCAAGTAATCGGTAATAGTGAAAGATAGAATCTTTCTGAATCCTGAAAAATGAAACCTTGAATTTCTTAATCTATTATAATTTTAAAACAAGAAAGTATACGAAAAATCAAATATGTAGATATTCATTTAAACAGTCATCAAAATCCGAAAAAAAAAATTCGAAACCAACCAATTTGATCCATCTTAAATATTTTCAATTTTCTATCTGCAAGTCTCCCTGTCCTGCCTGCAGCTGTCCTCCATATGGTTTCGTTTCTAAATTTTTTTTTTTATTTACCCAGAATATTTACAATCTGTCTTACAACAATAAGTAAATGTTTTGACGATTCCTAAAGGTGACAAATTTAAGCAAAAACCCAGTGGTTTTTACCTTTATAGCATTAATTCATATAAATTAAGTTTTGTACAGGGCAATTAAAAGTTTATACTACCGAGTATACATTATTGTCTACTTATATCTGTTTATTAGGTCTTGAGGTTTGAATCTCTTCAGTCTGTACTTGTCTTCTTTGTTCTGTTCTTCCATCAAGTTTGCTGCCAATTGATTTGGGTGTGAGCCGAGTCTAATTTTATATTTGCTGCTAAAAGCTACAATTTCTTCTTTTACCATAGGTACAGCCAGATCCTTTCGTATGATCTCATTTGTGACAAACCATGGTGCGTTGACCAGTTTTCTGAGCACCTTTGCTTGAAATCTTTCGAGAATGTCAATGTTAGAGTTGGATGCAGTGCCCCATAGTTGTATGCCATATGTCCATATGGGCTTGATTATGGCTTTGTAAATTAGTAGCTTATTTTGTAGGGATAGTTTAGAACCACTACCGATGATCCAGTATAATTTTTGGAACTGTATGTTTAGTTGTTTGCGTTTTGTCCATATATGGGTTTTCCACGTTAGACGTCGGTCCAGGTGCATGCCCAGGTACTTCACCACCTCTGTTTGTGGAATCTGTTTGCCATTCAGGGTTACTGGAGGACAAGTTTCTCTACGCAGCGTAAATGTAATATGTGCGGACTTTGATTCATTTGCCTTTATTCTCCACGTCTTCAACCATTTTTCGATTTTGTGAAGGTTTATTTGTGTTATCTCAGACGCAAATATAGGATTGGTGTGCGATGTTATGATGCCCGTATCATCTGCAAACGTAACCGTCGTATTTTGTTCCATAGTTGGCAAATCTGAAGTGTACAAAAGGTATAAGATCGGTCCCAGGACGCTACCTTGTGGCACTCCAGCCCTAACTGGGTATATTTCCGTGTATGCTTCTTGACATCTGACAAGGAAGTGTCTATTACTGATATAAGATTTAATAAGTTGGTATAAATCATAGGGGAGCATCTTTTTTAGTTTATACAGCAATCCTATGTGCCAGACCTTGTCAAATGCCTGTGATATATCCATGAACACCGCCGAACAGTATCTTCTCTCCTCTAGATCCTTACTGATTTTTCAACCACTCTATGAACTTGCTCTATGGTTGAGTGCTTTTCTCTAAACCCAAATTGGTGGTCTGGTATTAGTTTTTTTGTTTGCAGAATTGTCTTCAGATGCTTTGCCAATAATTTTTCGAACACTTTTGATAATGCAGGAAGTAGACTTATTGGTCTGTACGATGTCACTTCTTCTGGATCTTTACCTGGTTTTGGTATCATAATTATTTGCGCTACTTTCCATTGCAGTGGAAAATAGCTGAGTCTTAACGAAGAATTGAACAACGTAGTGATTAATCTCAGTACATTCGTTGGTAGTTCTTGCAGAATTCTACCGGTTATTAAGTCGTAGCCTGGTGATTTTTTGTGGTTAACTTCTTTCATTATAACACTCGTTACTTCTTTTGTTTTGAATTTTTTCATAGGAAAATCCATCTGGTGAGGCACTTCCAAAGATTCAATGATTTTGTTCTCTTCTTCGTTACTTATTTCGGATGGGAAGGGTTGGAAGACTCTTTCCAGGTGTTCCGCAAATATTTTTGCCATTTCCTCATCAGCTCTAATCCACCTTCCGCCTTCAGATCGGATTGGGGGGTAGTGAGTCTGTGGTTGTTTAATTTTTCTAGTCGCCCTCCACAAGGAATATTCAGTGGCTTTTGTTGCTGTTAGATTTTCCAGGTGTTGTTGAATAGCTAGATTTTTTTCTTCATTAATTAGGTTTTTAAGTGTTTTAATGGCTTTATTATACTTAGCTTTGTCGTATGGAGATCTTGTAGTTTGCCAGGTCTTGCGCAGTTGACGTTTTTCTGCAATTTTAGCTTTAACCGTTGTAGAGCATGTCGGTGTTTGAGCAAGAAGCCATTCAAGTACGAGTATCGTATAAAAATTTTAACTTTGAGAAAGATATGCTACTTTGTGTAATATTTTACAAAATAATTTGTTTTGAACATGGAGCATCGAAGATGCTTAAACCACCATTTATTAAGTTGCAAAATGACATCACATTTATCATGTCTTCCCAAAATATTTAATCAATGGTTTATGTCAATATTCTTTATTTTTAGAAAACACAAAATTCAGCCTTTACTACAGGGGCACCCTGTATACATAGACTTGTCTAACATTTATATAACATTAGCCTAACATGGAATCACAGCAGTCTGTGAGAATCATACAGTGTCGGTCTGATAGGGTGTAATACATTGAAATGGTATAAGCCAGTTCGGCCAGTACAATTTGCAAGTAAATGCAAATAAAAATTACGGCCCAGTAATTTTTAACAGTATTATTGCAATATTTTGAATAGAAAAAATAAAAACTGTATAAATAATAAAATATATTACATAAAAAATAAAATTAAGTAATATAAAATAAAATGCAAATTTTCACACCTTGAGAGGTAAAATCCTAGGCCCAAGGCAGCCACATTGAAAGAAAGGTTGAGAGTTAACGTTGCACTACAAAAGAGTAGTGTGGCCTTATAGCGTCTGATTTCATTTCATCACATGGGGTTGAAATTGAGACGGTCACTGGTCTGTAGTTGGAATCCAGGTAGAACTAACTTTGTATGGCCGTCTCCATCCTTCGGAAGGCATAAAAAGCTTTTCACTACAAAAGAGTAGTGTGGCCTAATACATTATAGCATCTCATTTCATTTCATCACATGGAGGGACTTAACTTTCTTGTTTTAATTGGCCATAGTTTTAATAAATGACAATCAGTACTGTAACGTTTCACTACAAAAGAGTAGTGTGGCCTTATAGCGTCTCATTTCATTTCATCACATGGGGTTGAAATTGAGACGGTCACTGGTCTGGAGTTCGAATCCAGGTAGAACTCACTTTATATGGCCGTCTCCATGCTTCGGAAGGCATGTAAACCCGGTGGCCCTCTCACAAGGTGCTAGCAAGAGTAAAAAATTTTAATTTAAGCAATTTTTTAAGTTTATTTTTTTGAATTGAAGAAACACTTTTTCAGGATAGTTATATTAATATTTGTATATTAAATTAATGAATAATGTTTAGCCATTCTGTAGACTAAATTTAGATATTGTAAAGCCAATATTAAAATAAGTATCTTGTAATATATAATAAAATTTTGACAGTAAATGTATTATTCATCGTCACTATAAACTTTCAAAATCCTACTATAAAATTAATAATTTGTTACCTTAACCATGGGTCACATTAGGCTGGCACCAGCCGCTGATCAGTCAACAGCAGTGATGAATTTTGTGGTCACACCAAGCTGATCGATGGCTGACATTAGCACCAGCAAACAGCGGCTAGTACCAGCCTAATGTAACCCGTGTTTTAGCGACTTCTACTAGAACAATGATCAAATATTACTTAAATGTTTAGCTACCTGCCATTTCCAAATGCAGAACAGCTCTATCAATTCGGGATCTCGCTAGCTTCCTATGGTAGGTACCTCCTATGGTTTGCCATATAACTGAAATATAAAATTATAAGAATTTGTCCACCACATTTTAAAAATATGATTACTTTAAAGGGCGAACACAACATTTAAATTAATTCAATTTTACCAATTGCATGTCTTTTATTTTCAGCATTTAATCGTTGATTAATTAACAACCACAGAAATTAACAACACTCCCTTATCTATGAGAAACAGGAAATTTAAAACTTAACCTTACTTTACAATAAATTAATCCAGCGATTCTTAATCATTTTCTAATGCGGACCCCTCAAAATGTTGACCGTTGGACATAATAATTAAAAACAAAATCATGATTAATAGTTATTTACATTACGAGAATAATGTAGAGAAAATAATTAAAAAATGTTCTTAAGTATTAAGTTTTTTAAACAAATTCGTCTACTTTAATAGAATTTTCTCTTACACTAATAGATCATTGGTAAAATGTCAGGAAGAGAGTAATTTATATAATAAAATTTCGCTTATCGTATGTTGCTTGCAATTGTAGTATTATAGAAGATCTAGCACAATAAAGAACGGAATAATGAAGGAGGATGTTTTAGGGAGATGTTTTTAATAAGTAAGCGCTTGGCAACCACGTTAAATCTCGAATTCACTCTAAAAATGTACGCTACATCACAGTTTAGCTCGGATCAAAGTTTACAATTTTGTTTGTCTTTTAATACATTAAAAATATCAAAAAAGCTTATTTACAATTACTTTTAGCGCTAAAAAATTATTTTAAATGTCGATGGGCGGGGTTACAGTTCAAAAAAGCCAATGAGTAATTGCTTTGTAAATAAATGTTTAAAGCCGTTTTTTTTCAAAATTTTGGGTTCTTGCTTATTGTCAATCTAACCTATTAGTATTTTAAACGATAAATTTGCTTTGCAAACCGTCATTCTAAAAATAGAGGACCCAAGAACATCAGAAATTAAACGTGGTCAAATAATTACTTTTAATTAGTAAAGATGTTTATTAAACCCGATAGCAGCGTCTACCTCTCTAAAAGTTATCTAAATTTCTCATGCTATTTACCTTTGTATGATGGTCACACTATAAACCAAAAAAAAAATGAACACACAAAAATGCAAGTAACTACAAAATCTAAAAAACTCTTTTTTACGTCTTGACACCTTGAAAAACCAAGCGCGAATCTCCCTTCCTCGGCCAGTTCTTTCTCCCTTCCTGTACCACCACCTTATCTTCCTTCATTTCCTGCCGCTCACTTTCATTCATTCAAATTTACGTTTCCCCGTTACAATCGGGATCGGCGATTAACCTGGGCCAAACACATCTGGACAAAGCGCCTCCAGTTGGGACTCACCCATCGCAGAATGTACTGGCTTATGGGTCGAAACTTGTTTCTATCCATCGACAACAAACTATTATTGTACAAAGCAATCCTGAAACCTATATGGACATACGGTATCCAGTTGTGGGGCTCAGCAAGCGATTCCAACATTGCGAAGATACAACGATTCCAATCAAAGGTATTGCGTGGTATTTGTAATGCACCCTGGTACATTCCTAATAACGTCATCAGTACAGATTTGCAAATCAATAGTGTTAAGGAAGTAATTATTTCCACAAGCCAAAAATATCAGGTGCGACTAGAAGATCATCCCAACGCATTAGTAAGTGATCTACTCGCAGGACTACAGGTGAGAAGACTTAAGCGGTATGATCCGATGGACTTGTCCCAATGCAGATGAACATATAAAATTAACAACTGATCCATTGTAAAATGGAATGGCTGTAGATAAAGGAGGCCTACCAATGGGCATGCTCTCCACTATGTCAATTTTGTCATGTAAATTAATTATTTATTGTCAAATAATATTGCTTATTGTCCCCGGACAGATTGTAATGTATAAATGAAGTTAATAAAAAAAATTATTATTAAACGTCTACTGACCAAAGTAACCATAGCTGAAAGTTCACGAATAATTTCGTTTTATTGTTTATTTAACATATTAATTTTGAAAATATTAATTTAAAAGTATAGAAATAATATAGAAATAGAATCGATATAGAATATAATAGAAATAGTATAGAAATATAATAGAGTTGAATAGAATCGCAAATCTGGACCTCGGTTCTAGTGAAAAGTAAATTGATTTATTAAAAATATTTTTATAATTTTAACTACTTTTTCTACTATTATAAAGTTTCATAATGAATGCTTTAATAAATTAAAATTAATTAAATTACAAAACTCTCCATAATCGACACAATGACGCAGTCACTTTAAAAATACACGATCATATTATGTATTATTTCTTAAAATATTATAGCTAAAATTAAACAATTTATAAAATTAAATGTAAGTAAACCGTTTTAAATTAGTAATTCTAGAAATATTCTAATAAATTATTGTATATTATAACACGATAGTAAATTTAGTTTTACTTTATCATATCGTATAAAGATAAGTAAACAAATTGTATAGAATGAATGTGTCCAAGCCAAATAAATAATTAAATTTTTAGAATGTTGTGTTTTTACTGTACCTACAATATATAAATTTAAAATAGTAAGATTTGCAAGTTTAATAAAACAAATTTAACTGTTTATCGAAGTTTTCAAATTATAAGGTAAAAGCTACCTTTTATTTAGTGCAATGGTATAATTATCATATTTTTTTAGCAATTTAACTATTTAAAAATGCCAAATTTGATTAAATTGATAACATCAGATTTTAAAACATTTCACGTAGAATTTGAGCTTATTAAATGTTCAAAATTTATAATTGACGTGCTTCCAAGTATTGGACTATGCCAAAGTGGTATAAAATTTAATGGTATTAATTCTTCTACTATGGAATCGGTTTTATATTGGATAGCTCATCACAAAGATGACCCACCTTGCTCTCAAGGTGAATATATTAAATTTTGGATAGATGATTTACCCGAATGGGACCTGACATTTTTTAAATTACATCGATCTATTTTAAATAAAATATTTTATGCTGCTCATTTTCTCAAAATTGAAAAATTGTTAGAATTAACTTTTTGCACGCTTATTGATGCTATAATGGAAAACTCGCCAGAGGAGAATTACACACTTTTGAGATTTTCTGAAGATTTCAATCTCATTAACACTTTTTTAGAAATTTTGAAACATTTTATGGATAAGTACAAGTATCCATCATACAGCCACATTAGTGAGATAACAAATTAATAACTTTCTCTAATATATTGAAATTATTTTGTTTTCGTTAACATTGTTTTAATTGAGACATGCACCAAATTTTTTGTAGTTTTGAAATAAAATTTTGATTAAACTTCTAAAAATAACATGTGAAACGATTATTTTTTAATTTCCCCTCATTGCAGAATATTTCATAATTTTGAAATACAGTAAAATTTTGATTATTCATATCTGTTACAGTCTGTTCGGATTAATTACATTTGATATTGTGAATTTTATTTACGTTTATACGAATTAGAGTTTGCACAAATGCATAAATTAAACCAAACAATTGAAAAACGAGTACATAGTTAGTATAAAAGCGATTTTTAGATTTTAGATGTTCCATAGAATTCTCGTTGATGTAAGTCCTGAGGTGGTTGTTTTTCTGTTAGGCTTTCCCCTTACAATCTTATATACGCCATGAGTTTTCATCTAGCAGCTTCAGAAGCTCATCCGAGAGCTTTGAGAGATCGCATAGCCAAGCTTCACCTTGGCCAGCTTATAGTCCTTTTTTAATTTTACTTTTGTACTTTACTTCTTGTATCACTGCGATTTCTATCTTGTGCCTTATCAATTTACTATCTGTCTCGTGTATTTTTCCTGGTCTCAACAACGTTCCATGTTCCCAACCTCTATATATTTCTATTTCTTCTCTTTTTGGTTTTCTTGTCTTTTGTTTTTGTGATTTTCGCCTACCACATTTCGGTTTTTCGTTTTCTCGCCAGTCCGTTTTTTTCGTTAGCCTATTCATTCACTGTTAGTTATTTACCTCCTTTTCGAAGACTACAGATAATCACCAACCTAATTTTTGTTTTATTATTTATTCGTTTGATTCTAAAATAACTTCAAAATTTTTAAATCACAATTTTTTCGCGCCTTTTTCTCAATAACATTTAACGCAATTTAATTATATAAAAGAAAAATATTAAAACATTCATTTCAAAATATATAACCCGAAACTGTATCTCGGAGCACATTTTTAATTTAAATAAAATATAATAGTTACAAAGTATTCAGGGACTTCGGCACCGCTGTTGGTAATGAATGGAGAGTTAAGTTGGTAACAAATAAAACAAAACCCACTTTACTTGAAAACAAATAACGTTTAGTTTTCATGTCAGTGCCATTGACGCAAGATACATTTTGATTTTGCTAATCTTTTTAAATTGTGTCATGCAACTTTTTTTTATAAACTAAAACATCAATTCAATATATTAAAATAAGAGTGCATTAGGTTACCAATAATGGATAAATTATTCAAACCACGCATTTCTAGTACCCATGAATTAGGAGGTAATATTGGCGACAGTAAAGAATGTAAATCAACCGACATCGAGAAGAAACAAATACATATTAAATCAGAACATTTCTCCAATAAGAATATAAAACTTTTGAAGAACTTCAAACAGAGAATAATAATGGAATTATATCTAACAGAAAATCCTAACGCTGATATGGATACTGGATACAACCGTTGCAAGAAATGGATGCAGCTGCCGCAAGAAACAGAAATTCTCGCCATGACACCCGTACTCATGATTAACGAAGTAAAACTAAGATCAGGTATTTATTTAAATTTATTTTATGAAATTTAAAAATAATAAAGTAAAGACATAATTAAGGTTAAAATATCTGTTAAGCTTACAGTAAAAGGTTATTCCTTTTAGCCTTTTTAAGATGTTTTCACCTTAATTTAAATTTTTCATGTAAGATTATTTTTATAATAATTGTAAATGTTTATTAACTTGTGAAATTATATGTCAAATAAAGTATTTTCAAAATTATTAATTGAATGAAATATAAAAATTTTCCAACATTTTAGTTTAAGACACCATTGCGCAATGTGGTTTCGTGTTAGACTAAAATGTAAGTTGAAAATTGTCATATTTCATTCAACTTATCATTTTTAAAATATTTTATTTAACAGATTACTTTTATAAGCAAATAATTTCTATAAACTCAGTCAAAACCAAATATACTCGATATAATTCATTCCTTGCGAGCATTATGAACTAATAGTTCGGAAGGTAACGTGCATTTGAACTAAACCATAAAATATAAAATTTTTAACCATACAGGCCGAAAGAACATAAAAAATTAGTAATAAAAGGGACAGTCGCCACTAGTCAATAGTAGCGTGAACTTGGAAGTGACGCGGAAAAAAAAGATTTTTGGGGGTTGAACTAAACCATAAGATACATAAACAAATTATATATGAAAAAAATTTTTTTTTTTGTGTAGTTTGCGAATATACTATGACAGACGATTTTAAATGCACTATTGACGCCTTTTACGGTTGAAAATTTGTACCGGACGAATTGTCCGGTGAGCGACAGTAATACACGGATGATCGTAATAATTAGAGATAGACACACGCCTCACGGTTGCATAACGTTTCAACATCTTTCAGAAGATTCACTGAAAATGGTTTTAAAATCGAACCAATACGACACTCCCAACGAAGAAGGACGTAACTCACTTTTAGCAATTTTTCAGGAGAGCGATTTAAAAGTTTAAAAAATTTTAGAAGTATTATTTTAAGCGCGAAAAAAATATTATAAATGTGTGGCGGCATCTTTTAAATTATTGTTAGCTTTATTTTTTCTATTTTTACCCATTTGTTTTTTCTCCTGATACAGAAATGCTCATAACTAAAATTGAACTTTTGAGTTACGTCTTTCTTTGTTGGAGGTGTCGAATCGAACTTTCAAATTTGGATCTAAGTGAATTCAAACACATTCCAAGTGAACTCACTGCTCAAAAGGCCTGTTAAGTATAAGTTCAGTGATAAGTTTCGACAAAACGAGCATTTGAACTGTTTTAATTTACATAATCATTGTTGCATTAATAATATTAGAAATTTATAATTTAGACTAAAATGGCGACAAGCAAATTTGGCTCATTCGAGGGGTTTGCCGTAAAAATTTACATTAAAATAATACTGGGTAACATAAACACAAAATAATTTTTATAGGTAACAGGTGCATTGGTAACAATTTAAATACACAGGAGACGTATTTACCTACTTTATTCTCTCATTATTTTAATGGTGATTTTTTCAATATAATTGAGAAAGCAAACTGGTGTACTTATTTTATAAGAACATTATGCAATAAGTCAGTCATACTCGAGTATATTTGGTTTAGACTATATTTGAAAATTCATTTGATTTACTTTAATAAATAACAAATTATTTTAGGGCTTACAATGCAGGACAGTTTTCGATTGCGAGTACCAAAACCTCAAAATATGATTCAACGGCTTTGCAGTGAATGTGCTTTTTATGCTATAAACGAACCTCGCACAAGAAAACCACTTGTAGTTCTTGATCTGGATATACTAACTGGACAATCGGAAAATCCCACTATTTTGAATTTTTTAGAAATGATATATGAAAACTTTGATATCTCTATATGGTCTTCAATTAAAATGCCTGATTTGATTCCGAAATTGGAAAGCTTGGATTTTTTTAGACCTCAAAATAAGTTCAAAATAGTTTTTGTTTTGGATATAACCTCCATGACGCATTCGTATCTCTCCAATACTATGGTAAATTTATCAAGAATTACAATAATATTATTTTTTAACTTTTTTGTATTTTTGTAGGTAAAAGACATAGAAATAATTTGGGATTTATATCCTCAATACAATGCGCGTAATTCAATTATTGTCAACCATATCCTGAAGAAAGTCGTTGATGAAATTAACAAAGTTCCTAGGAACAGAACCACACAAAATGATGCAGACAAAATGAACAAGTTCAATCTAAAAGACGTAATTGAATATTTGACTAAAACTATTTATTCAAAACGGTCACTTCTTGCAGTTAATACATTAATGTCGAAACAACAAGATATGATTAACATAAATTTGAATTAGTAATATTTCATTGTTTAATATAAATTAACCAAATTAAAATGTATGAAAATAAAATCACAAAGCATTGACTTAGCCAAATAGTTTTATTTAAAAAAAACAGGCATCTTATTGTTAGAACTTGTGCAAAGGTAGGCTTTCATGTGAGGATTTAAATATGGGAATCAACCTTTCATGCTATAAACGTAAGCATGCATCAAAAACAATCGGTGAGAGTTTGAATTTAGGGGTTCGTAAATACACTTTTTCCTATAGAAATGGCTTTACGAAACGAAAGAACAGAAAAATACAAGCTCTTTAAGGTGAGGATGAAAGTTGCCAGACTTGTAATAAGACCACAATTTGATTTTGAAAATTGCAATTTTTCCATAAGAAATACATGTAAGTGTATTAATGCGTAATAAAATACCAAATATGGAAAACATTGTGTAGACGGTACGTGTGCTGTGCCTGAGTTGACGGTGACTAGAGGTGGGGAGATACCAGTCGCTCCCTGAGATCCGTCGCATCAACATCCATACTTTTTTCGAGTTGGAGGTACTTGGGGAATGTTTTTAGTAAGTAAATCGCGATCAGAGAATTCGAACTGTCACCAAACAATCAACATTATTATGGATTATTTCTCTCATGTACTACACTCCCCATGTTTAAAAGGTTACCAGCTTAGCTGAAGCGGGAGAAGGGTTTATACTAAAAAATAAATAAATGTGATCCCGACAAGGAGGTCAGAAAGAGCGCACACGAAAAAAGTGAACTTAAAGAAAAGCACCCCAACAAACTTTCATCGGTAAACCATAGTTTGGAAACCATAGGACTTACCAATTACGAATAAAGCTACCTTTACACTCCAATGACGTGAGTCACTGATTTTATAACGGTAATAATTAATATACATGTATACCTAATTAATATTGCCAAAATTTTTAGTAGTTAATATTTACGCATAAAAATAATGGTTTTAAAGTTTAAATTAAATAATTTTAAAATCAACTTTTCCGTCCAAATTTGAAATATAAATATGTCAAATTAAACTAAAATTACAAAATACTGTACAATGAAGAATATCAACAAAACTGCAAATTAAAAGTTACCAAACAATACAAGAATAATCACTTCCAAGTTTCATGATTAATAAAAAATGATAAAATACAATAAGGGTTGTCAGATCTTTCAGTAACGGTGGTGATCCAAAA
This sequence comes from Lycocerus yunnanus, assembly GCA_036346125.1. Classification (NCBI taxonomy): domain Eukaryota; kingdom Metazoa; phylum Arthropoda; class Insecta; order Coleoptera; family Cantharidae; genus Lycocerus; species Lycocerus yunnanus. Next base: position 3,569,795 of record JARFIX010000002.1, read on the forward strand.
AAGTCAATTAAGAACCGCCGAGTTAAATTAATTTCTTTTATATACGAAGAACATGTTCTAATATTATTGAAGGATATTTTAATTTACCGCAATATTAAATTAATTCAATTTTAATTTTATAAAATAATTAATTTGTCTAACCCAGTACAGTACTAACGAAGAATCGTATTGAACTGGTTTGGAGTTCTTCTAAATAAACCTCCCACGATTAACTGGATCAATTTGTGGCATCAAGGCCTAAACGATTTAAATATTTCTTTTCTTTATTTTAATTCTTTACTTTATCACGACAGGGGAGTCTTAAAGTAAACTGGGCGAAATGCAAAAAATAATAAATTAAGTGGCTAAAATTGAAATTGAAATAAATTGTAACAATAATAATTAACAGCATTTGAAGCCTTAAAGCTTAGTTTACTAGCTTCTTCCATTCTTGTCGATTCTTGTATATTTCTTACTTTTTCCTTCTAATTTGTCACGTGTAGTTGCTGTATGTCTTCGTTCACATCTCCTTTCCATTCGAGTAGCGGTCTTCCTCTTCTTTCTCGAGTATATATTTCGCTTTTCCACACTTTAGATGTCACTCGCTCTAACGTGGTCAAGCCACCTCGGTCTTTGTGTCCTCACTATGTCTGGTTCTCCATACAGTTTTTAATTCGTTATTTGTTCGTCTTCCAACCTCTTACCTTATCTATCTGTCTGTATTTTCCTCTTACTCTTATTACGCACATTCTCTCTGATATGGGGGTGAATTTTATAATCGTTCCTCTTAATAATCAAAATACCAGTTCCAAATCTTCTATCTTTACTTCCACTCATGAGTAAGGTCTAGCCATTTATTTCCCAAAATTCGTTTCCTTCTATTTTTTTCTTGTAATGTTTATATCCAATTTTCGCCCGTTTCAATCAGTTATTTTATGTCCTTCCTGAAAAATACTTCTTACGTTATTAAGACGAATGTCGCTATTTGCAACGCTCCAAAACCTTCTTTTTGCGATGTCTACAAACATTAAAATTGGAATTCTGAAACTACACTTGTTGGTTAAGTTTTTTTTAATTTAAAATTATGAGCAGTCAATCAAGTTCCACTATATTCACTCACTAGCAGTCCGCTTGACCTACTAGTAAAGTAATAAATGTAAAAATAACCAAAATAAAATACATGGCAAACCTCATTAAACTTATGCAAACGGTAAGTATTTTTCATCAAAAATACTCTTGTTCTTCTTTTTCTATCCTATGCAGAAAAATTTTATTCCTGTTAAATGCGAATAATCAGCTAATAATTACCATTTAATCAAATATAAAAAATATGTTCTTCACCGAATATATTAGAAAAAAATTGGATGTGGCCATGCCCATGACTTTATCATACTTTTAATAAATATTAAATAATAATCGGGTCTAAGTTTCAATACAAAGATACACAATACTAAATTCAGTTTTAAAAATTTTATCAGCTTTAGAAATACTTAATAAAAACTAATATTAAATAGATTACAAAAAATTGATTTCATAAACCAATTTCAAACAAAGTTTAATCAGCTCTATTTCCTACCATAAATATACTAAATCTCAAATTTGGTTTCGAAACTCCTATTAATTTTTAAAATATTAAATAAAGACTAACATTAAATAATAAAATTTAAAAAAATAAAGAAATAATAGTTCTCGTACATCAATTTTAACTAAAATTTTAATCAGTTCTAAATATATAGATATAAGAATGCGAAATCCTAAATTTAATTTAAAATTTCTATTGGTTTTTGAAATAATAATTAAAATCCGTGTTTCAATCCAATAGAAGTATTGTGAAATAAAAAATTTATTGTAGATTTTCCAAGATGTCTGGAATTAAATTTGATTTTAAATTCTCGACAAACAAAAACATACAGAATGCAGCCTGGGGTGCTACTCTAGAGCAAGATTTAAAATATATTAAAAACCCTGTCCAAATAGATATACTTAAACAAAAAATTGCGGAAAAATGAAAGCTTCGTAAGAACTGGCAAATTTCGAGAACAGTAGAAAATAAAGCAAAATATAACAAGGCAGCCAAACAACTGAAAGCATTTTTACTCGACTTAAATCAACATTTTCAAGAATATCTAACCAGCTTATCTACGAATTCAACAAATAATTACTCACTCTGGAAAGCTACGAAAAAAATTAAACATTCACAAAAAATAACGCCACCAATAAAAAATGATAAACAAGGTTGGGCCAGAAGCGGTTATGAGAAGGCCTGTTTATTTGCGAAACATCTGATAAACGTTTGCAAGCCGTTCCAAATAAACACATCATGAAATGAGAAAGTAAAAATATACAGCTACTTAGGAGCACAATTTTAAATAGATTTTGCCATCAAAACTATTAAAAGGAACGAAGTCGAACAAATTATACTAAAGAAGACTAAACCCTAAAAGGCACCAGGATATGATTTAATTAATTCCAGCGTTATCAAACAAATAACACCTAAATGCATATAACGCATTTAACTTTTATCTACAGTGCAATTTAAGATTAAGGTACTTTCCCAGGCATTGGAAGGTAGCACAAATCATCCTTTTAGCCAAGCTTGGAAAGAAACCGGATGAAGTAGAATCATATAGGCCAATAAGCTTACTGAGCATTGTGCGCTGCCATTGGCACTTGATATGGCATCCGTTGTGATAGATCTTTAGCCGTCTTTATCTAAGACGTTGCCCAGGGGACACCACGAGGAGGCGATCTATCTATGTCCCCCTCAGTACATAGTTGACCCAACCGCTCCCATGGTGGGTTTCGAGTTACCTAGAAGACTGTGGTGCACGTTGAACAGAATTCGGACGGGCCACGGGGTGTGTTCACAATCACTATAGAGATGGGGAATGGCTGATTCTCCCGAGTGCGCCCGCTGCGGCGCCGCCTCCCAGACGGTCGAACACCTGGTGATGGAGTGCCCCGGCTCCAGGTACGGGGGGGAGGTGGCGGACTTCTTTGGGGGCACTTTGCCTAGCGTCGACTATCTGTCGACGTTTTTCCATTTTCCGTTTTCGTGTTGTTCTTTTTCCTTTTGATTTTGTGATTTTGTATTCTGTATTGTAACTTGTGCAATGTATCCATACGATTAAATAAAAAAATAAGCTTACTGCCAACTTTGTCAAAGATTTTCGAGAAAATGCTTCTGAAGAGATTAAAACCTATGTTAAAAGAAAGATCCCTTACCCCAAAGCACCAATTTGGCTTTAGAAGCCAACACAGCACAATCGAACAAGTACATAGAATAACAAAAAAAATTACTAACAATTTGGAATGTAAAAGATACTGTTCGGCAGCATCCCTCAATGTCAGCCAGGCTTTCGATAGGGTATGGCATGATGGCTTGTATCACAAACTGAAGATGAAACTATCGTACCATTATTACAAGATACTAAAATCCTGCTTTCAAGAACAATATTTTCTGATTAAACACGAAGTAGAATACACCAAACTTCAACAAATTTATTCGGCCGTGCCACAGGGCAGTGTCCTGGGCCCGATTCTTTATTTATCATATACCGCAGACCTACCAACTACTAGATTTACAACAGTGGCAACTTTCGCCGACGACACTGCCATACTGGCAACTCACACTGACCCTGTCTCCAAAAATCTACAAAATAATTTACAAAAAATCGAAATATGGCTTAAAAAATGGAAGATAAAGGCAAATGAAACCAAATCATCGCATGTCACATTTACGATAAAAAGAGACACGTGCCCACCTGTGACCATGAATGGCTACGACTTGCCCTAGACAGATGACACCAAATACCTTGGCATGCACTTAGAGAGAAGATTAACCTGGCGAAAGCACATATTCACATAAAGAAAACAGCTTGGACTAAAGCTTTTGACAGTTGTACTGGTTGCTGGGAACAAATTCACAACTGTCGATAGAAAGCAAAATTCTTATATACAGGGTTGTAATAAAGCCTATTTGGACCTATGGTATCCAATTGTGGGGAACAGCTAGTAAGTCAAACATTCAAATCCTACAGAGATTTGAAAACAAAGTGCTTCAAATTATAGTTAATGCGTCATGGTATGTGCCAAACGAGGTGATTCGAGGTTACCTAAACGTTACACCAGCGCAAGAAGAAATTAAAAATTTCTTTTATAAATATGAAAATAAAATCAAAACACATCCAAACGACCTGGCAAATGCATTGCTAGACCAATCACAAGAAGTTAGAAGGCTAAAGCGCTATAAAACTACAGATCTGGCAACGCGATTTGCCTAATGAAGGTGATTGTTGTTATTTTGTTGTTTATTTATATGTTATTATAACTGTAGTTGATTGATTTGAGGGCATTCAGTGAAATGTTTTCAGCATGTTATTAATGCTATAATTTTAATGGAAAAATAAAAATTAATTTTAATAGAAAAAACTTGGGATCATGGGATTCGATCCAACCATCACGTAAGTATGAGGTCGGGCGCTAGATAATTACGCCATGAGCCTATTGTCAATTTTTCTTTTTTTCTCTTTATTTTACACATATTACAATTATGACAAGACTTGAGGTTTCCAAAAGCCTACTTTTTGAAATTGATTGCAAAATGGGTAGGGTTGCGATGTTTATAGAAATTTCATTAACTTCATTTGGTAACAAATAACAACAACTCTGAGTTTTTATGTCAATTCCAACATTAAAGTAAAAGATACATTTTAACATCGCTTTTTTCATTTTTATTTTCAGTTAGAAAAATGAAAAAACAAAATATTTAGGGACTTTTAATGTTTAATGTTCGCTATTGGTGTAATGAATAAAGTTGGTAACGCAGCTCACTTCACTTGGCAACAAATAACAACGCCTAGTTTTCACGTCATCATCATTACACCAACATATATTTTGATTTTGCTCTAGTTTTTTTTCATATTTTCATGCAGTGCTTTTTATAAACTAAAATACCAAATAAATATTGAACTAATAGTGTATTACGTTATTAATAATGGATACATTTCGCGAACCAAGTACTTCAAGTGCCCATAAACTGAAAGATGTCACTGACAACCACGAAAAATGCAAATCGCAAGATATTGAGAAAAATAAAAGCGCTTTTAAATCAAGAATTCCCATCAAGACGAATAACAAACTTGAAAATAGTCTACCAGACAAAGTGGATACGGAAATATTGCAAATCAAAAATCCTAAATCCAAATTGGAAATTGTGTTAATGGAACCATTTGAAAAGAAGCCAATTCTCGCTAAGACAGCCGAACTCATCGCTAACGAAATCAAAATAAGAGAAGGTATTTGTTAAAATTCATTTTATAAAATTTTAAAAATCAACAAACTGTAAACATAATCAAGTTCAAAATATTTTATAAGCTTTCAGTAAAAGGTTATTGCCTACTTAAAAAATTTAGATATTCATACAAAACTATTCACAAGCAAATAATTTTTGTATTTTAATATTTTTTAGGGTTTACGGCTCAGGACATTTTTCGTTTGCGGGTACCAAATCCCTGGACTTATTTGCAAGAGGCTTGCAATGAATGTGATTTTTACTCTATAAATGAACCTCGATACCGAATGCCTCTTTTGGTGCTTGATCTAGAAACACTACAATTAACATATCCTGCAATTGTGCCATCGAATAAACCCACTATTTTGGATTTATTTGAAGTTGTTTATGAATATTTTGATATTGCTATATGGTCTTCAAACAAGATGGCTGATTTAATTCCTAAATTGGAAAATTTTGAGATCTTCAAACCGAAGAATAAATTTGAGATTGCGTTTGTTTTGGATAAAACCTCAATGATACCTTCGTTTACTACCAAGTCTATTATGGTAAAATTGTCAATATTTTATAACAATTACTTTTATTAACTTTTTGTTTTTATGTAGGCAAAACAAATACAAGTGATTTGGACTCTGTATCCCCAATACAATGAACATAATTCTATTATGGTAAACCATAATCTGAAAGAAGTAATTTATGCACTTTACAAAATTCCTACAAAGAAACACAAGCAAAATGAGCAGGTGGACGAAATAGCTTTGAAGGTCATAATGGATTATTTGACAAAAACTCTTCGTTCAAGGAAATCTCTGCTTGCACTTAATACATTAGTATGGAATCGATATAATTAAAAAATATTTAATAATGTAATCAAATTTTATGTAGAAATGTACAAACCAAACCAAAATTTATCGAATTAAAACTACAAAGCGTTGACTTAACCCAATATTTTTATTAAAATGGAAAAGTGTGACCTTTATTTGTATTAAAACTTGCAAGCTTTCCGTGCTGGTTTAAGGGAGGATTTGCTTTCTTCAGATCTAAATATAAAAAAATGACCTCTCGGGAGGGCGACCCCGCCCAGCGAGGGTCGCTACAAGCGATTTTGAGAGGCGCAACTACATCAAAAGTCGGATTCACACAAAAAGTGATTTTTTTCCGAAATTTTTTTATTAGTTAATTACACCACTATCTTTTATAATTCGTTATAAAAACCGAGATTCTGGTATCTTTACTGTCGCTACAACCATTTTAATTTCGACGGGCGGGGTTACACTTCAAAAGAGCCAATGCGTCGCAAAAAAACTAAACAAATAATCGTCTGACCTTATCGTAAGTGTTGTTGATTTCCTGCAACTTGATACTACTTCCAAGGACATCCAAAATTTAATATAGATTTCGGTAATATCCAATTATTGTCCAAAGATAACCCAAAAAGGAATTTTTCAACAAATAACTTCTAAACCCAAAAAGAACAGGTTCCGTGGAACTGGATAAAAAAAGGACGGTATCAAAATTCAATACGCCATATTTTCATTCGACGCAAAAAAATCAAAGTCGGATTGAAATTCAACTGAAATCAGATTGAAGCTTCTAATGTTGTTTGGGATTAGAGAGACGAATTTAACGAAAAGATATATTTACCAGATGGTCAGCTTCTATTAGATTAAAATTTAGTTTGTTTCTAAAATTTTCATGCGTTTCAAACTAATATAAAAATCAAAATCGTTCTCTCTAAACCATATGGAAGGCATATCTCTTTAGCAATAAATTATTGCTGCGTTAAACTCAAAATTCATGTCAATGCGCAGAAATATAATTAATAAGCGCAATTACGATGTGCCGTTCGAAAATATTACTCATTAAGAAAAATAAAACGTTACAGAATATTCTAGTAGATGACCCAAACATTTGTGCCAAATTTTTAAATTTTCTTCGGAGATAAAGGACCGTAGTCACACATTGTGTGAAACCTTTTAACAAGCCCTTGAGTCAAACCCACACAAAAGAGTTGTTGATGAGATCCCCTCTTAAATTTTTACCTAAATATTTTAATAAATGACCCAAATAGTTGCGACAAATTTCAAAATTTTCTTCAGGGGATAAACGCATTCGTGAAACATTGCAAGGAGCTTTTGGGCCAAACATTCACAAAGAGCATTGTTGAAAAGACCCCTCTTGAATTTTTGCTTAATTATTAGATTAGATGACCAGAATACTTGGGCTAAATTTAAAAATTATGCACAAGTGTTTGGATCATCCTTTAAAGCAGTGTTTTTCAACTTTCTTGAATACGCGACCCCTTTACAAGTATTAAAATTCTGGCGACCCCCTAGTTGTCACTCATTAGTTAGCTATGACTGGTAATAAGAGCGAGCTCGTTGCAATATTAAAATCAATGATGTCAAATGTTTTATGGACACACTGTTTTCTTCATCGGTAAGCTCTGGCATCAAAGGTTTTACCTTCTGATTTAAATTATGTGCTTAACCTTTAAGTAGGTAGGTGGTCTAAAGTAACGTAAGTAGGTAGGTGGGGTGGTCAGAACACCCCAGTAAAATTTACTTTTCTAGTTATATTGTTGATTTTTATTTTATGTTATAGCAAAGAGTTTATATAATCTTTGGTTATAGTTAAATTTACATTAGTTACACTTTTACAAGATAAATTAATGTAAAAATTATCAGAATTTACTGTTTTTATACATTTTATATACTTTTATTTATATTTTTCATATGGCAGTATTAAATGAGTTGCATTTACGCGTCACTAAAGAATATCAATTATTATAAAGAAAATAAAATACGAGGACAACTAAATTAAAACACATGGTTATATGGGGACTAAATAATACCTTAAACTAAAAATCGAACAAAAATTTCATTTTCACATAATATAAAATATTGTGGCAAATAGCCTACATATAAGGGAATAAATATACAAATAAAGGTTTTAATTGCAGATTTATAAAATATAGACACAAAAACGAAGAAAAAAATAAAATTGTTTAATTTTAACCAAAAAAAATGAAATTGCTTAATTTTCCTAAAAAAATTATAAAATTTTTTGTTAAAATGAAACAATTTTTTTTCTTTGTCTTTGTATCTGTATTTGTTCCATTTTAAGTTTAAGATTTTATTTAGTGACCCTATAACTATATTTCATAAAAAAAATTCTGAAAACAAAACGTAAGTAGGTAGGTGGGGTGGCGACAGCACCCCAGTGCAATTAACACTCTGTCACTGTTTACTAGTTCAATTTAGATCTGGGATTGTTATCGTAATCTTAGAAGGGATGTATAACAGGAAGGTAAAAAAATAATTAGCTATGTTACTAACCTATAAGTATAAAATATATGAGGAAACAATGCCTGGGGTGTTGTGGCCACCCACATACCTACTTAAAGGTTAAAGAGATGATCAAAGTTGTGAATTCCATTAAAGGTAAATCTTTTAGTAAAGGTAAAGGATCCTTTTTTACACAGAGTTCATGTGACTATCCAAAGGAAAGGTTTTGGCATGAATTCTGGAACTAAAAGCTGAATTCTTTATGTTCTTACAAGATCCTAAATTTCAATAAGCAAATATTTTTGTGACCCTGTTTGGCTATTAATTCTCGCTAATATTTTTAACCATACAAATATTTTGAACAAAACCCTCCAAGGGAGAGAAGAAAACGTTCTAACGGCCAAGGATAAAATCAAAGGTTTTGTGATATTATGGTAATATTATTATTTCCCGGAACAGTCAACATCCCTAAGTAGTTTGCTTCAGAATGTCCAGAACTCTAGCATTTTACATGACACCGTAGGTCAAAAGTGGTATTGTTGAAAAGATCTTTAAAAAATAAGAAATATTAACTTTTTGGTTCGAATGAATTGCTTTCGAGTCAAATAAATTTTATAACCTATGAAGCAGTCGTTATAAAAATAATTGTTTTGTAATCGACGTTAAATATATTCAATTTAGTAACACCTCGTTTTAATAATACTTTTTTTCTTAATTACTTACATTTTAATAATCAATTTTCATTCCCTGTTTATCTGATGAGTACCCTAAAGACGAAATATCTGTGTTCACATATATAATGGACTAAATAAGCAAGTGCGGGAAAAAAATTTACTAATTGTTAAATTTAATTTTCATTTCATTATAACTTGTAATATGTACAGTAAAATTTAATACTGAAATTACATAAACTAAATGATAATTTTCGATTATATCTGAATACGATAGGCATTTGTGATATCTTTGTGTATAAAATAAATAATTTTTTGGAAAATTAACCCAAAATATGAGTTAGATTAATATTTATCGATTTAACTGTTATTAAAATTAACACAATCACGTAGGTATATTATTTACGTACTATGTCTACTAAATGTGTATATAAGTATTACCATAATATAATACATATTTACATTTAGTTTAACACTTGTATAGAACAAAATTTTATAACTGTAAATGCAACTCCTTCAATTTTTTAATAAATGAACATTGACTTGAAAATGTTCTTCAAATTATTCCATCACAAAATAAAAATGTAAAAAAATAAATAACTTGAATTGCATTAATATAATCTGATAATATATAATTTCAGACTTTTTGCTATATTGCTTGTTAAACTATATTTAGTTAAAGCCAATGTAGACATAAAAAATCCTATTCGTTTTCCATATGGATATGCGGGACCATTTACGGGAGTAAGTAAATCAAATTTATGAATCATTATTACATTAATAATTTTGCAGATATTTTTAGCAATCGCTGTACCTTTAGATCTACCAAATAGAAATATATTTTTATCTTACAATTTCGAAGCAAATTATAATATTCCACAAAACGATTCAATGTATGATTATCCTCCAATTATATCTGACAGGTCATATGCAATTAATAGGGAAAATCTTTACGATGCTCTCGAATTTAAAATTAATTCGTAAGTGGTTACAATAATGTTAAATTTTTTTACCAAATCAATTTATATAGTCATGGCTATCCTGGGAAAGCATGTTTGTTAAGAACCATTTGTGAAGTAGCGCAATCAGTTCTGGATAGTAATGGAGTTTTGGGTGACATTATCTACATTTTATTGTCGTAAGTTACGTATTTATCTAAATGATAATCTCGATTGAATGATCATTTTAGCCCATCATCTTCCAAAAACAATGAATTGTCAACTGATTATTTAAATGCCGAAAAATATGGAAGGTATAAAAAGCATTGCAAAAAATATGAGAAAAAGTGTTCTATTAGTTTTCTAGAACTAATAAGTTGGTTGGATAAAACAATTTAGTTTTTTAAACTACGAGATTTGTATTTCTTTTGAAATTTAAATAAATTGAATTATTGACATATGTTAATCTGTGTAAGTTAAATAACGTATTATGTAAAAAATATCAATCATTAAAAAACATCTAATCCTTGGGACGTACCATTTATACTCAATTTTTCACTCACACTCATCTACCTGCCGGCACCAGGTAATATTATAAATTATCTACTTAAATGCAATAATAATTCAAAGCAATCTAAAAATTGCTTGTTATCATGGTTCGGAATCCACATTAACTTGTGGGGAACTAACATAGAAAATGGTTTTTAAATGCCTGCTTCCCATTATAACGGATTTTAATGAAAAATATATCAATCGAAAGATATTTAGTTAATACGTGTACTTAAATTTGTCGTAGTATTACTTGGTATTTCATATTTCTTAATTAAATTTTGTATAGTTGATAATGATGGAATAGGGCTGTTATTAAACTTAAGAAAAATAAATCACAAATCTATTACCAACGTAATACATTTTTACAACAAAAACTTTATCTTGAACAAACTAAAGACTGTTTACATTCATTGCAACGAAAATTTATTTTAATCTGCCAAAGTAGCTCTATGACAAGTTTTAGCAATTAAAAAAGAAAATACTAAATGTAGCATATCTTTGAAGAGGAAAAAAATATCTTTCGATTGATATATTTTTTATTAAAATTTTCTATGTTATTTCCCTATGTTTGAGTGTCCTGCTGCCACCCGGTATAGTACATTAAGACAAAAATGTATATTTATGTTAGCTTTTAAAAATAAAAATATGAAATTTATATTTTAAGGAAGAATTATATTATATTTTATTAGATTTATTATATTTTAACAGTATAATAATAATTTATTCTCGCAAGGCTTATTTTTCATTATTTTGAAATTTTTTGTAAAATGAGTTGGGTTTCCAAAAAATCTTACTAGACTAAAATTATAGTCCGTTAAATTTGTTATCCAAATTGGGCCATTAGTTTTTTGTAAGTAGTTTCGTTTAAAAGATACAGAATTTGCAAGAAAAACGAAAAAATAAAACTTAAAATTTCTTAATATTTCTACTCTTAATTTAATTCATAACTCTAAATCCGTTGATTCTAGAAAATAAGATGTTATAAACCAGTTTGTAGATAAATAAATTATCTTTAAAAAATTACTAATCCATTAATACCATAAAATTAATGGTTACGGTGCTATGGGCGTTTGAAGGCAGAAATTTAAAAAAAAATTGCTTTAAAGAGAGGTACCCACCAAGGGTTTGGACTAAGGACAAAATTTTATTTAAAAATATCTCTTAGAAAAGTGTCTTCTATCACCACCTTAAATGTTTACCATGGTCACGGGGATACCCTGTGTATAATAATAATTTAATTTTATTTGAATATTAATTAAGATAATGTAGACACGAAAATATTCTTCAAATTTTAAAAAATTTATACTTCTTTGTTTTTATTTATAATTTTATTATATTATAATTTTATTATATTACAAATTAAGTTTGTTTGTGCATTTTGTCGATATTTAAAATTAATTAAAGGAATTATATTTCATAGTCTAACCAAGTAATTAAATCTAAAAAACTGACAGAACAAATTTGATTATAGTAATTATAGCAGTTTTTCTTATTTTTTTTTCCCAAAATCTCAGCTTCTTCGTAAATTCTACGCAATCCATTGTTTTGCGTTGTGGATGGTCTAAAAAGTGATAAACATAACTTGATGAAATAAAAATAGATTTTGTGTTACGTTAGCAAAATGTACAAAAGATCTCCTAAAACACCATTTGCTTTCGACAATGCATTTGCTGATATTTCACATATCACTCGCAATAAACATCCACGTCCAGAATAACCCTGCCTATAACAAATAATTTTGTATGTAGTTTGTTTTTTGTCAAAACTTGGTAAAATATTTACTAAATACATACGTTTTAAGTTTGTATTCCAATGCATTGTAAATTAATTTTCTATCAATCCGTTCTTCTATAATTGGTGGATAATTAAAGTCACTGATGTTATTAGGTAACCTATAATTTGCCTCCCAATTAAAAGCCAAATATGCACTATTGCGAGGTAATTCCAACGGAACAGCAACAGCCAAAAGCAACTGAAAACAAATTTTTGTTATTGGAAGACTATCGACTTCGATATCAAATCATACCCCCATTGCACTGTTTTCAGGATAATGCAATTTCCAGTTTGGATAACTGTACTGCTTAGATGTTTCTTTGCACTTACAGAGAAATATCAAAAATTTTAAGAGCAACCTAAAAAATTTCCATTTAATAAAAATTAAAACGTTTTTCCCATTTCTTACAAATACTTAAACATTTTCAATAGAAAATCTTGATAACTTTTGAAAATGAAAAAACTTCAGTAGGAGATACTACTAAATTAACTGACGTTTAATTAGCATTATTAAATTACTGCAAGTGGAATATAAAAACCAAACAATATTTGCAAGGTGCAAGTGCTATGCAAATGATATTACAACAAATTATTATTAATTTAGTTAATACTTTATTTTTTTGCCAAAAGCAAAAGCACAGTTATGTTATACAATAAACGGGTGTAGGCGACTTAAAATTTGTATTTAATATATATTTTTAATATGTAAAGAAGTATGTACATTCATGTATGGAAACCGGTACATTTTATACGTAGGTGGTCTTTAAAAAATAAATTTTTGATCTTGATTTTAGTTGCTGGTTAACATAGTCTTGATGATAGCAGATTAAGGATCAACCTAACTTAAGTTTCTGTTAAAATAAGAAGCATACAACTGAACTTCAACACATTAATATTCATTCAACAAGAAATTGAAAATCTGACATCGGCGGTTTAAGCAACATCTACAGCTATTTTAAAACTGAAAATTGGTATTATTTTTTTTTAATTATACAGGAATAATGTAGACTATAAACAAAAAAGTACTACTATCTTAATTTAAGTTAAAATAATAAATATTGATGTAAATATGTAGCATAGTATAATAATTGGTTCATTAGCTACTTCTCGCAACGTTAAACAAGTTCTATTGAAAATAAAAGTTTTGAAATTGCTTTGGGGTTAATACATACCTACCGTATTAAAAATTGGGTTACATTATAGTTCTTACACAACAATTAAGTTATCGACTTTTACAATTACATTAAACAAGTGTAATAAAAATTTAAATTAACTTGTAAATAGAGTTCAATTACCAAAAAACAATATATTACTATTGTATTTAAATAATATTAGAAATTGACTGAATTAAATGCTAATTAAATAATTATTATTCATTTTTAGAAATTATTAGAAAAAAATTTAAAACTGTTAGATTGCAGCGAAAGTTGTCGTATATGACCTATATTTAGAGAGCTAAAGAATACAAACTTTATCATTCACTTTCAGTATCTGAAATCGTAATGTCTCACGTAATAAGTGCTGTGTTTTTTTTGTTGTCATGTGGAGTACTTGCTATTCATTCCATAGCAGTGGTAAGTAAATCAAAACATTTTCTTATAAACTAGCAATAAATTAGTTTAAATAAATTAAAATCCCACACAATTTGTTAATTTCGTGGCTAAAAAAATATTTTAATTTGAAGGATCCTCAATACGGTTTATATTCCGATTATGAAATCCCCGCGCCTAAATTGCGACAAGCTGAAAAAGAACAAAAACAAGATTTCAGCAAAATTCCTGGCAGTCCAGGAGTAGATTACCCAATTTACCATTCCGTACCAGAAACCAGCTTTTCATGTAACCACGTTCCAGCTGTTCCAGGAATGTACGCAAATGTGGAAACCGGATGTCAAGTAATTAAACGACATTTTAAATTCAAACGTTATAATTTCCGAATTTTAATAGGCTTACCATGTTTGCCATGATGGACGAGAAGGACATCAAGGTTCTTCTTTCCTTTGTACAAACGGAACATTGTTCAATCAAGCCGAATTTGCTTGCGATTGGTGGTATAATGTAAATTGTCATGAAGCTCAAAATCTCTATAGGTAAATAAGAAATACATTATTAACAGAGAACATTGTGTGCAAATTTAGCCGACCAAAATAAAATAATAGAAAATTCTATTTCCAGTATATGTTTAGATAATACTCCTTAATTCTCAAAATATTTTTTTGATAAATTAAAAACAAAAATTTGCCGCAGAATTCATCGGTTTGTACGACCCTATAATAAACATGAAATTTAAAAATTTAAGCAAGATAATTTTTTTAAATTACAATTATTAAAAAAATATTATACAGATGCTTGCTTGAAAATGAGATGCTTGAAAATGAAATGATATTTATTTTTGACTTTCATTTATGGTGTCAATCAAAATATTAATTAGCAATCAATATCAATCAAAAATGAATTCAATGTTTCTTTGTAAATTAAATAATAATACCATAAATATTTCAGACTTAACTTGGATCCAAAAACAAATCCATATTTTCCAAAACCAAAACCAGAAGAAGAACAAAAATATTATGAAACAGAAGAAAAATATTAAATTAGAATATACATCTTCATTATATACCGGATGTTAATGAAACAATGAAACTTTGCTGTTTCTTATTATTTATAATTTGAATTTATTTTGAAAAACGTCATGAATTTATTTAAAAAATTACCACATTAATTTTGTAGATACTTATTTTATGAGAAAAAATTATGATCAAAAATTTTTTTTAAATTGTCCAAAAAATGTCATTTTAGAAACTATGAATTCAGTGTATATAATATTACGGAGAATTTGATTAATTCGGCCATTAGAACAATCATCTAATATTATAATCATCAATACTTTGGTTAATATAAGTGATTCAAGTCATATTTATTTTATTAAAATAACCGATAGCGCAATTGCGTCTATGCTTACATAAATTGGCTAAAAAAATTAATATATCTAAATTAGTTTAATATAACATCAAAATAATATTACGGCTTCTAAAACTATTTGTTAGTTTTGCCTTTTATTGTAAAATACCTATTGCCCAAAAAGTTATTGAACTATTTTTAAAATTAATATCAAGTTCCAAATTATTACATACATGCATTATCTCGTTGACACCCGGTATAAAACATTAATAAAATATTCTAACAAATTTTTTGTATTATTTCGTTACTTGAAATTGTTTTATTTGCAAATCATAGTATTTTTTGTATAAAATCTGTAATAAACGATTTGTAAAAGAGTATTTACTTATTTTAATAATTTTTTTTTGAACTTTTTAGGAAAACTAACCATTTAAGGCTGAGATTTTGTAGTATTTCACTAGAAAATACTCATGTTAAAAACGGCTTGATATATTAAGCTATTTTATAATTTCTATTTAAAAAAATATGCTAGTTTTTAGAAAAAATTTATAAAAACTAGATATTTCATCATAAAATAAATAATTTTTAAAATAAAAAAATATAAAATAGCTAATTGAGTACTCTATATTGTTTTATAATATTTTCCCAAAATTTGAAATAAATCCTTTAAGTCGTTTTTAAGCTGAGTATTTTCTAATGAAATACAGCAAAAACCCACTTAAGGTTTACATTACATAGACATTGTCAACGCAGGACAACATTTTTAACTTATCTTAAAATTGTGATAATTACAAAATGCGTAAGAAGCAATCCTTGACGATCCTTGCTAGATAACATATTTTACAGGATCTTCGATAACACCCTATGTATTATTTAATGGTAAAGGGTCTACCAATCAGGGTTTGTTTTAAATTTTAAAAGAAACACATATTTTGTATGAAAATTTTCTAATTCTCTACTGAAATATGTTGTAGGGGCTTGAACATTTATGAATGGAAAACAATATCCGGTAAATGTCCTCCACGACTACGTTTGCAGACGTCGATTCTTTTAACAAAATTTTCGAATACATTTTGCATAATTGCGAACTTATTTCTCGGATGACGGCTTCGATATTTGTTTTAGTTCTGAAATTGTTTGTGGATTATTCGCGTAAACATTATCTTTCACATAGCCCCACAAAAGAAGTCCAATGGCGTTAAATCACAGGATCTTGCTGGCCAGTTGACGTCACCTTTTCGCGAAATTAAACGCCCGTTAAATTTAGTTTTCAATAGTTGGATTGTTTCTCGCGCTGTATGGCACGTAGCTCCATCCTGTTGAAACCACAAGTCTTCCACACCCATATCATCCAAAATAGGCCATAAAAAATTGGTTACCATATCCCTATAGCGAACTCCATTGACAGTAACGAAAGCACCAGCCTCATTTTCGAAAAAAAAGGGACCAATGATGCCCCTACCCATAAACCACACCATACAGTGACACGAGATGGATGTAGTGGTTGTTCAAAATTGCTTCTCGTGATTTTCTGAAAACAAGACCACGTTCAATGATCCAATCAGCAAATCTAGACGTCCGAAAAATGATTTTTTAAAATCAAGCACCAGTTTGTAAACTTCTAAGGCTTTAGAGCTAAATCCTTCCGTAAAATTCGCCATGTGGTCATTGTGGACAGGCCTAATTGTTGAGAACGTCGTGAAACCGATAAATTTGGGTCCTCTGTGACACTTTCACGTACTGCAGCAATATTTTCGATTGAACGACATGGACGAGCACATATTTTTGTGCTTACGTTTACTACTGAACCGGTGGACTCAAATTTTCGCACTAAATTCGCAATTGTAGTCTCAGATGGACGATCGTTACAAATAAAAATATCGCGAATTTTGCGAAATGTAGTCTTCACGGATCGACCATTTTCATAATGGATTTGAATTATCTTAACACGATTTTCGAGCGAAATCAAAGGCATTATATTAAATGTTGACCTTTTATTATACATATGATAAAAAACTGAATAACAGAACTGCCTACTTGACCTATTTCAACCAAATTTAAAACAAACCCCTGATTGCGTAGACTTTATCATTAATGTACGATAATTTCTTAAATTCGACTTTTGATCTAAACAATTCAATAGTTCAGAAAGACCTGTGTGTTTACATATGATTGGACGTTAACTGATGCCAAAGATATTCTTACTTTCAAAAAATAAATATGAAAACTGACACGTATATTTCTTGGTATAATATTTCTTATAGTTACTGGATGAAATACAACAATGCAAAGTCAATCGTTAAAAGCATTGTTAGATTTTAAGCCTAATTGGCCATTGTTTTGAATGCGACGACTATAAGCTGATGGCCATAAGATAATTCACTTTAAAATATTATTTGAAGTTGATAATACTAATTATAATTATGTACTTAAAATTTAATTAATTATGTACTTTGTTATGACCGAAAAATTCACAAAATAAGAAAATTTCCCATGTTAAAATGCCATTGTTTAGATCCAAAAACCTGACCTGTAGCAATAGCTGACGCTGCACTAATGCGATGTATTCAAAAATGTAACATTGAAATTCAGGACTCCAATAACTGATTACATGGAATTTCTTAGCTCGCCCCTCTGCAAAATAGTTACGCTGATCTGGATTTACTTTACCAAATAAAATTTATTAATTGTAATAATCAACTGAAAAACTGACCTTTCTTAATAAACTTTATCAATAACCTCGTTGTTGATGCACATAAAAAATTAAATAAAATTATTTGATTAAAAAGTATACCTACATAATAATGTAGTACATATTATTGAAATTGAAAATTTTCTTTTATATTAATTTAATAAACAAAATTATAAAATGCTTTGTTTGTATAGTTTGTGAATCAATAATTTACTGCTAATTCACAAGCCTCAGGTTTCCAAAATAATCAATAATTTTATTTTAAACACTGTTGTTGTGTACTACATTGAAAAAATGGTTTTAACTTGGGAAGATAAACAAATTCGATTTGATTTACCTTTTTCGTAAGTTATTTAAAACTTACAACTTTTATTTCATCATATTTTCTAGTGAAATGCATTTAACGGTTGGAGAAAAAGTAATCGATCGGCTGGATAATATAGAAGATACGAAGGAAATGGTGGTGATCGCGGTCGATTTATTATTACAAATTTAAGAGTTCTCTGGCATTCAATTTTGAATCCCAGAATTAGCTTATGTGAGACAATTACATTTATCTTTTTATGTACTTAATTACAATTTCATGATATTCTAATTTTACAGCAATTGGTTATAACTGCATTATCACTATAAACACTAAAGTAGTAAATTCGGTAAACTTAATCAAGTAAAATTATTACTTTGTAATATTCAATTTATTTTAGAAACTTCGAGGTACAACCCAAGCATTGCACATGCTTACTACTTCAAGTAATACCCGATTTGAGTTTATTTTCACCAATTTGGTCCCTGGAAATATGAGACATTTCACTTCTGTAGTGGGTGTGCATAGGTAAACGATATTAATTTTTCCTATACTACAATTTCAAATATTTTCAGTGATTCCCCTAATACCCACCACTAAAATTTAATTTTAGAGCATATGTTTCTTCAAAACAATATCGAGAATTAAAGCTACGAGGAGCTGTAGTTCATAACAAAAATCTTAAAATTTTGCCTTTGGAACAAGTGTATACCACACTCCATGGAGTTTGGAACTTATCTAGTGACCAAGGAAGTCCAGGAACATTTTTTATTACAAACGTTCGTGTAGTTTGGTTTGCTGATATGAATGAAGGATTTAACATCTCGTTACCATATTTGCAAATTAACACTGTAAGTTTTTGATCTAATCTTAAGCTCCAGTTACAGTATTATTTTTTAGATTAGAATTCGTGATTCAAAATTTGGAAAAGCGCTTGTGATCACTTGTAGCGATGACAGCGGTGGTTATATCTTAGGATTTAAAATTGATCCAGAAGAAAAATTACAACAAATTCACAAAGAATTGGTTTCGCTTAATACGGTTTATGCTACATCTCCTGTTTATGGAGTTGAATATAAATGGAGCTCAAATAAAGAGGAAACTTATCCTAAGTTACTAATCGATGACATTAACGAAATTGAAGATCAGCCCTATGAAATGTCAAATGTATTAACAACATACATAGCAGATGAAGGGCATACTAAGGATAGACCGGTAACATTCTCCCCTGAACTTGGTATAGCAATAGAAAGTGTGAAGAAAGGTTTCACTATTCAAAAATTATGGGAAGTTATTCCATCGTAAGATCCAGTAAAATATCAGTTCACAATAATTAATTTTTTTTCCACTTCTTATGCAAATTTTATTTATCATTGTTTACAAAATAAATTAGTCGGTCAGTTCAATAATGCTATAATGAATCGATATCTCGTCTAAAATACCAATAGAAACTTGAACCAAGTTATGACTCAACTCTCAAAACTGCAATCATAATTGTAACCGAGTAGGCATTTACGTTCTTGTTATCTACAAAGAAGCATTCGTCAAAAATTAGAATTTATTTGGAAAGTTTGCATATAACATCATGGCTTGCAAAATTCAATATGTTCCATTAAATAGTATTGCTAAGGCAGTTAAAAAACCACTGTAAGTTTAAAAAATACATAAAATATTCTATTCAAAATATTGATAATTATTTTTGTTGTTACAGCAAGGAACGCTTTACGTTTGCAAACATTCCAAGGAATACTTTGGTGATTTATCCATTAGAATTGGAAGATTACTATGAGTTAGATATACTGGATATAATTACTGTTATGACAGACTATGCATACACCGGAATACCCGATCCCGTTGGTATTTTGCCTCGTAACGTTACCAGCACCGAAATGTTTGAGTATACAAACGACGAATACTTTGTAAAATATTGGGTGAATTCAGATAACATGGTAATAAGGCTCACCGATGACTATTTTTGGCGAATTATTCAAATGCCAAGTGGAGATCTCACTATTTTAATAGAGGAAACCCCAAATGTTTTACGTGCTTCAACTTTCACCCGACATTACCTTTTAGAAATAATTGAATAATTTATATGTGAAATTTTAGTATTAATGTATATTTGTATGTTATAATAATATGTTAAATTAAAACAAAACTATGCGGTTTCTCAATTTTTAAAATATAAACTTAATTTTTATTTTAAGTTACTTTTTGTATTAAAAATGTTTTAAATAAAGGGATATTTTAACGCTCAGTTTTAACCCAAATTCAATCCCAACAAGGCTGCACTATACGTTCCTGAAGTCAAAATATTGAGATTTAACTCTACTCACCAACACAAAGTGAAAGAGTTCAATGTTACCTTTTAAAATAAATTTAAAATAAAAGTTATGTATTATCTGCTTAATGTGCATAATTTACTTCCAATTTACTTCTTAAATTGAATAACCTAAACGAACGCCATGTATTTTATACATAATATTCGAAACACATGGTAATAGTCAAATTAGTTCTTGTTTTTACCTACAACTGCACATATATTAAATTAAAAATTTTAAAAATTAACTGAACAATAAAACAAAATTATTTTTTGTGAGCTTTGAGCAATGGTTATTGCTGTCATCAGACGTTTAATAACAATTAGTATAAATACATGGAAACGGAATATTACGTATTGTCATTTGATACGATTTGGAACTACATGGTATAAAATATTTATACTATATAAATGTAAGATATTTTATAAATTAATAAAATTAATAGAAGTTAAACATTCATAATTTATTACTTAAAAATAACCAACAACTGTACATTTGCAATTAAAATTAAATATACTTAGATTCGATTTGTCAAGCATTAAATCAAAAGTCTTTAGTGATCACTTTACTAATTCAAAAAATTCTAAACCATCATACGTAACTTTCAAAAAGATCCACCAATCTTTTTATTTCTCTACTGTAAATTAATTAAGGAAATAACAACATTAAGGTAGGTCAAGGGTGGAATATATAGTTATAAACTTACAGTATATTTAATTTAAGAGATTTAAGACTATCAAAAAATATAAAACCTGAAACAAATATTGAAGAAAATAGGTAACTACCCCGAGGTTACATAAAGATAGTAACCATCTCTTGACTAAAGTGGTAGTTTAGTATTACTATAGTCGTAGCAGTTTATAGAAATATCTGGCACGGGATATAGAATTTGTTGTATTTTAATCATGATCGCCATCCTCGAATTAGACTGGTTGTACAGTGGATACGTTTTCGTCCGAATTGTGTTCGTCAGAATTCTGACGAAAAGGTGCGAATGATCATATAACATTGAAATGTGATTCAAATTTTTTTTTAAATTAGAAGGTTAAATGAACAATAAAACGAAACATTATTTGTAAGCTTTCAGCAATGGTTACTGCTGTCATCAAACGTTTAATAATAATGAAATAATTTACAGCAGTAACCATTGCTAAAAGCTTACAAATAATGTTTCGTTTTATTGTTCATTTAACCTTCTAATTTTTAAAAAAATTTGAATCAAATATTAATTTCAAAGGTTAATGATATATATATAATTTCTATAACATTGAAATGGTATGTAAGTCGAACACATCATATCAATATACGTGCAAATTAATTATTAGTCAGAAATCAGATAAACTATCAGATCACAAACATAGAATTGTATACTCAACAAGTTGTATCATAAACAAAGCAAAAAGTTAAATATTCATTCCATAGAAATGAATCATAAATAAACAAAAAGTAAATTTATTCATTCGATAGAAATCTAAAAAATATTTTTATCTGCTTTTAAATTATTAAATAAATAATTGAATTCACCAAATTTATTTCTTTTTGTCAATGATTAGTTTAACACTATTCTATTTCTATTAATTTAATCGACGTTTAACTAGGTATGCGTTTAAAAAAAAATTCATTTCTTCATGATTGTTCATTAAGGGAGATATACACCTGCATGGTAAAAAATCGATTTTTGTTTTTTACATTTTCTTGAAGCTTGAGGTCTCAAGAATATCTAGTAAAAATGCCAAGTCAACATTTCGATAAATAAGCCCGGAATCGGCGGCAAAAACAAACTGACGGTAAAGTTTATAAATAAACTGAACATTTACTATGGCTTAGCTATTCACAGAAACTGTAACTCCAAGGATGATATGAAAAAAGCTATATGGGCAACATTCTACCATTATGGCTCAACAGACATCAACCCTTAACATAATTTCTGTCCCGAAGGCCCCGAAAAAAAACTAAAAAACTACGATTATTCAGCATTGCCAAACATGGTGTTAGATGTCATCAAACCAATCTACGAAGACCTTGGTAATAATAAATTGTTGGAACGCTGTGTTGGCGGATATACCCAAAACAGCAATGAGAGCTTCAACCAACTTATTGAGAAGATAGCTCCAAAAACGATGAACAGCGAGACGAAAATTGTTAACATTGCAGTATTTCTTGCAACATGCACGTTCAACAATGGTGTCACCTCATTGTTGGAAGTCATGAACGTGTTAGGACTATCGGTCGGATCGGGAGCGCACTTGTACGCTGCCCAAGAAGACGAAACTCGCTTAGCAAAAGCCGAGCTGCAAACGCAAGAACAGACCAAAGAAGTTCAAATACGACGCCGACAACAAAATTTAGAAGCTATGAACATTCCGTCAATTTAATGATTTATTCATTCTCAAATTTTCAAACGCGTTTTACTCAAAACCACGTTTTTCAAATTGGTACCCAAAATTTCAAGAAAACCAATGAACCGATTGCATTGAATTTTTTTGTGGTTATTCGATACACCACTATCTAGTACTTGTTATACAATGTTTTTTTTTCGTTACTTAGTTTTTGCTTTACAGGCAAAATAATAACGAATTCTTGGTCAAAAAATCACTATTTATGTTCAAACGTCCGCTATTTTGTCATAAATCGATATTTTCAAAATCGGCTACGACATGTACTAGATTATAGTACAGTAGAACCCCAATTATCCGTGGGCGCATTATCCGTAAAGCGGTTTATCCGTGGGCGCATTATATATCAATTACCGTGCGCAGATTATCCGTACGGCGGCTTATCCGTGCGGCGCCAGCGGTTTATCCATGGACATTTGCAACTTCGGTAGTATACTATGTAAAATCAAATGTATAGAATTTATGCTTACTTCAGAGCTGCACTTGGATTACATACAAAGCTGTTTATTGTATTTTTTTGTATTATATATATTAGTAATATGAAATTTCGCTGAATTTATTGTAATGTACAAATGACTTTCGGTAGATAAAAGTGTCTAAATCTATAATATAGTAAGTATGTATTAAACATATTTTATAATTTAACAAAAACGTCAATTATTATTATCCGTGTTTTTCAATTTTCCGTGCCGAGCACGGTCCCAGCCGGCCCGGATAATCGAGGTTCTACTGTATCTAATTTAATAATTTTTTTTTTTTCTTCGGATGATTTTTGAAGAAAACGCCAGTGGTTACTGTTAACGCAAATTTTTTCACATATCTCCTCTTAAAATAAAAGGTCAGTACCTGTCGTTTTCGGTACAACCTGCCTAGTTGTGACAATTCTACATTTGTGAAATCTGATAGTTTGTCCGATTTCTGATCAACAGTTAATTAGTACGTATATTTGGATGCATTATTGGACTTACATAGCATTTTTAATTATTTAAGTTGACAATTATGAATTGTAGTCTCATATTAAACTAAAATAAAAAGGATACATTCTAGTAGCATGACTTTGAACCGACTTCATAACTTGTGTTACTTCTTCTGCCTTTGCCATCATTGTGTACATACTCTGAAATTTTAATTAAAAAAATTAAAAAATTTTTAAACTACAAAAGATACATAAATTTATCTCCAAGAAAAATATACTGCAACAATTTCAATTTTTTAAGAATGACACACAAAGGCTTGAACCTTATGGTGTCAAGGAGCATCCATTAATTGTTTTTTAGGGGAAGAGAGGAAGTTCAGAAAATCTTTTTAAAAATTCTTATGTGGGGAGAGTCTGAAACGCTTTTACATAAATGTTCTCTTTCAAATTATGCACTTGACATTATTTTAATTGAAACCAGTTTTGGCTATTGTTCTTATTCTATCATGAAAAGGTGAATAGTTCACAAAATCTTGTGTAAGGGAAAAAGAGGGAAAACAGAGGTTGTCACTAAAATCTTACGAATAAAGGGGTCAAAAACCAGATGTTTCAATTTGATACAGTGGTTTTTATATGGTTCTCCTCAATAGTTAGTCATATTTTGGGATTTGTTTCTATTGATCCCAGTAAGTTATCATTCATTTTCCGTTTTAATTTCTATGTGATAGTTTATTTTTTGGTTTAAGAGCTGTACATTTTGTGCAGGTGGTTATTAATTTTTATTCATTTTAATTGTTCTAATTCGCCCTTTTTAGGTCTTTGAATGTGTTATTTTCCTCTAATTATGTTTTATATTGGATAATTCTGATTTACAATTTTGATTTATTTAACCATGAAGTTTCGGAAATGTTTGCATAACATGGGAATGAAGATTACAATTTTCACCATTTGCAAGGTCAATAAGCCGCATGGGAATTATTGGAATGGATCCTGGAATGTAGTTGCAAATAGTTTTGATTTGTTTTTGCCGAGTTTGCAGTCAGGAATGAATTTTATTGCTTTTCTAGTTTGTGATTAGCTCTACATCCGCTACAAATTCAAAAATACAAATGCAAATGCAAAAACTTTCTATATAAAAAAAAATTACTAATTACTAAAAAAAAAGTTAAAGTAAAATTGATATTAAATTAAAAAATGAGAAAAAATATTGAAAAGTTTATTTTCAAGAATTTAAACGAAATAAATAATAAGAACCGAAGTTTAAATCAGATGAAAAAAGATTTCAGTTTGAAGTGCTGGTTATAAACAATGCAATTAAATTACTACAGTATTAAAATTTCTTAATTTTTTATAATTCTAGATATCCCGTAAGTTTTTTAAAATATTATATATAGGTGGGATCTGCAGTCAAAAATTTTCAGGGGATTTGCAAATAACGTTAAACCAACATATACTGTACTGGAGATAATTAAATGGCAGAAATAATTAAAATGTGATCTAAAATATCATTCATAAGTTGAAAATCATAAACAATTACATTTAAAGTATTTTTCAAGAATCCAGAAATTTTCTTTGCGAAGTTAACCACATTTTGAGAAAATAAACACCAAAAATAACTGGCCTCTTGATAGCCTTAGCAATAAAGATAGCAGAATGAGATGTATGATGGAATTAAATGAGCTAATAAATAATGTTCCTATATGACATCGATCAAGACTGGGAAAACATAAAAAAGCGTATGCAGTTAGCATTCAAGAAAATACTGAAGCACAAGAAACTAACAAGAAATAAAAACTGATTTGACAGAAAATGTGAAGAAAAAATAGATAAAAAGAATGTAAGAGCTGAATGGTTAAGAACAAGATGCAATATCACTCGAGAATTATACAGAAAAGGAAGAAAATAATTGGATAACAGTGGTGATAGAAAACCTCAAGAACAGAAAAGGAAATGACACAAGACAGTTCTACATGCAAATAAAAGACCACAATAAAAATCGAAAATTAAGAACCAGAGCAATGAAGGACAAAGAAGGTAAACTGGAAAGTAGAGAAGAAAAGATAAGAGAAATCTGGAAACAAGATATGCAGTTGCTTTTAAATAAGCAGGAATTTAGCTCGCCTCACACGACGCTTGTTTTGCTGATAGATTACTTGCTTGTTTTTTCTGTTGGTTTTTAAGCAGCTGGGTATCGTGATGCACAAACACGCTTGTAACCAAACAGCAGACGATCAACTATTAGCATCGTCGTACCCGGTGGCATTCGTGTTTACGAAGACGACACGACTTTGTTAGCGCTTAAAACCATCAGGAAATCCAGCAAGCAAAATAGCACACGTTCCATCACAAAAATAAGCAAGCGACCAAGCACGTGACGTTACTTTTCATCATTGCCGGCCCAATACATTCTGTATTCTATTTACCATAAGGCAGGCCATCACACCAGCCAGTAAGCAATCCATCAGTAAAACAAGCCTCGTGTGAGGCTTAATATAAGAAAATAATAAAAAAGTAGATACATAAAACTACCTAGAGATAAAAAAGATAATAGAAAAGATAAAAGGTGAAAAAGCAGCAGAAAGTGATGGTATGATATAGCTACAGAAATAATGAAAAAATGGAGGAAGTATATTACATAAACAAATACACGAGAAAAGTTTAGATACTTGAAAAAATTCCTAAAGAATGGAAAATGGGAAAAATAGTCCCAATTAACCAAAAAAGGAAATTTAGAAGGTTGCAAAAACTACAGAGGTATTATGATACTGTCGACGGCATATACAGTACTGCCTTCTCTAATTCAAGAAAAATTAATGAAATATGCAAAGATACTGTGCGAAAGTATGAATACGTCTTTAGATCGGGCAGATCAATAATAAATAAAATATATTATGTAATGCAAGAGATTATGGAAAAGTTCCACAAATACAACATGGAACTGTATTTGTTATTTATTGACTTCAAACAAGTTCAAGTTCAAACTTCAAACAGAAATGCAAATGCAAAGCAAAAAAAAACTCAAAATTTGTACTTTACGGGTTAGTTTTGGAGTGGTTAGACCATTTGGAGCTTTAGAAATTTTTAGTCAGTTATAAAGTATAGCTTTCATAATGCAATCCCACAAAAGACATCACACAAGAAAAAAAAAGGGTTTAATTTCCTGCAGAAGGATCAGCTTGTCATAAATTTGTTTTAGGTTTGTATCAAAATACACTTAAGTTTATGAGTTTATGAGATCTTGATATTATATTAATTTTTTTTAACCCTAATTTTTCCCTTAATTCGAGAATATCTAAAACCCACACCAAAAAACCTCCCACTACGATTCAAGTAGGAACAACTATAGCAAACTTGTGATTAGTTTGGTTTGTATTTTGAAAAAAAATAATACCAAAATAATATAGTGCATGAATTTTCCCTAATTGTTCTATAAATAACCATATTAACTATTCTGTAATAACTTATTGAATAAATTAAGATTAATTTAATTAATCACATAACAATAAAAATACTATGTGGATAAGTCATCTAGAATTGAAACATTTCAGATTTTTTCCTGGGTGTGTTAAAACATCAGGTTGATTCAGCCTTAAAGCAAAATACTTTGGGATAACATTTGTGAGTAATAATAAATGATAAATAAGCAATGTCAATTACATTTCCTTCAAAAGACACTAAATCGCTTGAGTAAAAGCAACTCTATCTATTTGAAAGTCAGGAGCGTACGTTTTAGACCTGTAGCGCTGAACAATTATTATAATAAAAGTAGCTACTCAAAATTACTGACTCTCCCCTCAGGAACACCAATAAAATTTTGGAATACGTCAATATTGAATACACTATGATAACAAAAGGCTAGAGCAGAATCAGGAGACAAAACTTAAAATAGTTCAACAGTCTTTTTTCCTGAAAAACGACAAAATTAAACTTTTTCATTAAGATGTTATATGAAAAATGATGGATACCAGGTCAATTCCGGGCCTCATAAAAGGTGGAACCTTGAGTTAAGAATTAATATTGGAATCCGGATCTCGCCTCTCCATAAAAATACTTTAGCCAGTGTATATAATTACTATCTCCTAGACCATAAGGTTTTTATCGACGAAATTGCTCCCTTGTAGACTAAAAGATGATTTAGTGTTCCGTTGTAAAATGTTTAACGGTTTATTCTGAATCTACAAATTTAAACTTCTTTTCTTCCAGTATTTCAAATATTATAATAGTGTAGGTACTGAATGTGAATATACCAACGTAAAATTACCATATATCAATTACAGGTATTGGCGATGGGAATCTCGTTAATCCATTCATGCTCGTCCGCAATTTTCACTTTTTTAAATTAAGCTTTTCGGTCCCGGTTTTAGCGGAAAACCTCTTTAGGGTCCTAGAGAGTAACTGTGCAAAATTTGGTTGGGATCGGTCGAACGGTTTAGGAGTTATTAAAAGACGAACGAACAAACAAACAAACAAACATTCAAGGCAGCATTTTCGTTTTCTTTACTTCTAGCATTAGCGGTTTTCAACCTATTAGTTTCTCGTCGAATCAAAGCAGCATTTTCGTTTTCTTTACTTCTAGCATTGGCTATTCTCAACCTATTAGCTTCACGTCGAATCAAGGCAGTATTTTCGTTTCCTTCAGTTATAACGATATATTCACGACGGGCCTTTTCTCGCTCCGCCTTCCGTCTTTTTACTGCTTCTCTCTGGACCGCTACTTCCTCATCAGATTTTTCTTGCTTAAGAGCCGTATTTGAAGACTTTCCAAGTTTAATTCTTTTAGGCGAAGGTGTTTCTGAAATATCTATCTAACTTTCTTTTATGACACTCGTTAATATTTTCCGTTCCATTAATATCGTCATCAACAACAATATATTCAATTTCGGACATCTTTTCTTTTTTAGTTTATAGATATGATGATATATATAATTATTTATATATATAATAAATTGTAGTTGGTACATAGGGGATTATCGGTTTAACGAAATCCATAACGTGATAATACATGCCTCTTGTTGAGAAAGCTTAAACAACCTCATTTTTTAAAGAAATTAATGCTTATAAAATTTTTCTTCTTTGATAAAAATCCCTCTTAATACCTTTGAATAGCAATAGCTTGTGTTTGAAGTTGGAAGAATATCTCGATTCGACTATTTCATTGGTCGAAAAACTTTTTCTTTTGGGTTGGTATAATAAATGAACGAACCAATCAGAAGCGCAAAGGACACGAAACACACACACTAGAAATATATATTAGATGAGTAAAATGAAATTCCAAATATTTGAAAGAACATCCAAATTTAGAATTATAATCAGAAACAGAAACTTGCAGTTAAAAATTTACCTTAATGTTACCGTCCATTGCATCCGACATTTTAGAAACTGCATCCTTGTAGATATCAACATTGTCCGCCGTTATTGATGAAATCTGAAACGGATAAACTACTCTTCAATACCAAATTTAAAATACTTTTAAAATCTTACCGAGTGTAAAATTCCACATAAATTTTCAGTGAGATTATCAATAGATGTTGCCATATAGTGAGCATCGGCTTCCAAATCATTAATCAAACGAGCATCCAAAACACCAACTTGTGGAGCTAATAATTGTCTATACAAAGTATTAGGTGTACTACTTTTAGAATTACCAGGTAACGGGGGTGTATCTGCAAAACATGAGAGTAAAATTACTAAAATTACAACATATTTACCTACCCCCTTTCTTTGTAATTGGACTTGACAGTTTAATTTTGTACTCCAAGTCTTCTGTAACAAAATGTGTCATATTTCCTTCAACGTGCACAGTCCCTTCCAAATTTAAAGGTGGAAAATGTTTAGTATTTTTTAAATTTTGTTCGCATGACAAAGTGACAGGTCGTTGAAGTATTTCATCCATTAATGGCCTTAAAGGATCAACCGATAGAGAAAAGTCAATTTCTTCAGGACTTAACCCCGATTTAAATGATATTTCGCTGTAGGAAGCGGTCATTTGTTGTGAAATTTCATCATCAGCTTCAATTTCAGGTTCATCAAAGTGATTTTCGTCTGATTTTGGAATGTGTTGCGAGTTTAACTTGCTTGGTCGCTGTTTAAAAAGATTTTATGTGATATTATAAAATTAAGTATTCCAACACTTACCAGGGTAGAGGTGGAGGAGCATTTCCAGTTATTTCAGAAGGTGGTTTAGATGAAGAATTTGAAGATCCGTCTTCGGAATCCATTTATCACAAAAATAAGTACTTAAAAATAATAAATTAAATTTTAATTGCGAATTTGGTGCTAAAGTATAAACATCAATATTTACGTTTAGTAAAATATTCAAAACAGGTAACTGTAAATTTTATTGAAAAGTATAAAAATTATTACACCAGCGCTTATCAATGGAACGAATACAAACGAAAGGAATTTCATTGTATGTTTCCTAGAACGCTACTACAAAATGTTTGTTTACTGTTAAGTCTTTCTAAATGAAAAACAGATGTCGCTTAAGAGGTATAATTCAAAAATTATTTTTAAATAAAAAGAATTTAAATAAGAGTAATAAGTAGTGACTAAATTAATCTATAAAAAAAGGAAAACTATTAGAAAAATCAGAACCTGAAGTAATATATTGTCTATGTTACCTGTTATTTCTTTTCACACATTTAAAGAGAGGGGGACAATGAAAATCTCACGTCAATTTTGTAATTCAGAGAATTATATTATTATAACAGTTACACTATATAAATTACTGGTTTCCGATGTGGTAAAAATTGTTGGGTATTTGGTAATTGTCTCACCACATCTTATCAAATCTCACCAAGAGGGAGTGGGGAGTCCAAATTTAAAGAAAAACACCTCACGTAATTAATGGACGTCTCCTAAAAAGGTCAAGAGGGAAAATGTTGTCAACAGTTACGTGACAATACAAAACCAACAAAATACAAACAAACAAATTTTAAGAATAAAAATCTTTTTGCCAAGATAGAAAATAATTTTATCAACTTTTTGCCAACTGCTAATAACATAGGGAAAGGGGGCTCTTTTGTCCTAGTTACTAAATGAAACTGAAATAAATTTACAGAAACCAAATACATAAGCGACAATTAATTTAAAAAATAAGATTATTTAATCTTTCAATGATAAATGTTTTCGAAAATACAAGAATATAAATAGGGAACATTTCTGATAAAATACAGTGTGTTCACGGATAACGGCAACTAAATAATTCTTATATCTTACTAGGTACAAAAAAAAGGTTTAATAGTTTTTTATTCAACTGCAAACTTGACTATATAAGATATAAAGTACATACTATGTATATGTATAAGATGATTGTAGAAAAAATAATCAAAAAAAAAATCCACGGTAAAATAATTCACTGAAAAATAATCCACAGGTAAAATAATCCAGGGTAAAAAAATCTAGGTAAAATAATCCATGGAAGAAAAATCTAAGTAAAATAATCCACGGAAAAATAATTAAAAATAAAAAAATTAGAGTAAAATAATTTTAATTGAAAGTTTTTGGTTTTACTGTTACATAAATTTAGACTTTTAACATTAAAAAAATCATTCAATCCTGTCAATTTACAAAACCTATTCTTTTAAATGGTTAAAAAAAAGAACCAATCAGGAATTGATGCATAGAACAAACTATTAATACATAAATAGGTTTAGGTTTATAAGTAAAAAGTAGATTATATTTAGTACTTATTCTATTCAATTGCCTTTTACTGATTACATTGCATTAAATAGGTATAGTAGCAATTACAAAGAGGGAGGAGGGGGATGTTCTAAGCTAGAGTAATTTTTTTGATCCAGCCGACACGTATGTGTAAGAAAGTGCTGTAATTTGTATAAAATATTAAATAGCGACGTTTTAAGAAATATTATTAAAAAAATACTATGAATACGAGATTTCCCGTGGTTGCGTTAGTCAAAACCGATTCTTCAAAACCTCCACTTCGGCCGATACGGACCGTTTTGACAAACGCTTTACTAACTAAAGATATCTCCTAGATCGGTCCTACTCGGTAAAGTGTGGAAGTAGAACGACAAGTGAGCCACTAACCTTTATTATATTTTACCCTTATTATATCATTGACCCCACAACTTTAATTGGACCATAGGTATAGATTACATGTTAATCTTTATTTGACTGAGCAATATTTTTTGAAATAAAAAAAAAATACATAAATCACTGGATAGTCTAAAAAGGTAATCGTCAAAAAATAACTAGAAAATGATGGTGCACAACTACCATTTTCTACTATTTTACTACTAAATACTACTATTTTCCTAATTAGCAGTTTTTCTCATTAAATACATATAACACTATCATAAGGTTACAGAAGAAAATATTCTAGAAAAATACAAGATTTAAGCAAACAATAATACTTATTAATTATTTACACATAGTATGTATGTACTATGTATGTGGAGTGCTACGATTATTATTGTTTGTTTAAATCTTGTATTTTTTTGAATATTTTCTTATGTAACCTTGTGACAATTTTAACATATTAATAGAGAAGAAACTGCAGATTGCAAAAATGTTAAAAAAAAAACGTATTGCCATTTGAAAAAATAAATTCAGGTACACTTCCGGTTAAGTTTGAAGTACAAAATCTTGGAACAAGTAATAATAATTACTAGTTTCTTTATGTTAATAATTTTTTATTAATGTAAATGACGGTACTATTTTTTTGAACGATATTTTTATTATGTTTATATTTTCTATGACAACCAAAATAAAAGGTACATTTGCTGTTATTAAAATAAAATAATTACAGTAGAATCCGGATATAACGACCTTCAAAGGACCGGCGATACTATGTCGTACTAACCGGATAACGTACAAAACGGATTATTTCTTAAGTGCTTAGCTTACGAATATACATGCATTTTCGTCGTTAAAACCGGTTAGTCGTTATAAGCAAAGTCGCTATATATGAACTCTACTGTATTTAGTTTCCAACACACAAAAATACACCTCGGAAATTTCCGAAAGTGAATTTCTAGGTGAATAAAAAACTATTTAAACTCTTTTTGGTATATACTAGTAATATATAAGAATTATTTACTGTTACCGTTATCCGTGAACACACTGTATATAATTAACAGGTATTAAAAAAATTATGTCATTCTCTACTTAACTAAATACAAATTTAATTTCAGAATTTTAGGATTGCAGCAACAATATTGTTTTTTAATTTTATTCAAAACTTAATTTAATTTTGGATTAACGTGGAGAAGTTTTGAATTAAATCAAACATTGTTGCAACAATTCGTAAATTTTGGAATTAAATTTTATATTTAATTAAAGAAGCAAAAATTTCTTATTTATTTAATTTAAATAATTATATTAAATATTGAACAATTTTTTTTTGTCACAATTATCATAAATGTTCAATACATTCTTGTGTTTTAGAAAATATTCATCATTGAAAGCTCAAACAATCTTATTTTGTACATTATTTATCACTTATTTATTTCTATAAATTTATAAAAATTCTACCTTTTGGCGAAAATATTGTCATTTACAAAAGCTGTTTGTTTGTATTTTATTGTTTTACTTTATTTTATGCAATATAAAAAAGTATTGTTTTTGTGCAGAAAAAAAGTTGAGATTTTGATTGATTTATACTTTTGAGCTCCCATGAGCTAAACAAGACCATTTTCAAAAAATTTCTATGTGTGTGGTAAAATTTTGTGAGCGTTCTACCTCAAAAACTACTCAAATGAAATTTCGTATTCTTATATTGAGAATGAAGAGCTGATTAGATTTTTGTTCAAATTGGTTAATCTAAATTTTTTTTAGTAAACGAATGATGAATAGTCAGGGGTATGGTCACATTCCTTTGTATTGTCGCGACACTTGTTGAATACTTTTTATTTAAAAATTGGGCTAGAGTTAAGAATCCCGAACTCGAAAATACACTTTTCCTATAGAAATGGCTATACCAAACGAAAGAACACAAAAATACAAGCTCTCTAAGGTGAGGATCAATCTTGTCGGAGTTGTAATAAGGCCACAATTTAATTTTGAAAATTGCAATTTTCCCATAAGAAATACATGTAAGTGTATTAAAATGAAAAGGTATCATTCATTCTGTTGGCGGTACGTGTGCTGTGCCTGGGTCGACAGTGACTAGTGGTGGGAGATACCAGTCGCTCTCAGAGATCTGCCGCGTCAACTTTCAAACTTTTCGAGTTGGAGCCGCTTAAGGGATGTTTTAATGAGTTTAGCACGTGTCAAAACCGTTCGGAGCCCCGTACGAGCCCCGGAGAGGCGAGGGCGGGTGCGGAGAATAGGTTTTGACAGTGCAACCACCTCAGAAACGAATTCACACAAAAGTGATTTTTTCGGAAATTTGTTGTCCGATCACAAATTTAATTCTTTTATTAGCTAATTACACCATTATCTTTCATAATTCGTTGTAAAAACGAGATTCTGGTATATTTACAGTCGCCACATCCTCTTTCAATTTTGGGGCG
The DNA here is from genome assembly GCA_036346125.1 of Lycocerus yunnanus. Classification (NCBI taxonomy): domain Eukaryota; kingdom Metazoa; phylum Arthropoda; class Insecta; order Coleoptera; family Cantharidae; genus Lycocerus; species Lycocerus yunnanus. The sequence continues at coordinate 3,604,292 of JARFIX010000002.1, forward strand.
GGGTTACAGTTCAAAAGAGCCAATGATAAAATTGCATTCCGAATTAACTTTAAAGCCGTTTTTCAAAATTGTGTGAATATTCCGCAAATTTTATTTTTTATACGCTAATTAGACCTTTATCTTTCATAATCCACTTCAAAATGGTAAAAATCGATTCGGGATTCTTAACCGGTCCCAAAATAGTTTTAAAATGCAGGAATTTTCCCTGAATTTGGTATCTTCTTCTTCATGTGCCATATCCGGTCCCCGGACGTTGGCGATTCAACTTGAGCGAAGCTAAGATGAATTTACCAGGGAGTATAATTCATGAGGTGGTTTCCCGTTACCTTCCCCATAGTCCACAGATCAATATTGGACTTTTGATTACAGCAATGTATCTAACGTGAGCAGGGTTCGAACCGTGAGCTTATGTTTCTTAGTCGATCCGTGTATGCTTTGCGCTATACTGGCTGTCTAGATGAGTGAAACTTAATTTTATCGTGTAAATATTTATGAGTGCCTTAACTCACCAAATGCCTTTTTGCTGTCTCTAAATAGTATTAGAAATAGCCTTTATTTAGCTTTTTTTTAGAAGCTAGGTATTAAAAAATAGTGTAATTCTTCATCCTCTCTTCCTATTACTAACTGTTTATCGAACAGAATAAACTATTTTTTCCACTACTAGCCATAAACACTATCATTTCAACGTAAGTTATCGAACTGTGAACCACGCCTTCTGTCACCTGAGGTGAATAATATTTTATTATTCACTAGTAGTTAATAATGAACATAAATGCGTAGTCCGGAAACTTCGGGCCATTTTGAAAGAAAATTTATGTGTAAAACGAATTAGCATAACCAAGAAATTCTATCAATAGTGTTTAAATAATTAAAATCGGTCTATAAATAAGATTAATTTGATATTTAAAATGTTGATTAAATTGGAATTTTGTGACGTTTAGCAATTAGGCGAAATGAGAAAACGAATTAATTATGACAGCTAATTATGACTAGAAACTTTATAAATCGATTATTAATAATTATTACAATCAATTATCGTTACAAATAGTACACTTATTGACAAAATAGTTTTCGTCAACTATATACTCGCAAAACTTACAAATATCAAAATATTTAATGTAACCTTTATGTCAAAATTAATTAAACATTTTCAAGCAAGTGTCAACATCAAAACAAAAAACTATCATTTGTTTTATAATTTGAAATAAATAATTAAAACGATTTACTTTATTCATTAACAATTATTATTATAAGAGTAAACAATCCTAGTAGTGGAAAAATTGTATATAAACCACGGTAGTGAAGCGTGTTATAACCGCGCGCTTAAATCCCGCGGTGCTACGCACCTTGGGATTTAATCTGGCGCTAGGGTTATAACACTATGCTTCACTACCTTGGTGTATAATATACTATATTTATCGTCACATTTTGAACAGAGGTAAGTCGCTTTTATGATTAAGAAAGAATTTAGCATTTCGACTCCATCGCAGTTAAACTGGAATGAAAAATTCACTTATATCAAAGAGATTCCATGACCTTTTCTTAGACCTCAGGATTTAAAAAATTGCAAGAATTACAAGAGACGCACTTGAACTGTAACAAAATGAAATTATTGCAAAATTTACAACAGCAGTAAAGTTTGATTCGAGTAAATAAAAAAAGTAAAATATAATCGAGTATGTGTTTCTTGCAAAAGGAAGATTTCCCATCGTTTAGGTTACAATATGATGGTATAAATCGAATATATGTATGTATATACTATATATATACAAACCATAAACAATTGAATAATAATAATTTAACTCACAACCAAAATTATAGCGCAATATCCACGTAATAATAATAGCAAAAATATAAGAACAGCACAAAACGCTTATCTTTTATTTAACCGACTTTGATGATAATTGTACGGTGGTAAATTAATAATTTTCTTTTAAATGAAGTTTCCAAATAAAACAAGATGATAAGAGAATCAAGAATTTGATATCAATAAACAGCACCAATAATTTTCCCAAAAACAAAAATGCGTAAAGCCGCAATGGCACTCCAATGCATAGGATAGTAAATCCCACATCCACAAAACTCAAACAGCTTAATTAAAGAAACCTGGTTAATATTGACCAAGGGAAGGACTCTAAAAGAATTTTCTTTATAAAAAAGTATAATTGATAAAAAAGCAACTTTACGTGGTAGATGGTGTAATCGTAGGTTTAATTCAAATGACGGAAAGTACTTGGTTAACGTTAAGTTATAAAATAACCCCATGAAGAGACTAATTTCACCTCGTAAACAAACGACAGGTAAAAATACTCGATGCAGCTCGTTGCATAGAACAATCCTTGTTTTGGCGAAATTGTTAGTGCACTGCAAATTATGTAAATTGTGTCAATACGATGTTAAATGAGAATCAGTGACTTACCAATGCTTGGTTGGGCAAACCCTTTTCTTTCTTTGAGTAAGGAAAGAAATAGGTTAAGGGTAGGATGACAAATGATACACTGATAAGCACTATAATGTAGTTTCACAATTATTCAGCGAGCAAAAACACTTTTAATAACCGAGTGGTTATTTTGGGAAAACGGTTGGTTGGTCTATTTCATAATAATGAAGCATAATATCAGCATTTGGTGCGCTACAAAAACCCAATTTAAAGTGGTAAAAAAATATTTGAAAATTTCAGGGCAATCGGTACATCTCAGAATATTTCTAACTAATAATTTACTTGCTATGCTGCACGTACTAAGTGTTATGAACTTATCATCTTATATAAAGAGGGCCTACTGCTTAGCGTGGACTCCAAAATTACAGCCATACTCAGCCCAGCGCTTAACCCAGACGTCAACTCCTCTCAAAATCTACCGCCAGCTACGTAAACCACATGAAGAAGATCTAGTTTGTTCGTTCAAACTTACGGCAATTTGTTATTGTCTTCTGAGAGGAGACGATCAGAAATATAGTTATTATTAGTACCTACTTTAAAAAACAGAAGGGGCAAAGTGTGCAATTCCTTCAAAATCACGAGTATAGAGGTTTCAGTCAAAACTATAAAAAACATATAAACCTAAATTGTACTGGATTACTGAAAACAACAAAATTGTTTAAGAGAAACTGAAAAATAAATAGTTGTTATTTTTAACATTGTAAGAAACATTTGGAAGCAAACAATGTGCACGTTCCATTTATTATAGTAAAAATTACTTATTGAATACCCTACTACCTCCTAGCAATAGCAAACACTCCAGATGTCTTATTACTATCACAAAAGAAAAAATACTTGTAGGAGTCTAAATAAGCTGCTATTTCCTTAAGACGCATGCATCATTATGAAAGCGTCAATCGCTTCCTGTCAAGTACAAGTGTTGACTAGGAATTAGTGTAAATGGTTTATGGGAGATTATCTCAGGTACATAGAGCTTTTGATCATATTTATTGTGTTGTTGTATCTTCCATTGCGGTCCACTTGAAAAATAAAATCTTTAAACACAATCCCATGCTTCTGTATTGTATGGAAAAGTGGACACTTTAGCAAAATAGTACATTTTAATGTTTAAAGCATAAAGTACAAAAATCGACAAGCAAAAATTAAAGTATTTAAAAGTCAGATAATCTGAAATATGTCACAAGATAAAATCTCATTTGTCAAAAACAATTTGTATCCTGATTTGCACGTTAACCCCATTTCAACTTAACAAATGCGATAATTCGTTAAATGTCGTATCTGTCATCCAATTTTGGTACATCCACTTCATTTGCCTTTATTATTTTAAATTTAATACAATCTAAGATATACAGAAAAGTGTTTTGTAATTTACTTTTCAAAATTTACCTTCATAAATATGTGGAAAATCCAGTGTAAGATAACAAATCGCATAATTAAATTTGATATTTTGGTTTGTAGTATTGAAAAAGACTGATATGGAATCAACATACACAACTACATAATGGTAATTACTTTATAGGTCAACTTTTTGTAATTTATCTATGAAAATGAAAAATATTGTTTAACAAATAAACTTTTCAATAAAGTAAATATTCACCCCAGAATAGTAGAATTACAATGTTACCATGCACTTACATGCAATAATCGCTGAACTCCCTTCGAATTTGTCATTATCTTATTGTTAGTGGTTCCAAAACATATTGAGATACAATAGGGCTACACTTAGGAAAAGGGTCACCTATAAACACTTTCTCTGTGTGTTTACTACACAATACCCTTTAACTGTTTTATTCCCTACAGCTGTGTTATTAGTGCTTTCTCAATAATAAAAATTAAAAAAGAAATTATTGGATTTTGAAAATTTTTTGTAATCTTAAATTAATTACCCAAAATAATTATTTGCAAATATCTGCTTAACTGTAAAATAGATAATTTCTGTGTGAATTGAATAGACTAGACTGCAGTATATTGAGTTCTAACCCAGCTTTGTTGAATTCAATAGAAACATAATGATGTAGAAAGGGGGATTATAGAATGTTTATCAAAGTCTGCTGGTATTAACTAGGGCTCGTTTCAGCCACAATCAAGATTAAATTCAAATATAATAAACTAAACGACGATATGAATGAAAAGATGATACTTAATCATTAACTTAGTTTTTCCTCACATATATAACCTTAAATTACTACTGAATTGTTTGTTATTTTTATTCGGTTTAGAAAATATTTCTAAATAGTCGTTTTGTACAAAAAAAACAACACAATTTTATTTAATAAAAAGTATACGCCAAAACAGATAACATTTAAGAGGAATCCTTCCAAACTAATTTAAAACTTAAAAAAGTGGTTTCGTATTTCTTCATTAATTTGCTTATTATTCAAAAAAAGTATATAAAACTATACATTTTTTAAAAAAGAACACTTGGATACGTGTTTCCTTAGATTTAATTTTTCTAAATTCAAAATAGCTTTTCCATAATGCCCATTTAAAGTTACTCTTACTTTACCAATTAATTGTAGCAAAAAGCAGAAAAACATCAAAATTGTAAAACTAGAGCGGCATGAAATGAGGATTTTTCTATTTATCAAAAATTCATTTATTTTGATCATTTTTTTTACAGATTTTGTATAAGAGATACAAAACGTCGTTTTTCAAAATTTTTAGAATTTAATTTTAATAAATATACAAACAACATTACTTGTAATGTACTCACAGAACATTTCAGCAAGTATTATGGTTGTTATGGCTAGGATAATGATCTAGCATTTTTGAAAAATAAACAAAACAATTTTTATGTATACGCTACACGAAGTAGGTACTATAAGGGTAATCAAAACAGCAAGAAATTTTTGTACATTTTACAGTGTTATATTTGTTTTCGATACAGTGTGACCTACGTATATGTACTATATACCGTTCAAGTGTGATTTAATTGTAAAACTTCGATATTATTTTAAATATTTGTTGAAGATAAACCCTTTTGAATTTATAAACTTCAAAGTGAATTATTACTTAGTGAGTTTTTGTTACAAAGAGGTAAGTCATATTATTAACATTAAATCAAAATACAAATCCAAAATAAGACTAATTATAAAAATAAAAGGTTCTGATAAATTCTATTATAATTCTGTAATATTATAAACTATAATGATATCTTTACCGCGGTTTTGCAATACTCAAAACAGCAATATTATTATGATAAAATTAACAACAATTTATATTGAAAAGAAAATCTAGTTAAGGTGTTAAGGTGATAGGTCAATGAAAATTATTTCTCCAAATTCAAATTTTGGCGCTGCTAACAATTTATATCTTAGGTATGGGAAAAGAAAAAGAATTAAATCCAGGTTATTTTTAAGTACCAAGAGAAAAGTCTGTAATAATTTATCCGAAACGCTGGTGTGTTGATTTTTTTGCATAGAATGCAAAAAGTGCTTGATATCAACTATTCGTTTTCCTGTTATTTCAAAGTTTTTACTGTAATCCTTATCCTAAAACAATTACTATATTTACATAAAATAATAAACGTAAACTTTCTTTCAGTTGGTGATGACTTACCGTAGATATTATTAAATTTTAATGAATTGTTATTATCAGATGTGTTTGAGGTACAATTTAAAATGTAATCATTGTGAAATGTGAATGTTTTCCACTTTATCAATACCTGGGTTTAGAGTATGCAAAGAGCTGCCCATACAATCAACCAATTCAGTAGTCATGAACTTCAGGTACAAAAATGTTTAAAATTCATAAGGTCAACCGTTCTTAAACACAAAACAGATAAGAAGTTTTGTATTACCATTGGCGTAGTAAAATAAAATTATTTCCAATTATTAAAAATAAAATTCAAACTAGAATAGTCAATGTGCCTATTTTTTGTATTGTCAAAACTATTAATGTGATTTTTTGTAACTGTTATTATATGGGTTTACTTGAAGTGGTTTGCACTGCACATAATACTGAGTTTACACATGCAATGATTCGGTGGCGCCAGTCGTCGATGGCGCGCTAGTAAAAAATAAATGTATGTGTAGATGTTTACTGACGTGCAAATTTTAACAATGCATGCATAGCTGGAAAAACTTGGATCTTTCCAATTTTTTTTCGCACCAGCAATGACTCATTCGCTACTACAAGTAAAATTTTCCAAACGTAAACTAAATTATGCAAGCAGAAATACCAGTTCTTATCGTTGTCACTTGTGTTAAGGTTTATTTGGTAGTACTTTTACGTGTTTTTAAACTTATATTTGATTTTTACACATCAGCATGCAATTGCAAAATAAGACTGGCAAAATAAAATTATATTTTATGTTTAAACCTTTTCTAGCGCGATCGACGACTGGTGCCACCAAATCATTGCATGTGTAAACGTAGCACAACGTACATTTTAGTAGTTGTGCAATTTTTGCATTGCAATTGCAATTTTTTAAAATACCGTTGGGTTAAGGTATTTTAAAATATAAAAAACTTAAGATTTCAGATTTGTTTAAAATTAAACTTGGAAAACCCCAAATTTGGGAAAATTTTGAATTATAATCCTCTTAAACGTTGCCAGGTATGCATATCAATAGAATAATTAAGAAAATTTATATTAAAATATTTAATGTCAATATATTTTTTATAATATTAAATTTAATAACAACAACTTAATAACAATAACTAACTAACAAACACTAACAAATTTTAATTATTAAATAAGTTCTGTCAACCTTTAGCTTTCAAAGAAATCCAAATAAAATGTGTTGAGATAAAAGCAAGTTGCACGCTACTGAATGGTTTTGCGAGCTTTTATTGGTTGGAGATATCTAAGAGGTATAACCTGGTATGATTGCCAGTTCTATTTTACGATGGCACAAGCTCTAAGAGTAGGCACACTACATATACATGTAGCATATATGTACATATACGAGTTATTATTAAATAATAAATATTTACTGCTCATCATCTGTAGTTATTGTACGAATTTCTTTTAAAACTTTTGGGTCCCTCAAATCGTCACAAACATCTTCATTGTCTTGCTGTATTGAGTAAAAAGTGGTAAATTGGATTTCTTACGGCTGAAAATGTTATTCGAAATTATTGTACAACTAAATATTATTATCATAATCCAAGACATACTACCTATTATATTGTAATAAATATTACAGACTTTTCTTTTGGTACTTAAAAATAACCTGGATTTAATTCCTTTCCATTTCCCCATACCTAAGGCCGCGTTCGACTTGGACACTTACGCGCTGTTAGTAGCTGTAAGTAAACAGTGGCCCTCCTTAACTCTTATACTACCGGAAACGTACATATGTACCTTTTGCATTTTATTGTGTTAAAATATTTAGTTTAAATTAGAACTTAGCGCAATCATCTGCTAACGTAAGGGGCCCAGAATTTGGGCAGAGTTCACTTTATGTGGCCATCTTCGTGCTTCGGAAGGCACGTAAAGACGGTGGTTCTTCTATGTTACTGAATTGCCATCATTAGCAATATAAAAGGTTAACAGACACATCTGAGGCCAGCTTAGCAAGCTACTTTAGATGTAAAACAAACCATATGCTCAGAGTACTAACATGGGCTTCAGTACTTCGCCGAGGTTACTCTTGGGTATTACAGGACATAGTCTTAAATTAAGAAAAATTAAACCTACGAAATAAAATCGATTTTCTATTTAAACTTTGCAGTCATCAATGCCTGCCATTTTAAGCATTTCTCGAACGACAAACGAAGTACTTTTAATTCCCAATCGAGAATGTGATTAAACATTCACAACAATTTTACCAGATTGGCACTGTATGTTTAACTTTGCGTTTATATTGAATTTAATGCCACAAGAGGTATATAAAACATATTTTTTGCGGGGGGTTTGATAACTACAACCGTAGAAGCCTTTCTTAATGTATCATATTTTAAGGAATATCCAAAGTGTCCATTATTATCTCTAACTACGGCATAGCTTGTGTGTCCTATTAGTTGCTTTGAAGTATTATACTATATAAAATATCAAATTTAAAAATTTCTTTAATAGTGAATTTTAATACCAGCAGTGTAGCGTAAAGCATACACCGACCGACTTTAAAGCGGTAGACCATGGTTCGATTCCTAGTCGAGTCGGTTACACTGCTGTGATCAAAGGTCCGATATCAATCTTTGGACTGTGGGGAAGGCAACGGGAAACCACCCCATTAATTATATTCCCTAGTAAAGTCAGCTTGGCTTCGGCTAAGCTGATCGCCTACGCACAATGAAGTGTATGGCACTTGAAGAAGAAGAGTGAATTTTAATGATAATATACGCTCTTAAGAACGTAGTTAACTAGGATAATATAAGTATAGTAGTAAAATAAAACAATAATCATAATATTATTTTCATAATAACTTTCAGTAAGTATTACTGCTAGCAGCATTTTCGTCTTTAATGTCTTTTTTAGGATTTTCTTGTGGCTATAAACAAATAAATTTTACTTAAGATTATCATAAATAAATTAAACTATTAATAATTACCACTAAAGTAGTAGAAGCAAAGGCTTCGCCATCATAGGGGTCAGATTCAAACCAGTAACTCGGTTGTACATCAAAATCTTCGTCATCTTCATAGTTACCTTTTTCTAAACTGGACGTGCCAGTTGTTGGATGTTGTTGGTTACTGTCTACAACGCTTTTTGGCACCTAATATTAATATTGTTAAAATTGAGATGTAGGTGGTTCAATTACTAACTTACATATTCAGAAATTTTAGACACGCCAGATTCCTCCATTCCATTTTCTGGGATCTGAAACAAATATTTTTATAAAAAATAGCACTGTAATGAAATATTATTGCACATGCTTGTATTTAATAACACAATATAATTTTTGTGTTTATTATCTTCCAATTTTTTATAGCTTTAAACAATTTTCTTCATATTAGATAAAATGTTGTACATTTAGCATTGGAGAGGTTTACTAAATTTGTCGACTTATTTTTAATTACTTTCATCTTGCGTGGAAAACTTGTCTACTAGTTCAGAAAATTTTTCTATTCTGAGCTTGTTACATAGACTACTAATAATCGTTTTAAGTAGAAAAACTATTTTTATTATTACTGATACCCTATAATTGTCTTGGGACTATTTCCTTCTGTATTTCGATGTCTGGTGAGTCGGTGATGGTATACCCTTCAATGCAGTGGTATACGTCATAACTACATCCAGTTGCTCACAAAAAAAGTTAGCAGGTACAATTCCAGTAATATTGCCTTATTTTTAAGCTAGTACTTGTTTTTAGAATGCAAAATTTTGGAAATTAGATTCCCTGGACATTATTGCAACGTAAATAATAAAAGTCATCAAAATGCATTACCGTTCTAATTACAGCAAAAATTGTAATGTTAGAATGAAATTCATCCAACAAAAATAAGTTACCAGATAGAAACATAAAATCGTTTATCTGTGTGGGATGATGCATTTATTGCAATAATAAAAACTCACACGTTGCGTCTCTTGCGTTAGCCATTAGTCTAACGTTTTAGTTAAAGTACTTATTAAAACTTGCATTTCTTAAGCTATTGTGTAGAAAAATGGAAAACCGTAGAAAGCAAACCGATATTAGCTTCAGACAAATAATTTTGAAGGAGATTTATGTAGGAAAATCCACACGACTAGTAGCCCGAACGGTCGGGATAAGCCATGTGGCCCCAATAAAAATTATTAACAAATTCAAAATACGGGAACATTTGTGAATAAACCTGATCGTAAGAAACGCCCGAGCACTAGAGACGAACAGTTTGTAGTATGTGAAATGCAACGAAACCCGAAAATAAGTGTGCCAAAATTAACGGCGGAAGTGTCTCAACAAATTCAAAAACAATTAGTGTGGAAACGGTTCGAAGAGCATTACAGGGGTATAATGAGCGAATAGCACAAAAGAAGCCTTTAATATCTAAAGTGAATCGAAAGAAACGTTTAGCTTTTGCTGAAAAGTATTTGAACAAGAGTGTCAAGTTTTGGGACATGTTCTAAGGATAATGTCATCTTTAGTGACGAAAGTGACGAAAGAGAAAGACAACCTTTTCGGGTCGGACGACCGCCATATTGTATGTCCACGAGCGGCGTTGGAAATTTTGAATTTATAGAAACTATAAAGGACAAACATGTATATATCAGTTTTACACAAACATTTGGGTCCTTCAGCCCGCAAATTGCAAATGCCGCCCGTGTACTATTTCCAGCAAGATAATGATCCCAAACATTCTTCACGATTAGTACAAGAATACCTCCTGTACCACGTCCCCAAACAGTTAAAAACACCCCCTCAGTCCCCAGACTTAAACCCCATAGAACATTTGTGGCAAGAACTAGGCCTACGAATGCGTCAGTTTAACCTCTCCAATTAAGAAGAACTAAAACAAAACTCTTGCAGGAATAGAATAAAATATCCTCCAATGTTACCAAAAACTTAGTGCATTCGATGTCCCGGCGTTTGGAGGCAGTTATTCGATCGAAAGGATATCCCACAAAATATTAGAAATGAGTAAAATTCGCTTAATTTTTAATACAAATGTTATCTGGTAACTTATTTTTGTTGGATGAATTTCATTGTTAATTTACAATTTTCGCTGTAATTATGACGGTAATGTACTTTGATGATTTTTTTTGTATAAGGAAACCGTTCAGGAAATCTAATTTCCAACATTTTGCATTCTAAAAATAAGTACTTCATTAAAAATACGGTAATATTTCTTGGATTTGTATCTGATAACTTATTTTTGAGAGCAACTGTATGTATATATACATAAATACTAAACAAAAACGATATTCTAAATTAAGAGTGTGGAATTCTTAACAAATAATCAAAAATAAAAGAACATTTGAGTCGGTCATTTTGAAAAGGGGTCATCTTATTTTTTTCATAAAACCACTTTTTAACAAATTTAGTCTCATAAAAATCCTATTCATGTTTTCATGTGTAAATAAGGCCAAGATTTTGTCAGTCAGTTAGAAAATGAGTAATCTGGGAGAGATGACGCGCGTTTTCAAAGAGAATGTGTGCTGGGCATTCGCAGATTCCACCTTCCTTCCATCACCAGTTTATATCTTTAGCTGATATAATCACATTGCCCGTATTTTTCTTAGCATTATAAATATTTTTTATCATTATTTAATATTATTGCGTTGAGATGTCAAATATTGAAAGTACTAGTTCTTCACCAGTTGAAAAATAAAAAAGCAGTGAGAAATCCTGATAAATATAAACAGAATAGAATAAAAATGCAGAAAATGCATGCATTAGAGGCTCGCAGCTATTCATTTCATTACCTGAAAGCAACCCTGCTTATTAAGAAATACTTCCTATTAATATATAAAAAATGCAAGACATCAGAGAAGTTTATCAATAGATTCCTAGTGAGAACAGCAGAAGAGCAACCAGAAGAGTTTTAAACTATCAATTTTACTCAATTTTTTGTTTTTTACTGTTTTAGTTAATTTTTTAAATCTTAATTACTTTACTTTGTACTGTTTTACTACTACCTTAAATTTGTCAACATAAAGTTGTTTGAAAAGCATGTGCTTTGTCAATGAACACCTTTAAATTATTTTGAAAAGGGGCCATCTCTCGTAAAGGAAAACTTTTCTGCTCTCCAACTTCGTTTTAAAACATATAAACAAATTAAATTTTTGCATCAGGATTGATGCCTTATAAACATAATAAACACTAAATTTAGTCTAACTAATAATGCATGAAAGCAAAATAGTTTTTCCCATCTTCGGGACAAGTCTGAAAAATTTGACTTGAAATATGTATTGTTCTTTTATTCTTTCTTTGTTGTCATGCTTAATCGTTTGTAATAATTGATGTAGTAGCCAATTTAACTATACTGAAAACTGAAAAATCCTGAAAGTAGTTGAAAGTTTTATATAAATAAACATTAACACATCACAGTATTGTGCCTTACTTTTCATTAAATATTATTTTTACTACTTCTACCTACTACAAAATTTGTTACTTACATTTTCAAATTTTGGAAACGATATTTCCTGTATGATAAGACGTGGATTTGGTAGTGCACCTCTACCTCTACCAACCTTTTTTGGGAACTGGAAAACACATCCTAAAATTTTCTGTATTCATAAAATACATAGTATATCAATTTTTTTAGGTTTAATATACAATTTTCTTTACAGATACTTATGACGTGTTTGTTTATTTATATAAAACTGGCACCTAAGTAGTTTCAAGATTATCAAACTACCATCCTCAAGATAAATATTTTGGAAATATGAAGCTAGTTGAGAGTTTGATATAAATAACAATAACACGTCACAATTATACTTTATTTCTTATTAAATATTATTTTTACTATTTATTTTTAAACTTGTAACTTACATATGAAGTAAAACTTTCAGTTGTTATTACAACATTAGGTGGTAATTTTATATCCTCGAAGTTTATTCGTCGAAGCTGGAAACACAATTTAAAATTTTATATTTATTTAAATTTACATAGAATTATTATTAACTTTTGAAATTGATGTTAAATTAAAATTTTATAAAAATGTCTGAAGACAGCAATATAATCGTTACAGATCTTGCAAATAATTAATTTGTGATTCTGTCGATGTGATATTGACAATCCGAATATAGTTGATAGAATATAGTTCATAAACATGAACATATCATAAAATTGTTATTGTTATTTATTTTTAAATTTGTAACTTACCCCTCTATTTTCCGTCGACATTTCTGAATCAAAGAAGCTTTTCAAAGGACCAGCTTTTCTGAAAACTAAACAAACATTTAATTTAAAAATTTTAATTCTGAAACGTCAGAACGTTTTTGCTCCAACATACAGTAAAAGAATTTGTCAACTATTCTCTTCAAATTTTAATGACAGAAAAAAAAAGGATAATTCCTCTGGGCAACTACTTGTTTACTACGTATAAGGTGTGAAATTGGAATAATTAGTACATATCAAAATTGGCTAGTATTAATTTTGCATTTATCCCTTTTTGTAACATTTAGCAATGGGTCGTGGTAAAAAATTTTATTTATTCTCATAAAATATAGAAGAAAAATCAATAATTTGTGCTCCACAACACAAATATTACGAGGTGTGATTATGCTACTCACAGACAGACAGACAACTGCGGCACCTCTTATAACCGTCTTAGATGCCATTTCTGATCAATGATTCTACTGAAAAGTAACATAAATATATCTTAATTTTTCTCCATACAATCAACATTTTCGGAAGTCTTTAGGAGAAGGCCCTGTTATATCTTAACAACAGCATCGGCGATATTCGGAAGCCACTGTTAGTACTGTGAGCATTGCTTGCTTTACATCCGAAGTAGTATGCTAGGCTGGGCTCAGATGTGCCCGTTACCTTACTTTATTGTTAACGATGGCAATTCATTAACATAGGAGAAGGACCACCGGTTTTACGTGCCTTCTGAAGCACGGAGACGGCCACAACCAAGTGAGCCTCTGGCTTGGATTCAAACTGAGCGCCTTAAGGTTAGTAATTGATCGCGCTAACTACCAGGCCAATGACCGTCTCGGTCGGAAGTACAGACATTATATGGTAACGGAAAATGGTAAGGGGACATGAAGCCGTTCCTGAGATAATCTGTTAAAGATTAAATAGCGATAAACATTCTCTGTAATAGAACGAGCGAATGAATTGAACTGTTGCTGTCCTGTGCCCGGAGATACTAAAACACGTTCGTTAAAAAGTACGGACAAAAGACAAAAAGACACAATAACGGTGCACGCTGCAAAAAAATTGAATATCGACATTATTAAATATATTCATATGAGAGAAGATTATAAAATCCGTCGCGAAAAATTATAATTCTGCAAAACTGATCATGAAATTTCTCGTTGTACCGGGTGGCACAATTTCGATGTCCTTATGGAGAACTCGATATGTATGTATAACAGATATAGAAAAATAGATTAGCGTATCTTCCGTATTTCCTTTTGTATTTAGAAAAATTTAATAGGTAAAACCGGAATTCGCTATCTTCTATTCTTTTCGAGCTACACGCTAAAGTTTGAATCTTCAACTTTTCGATAAATGTCGATAGTTCGGTTGTTTTTGAAGTTACATAAAAAATATTCATACGTTCTTCAAACACCTTCTTAAAGATAATTAAATGGGCAAAATAGAAAACATAGTGTCTAATTTAATTTTTCGTGCTTCGTTTTTTATTTAACATATCATAATAAAATGAGATAAAACTAAAATAATGGACCCCGCATATTATGTGTGATTGAATGACAAGTTAGCTAGATCAGGCTCAAATGTTGCCCCAATTGGACCCGAACCATTCAGTGGACTTAAAAGGCAACGATAGGTGAACTATATATGAATCTGAAAATGAATCGGCCGAACACATCCTCTGCAGAATGTGCAGAGGATTCGGCATTCTTATATCTTATGCAATGACTTCGGAGAGAGAACGAATAGAATGAATTCCTCTAAATATTAAAGATTTAAGGAACAACAAGTTTATTTTAGCCTCACTTGTACATTAATAAAATGACCTTTGATTCCTAGCTCCCATGAAGTTGAAAATTAAACGAGTCTGCATACGCACACGAAAAACATTTCAATTTCCTTATACTATAGATAGTATTGCTCATATTTGAATGATTTTCTTTGCGCCTCACAAAACTTTATAAAGATTACAAAATAATGTTTCAATTTTAATTGCAGTTAAAAAAAACTAGAAGTTGGTGTAAATGTCGGCACACGATCCTGCAAGAACACACACTAGGTGTAAAATGCTTCTTCTTAAATCCTTAAAATGGATACGCTTATGTACAGGGTGGACCAACTTCGATGGTTCTTACGGGAAACTCTACAGCTATCGGAGATATAAAAAACGGATCTTCCATCTATTTTTTGAGAGAATTTCAATGGCGTAAACCGGAATTGAAAGAAATTAAAAACTTTCGAGTATCAAATAAATATTGAAAGAAACAAGACATATTTTTTTGGTGAAGTAAGTAAACTATGCCAAAAAAATTATCCAAATAAAAAATTGTACTTTAAAAGCTATAGAATTATTAAAATATTTTTTAAACAATAATGATATAATTATTAGTAATTAAAAGGGGAAGCTAAAAGTTCCAACCATCTTGGAAAAGGTAGTCCGGGGGAACATTCCTCCTCCACTGACTGGTTATGTATAAAGAAGCATTTGTTAACTATTCTCTTCAAATTGTAATGACAGCTATAAAACCAAAAATAACTTTAAAAATAAACCATTAACAAAAGAAAATGATAATTTCACTGGTCAGTTTACTACTTATAAGGGCACTGGTTTGTAGTTACCTTTGTAAATCTAACAGTTACCTAGTCAAATTACAACAATTTATACATATTTGTCGTATAATTTTTCGTATATATCGTATACGTATCTATTTGTCGCAGCCAAATACGGTTTATATTTAAAAAGGCGAATTGTAGACTGCACCGATGGTTTAATCCGACATGAATAATCTGACATGTACAGTGACTCCAGAAATTATTAATTCACCTCATACAATTTTAATAATTTGATTAAATGTTATAGTAAATTTGCTTTAATTAAAATTTTATTTTTTTAGTTGTTTTAAATAATACTTTATAATTCATTTTATAAAAAATAAAATAAAAAAACTACATGGGCAAGTGTAGTATTCAAAAAACCAATAAAGTAAGAAAAATGCACAGCAAACTGTTATTAATACACTTACCTTTTATACGTTAAGGACAGGAAGACAAACGATGCAGTTTAATAATTTGCTGATTAGTAGGTATGTAATTGTAGATACAATACAGTAGTGTGCTTACAATTTATTTACATAGTCATTCCAAGAAAATTTTTTAAGATGATTAACAAAACAAGTGAAACAGCAATTAGTGAAAGAAAATCAATATTAAAATTGGTGTGCGAAGAAAAATTTTATTATGAAACTGCTAAAATTGTTGGCAGATCACTGGGTGCAGTGAAATATGTTATTAAAAAAATTTTAAAATGAAGGAAATTTAATAAACAAAACTGATCGAGGCAGAAAAAGCATTCTTGGAACACGACACGAACATTATATTATTCGAAAAACTAAAGTTAATCCAAAAACAAGTGTTCCAAAATTGACTAGATATTTCAAAGGGTATTGGTAAATCTGTTTCCACCGAATTTGTAAAAAGTATTGCGTAAAGAGGGTTATAATGGTAAAGTTTCTAGAAAGAAACCCTTCATAAATAAAGTAAACAGAAATAAAAGATTAGAATTCGCTAAAAATATATTAACATGGACTTTAATTTTGGAAAAAATAATATTTAGTGATGAAAGCAAATTTAATAATTTTCGGCCAGATGGAATGCAAAATTTTGACAAAAACCTAATACATAAATTAACGGACCCGGACAATTAGGCGCAGCCGAATAGGCGCAACCGAATAGGCGCAACCGAATAGGCGCAAGACATATAGGCGCAGAGCCATTTAGGCGCGAGACATATAGGCGCAAAACCATTTAGGCGCGGGACATATAGGCGCAGAGCCGTTTAGGCGCGGTGCCATTTAGGCGCAACCCATATAGGCGCGACCCATTTAGGCGCGGCCCATTTAGACGCCGAGACATATAGGCGCGATCCGCTTAGTCGCAACGCCATTACAGTATTTTTTTTATTTATGTTCTTATTCATTATATTAGTATTATTTATTATGCAATAATATAATAGGTTCACTAACTTATTAAAACCATAGATATATTTGCTAAGTGACGAAAAAAGAACCGTAAAAATTGCACCGGTGATTCAACGGCGGCGATTAGACGGCACGTATGCTGTGCCTGGATTGACAGTGACTAGTAGTGCAAAGATACCAGTCGCTCTCTGAGATCAGTTGCGTCAACTTCCAAACTTTTCGAGTTGGAGCTACTTAGGGATGTTTTAGTAAGTAAAGCGCGTGTCAAAACCGCTCGGAGCCCCGGAGCGACCCGGAGGGTCGCGCAGGGTTGAAGTAGGTTTTGAGCAACCATCAGAAACGAATTTACACAAAAGTTATTTTTTATTTAATTTAAAGTTATTTTTATTTAAACGGATCGCGCCTATATGTCTCTGCGCCTATATGTCTCTGCGCCTAAATGGGTCGCGTCTAAATGGGTTGCGCCTAAATGGCATCGCGCCTAAATGGCTCTGCGCCTATATGTCCCGCGCCTAAACGGCTCGCGCCTATATGTCCTGCGCCTATTCGGCTGCGCCTATTTGGCTGCGCCTATTCGGCTGCGCCTAATTGTCCTAGACCGATAAATTAATAATGAAAACCTATGTGAAACTGTTAAACATGGTGGCGGAAATGTTATGGGTCTGGGGGTGCATATCTGCTGATGGGGTTGGAAAGTTGCAATTTTTTGAAACTATTATGACTAAGTGTGCTTACCTGAATATTCTATAATCAAATTTAGATCCCAGTATCAAAAAATTAGGGTTGAAAAATGAGTATATGTTTCAACAAGATAACGACCTGAAACTTATTTCGTATCTTGTGCAGGAATAGCTTTTATATCACGTTCCAAAACAACTCCATATTCAACCCCAATCACCGGACATAAATCCCTTAGAAAATTGTGGCAAGAATTAGAAGGGAAAATTCGAAAACACCACATTTTTAGTAAAAAAAACATTAAAAGAGGTATTATTGCAAGAATGGGAAAAAATAGACAAAAGTATTACCCAAAAATGGATGGAATCGATGCCAAGACGGCTACAAGCAATAATCGATGCTAAAGGGTATCCTACAAAATATTAATTTTGTAAACAATATTAATTTTAGCTAGATTTATGCAAGTGAATTAATAATAGTTGGGCGGTAATTCTTGTAAATATTTTGTTTTTTGTAATTTTTAAAGGGAAACTATTTAAGTTTTTATACATTTTTTAAGGCATATTAACTGTTAATTATTATGTTGTATATATGTTTTAATTCAAAATTATTAAACTATAATTGAAGGTTTTATCGTGTTATAACTGGCATTTTATAAGGTGAATTAATAATTGTTGGAGTCACGTATGTAGATTGCACCGGTTTCGGTTATGCCCCAAAATTTATTCTTTTAGTTGCTAAGCCTATAAGTTCTTAACAACAAACGGCCATAATTTGGTAAATTTTCCTCGAAGAAGGTAAAACTGAATAAGAAATTACGAGAAAAATAAAACAACTTTCAACTTTGTATGTCATGTTTTATTGTAGGACCTTTACCTTTTGAGAAAATTGCGAAAAATGCTAGTTGAAATTGAATTTTTATACGGGGGGTTGAAAAAAAAACATCAACCCTTAAAAAATCAAAAGTCACTAAATTTTCAGTCACAAAGACAAAAGAATCAATTATAAAGATAATTCATTTATCTATAAACAAAACAAATCATAATTATATACCAAAGAGTAATTTCTCGCCCTTTTAATAACCCTTTAAAACAATAAGTGCCTTTAAATTTGGAGTAAACTAATTATTTTTCCTGAAAGAGTAAGTATTTGACTATATATCTAGGTCGAGTTTCATTGATTCCTTGATTTTTTCACTTAAATGGCTCTCCATTGATTTAGCTCAAACTTGATATAATTGTAAGTTATTCCAAATGAGCATATTTTTTTTGTTTGCTCCTAATTCGACCCAGTCACG
The DNA here is from genome assembly GCA_036346125.1 of Lycocerus yunnanus. NCBI lineage: Eukaryota > Metazoa > Arthropoda > Insecta > Coleoptera > Cantharidae > Lycocerus > Lycocerus yunnanus. The sequence continues at coordinate 3,623,377 of JARFIX010000002.1, forward strand.
CCGTTGTACGGCGCTCGAAAAGATTCAAATTTTGTGTGTGAAGCTTTGCTAAATTATTATTTCCGGCTGAACCGTACTACTTACAAAAACTTCGAGCCTACATTTATTTTACTTCTAAGTTCTTTTTCGTCAGCAAAAAATAGCCAAATTTGTGAGCCAAAGAAACAACACCATCAAAACATTAAAAAGTGACATTTAACACATTTCCAGTCACAACCCGCCTCAAATCGGTAGTGTGATTTCCAGGTTAAACAATTCAAGACAAAAAATAGGGTTCTAGACCAAATTTTGATTTTGATTGGGCCTTCCCCGAAAAAGAGTATAATTTAATAATTTGATAAAAACAGTATTGCTCTACTAACCAAATTTTAGACTGGGAACGCTTTCGGTTAAGGATAGGCACAAAATGAACAAATCATGCAAATCTATAAGTACTTCTGCACTGTATTAGGCATCAGTTTATCAGTTTGAAAGCAAATGTTTACTTACAGTTAATTATTTTTGCTGAAAGCCTCCTTAATCGCAGAAGCAGCGATTTCGTGTTTCAGCACTCTAATTGCGATTTTATCAATGAGTTCGGCTGACTTGTTTAGCGATGAAACAAATTCACCTATCAATAATTCCAACTAACTGATCGTTATCGGTTAGTTTTAGTTTGCAAAGTACTTTTTAAAGAATGTATTACGTGTTTTAAGTAATAATCCATGAAAGATATTAACGAAGCATTAAACAGATTATTTTATTTGACAATTTTACAAATCAATTTTTAGTCAACTTTTCGGTCAATTAATCAATTTTTAACAAATCAATATCAGTAAGTTGTCAGCGAGAAACATTATTTAATTATTTTTGACTATGATCTTGGATTTTATTGAAAGAAAAATTATTTTTTAATAAAACCACCCCCTGAGGGTCGGTCTAGGACGTTTCAACGCCGCCATTTCAGGGCAAAGACCAAAATTAAAACATTAGGTATTTTTGTGGCTACAACCCAAAGAGCAAAATTAAAAGTTTCTTAAAGTAATTATAGATTCTTATGATGAAACATAAAAAATATCCAAAACGGAAAATAATAAACTAACCAAACTTAACGTATAAAATTCACTTCACTTTTTAATTAGGTTTATCAACTAATAGTAAAAATATGATTTTCTTTGGCCCAGCTAAAACAATTTTGGATCTGTCCTGGTCTTCCCAAATTTCCGCAAATACATTTTTATTAAAAAAAATTGTTTTTATTATTTAACAATAAAGAAAACATTATTAAGCCATATTTGCTGCTAAATTTTTGGTAATTAAATTAATAAAATTAAATTTTTCGCTAATTATTTAGTGCTAAGTGCTACTTCACGTGTGCTGGAGTCTGCACACATCGATAAGCATTTATCAATAAATTACGAGATCTACAATTTTTAAGCCGCTAAGTAATTTTAGCTAGAATAGTTTTAAAACAATCTTTAATTTTCCAAATGATTTTCAACACAACTACAGCTGCAGGGCCAGAGTGATTGGCTCTGTTTCGGCACACCCAAATTTGAGATTTTTGTACCGTGTCTAATGATTTGTCACAAATTTGACATTAAATGATTTGATAATGATTATTAAAGTAAAATAATTAATGAAAAATGGTACTAAAAGAGTTACAGCTTTCAGCAGGCCGTATTGGTACCTGTGACGATACGAATCTGCTGGGCTACCCACTCGTTCTTTTCTTGTATTGTTTCTGCTAATTTTCATAAATAATTGATTACTAATTTAAATAGCCGCTTATTTAGCTAGATCAAAATTTGCCTCCTCTAGATATTTATTGGTTAAAAAATTAAGATTATGTAATCTATTGATACATAATGCCACGTCAGGATAACGTGTTCATTTATTCACTAGTGTAAGTTTATAATCTCAAACCTTGCATAGGCAGATTCCAGTTTATCCCAACTTGTTGTTGTAAACAGAAATTGCGAGATAACAAATTTGTAGCATGTAACATTATATTGTAGACACGTAATTCTCTTTCAACTAAACATGCAATGACAACAAAAAACCTTTCTGTCAAAAAAATTCCAAGGTGCCAATGTACAGATTAAAAATAAACAATACATGGTATGTACTACGTATTATCGAAATTATATATTATTGTGGTTTTTTCGTGAAAGGACCCCTTTCCGAAATTCCGTTGCAACACCATAAAAAAATTTAACCCAGTTGTCTAGGATTAATCAGCGGAGAGCTATGAGACTTACCCAGTAGTGAGTTCTAAGGTTCGCAGCTCTGAAAATGAATAAATGTTCGGCGACCACAGCGCAATTAAAACTCGAATATTGAAACGTGATTTCAAAAATTTGCTTTATTGTCAAACCGATTTTGGGACAAAATTCCAAATATGCCAGGTGGTGTAATTGTGTTTTTTTGCTTGGTAATTGAAATTTAAATTTAAAATTTGAAATCATTTGCTGAAATTTAAACCACCAAACAATTCTGTGTCTTGTGTAAATCTTTACAATGGTAATAATTTTTTAAAATAATTATTCAAAATGTTTTAACACAAATAAAATTTTATTAAACTTAGCGCACAAATGTTCAACGACTGACCTTATTATCACTCCAGGTGTTGCCCTAATGCTGGCGCTTTCAATTATCCAATTCACATCCAAAACTCGTTGACTCGTACAAGTAAAACTTTGATAATTCCTAAATAGCTCCTCTTTTCGACTCCAATACAAACTTAATGCCTCGCTGCACAAATCAAACTTGAATAACTCCAAAATGGCTCCTCTATAAAATTTTTCATTTGCTATCTTGCAGATTCGATAAATCAACCAAAACTTTGATCAACTCGTCTTAGAAGGCACTATCACAAACTCAAAAATTTACCGCTTTCACGGCAACGCAAATCAAAATCTCAAAATTCACGTCCTCCAACTGACGTGCGTTCAGTCTTGAGTTCTCAGACCAACCCTCCTCCTTTTTCTTTCTTTTTCAAAATTGCCAACATTCAAAAACATCCTTTTCGTTTCCAAATTTTAAATTTTATCCTGCCATAAACAAACGGCGCACAAAACACACTAATGTCAAATAATCACACTGTCAAATTCATCAAAACAAATCATGATTTTGTGTAAAAGGTGTTGAAAGTAACAATTTTTTGGCATTCTTGTTGGCCAAATAAAGCAAATTAATTTTGTTGATCTTCAAATTGATCAACAAATCGAAATTCTTAAAAAAAAAGCATTTATTCTTTCTCGCAGTGACGAGAAACCCAACACTACTGGTAAGAAACTAGTAAAAAACCATTTTATTGTATTTTTGAAATCTAATTTCAAAAATATCACCACAATATATTATGTATTAACCTTTGAAATTAATATTTGATTCAAATTTTTTAAAATTATAAGGTTAAATGAACAATAAAACGAATTATTATTAAACGTCTGATGACAGCAGTAACCATTGCTGAAAGCTCACAAATAATGTTTCGTTTTATTGTTCATTTAACCTTATAATTTAAAAAAATTTGTATCAAATATGTAGTACGTATTATCTAATGGATATTTCTAGGTGCAGAAATCGAGCATAAGAGGGGTTGCAGAGACGTTTCCTCGTAAACTTAAAAAGTAAACTTAAAACACTCGTAAAGTGTTGATAAAATATGTAATTTAAAATAATGGAAATAACAAATACAACACAAAAGGTTTGCATTTCATGGCTGTAGTAGATGAAAAACAATTATGTACTAAATAATAATAAAATTTATCTATTTAAATAATTTTCCATTTTTAGTATTAATTAGATAATATTGAGAGCTCGGTGAAAATTTTAATTGAATTAGTGAATTTTTTCCATACTTAATTAATTAGTCGATGATATACTATGTAACTCATTTAAAATTTTTACCAAACTAGTAATATTATCAAATTAAAACTTAAAATAACATTTCACAAATTAATAAACCAATATTGACCATTTTTAATGCCGTAAGATGCAAATGCGCTCAGCTGGATTCGCTTAATTATTGCTGGAGCAATGATAAGAACCGTCCCAAGCCCTACAGATTCTTGAACGAAAGAATCATAAACCTCGCCCGCCCCACGCATTACTCTCTAGATCCTTTGGTCCTCAAGATGCTTTCAAAATTCTAAAATGTGCTAACTAAACGACCAAAAAGTTGCCGATACCAGCATACTCTAGTACAAAAGCACTCAGATTTGCAAGAACTCAATCGTTCATTTTTGTCAGTCTTAAATCAAAAGCGTTCCCACTTTAAAAACTGGTATACAAGTGGGCAATGCTATAGGTACCTACCGAAGATAACATAGTTTTTCAAATTTAAAATTATACCTTTTTTCGGGGTGGGCAAATCAAAGTTAAAATTTGGTCGGAGTCCCTACTTTCTTAATTTAATTACTTACTCGGGAAGACTCACGAAAAAGACACTTTCAATATCTACATTAATTTCAGAAACACAATTACCAAAGAAACTTGACAAAGTTTGAGCAAAATCAAAGAGATTGATGAAAATTCTAGGTTGATTTGATATTATGTAATGTACAAGTAGGAATAAATATAACTTGAAGAACTTAAATTTCTAATTGAAAAATATAAATAAATTTCCAGTCAGCAACAGCGTTGGTGTGATTGGTGGTCGAGTTACAGTGCGAAAGTTCCTAATTCGAATGATAAACTTGGAATATCTTAGTTCAGTCTTCTGCGAACATCAATATGTTGATGTCAATCAATCACGTAAAACCTTACCAAATAAAACTATACATATCTACTAAGCACAAACACAAAAAAAAAATAACCGGAAGACTATTATACCAATAAAGGTGATAATAGCCTACGTAGTAGTTGATGATGGACATAACGTTAAAAAATAAATTTGTTTGTATCAAATTTCCTTTGGTTCCGTTTCAAGTATGAAATGAAACTTTGATAAATTCATCGAAAATATTTTAGATGTTGCACGGCATTAATAATTTAAAGTATTTAAAAAAATTTTGACCTGTAAGAACCAATAATATCCAAAATAACACACTGTGAAACTTAACGAATTTGTTTTTGAGAATAATTTCCACAAGAAAAACTATTAAAATTGTCAACTTGAATTTTTTAAATCACATTCAATTATATCGTCTGCACACTTAGCGATTTTATTAAACACAGAAAACTTCAAGTTAACAAATACTCGAGGGGGCACGTCTATTCAATAAAAAATAGTGGTTCGTAAGAAACAAGCGTTTGCACACGAATAAATAAACAGTAGAAATGATATAGTACCTTGATATAGTAATTACCGTAATTATATTGCAACTTTATTTCCGCATAAAAAATATGCCCCCTCCTATTAAAACAAGATGCGTAATAAATGAGAGGAAAACGTTGTAATAAAATTTGTAATGGTTGTAAAATTTAAAATGACGTATTTTTGTAAATAAATTTTTAATTAGGTTCATCAACTAATAGTTAGTAAAAATATAATTTTCTTTGGCCCAGCTAAAACAATTTTGACTCTATCCTGGTCTTCCCAATTTTCCGCAAATACATATTTATTAAAAAAAAATTGTTTTTAATATTTAACAATAAAGAAAACATTATTAAGCCGTATTTGCTGCTAAATTTTTGGTAATTAAATTATTAAAATTTTCGCTAATTATTTAGTGCTATTCTGCTAAGTGCTACTTCACGTGTGCAAGAGTCTCCACACATCGATCAGCATTTATCAATAAATTTCGAGATCTTCAATTTTTAAACAGTTAAGTAATTTTAAAATAATAAATAGAATAGTTTTATAATAATATTTAATTTTCCAAATGATTTTCAATTCAACTACAGCTGCAGGGCCAGAGTGTTTGGTCTGTTTCGGCCCACCCAAATTTGAGATTTTTGTACCGTGTCTAATGAATTGTCACAAATTTGATATTGAATGATTTGATAATGATTATTAAAGTAAAATAATTTATAAAAAATGGTGCTAAAAGAGTTACAGCTTTCAGCAGGCCGTATGACGTACCTGTGACGATGATGTTCGTGCATGGAAATTAAACGCAGGATACGAATCTGCTGGGCTACCCACTCGTTCTTTTCTTTTATTGTTTCTGCTAATTTTCATAAATAATTGATTACTAATTTAAATAGCCGCTTATTTAACTTAGTAACAACATCAACGACCGTTTTAAAAATTTTAAAAATCTACAAAAACTAGTTGAAATATAAGCAAGCCGTAGAGGTAGTTACGGATTAAAGTTTGCCTTCTCTAGATATTTATTGGTTAAAAAATTAAGATTACTTAATCGATTGATACATAATGCCACGTCAGGATAACGTGTTTATTTATTCACTAGTGGAAGTATATAATCTCAAACCTTGCATAAGCACATTCAGTTCTTTGAATCTTGTTGTTGTAAACAAAAATTGCGAGATAACAAATTTGTAGCATGTAACATTATATTATAGACACGTAATTATGATTTCAACTAAACATGCAATGATAAAAAAATGCTTTCTGTCAAAAAAAATTCCAAGGTGCCAATGTACAATTTAAAAATTAACAAAGTTTAATATGAATTTGGCGTTTCATAAAATAATCGAAGATAAGGATGTCGAAATTCACACGTTTAAATATAAAGGAGCGACATTTTTTTATGCTGAAATTAAATCTAGAATAATTTCGTACTTTGATTAACCACTATATTAACCAAAAAAATAAATACCCGAACTACTAAATTCCATTAAAATAAAATTTCAACAATTCAAAACGTTTATTTCGCCCATTAATTAATGAAATTTAGAAGTAACCAATCATATTTTTGATTTTTTTGTTTTGCTGCCGTCTGATTGGTTACTGCGTTAATTTATCTAATAGATATAGCATACGTATTATCTAATGGATAACTCTAGGTGGAGAAATCGAGCATAAGAGGGGTTGCAGATTCCTCGTGTGTTCATGTTGATAAAATATGTAATCTAAAATAATGGAAATGACAAATACAACACAAAAGGTTTGAATTTCATGGCTGTAGTAGATGAAAAACAATTATGTAAATAATAATAAAATTTATCTATTTAAATAATTTTCAATTTTCAGTATTAATTAGATAATATTGAGAGCTTGGTGAAAATTTTAATTAAATTAGTGAATTTTTCCCATACTTAATTAATTAGTCGATGATATACTATGTAACTCATTTAAAATTTTCACCAAACTAGTAATATTATCAAATTAAAACTTAAAATAACATTTCACAAGTTAATATACCAATAGGTATTTATCATTTTTAATGCTGTAAGATGCAGATGAATTTAGATCAGGTGTTTATTTTTGTGAATACAGGAATGAATAAAGTGAATAAATGACCACGTTATCCCGACGTGGCATTATGTATCAATAGATTAAGTTATCTTAATTTATTAACCAATGAATATCTAGAGGAGGCAAACTTTGATCTGTAACTACCTCTACGGCTTGCTATATTTCAACCAGTTTTTGTGGTTTTTTTAAATTTATAAAACGGTCGTTTATGTTGTTACTAAGCTAAATAAGCGGCTATTTATATTAGTAATTAATTATTTATGAAAATTAGCAGAAAGAATAAAAGAAAAGAATGAGTGGGTCACCCAGCTGATTCGTATCCTGCGTTTAATTTCAATAATCGTTATCAAATCATTCAATATCAAATTTACACGGTAGAAGAATCTCAAATTTGGGTGGACCTAAACAGAGCCATTCACTCAGGCCCTGCTGTAGTTATATTGAAAATCATTTGGAAAATTAAAGCTTGTTTTAAAACTATTCTAGCTAAAATTACCCGTTTAAAAATTGAAGATCTCTTGCCAAAAAATTAATTTTATTAATTTATTTACCAAAAATTTAGCAGCAAATGTGGCTTAATATTGATTTCTTTATTATTAAATAATAACAATTATTTTTTGTATAAAAATTTATTTGTGGAAATTTGGGAAGACCAGAACAGAGCCAAAATTGTTTTAGCTAGGCCAACAATATCATATTTTACTATTAGTTGATAAACCTAATAAAAATTTATTTACAAAAATACGTCATTTTAAATTTTACAACCATTACAAATTTTATTACAACGTTTCCCTCTAATTAATTTCGCATCTTGTTTTAATAGGAGGGGGCATATTTTTTATGCGCAAATAAGGTTGCAATATATTTACTACATCATTTCTACTGTTTGTTTATTCCTGTGTAAACGCTTGCTTCTTACGAACCACTATTTTTTATTGAATAAACGTGCCCCCTCGAGTATTTGTTAACTTTAAGTTTTCTGTGGTTAATAAAATCGCGAAGTGTGCAGACGCTATACTATATAATTGAATGTGATTTAAAAAATTCAAGTTGACAATTTTAATAGTTTTTCTTGTGGAAATTATTCTCAAAAACAAATTCGTTAAGTTTTACAGTGTGTTATTTTGGATATTATTGGTTCTTACAGGTTAGAATTTTTTTAAATATTTTAAATTATTAATGCAGTGCAACATCTAAAATTTTTTGATGAATTTATCCAAGTTTCATTCGTTACTTGAAACGGAACCAAAGGAAGTTTGATACAAACAAATTTATTGGTGTCTTCTGGTTATTTTTTTTTGTTTTTGTGCATAGTAGATATAGTTTTAATTGGTAAGGTTTTACGTGATTGATTGACATCAACATATCGATGTTTGCAGAAGAACTGAGCTAAGCTATTCCAAGTTCGTCATTCGAATTTGGAACTTTCGCACTGTAACTCGACCACCAATCACACCAACCCACTGTTACTGACTGGAAATTTATTTATATTTTTAATTAGAAATTTAAGTTCTTCATCAAGTCATATTTATTCCTACTTGTACATTCCATAATATCAAATCAACCGAGAATTTTCATCAATCTCTTTGATTTTGCTCAAACTTTGTCAAGTTTCTTTGGTAATTGTAAATTCAATATTTGCTTGTAGAGCTTTGTTAAATTATTTCTACTGGCTGCACCAAACCACTTAAGACATACGATGCATATTTCTGAAATGTATGTAGATATTGAAAACGTCTAGTCCCTGAGTCTTCCCGAGTAAGTAATTAAATTAAGAAAATAGGGACCCCGACCAAATTTTAACTTTGGTTTGCTCACCCCGAAAAAAGGTATAGTTTTAAATTTGAAAATGTTGTGTTCGGTATAGCATTGCCTACTTGTGTACCAATTTTTAGAGTGGGAACGCTATTGATTTTAGATGAGCGACACAAAAATGAACGATCGAGGTCGTGCAAATCTGAGTACTTTTGTACTGTAGTATGAAGGTATCGGCAACTTTTTGGTACTTTAGTGAGCACATTTTAGAATTTTGAAAAAAGTGTGAGGACCGAAGAATCTAGAGAGTAGTGCGTGAGATGGGGCGAGGTTTATGGTTCTTTCGTTCAAAAAGAACAATAACTACAGAACAATAATTTTTGCTAAATTAATGACGAGCACCACGTTGCCTTTCTCTGGTAAAATGCATTACTATGATAGACACTGTTAAGTTATAGTATTTTATTGTTGTCGGTATACTATTTATTTCTTTAAATTAAATTCGAAAGCGCATAAAACATACCCTCAAGCGGATTGAGACTTTTCGACGCCGTCTTTTCGATGCCATCTTTTCGCAGCTAGGACAGTTATTTCGACGTTGGGAAAACCATTTCGATGCAAGGATATTTCGACGCTAAAACCTAAATTAAAGTATTAGATATATTGGTGGTTATGATTCCTCTTTTAGGTTCCAAGAGTATTTTTGATTTTAATTATAAATTTGAGTATGATACGCTCTTGAAGTGAATTTTATACGTTAAGTTTGGTTAGTTCATCATTTTCCGTTTTGCATATTTTTTTATGTTTCATCATAAGAATTTATAATTACTTTAAGAAATTTTTAGTTTTGCTTTTTGGGTTGTAGCCACAAAAATACCAAATGTTTTAATTTTGGTGATTGCATGGAAATGGCGGCGTTAAAAGTCCTAGACAGACCCTCAAGGGGTGGTTTTATTAAAAGATAATTTTTCTTTCAGTAAAATCCGAGATCATGGTCAAAAATAATTAAAAATCAGTTTATTTAGGAAATATGCTAAATTAAATTTAAAAAAATACATAGATACTATAAGTAAATCATAATGTTTCTGGCTGACAACTTGCTGATATTGATTTGTCAAGAATTGATTAATTGACCGAAAAGTTGACTAAAAATTGATTTGTAAAAATGTCAAATAAAATAATCTGTTTAATGCTTCGTTAATAACTTTCATGGATTATTCTTAAAAAAAACAGCGTAATAAATTCTTTCAAAATTACTTTGCAAACTTAAACTAACCGATAACGATCAGTTAGTTGGAATTATTGATAGGTGAATTTGTTTAATCGCTAAACAAGTTAGCCGAACTCATTGATAAAATCGCAATTAGAATGCTGAAACACGAAATCGCTGCTTTTGCGATTAAGGAGACTTTCAGCAAAAATAATTAACTGTAACTAAACATTTTCTTTCAAACTGATAAACTGATGCCTAATACAGTGCAGAAGTACTTAGATTTGCAAGATTTGTTCATTTTGTGCCTATCCTAAACCGAAAGCGTTCCCAGTCTAAAATGTACGTAGTAGGGCAATACTGTTTTTATCAAATTATTAAATTATACTCTTTTTCCGGGAAGGCCCAATCAAAATCAAAATTTGGTCTAGAACCCTATTTTTTGTCTTGAATTGTTTAGCCTGGAAATCACACTACCGATTTGAGGCGGGTTGTGATTGGAAATGAGTTAAATGTCGTTTTTTTAATGTTTTGAGGTGTTGTTTCTTTGGCTCACAAATTTGGCTATTTTTTGCTGACGAAAAAGAATTTAGACACAAAAGAAATGTAGGCTTAAAGTTTTTGTAAGTAGTACGGTTCAGCCGGAAAAAATAATTTAACAAAGCTTCACACGCCAAATTTGAATCTTTTCGAGGGCCGTACAACGGCGTGACTGGGTCGAATTAGGACCAAACAAAAACAATATGCTCATTTGGAATAACTTACAGTTATATCAAGTTTGAGCTAAATCAAAGAGAGCCATTTAAGTGAAAAAATTAGGGAATCAATGAAACTCGACCTAGATATATAGTCAAATACTTACTCTTTCAGGAAAAAATAATGAGTTTACTCCAAATTTAAAGGCACTTATTGTTTTAATGGGTTATTAAAGGAGTGAAAAATTACTCTTTAGTGTATAATTATGATTTGTTTTGTTTATAGATATCATAAATGAATTATCTTTATATTCGATTCTTTTGTCTTTTTTGTACTATAAAAATTTATCGACTTTTGTTTTTTAAGGGTTGATGTTTTTTTCAACCTCCTGTAAAACTGACTGTAAAAGTCAAATTTCAACTAGCGTTTTTCGCAATTTTCTCAAAAGGTAAAAGTCCTACAATAAAACATGACATACAAAGTTAAAGGTTGCTTTATTTTTCTCGTAATTTCATATTCAGTTTTACCTTCTCCGAGGAAAATTTACCAAATTATGACCGCTTGTTGTTAAGAAAGTGTGTTTTTATTGAAATCAAAATTTTTGATTCAAGAAAGAGTTGTTGAAAGAGAAAGTATTCGATTACGTTTATGCCGAGTTTTGCTGATCTCCTAATTATTTCTCTTAAATCGAGAAATTTGGATTTCACAACTTTTCGATTAATATTGACATCTAAGATGTTTTTCAAATTGCAGAAAAAATATTAAAACGTTTTTCAAACATCTTTGTGAGTATAAAATGGCCTAAAAGAATTTTGAGTATTTAACGACTTATAGGCTTAGCAACTAAAAGATTAAATTTTGAGGCATAACGTAAACCGGTGCAATCTACATACATACTACATGCATGTCGGATTAAACCATCGGTGCAGTCTACAATTCGCCTTTTTAAATATAAACCGTATTTGACTACGACAAATTTAAATAGAGTTTTTCATCCGATTTTCAATAATATACAATATGTAGGGTCCATTATTTTAATTTTAACTCGTTTTATTAAAAAACGTTAAATACGATGGTTATGAAAAATAATATCTCGAAAACTAACAAAGATATTCAAAATCCTTTCTTTGCATTTTATTATCCTTAAGAAAGTGTCTCAAGAACGTGTAAATATTTTTTACGTAACTTCAGAAACAACGAAATCTCGCCATTTATCGAAAATGGAGGAATCAAACTCTTACATGTAGTTCGAAAAGAAAAGAAGATAACGAATTCTGGTTTTCGCCATTGAATTTCTCTCAGAAAAGGAGATGCGCCATCTATTTCCATCCACATCTCTTATAGTTGAAGGCTACAGGAATAAAACACGGTATGTCACAAAAATAGAATATTGAAAAATCTTAATTTTTAATGTTAATTTTTCTATAGTTTAATCCGGTATAGGATATTTTCAACGTTAAATTTTGTGAACATCCTTAGTTTTATCTTTTTGGTATTTTACATGTAGAAAGAGCCACATAGAGGCAAGAAATGGGATTAGCAGTTCCATTTTGCAAAAAAAATGGACATACCTTGTTTTATTCCTCTACTTTTCAGTTATCGAGTTCCCCATAAGGATCATCGAAACTGGCCTACCCGGTGCAGCCAGAAGTTTTATGATCTGATCTCGTGTCGGTCTCTCCGTCTGCAGAATAGTAATTTTCCATGACGGATTTTATAATCTTTTCTTATATAAAATAATAAATGTTCTTTGCGGACGTTACGCTAGCGGTGTAGTGAACGTGTTGTACTTACATACAATTAGTGTTATACTACTAAGAAAAGGAGACCTACAGTTCAACGCATTCGTAGATTCTATAACAGAAGAACGTCTGTCGGTATTTAATTTTTAACAGATTATCTCAGAAATGACTTCGTGTCTTCTTATTAATATTACTTCTTCTTCTTCATCGTTTGCTTCTTGACAGAAGGGTCGTGACCCAGCTTGACCGAAGCCAAGATGAATTTTCATGGGAATATAATTCATGGGGTGGTTTCCCGTTGCCTTCCCCATGGTCCACAGATTGATATTGGACCTCTAATCACAGCAGCGTATTCGACTCGACTAGGACTCGAACCGCGGTCTACCGCTCTCCAGTCGGCCGGTGTATGTTTTACGCTACACTGCTGGTCTATTACTATTACTATCTGATTACTATCTGATCTAATTACTATTACTAATTACCGCTATCAGATAACGTGCGTACTTCCGAAAATATGGATTGTATGGAGGAAACCTAAAGATCTATATTGGTTTTCTTTTTTCTTTAATTTTTGCAACCTAGAAATAATGTAGCAACTTATTTATATTTAACCCCGGTTAAAAAGTGTGCCGCGTTTGTTTGTAATTCTGCCTGTCGGTCTGTGAGTAGCGTAATCTTACACCTTGTTCGTAATACCTGCGTTGGTAGGGCGTAAACCATTAATTTTTCTGCTACATTTTAGCCAAATAAAATTGTAAGCTTTAAATTTGTTTTTCGCAACCCTTTGCCAAATGTTGCAAAAAAGGGCAAATGCAAATTAATACCTAACTTTGGTATGTACAAATTGTTGTAATTTGACTGGGGAACTGTTAGATTTACAAAGGTAACTACAAACCAGTGCCCTTATAAATAGTAAACAAGTACTTGACCAGCGAAATGATCCTTTTCTTTTGTTAAATGCTTTATTTAAAAAAAAATTTGTTTTTGGGTTTTATAGCTGTCATTACAATTTGAAGAGAATAGTTAACAAATGCTTTTTTATACATAACCAGTCAGTGAAGGAGGAATGTTCCTCCGGACTACCTTCTCCAAGATGGTTGAACTTTTAGCTTCACGGTGCTGCCTGCGGCCGCAAACACCTCTTTTAATTACCAATAATTATATCATTATTGACACAGCAGTATACCGCCAAGTATACACTGGCCGACTAGAAAGCGAGAGATCGCGGTTCGAGTCCTGGTCGCGTCGGATACACTGCTATGATCAAACGTCCGATATCAATCTTTGGACTGTGGGGAAGGCAACGGGAAACCACCCCATTAAATATATTCCCTTGTAAAGTCAACTTGGCTTCAGCTAAGTTGACTCCAATATCCGAATACGGATGGGCACCCCGAGAGAAGAGAAGAAGAAGATATCATTATTATTTAAAAAATATTTTAATAATTCTATAGCTTTTAAAGTACAATTTTTTATATGGATAATTTTTTTTGCATAGTATACTTACTTCACCAAAAACATGTGTCTTGTTTCTTTCAATATTTATTTGATACTCGAAAGTTTTCAATTTTTTTCAATTCCGGTTTACGTCATTAAAATTTTCTCAAAAAGAGATGGAAGATGCGCCATCCGTTTTTCCATATCTCCAATAGCTGTAGGGTTTCCCGTAAGAACCGTCGAAATTGGTCCACCCTGTACATAAAGGGTATGCATTTTAAGGATTTCAGAAGAAGAATTTTACACTTAGTGTGTGTTTTTGCACGATCGTGTGCCGATATTTACACCATCTTCTAGTTTTTTTAACTGCAAATAAAATTCGAACATAAGCGTTTAATTGGGTGTCTACCTTATGTACGTGTGCGCTATTGATCCATACCGGGGCGCAGTACTCAGCGGTTGAGTGCACCAGCCCCAGGCACGCCACTCTTAGGCAGGAGGCAGGCGCTCCCCACGATGTACCAGCAAGCCTGTGTAGCAGGTTAATTCTGCTGGAGAGCTTAGCTGCCGTCCCCGAGAGGTGTTGTCTGAACGTAAGCGCTCTGTCGAGGGTGATGCCCAAGTATTTTGGATTCGGGTTGTGATTCAGTTGTCTTCCCGCCATTTTAACGTCAAGCCTCACGTTTGCCAATCGATTGGCCAAATGGAAGCAGCAAACCTCCGTCTTGGTCCAACTGGGTCGCAGTCTCCATCTGCCGCAATAATCATTGAGGAGCCCAAGGTCGGCACCCAGGGCGGCCTCCGTGGCGTTAATCTGCTGGTCTTGTGTGGCCAGAGCGATGTCATCTGCATATATAAATTTACGTAAATTAATTATAGTTAAAAAATAGAAATAATTATCGCCACATGATCGGATTAAGTTTAAATTGTATCAAATTCGAAAAAGTGTTTTTTGAGATTTTTTTTAACGCAGGCGCAGCTTTTGCCAAAACTTCCCTTTTTATGTTGAAATCCTTACACTGTAAAAAAACTTGTAGGCATTAAATATGATTAAGTCAAAAAATGTTCGAGTTGATTTGTAATTCAAATTGACATCCTAAAAAAATGAGATGAATATATTTTTAATGGTACTTTGGCTTTTAGAAAAAAATATAGTCGTAAGATGTCATTGAGAAAAGTTAAAAGAATCAACGTAAAGGAGGAAAACGTTGTACTAATCAAGGAAGAAATAGACCCTGAACCTTCTGGGAGGTAAGTTACAAAGTTAAAATAAAGCAAAATGAACATAAGTTAGGTAATTACTTTTTCTTAGATTTCGGCAACAGCGGCAGTACCCCATTTTAAAGTTGAAAATGTGGATCACTGCGATAGCGCGGGCCCTTCTAATTCTACAATGGTAAGTGAATTTCTTTCAGAACCATTCAAGTTATAATGTTTTAAAATAGTTTTCAGGTAATAAAAATTCGGTTAAGCCGATACGAAACAAAGTCACTTACTAAAAACTTATTTTAAAGCCTAGTCGCTTAACAAGGAGAAATAACAAACAAGGAAACTTATAATTTACGGAAATACATTAATTTTATTAATTAAATTAAAAATTAGCACGAGTAATTTATTATCACAATATTTGAACCACCAAAGAAAAGTCCTGCGTCATTAATAAATGAGAATATAAATTAATACGAGAGTAACTAATCAAATCAACACTATTTTCATATACTTAAACCCCACCTCGCGATTTTCTGTGTTCTACCCTGTCAAAGTCAAACAATATAATTTTTAGGTTATGTTTTTATAGTAAAAGCTAAATATTTTTAATTTATTTATTGGTTTACAACAAACTAATAGCGTAATAAACTTGTCAACCAAACAAATACCTACATACTAAGTTAGTCAAATTCAAAGCTTATGTCTGTAAGACAACTCATTAGTTTGGATCTTTGTCCCTCTTGCGTTAAACGATATAAGGAAATTATTATCATAGGTTATTTCTAAGTCCATAAAATAGTAGATGCAGGGATTTTGTTTGGTGGTTTAGATAATGATCGGTTTAACACAGACAATTTTTATCATATTTTAGGAACACTATTTCGTAAGGCCAAGAAGTGGATCCCCACTACTAGTTTGGGTCGTTTAGTTAAAAATAAAAGCTACTGTTCGATCGAAGAAATACGCAGAGATAAGATTCCAATAAATGATTCAAATGTGGTTCATTTTTTGTTGGGACCTTCGCTTCAGTTTAGCGTATTTCACGTTCAAACGATGTTTGATGAATTCGGGCAGCTGAAAGGATTTACTAGCTTTGCTTTTTGCGGGGATACTAACGGTCATTTTGGATATTCTGTCATGTATGATGCGAATCGGGAAGTTTCGGCAAAGGGTGCAATCAATAGAGCTCTTACAAACATAGTTTCCGTTAATCGGTTTTCGTATAGTGACAGCAATTGCCGAAAATTAAACACCGTTGGTTTTAAGGTCAGTGGAACATCTGGAGGCCTGACCGTAAAAATAAAACCATCCTTCAGCGGAGGAAATGTATGTGCTAATAATGTGATCAGTCGAATGCTCACTATAACGGGCATCGACAATTGCAATGTAAATATAATCGGAAATGACAAATTTATCGGCGATGTGGCATTAGCTACATATATCGCATTTCAAAAACTTGGTAAATAGTTAAATTTCATACATTTTGTCAGCGTAGAATTGCTTTTTTCTAAGTTCAACAAAATTTAGAGCAAAAAAGTTTTGCAGTTGTTTTTTTGCACAATTTAATTGTTTAATAAAACATTAGTACAAACCATGGACTTAGAAGGTAAAGACTGGTAACTCCTTTATTAAAATGTCCAAAATGGCGTGCGCTTAACTGTATCAAATTGAATTAAACTACCAGGTGCCGTGGCTTTATTGGTGTGATCTAAAATAAAAGAACATAACCATACATTTTTATTTACTTTAAATTAAAAAGTCTAAATTATGAAAAATTTAATTTTATATGTATAAATTTCTTTTTTAATTATTTTGTAATTTATAATTCACTATAAATTAGTTTTATTTTAAATTAAACAAAATGTATGATTATATTTTTTTATTTTGTTCCACTCCCAGAGTACAGCCGCGCCACCTGGTGGTTTAGTTCAATTTGATACGGTTAAACGGACGCAAAATTTAGGATAGTTACCAGTCCATACCTTCTAAGTTCATGGTATAAACAAATTTTGCATAAACGTTATCTATCGCATAGTGGAGATAGAACAAAACTCACGTTGGAAAATCGTACTTGGACTATTAATATCGACTATTTTAATGTGGACATAGAACAAGACAATTCTACGCTGACGAATTGTAACAATAATGATTTTATTGTTTTTAATGTAAATAGTTTATTAATTAGTGATATTATATGTTGAATAAAATTTTTTTTAAATATACAAGCTTGGTGAAATTTGAAAATTTTTCAACTTATGTACATTTTTTTTTGTATTTTTGTTTTAAATGGATAATAATCCATTAATTTAAAACTATATTGGAAAATTTTGGTAAAATTAATTGACAATATGTTTTGACAAACCCATATGTATATTTTTTAAAAATTTTATTCAACATTTATTATTTTATTTACTTTTGTTATACATTTATTATACGTATTTAAATATGTATAAATTTTTGAACACATTTTTTAATAACGATGTAAATCAAAATAGTACTAAACAGTACTAACAGTGGTTTCGAAATATCGCCGTTGCTGCTGTTAAGATACAACAGGGCCTTCTCCTAAATACTTCCGAAAATGTTGATTGTATGGAGAAAAATAAAGATAAATGTTAGTTGGTATGCTGGAAGAAACTTGTATATTTCTCTATAAGAGACTCTTCTTTCTCATAACAACATCAACAGTTTTCAGTAGAATCACATATCGGGAAAGGCGCCAATATTATAATTTAAATATTAAAACTAATTAATTTAATTTAGTCGTTAGTACCGAACTTTTACAACATTTTAATTTGTATTTTAATCCAAAAATAAACAAAAATAAATTTTTTTTATTTAGTCAGCTTTTTTATGTTGTTTTAATATGCAATAAATAAATAGGTGCTGTCAAGGCATTTTAAAACATATAAAGTATAATAATTATTTATGTTTTCGACGACGATCATGGTCTGGCACTTGAGTGTGTCGATTACCAAACCGAAATACCCGGTTCGAGCCCGGGCGGAGTAAACAAATTTATTCTGACCGTCGTCCCTCGGAAGAAAGTGGCTGCCCACCAAGATAATTAGCCAAAAGAGCTCTCCCCTCTTATAGGAAGGGCCTCGATACTCGGAATCGAGTTAACGACTAAGAAGAATTTATGTTTTAGATTGAACTACGAATTCCAGAGCTTGGTGCTAAAAGGGCCAATGTCACATTTTTACTGTTTTAAATTGAATATAATTATAAGTCTTTTTTACAACAATATATTGTTGCCTTGTTCATGCTAAAATGGTCAATGTACAGTTTAACTAGCAGTAGGTTATCCGTATGAATTAGTAGCCAATGTCTCTACATATACAATAAAATTTTAAAGTCAATTTTGTGATTGTACATGATATCACATTGGCTCTTTTAGCACCAAACCCTAGAATTAACGCCACAGAATTATTTTTAGATCACCTACGTTCGGGGAGGGGACAGGATATGGGACACGAAGAAGAAGAAGTTAATTTAGTATAATTTAATAGTGAGTATTATTTATTTTCTAACTAATGACTAAATCGAATTAACTAAAATCCTTAAATTGTTACTGAAAATGTTCCCAATTTGCTACAAGATGGATTAACCCACCACGTGACGTTTGATTCAATTTCATGCCGGGTAACGGACATCTTGTTCTTTCGACGTTAAAATTTTAATTATATTTTACAAATACAATTTTTTAGCAGTAAAAGCATTTTCCTACAAATAAAATTGTTTTTAATCGCGCTTATAACCGATTAGCGGTTAATTAATAATATGGGATTATTAATCTCCATAAATAATATGGGATTATTAATCCCCATAATTAGTATTAATAGTGGCCATGACACTTTCTGACGTTTGCTAAATCGTCATCATATTATGTAGTTAAATTTTTTTCTAATTTCTAATTTTTAAATAATAACGAGAAAAAGTATAATTTGAAATAAAAAATAAAATTGTATAAAAATTTTCAATTTTGCAACCTAGAAATAATGTAGCAACTTATCTATTTTTAACCCATGTTATAAGAGGTACCGCGTTTGTTTATAATTCTGTCTTTCTATCTATGAGTGGCGTAATAACACCTCGTAATACTTGGGTTGGGGGATATTAATTTTTCTTCTACATTTTAGGCGAATATAAAACTGTAAGCTTTAAATTTTTTATCACGAACCATTGCTAAATATTGCAAAAAGGTAAATGCACATTAATACCTAATTTTGGTATGTACAAAAATTATAGTAATTTAACTGGTAGATTGGTAGGTAAATTAATAAGTTTTAATATATACATACTTGATCAGCGGAGTTATTCTTTTTGTTAATTGCATTATTTTTTAAGTATAGTTTAATAGTTAAAAGTTTCACGTGCAGATGATGATGATGAACTGTCGTTAAAATTTTAATCCAATAGCTAACAAATTCTCTCACTGCTTGTAGCGTTGCAAATGTCAACCAGCGCAGCGTCGCTAAATAAATTTTTTTTTAAATCTAAGGATTAATTAGTGTTCAATTTATTTTTGAACACTTATACATAGGAAAATTGAAAGTTTGGTATGAGATTTCAAAATATGCAGGTTAGAGAGATAATAATAACGAGAACACATTTTGTGTAAAGCAAATAAAAAATTTTTGAATATTTTTTTTAAAAACTGTAATAACAGTTAGTGCCGATTTAATAATCATTGAGAGCCTAATTGTGGATATTTGCAGGTAATACCTTGCATTTTTTTGGATCGGTTTGCCGATTTTCAATTTTAGTTTTTTTTTGGATTGGAAAATTTTTATGTGTTTTTGATTTGTCAACATCTGACGACCGTTAGAGACGACCGTTAGACATAATTGAGGGGTATCTTGAGGCCTGATTTGGAAACACTGCAAAACTGTTTTACAATTACTGTGCGATATGTCATTTGATTAAAAACAGTGATAGCATCCATCGTTCCCAAGGCGTATCAAGGAAGAATTTTTTTTATATACCTACTCATTGTAACAATTTTGGTTCTGCGCGCTCTTGAGGGGATACAATTTTTATTTCCATTCTTTTAAAACAAAGCGGGTCACATATGGTCTACTGTTTTGGGTTGTGATAGGGTTCTAGTTTATGCCAATTTTTGTTGGAAGGTGAGGATTCTGCGGAGAAGGGAAAGCTTTCTTGGAACCGATCAGATTTTAACCAAGCCATTTACTAGCGAAATCACACCTAATATCTTGGTGAGTAAAGATTACAATTTCTGTTGCATGCCTTTGGCGGGGATTTATTGTGACTTAGTAGGTTTAAATTTTTTTGAAAACGGAATTTAAAATTCCGAAGTGTCACTCAGAGGTGTGAGAAACCAATTACGCCTTCAGAAGTTGTTAATATTTTTTTGATTAAAGTGAACCTTCAGTTCAATTTAATTGGTTCTTTTAATTTTTTATTGTTAAGGAAACACCTTCAGTGTCTCTTCTTAATTTTTGTTATCTTCCGTGTAGTTACAATAAACAAAACTTGTTTAATTTAGTGTTTCCTTCCGTTTATTGTGGCGCCCTGGCAGAATAATTCTAGTTAAGTACGACTGACCCAACAGCCTTTCTCCGAACAGCAGCAGCTAGCCGCTACTTGCACAAGTAGCTAGGGCAGTACCTACGCAATTTTGGGGAGTGTGGTCCACGTTTTGGGAACGTTTTTGGAGCAAAAACGTTCTGTTATTTCAAAATTTTACATATGTAAAGAAAGTGATCTTTTAGTTCTCAGAAAACTTTTATAAATATATAGATATATTTCTAAAATGCCATTTGACACAGTAAAGAAAATACAACAGCTGGTTCTATCATTGATGAAGAAATGTTTACGGAAAAGGAACATCATGTAAGTTACAAATTTAATAAGAAGTAGTAAACAAAATAATTAATATGTAAAATTAGGAAACAATTATGACATGTTAATGTTTATTTATATAAAACTATCGATTATAATATTCGGATTGTCACTATCCCATCTCCAGGACCAGTCGACAGTAGTAATATCGACTAGAGGTAAAGAAATAATACAGGAACAACATTTCAAGTAAAACGATCACTCTGACAGTTTTAATTTTGGGATAGCCAATTTAACTACCGACTTCTTGTCCTATGGATGGGATGTTTTTTTTTAAATACTTATTTTATAAATACAGAAAATATTAAATTTGCAGACATTTTTATACAATCTTAATTTAATATTAATTTCTCAGGTTAATAATAATTATGTATAAATTTAAATTAAAACAGAAAATTTTAAATTGTGTTTTCCAGCTTCCACAAAAATGACCATCCTGGATGTTCAGAAGAGCTCAACAGTGTTTAGAAGTAAATGGAAGAAATTTTCAACACTTATGATATTATTATTGTGACGTTATCCAACAGTAACATGCTTATCTGATGCCCGGTTTCACAAAACATTTAAACTGCGATTTCGATTTAAATTTAGGCTTAAATATCAAATGGGTTTCACAAAACATTTGGCTTATTCAAGATATTTAAACCTCGATATAAACTACGATTATAACACATTTGGGTTTCACAAATAAATTTAAGCCATTTTTTAAGCCGAGATGCGAGTCATTTTGCCAACTTTATAATTAAAAATTTGTCATAAATATGAACTACAGACGCATGAACACGCTATATTTTTATAAAAATTATGATTACTATAAGCTTATTCTAGTTCAGTTTGGTTTCGGTTTCACAAAAAATTTAGGCGCAGTTTCTACGTTTTAAAGTAAGCCAAGATTTAAACCGTCAATTTTGTTGATTTCAATAATATAATCGGTCGGTTTTAAATAACTTTTAATATTTCTTGTGCTGTTCTTGGTTGGGTCGTCTGTAATGTTGAGATCTCTAGTTAAAGATCAATTTGTGAGTTATGGGAAAGATAATAGAAAACCACCCATTAATTAAATATTTGTAGTAGTCAACTTGGCTTTTACCACGTTACTTCTCTACGCATTTGATGTTTTTGGAACACGAAGAAAAGCAAATTTATAAAAATTAAATGTAAATTTACTTTGAAACATGTTTTTGCATACTTATGTAAATTTAAAAAATGATATGATTATATTGACAATTCATTAGAGGTAACAGAAGAAATTCAAAAATATACTTATACTATACATTTTTAAATACCTTTTTGCAATTAATTGCTTTTTTCAAGTTAACTTTTTTCCATTTGGCAAATGTTATTTAAATTTACGTAAAAAGTTGTGGTATAAACCAGGTATGTCATTTAAACTTGATTTCATATCATCATAACTAGTACAGTAAGCAAATTTGTTAAATATTTATTCTCTTTAAATTTTAATTACAGTTAATAAAATAAAAAAGAAAAATTAAAAAAAACTAGATCTAAAAAAATAAAGCGAGTAACAAAAACAGCATAATCCCGCTGACCATCAGGTATTTGTCTACTATAAAATAAATAATACTTACATTATTTCGAATTTTGCTAAAATGTCAAGTGAAGATAATTATTTACTTTTTGTTTTTAATTAAAGCTTCAGATAATGTGATACTGTGGTTTGTATTTTATAGTTTAAACAAAAAAAATCGGCTGTGACGATGTCGACAACTTTACCATAATTTTACTAACATTAAAAATAATTATAATAAAAAGAAAAATATATTTTCTAAGAACCAAATTGAGACAAATAGAGAGGACTTGAAAAGGCGTACATTCAAAAATGGATCTAAAAAACGATAACAAAGAAGAGGAAGAAGAACCACATTAAACCAAATTTTAATCAGCTCTAAGTTTCAATATAAGAATATAAAATCCAAAATTTTGGATTCGAATTTCCTATTAAATTTTGAAGTAGAACTCAACACATTTTTTGGTAATAGCTTTATTTAGTACATGAGACCTCAACAAGTGTAAATGCAACAAAATCTCAATTTTTTCCTGCACGAAAACATTACTTTTTCAGATTACATTAAGATAAAGTAAAATTTGGTAATTACTGATTAATTGGTCGAGACAATAGAGGCTGAAAAGCATCTTTCCGTACACAAGGTCAAGTAGTTCTAATTTCTTGATACGTCATATTCCACACAACATCCAATATCTCGTGGCTATATCCAGGATTTTGAGGTGTTGAAAATGAGGAGGTATACTTTAAACAATATCTGGTTGATGATCCAACGGAACTGTCCATTAAAGAAGTTGAAGAGGAACTAAATAACTGGAATTTAAACCTTACATTGTAGACATTGCGCATTTTATTTTTCACTAAAATTCTTTGGTTTTCTAGTGTTGAGTGGAAAAAATAAAATGTAAAAATTGCTCCGAGGTACGAAACCTGGCCCTGCTTACAATAAATTCTATAATTACTCAGAGGAGTCACTGCATGGTATAAAAATCCAATACGGATGTGTGACAGGCACACGTAATCATAATTAATAAGATATTTACAATAGTTTAGGCTTTGATGCCACAAATTGATCTAGTTAATCGTGGAAAAGCATTACTTGATTTAATACTTCCTATCTCGTTACCAGGATATAGAGAGGTTGTTTATAAGTACTTCAAACAAGTCCAATACATTTTTGCATAGTGATAACAAGTGTTGTCTGCTGGTGTCGTACATTAAACACTCCATTTCGTGTTCATACATATATTATTTTATGTTATTAAATAAATGTTAATACTATCAAATCCTGAGCTTATTTATTATCACTTGACCTTATTGAAGCAAGACTCCTTGTTTTGCCAGAACCTTGGTGCAACTCTCCTGGTTTACCAAGGAATCAGGATCTTTGGAGCTCCCAAGGATCACGCCATGACAGCTGCACCAGAAGGTCTAACAAAGTAACGAAATAGGAATTTTTGTATTTGGTGTATTAGCTAGCGCCAAATCTATTTATATTATTTTAACTTTTAAATTCACATGTAAGTAGATCCAATGTTCCACTCCTTATGAGTATTTTATAAGGATATATTGAATTATAGAAACAGAAAACAAAATGATTAACGATTTTATATTTATTAATAAACAGATTTACTTAAACATTATTTATTTGCAACATAGCTCTTAAAAAAGTCGAAAAGACACATAGTATAGGGGAAAGTGTCCCACAATCAGACATAAAATGTATTTTGCTAAATATGTTGGTTAATTTATTTAAAAAACTGGAATGTATTTTATAATAATACAAATTAATGAAAGCTAAACAAAACTTTTTATGGTAGAACATATACCTTAAACTAAAGGAAAATACAAAAAAAAGTGTTCAAAAATTAAAGCAAAACTGTCTGATTGTGGAACGTACATGTTCCACATTCAGACACTGCATGTTCCACCATAAGATAAAAAATGTTTTAACGAACGTCTAAGGCTGAAAAATTTAAAACTTAAAATATGAACGTTGTCGTTTCGTTGTTCTCATAAATGATGGTTTTGGTAGCACCATTCTGATTGATTCCAAGTATACAAAAGAAATGTCCTGTGTTGTAGGAAAATGAAACTGTTATCATACGTAATCGACCTTCTCAAAAATTTAACTTGACACTCCTCATCCTTTTTTGATAAAACTTCAGTTATGTAGTAAACTTTTTCTTTTTATCAATAAATTCAATCAAAATGAAATCGCCAGCTTCTGGCACTTGATTAAGCGTGTCTAGAAGTGGTGTTGGATCGATTTCTCCTACAAAATCAATAATATCATCAGAATTTTCAGTTAATATCATATTTGTTTTTCATTTTCTTTGTCTGTTGAGTTTTCATCCAATACTTTCCGTTTTACAACATTTTTCTTCTCAATATTTTTCTTTCTTTCTCTCTCCTTCTGTTTGGCTTCTAGACCAAACTATTCTGAAGTATCTGTGGCGATTATACTTTTACCTTTTTCTCTCTTTTTCCCATTAGTTTTTCGTTTTCAGCTTTTGGGTATCTCTTAAATTCTTGTGGACTTAGAAAAGTCGCTCTTGAGAGGCTACATCTTTTCGGTTGACAAAGACTTAATTCAGCATGTCTGGACATAAATCCAAGAAACCACTTGCGTTCAGCTTCCTTGTTTTTATGCCAATTTTCCGGAATTTTATATTTATTAATAGTTGCCATTTCATAAGCAAGTTTTTTATATTAACAACCGTTTGCCCGTAGCACATTTTTGAGCAAGTTACTACGAAATCTGCTAAAGTTTTTTCTTCTTCTATTGAAAAAAATTTTCTACAGGCGTAATTTGGAGCCATTCTAATTTTTTCTGCAAAATTCTGTCTTTGCTCTTTCACATATTCATAAACCGTTTGAAATTTTAAATTGTATCGTTCAGCCGCTTGTCTTAAAGATATCTTCTCTTCAATGACTGCTCTAATAGAAGATATCATGGATTCCTGATGAAACTGGCCTTCATTGGTTTTCGTTGCCGTCCTCGAGCCATTTTTGCTGGAATATAAATCAAATTGTTACCAAAAATTCACTTTTTCGATGGCATGTATTGTGTTTCAGCATCAGACAGTATCAGATTGTAAAACCAACATGCTGTCTGAAGGTGGAACACAAGAGGCAATACAAAATTAAATTCAATTGTGAACTTAATACATAACTTACAAAAGAAAACTCACTTATAAAATGTCTATAAAACAGTCCAAGAACTGATTAACGGATTGTTTTCAAATATTTAATTTCAACAGAAAAGTTGAACGATATAATATTATATTAATAATTGAAAAAAACTTACCTATAATACCGAATTTTTGTCCAAAAATGCATACATTTCAAAGAACACCTTTGAAACTTTGTTAACCGAAACCATGTGTCTATCTACTATCTGTCCAAAAATCATCGATTTCGTGACGGTAATTTCAAAATTACAGGCTTTGTCCGGTTGTGGAACATGTCGGATTGTGGAACACTTTCCCCTATACATGAAATATGATTTTTGATGTTAGTTTTATAATGACACTAGGATATTAATTATTCTACCTGAACATCGCAATCTATTAATTGATATTTATGAAGAGCTTCACTGGTGGCTTTTGCCAAGTCACCTACGATTTCAAAATCGATTTTCTATTTGAATTTCTCGGTCATCAATGCCCGCCATTTTAAGTATTTGTCGGACGACAAACGAAGTAGTTTTAATTCGTAATCCAGAATATGATGAAATTAGGCTCACGGTAATTTACCGTTTGAACGACAAGGTACTGTACGTCTAACTTAGCGTTTTTTGTCGAAATTAAATGCCACAATAAGGCATACATTTTGCGGCGCGTTCGACAGCTCCAACTATAGAAACGTTTCTGGAAGTATCATATTTTAAGGAATATCCAAAGTGTCCATTTATATCTCTAACTACGGCGTGGCTGGTGTGTTCCATTAGTTGCTTTGGAGCATTGTTCTTGGGGTCTATATATAAAATATCAAATTTATCACTTCCTTTAATGGCGGACTTAAATGATGCATGCTTGCTTCCAAGAACGTAATTTAACAGGATAATTCGGTACTAAAATAAAAATTTCGTTAATTCTACATAATATTAGTGGTTTTATTATTTATTACTTTGGGATCCACCATAACAATTTTCAGTATTAATGCTGGAACCATTTTCTTCTTCAAAATCGTCTTCGGTATTTTATTGTGCCTATAAACAAATAAATTTTAGTTAAGATTATAAATAAAATAAACTATTAATAATTACCACTGAAGAACTAGAAGCAAAGGTTTCACTTTCGATGAGCTCCGATTTAAACCAGTAACGAAGTGGTATATCTATGTTGATAGTTGTCTACTTCGCATTCTAAAATCGATTTTGTTAAAATTGAGATGTATGAAGTTTAATTGCTAATGTAAACTTACATATTCTGAGATTGTCACTGGCCTAGTAGTTAGGGTGATCGACTACTAACGCGAAGGCGCCCGATTCGAGCCCGGGAGAAGTCTACCAAGGAAAGTTTTCTTTTCGACTCTCTTTCTATCTGTGACCGTCTCCGTGCTTCTGAGGGCCGGCGCCCCCTGCTTTGAGAGCAAATCGCTCCTTGGCTGCGTGATACCTGGCTGGTTGGGGCGTTCAGACAAGTTCGTGGTCAGAGAGCTATATCCAACAACTGCGATGGGACCTGGCACTAGTGGAGTGCAAATCGCGGAGCTTCTTCTTGATTTGGTTCTCCGGTAAACATATTAACATGCTGAAGTTTAATAATACACAGCATTAGCTCGGTGTGGTCCTTAGTGGGTTTCGAGGCGGGGAGTTTTTGTTCGGAGCACCTGCCGCTGTTGGGGGGCACGAGTTGATGGGAAAGGCAGTACTGGTCACGTAGCGGCTGTACACCTAACATAATGAGAGGCCAACATAAAAAAAGATTTTTTTTATTTTAATCCTCAACAAATAATTGAATCTTTTTTCTTCGATCGGCACAAGTTGGCACAACACTAGCACAACTCAGCACAACCATCAAAACTAAACAGTTTAAAAAATAGGGGGCCAACTTCACGCACGTGACGACGTGTTATGAAGATGTGAATTTGGCAATCCTAAAAGTAGTCAACAGTTTTATGTAAATAAACATTAACGCACTATAATATTGTGCCTTATTTTTCATTAAATGTTAATTTTAATACCTCGATTACGAAATTTGTAACTTACATCTTCCGGTGGTTCAAAAGACATTTCTTCTAAAACGAGAAGACATGGTGCTACATGTGCACCTCCGCCATGCAAACAAGATGGGTTATTTACGTCCTCCAAATCATTTTATGGGAGCTGGAAAACACAAGTTAAAATGTTCGGTATTTAAAAAAAATAAACTGTGTTTTTTACGTTTAATTTACAATTTTCTTTAGGTACATTTATGGTGTGTTATGCTTATTTATACAAAACTGGTAACTAAGCAGTATCAAGATTTTCAAATTCTCAAAGAGACAAATTAGTAAGATTGTCAAAGTCATCCTTTTATTTAAAATAATATTCCTGTATTCCTTGTTAGTTACTACAGTCGAAATTAATACTGGCGACTTGTCCCGAGGATGGTATTTTGGCAATATAAAATTAGTTGACAGTTTGATATAAAAAGCAATAACGTATCACAATTATTTTTTTTTTAATATTATTTTTACGATTTACTTTTAAATTTGTAACTTACATCTTCCTGTTTATAAAAAGTTTTAACTTTTATTACAATATTAGGTGGTAATTGTACATCCGATGGTCATTTTTGTGGAAGCTGGAAAACATAATTTAAAATTTTCTGTATTTATTTAAATTTATATACAACTATTGTTAACCTGCGAAATTAATTTTATATGAATATGTCTGCAGACAGCAATATAATCGTTACTGAAAGTTGACAAATAATTTCGTTTTATTGTTCAGTTAATCTGTCAAGTTTTAGAATTTTAATTTAATATTTTCTGTATTTATAAAATAAAATTTAAAAAAAAAACCATCCCATCCGTAGGACAAGGAGTCGGTAGTTAAATTGACTATTCCAACATTAAGACCGTCAGAGTGATCGTTTTACTTGAAATGTTCCTGTATTATTTCTTTGCCTCTAGTCGTTGTTACTTCTGACGACTGGTCCTGAAGATGGGATAGTGACAATCCGAATATTATAATCGATAGTTTTATATAAATAAACATTAAAATGTCATAATTATATCTTAATTTTACATATTAATTATTTTGTTTACTACTCCTTATTAAATTTGTAGCTTACATGATGTTCCTTTTCCGTAGACATTTCTTCATCAATGATAGGACCAGCTGTTGTATTTCTTTACTGTGTCAAATGGCAATTGGGAAATATATCTATATATTTATACAATTTTTCAGAGAACTAAGAAATCATTTTCTTTACATATGTAAAATTTTGAAACATCAGAACGTTTTTGCTCCAAAAAACAGTGAGGGAATTTGTTAGCTATTAGCCTCAAATTTTGATGGCAGTTAATAAAATAAAAATTTTTTTTTAACTATACTTGAAAAATAATGCAATTAACAAAAAAAAGAATAACTCCGCCGATTAAGTTAAGTATATATACTTAATTAGCGGAGTGTTTGCTCGTTATTGTTTAAAAATAAAATTAGAAAAAAAATTAACTAGACAATTATCACGCTTTAACAAACGTCAGAAAGTGTCATGACCACCATTAATAATTAAGAGGATTAATAATCCCATATTATTATTTAACCGCTAATCGGTTATAAGCGAGATTAAAAAAATATTTATTTGTAAGAAAATGCTTTTACTGCTAAAACATTGTATTTGTGAAAAATAATAAAAATTTTCATGTTGAAAGAACAAGAAGTACGTTATCCGCCATGAAATTGAATCAAAACGTCACATGATGGCTTAATGAATCTTGCAGCAAATTGGGAACATTTTTAGTAACACAATTTAAGGATTTTAGTTAATTCGATTTAGTTATTAGTAAGAAAATAAATAATACTCACTATTAAATTATATTAAATTTTTCACAAAACTTCTTCTTCGTGTGCCATATCCTGTTCCCCGAACGTTGACAATTCAACTTAGCCAAAGCCAAGATGAATTTACTAGAGTATAATTCATGGGGTGGTTTCCCGTTGCCTTCTCCATAGAGAGCAGATCTATATTGGACTTTTTGATCACAGCAGTGGATCTAACGCGAGCAGGATTCGAACCCGGAACTTACGCTTCCAACGAAGTGGTTTTTGTGACTTGCCTGGCGAATTGGTTCTAAAAATTTGGATGATGACCACCATACCGTTAATCGATATTATTGTTCAAATGTGAAACAGTTTCTGTATTAATGTAAAAAAATAAAACTCGAAATTGCTCAAACGTACAGGGTTCGCCTTAAAATTTAATATAATGAATATAAATAAAGAGTAATTGTTACATTTTATAAATTCATCTTCATCCGTTTATGATTCAAAAGTGCATTTATTAGCATTTTAATTAAACTTCCAAAAATAATACTGCGGTCTTTATTCTAGGGTTTGGTGTTAAAAGGGCCAATGTCATATAATGTACAATCGCAAAATCGACTTTAAAATTTTATTGTATATATAGAGACATTGGCTAGTAATTCATAGGGATAACTTACTGTTAGTTAAACTATACATTGACCATTTTAGCATAAACAAAGCAACAATATATTGTTGTAAGAAAGACTTAATATTATATCCAATTTAAAACAGTAAAAATGTGACATTGGCCCTTTTAGCACCAAGCCCTAGAATTCATAGTTCAATCTAAAACATAAATTTTTCTTAGTCGTTAACTCGAACTCAATGGGGGGACTCTTTTGGCTAATTGCCTCGGTGGGTAGCCACTTTCTTCCGAAGGACGACGGTCAGAATAAATTTGTTTACTCCGCCCGGGTTCGAACCGGGTATTTCGGTTTGGTAATCGACACACTCAAGTGTCAACCCAGTTCTCAACCCAGACCATGACCGTCGTCGAAAACATAAATAATTATACTTTATATGTTTTAAAATGCTTTGGTAGCACCTATTTACTTATTGTATATTAAAACAACATAAAAAAGCTGACTAAATAAAAAAGGAAAATTTAAGTTCATTTTTGGATTAATATACAAATTAAAATGTTGTGTTAATATCTATATTTGAATAAAATAAAGAACAAAAATGTAAATAAAGCTCGGCACTAACGACTAAATTAAATTAATTAGTTTTAATATTTACATTATAATATTGGCGCCTTTC
Source organism: Lycocerus yunnanus (assembly GCA_036346125.1). Taxonomy (NCBI): domain Eukaryota; kingdom Metazoa; phylum Arthropoda; class Insecta; order Coleoptera; family Cantharidae; genus Lycocerus; species Lycocerus yunnanus. The sequence goes on from JARFIX010000002.1 coordinate 3,654,403, forward strand.
CCGACATGTGATTCTACTGAAAACTGTTGATGTTTTTATGAGAAAGAAGAGTCTGTTATAGAGAAATATACAAGTTTCTTTCAGCATACTAACTAACATTTACCTTTATTTTGTCTCCATACAATCAGCATTTTCGGAAGTCATTAGCCGAAGGTCCTGTTATATCTTAACAGCAGCATCGGAGATATTTCTAAGCCACTGCTAGAACTGCTTAGTACTATTTTTAGTTACATCGTTATTAAAAAATACATACAAAAATTTATACATATTTACAAAAATAATAAATGTTGAATAAAATTTAAAAAAAATATACATATGGGTTTGTCAAAACATATTATGTCAATTAATTTTACCAAAATTTTCCAATATAGTTTAAAATTAATGAATTATAATCCATTTTCGTTAATTTAGGGATAGTTTAACCGACGAGTTCTTGATAAGGCAAAACCACTTTGCGCGACGAGATCTTAGACTAAAATTTATATTTACATAAGTATAGAAAAATTTTCAAATTTCACCAAGCTTGTATATTTAAAAAAAATTTTATTCAACATATAATTTCACTAAATAATAAACTATTTACATTAAAAACAATAAAATCATTATTGTTACAATTCGTCAGCATAGAATTGCCGTGTGCTATGTCCACATTAAAATAGTCGACATTAAAAGTCCAAGTACGATTTTTCAACGTGAATCTTGTTCTATATCCACTATGGGATAGATAACGTTATGCAAAATTTGTTTGTACTAATGTTTTATTCTATATTCCATGACTTAAGAAATGATGATTCGTTCTATATCCAAACTAATCAGGACTGAATGTCCTGATGAAAAAAATGTATAATTTATAAAAAAAATTGACAAATTGAACAAAATTTTTGCTGAAGCTGAACGCAGCAATTTCATGTAATTAAACGGCAAAAAAATTTTAAGTTATCAATCATTTTTAGTTAGGGTAAGATGGGGTCAAACGGACATGGGGCAAACGGACATTTTTGAGAAAAAGTTCGAAAGTTCTTTCAGAAAAGTCTCCGCGATATTACCGCAGTATTACTAGTGTCGTAGACATTTGAGGTAATTAATAAGAAAGTAATTTGTTAAAATTTTTCCAATCTAAGGCTATTATTGCATGTTAAAAGTGAGGGGTGATAGGAAATGTAAGTAAAATTAACGTGTTGTTATATTTTTTTTAGAAATTATTTAGAATCTAAGTATTTTAGTAAAAAATTTAAAACTTATAGTTAGGTCAATTAAAACCAAGTGTCACTGGAATTGCTGCCACGTAACTTCATTGTCCTAATATTAATATTTATTTGGATTTTAAATTTATAAAAAAATTTCCGATGCGGGGCAAACGGACATATTGACTGAAATTGTTATTGATTGAACCGGATAGTACAGTATTTATGCTTCTTTTTTAAACAATGTTTACAGAAAAATGGTACGGAATCGGATTAGAACTACAGAGAGGTGCTCGTGGAGTCTAGAAAATATGAATCTTGCCATAATTGCTGTAAATAAAGATAAAATGGCTCTTAATTTAGCTGCTAAGTTGTATAGCGTTCTTATCATCATTCATTGCGACTAAAAGTGCGAATTTAACTATTTATAACGTATATTAAATCTTATGTCCGTTTGCCCAGGAGTGTGGTGGCAGACGGATATTTTCACCTTATGTTTGTTTTAGGTTAAGTTCTCAAAAACTGTTTCTATTTTTCAACTTTAATCTCATCATTTGTTAGCTTAATAATTGAGATATCAAACCAAATAATTAGTTCTTAAATATTATGTTGCTTTTATTAAATATAACTATAAAACCCTTAGAGTGTCCGTTTGACTCACTCTTACCCTATTTCTACTTCTCAAGTATTCCTTATACAAAATTAAAACATATAATTTATAAAAAGAAAGAATTATTATTAAAAATAAGTTATAATTATACATTCAATATGATTGCCGTCCAAGAAGTATGCTTTGTAAAGAATCGGTGTAGTAGAAAAAATAAGGAACCTCGGTATTTAAAGTAATCTACATATATCTTAAATTTTGAAAATCTTATTAGCACTTCGTGATTTTAATATTTTAATTTAATTTCGATTTATAACTAAATACAACTTATTGGATTTAGAAAAAAGCAATTCTACGCTGACAAAATGTGAGAACTTTTAATCTGTGCTGAGTTCTTGGATCGCAATATAGGTGGCTAATGCCACGTTGCCGATAAATTTGTCATTTCCCTCAATTAGCACTACACAATTGTCAATGCCAGTTAAGGTAAGCATTTGACTAATAATATCATTATCACATGAAAGTCCTCCAGTGAAGGATGGTTTGAGTTTTACATTAAGGCTTCCAGCTGTTCCACTGACCTTAAAACCAACGGTGTTCAATTTCCGGCAATTGCCGTCACTATACGAAAACCGATTAACAGAAACAATGTTTATAAGAGCTCTATCTATTGCACCCTTTTCCGAAACTTCGCGACTCGCATCATACATGAGAGAATAACCAAAGTGACCGTTATTATCTCCGGCTATAGCATAGCTAGTAAATCCTGTCGGCTCCCCGAACTCGTCAAACATCTGTTGGACGTGGAATACACTAAACTTAAGCGAAGGTCCCAATAGAAAATGGACCACGTTTGGCTCACTTATTGGAATCTTATGTCTGCGTATTTCTTCAATCGAAGTATAACATTTATTTTTAACCAAACGCCCCAATTTAGTAATGGGGGTCCACTTCTTGGCCTTACGAAATAGTGGATCTAAAATATGGTAAAAATTGTCTGTGTTAATCCGATCATTATCTAAACCGCCAAGGAAAATCCCTGCATCTATTATTTTGTGGACTTAGAAATAACCTATGATAATAATTTCCTTACATCGTTTAACGCAAGAGGAACAAAGATCCAAACTAATGAGTTGTCTTACAGACATAAACTATGAATTTGACTAACTCAGTATGTAGGTATTTGTTTGATTAACAAGTTTATTACGCTATTAGTTTGTTGTAAATCAATAAATAAATTAAAAATATTTAGCTTTTACTTTAAAAAATATTTTGTAGTTATAACCTAAAAATTATATTGTTTGACTTTGACAGGGTAGAACACAGAAAATCGCGAGGTGGGGTTTAAGTATAGGAAAACGGCGTTGATTTGATTAGTTATTCTCGTATTAATTTATATTCTTATTTATTAATAACCCAGGACTTTTCTTTGGTGGTTCAAATATTATGATAATAAGTTAATCGTGCTAATTATTATTTTAATTAATAAAATTAATGTATTTCCGTAAATTATAAGTTTCCTTGTTTGTTACTTCTCCTTGTTAAGCGACTAGGTTTAAAATAGGTTTTTAGTAAGTGACTTTATTTCGTATCGGCTTAACCGAATTTTTATTACCTGAAAACTATTTTAAAACATTATAACTTGAATGGTTCTGAAAGAAATTCACTTACCATTGTAGAATTAGAAGGGCCCGCGCTATCGCAGTGATCCACATTTTCAACTTTAAAATGGGGTACTGCCGCTGTTGCCGAAATCTAAGAAAAAGTAATTACCTAACTTATGTTCATTTTGCTTTATTTTAACTTTGTAACTTACCTCTCCAGAAGGTTCAGGGTCTATTTCTTCCTTGATTAGTACAACGTTTTCCTCCTTTACGTTGATTCTTTTAACTTTTCTCAATGACATCTTACGAGTATGTTTTTTTCTAAAAACCAAAGTACCAATAAAAATATATTTATCTCATATTTTTGGGATGTCAATTTCAATTACATATCAACTCAACATTTTTTGACTTAATCATTTTTAATGCCAACAATTTTTTTACAGTGTAAGGATTTCAACATAAAAAGGGAAGCTGCTAGTTAAAAAAAAGCTTCAAAAAGAACTTTTCCGAATTTGATAAAATTTAAACTTAATCCGATCATGTGTGGATATTTATTTCTATTTTTTAACTATAATTAAAAACAAAATGTAATTATTGAATCTTGATAAACTTAAGTGCTATAAGTTAAAAGCCTGTATAAGGCAGTAACTTATTTTTGGACTTATAATCACTGGCGTAGCTACTCGGTGCGGCTCTTTCTATTTCGCAAAAATGTTACAAATAAACTAATAGATGGTATTTATTTCTGATATAACAACATTTTTATATCTTATGCAATGACTTTGAAGAGTGAACGAATAGAATGAATTTGTACATACCAAAGTTAGGTATTAATTTGCATTTACCCTTTTTTGCAACATTTAGCAATGGGTTGCGAGAAACAAATTTAACCCTTAATTGCTATCTAGCGGTCACTAAGACCGCATCAAGTTTTAATTTAAGTTTATTTTACGTCTTGTTCAAAATTAGTCATTATGGGTTTTAGTACCTTTAAGTTACATCACTCCTAGTATGTTGAAAACGGGGGTGGTCGAAAGTTGGCTTGTTTTATTTATAAAAAGGAAACAAATAAGCTAGCGGTCACTGTGACCGTACGATAGTGTTACTGTAATTTTTATGTTTCTAGTAAACGTCTCATTTAAAGTTTATATACTATAACAAAAGCAATGTGGTCAAATCTCTTTCAATGCTCAAAACATATTTTACATAAAAATTTTAAGCTACCAGACATAAAAAACACATAAGTCATAAATTAGTCATAAAACACAAAACAAACTGACCATAAAACACTATAAAACTGTGGTTTTCAGGTCTTGTTATTTTTGCGATAGAGTTGCTTTTTTTTATTTTTGTATTTTAATTATAATTATTTAAGTATGTTTTTCAAAAAATTATCATTAGTTTGCTTAAATATGTTTTAGATATTATTTAGATAAATTAAAATAATTAAATTTTAGTTATGTAGTATAAAGCTGTGCAAATATGCTAATAATTTCTTTTTGTGTTATTAAAAGTTAATAAAATTTTAAAATTAATACTTTTTAATTTTTTCTGGCTTACTAAAATACCAACTAAGACATTTGTTGCAAAAAAATCAAAAGGAGTACGTAAGTTACCGAAAAAAATAAAACGCGGTCGCTGCGACCGCACAGTAGTTACAGTGTGACAATTATTTGACGATAGTTATTCAGAGTTAAAGCTTACAATTTTATTCGGCTAAAATGTAGCAGAAAAATTAATGGTTTACGCCCTACCAACGCAGGTATTACGAAGGAGATGTAAGATTACGCTACTCACAGACCGACAGGCAGAATTACAAACAAAGGCGGCACACTTTTTAACCGGGGTTAAATATAAATAAGTTGCTACATTATTTCTAGGTTGCAAAAATTAAAAAAAAAAAGGAAACTAATATAGATCTTGAGGTTTTCTCCATACAATCTATATTTTCGGAAGTACGCACGTTATCTGATAGCGGTAGTTAGTAATAGTAATAAGAAGACACGAAGTCATTTCTGAGATAATCTGTTAAAAATTAAATACCGACAGACGTTCTTCTCTTATAAAATCTACGAATGCGTTGAACTGTAGGTCTCCTTTTCTTAGTAGTAGTATAACACTAATTGTATGTAAGTACAACACGTTCACTAAAACGCTAGCGTACCGTCCGTAAAGGACATTTATTATTTCTTAAAAGAAAAGATTATAAAATCCGTCATGAAAATTACAATTCTGCAGACGGACAGGCCGACACGAGATTAGATCATAAAACTTCTGGCTGCACCGGGTGGGCCAGTTTCGATGATGCTTTATGGGGAACTCGATAACTATAAGAGATGTGGATGGAAATAGATGGCGCATCTCCTTTTCTGAGAGAAATTCAATGGCAAAAACCAGAATTCGTTATTTTCCTTTCTTTTCGAACTACTCGCAAGGGTTTGATTCCACAATTATTCGATAAATGACGAGATTTCGGTTGTTTTTGAAGTTACGTAAAAAATATAAATTGACTAGCAGTGTAGCGTAAAGAACCAGCAGTGTATCGTAAAGGACCAGCAGTGTAGCGTAAAGCATACACCGGCCGACTGGAAAGCGGTAGACCGCGGTTCGAGTCCTAGTCGAGTCGAATACACTGCTGTGATCAAAAGTCCAATATCAATCTGTGAACCATGCGGAAGGCAACGGAAACCACCCATGAATTATATTCCATGAAAACTCATCTTGGCTTCGGCCAAGCTAGGTCACGACGCTTCTGACAAGAAGCAAACGATGAAGAAGAAGAAAAAATATTCACACGTTCTTCAGACACTTTCTTAAAGATAATAAAATGGGAAGAAAGGATTTTGAATATCTTTGTTAGTTTTCAAGATATGATTTTTTAAATAGAAACCATAGTTTCATAACCATCCATTCGTAAACCGTATTTAACGTTTTGGAGTTTATTGAGTTTACTCCTTAAGAATCGATTTTCATATATAAGGCGCCCGGTATGATAAAAATATGAGGTGTAAAATCTACTGATGAATGACCTCGTTACTTTTTAGTGCGCACCTATGGTGCGCAAGAAATGACCCGTTATTTTTAGTGGCACCTATGGTGCAAGATAATATTGCCGGAACATCTAACAACCACGTGGGTAAAGGTACGTTTTAAAACGAAAATGAGAGGCGTATCTTTACATTAGCGCAACCGCACCAAATCCTGCCCGCTTTTTGTTATACATATCAATAATTAATATTGTTATTGTGAAGTTATAATTTTATCATTATATTTCGATATTTAATCCAATTTAGACAATTTCTAACCTAACCAAAAATTATTTTCGATGTCTATAAATTCCTCCAGGTTATTATGATTTATTTTATGAATAATTTTAAATATCAATAATTCAAGTCAATAATTCGATAATATTATCTGAAAAATCAACAATATTTCTTTATTATAATGATGATTATATATAATAATGTTTTTATAAAATTTTCTTTCGAAAAGTTATTTTTAGCATACTTAAATAATTTTCATGTACTATTTATTATTGTACGTAAAAGATTTAGTGACAATTATCTTTTATAACCATATTTTGTTAGTTATTAAGATAATATTATATTTTAAATAAAAATAATTATAATAGTTTTAAAAATGTTTATAAAAACATTTTTTATCAATTTTCTTAAAGTTGGTTATTTTTACTGAGTAAACTCCAGTCGTGCGTCGGAGCTGACACACAGTTTTTAATAAAACGAGATAAAATTAAAATAATGAACCTTACATATTGTATGTCATTTAAAAGCGGATGAAAAACTTTATTTAAATTTGTCGTAGCCAAATACGGTGTATATTTAAAAAAGCGAATTGTAGACTGCACCGATGGTTTAATCCGACACGAATAATCCGACATGTAGTATGTAGATTGCACCGGTTTCGGTTATGACCCAAAATTTAATCTTTTGATTGCTAAGCCAATAAGTTGTTAAATACTCAAAATGTTCTTAGGCCATTTTATACTTACAAAGGTGTTTGAAAAACGTTTTAATATTTTTTCGGCCATAATTTGGTAAATTTTTCTCGAAAAAGGTAAAATTAAATAAGAAATTACGAGAAAAATAAAGCAACTTTTAACTGTGCATGTCATGCTTTATTGTAGGACATTCACCTTTTGAGAAAATTGCAAAAAATGCTAGTTGAAATTTGACTTTTACATGGAGGTTGAAAAAAACATCAACCCTTAAAAAACAAAAGTCGGTAAATTTTTATAGTACAAAAAAGACAAAAGAATCGAATATAAAGATAATTCATTTATCGATAAACAAAACAAATCATAATTATACACGAAAGAGTAATTTTTCACTAATTTAATAACCCTTTAAAATAATAAGTGCCTTTAAATTTGGAGTAAACTTACTCCTGAAAGAGTAAGTATTTGACTATATATCTAGGTTGAGTTTTATTGATTCCTTGATTTTTTCACTTAAATGGCTCTCCATTGATTTAGCTCAAACTTGATATAATTGTAAGTTATTCCAAATGAGCATATTTTTTTTGTTTGCTCCTAATTCGACTCAGTCACGCCGTTGTACAGCCCTCGAAAAGATTCAAATTTTGCGTACGAAGCTTTGCTAAATTATTTTTTCCGGCTAAACCGTACTACTTACAAAAACTTCGAGCCTACATTTCTTTTGCTTCTAAGTTCTCTTTTGTCAGCAAAAATAACCAAATTTATGAGCCAAAGAAACAACACCTTAAAATATATTTAAAAAACAACAATTAACTCATTTCATTTCCAATCACAACCCGCCTCAAGTCGGTGTTGTGATTTCCAGGTTAAACAATTCAAGACAAAAAATAGGGTTCTAGACCAAATTTTGATTTTGATTGGCCTTCCCGAAAAAGAGTATAATTTAATAATTTGAAAAAACAGTATTGCCGTACTACCCACATTTTAGACTGGCAACGCTTTCGGTTTAGGCTAGCACAAAATGACCAAATCATGCAAATCTAAGTACTTCTGCACTGCATTAGGCATCAGTTTATCAGTATGAAAGAAAATGTTTAGTTACCGTTAATTATTTTTGCTGAAAGTCTCCTTAATCTCAGAAGCAGCGATTTCGTGTTTCAACACTGTAATTGCGATTTTATCAATGAGTTCGGCTCACTTGTTTAGCGATGAAACAAATACTCCTATCAATAATTCCAACTAACTGATCGTTATCGGTTTGGTTTAGTTTGCAAAGTACGTTTTAAAGAATTTATTAAGCTGTTTTTAAATAATCCATGAAAGTTATTAACGAAGCATTAAGCAGATTATTTTATATGACAATTTTACAAATCAATTTTTAACAAATCAGGATCAGTAAATTGTCAGCCAAAAACATGATGATTTACTTACAGTACGTATTTTTAAAATTTAATTTAGCATATTTCCTAAATAAACTTTTAATAAAATTAACTAAATTAATTAAATAAACTAAATAAAATTTTAATTATTTTTGACCATGATCTTGGATTTTATTGAAAGAAAAATTATCTTTTAATTAAACCACCCCTGAGGGTCGGTCTCGGACGTTTCAACGGCCCCATTTCGGCGCAAAAACCAAAATTAAAACATTTGGTATTTTTGTGGCTACAACCTAAAGGGCAAAATTAAAAATTTTTTAAAGTAATTATAGATTCTTATGATGCAACATGAAAAATATGCAAAACGGAAAATGATAAATTAACTAAACTTAACGTTTAGTTAACTTATACTCAAATTTATAATTAATTAAAATCAAAAATACTCTTGGAAACGAAAAGAGGAATCATAACCACCAATATATCTAATATTTTAATTTTGGTTTTGCGTCGAAATATCCTTGCATCGAAATGGCTTTCCCAACGTCGAAATAACTGTCGTAGCTGCGAAAAGACGGCATCGAAAAGACGGCGTCGAAACGTCCCAATCCGCTTGAGGGTTTGTTTTATGCGCTTTCAAATTTAATTTAAAGAAATAAAAAGTAAACTGACAACAATAAAATACTATAACTTAGCATTAAATTTTCTATCAAAGTAATGCATTTTACCAGAGAAAGGCAACGTGCTACTCGCCACTAATTTAGGAAAAAATTATTTTTCTGTAGTTATTGTTCTTCTTGAACGAAAGAACCATAAACCTCGCCCCATCTCACGCACTACTCTCTAGACCCTTCGGTCCTCACGCTGCTTTCAAAATTCTAAAATGTGCTCACTAAAGTACCAAAAAGTTGCCGATACCTGCATACTACAGTACAAAAGTACTCAGATTTGCACGATCTCGATCGTTCATTTTTGTGCCACTGTTAAATCAATAACGTTGAAAAACTTAAATTTCTAATTGAAAAATATAAATAAATCTCCAGTCAGCAGCAGTGGGTTGTTGTGATTGGCGATTTAGTTACAGTGCGAAAGTTCCTAATTCGAATGACGATTTTGGAATATTTTAGCTCAATCAATCACGTAAAACCTTATCAAATAAAACTATACCTACTAACCACAAAACCAAAAAAAAATAACAGAAAAACTATTATACCAATAAAGGTGATAGTAGTCTACGTAGTTGATGGTCGTAGTTGGTATTGTTTGTATCAAATTTCCTTTGGTTCCGTTTCAAGTATAGAATGAAACTTGGATAAATTCATCAAAAACATTTTAGATGTTGCCCGGCATTAATAAATTAAAATATTTAAAAAATTCTGACCTGTAATAACCAATAATATCTAAAATAACACACTGTAAAACTTAACGAGTTTGTTTTTGAGAATAATTTCCACAAGAAAAACTATTAAAATTGTCAACTTGAATATTTTAAATTACATTCAATTATATCGTCTGCACACTTCGCGATTGTATTAAACACAGAAAACTTAAAGTCAACAAATACTCGAGGGGGCACGTTTTCTCACGTTTATTCGGTAGTAAATATACTAAATGTTACAACACACAATGCGCAGTGCAATAAAAAATAGTGGTTCGTAAGAAGCAAGCGTTTACATAGGAATAAACAAACAGTAGAAATGATATAGTAATTATATTGCAACCTTATTTGCGCATAAAAAATATGACCCCTCCTATTAAAACAAGATGCGTAATAAATTAGAGGGAAACGTAATAAAATTTGTAATGGTTGTAAAATTTAAAATGACGTATTTTGGTAAATAAATTTTTAATTTGGTTTATCAACTAATAGTAAAAATATGATATTTTTTGGCCCAGTTAAAACAATTTTGGCTCTGTTCCGGTCTTGCCAAATTTCCGCAAATACATTTTTGTTAAAAAAAATAGATGTTATTATTTAACAATGAAGAAAACATTATTAAGCCGCATTTGCTGCTAAATTTTTGGTAATGAAATTAATAAAAATAAATTGATCGCTAATTATTTAGTGCTATTCTGCTAAGTGCTACTTCACATGTGCAGGAGTCTGCACACATCGATCAGCATTTATCAATAAATTACGAGATCTTCAATTTTTAAACGGCTAAGTAATTTTAGCTAGAATAGTTTTAAAACAATCTTTAATTTTCCAAATGATTTTCAATACAACTACAGCTGCAGGGCCAGAGTGTTTGGTCTGTTTCGGCCCACCCAAATTTGAGATTTTTGTACCGTGTCTAATGAATTGTCACAAATTTGACATTGAATGATTTGATAATAATTATTAAAGTAAAATAATTGATGAAAAATGGTACTAAAAGAGTTACAGCTTTCAGCAGGTCGTATTGGTACCTGTGACGATGATGATCGTGCAAATTAAACGCAGGATACGAATCTGCTGGGCTACCCACTCGTTCTTTTCTTTTATTGTTTCTGCTAATTTTTATAAATAATTGATTACTAATTTAAATAGCCGCTTATTTAGCTTAGTAACAACATAAGCGAGCGTTTTAAAAAATTTAAAAAACTACAAAAACTGGTTGAAATATAAGCAAGCCGTGGAGGTAGTTACGGATAAAAGTTTGCCTCCTCTAGATATTTATTGGTTAAAAAATTAAGATAACTTAATCTATTGATACATAATGCCACGTCCGGATAACGTGTTCATTTTTTTATTCACTGGTGGAAGTTTCTAATCTCGAACCTTGCATAAGCACATTCAGTTCTTTGAATCTTGTTGTTGTAAACAAAACTTGCGAGATAACAAATTTGTAGCATGTAACATTATATTATAGACACGTAGTTCTTATTTCGACTAAACATTCAATGATAACAAAAATGCTTTCTGTTAAAAAATTCCGAGGTGCAATTTTATAATTTATAAATAAACAAAGTTTAATGTGAATTTGGCGTTTCATAAAATAATCAAAGATAAGGATGTCGAAATTCACACGTTTAAATAAAGGAGCGACATTTTTTGTGCAGAAAATAAATTTAGAATAATTTCGTACTTTGAATAGCCACTATAAATTACTGTTGTCTGTTAAATAAACACCCAAACTAAATTCCATTAAAATAAAATTTCAACAATTCACAAAGTTTATTTCGCCCATTAATTAACGAAACTTAGAGGTAATCTATTATATAAAATTGAATGTTTGTTTGTTTGTTCGTCTTTTAATAACTCCTAAACCGTTTGACCGATCCCAACCAAATTTTGCACAGTTACTCTCTAGGACCCTAAAGAGGTTTTCCGCTAAAATCGGGACCGAAAAGCTTAATTTAAAAAAAAAGTGAAAAATTGCGGACGAGCATGAATGGATTAACGAGATTCCCATCGCCAATACCTGTAATTGATATATGGTAATTTTACGTTGGTATATTCACATTCAGTACCTACACTATTATAAGTGATTTAAATACTGGAGAAGAAAAGCTGTAGAGAAAATTGTAGAGTACAATATAAACCGTTCTGAAACACTCGACAACGGGAACACTAAAATCATTCTGAAACGCTCTAGCAACGGGAAGCAAGATTTCGTCGAGAAGAAAACCTTAAGCGAAGCAGGATACTGAAAAATCTAAATACTTCACACAAAGGCAAAGTATTTTAATTATAGGAGACCCGGGCAAAGCCGGGTATCCAGCTATTCAATCATTCAGACAAAGACAGAGTTCCACCTTTTAATGAGACCGGCGAAGCCGGTATCCAGCTAGTCAATCATATTTCTGATTTTTTGTTTTGCTGCTGTCTGATTGGTTACTTCTACTACAAATTTATTAGATAAATTAACGACATTAAAAAATTTTTAATAAATCGAGACAAAATTAAAATAATGGACCTTACATATTGTATGTCATTGAAAAGCGAATGAAAAACTCTATTTAAATTTGTCGTAGCCAAATACGGTTTATAGTATTTAAAAATTCGGATTGTAGACTGCACCGATGGTTTAATCCGACATGCACAGTCAACACAATATGAAAAGCCCAGGTTAATTTTAGGAAATATTTGCTTGTAATTCTTTTTATTTGAGGGGGTGGGGTTTTTTTGTATAAGGTACATAATCTTCAAACACTTTAGTTGTTATTTAGTGTCTGCAAGTTTTATATTTTGGATTATTTATAGCATAATTATGTGAAAATGCAAAAAGAGGCAATTTGACTAAATTAGAAAAGGAAACTATTTTAACTTTACGAAATGAAAATAAAAGTTTTACGTATATTAGCAAAAAAGTAGGGTGCAATAGAGGTTCGGTAAGCCGTTTTTTAAAAAAATTTGATAGCTCGACACTTGACAAAAATACTCAAAATTTTTTCAGGCTATTTTATACTTACAAAGGTCTTTGAATAACGTATAATATTTTTCTGCAGTTTGAAAAACATCTTAGATGTCCTATATTAATCGAAAAATTGAGAAATCCAACTTTTGATTTAAGAGAAATAATTAGGGACCAACAAAACTCGGCATAGATGTAATCCAATACGTTTTCTTTCAACAACTCTTTCTTGAATCAAAAATTTTGATTTCAATAAAAACACAATTTCTTAACAACAAATGGCCATAATTTGGTAAATTTTCTCGAAGAATGTAAAATTAAATAAAATTACAAGAAATTAAAGCAACTTTCAACTTTGTACATATATCATGTTTTATTGTAGGACCTTTACCTTTTCAGAAAAATGCGAAAATGCTAGTTGAAATTGGACTTTTATACGGGGGTTGAAAAAAAACATCAACCCTTAAAAACTCAAAAGTCGCTAAATTTTCATAGTACAAAAAAGACAAAAGAATCGAATACAAAGAAAACTCATTTATCTATAAACAAAAAAATCTCTTCTAATTTTTCCTTAAATTTGACGTTTTGTAATTATACACCAAAGAGTAATTTTTCACCTTTCTAATAACCCTTATTATTTTTTCCTGAAAGAGTAAGTATTTGACTATATCTAGGTCGAGTTTTATTGATTCCCTGATTTTTTCCCTTAAATGACTCTATTTGATTCAGCTCAAACTTGATATAATTGTAATTTATACTAAGTAAGCATATTTCTTTTTGTTGTTTGCTCCTAATTGACCCATTCACATTGTACGGCTCTCGAAAAGGTTCAAATTTTGCGTGTTGAGTTTTGCTAAATTATTTTTTCCAGCTGAACCGTACTAATTACAAAAACCTTGAGCCTACACTGCTTTTGTCTCTAAATTCTTTTTTGTCAGCAAAAAATAACCAAATTTGTGAGTCAAAGAAACAACACCTCAAAACATATAAAAAAACGACATTTAACTGATTTTATTTTCAGTCACAACCGTCCTCAAATCGGTGTTGTTATTTTCAGGTTAAACAATTCAAGACAAAAAATAAGGTTCTAGACCAAATTTTGATTTTGATTGACCTTCCGAAAAAGGGTATAATTTAATAATTTGATAAAAATAGTATTGCTCTACTTTACCAAATTTTAAGGTGCATGTCGCCAGCCCCCCCCATTTCGAATTTTTTTATTAAAAAACGTCTAAATCGTTTGAGCATCGTTTGTGAATGATTATGCATTCTTTCTTTTCGTTTGTACCTTTTTGTTTTCGCATAATTGAAAAAAGTTTGGGGGGGGTAGCTGGAGATATGCTAAATTTCTTTAAATTTCGAATTCAAAATTGTTCAAATCGTTTGTTCTTCGTATGTACTTGTTTGTGCAAACTTCATTTTCGTTGGTACCTCTTCTTGTTTCGAGATTTTTAAGAAATACAAGCTAAATTGACGCGCAACAAGATTAACGAGATTCACAGTATTTTTTTTTAAACCGAATAACGAATTCTTTGATTTTTTGATATACAGATAATCGATTTTAGATCGAAAATGGTCTTAATCGTTTGTGCATGATTGTGCATCGTTTATTTTCGTTGTACCTCTTTTGTTTCGCGTAATTAAAAATTTTTGGGGTGGCTGGAGATATGCTAAATTTGAACTTGGTATTTTAGCGCAACTCTCAAATTCGAAAAATTATCTCAGCCGAAAACGACCAAATTGACTAACCAAAAAATACGAGTTTTCTTTTTTTTATTGCTTAACAAATCAATATCAGTAAGTTGTCAGCCAGAAACATTATGATTTACTTACAGTACGTATTTTTTTAATTTAATTTAGCATATTTTCTAAATAAACTGATTTTTAATTATTTTTGACGATGATCTTGGATGTTATTGAAAGAAAAATTATCTTTTAATAAAACCACCCCCAGAGGGTCGGTCTCGGACATTTCAACGCCGCCATTTCGTTGCAAAGACCAAAATTAAAACATTATGTATTTTTGTGGCTACAACCCAAAAAGCAAAATTAAAAATTTTTTAAAGTAATTATAGATTCTTATGATTGAAACATAAAAATATGCAAAACGGAAAATGATAAACTAACCAAACTTAACGTATAAAATTCACTTCAAGAGCGTATCATACTCAAATTTATAATTAAAATCAAAAATACTCATGGAAACGAAAAGAGGAATCATAACCACTAGTATATCTAATATTTTAATTTTGGTTTTTGCGTCGAAATATCCTTGCATCGAAATGGCTTTCTCAACGTCGAAATAACTGTCGTAGCTGCGAAAAGACGGCATCTAAAAGTCTCAATCCGCTTGAAGGTATGTTTTATGCGCTTTCAAATTTAATTTAAAGAAATAAAAAGTGTACTAACAACAATAAAATACTACTAAAATCGAAAATTAACTAAAAAGACCTAAGTTCAATTTAATTAATTCATTATTATTAAACTAGGAACTATCAAATTTTTCATTGCTAAAATAATGACCGCGAAGGGACTATTCAATGTTTAAAATAAAAAAAAGTTGAAAAAATCCACTGATGTAAGCTAATTTGATAAATTAAACAATTGTTATATGTATCGTGCACGTGGGCAGTAGCGCATGCGCATAAGTTTGTGTTCAACTTTATTAATTAATTACAGCTAAACAATGAACTACCAAAAGTTTTTATTGGGCTACCAAACCTTTATGCATGATATCCGATCAAATGAGCTAAAAAAAGGTAACATTTCACTATAGGGGGGCTAACGATTGCCAAACGGCATAAAAAAAATTAAAATATCGATTGAAAGGGGGCTAACTTGATGGAGATGAAATAATTTAACAAAGCTCTATAAGCAAAATTTGAATTTACAATTACCAAGAAACTTGAAAAAGTTTGAGCAAAATCAAAGAGATTGATGAACATTCTAGGTTGCTTTGATATTATGGAATGTACAAGTAGGAATAAATATGACTTGATTAAAAACTTAAATTTCTAATTAAAAAAAATAATTAAAATTCCAGTCAGCATTACAGTGCGAAAGTTTCAAATTCGAATGAAGAACTTGGAATATCTTAGCTCAGCTCTTTTGCGAACATCGATATGTTGATGTGAATCAATCACGTAAAACCTTACCAAATAAAACTTTACCTACTAAGCACAAAAAAAAAAAAAATAACCGGAAGACTATTATACCAATAAAGGTGATAATAGCCTACATAGTAGTTGATGGTGGACATAACGTTAAAAAATAAATTTGTTTGTATCAAATTTCCTTTGGTTCCGTTTCAAGTATCGAATGAAACTTTGATAAATTCATCGAAAACATTTTAAATGTTGCACGGCATTGATAATTTAAAATATTAAAAAAAATTCTGACCTGTAAGAACCAATAATATCCAAAATAACACACTGTAAACCTTAACGAATTTGTCTTTGAGAATAATTTCCACAAGAAAAACTATTAAAACTGTAAACTTGAATTTTTTTAATCACATTCAATTATATCGTCGACACACTTCGCGATTGTATTAAACACAGAAAACTTAAAGTTAACAAATCCTCGAGGGGGGCACGTCTATACGGTAGTAAATACCAAATGTTACAAAAAACAATGCGCAGTGCAATAAAAAATAGTGGTTCGTAAGAAGCAAGCGTTTACACAGGAATAAACAAACAGTAGAAATGATATAGTAAATATATTGCAACCTTATTTGCGCATAAAAAATATGCCCCCTCCTATTAAAACAAGATGCCAAATAAATTAGAGGGAAACGTTGTAATAAAATTTGTAATGGTTGTAAAATTTAAAATGACGTATTTTTGTAAATAAATTTTTAATAAAGTTTATCAACTAATAGTAAAAATATGATTTTCTTTGTCCCAGCTAAAACAATTTTGGCTCTGTTTTGGTCTACCCAAATTTTCGCAAATAAATTTTTATTTAAAAAAATAAATTTTATTGTTTAACAATAAAAAAAAATATTATTAAACCGTATTTGCTGCTAAATTTTTGGTAATTAATTTAATACAATTAATTGTTTTGCCAAGAGATCTTCAATTTTTTTAAACGGGTAATTTTAACTAGAATAGTTTTAAAACAAGCTTTAATTTTCCAAATGATTTTCAATGCAACTACAGCAGGGCCTGAGTAATTGGCTCTGTTTCGGTCCGCCCAAATTTGAGATTCTTGTAACGTGTCTAAAGATTTGCCACAAATTTGATATTGAATGATTTGATAACGATTATTGAAATTAAACGCAGAATACGAATCTGCTGGGCTACCCACTCCTTATTTTCATTTATTGTTTCTGCTAATTTTCATAAACAATTGATTACTAATTTAAATAACCGCTTATTTAGCCTAGTAACAACATAAACGACCGTTTTAAAAATTAAAAAAAAACTACAAAAACTGTATTGATACATAATGCCACATCGAGATAACGTGTTCAGTTATTCACTGGTGTAAGTTTATCATCTCAAATCTTGCATAGGCAGACTTCAGTTCTTAGCATCTTGTTGTAAACAGAAATTGCGAGATAACAAATTTAATGCATATAACCTTATATTATAGACACATAGTTCTTATTTCGACTAAACATTCAATGATAACAAAAATGCTTTCTGTTAAAAAATTCCGTGGTGCGATTATATAATTTATAAATAAACAAAGTTTAATGTGAATTTGGTTTCATAAAATAATCGAAAATAAGGATGTCGAAATTCACACATTTAAATAAAGGAGCGACATTTTTTTATGCTGAAAATAAATCTAGAACAATTTCGTACTTTGATTAACCACTATATTACTGTTGTCTGCTGACGACCTAAAAATAAACACCCGAACTGAATTCTATTAAAATATAATTTCAACAATTCAAAATGTTTATTTCACACATTAATTAACGAAATTTAGAAGTAACCAATCGCATTTCTAATTTTTTGTTTTGCTGCTGTCTGATTGGTTACTTCGTTAATTTATCTAAAAGATATTAGTATGTACTATGTACATTAGTACGTATTGTCTAATGAATATCTCTAGGTGCAGAAATCGGGTATAAGAGAGGTTGCAGTAACGTTTCTTCGTAAATTCTTGGCAAGTGTTGATAAAATATGTAATCTAAATTAATTAAAATGTCAAATACAATACAAAAGGTTTAAATTTCATGACTGTAGTTGATGAAAAATAATTATGTAAATAATAATAGAATTTATCTATTTAAATAATTTTCAATTTTTAGTATTAATTTGATAATATTGAGAGCTTGGAGAAAATTTTAATTGAATTAGTGAATTTTTTCTACACTTAATTCATTAGTCGATGATATAGTATGTAACCCATTTAAAATTTTCACCAAGCTAGTAATATTATAAAATTAAAATTTAAAATAACATATTACAAGTTAATAAACCAATATTTATCATTTTTAATGCTGTAAGATGCAAACGTACTCAGCTGAATTCGTTTAATTATTGCTCGAGCAATGATATGAACCGATATTAAACCCTATAGAAAATTGTTAAAATCGGAAAATTCAGTGCCAATATGGTCCCCTAATAATAGTCTGCCCGCGGTATTTGTCTAACTTCCATTAGAAACTTTGGAAAAATTATAAAAAGATACCAAAAAATTGTATATAAGATACATTAACCCTTAATCGCTATCCAGCGGTCACTGAGACCACATCAAGTTTTAATTTGTGTTTATTTTACGCCTGGTTCAAGATTAGTCATTATGGGTTTTAGTACCTTTAAGTTACATCACTCCTAGTATATTGACAAACGGGGGTGGTTGAAAGTTGGCTTGTTTTATTTATAAAAAGGAAACAAATAAGCTAACGGTCACTGTGACAGTACGATTACTGTAGTGTTACTGTAATTTTGAAGTTTTTAGTAAACGTCTCATTTAATGATTATATGTGGCAAATAACAACGGCAATGTGGTCGAATCTCTTTCGATACTCAAAACATATTTTACATAAAAATTTTAAGCTACCAGACATAAAAAACACATAAGTCATAAACTAACTAGTCATAAAACATAAAATCAACTGTACCATAAAATACTATAAAACTGTAATTTTCCGGTCTTGTGATTTTTGCAATATAGTTATTTTTTTTTCATTTTTGTATTTTAATTATAATTATTCAAGAATGTTTTTCAAAAAATTATCATTAGTTTGCTTAAATGTTTTAAAATAAAAAATCGGATGTGGCCATGCCCATGACTTTATCATACTTTTATTAAATATTAAAAATAAGTTTTAATAAAATAAATGAAAAAATATTTTCCATTAACCAATGTGACCCAAAATCTAATCAGCTCTAAGTGTAAATATAAAATACAAAATACCAACTTTCGTTTTGAAATTTTCATTAGTTTTGAAATATTTAATAAAACTAATAATAAATAAACAGATTTAAAAAAAATTGCTTCTATGAACCAATTTTATCTAAAATTTAATCAGCCCTAATTCCTGTCATAAACATAACAAATCTCAACTTTAGTTTTGAAAATCCTTTTATATTAAATTAATAAAAATTAAATAATAAAATTTAAAATAATAAAAAACAATAGTTTTTATAAACAAATTGTAACTAAAATTTAATCAGTTCTAAATATCGATTAAAATATGCGAAAACCTAAATTTAGTTTCGAAATTCGTATTACTTTTTGAAATATTAATTAAAAACTAATATTAAATAATAAAACCTAAAAAAATTAAAAAACAATAGTTTTCATAAAACAATTTTAACTAAAATTTAATTAGTTTTAAATCTCGACATAAGTATGCTAAATCCTAAATTTTGTTTTGAAATTCTATTAGTTTTGAAATATTAATTAAAACTAATATTAAATAATAAAATTAAATAAAAAATAAAAAAATAGTTCCCGTGAATGAATTTTAGCCAAAATCTAATCAGCTCTAAGTCTCAATATAAGGATACAAAATCCAAAGTTTTGTTTGAAAATTCCTATTAGTTTTTGCTGTAGGCCGCACACAAAATTTGACCACACACATACACATATACACACACACACACACACACACACACACACAGACATTTTTGAAATGGTCTTATTTTACTCAGGGACCTCAAAAGTGTAAATCCATCAAAATCTGAAATTTTTTTCTGCACGAAAACAATACTTTCTCATATTACATATGATAAAGTAAAAAATTAAATTTTAGTTATGTAACTAGTATAAAGGTGTGCAAATATGCTAATAATTTCTTTTTGTTATTAAAAGTTAATAAAATTTTAAAATTAATCCATTTTAATTTTTTCTGGCTTACTAGAATACCAACTAAGACATTTGTTGCAAAAAAATCAAATAGTTAAGTTGTACGTAGTAAGTTACCGAAAGAAATACAACTGCGACCGCACAGTAGTAACAGTCAATGTGACAATTAGTTGACGATAGTTATTAAGGGTTAACCAATTAGAATATACATGTAAAAGCCAATTTTAGCGAAATATGGTAGCATTACTATGTTATTCTAGGGTTTCTAGACCAACAGTATACCGCCATGCATACACGGGTCGACTAAGAAGCGTAGGAAATCGTCGCCAAGGAAATACTGAAGTATAAGAAAAGTGGTTGCACCACAGGAAGTTAGATGGAAAGACGAGGGTGAAATAAGAGGCGATGACTTCGTGTTCTTGTATTCTGGGGACGAAAAACAAGGAAGAAACGGCATAGAAACCTAATAAAGAACGATACAGAGAAAAACCTAAACTGAAATGGAGCGACGAAGTAACGGAAGATTTGGAGAAGATGGAGATAGAGGATGGATATATAAAGTTTAGGAACGCATAACCTGGAGAGAGATTGTAAGAAATGCTAAAACACACCGGGACCTATGATTAATTAATTATAAATACGAGGATTAATCCATCTCAATAAATGGATTTTGTAAGTCCGAAAGGACAGCTAAATTTTACTATAGAATGTAATGCTGCAAATAAACATTTTAAATTGTGTTTATATAACATTTAAATTTAGTTCTGTTTTACGTACAGTTATTCGCAAAAATATTCGGTCACCGAATAAATTTTCAATCACTTTACAGTGATTGAACACTACACAAACAGCAGTGTCAGCTTACCATTTTGTTTGTTTTTATAAAACATGTCTTAAGAGTACTAAAAAACACAAAAAAATAATGAAAAAATTTAACTACAAATAAAAATTTTAACGTTTTAATAAATCGACAGTGAAAATTATTGCCGCAAAAGTTCTCGGTCACTCCATAATAATATAGTATAGTATATATTAGTTTTAGGAATTGCAACATTTGGCACATTATTTAGTATTTTGTGGGATACCCTTTTGTTTATAAAACATTGCTCAAACGTTTAGCCATGTTAGAAATAATTTTTTCAAATAGTTTTTTCAACAGCTGCCAATTTCTCTTGCAATCTTTCAATTAACTTAGTGGTGGTGGTTCTAAGGATCGTTCTTATCCTACCGTCTAAAGTGAATCTAAAATTTTGGGACATTTATATAACAGATATTCTTGGATCAAAGGAGAATTTTGCTTTGTATTATGGTCATGATAATACATACTAATAGCATTGTGCACTAAATTGTTCTGCAGAAACTCAAAATATTTGTACTTGTGCATAATACCGTCTATCACTACTGAAAAACCCATTCCTTCAGTCGAAATATACGATCAAACAATCAAATTTCCACTACCGTACATAACTCTTCCACGTAAATTTTACAAGCCATTCGGCCGTTATAACTCTTTTTTTAAATCCTGCGAATTGTTGCAAAATAAATATTCGTTTCTATTTCATGTAGTACTTAAGTTTGTAATTTTGGAATACTAATTATAGGACTTTTTTTAATTTTTTTGTCAACACAACTATCTTTTCGACAACTTAGTTTACTTAAATAGCCAGTTTTTTTTTTAAATTTATTCATCTTCCACTTGGTAACATTTTATGATATACCCACGGTACTCTTGTTGACATTATTTAACAATTTGACGTTGCAATTTATCATTAGTGTAAAGAAATATCCCGAGTCAAAGTTTTCAACGTTGATATTATAATATATTCGTCGTGGAACCATTCAATTGCTTGAGTGTATTTTTGATTGATGTATCCTTCAGGATTTCAATATATTGTTAAATTTTTTAATAATTTCTTCAAAATAAAATCACCAACTCTTAAAAAATCGAAAGTCTGTAAATTTTTACAGTACAAAAAAGACAAAAGAATCAAATATAAAGATAATTCATGTATCTACCAAAAGATTTCTTGTAATTTTTCATCATAACATCATCATAATACGTACTACTACTTTTCTAGAACATTATATCACACTTTATTCTTTCGAATCGTTCATTATAATCTTAATTTTTGCTCATAATTTCAAGCCTTCAAAATTCGAATTAAATATTTAGATTGATTATTTTTATAGTAAAAAATACTTTTGTTTGTAAAACATCATAATAGTAAATATTTTATACAAAAGGAAATTTATATTTTTTGTTATAAACGTTTCATAATATGAAATGTACTAAAAGTACAGGTGTACCTTTCCGGTGGTGTACAGGAATAAAAATTTTTACCATCTGAAAAACTCTTTCGTGTAGCTGTCACAAAGGTTCAAGTTCCTAGTTCCAATTTAAACTAAAAATTTCAACACAATAAAACCAAAAGTACCTCTCCGGTAGTATAAGAGTTAAGTTGTGATTATTAAATATTCAAATATTACAAGTTATATGAAATTTTAATTAAATTTGATAGCTAGTGAATTAAATTTTTCCAAACTTATTTATTAGTCCATTATACTACATATGTAGACATTATGTGTACACGCATATTTAATACTTTACCTGGCAATTGTCAGATGGATCCGGATGATAATTGAATAAAGAAATGCAACATAAACAAATCGCCTCAGTAGTGCAGTTGGTTAGTATTCACATCTAATACGCTCGGGTTCGAATCCACATTGCGGAACATTTTTTCATCACATCATCTCACTAAACATGTGTTATCAAATGATAAGCTGACACCGTTCTTTTATTTTTAAATAATTGAATTGCATTAAAATGATTGCAATTTTATTTGGTGAATATACAAAAAAGGAGACAAAATGAGATATGAAAATACAGAGGAATAGCTTTGCAGGACACGGTATATAAAATTTTGGCTACAATAATAAAAGAAAAGATAAGTATTTATGCCGAGAAGATTATTGGTGATTACCAGTGCGGTTTTAGAAATAATCGATCTGTGACGGATCAAATATTCACGTTAAAGCAAATAAAGCTAAACTGTTATGAGCATAAAGTAGAACTGCATACGATCTTTATAGATTTCAAGCAAGCATATTATGACTCTGTAAACAGAAAGCAATTATATAAGGCACTGAAAGCCCTGGAGATACCAACAAAAATAATAAATTTAATTAGGATGACGCTAAGCAAGACACAAAATTGCGTCAAGTTGTCAAACAAGTCGGAAAATTTTAAAGTAAAAAATGGATTAAGGGTGTACTGCTGCAAAGCTCACAAAAATTGAGCAGAGGGATTGGAAAGTTCAAAATAAGACAGACAATGCTAAAATTCATATGTGCTGTAACACAAAATAAACTAACGTATACTCATTAAAAGTGATTTTATTGAAAAGTTTAAAATGTTAAATTTTATACCTTGTTGGAGGGTGGCCATACGATCATAGCAGGTACCTAATAATATGCTGAAGAATAATAATTCCTAATATGTTTGTTTGAATGAAATACAAATATATAATACCAAAAATTTTATGGGAGTATTAGCTAATTTTATTAATTATTGCTTGTATTTTTACAATTAAGAATTTTAATCGTTTTTTAATTTCAAAAATTTTTATTTGAAAATATGTTTAAGACATAATAAGGGCTATTGTGTATCACAAATTATAATAGAACTGATTATTTACTTAAAAATAGGAGGACCACGCAACTTTCCCCTTTTTCATGTTTTTCCCGGAGCTTCCCCGGATGGTTTAATCGGGGAAGATGGAATTATTGAAATAAAATGTCCACACAAAGCGTCATCTTGTACTACATTAGAATCTATTGAAAATAAAAAAATTAAATTTTTAGAAATCCATGAAGGCGAAGTTAAATTACAACGAAGGGACAATTACTATTTTCAAATTCAGGGCAACTAAAAATTACCAACAGAAAATATTGTTTTTTTGTAGTTTGGACGTCATCTGAGTTAAAAGTTGAAAAAATTATAAGAGATGACAATTTTTGGCAAGAAAACATGGAAAGCCAATAAACCGAATTTTTTATAAATGCATACTTCCGGAATTAGTAAATCCACAGTATCCAAAAAAATTAACCATAAAGGATTTAAGAAAACTACCACAATTACTACCTGTAGTTAAAGACTAAAGAGACAGGTACATTTGCGTATTGTGTACAAATATGTTAAACCAAAATTTTTGTATTTACGTAATATTACAATGTAGTTCTTTTTTCAGCTATTTTTTTCGTATAATATTATATTTTATTTTGTTACAATATATTACGTAACTACTAATAATTATTACAGCTAACAAGAAAGCTTTTTTGTATTAATTAAAATTTTGTACTAATAGCTAATAAATAACATAATAAAAATATTAATTTTATTACTTTTACTCATTATTCAGTTTACTTCAACCAAAAAGTACCAAAAAGGTTTTTATTCTTAAAGTGTTTTATGACTTACATAAGTAATTAATCAAAATATAAAAATTTAAGCAAAAGGTTCATAATGGTCTATTTCTACCAAAGGCCAGCTGTGGTTTCAGTGTCCTTTCAGTGATTTATGATTTTTAGTTTATGAGATTTAGAAGTTTACAACTGTATGGGGCGAGTGTAAGCAATAAATTTTAATTTGTTTATTTAAAAACATTTGACAGATAACTTAATTATTTCATTAAATAATCGAGTAATATCGATATTACCAACATGTTATTTTACCCATGCAGCAGTACGCCTTTAATTAATATATGTTTGGAGAAAATAATACGAGAAAGCGGAATAAACACAAGTGGAACAGTGGCTCACCAAATTATTCATCCACTACATAAAACTTACAAATTATTGCAATAACTTCTACAAATAATGGCGCATTTTATTTATTTAATTTTTAATACATTAAAGCATGCTTTGCAATAAATATAAACAAAAAAATAATGAAAAAAAAATTTAATTCAAAGGCACTAATTTAATAAACAAAACAAAATTAAGTAAAACAATGACAATCAATTATTCATCCACTACCAGAAGGCTTACAATTTTGCTTTTATTTAATAAATTAATACTTGGTAGGGTATCCTTTGCAGCTATAACAGTTTCTAAGCGTCGTGGCATGGATTCTATTAATTTCTAGTTGTGGATTCGGAAATTGTTTGCCATTCTTCCAAAATAACGTTTTCAGGGTTTCTTTTGAGAAAATGGGCATCTGCCATATTTTCTTTCTAATTCCTGCCACAAATTCTCAATAGGATTGAGATCTGGTGACTGGGGAGGGTTTTAAGCTGTCTTCTCACATGATAGAGCAACCATTCCCTTACAATATAAGCGGAATGCTTGAGGTCATTGTCATGCTGGAACCAATAGACGTTTTGTAAGCCCAATTTATCGATACTAGGTTTTAATTTTTATTTAAAATGATCAAATATTGAAACTTGTCCATGGTAGCGTCGATAAATTGAAGTTTTCAACTCATTTGCAGCCTTGCACCCCAAACCATCACGTTTCTAACGCCATGCTTTACAGTTGAGCATAAATTTTCTTTGTTCAGCTGTGTATTCCGTTTTATCCACACTATCTGTTTACCATCACATCCGAATATGTTAAATTTACTTTATTACTAATAATAACTGTTTTCCAGAACTCGACACTTTCATTTACATATTTTTTTGCAAAATCAAGTCTTTTAATTCTGTTAACTTTCGATACAAATAATTTCTTGCGTGAAATTGTACCATTATACCCTACTTTCAAAGGACTTTACGGGCAGTTTTGGTAGCAATGCTTTACCAATAATATTTGAAACCTTGTAGTCAATTTTGGCACACTTGTTTTAGGATTACACTTAATTTGCTTCATAATACAATGCTTAGTCTTTGGTGTCAGTATATACTTCCTCCCTCGACTGGCTTTATCTGCAAGATTTCTTTCATTTTAAATTTATTTATTATGTACTGCACTGTACAATGGTTTTTGTTAACAATTTTTACGGTTTTTCGCATAAATTTTCCCTGACAAATCAATCTAAGAATGAATTTCCTTTTTTCAATAGAATTGTGTCTTCCCAAAAAAATTTTCTGAAATATTTTCTTTATATTATCGATTACAAAGTATTAATTAATATATTAAAAATGAAATAAAAGTAATCACAATTTTTTTTAACAAAATATATCAATAAATATTAAGTTTTCAGTAGTGGATGAATAATTTATTGAGCCACTGTATATATACATATCACCAGTGATTAGCGTACGCAGACGATCTGACCGTTGTTGCAAAAAGTCGAAAAGAACTTATTAAACTTATAAAAACTGTTAGTATAGAGGCACAGAAAATGGAACTACAGATCAACGAGCACAAGACAAAATATATAGTTATGGGGGATAACGCAAAAGAAACTGAAAACAGAAGAGATATACAAGTTAAACTAGACAACATACGGGAGTACATTTTCGAAAGAATAGAAAGTTTTGTTTACTTGGGAACTGTAATAACGAGTAATCTTAATAACAGCAAAGAAATTGAAGCCAGAATCGCTAGGGGAAATAAAAGTGCGGGAAGCCTAAGAAATATAATAAGCAGCAGTAAACAATTATCGCGAACAACAAAAATCCGTATTTAAAAATCTGTGATAAGACCGACGGTGCTGTATGGGAGTGAAACTTGGATTTTAAATAAAACTAGAATGATGGGAAAGAAAAATATTACGGAAAATCTTCGGTGGACAACAAATAAATGATATATGGCGAAGAAGAAAAAATGAAGAGATAATGAGGTGCAATTATACGATTTATAAATAAACAAAGCTTAATGTGAATTTGGCGTTTCATGAAATAATCGAAAATAAGGATGTCGAAATTCACACGGATAAATAAAGGAGAGACATTTTTTTATGTTGAAAATAAATCTAGAATAATTTCGTACTTTGATTAACCACAATTTTACATGGGTAGTCCCCATGTCATGGTTTTAATTTCATTAAAATAAAATTTCAACAATTTAAAAAGTTTATTTTGCACATTAATCACCGAAATTTAAATTAAAAGTGATGTTTTAAATAACAAAAAATATTTATTCTCTTATGTATTTTAAATTTTTTATCTCACTTTAAGGCAATATAAAATAATGATAGGGAATCACTAAGAGGGGTTGTAGGGATGTTTCCTCGTCAACTTTGGCAAGTGTTGATAAATGCTTATTTGTAAACCAAATGGTGCATTGTCTTTGTTGTAAGAAAGACTCAAAACGTCAATAGAGCTGTGGAGTACAGAAAAGTTAAATCGAGATTTTTCGCAAAAGCAAATTTGGATATCAAGTGAACGTGTACTAAAACCGCTGTTTAGAAGGAATTCTTTTAAAATAAAAGAAAAACCTTTTAGTTTAAGCTTTTTAGTATGAAATGATTAAATTATGCTGCTCTTTTATGTTGTACAGTTGCCATCTACGTACAATGCATAAATGTATTATAAAATTACCAACTCGAAAGGGTGTCAATAAGACCACTTTTGATACGGGGTAGGTATTTTAATAGAATTTCAAAGATCTATTTTTGTATTTCGAACAACGTTACTAAAAGCTCTAAATGCATTAAAAAGCTTTCAACTTCGCTATGAACAAAGGTATGTTTAATATGAATATGAAAAACCTAAATCCATTCCGGCTTGAAAAATTTTCAACTTTGTAGGTTTCGAAATTATAATTAAATATCATAAATGTGACGCATATGGAAAATTTGAACTCACGTTGTTGTTTATATTTCAATTTTTCTTATCACGATATAAAAATTCATTAAAGCATTTACATAGTTATAGATTTCAATTTATCAAACATTAGTCAGGTCACAAGCAAATAATTCGAAAAGAATTTGTATTATCAAACAAACAACGTTGACTAATGCAAATTTGACGTCAATTTATAATATAATATGTAGTATATGCTTAAAAATTAATAATAAGTTTGAACAATCATTTAAATTTATCATTTAAATATTAAAAAATTTTATTATTTAAAATTATTTGATGTCGTGTCGAGGAAGTTAAACCTCGTATTACATGGTTATTGGTTTTATTTCCAATCGCTCTCAAAATATTTGTGGCGTGATTCAGATTCCACGTCCTTGTTTTGCTATTTCTATAATCTATAATTTTCTACGAAAATTATTAGTTACGTTCGAACCCGGGAAGAGAGTTATTTTGCAAAGACCATCTCCGTGCTTCAGATGGTACATAAAGCTGCCCGTCCCCTAAATTTATAATTGCCGGCATCACCAGTAAAACATCGAGGTGACAGTACTGTTCTTGTAGTAAGATCTGAAGAGAAATTGATGAAGAAATGGAGAGACTTGTACTGATTAGTGGAAGATACGGTTTGAAAAGAAATGTCTCCAAAACTAAATAAATGAAAACATTAAATTTACGAAAAAGTAAAGCACCAGATTACGAAAAAGTACAAAACTATTTCTTTACATTTTTTTACTTAATTTAATCCTTTTACGTCTTTGAAAAGCAAATATAACCATTTAACACTAAAACATCAATGCTAAAATTAGAAATTAAAAAATAACTTTCAAATGGCTACCAGAGCATCCGGACAAAAATTTTAATTAAAATTTTTTGTACCTTTTAACCAATATATTTAGTCACACTTCTGTTATTATTGGCGTTACATCCTGTATCATCTGATAAAATGGAATAAAAATTGAATGGTAGCGCGCGTCACTTGCTCGGAGCTACCTCAAATTCAAATATCTGTAATTTCGTAAAAAATTAAATTAACTGTATGATAATAGAAGCTTATTGCAGCTCAAACGAAACTCTATCGATTGACACCAAATTTACTCAAAAATTCGAACCAGAACGGAAAATGGAAAAACCATTACCCCCCTCCCAAAGTTTTCGCGAATAACACCGCGATGGTTGTGGTTCAAACGATGAAAATGGAAGCTCATTGGAGCTCAAACGAAGCTCAAACGTTTGAGACTAATTTTACCAACAAATTCGCGATGGGGGGGGGGGGGGGGCAATGAAATGTACCCCTTTGTAAGCCATATTCAGGAGTGTTGTGCTTCTGTAGTTGTCACACACTTCCTCGTCTCCTTTCTTCTTCAGCGTTATAATGACTCCATCGCTCCATGTTTTTGGAAGTTTTTCTTGGTTCCAGATTCTATTTATCAGCAAACATATTTTGTCGTGTAGCGTTTCGTCTCTGTGCTTGATCATTTCTGCCATCATCTCGTCGCTGTCTTTCCATTTCTGAGCCTTTTTATTGATTGTATTATCTCTTCCTTATCTGCCTTTTTTATTTCGGCTTCTTCTTCTGTCAAAACTAATTCAATTTGTTCTTGTTCATCATCTCTGTTTGTGTATAGTAACTTCTGAAAATGCTCTGTCCAAATCTTCCTCACTTTTTCTGGTTCATTTATTCCCTTCACTTTTATTTGTAATACATTTTTTCATTTTGACGGCCAATTTTCGAGTAATAGTGATTTAAAGATGACTAAAATTTTAATAAAGTTTCCATAAGAGTAAGGTTAATTTTATAGGATTTTATGGATAGGAAAAGAAGTGATTTATAAATCTCCGATTTACATCTCCTTAATTACCTTTTGAGAGGTGCCATTAAAGCTATAGTTTAATTTAAAAGCAGTAGCAATAGAACAGAATAGAAAAATAACAGCAATAGAGGAAAGCCCGAAGCACATAGGTTGATTATTAAGAATTAGCAGGCCAAAAGTCAAATTTCAAAAGTGCCGTTAAAAATACCAAACAAATTCCAGAGTCAAAAGAATGTCCCAGGAACAATAATTTATCATCCCCATTCGCATACCCTTACCGTGCGCGCGCATAAGTAGTTGAAACTTGGTCGTCTTCGGAAATGCACATGTTATTCTCAGTGCTCTCAGTATCCACATTTAAACAAAGAGAAATTTTGTGTTATCCACTTTATATTTTGAAGTGATTGTAATAGATTCGAGTAACTTAAGTGCGAATCAATATTTCTTGATATGTTGAAACTATTTTTAACGTAAATTTATATTATTTGCAGAACTTGAAAAAAACTTATTTTATGTATAATGAAATTTGTATTTAATTTCCATGTTTAAAAGACATTTTGTTATATTATCGCCTTCTCTCGGTTAATGCTTGTTATTGTATTATATACTTCATATATTAGGCTAATTAATGACATACAATTTAATTGAGGATAACTGCGAATGACCAAATTATATGCATTTTTTTATATACATGACATTAAAAAAAAATTATTAACTTTTGTTTCAAATGAAATTAATAAAGTGCAATTTTTGTTGTTTTAGGTACACCAGGTACCTTGAGTACAAAAATAATGAGTTGTAAATGTCTTTATGATTAAATAATGCAACAGCAAGATTTGCTTAATTTAGATCAAAAAATTAAATATCGGGAAAATCACCTGTGTTGTCCTGTTATGGCGACACACCAAATAATCTAAGCAGTTTAAAACAGAAATTTGCGTACTTTAAAACATCAGTGAAAGAAAAATGATCTAAAGCCTATAGTTCAGTATTTTTAAAACCAAGTATGCTTGGTTAGACTAAAATAAAAGAGGTAATAGAAACCAGAAATAAACAATTTTGGTTATGTCGTAAGAACTACCCAAGAAGGTAGTTCTCGAGGGAGAAATGCAAACGTTATAAATATAAAAAAGAGGGATCAAACCAAGATCATTTTGCCCTGAAACAATCAATAAAGACTGTCCACGAAAAAAACCCACCACTTTGAATTACCTGTTTCGGGTACAATTTTGATAATACTTCATAAAATTTTATGACCATTATGTTCACAATAAGCTGAGGAACAAAGTAAAATTTTTAATTTTTAAGGGTAGTTTGGTTGTAA
Organism: Lycocerus yunnanus; assembly: GCA_036346125.1. NCBI lineage: Eukaryota > Metazoa > Arthropoda > Insecta > Coleoptera > Cantharidae > Lycocerus > Lycocerus yunnanus. The sequence continues at coordinate 3,685,621 of JARFIX010000002.1, forward strand.
CAACATGGAGAGTGGATAAGTGAAACGAAGAAGAGTAATTATTTCCACGCACTGCAAAAATCCTCAAATGTCGCAAAGAAAACTCTCAAAAAAATTGAAAGTACCGAATTCAACGATTCAAAATGTGCTCGCCAGATTTAAAAAGACTAGTGTTGAGAGAAAAAGTGGTTCCGGTAGAAAACGGGGTTCACTTGATCGTGAATTAAAAAATAAAGTGATACGGGAATTCAAACGTAAACCCAACATATCAGTAAGGGACATATCTGATAAAGTCGGTATATCGAAATCAAATGTGCAAAATATAAAAACTCGTAGTGGATTAAGAAGTTTTAAAGTACAGAAGATTGCTAATAGGTCCGAAACTCAATTATCCACAGCGAAAACCAGAGCACGAAAATTGTATGACGATTATTTATGAAAATTTGAATGTGTGGTAATGGATGACGAAACTTACATCAAAGCAGATTTCCAGCAGTTAGCTGGACAAGAATTTTATGTTGCCAAGGGTCGGGGACAGGCAGCCAAAGAAAACAGAATGGTAAAAATTTCTAAATTCCCAAAAAAATATTTAATATGGCAGACTATTTGATCGTGCGGCTTAAATTAGCAACCGTTCGTTACAACGGATTCAGTAAATACTGAAATTTATTTATCAGAATGCTTAAAAAAACGTACTGCCGTTTTTAAAGTCGCACAACAAGCCACCTTTATTTTGGCCTGATTTGGCTACCTGCCACTATAGCAAACGATGTGTGCAATTTTATACAGAAAATGCAATTAACGTTGTACCGAAGATTGCAAATCCGCCAAATTGTCCGGAGCTTTGACCAATAGAAAAATATTAGGCCAAATTAAAATGAAATTTAAAAAAACCAAAAGACACACAAGTGATATTAATAAATTAAAAAAAAGTATATAAAAGTCGCTGATTCTTTCGATATCAATTCTGTGCAAACTGTCATGAGTGGGGTAAAACGAAAAGTGAGGGCATTTTTGAAAGACTATTAAAATAATTGTTTTTAATTTTTTTTTATGTTCAAAGGTACCCTGTAAATAATTAATAATAAATTGCCCTTACAAGATTTTTGCAGATTTTCATTTAGCACAACAAAACAGGTGGTCGGTTTTTTCATGGACGAGCTTTATTTTATTACCATCTGACCTCAATACCGAATCCCAATCCCATATTTCAGAAACGCATTAAGATTTATCCATAAATGAATAATCCTAAAATAATTGTGTATTTGCACCTAAATTATTAATCTGTACCTAGAATATTTTTTTGTTCGCAAAATTTGTTATTAAAAATAATTTTTGTTTTTTTTAAGATTTTGTCTTTTATATAATATTTTACTATATTTTTTGGCGGGAAACATGCTAATTTTACAAAGGGCAATACTTTACAATTCGATATATGATTTCAAGTCAAAATACAATGTAAAATAATAAAAAGCGTTCCGCGGCCGGGAAGTTTTCTCCGTCAATTTTTGACCTTGAACAAAAAACAAAATTTTTTTTAGTTCTAAATAAGATTATCTCGAGAAGTACGTAGGAGTACGTAAGAATAGTGCACGATTGATTTTAAATTTTCATTTTTTTTTGAGTATGCACAAGCTCTCATCAAGGGTTGATGGAGTAAAACTACGAACGCGAGGTACAATAAACTAGAGTTTTAATGTAAATGACATGCTATAAATATTGTTTGAAAAGACATTTTTAACTTTTTAGTTAAAACGTTTTTAGTTCAGCTAGAATAAATATTAATTAAAATTAGAAATTATTTTGATTTTTTCATTTTAGACTAGAATTACGAGCTTCATCTTTTTCCGTCAATTAGAAAGACCTCAGCGCAAGGCGCTCCAGTAATCAGCTGATAAATCCGTAATTCGAAATAATGTTATGATGAAACAATTTTTTTGTACTCTTGATATGTACTATGCACATATTTACAAAGCTCAGTTGTTTCTTTTTCTTTGAAAAAAATCGTAAAAATGGGTATTTTTGGACCTCCTAAATCAGGAAACCTTAAAGGTTGTCACTTAAAAATTAAAATTTTAAATTAAAAGTAAATTTATTTTATGAGGGCTTTACAATTCGATTTTAAGTGCTAAATTTGTTTATTCTTATAATTGCTATCAGCCAATAAAAACTGTCCAGCCGAAGTTGAACTTTGTCCTGTCCCTACCATATTTTCCACACATAAAATGCCCAGGAGCGCAATGCTAATTAGTTGTGATGTGAACGGGACCAATTATAGTGAAAAAAAGTGTATCAACAACACTCAACTAATATATTTGGAATTTCATCATTTTATCAAATTATTGCAGTACTAATGGTAAGACCACAAAATTTTTATTAATTTCGGGTTTTTTAAACATCATAAGTAATTTTCTATGTATTTCTTTTAAACATCCAGTTAAATTATTACAATTTTGCAAAGTTTCTTTATGGGTTCAATTAATTTGAGCATTGGCATTATATTATCATAGTAACTCATTTTTCATTTTTTCTGTTTTCTTTAATACCGTAAAACTGTCGAACTTTGCTCACAAGGGGTAACTTGGCACCAAGAAGTATAACCTTCAGTGACGTAGTATAAGTAAAGAATTGAAATATGAGAGCTTTCGTTTTGATTCCATAACAAACAAGGTGACTTTCAGCCGTGAGAATGTACAAGGTGACTTTGCCAACGGACTCATGTTTAGTCATAATATACATGATGGAATACTAAAATTTTTTCGGTACACTTTTTTTTAATATGAAAAGTGGAATGGATCTTGAAAAGCTTCTATTCAGATAAGAATAACTGTTTTTAATGTAGCATTTTTGAAGTTTTAAAATTTAAAAAGTTTTACATACAGTACTGTGTAAAAGTCTTAGACCACCTTAAAATATTGAAGAATAATGAAACCTGTTGAAATTTTTTGAAAATGACCATAGCACAACCTTTCTGGTAAGAAACTGATTCGTTTTACTATTTTAGTAAAGCAAAAATACTAACTATAAGGTCTTTACGGCCTTGATTAAATTCTAGCTTTTTTCGTCCTCTTTTATACGCTAAAATAGCAGGTAAATTTTATCAAAATTACATAGTACTAATAATTACTGACAAAAAAGTCTTGAAAAAAATCGGTCAGAAACGTATTGTTTTCGAAATATAACCAAATCAAAAATACAAATTTAAAAAAAATGATAAAAATACTAAAAAGTCATAAACAGTTCGAGTTTACAACTGCGATCTTATGAAAATTTTATTTATTTTAAAAACACTACAACTTGAACTTCTAAATTGTCAAGTCAGCACCTTTTTCAGTAAACCGAGAAATTTAAATTTTGTTATACATGTAACTCAAAAACGATACGTTTCTGACTGATTTTTTTCAAGACTCTTTTGTCTGTAGTTATTAGTACTATGTAATTTTGATCAAATTTACCTGCTATTTTAGCGTATAAATGAGGTCAAAAAAAGCTAGAATGTATTCAAGGCCGTAAAAGTTGTCACTTAAAAATGAAAATTTTAAATTAAAAATAAATTTATTTTATGAGCGTTTTACAATTCGATTTTAAGTGCTATATTTGTTTATTCTTATAATTGCTATCAGCCAATAAAAACTGTCTAGCCGAAGTTGGACTTGGTCCTGTCCCTACCATATTTTCCACACATAAAATGCCCAGGAGCGCAATGCTAATTAGTTGCGATGTTCACGGGACCAATAATAGTGAAAAAAAAAGTGTATCAACAACACTCAACCAATATATTGGAATTTCATTATTTTATCCAATTATTGCAGTACTAATGGTAAGACCATAATATTTTTTATTAATTTCGGGTTTTTTAAACATCATATTTTCTATGTACATAAACATAATTATAAATTTTTCGACCAGTAATAATTATTGCAATTTTGCGAAGTTTCTTTATGGGTTCAATTAATTTGAGCTTTGGCAGTATATTATCGTTGAATTTAATTTTTCATTTTTTCAATTAATTTGAGCTTTGGCATTATTACCATTGTATTTAATTTTTTATTTTTTCTGCTTTTTTTAATACCGTAAAACCGTCGAACTTTGCCCACAAGGGGTTACTTCTTCGAAAAACTTTGAAAAGTAACTTTTTCTTTGAAAGAAATCGTAAAAATGGGAATTTTTGGACCTCCTAAATCAGGACACTGCCTTAAAGGTTGTCACTTAAAAATGAAAATTTTAAATTAAAAGTAAATTTATTTTATGAGGGTTTTACAATTCGATTTTAAGTGCTATATTTGTTTATTCTTATAATTGTTATCAGCCAATAAAAAATGTCCAGCCGAAGCTAGACTTTGTCCTGTCCCTACCATATTTTCCACACATAAAATGCCCAGAAGCGCAATGTTAATTAGTTGCGATGTGAACGGGTAGAATAATAGTGAAAAAAAGTGTATCAACAACACTCAACCACCAATATATTTGGAATTTCATTATTTTATCAAATTATTGCAGTACTAATGGTAAGACCACAATATTTTATATTAATTTCGGGTTTTTAAACATCATATTTTCTATGTATTTTTTTTAAACATAATTATAAATTTTTTGACCAGTAATAATTATTGCAATTTTGCAAAGTTTCTTTATGGGTTCAATTAATTTGAGCTTTGGCATTATATTATCGTTGTATGTAGCACTTGGCACCAGAAAGTATAACCTTCAGTGACGTAGTATAAGTAAAGAATTGAAATATGAGAGCTTTCGCTTTGAATTGATAACAAACAAGGTGACAAAGGTGACTGAAAGTCACCTTGTTTGTTATCTACTGACGTAGTTCAAATGCCAACGGACTCATGTTTAGTCATAATATACAGGATGGAACTTTCCTTGAACCAAATACTAAAATTTTTTCGGTACACTTTTTTTTAACATGAAAAGTGGAAAGTATATTGAAAAGCTTCAATTCAGATAAGAAGAACTGTTTTTAATGTAGCATTTTTGAAGTTTTAAAATTTCTTTCAAGTTTTACATACAGTACTGTGTGAAAGTCTTAGACCACCTTAAAATATTGAAGAATACTGAAACATGTTGAAATTTTTTGAAAATGACCATAGCACAACTTTTCTGGTAAGAGACAAGAAAGTCTTGAAAAACATCGGTCAGAAACGTATTGTTTTCGAAATAAACCAAATCAAAAAGACAAATTTAAAAAAAAATGATAAAAATACTAAAAAGTCATAAACAGTTCGAGTTTACAACTGCGATTTATAAAAATTTTATTTATTTTAAAAACACTACAACTTGAACTTCTAAAATGTCAAATCAGCAGTTTTTTTCAGTACCTAAACCGAGAAATTTTAATTTTGTTATAATTCAAAAACGATACGTTTCTAACCGATTTTTGTTAAGACTTTTTTGTTTGTAATTATTAGTACTATGTAATTTTGATAAAATTTACTTGCTATTTTAGCGTATAAAGGAGGTCGAAAAAAGCTAGAATGTAATCAAGACCGTAAAGCCCTTAATACTTGGTACTTTTGCTTTACTAAAATAGTAAAACGAATCAGTTTCTTACCAGGAAGATTGTGTGCTATAGTCATTTTCAAAAAATTTTAACATGTTTCAGTGTTTTTCAATATTTTAAGAAGGTTTAAAACTTTTTCGCAGTACTGTACATAATACGTTTAACGATTTTGAAAAATGATAGAAGTTTATTTCAAGTGGGTAACTGTTGGGGGAAATCTTTGTACAAGTTACAGGAATTCTGGAGGAAATCAAGAGAAATCTAAAGGAAATTGGGGAAATTCAATGCTTGAAGGGAAATCTTTGTACAAATTGTTTCTAGCGGTCAACCCTTTGGTTTATTTTAAATATTGACGCTCTATAATTAAAAATGTGACGATTAGTGCAATTTTTCCTCTTTCCAATGCATTTCGAAAGGTTTTTTACGGTGTGGTGCCAAGTTTGACAAACCACAGTTAAAATTGGTTCAAAGTTTGGATTATAAATATTTGGATTGGAAATAAAGTTTGGAAATAAATAATTGTATGATTGAGATGATGATTTGAATAAAACATGAAAATATTCAAGAAGATGTCTAAAATTAATGTAATGTACACCAGATAAGTTTATTCTGAATTGAAGCTTCAGCAGAAGTAACAATTTTCGAACAGATCAGCGAATTTTGGGAGCAAAGTTTAACGGTTTTACAGTAATAAATTTATAATTTTGGTAATCTTCAAAATAAATTATTTTTTAACCAAGTGAAGAAATCTCTGTTCGAGCATTTGTTTTGCTGATTTAAAAAATAACACAGAAACTCGCCCAACACCGATTTGGTGTCAGTTCGATCTTTTAAAAAATTGAAATTTTAAAAGAAAGCAAAACTTTAGCCAGTACTCTATTTTTTGAAAAAGGATTTTTTTGTTATTGTTTGAGGGTACTCAAGGTTTAGCCCAGCCAAATGAGTCTTTATTTTAGGAAATAGCGGCAAAAGCATAAATTAGCTTTTAAATTTATCTAATATTATGAATGGAACATTTTTTTACATCAGGTAAATATCTAAGTACATTTCATCTATATTTAACTGTTTTGGAACTACAGCCGTGGAGAAGTTTGATACATTTGCTTGCATATGGGGAGAAAGGATCTAATATAGATACCATGTTTCACATAATATTATGCAGTATTATTGATTTGAATTTACAATCAGACATGAGTACGTATAAATTTGAAGAACATAGTGTATGGTTTTTCACGGGTGTTTTATAGTATCGGATTCTTGGTAGTTTCGAATGAAAGCAAGATTTTGTAGTTTCTTTACCTTTTTTTGTTTGAATTTTGGCTTGCAGCTGTTGTTTGAGTAAGAGGGTAGGACGCAAGATTGAAACTAATCTTTGTTAATTATTTAAAATTAAAATTAATTATTTAAATAAAAAAGTCTAAAACCTGAATGCTGTTTTGGACTCTGTTAGAAGTTCCAATAAATATCTTGCCTTATTAATTTCATATAGATGTGCACCTGGATGTTGATATAATTAGACAAGCAACGGCTTGCAATTTGTCATGTTTGCTTAATAGTTTATTAATAACTTTACAATTCATAAATTGATATTTGGTTGGATATTCAACTCAATAATTATGCATAATATGGAATGAATCATGCATGATATATTGGTGGTGAAAAACCTCTCCTCCTCCCCATAATTAGATAAATGTATTAAACTTCTCACGATTGTACTAGTTTCAAAACGATTAATTGCAGATAAATACTCCTCTATTGTGATATTTTATGTAGAAAATTTGATGTACAATAATAATGTAAGACTTTTTTTTCCCGAAAAGTGAACTGTTCAGGAAATATTAGCGGATTAGCAGTTTGTTAATTTGGCGGCTAAATCTAACCTTGTTTGAAAAGTAAAACTTAGCCGGTTAAATGGTACTTAAAAATTAAGCAATTAAAACCATTAACAGCTGTCTGGGATTTATTGTCGAATTAAACTTGTTTATTTTTCTTTAATACCTGGCTTAAAACTTTAATGAATATTTTTAAAATTAATTATTCTCTGTTTTGTGTAAAATTTCAACAAACTTTTTGTTGCTAATAATTTTGCTATATTTTTATAAATTGCTAATATGCTATATTGGCGATTATGCAATTATTATTAAATTATTAGCTACCAGTGCATATTTTTATGGTCCATATTTTGGTATCCAGTCATTTGGCCGAATTTTTTGGCCGACAATCATTTGGCCGACAGTTTTGGCCGACACATCATTTGGCCGACACATCATTTGGCCGACAGATTATTTGGCCGACTAGTTTTTGGCCGACAGATTATTTGGCCGACAAGTTTTTGGCCGATAGTCATTTGGCCGACAGTTATTTAGCGGCAATCATTTATACCAATATCTCATGTACTTAGGGGCCGTTCATATATTACGGAAGACATTTTATCCTACTTTTAGACTCCCCCTCAATCCGTAATAAGAATATATTACAAAATGGATGTCATTACTAATTTTCTCCCCCATTTGCAGATGGCGTTACTAATTTGCGGTTACTATTTTTAAATATTGTGAATTTATTTGTTAATTTACCCCAAATTAATAGCGCCATCTGCAAATGGAAACAAAATTAGTAACGCCATCTATTTATAAAGGGAAAAAGCATAAGTTCTTATATATTATTTGCTCTAAACTACCAACTTAAAATAATATACCAAATATTATTATATAGGTACCAATATAAATATTATATACCAAGTAATATACCAAGTATTATAATACAGAAAATAAGATAATAGAAGAATAATATAGGAGATATAGAATAGAATAGAACAATACATAATAGAACAGAAGGAAGAATATTACTTTTTCGAAAATTTGAAATTAAAATTAAATCGTAATTACATCAAATATGCCTTTGGAATATGTTGAAAGTAGTCGTGGAGTTAAGCAGCTTTTGCATAATGGATTTCTGTTTACTCGCGATAAACAAGGTGGTGCAAAAGTTTATTGGAAATGCATCAAATACAACACTTCAAAGTGCAAAGCAAGAGCAATCACTGAAGGCGATGAACTTGTTGGACTTAGTGGCACCCATATTGGTCATACGGTGGAGAGTGGTGAAGTCGCAGCAAAACTGTGCTTGCCGATATCAAACAAGTGGCGAAAACTTCCAAGGAAAACCCTCAACAGATTCTGGCAGATGCTACTCTTAATCTTGATATAGCAGTGGCCCCGCATCTTCCTTCCACCACATTGTTGAAACAGATCATTCGCAGAACTCGCAATACAAATGGACCTGCTGTTCCAACATCTCCTACCAGCCTGACCGATTTAGCGATTGAAGGAGATTACCGAAAAACTGGTAAAGGAGAACCTTTCCTCCTTTATGATAGCGGACCCAGTGAGAATAGGATCCTTATATTTAGTACCGCAGAAAATTTACAGTTATTGGCTGATTGCGATCATTGGTTCGCCGATGGGACGTTCAAGTCGGCTCCATCACTGTTCTTTCAACTGTACACGATCCATTCCATTAAGTACAAAGTGGTCATTCCGTCTGTGTTTGCTCTTCTTCCGAATAAGAGAGGACACTTACATTCGAGTTTTAGAAGCTATGCTAAACTTGAAACCCGAGTTAAAACCCGTAAGTGTTATGACCGACTTCGAAATTGCGCAGAAGAAAGCGTATCAAAGTGTTTTCCCTGGTATCGCTCACCATGGATGCTTTTTCCACTTTAATCAATGTATTTGGCGTGTAATACAGGCTAACCATCCAATTAGAATTCGTTACGAAAATTTGGCTGAGCCATTGTTTTCCTAAATATAAGAAAATTAGCGGCTCTGGCCTTTGCTCCGGAAGAGAATGTGGAGCTTATGTTCGAAAACTTGATGCAAACTGAGTTCTTTTTGGAAAATGAAGAAGTATTGAAACCATTACTTGATTACTTTGAAAACACTTGGATTGGTGCGATTCGAAGTAGGAACAATCCAGTGCGAAAACCCGTAAATTTCGGGATTTCGATCTGGAACTGTCACGATGCCTGCCTCGGGGATCTTCCTAAAACAAATAATTCCATTGAAGGGTGGAATAATAAATTCAGTCGTCTTCTCGGAGCCAATCACCCCACAATTTGGAAATTCATCGATGGACTCAAACGTGAGCAAGGTAATATTGAATTCAGCCTTGCTCAGTATATTGCAGGCCACGAGCCCAATCCTCCTAAGAAAGCGTACGTCAAACTGGCGGACAGGCTCAAACGACTTGCCCTGGATTTCCCCAACAAAACTCCCGACGATTTCCTTCGTGGCATTGCTCATAATCTCCAGTTTAAACCCAACGGATCTTAGAAATATTCGTTGATTTGAATTGAATATTTCATATTTGTTTTGTTTTTTAGTTTTGTGTTTTAGTAAATAAAATAATATAATTTATTTATTATTAAAGAATATTTTTAATTTTCGGCTAAATGACTATCGGCCAAAAACTGGTCGGCCAAATAATCTGTCGGCCAAATGATGTGTCGGCCAAATGATGTGTCGGCCAAATGATGTGTCGGCCAAATGATTTATCGGCCAAAACTGTCGGCCAATAGAATTCGGCCAAATAATTTTCGGCCAAATGACAGTGCCTAAAGTAACCTAAAAGCAATAGATATATAAGTTTTTAGTTAGTCGTAAACCATATTTGTTACTTGATGGTAATGAATCGCTTATACTCCACATACTTACTATTTTAGTTCGCCTTTTCCATTAAAGGTTGCTTTGTAGCTTTTGTAACTGTAATAAATACATTATTGCCCCTTTATAATTGAATTATACAACCGAACCTTGTACAGAACATTGTTTCAATAAACCAATTACATAACCCTTCATAAGACAAACAGTAAACCGCGACAGGTTGCACCAAACTTCAAATAGGAGCCTACATTAATGGCATCAAGGAATTGGGTTACAAGCAGTTGATGTACAATTTTCGATTATTGATTTATGTACAGCATTAAAACAACATTTCTTATTGTGAAATCAGGTTTTAAATTTCAAATTTTGTACACAGATTATTCAAACATCTGGATATTTCAACTTTCAAAATTGTGAACACAGTTTTATTTTTCAATCTAAGAAGATGTACTTATTTCTACTTCGAGGATAATTTTGATGCCAGTGAAAAATATTGACACCCATCAGTTGCAACTCACCGGTTTAGATTTTAAGTTTAATCTTATGAATTAAATATACAAAATTGTACTTTTCACAAACTAGAAAATTTACTATATTTTTAATTTTCTCTGGTTAACAAAAATCACGCCTAACTTTTCTTTACCTGAAGTAAAATGATATCTTTTTTAAATTTTTGTACCCGAAATGTGCAGTTAATTTGGATAATAGAAGTGTCAATCGATATAAATGCATGTGCCAATTTTAGGTAAAAATTTGATCCCTTAGTGTTTTGACAAGACGAGAACACTTATAAATTGCCACTTAAAATCTTTTATGGAACACTAAAGATGAATTATACCATTGCAATTTTATTTACAATTTCTATCATTGTAACGCAAAACCATTATTTCTTTAGCTACTTGTATTCGAAATTTATCACCGTAATTCTGTTTACCTAAATAGGTACTTATTTATTATTAATTTTGTTACCATTAAAATAAAGAAATGATTCGCCATTTCTTCGGAGGAAATTTTTGATCATTTAATTCGAACTAAATTTTAATCGTTTTTTGTTTAAACATAATGTTATTTTACATTCAAATCTTACATTTTTTATAAACAACAGTGCATTCTAATGATTAATATTAATTATTTTGCTTTTCACTTTTTTGCATAAAAAAATCAAAGATATGGTTGCAACATTGTCTTCTGGTCACCATAGCATTTTGGGTTTAAAATGTCAAAGTTATTATACATTTTTTATAATTGTCTTTCTATTTGGATAAGTTTTTAATTTAGATATATTAAAATCATAACCTAGTTTTCATGTCTAATTAGGTATAGCAAGTAATTTTTATACCCTGTCTTAATTTTTTCTAAATTTTTTATTTTCAAACTATTTTTTTAATGCAATTTCCATCCCAAATTGTATCAATTTAGTTAGATGCTGTAGTTTAATAATTTTTTTATGAAGGTCATTTCAGCACCATTTTTAAACAATCTTATAAAAACAAGTTACGTTTCACTTTAATTAAGTTTATAACATAATAATTTAAAAAGCTCCTAACTTAGTTTTAACGTCAAATATGCAATTTCCCAATCAATCTAGTTAAGTTTATAATGTATAGGTATCCAAAGATTGTCCATAGTGGTAATGTTTAATAGAGGACAGATATAAGTTTTATTGCCTATCCTCTTTTTCCTTACCAAAATTTTTTATATTTTCTTTTTATGCAATTTTCCTCCGAAATTGTACAAATTTTATAATTGGTTCCGAATTAATCTAGTAAAATTTATAATTTAATAAGTTTATAGTTTAATTGAGTCGAAAAATTAATTTTATTGCCTATTTACTTTTTTTTTCTCTTTCTATTTTTCTATCTTTCTATATTTCTAATAATCTAATTAATTTTATAATTTAGTTATCCAAAGATCTTCCTTAGTGTAAATGATTAATTGAGTAGAAAAATTAGTTTTATTGCCTATCTGCTTTTTCCTTTTCTCTTCTTTCTATTTTTCTATATTTCTAATAATCTAATTAATTTTATAATTTAGTTATTCAAAGATCTTCCTTAGTGTAAATGATTAATTGAGTGAAAAATTAGTTTTATTGCCTATCTGCTTTTTCCTTTTCTCTTCTTTCTATTTTTCTATCTTTCTATATTTCTAATAATCTAATTAATTTTATATTTAGTTATCCAAAGATCTTCCTTAGTGTAAATGATTAATTGAGTGAAAAAATTAGTTTTATTGCCTATCAGTTTTTTCCTTTTCTCTTCTTTCTATTTTTCTATCTTTCTATATTTCTAATAATCTAATTAATTTTATAATTTAGTTATCTAAAAATCTTCCTTAGTGTTAATGTTTAATTGAGTAGAAAAATTAATTTTATTGCCTATCTTCTTTTTCCTTTGTTCTTCTTTCCTAAATTTTTCATATTTACTTAATATGCAATTTCCCTCCGAAATTGTATAAATTTTAGTCAACACATTGTGCCTTATAATTGGTTCCCAATCAATCCAGTTAAGTTTATAATGTAGGTATTCAATGATGTTCCATAGTCATAATGTTCAATTGAGGACTGAAATTAGTTTTATGGCCAATCCTCTTTTTCTCTTTTTTTTTAATTTATTATTTTTGCTCTTAGTATTAAAGCTTCATGAAGACATGTTGATCTTTACCACACTTTAAAATTAGTTGTGTTTCATTCTAGTTAAGGTTTTAATTTAGTTATATGAACAATCTGACTTAGTTTTAATGACAATTTAGGGGTAGCTATTAGCTTTCAGTTATGGTTTTAAATCCTGCCTATTTTTAAGTTTATTGTTTTGATGAAATGAAATTTTGCTCTGACATTGTTTCAACTTTGTTCAATGCAGTCGTTTCTTACTAGTTTTTAAGTATACTCAAATAGTTTCGTTATTGTTGTCGTTAAATAATTTATTTATGCATGCTACTTAAAAGACATTTTTGAAAATGTTTTGCGACGACAAATTTTTTAAATCTTATTTTATAATTAAACTAACTAATATCCGTACTAATAGTCGCGGCTTGAGGTTTGAAATGAGATTTACCAGCAAAACGCTATAGGTAATCTTAATAATCCGGTAATTTTTATGGCAAAAAGAATGAAGAATAAGTCAATATATATTTCGGGTTATAATCAGTTTTTTAATTTAGGTTGTTTTTCTAAACATTTTATATTTCAACATGAACATGTTTGTAGATATTCGTAAGTTAAAATTATATTTAAGTTTAGTTAGTTCTATAATAACTATAAAATTAGGTTACTAAAATTATTTTACTAACCAAATTACTATTTTTACTATCCAAATTCGGTTTTGTTTGATAAGTAAGACGACGGTGGTGGTGTAAATAGTTAATCGTTTACTTATATGGTGGAAAAAAGCGCTTTAACATTTGACAAATATTTTTTAATTACTTAGTTTGCAAATATTTTAAATTGAGAATCCTGTCTTTTTAATTATACTAAATTCAGTAATATTAATATTCTTTTATACAGTTTTCCTTGTTGCGATTTAGTACTAAAATTTTTAGTTAAGACTTGAACTAAATAAAGTTTTGGAAATTGCAATCGCTCTGACAATATACCTACAATTGGCAATGTACATAATGTATGTATATTTTAAATATTTTTTCCAAGTTAACTACTAAATGGGCTGGCGATTTAGTTCCTCTTCAAGTGAATTGGTAACTTTTACCAATCGGTATTATTAGTTTCACTAACAATTATTTTAAATTCATTTTGTGCCTTAAATATTGTATATAGTTTTTGCATTTGTAAGATAAATTTGGAGACGAATATTTTAATCACTTTTAATTTTACTACAATATCTAAATGGTATGTATTTAATTCATAATGATTAATTATTATTAAGTTAATCCTTTTATCCATTCCTTCCCAAGCCATTTGTTTTTTTCCTTTCCTCCCTTTCTCTCCTCTCCTGGCAAGAGATGGCTCTACACCTCCTCGTTGGTTCTTGCCGGGCAATAAATTGTATCAACTTGATACAGTTTATTGGCTAAGTAGAGTTGATAAAATTAACCTTTCCGCAAAAAAATAGATTAATTTACAAGCAAAATTGAATTTGTTTGTGCAATCATTTCGATTAAATTTTGAATACAATTTTGTACAATAACCTACGTCTTAAATTGGTTAACTATTGTAGTTAAGAGTTTCTGCTTAAATGTCACAGATGTTAAACCCACAAAATGGCTTATGGTTTTGTGTATCTAAATGGTGTCAAATTGTAGCGTCAAATTACGAACATTTATAGAACCCTCATGTATAATATAATTTCGGCGGACTTGATTATGTTATACCGTTAATATGGTGTTAGGAATTGATTAGTTTAAGTGGAAATATAAGTGTCTTTGAAGTTGACATAATTTCATATTTTGAATTTCAACATGATTATATATTCAAAATAATCAGTAAGAGGAAATTCAAAACGTAATCAATAAATTATGAATGATATTTTAACGTGGAATTTTAAAATTATGCCAAGTTGCAGTTTTAATCTTTCAAATTAAGTTTTAGAAAGCCGATTAGATCGATTCATTTAATCGAATTATTCAATAACTTTCTTTTTCTTCGCTTACCATTTTAGGATTTTCATTTTTCAGTTTACATAAAATCTTGAACTGAACTAGATCAGTGTTGTTTGTTTTGAGTTTAAAAACAAAATTTTTGAAATACGATAGGGAAAACCTTTCTAACAAATATTTTACATAATAAATTATTCATGGCATCGATTAGTCAACAAAATTACGTCAATAAATATTGTCGTTTATTTTGAAAAACAAAGGATGTTTATAACACTTGGCTATCACTTTATCATTATTTTCAATACTAGAAAACGGCTGACGTAATTACACTTTCTGATTTAGAATAATAATTATTAATATCAGTTAATACGGATTGCCTTCTGATGAATATTTTTTTAATTCATTTAATGCTTTTCTGATAGAAACTGACGCGTTTCGAAAGTAGCAGTGTGACGTAAACCGTACACTGATGGGCTAGAGAGCGTGTAACATCGTAAATACAAGTTTCTGTAAATTGGCTTGATGTTACAAATATTAAATACATTTATTTATAAATAGAAATTTAGAAATAGAAAAAGATTAAAAATCTTCTGGTCAATTTTGTGAGGAAATAAGTTTTTACATAAAAAGAGTGCTACCGAATCGCCAAATAGTAAATTCCTTTTTTAGCACTTCGTATAAGATCTCCGAATATTGTAAAATTTGGTAGAAAATTGCAGAAGCCGGAATATTATCAGATCCTTTTGGAAATTTGTTCCTTGGTGCAGAGTGATTTTTTGGAGTTTGACTGCGCCCGTTAGATCCTTGGTTCATTTGATATTCTAGAGATAATCGTAATTACATCTCCCGTTGCTTCGGTAATCCAAGAAGTTGGTACACCACAGCTGGTGTACCTTTCTCGCCCGACCATTTTTGCTCCAGTTGACGACCACCTTGCAAGATTTACAAAACAACTTTTCCGACATTTTATACCTGTTGTCAATTAAACCGTTAGTGGACGGAATAGCAGATTTGGCTGTTTACTTTTCAGATCGCTCATTGGAGCTCCTAGAAAGCGGAAAACAGGTAATAGTTAATTTTTTTGGTTTCACCGATTGTTTTAGATCACATTACGTCCCAGGAAGTCGACTCTGGCTGATACTTCGAACTACGCTGTTGAAGCCACCGTGTTCTTTAAAGAGACGTTTGCCTTCAGTACCAACTAAGGGTGAGTCAATTTTTTTTGTCATAACTATTTGTTTGCGCTAATTTTTTTTATTTTTGCTCTGTACGAAATTGGCACACCGATACTAAATTTGTTAAATCCGATTTCATCAGTAACGGAAGCGAAAGAGCAGTCAATTTGCCGCATCTTCGCTTATTGTTAAATTCACGAACTTGCCTTGAACGCCTTCAGCGCAAATCTATTGTTTGGGGCTACGGCCTACATCAACTGTAAGGAAATTCTGGATTTGTGCTCTAACACTGATAACTAAAAAAATTTTTCCTTTAACACGTCGTTTTGGTAATAGAGCGTTAATTAATATTTTTTTCGCTTTATTACCGGATTGGCGCCCGGTTTCTTTTCTATTTTCAGTTTGTGTCATTTAGGCGTAATTGAGCGATCGACGCAAGTAAGGTGGTACTACAGTTTACTAAGAACCCACAAACCGCGTACGCGCGACCACGCTTCTCGGAACTGTGTATGAAAAATACAAAGTTAGAATTTATTTAACTGTAGCAGTGATGTATTTTTTCACAATTTATTAAAACTTCAAAAATAATTATTATTATTGTTATACAAAGAAAATTGTTCTTTTATAAAAAAACAAAAAAAAGAAATATTTATCAACAATTTTGTTAACATAAAGGCGTCTAATTGACCGACAACACACGCCAAGTTGATATAAATGAACAAATATAAAGCAAATTAACTAAGGATACAATTGTGAAGGATAGAGCAAAGCAATTGATGCATAGCAATGTAGTGATGGTCATGAAATGTGATGGGTGCTAATTTGGAGTTGGCGATGTCTACGAACTCTCAAACCATTTAACAGGACAATCATTCCAAACGCTTATAGACTTTTCGGATTTTTTTTTAAATTTTGGTAGTACTATTATATTTTCATTAAATTAAAATTTTTAAAATTAAAAGGTTAAATAAACAATAAAACAAAATATTATTTGTAAGCTTTCAGCAATGGTTACTGCTGTCATCAGACGTTTAATAATAATTTTAATCGAATATTAATTTCAGAGGTTAATAATATAGGTATATAATTTCTATTATATTTTCAACCTATTAAATTGAATATTTTTATAACTAAAGGGAAAAAATGTAAAACATTGTTTAAAATTTTAAAATCTAAGCGGCTAGCTCAAACAGTTTGAATTAAATCATACAATTTTTAAATAATACTTTCACAAAAAAATTCAGATAGCACTTGATATAATTTGTTCGTAGATTGAATATTCAAAGTGTTTGGGAGTATTTACGTGTTAGTCAATAGTAGGGGCTAGGGGGGTATATGCATAATATGTTGAAAGGGGCTTTAATTTAATGAACGGTTGCCGGTCACCCCTTACGATTCATCGTGCTACTGCGCCTTTCCTGTCAGATCTGCAACTCCGAAAACCACATTACCATTACTTTAACCTTTGACCAAAACTAGAAATTTGTATTCAAATAATTGCATATATTTTTTAATCACAGTATTTTTTTATTGATTTGTTATTTAATGGCCGCTATTATTTTTTATTAGAACAATAGTTAATGGCAATTAAAATTTTAATAATTGAGTCTCTGATATAATCTAAAACAGATGCAACAAAGCATTGTTCCTATTAAATATGAAACGCTTTCACAGCAAAAATGATGGCAACAAAAACGAATTTTCTGCAAGATTTGTCTCGAATAGCTTTGGCTGTGTGCGCGACTAAACCAACCATTGTAGATTTAATTGTTTCCGTTTTTGCGCACATCCCCAGTGCTCGAAAGAGGGTGAATACAGAGATTCTCAAAATCGTTTAGATATAATAAATTTTAACATAATTTTATAAGTATTTTATTGGAAACCGCTGGCTCCAGCTTGTCAAGTTTTATAACAACTAAATATTGTCCCGAAAGTTAAAAAGCTTTTTCTTGGTTCTCACTTCCAGTATTAAATTACTTACCAATTTTAATAAAATTATTCTAATTTTTTGAAATACTGAAATATTTTAATACAAATTATTGAAATAACTTTTTCTTCAGATTTTTAAAATACTTATACTATTAATACTTTTTGTATTAAAATTTTTTATTCCAACAGTGTTTCAGTCTTCCATTGCTTAAGAAACATAGCAAGTCATTTAATAAAAGAAAGTTAGATTTACAATATGGGTTTAAATTTTTAATACTTTGCCAATAATTTTTGGATTTCACATTTTACGTACTGACGAGAGATTATCATTATCATTACTTATCATTACTTTAATTTATCACGTAATATTTTTTAAAATAACTTCTTTTATATTTGCTTATGCAATATTTCTGTCAAGAATTAAAATCCGGCGAGAAAACATTAAATGAAAACATTGTTTTTCTATCAGAAAGCAGTAAAACGTCAAAAATTAACATTTTTTTCAAGTTCTTAAATATTCATACCCATTAGATTCTACAATTTATTTATCTTCTATTAGCTTGAAATGACACAGTCAGTACATCACAACATTTATAAAAGCTATCAGATTACCAGTTACGTATGTAAATATACAGAGGGTTAAAATGCCAACACCCCTCGGGAATATGTCTTTAGGGATCAAAGCCCCTTGTTAACTAATAGCGGTAAATACTGTGTGATGAACGTAATCATAAGCTAATTTTTCTCCCTTGTTCATGGAGTAATAAAACAATTAACATAAGTTATATTTTCACATCCCAAGTGATTTTATTTAATATGTCAAATTACATGTTATCCTAACTTGTTAAAAAAATATTTTAGGTTTTTAGCAAAGGAATATAATGCAGTAATAGTGACGGATCCATCATCTAAATATAGTTTATGTAGTATAGTTGAAATAGGGAAGGTTGACATAATATACATATTATGTCGAGTATGTTTCATATACTAATTATAGAATGTTCATTAATTTGTGAAACTATATGTTGTATAAAAAAGTTTTGAAATTTTTACAAGCTAACTGAAATTTTAAACTTTTCCAACTTACATTTTTAGTTTAAGACATCATTGTACTATGTTGTTTCGACTTTTGAAGTCTCCTCAGTTAAACTTAGCTCTAAATGAATGAAATGGATTAAAATTTATTAAAAATTAAAATCAAAAAGTATATTGGAAAATTTAAAAATAATCAATTAACATAGATTCTCAAATTAAATGTCACTAAGTATAAAAATTAATATTTAAAAAAAACAGAAATTCACCAATTTTTCTGTCCATGGATTTTGTACTGAATGAAATAATAGGTTATTTCATGCCTTTTCAATTTTTTTATCGTTTCGCTAAACCATACTGAGCTTATCGGAGCTGCTAGTCAGAATTTTTAGTTCTTTTTGTTGATCAATTTTGAAAAAGAATGAACTAATCTACTATTTTATTCAGTACAAAATCCATGGACAGTAAAATTAATAAATTTCTGAGAATGTAGTGTGTCGACGTGAGTTTGTCAAAACATATGTCAATTAATTATTATTAAATTTTCCAATATAGTTTTTGATTTCAATTTTTAATGAATTTTAAACCATATTCAGTCTTTTAGGGTTAAGTTTAACTGAGAAGACTTTAAAAGTTGAAACAATATTGTACAACTGTGTCTTAAACTAACAATGTAGGTTGGAAAAGTTTAAAATTGCACTTGGCATGTAAAAATTTTAAAACTTTTTTATACAACATACATGTTTAATATATGGCAATACATCTCTTATACGCAGTATCTAACTTCCAGCTAGCACGAAAATGGCCAGAATTGATCCATCACTTAAATATAATTTATATATTGTTTATATGGGAAAGCTTGACATATTATGTCGAGTTTGTTTCATAATATGGCAATGCTTTCCTTATAAACAGTATCTAACTTCCAGCTAAACGAGAATGGCCACAATTGAAGTAATTTGCCGGCGAGGTCCACATATATAAATAATGGTACCTATCAAGAATGGCACAGTTTGAAATAAAATGCTATTAATTATTCAAGAGTTTTGTTTGCATAAGAAAGCATTTCATTTAAGCTTTGATAATGTAACAATTAATGTGAGATCAAACAAAGGCAAGGCTTAGGAACTAACCCTAACATGCCATATTAGTAATACATAGGGAGAATGGATATTAATAAAACTTCGATCATAATCTATGTGGTTAAAGCAGACGTGCCGAAATAATTATTGATACTTCCAAATCAATTATAGAAGTGATAAGTGATCTTTTTATCCTACACTCGGAAAACCCTTATAATATTACTATGTTAAATATTTTTACTATTGAATTTTTTATTTATAAAAAACATTTTCTTCAACAAATCGAATTTTTCCAACACAATTTTCTTTTATAAAGCGACTGTATTATTCTAGCGTTTCGACAAAACACTGAAAAATAATCAGTTATTGGTTTTCCTCTTTTAGAAAAGCTTTTTGAAATGTAATAAAGTCTAATACAAAATTTTGTATGGCTTGTTTTGTTAAAATAACTCATCCAAACAGTCTTTGAGCAACGGAGACCTCCAATGCGGCTTATTACATCGTTTATATTATACTGGAAGCCTGATTTACTCACTGGCTTATACTTTGATAATTATCAACTTAAAATTTCTTGAAAAGACAAGCTGTTATTTTTAAATAATTTTTATTGCATAATAAACATCAAAAGAAAGTGACCCCGCATGATAGTACGGCGCTTTAAGAAAAAAATTGTAAAACATATAAAAACCTTTAAATTTTATTAACCTATTTACCTTATCCTTCCAATAGTTCCCACATTTAAGTAAAAAATATTGAAAAATTACAAACATAAAAGGAGAAAAGCTGATTTCGATAAAAATTGCTATTAATATTTTTCTTAACTCTGTTAATACTTTTCTAACTTTTTCATTTATTTCAACGTGTTCTTATGGATGAAAAATAATCGAGTGTAAACTGCTCTTTAGGATTTTGCAGCTTTATAGCAAGTTACGCGGAGTGCGGAAAATATTAGGAACACGAAGTAGTGAAAAGGGTGGCTTGAAGCCCCACCAGTCTCAAGGGATGCCACCAGTCTGTAATTAAACTCCCAGCTACTGCAAGCCCGCCGGCCCGACTTTCCCCTCCTGGCTTCCTAACTCCCGAACAAGGATAATGTTATATCAGCCACATAGAAATTGATCGCAGGATTTTACTGTTATATGTGTTGGATAGACTTTAAGCGGATCGGATTATAGACTATTCGGTCGGATTGCTTTTTTCCTAATAGCATGAAAAGTTAATTAAATGGCAAAGGTTATTGAGATTTGTCTACATATTGCTTTTATATTTAGCGTAAGTAGGTTTTTTAAAAATTGTTTCATTGGTAGATATCCACTTACCAATAATAATGTGAACGTATATTAAGCCATAATAATTTTCTAGTCTTCAATCAATTTTTTATTTCGTCCAATTTATATTATTTTTAATAATTCGAAATTAAATTGTAGTTAAATTTTGAGTTTTCTAACCTAAAATCTATTGTTTTACTTGTATTTATATCCATACTCGTCGAGTTGCCAAAAATGGAAAAATTAGAAAATTACATCAATCTAAGATGACCGACTTGAAAATTTTTTAAAATTTCGTTTTGTATTAAACGATTTTTGACTGTTTTGCAGTACGGAATTTTAAGCAAATTTTAACTCGTAACCTAACTTTGCAGTATTACTATTCTTCGAGATCGATAGAAGTCACTTCAAATGTTAAACAATTTTGAACCTTTTATACATAGAAGAATTTTTTCTTAAATTATTGGAACTTGAAAACAATAGAAGGTCAATGCAAACATCTCAATCATAAATTTTATACAATAAATTGTAGCAATATTTTTCTTTTTTAAAATTCCTTATAAAAATACTGTTATAGATCGTTAGATATTAGGTGCGCAAAAGTGTTTTGGACGTGAAGCATCGAAAATATGAAAAACGCGGCGAAAACTTATGCTCAATTACCTTTTTCCACTAATAAAAACTGTATCAATACATCATATAGAGTTATTGTTTATCCATCAGCATTTAACAATAATATATGATAATTTTTGAATGGAAACTGATCTTCAACCCTTAAAATTTTGAAGATCCGCCGGATACCTGCAATGTTTTCAGCGCGTCCCATAGTTAATATAACTTGTCAATATTATAATATTTTAAGATATCTAGATTCCTTTGTTATAATCACAAAATGTTTTGTTTAGATGTTTTTCAATCTCATCATTTTCCGACTATTTTCTGAAGACATTGATTGTTGATATCGTGTACACTAAATTCGTACGTTTTGAGCGATCGTGCGAGTGTATCACAGACTTGCTATATGTTTAGAAACACAATGCGTGACATGAGATACGGTCAGCTTCGTGATCAGAATTTGACACAATAGTTTCATCGATCTATTCGATGTAGAATTCACTCGGAAAACCACGACTGAAAATCAACTAATGCGCTCAAATTATCTCTAGTGCTTTGGCTTTACAATTGCCTGCACTAAAAGTGCTAATTTTATTTTTGTTCTGTTTTATTTTATTTCCTTTGTTCTCTACTGATTTATGCAAGTACTAGGTACTTTTTAATTCTACGTCCTTTTGAATTTTAAAATATCACTTCTTCAATACATAGATAAAATTTTAGTAACTATACTTTTCTGGCATTTTAAAATTTCCAATATAGGTAATTATACAACCAACAACACAGCGATATGATTGAGACAAAGCCTTCCAAAATTGTAATTTCCGGTTGTTAGTCGAGTATAAATTATTAATATTTATTAAAACCTAATTACAAAAATGATTAATTTCCCATGTTTAGGAAACAGAATTAAGGCAAGAACAAGAAGACCAACATCGTTGCAAGTTTTACTATAGGGTATTGCGGACATAGTATATGCCTAATAATATAAGGAGTATTTTCAAAATAGGAATTAGTTATAGTACCTATTTTAGAAAAGCAACATTGTTGTAAGAATCGGCGCGACAAAGGAAAACAAAGAAGGACATAACAAGAAGAAGTTGACTTATAATTACCAACAGAATTTTAGTAACATCAGTGGCTTGATGTGATCGCTAGTTGAGTTATGGAGCAAAAATTCTTAATGTTGTAAATAAAGTTTCTCGGACTGGCTAAAACTGGACGTGCTGGTAAATATAGTTAAGTACAACTCATACACTACGACTAATAAGAAAATTTTATTCAGAAAATATTTTAGGTTATGCTATTTTAAACTCAAATGCAAATATACTACTCTGAAGATGATGGTTTACTACATTTAATGGTCTTGTGGAATCTATGTGGAGCATACAATTTTGTGAAATATCAGCCACGTTTATGTACATATATCTATTACAAATTTGAGTTAGTAAAAGTAAGTACTTTCCAGATAGAATATTTTCCTATGTATTTATAAAAACTTTATTTTTAGTGTTAACAAAATATTATTGGGTAAAATAATTTAACAAGAAATATGGCACATCTTGGTCAATTGTCACATTAGTAGTAGGTACAGTTAAAATAAATTGTTTATTAGTTACAGCAATAATAATTCAAAGATAAACTTCTCCCTAAACGCTCAAAAATTTTGATTTAGATTTATTTGGCTGCTGAAAATTACCAGTTTAAAACATTTTTGATATTTTAAATAAGTTTTTCAGATTTGATACCATAATGGAATCTACAAGTAGTTCCAAATTTTTCTATCTTCTATTCTGTAATAAAATATTTTAAAAGGTTTCAAGTTTAATGAAATTTAAAAAAAATTTTATTATTTTTTTTTTATAATTCTAATGAAATTTGAAAATTTTTGTTAAAGGGTACTTTGAGCACTTTTAATTTTAACTTCACATTATTTTTATTGTTTTGCCAAACCATATTGAACTTCCGTGTAGGTTTGCTACGGGTCACAATTTTTGGTTCTTGGATTTTGTTGATGAGTTTTGACAAGACATGAGAAAACCTATTATTTCATTAGATTCAAAACCCATGAACGGTGAAAATGATAATCTTGTTTTTTTTAAATATAAAACATTTTTTTTAATAATTTTTTGTTTACTTAGTGACATTCAATTTTAGAATCTAGTATGTCGATATAGGTTTGTCAAAACACATGTCAATTAATTTTATTATAAAAAATTTTCCAATATAGTTTTTGATTTTAATTTGAATGGATGTTAATCCATTTAGTTATTTAGGGATAGTTTAGCTGATTATATCTGGAAAAGACGAAACTACTTTACGCAAAGGAGGTCCTAAACTTTAATGTGAGTTCGAAAATTTTCAAATTTCATTAGAATTATAAAAAAAATAATGATTTTTTCAAATTTTATTAAACTTGAAACTTTTTAAAATATTTTATTCAACATATATTTTCAACAATAATAAACATTTACAATTATTCTGGAATAGTTTGCTTTGAAGAATGACTTTATGTAACTGGGATAAAATGGCAACTTAATTAGATTATAAATTAAACTTGTTTTAATTTTGTTATGAGCGTGTTATCACTTAAAAATGAATAAGAATTGAAGGGGGCATAACACATTGACATATTTAGTTGTAACCCATAAACCATGAAGTCTGTAGAATAATAGATGAACGAAGCCCTAAAATTATCAGATACCAAACAATAACGAAAAGTATAATAGATTTTCAGTTTGCTATGTTTAATTTAAACGTTTAAAATTGAATTTGACACTATAATAGGGGGGTAAACCGTATCTCACAATATGCACACCCATATATACAGTACTACTTCACGTCAGTTATATTTAGTTCATTATTTGTAAAATAAACACACGTTATTTATTTATTTATTTAATTTAAAAAAATTTAAATATAAAATTACTAATTATTTTTGTTTTGCTTCCAATAGGTATATGGAGAAGAGGGATGGAAGAAATATTTTGCAACTGCTGGAAAATAAAATATTCAAATTAATTTAACATTAAAATTCAAAATGGCGTCTATATATTTATTCAGATCAACTGAAAATACTTATTGTTCATTGTGTGCAGAAATAATGACAATATTTAACCAACAACTTCGAATCTGGGAGAAACAACATTATGAAGAGACAGAAGCTCAATTGATCCTACTGTTTTTTGGAGGGGAGCTGGGCGGAGTTTCCAGGAAAATGATCCTTGCAGGAAACCGATAGGAAATAAACTATTGTACTTCTTAATAAACGAAATGGTCATAATTTTTAGATTTCTATTTTATAAATTCATTATCTTCGCATAATTAGTTCCATAATTAAATTTTTTCCGATTGTAGCTACAGCTATTGTATTTTATTCAAAAATCATATTATACAGTTTGTATTAACATAATTAAACCTTTACGTAGTTCTTAATAGGTTACCTACAGTAACTTTTATTGCCTGTAAAATATAATTAACTGATATCTGTAATATCTAGTACCTATTAAAATTTTTATCACGTACTATACGAAGTATTGTATTTCTGTTCAACACCAGATTGTTCTTTGTGTAGATCGCTGATTTGTTTGAATAAATTTTGGTTTTTGTGTACTAAACTTTTATTAATTGATGTTTGCAATCCTTAAGAAAAGCTGGTAAACGAAATAGTAAAACTTGAGATGATTTTAAAAATCAAGTTTTAATTAAAACTAAGTATCTAATACAATTTCAGCACTATTAAAACGTTTAAAAAAAGTGTTTTTTAGCATAAAGACCAACTATAGTAGTTTAAATTTTATCGTAACCCTAATAAGCAGAGGGTAAAACGAATACGTCGAGTTTTATGCCAACAACCCCTACCTACCCCTAAAGGAACGTAGTATTATTCCTTCGCAAGGGAGCAACAAGATGGCGAGGCGTGGTATCCGTCTATTCCGGAAGGGAGCATTAAGTTTTGATTGGTCCATTCGAAGTCTGCCTCTGAACTGTTGGCAAATATTGGTCGACAAATAGTTGTGTTTGTTATATGTTTAGTCACCCAGATGGGTTCTTTAGTCCTTTAGTTAAGCTTATTCACTCTTGAATAACAGTCTTGATTTATGATCTATGACTTACACAAATAATCGATTACAAACTGAGAAATAGAATTTTAGCCAGTTTGCATTCGTGTTCGAGTTACTTAAGTAAAAGTTCGGTATGATTTTTTAACATTAAATAATATTGTGAAGACTAATAAAACAATAAGTGATAGTTAAGTAAAATGTGTAGTAACGAAACTCCGACAACACCAACCCCACGACTTCCAATTCCATTTGCTGCATTGGATACAAGTGCAACACCAAGAGCTCTCATGCCAATCGACCAGTATCGCCTTCAATTGTATCAATATGCCGTCGCTGAACGACTTCGCTATCCGTTACTAAATCCATTTCCAACCCCTATTCCTTGTTATCCGGCACTATTTCCACGAGCATTGCAACCCGAAGAACCCAAACCTCAACATAGTTATATCGGTTTAATAGCTATGGCTATTTTAAGTACGGCCGAAGGCAAATTAGTGCTCTCCGATATATATCAACATATTTTAGACAATTATCCATATTTTCGAACAAGAGGTCCTGGGTGGAGAAACTCCATTCGACATAATTTATCGCTAAACGATTGTTTTATTAAAGCCGGTAGAAGTGCAAATGGAAAAGGCCACTATTGGGCAATTCATCCGGCCAACGTAGACGACTTCCGCAAAGGTGATTTTCGTAGACGTAAAGCCCAAAGAAAAGTTCGTAAACATATGGGATTAGCAGTTGACGAAGACGGTACAGATTCACCAAGTCCTCCACCAATTTCTGTCAGCCCTCCAGTTGTCCCAGGTCCATCAACATCAGTTTTTCAAGTTCCAATAAATTCAAAAGTTTCGTCAAGAAAGCGACAATTTGATGTAGCATCACTTTTAGCTCCTGATTCTGGCGAAGAAACTACAGAAGAAGACATTGACGTTGTTAGTGGAGACCAACAAGACACAAAACAGTGGCCAATGTTTCCTATTGTTAATTATTATCAAGCACTTTTACAAACGCGACCAGGACAAAATACCGATTCATCTAACGCGACGGACCACGTAGACTCACCCTAATAATTTATCACCGTTTTTATATGACACTAAATTTAAAGTTTTATAGTGGTGATAGTGATTTATTTTGTGTTTTCTTATAAATCTCAAGGTAAATGTTTGTTATATTATATAACTTATTGAATTAAAAAAAGTGATTTGGTTATAAAATTCAAAATTTAAATATGCCATTTATTTTAAATTAAAATTGTACATAATTCTACGTATATAAAAATGTATCTATTATATGTAAATATATTAATATCCAATGAAACTTAGTTTTATTTCTGTATAAGTAACTAATTTTTAAAAATTAACTAATAATCACAAAATAAAAATATTTTAAAATTATTTTGACGAAATAAAAAAACAAATAGATGAGTACAAACAACGGATAAAAAGTAGCTCTTGTTGAGACTTCATTCTGGACAATACTTCAAAAGTTTTTCTAAAATAACAACTCGAAATGCTTACCTGAAAAATATCTGTTTCGGTGGTGGTCTTGTTTTACTTAAAAATTCTTTTAGAAATATTCAAAATTTATAAAAAATTATATTTTTAAAAGTTCATATTAATTTATTAGCTAGCCTAAAAAATGAATTAAAACATTAAAATAATGAATTTTTCTCCAAGCTTTTTTTATTAAAATTTTAATTAATAAATTTTGTTCTCTTCAATCTTAACTTTTAAAATTTAGTTTTTCTAACATTATAAATAATTGAGTGGTTTCAAAATTTTAATAATGTAAAAATTTTCAAATAAACTGACAACAATAAAATTTGTATTTGGACATATACCTACCCATAATATAAATTCTATGAACTAAAACGAAAGTGTTTTCAAAATTAATGGCATTACCTTTATGATATGCTTCAGTGATGGTCTTTGTAAATTTGGTATGACAAATAAGTAATTATGTAAGTAAAAAGCTCTTGACTTGAACTACCTATGATATTATACTACCTAATAGATACAATTTAATTTAATTTAATTGTTGATTCCTTTTGGAAACATGGATGACTTTTATAATATTAAGTAGGTAGGTACATAAGATCTATAGGTATAATAGGGGAAAGTTGCCGAAAATAGCGCAAGCTCCTCTATTTAATTGATTTAAATATATGTGATGCCATAAAACTCTGACTGTTAACGCAGTTATTGTTAAATTGTTTGTGAGCTCATAGAACAAATTTAAAAGTGAATGTATTCTTTCTCATTTTTGGCTTTTGTGTCTAACCAAATTAAGGACATGAAGGTAAAATTTAATTTGAAAATTTATATTAATTGCAAGTTGCAGCACTAATTAAAAATACTTTAATTTAGTTAATACTGAATATTTTAGGTTCTATTTTTATTGCCGTACATTTACAAAAACCACCGATCTTCTTCAATGTACCATAACCATGCAGTCGCAATACTGTAAATGACCAGTGCAGGAAACTGATATAATATGTTTGGTTTATATACAAAAACTTTTATTTCGAATATGCCTGATGCTTTAGGTGTCAAAAAAGGTAATGTGCAAATGAAGAGTTATCGTTAGTAGTCGCTGCTTATCAAAAAAAGTATGATTTAAATCAGGGATGATCAACTTTTCTCATTAGCAGACCAAATAAAATTTTTATATCATGACATGGGCCGTTAATGAGGTTAATGATGTCAGTTTTACTCTTTTCCTTCAGTCAATTTCGGCAGTTTTCTAACCTTAGTTTTCTTCGTCGGGTGTAGACTTTCTATATTTATGTAGGTATTTATTTACGGAGCAAGCTGGATTCGATATCGCTACGGGCCGGCTGTTGCCCACCCCTGGTGTAAATAAGCGTGCTGTAATGACTTCTGAATTTATATTTAATATGTTTTTAAAGCAACACTAAAACGCCACGTCCATTAAAATAATAAAATTGGTAATAATAATATCAAATTTTACGGTGGGATTCCTAAATTTTTATCAGCCATAAAAAATAAAATAAGGTCACAATTTTAAAATTAGAAGAATTAGTGTTGGGACTAACACAAACAAGTTTTAGAAAATTAGTTTTGCATGCCTTGAAAAAAAATAGTATCGCGTAATTTCTTTAACTGGGAAAAAGGTGTAGCTGGAAAAAAGTGGTTTTATAATTTTATGAAAGGTCATATTCATCGTTAAGAACTCCAGAATGCAATTCTGCAAAATGTGTGCTTATCAAGAGCCGATTATTTGAAGAAACCGAAGATCCATTTATAGTAACTAGTTTCTGAAAATAGAAAACTTTGAAGCATATGAAAATAGAATTTGAAGAATATTTATGTTTAAAAAATAAAAATCAGCTAACCTAAATATTATGGTTCACCTCTATACATTAATAGGATATAATATGTAGAAGAATAGTAAAATTGGTCCATTCGTGGCGACCTTTTCCTGCCTATGTCTGGAAAATTTGACAGTTAGAAAAGCAAAAAGTTAATATGATTAATTAGGCGGTGTACCTATCAAATATATTCTAATAATACTGATCAACAGCATTTTTGTATAAAAATAGTCAATTATTATTGATTTTGTGGTGCTGATTACGAATATAGCAAAAAAAATTAATATTAACTCTAGTTTCTATGACATACTGATGGCTTCTAGTAGATTCGTGAGCTTTTATACTTACTTTTCTTTTGCATTTGGATTCATCCTCGAGAAGCCCAGCTAACGTAATTTAACATTATTTGACAGATGAGTCAGTTGTTTTTATTTCCTAACCTTTCTCAATTCTCATCTGAACTTTTTTCCTGACAACTTTGGAGCTGTGAGTGATAAGCATAGTGAACGTTTTCACCAAGATATTTTGGCACTGAAGAAAAGAAAAGAAACTACTGTTAAACAGTTACTAGAGACAATCCAGATGTAAACTAAAAACAACAAGCTAAGCGAAAGTTCCACAAAAAACATTCACTCAAAATAAGCTAAAAATGTCTACGTATATGTTAAGCCCGAATATTTTATACTTACATATTTTACTAAAATATTTTCTAGTAATTAATTATATTTAAATGACATTTTTTAGTCTTAATTTGAAATTAATTAATTAATCACAAAATTTTTGATTTTTTAATATAAGATTTTGTAAACTTGAGATAATCCAATTGTTTTTGGCCATATTTAGTCTTCCTACATGTAACTAAACATACATTTTTAGAAATTATAAAGGATACAAAAATTATTGTTAATAATTGGTTTTGAAAATTGGTATTAACAAATATGCTCAAAAAATTTCTATTACTTCTGTGAAAAATTGAATGCTGAATTTAAAATTTTATTAACTAACCAGAACACCTCCAAGTTTGTTAAGCCACTACCTCTTAATTTGGTAAAAATAAACTAATACATAATATATAAAATTATTATTTAATATAAAAATATTATAAAAATCAAAACCAAAACTTTTGAGTTCTTTAAAATGAAAGATTTGCTAAATTTTCTAAGATAAAAAATTGGATAGATAGTAATAAAAAAATGTTTTGGTTATTTATTAGCAATTAGCAAAAAAATTTAATTTATTATACATAAATACAAAACGAACATCACCGTTTCAGAGTAACGCCAAAATTGAAATAAATATGTTTTAAAATATTATTTTTGTATTTTTAACAATAATTAAAATCAATTTACTAAATGTTGTACTATATCTTTAGACTTAGAGATTTTCTTTTTGATTGGTATATTTTTCGTTAAAATCCGAAGCAAAAATTAAAAAATAAACCAATGTCCTATGTTAATTCCCTATGTTCGGGTGTGCGGCTAGCCACCCGGTATAATTATTTTTATTCAATTAATGATAAATTAATATAATTTTTGTGGTTCGAAAGTTTGTAGGTGCTCTGTTAGGATATTTGAAAATACAGGCCAACCTCAAAAGAAAACTAACAAAAAAGTTTATCAGTTAACTATAAATATTAATTTTAAAATTTTTGGAAATTCAAAATTTTTATTATGTTACCACATTTAATCAAGATTTGTAATTTTTAATCTAAAATAAAAGAAAGAGCAATAAATTTAAATTTTTTTTATAATACTACATAGGTATTTTGAAATTAATTTAAAAACAACCTAATAATACCTATGTCAAACATTACATTATTTTATGAACAATTGATAAACCTTAAAGCAAGAAATATTTCTAAATAAATACCTACTTACTACTACCTACCTACTATTTGAAAATTAAAATACCCAATGAAAATTGAAATTACGTTTAAATTAAATTTAGGCGAAGGACATAGTATGTAACTCTCATTGACCTTAAAATTTTCCAAAAAATCATCTGCGGCACTTATTTTTTGGCAGGACGGAGAAATTAAATTAAGTGTACTCCTTCTTATATTACAACATGTACATACGTACGTACCTAAAAACCCAGGTGGAATAATAATTCATGTCTTAACAAATATTACTGTACATTATGACATGTAATCCAGTCCAATGTACTTAATAAATAAATAATTTAATTAAATCGTTAAAATTGTATTAACCTCAAAATTTAGTTTTTAGGTTTCAGTGCTACAATTGCATATTGTAATCGATAATAATAATCACCAAATTTATTAGAGTTATTAATTTCGATATTTCTTGTTACATTTAATTAATATTTGATTCAAATTTTTTAAAATTATAAGGTTAAATGAACAATAAAACGAAACATTATTTGTAACATCATTTAACCTTATAATTTAAAAAAATTTGAATCAAATATTAATTTTAAAGGTTAATAATATAGATAATTTCATTTAATTAATAAATTCAGGCAATTTTGTTTGTTTAGATGTCTTAGTAGAAATTTTTAGGTTCTTTAGTTATCGGCAGAAATTACAAAAGCTGCAGAAATTCTAACCATCATATTATACCTCATCATTCTTTACAGTCATTTTTTATTTTATGGTATTATTTGGGATATGATGAGTTTGTAGTCTCAAACAGTATTAATTACTAGATTTTAGAAAGTGCTTAAAGTAAAAAATACCAGAATGGACATGTACACTAGGTATAGAGGAAGCAAGCATTTGACATAAGAAGACACAAGATTAGCAGCAGCGATTTGGTACAGGATAATAGTCCACACTGCAATAAACTTATTTTAATAAATTTTATTTTTACACTACTTGGATTTTGAATGACGGGATTGGACTTTATGATTTGATCTTATGTTTCTGTAAATTTTACTGATGAGCTTCTAAATTGTCTATAATTTTCTAATAAAAAATCTAAGAAAAATTATAATTTTCTAATAAAAATGGTATTCTAGTAGTCAAAATGTTTAAATTGTCTATAATTTTCTAATAAAAAATCTAATAAAAATTATAATTTTCTAATAAAAATGGTATTCTAGTAGTCAAAATGTTTGTCAAGAAATTAAAAAACTGTGATTATCTCTTTATTGAGGTTTTACAAGAGTCTTAATCTAAAGCAAGGAATTTTTTACTCAATTTGCAAGCGATAAACTGAAATCTGAGACAGCAAAATAAATCATTAACTAAACTATTTAATTCGATATTAAAAATCTAGACAGTTAATCTAAACAAAAAAGGTTAATTACCTTTGGTTTTTTAATGTTCACAAATGCTACTCATTTTTAGATATTTATTAGGAGCTAACCACAAATTTTATAAAAACCACAATCGGTTAAACTGAACAAGTATTTTAATACAGTCAAATGATCACATAAGAGCCCTTAAAACCTAACTAATTTGATTGATTCATGAATGAAGTGTAAAGTTCCCAAGAAGTGTCTACTTTAACTGCAGGAGGTACAAATATTTTGGCTTTAGGGACTTAGTACGTATTGTATTCGCTAATCTTATTTGAGATATTTCAGCTTTGGAACCATTAACAATGTTTTTATAAAAAGATTTAACAAATTATGCCTACTTAAAATAAGTTCTTTCCTGTTTAAAAAAAAGTTGGTTTACTACAGCTACATTACTTTGACCGTTGAAAAATATAATTCTGAATCGGGTGATTATACATAAAATTAATGTAATAAAAATAAAACAAAATAGCACCTAGTGTAGTGACCAAAATGAAACGCAACACAACTGAAGCATTACGATTATAATTTACTTCCTCCCTTTGCATGTTTTTTCTGACTTTCTTCTGCATATACTTCCTAAAATCACAATATTTGTAGAAAGACTCACGAAGGTGAATATCGATGATTTCCAAAATGATGAATTGATCGTCCTTCAAGGCTTCGTGTAGAGTATCAAATTCAGCATACTTTTCGTGAAGCAACGTCATTTTAACGACCACTAAAATTAACACATCAATTAACATAAATTATATAAATCTAAATAAATTTACTTACGAATTAACCATGTTACCAAGAAAATATGCTTAATCAACATTTTTCAGTTGTTGTTCGACTGTGCAATGCTTGAAAATGAATAAAAAGTGATTATACTTAAGATTGTTTATAAAAGGATATATGACTGAACATTCTTATCAATGGTGCTGTTTCTTTCTATACGAAATGAATAATGTGAACAAAATTCAATCCTCAATTGGTCAATTGCTTATCGTAATTATTTTATATGTACAGGATGGTATTACAAAATATTGCATTAAAACAATTTTTTATAAAAAACAGAAAATTGAAAGAAAAATCGTGTACATATATTATGTGATCAATCAAAATGGCAAAAATATTTTAAGATGAATGGTAATGGCTTGGTACTGCGTCCACTTGGTGTGGACGAATGGGTAAGAAGAAGTTACGGTCTATAAGTTAATCTTCAGCCCACAGCTAGCTGTAAGTACTAAAAAGTGTGGATAATTATTTATGGCGTCTGGACTTTCATGCATTTGTGGAATAACGTTTGTGGATGTGGCCGACAGGGTATGCTTCGGTATAAGTGGATAAAAACTAAAGAGAGAAAAACCAAGACGAAAGACCTACAGTATTCAGAACAAACGTGATAAGATAATTTTGAATGAAAACGATATGTCTATCCAGAAAAATTAAAATCGTTAGGAGAGGATTATATCTGAAATAGATGGACATAAATCTTAACTATGATGAAATCCAGATAACGAGAAGACCATAAAAAATGGATTAAACTTAGCTTGTTCTAATATGAATTGTAGCTGTCGAGTCATTGTGTTTATAAAATAGGATTTTCAAATATTGGGCACGAAAACTACTGACATAACCACTGCATGGTATGGTGTTGATGTAGCGTTTTTTATTATGGTACCCGATGGCTACAATCTACGATTGCGGGATGTTGAAAGCACAATCAGTTTTGTTATTATACAGCGATAAAATGGTCACGGTTGCTATTATCAGCAATACGGCTCTACCAAGTTAATAAAATCTACTCAAAGAGTAACGAAACACCAACAAAGAAGTTTATTTTTAAGGATACATTAATTAAAAATATTGCTATCATTTTAATCGTTTGTATCTGCAGCAGTGTGACGTAAAGCATCACCAGCATGACGAGAAGCTGAAAACCGGGCTTGTATTCCTGGTCACGCCCGATACACTGTTCTGATGTAATTGTAATTTTGTTATTTATAACGTTTGTAAGATACGTTCTCAACTTTAGTAACACTGAATATTAATAATAATGTAATAGTAATCATTAGGAGCGAGGGGAGCAGAACCAGGTAGTAAAGCAGAACCCAGTATTCGTTTTATGATGAGCTACCAGCGCTTTGTTAAAACTGTTTGATTAGTAGCAATTTCTATGTAAAGTTTGAGTTCATAGATACTTACAATAACTAAGTAAAGTAATAAAATACTTTATGTTGTAATAAGTAAGTGATGTTATTTTTCCTTATTTTCAATCTTTCTATAATTAATTAAGGACATAATTCATAACATTCGTAGTTATACCATCACCATATAAGGTATTTTCTTGTGAACACATACTACGTAATGTCGGTTATCAATTTAATTTAATGTATAACTGTAGTTTTATATTTTGTTGGTTTAGTGCAGACGGGGCAAAACCGCGTACCAAACGGTTGTAGCCCATATGAAATTACATACATACAATCGGTTTCAAACGTCTTGCGACGTTGTCCAATACCCTATAAAGAAACGGCCTTCCTTATGTAAGGATTCAACCGAAGTCGTTTACCCGTCCCCCTCAAGAGGGCACTCTAGCAATTAATACCTCAAAGATATTGCAAGCACCTTGTGAGAGGACTACCGTCTTTACGTGCCTTCCAAAGCACGGAGACGGTATTGCAAAGTGAGCTCTACCCGGATACGAACCGGAGAGTCTTACATTAGCTGTTCATCGCACTAACAACCATGCCAATGACCGTCTCCCATATGAAATTTACATGTTTTTAAATTTCGGAGATCAGTTATACTATGACTTTATATTTTAATAACTTCAAGGCAGAAACAGATTTTGAAGATGAAGAGCCGCAAGATGAAGTGTAGATGAACATTCGGGAATATTTAAAGGACAAAAAGTAATGGTGGTAGGATTAAATGCTCCAATTGTAATTGTAAACATTGTGTACATGCACTTGAAGGTTGTGCGAAATGGCCAGAAGAAAACATAAGCGATTTTATGTGCAACATTTGTGAACATAAGCCTTAAAATACCATCACCCCTTTTTGTCAAACGATTCAATCCCGTGGGTAGAGGCAGAACCGTATTTTGAAGTATGGTCATTATTATTATTATTTAATTTTCTAATAATTGTATCGATTTAAGTTAAGGATGTTTTACGTTATAGTTCAGTGTTTATGTTAATTACATTCCAAATAAAATATTTATTTACCAGAATGGACATGTACACTAGGTATAGAGGAAGCAAGCATTTGACATAAGAAGACACAAGATTAGCGCAGCGATTTGGTACAGGATAATAGTCCACACTGTAATAAACTTATTTTAATAAATTTTATTTTTACACTACTTGGATTTTGAATGACGGGATTGGACTTTATGATTTGATCTTATGTTTCTGTAAATTTTACTGATGAGCTTCTAAATTGTCTATAATTTTCTAATAAAAATCTAAGAAAAATTATAATTTTCTAATAAAATGGTATTCTAGTAGTCAAAATGTTTGTCAAGAAATTAAAAACTGTGATTAAACTCTTTTATTTTGGGGTTTTAACAAGAAGTCTTTAAACTAAAGAATTTTTAACTCCCCAAATTTTCAAGATAAACTGAAATCTGAACAAAATTTTAAAATAAAATCCCTTAAACCCCAAAACCCATTTAATTCGATTATTCATGAATTGAAGTTAAATTAAACCAAAAGGTTACTTTACCTTGGAAAGTTACAAATGCTTTCTTTTTAGATATTTATTGAGCTAATCTTTTTAAAGACCACAATCAGTTTGAACCTGAACAAGTATTTTAAAAAAAAGATTTTAAAAAATTAGCCCTTAAAATAAGCTTTTTTGTTTAATAAGAAAGTTGGTTTTCTCACTTTTTCCCTTACTTTGGGGCCGGTTTGAAAAATTTTTTTAAATTCTGAAAAATTCGGGTTGGATTAATTTCATTAAAATTTAATTTTTTTAATAAAAATAAAACAAAATAGCACCTAGTGTAGTGACCAAAATGAAACGCAACACAACTGAAGCATTACGATTATAATTTACTTCCTCCTTTGCATGTTTTTTCTGACTTTCTTCTGCATATACTTCCTAAAATCACAATATTTGTAGAAAGACTCACGAAGGTGAATATCGATGATTTCCAAAATGATGAATTGATCGTCCTTCAAGGCTTCGTGTAGAGTATCAAATTCAGCATACTTTTCGTGAAGCAACGTCATTTTAACGACCACTAAAATTAACACACCAATTAACATAAATTATATAAATCTAAATAAATTTACTTACGAATTAACCATGTTACCAAGAAAATATGCTTAATCAACATTTTTCAGTTGT
Source organism: Lycocerus yunnanus (assembly GCA_036346125.1). Lineage (NCBI taxonomy): Eukaryota > Metazoa > Arthropoda > Insecta > Coleoptera > Cantharidae > Lycocerus > Lycocerus yunnanus. Next base: position 3,722,422 of record JARFIX010000002.1, read on the forward strand.
TACTCGACTGTGCAATGCTTGAAAATGAATAAAAAGTGATTATACTTAAGATTGTTTATAAAAGGATATATGACTGAACATTCTTATCAATGGTGCTGTTTCTTTCTATATGAAATGAATAATGTGAACAAAATTCAATCCTCAATTGGTCAATTGCTTATCGTAATTATTTTATATGTACAGGATGGTATTAAAAAATATTGCATTAAAACAATTTTTTATAAAAAACAATTTTTTATAAAAAACAGAAAATTGAAAGAAAAATCGTGTACATAGTATATTATGTGATCAATCAAAATGGCAAAAATATTTTAAGATGAATGGTAATGGCTTGGTACTGCGTCCACTACTTGGTGTGGACGAATGGGTAAGAAGAAGTTACGGCCTATAAGTTAATCTTCAGCCCACAGCTAGCTGTAAGTACTAAAAAGTGTGGATAATTATTTATGGCGTCTGGACTTTCATGAATTTGTAGAATAACGTTTGTGGATGTGGCCTACAGGGTATACTTTAGTAATAGTGGATAAAAACTAAGGAAAAGAAAACCAAGACGAAAGACCTACAGTATTCAGAACAATCGTAATAAGATAATTTTGAATGAAAACGATATGTCTATCCAGAAAAATTAAAATCGTTAGGAGAGGATTATATCTGAAATAGATGGACATAAATCTTAACTATGATGAAATCCAGATAACGAGAAGACCATAAAAAATGGATTAAACTTAGCTTGTTCTAATATGAATTGTAGCTGTCGAGTCATTGTGTTTATAAAATAGGATTTTCAAATATTGGGCACGAAAACTACTGACATAACCACTGCATGGTATGGTGTTGATGTAGCGTTTTTCATTATGGTACCTGATGGCTACAATCTACGATTGCGGGATGTTGAAAGCACAATCAGTTTTGTTATTATACAGCGATGAAATGGTCACGGTTGCTATTATCACCAATACGGCTCTACCAAGTTAATAAAATCTACTCAAAGAGTAACGAAACACCAACAAAGAAGTTTATTTTTAAGGATACATTAATTAAAAATATTGCTATCATTTTAATCGTTTGTATCTGCAGCAGTGTGACGTAAAGCATCACCAGCATGACGAGAAGCTGAAAACCGGGCTTGTATTCCTGGTCAAGCCCGATACACTGTTCTGATGTAATTGTAATTTTGTTATTTATAACGTTTGTAAGATACGTTCTCAACTTTAGTAACACTGAATATTAATAATAATGTAATAATAATCATTAGGAGCGAGGGGAGCAGAACCAGGTAGTAAATCAGAACCCAGTATTCGTTTTATGATGAGCTACCAGCGCTTTGTTAAAACTGTTTGATTAGCAGCAATTTCTATGTAAAGTTTGAGTTCATAGATACTTACAATACCTAAGTAAAGTAATAAAATACTTTATGTTGTAATAAGTAAGTGATGTTATTTTTCCTTATTTTCAATCTTTCTATAATTAACAAGGACATAATTCATAACATTCGTAGTTATACCATCATCATATAAGGTATTTTCTTGTGAACACATACTATGTAATGTCGGTTATCAATTTAATTTAATGTATAACTGTAGTTTTATATTTTGTTGGTTTAGTGCAGACGGGGAAAAACCGCGTACCAAACGGTTGTAGCCCATATGAAATTACATACATACAATCGGTTTCAAACGTCTTGCGACGTTGTCCAATACCCTATAAAGAAACGGGCTTCTTTATGTAAGGATTCAACCGAAGTCGTTTACCCGTCTTCTCAAGAGAGCACTCTAGCAATTAATACCTCAAAGATATTGCAAGCACCTTGTGAGAGGACTACCGTCTTTACGTGCCTTCCAAAGCACGGAGACGGTATTGCAAAGTGAGCTCTACCCGGATACGAACCGGGGAGTCTTACATTAGCTGTTCATCGCACTAACAACCATTGCCAATGACCGTCTCCTATATGAAATTTACATGTTTTTAAACTTCGGAGATCAGTTATACTATGACTTTATATTTTAATAACTTCAAGGCAGAAACAGATTTTGAAGATGAAGAGCCGCAAGATGAAGTGTAGATGAACATTCGGGAATATTTAAAAAACAAAAAGTAATGGTGGTAGGATTAAATGCTCCAATTGTAATTGTAAACATTGTGTACATGCACTTGAAGGTTGTGCGAAATGGCCAGAAGAAAACATGAGCAATTTTATGTGCAACATTTGTGAACATAAGCCTTAAAATACCATCACCCCTTTTTGTCAAACGATTCAATCCCGTGGGTAGAGGCAGAACCGTATTTTGAAGTATGGTCATTATTTAATTTTCTAATAATTGTATCGATTTAAGTTAAGGATTTTTACGTTATAGTTCAGTGTTTATGTTAATTACATTCCAAATAAAATATTTATTTAATCAAATATTTTATGATAAAAATTTCTTAGCCACCCGGGCCTGACTCTTCCCTCTGTATACATATGTATAATTTTCAAAGGTATACTATTTTGTATGGTTAATAATAATTTTTTAGCAACTAATTTGTCAATATTTTGAATTATACAAGTCAACAACTTATTTATATCAACAACTCAATGAAGCATCAAGATGTATAAATAAAAAATGAGTTTTAACAAATAATACAAATTCATTCGATTTAGCCTAAGGACTCGAATTGTTAAATTCTTCCATGTGTTAATCCATTCTTCAGAATAATGCAATGTTTAACACATCGTCGCTCTTAATACAGACAATTGTAATTGTATTTATCGGACTGTGTGTAAATTAGTAAATAATTGTAATCGTAAATACAGGCCGCAATTCAGTGTATTGTTACAGGAATATGAAGACCCCCGTAGAGTCTTATACGTAGACTGCAAGAATTACTTACACACTTTGCCCTTGCTTTGTTAGATTGTGTCAAAAAACGTGTTACATTTATGTTTCGATTTCTTTATGTACATTATTATGCATCAGTACAATTAATTATTTAAATTTATCAATATCTTTAACCGAATTTTAAAATCTGTAATAAAATGCACATGGACTTCCAAAATACAGCTTCTTCACTTTTACTTTACTGACAAAATTATCGACAAAACATTTGTTTTACCACTTCAAAGTTGTGAAACTTGAAGGAAAACTATTTTTTCTTAACTTTCCGACGGTCAGTCAAAGAAAACGATGCAAACAACGTTACATCAGGTTTCCCAAAAACTTTGATTTTCCAAACTTTGTATATCTGGATATATTTGATACTTAATTATTTAATTTCCTTCCTTTTTATAAAATATCTGCAGCAAGGTCCTTCACAATATCGATATAAAATTAACAAACAATGGCAAATTTTATTTCTAAGAAAAATTTTGATATCGTCTGGATTTTGAATGGATATTGCTCTCCTAAAAGCTTCTGTGATATTGGATAAATTTGGTAGCTATTTAATTGTATTTTTGAAATTTAATAAGGAGTATAACCTACCTGCAATTTTCAAAATGTAATAATTCTCACGAAACCCTTAATAGTCCATTGTTACAGTATATTTAATATTTTGTTATCTTTAAGAGAAATCTTTATATTTGCCAAATGTTATGAAAGAAATTATTTGTCATGATGTTATTATTAGAGTTATTCAAAATTTTAAGTAAAGACAGGTGGCTTTAGGTAAAAGTATTTCAAGTTTACACACACACTTATAAAAATATACATTTCAATATTTATTTTTCTCTAACACTTCTGATGTAACCAAAATTAAATTCAAAAAATATTATCAAATTGCCTATATTATTTTTGCCACTATCAAAAATTAAATTCTGTTAGACTTTATGACAAATTAAACAATTTGAAAATATTTTTATGTCTTATTTGCATACAAGAGTACATAACATAAAGGTGTATATGAAAACAAGAAGGCGGCATGTCAATATTAGCCTAGTATCTTCATCTAGGAGTGGTGTACTTATCTTCAACTTCCTGGGGAGGTCGCTTACAGCAAACACTTGGTGTAGGCTACCATACGTTACCGAGTTTATTTAGTCCTCAACATTTCAAACTAAAAATATTTTATATTACAAGGAGATGCATTTATCAACAGGGCCAACAATATTTATTTATATTTTCCAAAATGAAATTTTTGAATTTAAAATTTAAATAAAAATTATATGGTTTAGCTTTTTTTAATCTTACATGGCAAGCTACTTAAAAATGTTCAATATTTCGGGCATATTTTATTAACCCATAATCAAGCTTTTCGAAAGGCTCAAGAGAAAGCTTGAATCACAATTAAATAATAGTCTTTTCGATTGCGAATTTAACCACATTATATTAAAAAAATTATATTATATATTTTTGATAAAAATATTAAAATAGTTATTTGGCGGAATGAAAATAAGATTGACCCCACAATAATATTAATAATGCTTAAATGTTCAAAAGTAAACATCATGCCAGGTAATTCGCAAGTACCCATTCAAAAATCATTGTCATTGTAATCTTTGAAATAGCTATTGAAATTTTTAAGTGGTGAAACTGTACACCAGAAAAGTAAGCAAAAGGTATGGGGTACGCGACAAAAATAACAAAACCCCATTTCGTGTTCACGGTTACACTTCTATACAATATTTTTAAAATGGATATATTATACCTACTAAAAAAATAATTAGTTTGCTGCAATAGGTGGAATCGTATTTAATATTTTATTAAAATATTATATTATATTTTATTAGTAAATAGAAGCAAATTTTAAATACTTGATTTAATTATTTTATTTATTATTTTGCATTCAAGTAGAAATTAAATGATTCTTTTTTAACATGTAGATAAACCATTTTTTAACCCGAAACAACCTATGCACAAAATCGAATTACAAATCAGTAATTGTTATTTACTGACTAAACATAAACAATAAGGACCTACAGTTTAACATGGAGTTTAAGCCACAGCAAAAATAATTTGGCACCAACTAAGAATCAAACGTGGCTACGAATACAATAAAAATCAAATAAGTAGGAAAATAAATCTGTCTACACAATAAATAACATTAAAATATTAAGTAATAGGTTTTTAATATTAAAAAAATGTGAAAATAGCTGTGCTTTAAATAAAAAAAAAAGAAAAATATATCCCGGTAAATCAGGCTTCCTTCTGAAACAAATACTAGTAAAAGTGAATCAATTTTGTCAATACTGAAGGTACCTGTGATAAATAAGGCCCGTCGGGTAATAAGGCCTGCTTTTAGATACGATGCTTATTAAAAACTTAAAAAACTACAATTCACCTATATTTGTTCACTTAAATATATTATTATGTACACTTAACTTATAATGAAAGTATTTGCTTTTGCTTTTAATTAAAAATTTTTAGCTAGTTTTTAGTGGTTTTCGTGTTTTTCATTTTATTTTATTTTAGTATTATGGATTTGCTATAATTTTCATTTTAATTCATTATATTTGGTATTGATTAAAATTTTACATAAAATTATTTATAAGTTTTACAATTTGATGCGTGCGTGAATGTGATCTTTATGGTTAATTAATTTATCGAAGGAGTAATCACTAGATGAAATCGTTGAACAGGAGAAAATTAAATAAAGTATGAAGTCTTGTGAAGTCTAAAATTTTTTATAAAGCCTTGTAAAATGTTATCAAGTTTCGGAAGTCTTTATGAAATCTCTTGACTTTATTGTTCTTCTTCTTTATTTAGTGAAGTCTTTTTAATTCATGGAGTTTATGAACGCTGTATTTCGGAGTGATATTATGAATGACTGATTTTCATAAATTTATGGTTATGGCTTATAATTTAAATAAAATATTTTGATATAGAAATAATAATTAACAAAAATTAGATTAACGTATAGCCATCACAATTTTTTATTCGGATAATTCAAGAATTATTTTTTATAGTAAAATAATTTGAAAACCTTGCAGTTTAAGTTTGGAAGAAGTAACTTAAATTGTAAAAATATATTAAATGGTTAAAAAATGTAAGATATTTTATTTAAAATAAAAATAAACTTTAATAAAATTTTGAGTATCTGGCAGACTAATTACTACAAACCTCAATCGTTTAAGCGAAAATCCGTATAACTATAAATTAATTCATAATACAGTAGGGTTTCCATTATCCGAAATAATTTGTGTATTTATACAGACTGCACGATCTGTATAAACGAGAACAAAATTCATAATATAAAATAAAATTGACCGAATAAATATGTAGATAATCCAAACTCGAGTATATTTTATTTTTTCACTATATATGTAACAAACACTTTATGTAATAAATATCAAAATACAGTGAGTACTTATTAATACGAAAAAATAGCTAATATTTTAAACGAACATATTTACACTCTGTTCATCATGTAATGTGCGGATTTTCGGTTTTCAAACGCCACTGATCCCTGTTGAAAGGTTTTTCCTCTACCACATAGTACGTTTCAATCTCCTTCTATCTGTCATCTTTAAAAATATTCTTGATCTACCATTTTCAGCCTACTGGGGGCTTCTATTTTAAGATTTTTTTTGATTATCTTTTTTCTTAACAACTTCTTCTATCAATTGGGTCCCCATTTTTCGTTTAACTAGTTAAGCTCCATCATAAATAAATATAAAAAATTTAGTTTCAAATGCTCAAGTATTTGGTGTTTCTTATATTATTACGAAGCACAGCATATAGTACAACGTCCAAGAACAAAAGCTTACGTGGTATGCGCGTTATACTTCATAGCGTTCAATTAGTTAATCTTCTCGTTAGCTATTACGTATGTTCTAGTTTCGATACTTTTGTACGATACCTAATCTATTACCATAGCGTACAAACTTTTCTTCATATCCTTAACACTTCACCGTTTACGTATGTGTAAAAGAAAAAGGAGGGTTGGGAAAGGGGAGAACTACCTTTCTTTCTTTTCTTTTTCTTCCTTTTTCTTTCTTCCATCCATCCTATCTTCATTATAGCCTTGCATGACTCGTGGCTTTTTCAACAATCTTCTTCCACACCTGTGCTGATGGTACCCACCATTTTATTTTTGGTCTTCCTCATTTTCTATCATAACTGGGTTTCTATGTTGTTATTCTTCTTACCGCGTTTGCATCGGTTCTCCTCATAATGTGACTCCAACCATCCAATTCTTCGCAACTTAATGTACTTTACCAGATATTCTATCCGCATCTCCTACTTTATTTCGTAATTCATCAATGCTTTATATTCTCCGTTATCTTCTCTTTTTAGACCCAGAATCTTAGGTATTGTCTTTCTTTCAAAAACTTCTAGGCGCTCAGTCTCCGCCTGTGAGAAACACATAGTCTCTGGCGCATATGTGACTACCGGTCTAATCAACGTTTTGTAGATTTTCATCTTGGTTTCTTTGTTTAGTTTCTTGTATGTTAGTATTGCCTTGTATCGCATAGTACGCTCTGTTGGCAGATTGTCCTCTTCTTTTTAGTTCTTTTTGTCTGTTGCAATACTTGTACTTGTTTATATGTATCCCCAAATAGTTGAATCCTTCTACCTTCTCAAAGCAGAGCTTATCTATTTTAATATCTTTTTGGCTAGGTAGGGCATCTCTATCGCACTTTATATATTTGGTTATTATTTGGTTTACCAGTAGCCAGAGTAACATCTCTTTCATTCTTTTACGAAATCTCACCGCTGTTACGATGTCGTCTGCACAGGCTATGATCTGTCCCCATCTTGTGACTATATTTCTACTCATGTTCATTTCTCTTACTATGCTCACCATCACCACACCGAAAAACGTCGCCGACAACACATCCCCTGTCTCACTCTACTGCTGAAGTATTCTGTATCATCTTCCTCGGTTCTGACACATGCCGTGGTATTTTCTAGGGTAATTTTTAATAATCTTGTCAATTTATTTGGGATCTTCATTTCTCTCATTGTGTCGTATATGTTCCTTTTGTTGACCTTATCGAATGCCTGCTGAAAGTCTACAAATCGCATAAGAAACTCTATGTTGTACTCTTTTGTCTTTTCCATCATTTTTTTAATATGTGTATCGCATCTACCGTGGACTTTCCTCACTGAATCCGAATTAGTACTCTCCTATCACTTGTTTGTTATATTCTTTCAATCTTCTATAAATCAATGTGGGCGTGCTGTCCACATTAGTAGGATTAGTTTAGTAATGTTATGCCTCTGTAGTTTTTGCATTCCTCTGCTCCGCCTTTCTTTTTAGATAGACAATTATACCTTTGCTCCATTTTTTTGGCATTTTCTCTTCTTTCCGTACTAGTTAAATTAGTTTGCACAACCTTTTACATAGTTCTTCTCTTCCGTATTTGATAAGTTCCACGCATATTTCGCAAATTTTTTTATAACCTTTTTGTACGCCATGCCATAGAGACCTTGGTAAACTAAAAATTTCAAAATTTACCATATGCCACCAGTTCCGTCGTGCCAGAATTCTCAAAAAGTGATAAAAAATCTGAAACTTTTGAAATGTCACTTTCCGGAGGTAAGCAATTGTAGGAAAATTAATGAAAAAATTTATATTTCTGAATAGAATGAGTTTTAAGGATCAATAATACAAACAGTTTACTTTAGAACTTCGGCAACATGTTTAATATCTTTTTTTTGATTTAACTTTTTTAACTACTTTTCCAATATTTGTTAACTCTAATTAAGCTCATCTGAAGTTTTAAACTTCTAGTGCAATTTATTTTTAATTTACCCCCCCCTTAAACGCTGTCTCCTTTAAAATTTAATTTTTTAACTAAGTTTTCAATGGATGTTTAGTAAAATTAAACATATCCCTAAAGTTCTAAATTTTTTAGTAAACTATTTTTGTTTTACCTATAAACTCAATAAATTCAAATAAAAGAAAGAAGCACCCGGAATCACCCTTCTGTAGGACATTAAAACTCGACGCCATTCACAAATATGAGTTTTTTTTTAACTATTTTACAAACAATTGTGTACCTCCTGCAAGTTATATATTACAAATTTTTTTACCACTCTTTGCGAATTCTGGATCACTGCAATAGTGGCACGAGAAAAACGTTTGCATTTTTTTTATCTTACCTAAGTCTATAGCATACCGAAAAGATAAAAGAAATGGTCAGTAAAAAGAGATTGCTCCTAATGGAATATTTGCAAATCCGGGGAATGTAGGTTATTCAGTTAAAAAGCTAGGACTGAAATAATTCAATTGTGTAAATTTTACACATACACTACCGCTTGTGTTAGAAAAACGAACGCGATCGATGGTGAATAATAATCCATGTCTCACTACCATAACAAAATGCGGACTCTACCACTGCTGCCCCTTTCCCAATGTGTTTTTAGTTTTCAAGCAGATGGATTTGCTCCACCAAAGTGAAATTATTTTTTTATTTCTATTGTTTTAATGTAATGAATTAAATTTCTGCGTACGCAGGCCTTTAATTGATATCTGACATCGTCAGATTTCATCTTCCTATGATCTTCTTAGTATTTCCCTCTTCTTCTTATCGCTAAAAGATCATTGATAAACTTATTTAGACCATCGATTTTTTTTCGTTCTCACTAAAGTGCCCAAACTATTTTACACTTCGAAATTTTTATCATCACAGTTAATTTCATTTTGTAAAGATGTGAAATAGATAGAAAAATATATTTTTCCCTGATATACTCAATAAATTGATATATCATGAATAAGTTGTTTATACTTACGTACGTTTTACTCTGTCCACAAAAAAGTAGTTATTAGCATAGTATAGTTAATCAACTGCTAATGTTCCAGAGTGAAGTTTGGTAAAGTTAACTTTTCTATGACCATGTTTTTGCTTCTTGGGCACGTACAGCCGTTAGTTTGTCTTGAGCAATTTTTTTTTATGCTTCGGTGCAGAAAAAACTAATTAAATGCTATAACTGAATTGCAATTGAAGTTTCTGAATTAGAAAAAGTGTAGTTTGCTTTGATGTTTTCACGTTAGTTTTTACCGATGCCCGACAGCACCAGAACCCTATCCGCCACTGAAAAAGTATAGCTAATTCTAACGATGGACAGTGGTTTCAAATGACATTTTGGTGGACATCGAATCAAAGCCAGTATTCTGGGTTGAAATATGTTTTTATTATCGATAATCGTTTACTCGAAAATATCTGCATATTACTCTTTTTAAAATATTGTATTGAAATAGCGAAAAAATATTTATGCAAAAAATGTATAGAACACATTTTCATACTTTTTCAAAAATTCAAAAAGTGACTGAAACTATAGATTGTTAGAAGAGGATATTTTTCATACCACAGAAGAAAAATCATAATGCCGATCTTTGCGGTTTTGGTTTGTGACAGAAAATTCAGTATTAAATACTGCAATACGCCAAGAAAATGTTTTAAAGATCTCAGAACAAACAAAAAAAAGATGATCTCATTCCCTTTAAACATACAAGGGAATCATTGATTTTTACTTTTATATCGAGATTGAAATCAAAGGGTAATAAGAAGTGGGAATATACATAATTCATTGCGTAAAATAATCACCAGATAGAGTTAACGATGTCGGTGACTTTTTGTTCGAAATAAAAAAAATATTTTGGCTGAAAAGAAAACATTAGCTCTTATAACTTTCTTGAAACGTTACTGTAAATTTTATTGCTGCTTGATTTACTTATATAATTATTAAGATTTTTTTTAAATAAATTATAATTATAACTAAAATAAAATTTCCAAATCAATGGTAAGCTTAATCAAATCGTAAGTTTTCGAATTGTTATTTTATTGTAGAAGATCATTCAAACTGTTATTACAATTATTTTGGAGTTTCTTTGAACGTTACGTTTTTTAAGCAGAGTAGAAGTTAATTAAACTGGATAGTAGGTACCTATATTAAAATAAGAAAAGACAAACCTTTGAGAAGACTGAACTATTTTAAGATACAGGTTAGATTACTTTAGGAATAGACTTAAATTTTAGTTTAAATTTGGGAGTACATTTTGTCAAAAATATTTTCAGTAGATGTAGTTTTCAATAGGTATAATTTTTCGTACAACCTCAAATTTCATTTTAAAATTTTAATTTTACTTTTATTACAGCGTAATTACATCGACTATTATTTTCTTTGAGAAACGAAATTGCAATACATTAAAATATACATGTCAAATATTACAATAGCATCAGAACTACAAACATGTTTATTATAATAAACATAAACGTTATAGTCATGAAACGCCAATGTCAAAAATGAAACACTGATTAGTGTAACACACTAGCCTTTTTTGCTATAGAAACCACAAAGGCAATGTTATCTAAAGTTATTTGAAGCTGACTTTTCAACAAAATCTCCGATGAGCTGTCAACATCAAATACTCGAGTGTTTGGACCACTTCAGACCTCAACACAAAAGATACCGTCATTCAAACAACATTAACGTTACCATTGTAAGAAATTTCGTGTGCTCTAGCAATATGCACTTTTATTTTGGAATATTAGAAAAAAAATTTGTCATTAAATTTTTTTTGTAGTAAGTACCCAAAATTTTCCCCCAAAAGACAAGTCATGTCAAGATTTAGAGGTTAATATTTTTCTATTTTATTACAAACTCTTCATTATTGTATAAACAAGAACTAATCAAACATCAGGTTGAGTAGTTTATATTTTGTATATTGAATCTTATCTGTGCTATTCTTTTCAATATATCCTGATTTCTTTATACTGAATTAAGAATGCAAGTCATAGAAGGTTAAAGTTATTCTAAGATATATATTTCTGACAAGAGAATAATTTAATATGAAGTCGAGTGCCGACAAAGATTTTGTAATAATAAAAAAAAATTCTACTTGAAGAAAAAATATATGTATTGTACCTTTATCTTGTGGAAATATTTATACTACCCAGTTTATACAAACTAATAGAATTAGCGAAATAACACTAAACGGATTTTGAAAAATCAAAGTTTGCTAAGAAAAATAAAATAATTAATTATGTGAAAAACATGCGAACACCGAACACTGTTGTACATAATTAACATTTTTAGAAGTTCGAGTAACTTGTCCATATGAAAATAAACTTACTTATTGTACACTTTCATCTATTAAAGATTTCAAATTTTGACAAAAAATATATCACACTTTTACATTTTAAGCTTCTATACGCAGTATACGAAGGTGACTTATGATCTGACTCCGTGTCCGTCCATCCGTTCCCTTATTTTAATTAAGTTCACCCTAGGATCATCTTAGTTCGAGGTTTAAATTCGGCGATTGGTTGATAATTTAATAACTAATCACCGAACTTGAATCACGGATAAACGTAATCCGAGGATAAACTGATTGTATGATTTCTTGAAAATCACAAATACAATTTAATGTTAGCTTCCCATTTTTTATATAACAGATACTACCACTACAGAATTTATTAAAGTAGTACATGAAAACCTGAGAAGATATGTCACGTGATTTTACATAATTTTTTTCAAATTGATTTGAAATCTCTATTGTACCAGAAAAAATTAAAAGAAATAATAGAGGGCTGTAATCAAATTGTATTTTCGATTTTATAGAAATCCTTTCACAATTTCAAATTGAAGCTTGAGCACAGCATTCAGAACAACTAACACAATACACTAAAGCAAAAACAATTAATTGTTTTTTTTCAATTGGGGGCTAAGTGAAATATGGTTTCTTTTGGTGTTTGTGGAAACTTGAGGTTAAGATTAGTACAGTGCTACATAACTTTATTAACCTTTATACTACTGGAAAGGTACACGTATACCTATTGCATTTTATTGCGTTAAAATTTTGGGTTTAAGTTGGAGCTAGGAACTTGAATTTTTTGACATTTTAGAACTTAACAAATACTACACTTTAAAAACTTTTTAGATTCTAAAAATCTATAACGCAACCAAAAAGACCCTACAAACAAATGAAATAACACAATTTTACATTATTTGATTTTATTTAATTGAAGTAGAAAATTATATGTCCAAACAGATAATATTTAAATAGAACGCATCTTTCTTAAATTTGCGTTAATAAATTCGACAAAAGGATTTTGTTGGTTTGCATTGCACGTAATGCAAGCAATTGTGTAAATATAAAAACATCATTATCAAATAGATTCATAAACACAAAAAGTAAACGTCAAAAAGGAATTAAAGAAGAACTACTATACTAATCATCAATAAAAATCACATTATAATAATTAAAGTGTATCAGTTGCTTGCTACCTTGTTCGAATTGAACGTAACCTAAGAGACTCTCAATCGGTGAATGTGTTACAGACCAAGACTGTACGCCCGTTAAACGCATTGAAAATTTCGTAGCCATCCAATATTTTACGTAATGAGGGTTATGGACATAATCCATAACAGTGTCGGTAGTTAATGCGTACAATTTCAATCTCGTGAAGTCTTCTTCTTCAGTTGAACTATCACTTACAGCTACCCATTCCAATATTTGTTCTACATCCAAATGAAAGTCTTGTTCAAAAAAAACTGGATACATTAAAAGATCGTTTTCGGGAAACATTGACATATTAGTGCGATTAGTAATTCTGCAATTACAAAAATTATATGTTAGGTTCGCTCAAAATTTCTTATTAGTTTGGGAAAATTTTGGAACAATACAATCTCTTAAGTAGATTTGATTAATTCAATGTAATTCTAAAATTTTAACGTTGCGTTGTTTAATTTCGATTGACATGTCGTTTACAAGTTAATTAAATTTATAGCAAAATTACAAAAATAGGTACTTACGTATTTCTTCCTAAGCGGTCGTCGGGGAAGTATGAAGGAAATGTTGTGTTATTAATCATTGAAAATCTTTTCTTAAATATGGAAGACATTATAATTCGATCGTAAACTTCAAATAACTGACAATTACACAATAAACAAATAAACAAATATTTTGGATTTCATGGCAAGAGTTGATAAAATTTGAAATTTAAAATAATGGAAGTGTCAAATGTAACACAAAAGATTTGAATTTCATAGCTATAGTTGATCAAAATAATTATGAAAATAATAATAAAATTTATATACAGAGTGACCCACAAGAACTCGGACAAACGTTTTAAATAAAAACTTACTTAAATGCAGCAATTTAAAAATTTAAAAATAGATAACAATTAACAACAACCTTATGTACATCATAAATTATAAAATTTCAAAGTGGCTTCCTTCTGCGTGGATACAGAACTTTAAACGCTAAATAAAATTTTCGGCTGTTTTTCGTATCTTTTCTAGGGATATTTTATCCCATTTCTGACGCAAAGATTGTTTTAGTGATTCCAAACTTTTGTAGGGCTCTGGCCTCTAAAATTAACCATATGGCGTAATCCATTGGGTTGAGATTTGGTGAGTATGAAGGCCATTCAGTGGAACTAATAAAATCAGGAAAATTGTTTCGGCACCACTCTTGCGTAGCTTTTGTCTTGTGGGCAGGTGCTAAGTCTTGTTGAAAGATCCAATGTTGGTCACTAAAGTGGTGTTGGGCCCACGGAAGAACTACAGCCTCTAAAATATCCCGGTGGTAGATTTCTTTGTTAATTTTAACTCCCTTTTCCACAAAACCTAAAGGTGTTTTACCGGTAGCACAAATACCGCAAATTAATAAATAAACAAAAACTATGACAGACTTGAGGTATTGGCGATGCACAACGATGGCAGAAGCTCCGGGTGCTTTTTCTGACCAATACCTATCATTTTGACGATTGTGAAATTGTTTAATAGTAAAAAATTTTTCATCAGTAAAAACAAAATTTTCCCATTTTTGAGCAGCGGTGCAATATAGAAGAGCACGGCATCGTTGAAGTCGTACTCGCTGGTTTTCATCAGTTAGTATTTGGACTTTTCGCAGCTTATAAGGCTTCTTATATATATATATATAGGCGAGTGGTTTACGGATAAAACCGTTTCTCGCATCTTGCCCTCCACTCCTCTCTATTAGCCCAGTCCCCGTCCTGGAGTCCTCTGGCTTCCATCGCCTCTGTTACCTCTTGGGCCCACGTTTTTACTGGTCTTCCGCGCTTTCTTCTAAAATTTGGCGTCCAGTTCCACATTCTCTTTGGCCATCTAACTTCTCCCATTCGTTGCACGTGTCCGAACCACCTCAATATTTTCCCCTCAATTGTGTCAATTATTGAATGTTCCACATCCATTCGCTGCCGGATATCATCGTTTCGGACATGTTCTAGTCTGGAGACGGCACAACTGCGCCTCCAGAAGTCCATCTCTAAGGCTCTCAGCTTTGCTTCGTTCTTTTTATTTACCACCCATACCTCTGAACCGTAAGTTGCAATGCTCTCGACGATAGATTTGTATATAGATTTTTTTGTTTCCTTTGTTATTTTTCCGTTCCATAGTATGGGGTTCAGCTGCTTAATAGCTCTTCGTCCTTGGCCTATTTTATTTTGTATATCCACGTCACCATTACCAGAATTAGAGAAGGTAACACCCAGGTACTTAAAATTTGTGGTATGTTTGATCACGTCTGTTTCGATGTTCAAATCTTCGCCACTTTCGCCAACTACCAGATATTCGGTCTTTTTTGTGTTGATAGTGAGTCCCCACTTCTTGTACTCCTCCGTCAGCTTCCTCAGCATATAATTGGCATCCAATTCGTCTCCAGCAACCACGACCTGGTCATCCGCAAACAGGAGGGTAAATAGAGTTTTGTCATCTATTTGAATGCCCATATTTCGGCACTTTTTTATCCACTGGAGCAAAGCTTCGTTCAAATAAATTTTAAAAGTGTTAAAATTTAATAAGGCTTCTTCTTAAGTTCATTTTTAGCTATTCGTCAAGCCGACTCTTCCGTGATTCCGGTTTCACGAGCCACTTCTCGCATCGACAGTCTCGGATTTCTTTAAATCCGAAGTTTGATAATATTCCGATTCCGGCGAGTGTTGGCAGAACATTTTTTTCCTCTTCCGGGTCGGTCTTTCATATTACCAAGTTCTTTGAATCGTTTGGTGGCTTCGGAAACGGTTTGCCGAGGAATTTTAAGCATTCGAACTATTTCACATTGACGATTTCCAGCTTCAAATAACGATAAAATTGCTTGTATTATGCAGGCTTGCTTGAAATATATTCTTAAATTTTGTATGGCCTTTTTACCAAACTGGTGTACTAAGAAGCTGTTCACCCACAGTAATACTTTTAGGTGGCTTGTATTCTCTTTCTAAATTTATATTGAACATAAACTAATTGTTTCGGATTAAAATTTAAAACTTTGGTGGATGACTTCCTTTCCATAATTCTGTTAGTGGTTCTTTGTTAGATTTATGTGTACCATTTCTAATAAGAATTCTCAGAAAAGCGTCCAGTTCTTCTTCAATGATAGACTTTGATAGGTTTCTAGGCTTAGAAATATTCTCTTGTGGTCTTATATTTGAGTATCAGTAATTTATTACAATTTTTAGTAATCTGTTTGCCTTGACGATTTATTTCTCTAAGAATGATATCATACATCTCGATAGTAATGATCGATTTAAATGTTTATTTATGTATAAGTAAATCAAAAACTAAATATTGCTGTATTAGGTCTTTCACGTAAAATACTGTTACAAATTGTTTGTGGTTAGAGGAAATGGGACATCTCGTCAAACTGTGCTTTCTTACAGGCTTTCTTCATCATAATTCTTCATTAGAATCATATTCCTCGGAATACTCAATTACACTTTCAAATCTAGCGTCGGACCCTTCAGATACTCCACAGTCGGAAATAACATTATGATTCCTCTTTACAATCTGATGTTTTTAAAATTGCTTGGATGTTTTCGAAAACGCAAACTATTTAAAAAAAATTAAAACTAACGCACTTCTATGTAATACATAGAACTCTTTCATAGCTACTTCCGGTTAACAAAAATTGGGCTATAATAAATAAATTATTTGGTCCCTTCACTATTTCCTGTTGTCCTGTTCGAGTTTTCGTTATACGCGTTTAGGACCGAACTTGTAAGTTGTCAGTAAAAGTTTTTAAATAATTTATTTACCGTTACGTCGCGTTGAGGTATTTGCAATATTTTTATTCTTGAAATGAAGTGTGACAGTTGCGATTTCATACATTATATTGCCAGGATAAAGTAACTGTTGCCACCCTAACGCGATGGTTTACGTTACCTATAACGCAAATCAGACTTTTTTCTTTATAAATATTTCCTGTATATTTTAAAAAATACTTGCAATTATATTTATGAAATCTTGAAAATATAGTTTTACTGTTTTAATTTATTATAAAAAATGCATAAACATGTAACATTGCTAGTAAAACGTATAGTATAAAATGCAGCTAGTAGGATGAAGATTAAAATTTTAAATCTCAAAAAGTGGATGACCAATTTTACGGAGATGAGAGTGGAGGTACTTCGGTCAGACTAAAGTTTAAAGTACTTTAGTACCACATATTTTATTATTGTATCTTTTTATATAGTTGAGCTATTACTTGTTTTTGCTATTGGCTTGTTTTTCTTCAAGATTTAACTTCTTTTTATTTATTATAAAAGAGCCATCGATAATTATCAGTATACATATTTTATTATTGGTGACAAATCAAATAATTGTTGCTGCGTTTATTTTCTTCTGTCCGATCTTTACTTACATAATACTAGCATTTTTTACTGATTTAACTAGAAAATCTTTCGCAATCATCTGATCGTCGTATAGATGCACTAATTCATATTTAGTGCTGGGATTTGCAAGTTGGTTGTTATAATGTCTAATTCAGTCAGAAATCAGCTGCCTTGCATGGTTAAACGCTTGGTGGCTGGATGAAATCATTTATTGATTACCTGGCGTTTGTTTGGCTATTCGCTTGACTTATTAGATAGGTTGGGTGGAGCAATACGGTCGGTGCAATTTAAATACATTTGACGGAAATCTACCTCACGGATTACTTGACGTATCTACGCTCGAGCTAAGAATCCCGCGACCGTTGCCTTCAAGTGTTAGCATCTCGGTTAAAGATAACCTTCACTTAACAACACAAAATTAAACATTATAAATAATATCCGTTAGTTATATAGCTGGATTATTTAGCAATCTTAGTTGGTTTACTACCACTCATGGATGTCGTACATAAAAATGAAAACAATATAGTAGGTACATTCAAAAATATTAGAAAAATGTTGGATAAACCGATCAAAAATGAAAAATACCTCTTATCACAAAATATGTTCAACAGTTAAATATAAATTAAAAAATAACGTAAAGAACTTTCTGATGACTATGACAGAAAGTCCTGAAAAAAATATGTCGAATTTTGGTTTTCAAAACAAATTAACTCGAAAACAAAAAAATTATAAAAAATTTGAAAGATGACAGAATTCTATCCAGCGAAACCAGCAGATAAAGTAATAAATGAAGAAGTACTCAAGAAAACGTCGGGAAGACAAAGTAAAATCAAATTTATTGTTGACATGCTTAAATGTTAGGTAGCTCTGCGTTTAATAAGATCAATTAACAGTTCGAAATTTATTAATTTGTTTTTCTTAAATAAAGTTACTTACATTTTTAATAAATTACCTACAATACTTGTGTATAAAGTGAGTAAGTATGTTAATGATCCGTATAATGACAGTCGTTTAAAATAAAACTAAATTTGGATAAAAAATTTTAAATTATAAATAATGTAGGTAGCGTTATATATGTTTTCCTAAAGCGAACGAGTAGCTTAGAAAATTATTTTCAAAATACCTATAACAAAATAACAAACTCGATGGCGCAAAAGGAGCGCACGATTGTTCAACAGGGGTGAGGTTTTTATTATTTCGCGTTTACTCGCTGTTTCACACCACCATGCAGATCTGAATAATTCAATAACACTCTAAATAGGCAACGTTAACACAGAGAAGCGCATTCACAATGCGCTGAATTTAAAATTGTTATAATTTAGACGTCGTAAAAGAAGAAACTGCTTTCACAAAATAATTTATTTCCATTTTGTATTATTTTTTGGAATATAATTATTTTCTTTGAAAACAAAAATAGCAGAATAAATAGCTAATTTTCCAATATTTGCTTTTTGCGCTTTCAGCTATTGGATTTAGATAATTTTAGAATAAAAACTTTGAAAAAAAAATAATTTTTCTTATCATTATCTGCTTCATTACAAAATAAAACTTACATACATATATCTACCTAAATCAATCCGAAATTGTTACTGTGTGTTTCACATTTTTGGCCAATAAATTTTGATGCATAAGTTATAAAAGAAAGTGCGAAGTCGATATATAAATAAATAATATAACAAGTTTCGTTATATTTTTATTTACGAAAAAGATGTAACTGTTTCAAAGCATTTTTTGCTTTTTTACTTTTGTGAGCTCTCACATTATATTCGTTTTCAATATCTACATTTTTACCCTTAGCGTTTTCATATTCAGGTCATTCATGTATGCACCCGAATTCTAAACGTGTCTGAATTTTTACATGTGAGAAAATAAGATCAAAAACAATTTTTGTCAATCTATTATTTGACGACACAACAGTCTTCAAAATATGTTATTTAAGGAACGTTTTATAAAAAAGCAATATAAATATTTCCAACTTTTAGAGAAGTGAGGTTAATTTTAAAAATATCGGAAATACAAAAATTATTCCAAGTTACTCCTTTTCTTTTTACTCTTGACTTCTTATCAATTGGCTAGGCTTATAAATTTAGAACCAATTTTTTAATCCATGTATTTCTATTCTGTAATTGAAGCAGCGATCACACCAAGTGCCTATACACTCAATTAAATATATAAACTTCGATAATTGTGTTTGTTCTATGTAGTATAACACAATTTTTGGTTACCTTACAGAAAAATTCTTACAAAAGCTATTATCCATTGAATGCAATTACCCATACTATCTAGAATTAATCCGTAATATCTAACAGATGAACCGAGCAAAGAAATTCAAAAATATAATCAGTTGTTTCTGCGTTATGTAGTCGAAATTTTCATATTGTCAAAAAAATAATTAGATAAACACAAAAAATGCAGCAAACAATAATCTCCCCACAAAAAAATTAACTTCCCGAGTGGTTGACTTCATTTTCATATGAAAAATTGGAAATATTTTTGTACATTGTCGGTTTTTGCCGAACTTATTAGACCATTAAATTGATACTAATTGGTACACAACAGTAACTAACAATAATTATTTTGATCACTGGTTGAATTTCTAAGCGGACAAGCGTTTGAATAACAAACTAACAATAAAATATGAAAAAACCATCAAATTCGTATTTTCATGATTTAAAATCAGATGGATTTTCTTCTTCTTTCTGAAGAAATTTCTTCTAATCTAAGAAAGGGAAACATTCTTTGAAACGTTACAAAAACCTCTATAAAGAAATCGATTTTATTCTTAAATCTCTCAGCACTGAACACATTCAGCCGACCTTCATCGGCCAACGAGCCGGTTAAAACGACTTTTGTTATCTGATCAAAAAAATGCTTCTAGATCGGAAAATGCCGATTGGAGAAAACCAATCATTTTCTATGATTCTATGATAGGATCAGCTTCTGATAATCAGTATCCAAAGACTAATAAAATAAATTTGGAGGGATTGCTTACAAAAATATTATCAATAGTATTTTTACTGTATTAAGTTTTTTGCTGATAAGGTACATAAGGATCGTTACAATTAGACAATAGGATAACAGCTGGGATCATTAAAAAGTTAAATTAGTATTTTTTACTATTTTAGTACCTTTCTCATATTTTTTTTTTTTGCTTCCGTTTTCATATCACTCTTGAAAAAAAACTCAGATCTTGTTGGCCTTTCTGTGGAACCTCTATGCTTACTCATTCAACTTTCTCATCCTTTCTTATCTAACGTGGAGTTGCTCGGTTTTGTTGAAAATGTACATTTTGTTCATGTAGTAGCATATCTCTTTCATCATGAACTGGATTTTCTCAAGACTGGATCAATTTTATTTTGATATTTTTTTTCATTTTATTAACAGATTGTGATACATTTGTCTGGTCAGGTTGGTCTGGTCCTCGAATAAAAATTGGCCCAATAATGTAATTTCAAAGTGTACAAGTCCACATATTGATTGACCTTTTGAGGATACTGCGTATGATCTTTTGGAGGCACGTGCAGTTATTCTTGTTTCAATAACTACAATTATTGTGTTTGTTGACAAAACCGTTCAATAAAAAGCTTGATTCGTCGTTAAATTCTCTGAGACATCAGTTTGCAAAACTCAATTCCTCTTTCGAAATCGTCCTCGCCAAGTTGTTGGTGAATTTGAATTTTATTAAGAACCAACTTGTTGACTTTTAACATTTTGTGTATGAAATCACTTGAAATATTTTTTACCTTTGAAATGGAAGTGCTAGGATTAGCAACAAAATAACCTAGCTAGTACTAGTACTTCTATCTACAAAATTTTATTCAAAATTATCCATTGGTTATTAATTTTTTTGCATACGGAACCTTTTTTTTAATTTCGTACTAACTTTATCGCGTACTGGTAGCTACATTTTTTTCAGGGTAACTTTCGGCTAGTGAATAAATATTATTTATAGTTTCTCTAGTATATCCCATATTTAAGCAACTTTTTTTAACAATGCATGATCATTTTCAAGTGTTCAACTCAAATATTTAATAATTGATTTTAAATGGATTGTTTTAGTTGTTAGTCGATTGTACACGTTTATGATTGCTAACGTGGTTTTCGTAAAAATAAAATAATTTCCGAATGAAATTGTTTCTCGTTTCATTTTTCAATTTTTACCTCCAACTTATAAACCGATTTACTAAATCTACGTTTAAAAAAAAAAATTAAGAAAACTTATTTTTACCGATGAAAAGCTATTCGCAATTGAACAATACTAGACTGTGTTTGGTCAAAAATACCTCCCGGAGAAACTTGAATTGTTGCCAGTAGCTAAAAACCTAAATCTGTTATGATTTGGGCTAAATTTGCGGGCAAGAAAATTACCCTCAAATGAATCAGTAAAAGATCAAAGTAAACCAAGAAATTTATCGCCGTGGAATTTTTAGGAAGTACTTCTTCCTAAGAACAGAGCAGAGAATAGAGAGGAGTGGCGTATTATGGGGGAGGCTTATGTCCGACGATGGATGATATAGCTGTGATGATGATGATCATGATGATGACTTCTTCCTTGGACATTATCATTAGCATTATCCAAATAATGATTGGACTTTGGCTCACAAAGCGACCATGATTCAACAATGGATTTGACAGAAGTTTCCGCAATTTATCTTCTTCGGATATTTGGAACTCTTCGGATTTAAATCATCTCAAGTATTTTGTTTAGGGATACTTGAAGACTAACGCCTGCGCCACACCACAAGAAAATTATTTGTTCCCATTTTAAGATCTGGGATGAAATACCTCTAGAAATGCTTCGAACTGCTGCTGATAATTTTAGTTAACGTTTAAAAGTGTGTATGATTATGCTCATAAAGACTATTTTTAACATTTGTAATATATTTCCATTAAATAAACGTGTTTCTTACTAGCCCATAAAATTTTCAAATGATTTGATTCAAATTCTTTAGAAATAATTTTATTTATATTATGTAAGTTGTTTATAATGTTAATTAATATAAGTAATGTTAGTTTTCCCTGATTTTGGCCAAGACATATGAGTACATAATGGACCAATGTTCGGTATTCTGGAATGAAATATTTATTTTATCACAAAGAATCGTTTACTCTAAAAAATTTTTAAATAAAAACATATTTTAACCTCGAATTTTGAATTTGGTCCGATGTCCACCAAAATTCCATTTGGAACCATTGTGCATAGTATTCAGCGTTGAAAACTAACTAATAAAAAACGACGCTAAGTAGCACGAGGTACAAACACAAAGCAGTTTGATGGTGAACGAAAAATCGAGTGGAAAAGAAAAACAAGAGAGAAATGGATAAGATCGAACCAGTAAGAAGACAGAGAAGAGTATAGCAAAGCAAGAAAGAAAACCGATAAGATTTACAAGCGGAATAAGAATGAATGGATGGAGCATGTGATGGAGGAACTAGAGGCAAATAGCAGTGGTAACCACATAAAAAATATGTTCATGAATGTCAAAGAACATATAAGAGGTCTAAAAACAAAAGCAAGATCTATGAAAGACGAAAAGGGCAGTGTGGAATATAGTAGAAAAA
This sequence comes from Lycocerus yunnanus, assembly GCA_036346125.1. Lineage (NCBI taxonomy): Eukaryota > Metazoa > Arthropoda > Insecta > Coleoptera > Cantharidae > Lycocerus > Lycocerus yunnanus. The sequence continues at coordinate 3,745,481 of JARFIX010000002.1, forward strand.
AAGGTAGGGGAAATATGGATGATGTACTTTCAGAAGCTATTAAATAAAAGTTATGGCAAGAAGAAACAACTGGAAAATATGAAAATGGAAGAGGATGATTGGAACCATCATACGATGAAATAGAAGATACAATAAATCAAATACAAAATAGGAAAGCAGCAGGGCAAGATGAAATATGTGAAGAAATGACAAGGAGCAGAGGAGAAGAGTTATTCAAGATAATGTATAAACTGATAATTATAGTCTGGAAAAATAAAGAAATCTCTGATGAGTGGCAGATTGGAGAAATATTGCCAATACATAAGAAGGGCGATGTAGAGGACCGTAAGAATTATCGAGGAATAACCCTGCTTTCCGTTGCATGCAAAGTACTGTCCACACTAATTAATAAGCGTTTGAAGAGAAAGTAATTAGAGATTATCAATTGCGTACGCGAATAATCTCGTAATCGTAACAAAAACAAAAAGAAGGATGGAAGAATTGTTTGTAAAGATGACAAATAGAGTAACGGAAATGGACATGAAATTAAATGAAAACAAAACGAAGTACATGAAATGTAGAAGGTACCCTAAAGAAGCAAGACGCAGTAGAACATTGCGAGGATACAAATTTTAGGAGGTATAGCGGTTCAAATATTTAGAGATATACTTGAGTAGTGCTAATGAAAGGGGAAAAAAATAAGTGAAAAAGTACAATCCGGAAATAGAGCGTATTATGGGAACAAGAAACTGCTAAAAGATAGGAAAATAAATAGAAAGACGAAACTAAGAATTTACAGATGTTTACTAAGACCGGTGGTGACATATGCGACAGAGACACTGAGCTTGACAAATAGAGAAAAAGAGAAACTTAAAGTATTTGAGAGGAAGATTTTGAAAGCAATACTTGGTCCTAAGAAGATCAGTGATAGAATTACCAGAGCGAGAAAAAATAGCAAAGTCATGGATGCTGTCGAAAATGAAGAGATTGTCAAGTTCATAAAGGCCCAGGGGCTAAGATGGTTGTGACATGTGATGCGAAAGAATACGAACACAACGATAAGAAAGATAACGGAATGGAAACCAAGCAGTGGTAGAACCAGAGGAAGACCAAGGTTTAGATGATTGGATGAAGTAAAGCAAGATCTGGGAAACATGAACTTTGGTGATTGAAAAAAGAAATGCAGCTACAGGAAAGAGTGGAGAAGAGTGGTAGAAAGAGCAAAGTCACACATGAACCTATAATGGGGCACGAAAAAGGAAACAGGAGTAATCCACCTTATAAATTGAGAGGACCTCAGAAATAAGGTGGCAATATTCTGCATGAAACGAACGCCATATTGATTGATGTCTAACTTATCCAGCGGTGACACAAACTTATAATGATGAGTATATCAGTCAAGCTAAATGTTAGGGAAAATATTATTCAGGCTATAGTGTAGACTCTTTCTTTACACTCCCATTCCTAACATAAAAAATCAAGAAAATATGTAATGAAAAAATTTTACTCGTAGTAGTTTTTTGGGGCATATAAAAATTGTGAGCTTTCAATATAAGAAAATTCTTTTAGAAAAAATGAAGTAGCAGTTATTTTTATTTGTGTTGATTCCTATCGTACACGAATGGAAACCTTGTGAGAAAGTACCTACAAGATTTTTACATTATTTCTTAATAAGTTTTGTATTGAAAAAAAAATCAATAATGAAATTATTTCCTTTATAAAAGCTAAACATTAATTTGAAACATCACATTCTAATTGAAATGTTATTTTAGCGAACAACTACTGAGTAGTCAAGCGGTGGATGAAGCTGCTTACCAATTATACCTTATATTATCTACAAAGCACTTAGATAGGGAACAAGATATTAGTCGAATATAAAAGCATTGCGGTGCCAAAAACAACTCTTGACAGCCAATCAAGCGCACTTAGTAATTATCTTACCGACAAAATTGTATCGATAAAGGTCTATTAGTTAGTTTCTTCTACTTACTATTTTTTAATTGGTATATCTAACACGTTAGAAATTTATTAAAAAAATATACATAGGTACGTGTTAGGTACTCATGGTACTCGCTCGCTTGCGTTGTCGAAAATTTTTCTAAAGAAGTAACTTTTCTCACTTTTATGGAGTGTGACATACATTGAAATTGATTATTTTTTCCTTTGTGTAAACTTTACGTTCCAACATCAAACAACAGTTTTATGTATTAAAAGCTAAAATGGGTAATTAAGAAAACTCTAAAGTCACCCCAAAAAATTGCTTTTTAGAAGCATTTGTATTTGTGTATTTTTAGTTGATACTTATCGAGGGTATAATAGAGGTTGTTAAAATGTCACAGTCTAAGTTGGATCATGATGAAGCATGTTTACATGATAGCAATAAGGTTGTGATACATCTTCGCCTTATAATTATAACCATTCCGACGCCTATAACACATACATAATCTATTAGTTACTCCACATTAGCAATTAAAAAGCAGGCAAGGCAAGATACACTGTTTTCGATCAGATAAGCACTACACTCGATAATTTTAAATCATTTTAATACAATTTACACATTTTGTAACAGGTACGTGAAACGGAATTTGCTATTAAATTTTGAACAAAACATAAAACTGCATTACTATGTAGTTTAAAAGAAAGAAAACCAACCGGAAAAGCTTATTGATGCTCTGGCTAATTAAACGTTTCTTAATCTGTCCAACATTTTTATTGATTTTCACAATTTAAAATTTTTGCTTCACTAGGTAATACTATTTGATTTGATGCCGTTGCAAAAAACGTAAAGTGGCATAAGCGTATAACAATTCCTCAACAGGTTAATGTCATAATTACAGAGCAATTAATTATTATATGAGTGGAATCTACAGTTTAATGTGGAATTTAAACGACAATAAAGACAAATCCAATTAAACTAGATTCGAGTTCGAGGTATCATTTCTCCTCTATTCAGCACTCAAAATTTTTAAAGCAATGGTAAGTACTATAAAATAAAACTTTTTTTTGATAAAAACTTATCTCTAATATAACTTTTATCTTTTTCTAATTTATTTCCATTACAAACTTATCACCTTTTGAAAACTTCTCAATCATATTTCTTCACTTTGTGTTAAGTCATTGTCCACGCCTATATTATTCATAAAGCGTAATCAATAATGGGTATAATATCGTATAGATTGTAGAAGAAAGTTTGCAAAACGAGGAGAAAGCACTTATGCGACATCCAAATTCAAACATAAATTTTTATTCTAGATTTGAAGCCAAATTGGTTACTCGGGTAATCTGAAATCTAATCGTGCGACTCGCTTGGCCAGCTATGTAAATACTAACCCTATTAAGCACTTTTAAAATTATTACATTTCAACTCAGAGCAATTTAGTGACGTAATCTCAAACTTGTCATGGCAGGTTTAATGTTTTGAAAGAGAACATTATTCCAGGTGATGAAATGTATAGTATGTATGTATTAAGTGTATTGCATTTAGAGACAAATTCGAACACCAAATTACTTACAGATTACATATTACTTATTACATTGCACACATAATAGAACTACGAAGTTACTGTGGAATCAAAATAACAACAAGTAATTTGTGAATAGCCACTTTTACCAACAACTTAATCAATAAAAGTAGATTTACTTTGCAAGAATCAAAGGAGTTTTGATTTTTGGTAGTTTTCCATTTTTCGCAGTCAAAGTTTAAAACTACTTCCTGCGCATATTGGTCCTACAATCCCAATATTACTATAAGGGGTACAATTTCCTACAACTTTTATAAGAAACTTTTCTTTGTACACGTTCAATATAAAATACATAGTTTAAAAAATTTATCAAATGGTTTTCTCAATATCCCGGTTTTTCAAAAATTTATGAATTAAATTTGTATGTCCTAAAGTTAAACGTTTATTGAAATTATCAGCAGCACCAGTTCGAAGTATTTATAAAGACAGCACGCTATGACTTTAAATTTTTTTGTGGTATGGCGCAGGCTTTAGTTTTCAAAATAGTCGAGAGGATTTAAATCCGAAGAATACGGTGACCATTGCATAACGTCAATAAAATCTGAAAATTTTTCACGAATCCATTGTTGAGTCAATGTGCGGTTTTATAAGCAGGAGTAGAATCTTGTTGGAAGGTTCAATCATTATTTGAATAATGCTCACAAGTCCAAGGAGTTCACTCCCTTTCTCGAGAATTTCACGGTGATAAATTTTTTGATTCACTTTGACCTTTTCATTGATGAATTTCCCACAGCGATAAATCCAACCCAAACCATAACAGATTTAGGTTTTTGGCTTCTGGCAACACTTCGAGTTTCTCCGAGAGGTATTTTTGACCAAATACGGTTATTTTGGCAATTATAGCATTGTTTAATTGCGTACAGCTTGTAACGATCCATTCACTCGATTTTGAATAAGAGCATCATGATATGCCTCGACTAACCGCGGATTATTCTTGAGACCTCTAGAGCGTGGTGTAATTTTAATAATTTTTGGTAAAACACGAAAAAAACAAAAGATATGACAATTATTATATATTTAAAAGAAAAATAAAAATTATTTACACTTAAAAATTAACAAAATTGGCTGCATCTAAAGTACGTAAAATGATTACCCATTGAATTAATTAAGAAATTAAATTAGATTCCCACATTCCCCCATAAGATTAGATAGAAAAATTAGAATCCCACCATTTAAGAAATTTGATTCTAATAATTAATTAGTTTGACAACTAAAAATTTAAAAGACATTTAATTAAAGCTAAGAAATAATATAAATAGTATTTAAACAATGTTGATAACAAATCTTACCAAAAGTACTAAATTCACTAAATTGCCGTAATTTTAGGTAGAAAACAAAGATATTTATACTACATTAAAAGTTCACTATAAACTTACACTATTCACTAAAGTGGAAGATGTGGTTGAATAATTATCTGCAGATACCATTTATTGACAATTTTGAAATGCTGGTTCAATTATAATATTGGTTTACTAACTAAACTGTTTATTAACTAAGCGATAAACACTCTTTTAAATTTCAGGAAATTCGCGAATTAAACTTTAGGGCAAATTAATCTTGCGATATTTATGCCAATATCCAGCAGTTAATATTGCGATTAAAGATATTATTCTCGATAAACTTAAGATTTATATGAAAACAGGTAAAATTACTAATGTGATAAAAAAAAAGTTTAAATTTGTCGACTAGTGAAATTAATAGGTTTTGAGAAAATTAATATTTTAAAGCAGATGTAAAGCTAAGTCCATATTAGTCAATTTTACAAAATAATTGTAAAATAAAAAAATTAAATTAAAATTTTTTTTTATTGCTTCTCATCGGTGAAAAAAAATTTTGAATTTTTTACCTCCGAACCACTTCAGTACCACTTTGCATCTTTGAAGTCGTGTAAGCTTCATTCCGATCCTTCATTCATTGTCCGTAAAAATATGAGCTTTTGAAGCTTGTACAGATATTTGTCAAAGTATTTTTTGGTTATTTTTTAAATTGTTTTGCGGTTTACATGAAAACTCTTGGGTATATGGCCCATACTGATTTGCGGATTTTGATTAATCCGACATTTGATATAGTTGTGGAGTGGACGGTGTGCGGACGACCACTTTCTGAACGGTCCGAAGAATCACCTAACTTCCGGTATCGTTATATCGCTTAAAGACCGTTGAACGTGAAGACGAAGACGTTGAGTTATGTTTTCTGCCGAATTTTCTGTTTTGTACAATTCAATAATAACGACATTACTTTTTTAGGTCTTTTTTATACCTTATTTATTACAAGTAATGTAAAAGTTATTAAATTTTTTACTTTTTAATAAATTTTCTGAAAGTACTATCATTTTGATGTTACGCCACTGGTGAATGTAAGTGTGATTCACCATTGAGTAAGTGACAGCAACTGACAGCTGACAGTAGTGAGAATTTTGATGTGATGAAGTATTGAAAATTTTGTTCAAGTGCTAAAAATGAACTTTTTTCATTACAAAAAGGCTTTGCATTTATATAATTATTAATTACACAAGTTCGATTGTGTATAATTGCCAAATATCGTCCAACAACGAGGTAATCCCTTTGTTACTCTCGACAGATTTTTCTTGTTTTGCTGTTTTTGCTTCCTATTACTATTTTAAAATTTTCTTCAATAATTGTTTGTTGTTAATGTTTAATTACAGTTTATGTTTTATTTAATTTATTCCCAGTTTATATCTTGGCAAGTATTGATTTTATAAGTTGAGTTTTATTTGTGACTGTCTCTTTGTAGATGTTTACTATTTTTTTAAAAACGACATTAAAGTAGGTCAAGCTTGGTTACGATGGTTAATTTTTTAGAAAATATCAATTACACCATGGAATTATCACATAGTCTTACTTTAAATGAAGAAGCTTTGGCTCAGGTTCCATTAGCTAAGCGACCAATCTTTATATTTGAATGGCTTCGATTTTTGGATAAAGTTTTAGTTGCAGCACAAAAGGTATATAGGTAGTAGTTATTAGAGCCTGGGGTTTTAAAAAATTTACCACTTATTTTGATATCTTATATTATCAATACCAATTTCTTCAGATACTTTACCAGGTCTACGTTTTGCTGAATCAAATAAGTTTTAGTTTAATTTGCTTATGCCTACATTATAATATTTTAGAATGACATAAAAGGATGCCAGAAAAAGTTGGTGGAACAGCTAACAAATCATATACAAGAATCTCCAGGTCCTCCTACACGAAAATTGATTGCAAGGTGTCTTGCGACGCTTTTTTCTGTAGGGGATACATTTTTATTATTTGACACAGTTAATAAATGCAACGATACTTTAAAAAATAAGGATGACTCCCCAGTTTTTTACCTACAAGACTGTATGTACGTCACAATATTGTTAAAATCAAACTTATAAGAATTTTTATAGTGCTGCTATTTGTTGTGTGGGATCAATGTATGAAAAGTTAGGACGAATGATGGGGCGTTCATATGAAGAAACGGTTCAGATACTAATTAAGTGCTTAAGAAGTGCCGAATCACAGACTCGAATAGAAATTATGTTAACTTTAGAAAAAGTTAGTTTTTGGTTTTTATTTTTTGTTTTTAAAAATTTTAATGATATATTTAAACTATAGGTTTGTGCGGGTATGGGTAATGCAATATCGAATGTACACAAGGAAATTTATAAAGCAGCTAGACACTGCTTGATAGATCGAGTAATGGCTGTGAGATGTGCCGCATCTCGGTGTTTATTAGAAATGTTAAACCATGCAACTTTTTTATATACAACAGAACTTGAAAGTTTAGCAACTTTATGTTTCCGAGCTTTTGATGGTTCAAATTATGAAGTTAGATGTGCAGTTGCTAAACTTTTGGGTACCTTAATAGCCACTACGCAACAAAATCAAAATACAAACAACAAAAATGGTAAGTTACCAAACAAATTCGTTTTAAAAATTTTAACCATTTTCAATTTAGTTCAACATTTGAAAGGTTTAAAATTGGTTTCTTTGGACGAAGCTTTGGGTATTTTAATGTCAGGGTTTTTGAGAGGTGGTGTTGGGTTTCTGAAAGGGACCGGTGAAATTATTAAAGGAAGTTCTGGTGTTAACCGTGAAGTTCGAGTTGGGGTAACTCATGTAAGTACGAATTTAGGTACATGTATTCTTTCCTAAGTCGCATTTTTGAGATTCGACAAGCTTGCATTTCTATCATTTGAACTCCAATTATTGTTGTCGAGGAGTTATTTGCGAAATAATTTGGTGGTTCTGACACGTAAATTTTTTGTATGTTATATTTTAATAAACCTGTTTTGAAGACTATTGTGATCCTCTCATAGCTATTTTTAATATTTATCAAAAACTTAAATAGAATGTATGATTTGGCGCAAAACCACCTTCAAAAATTTAGTGGACTGTATCATGTCGATTGTGTAACTTAGGTAGAAAATGAGCATTAACTTATCAGTGGTTGATCAACAAAAGCTTCTTCTTTCTTTGGGCGAAGGATCAAACGGTCTACAGGCAGGAGGAATACAGGATAAACACCGGTAAGCACTATGAAGAAGAATTTTTAAGAAATTGATGAAAAACGCATGTTTGGGCTATTGAATAAGTAGTCCAGTAAGTACAGGAAAGTTGATCACTTATGCATTGCAAAGTAAACAGCACCCAAAGAAGAAAGTTAACATCTTACAGTAAACCCCCAACATTTTCTGTTACCAAACACCACAGTAACGTTGAAATAATTAAACAATTATAAATAAAATAATAAAATGAATAATCTGTGTTACAATTTTTATAACTTATTTGTGAATTATATATTGACTATTTGTATATTTTAATGATGTCAGTCAGTGTATGCTTATCCACCATGAGGTTCGCTGCAAGAGAATTTGTTTCATCAGAAATATGGGAGGTAGAAAAGTCTCCCTAGAGTAAAAAATAAAAACCAAAAATGGATTTTAGAAAAAGTATTGTTGGTAACAAAGCAGCCTCATATGCTTTTGTGTAAAGGCAGCTTAGCTGGATTCTTCTTGAAATACTGACCAAGAGTTTATCTTCTGGGTTTGATCTTTTTGTTAAAATATTTGCTTCTGGAGGATTCTGTAGCACCTAGTTGAAAAGAAAGTGCCCGGAAGGCTTCCAGGTCCGAATAAAACGCAAATAGATTGAAGGGGAGTTTATTCTAGGCTAAAGAAAAGAGATATTTAGTCATGCAACTAACACACAAATATACAGTGCAAAAAAATGCTTTTAGCAGATTTAATAGTCTCAAATAATAATTAAAACGGTCACTGGCCTAGTAGTTAGAGCGATCGACTACTGATGCTGAGGCACCTGGCTTGAACCCGGGAGGAGTCTGCAATGGAAAGTTTTCTTTCCGACTCTCTTTCTATCTATGACCGTCGCTGTGCTTCGGAAGTCACGTAAAGCCGGTGGTCCTCCTATGTTAATGAATTGCCATCATTAACAATAATATAGGGTAACAGGCACATCTAAAGCCAGTTTAGCAAACTACTTCAGATGTAAAACAAACAATATGCTCACAGTACCAGCAGTGGCTTCGGATCTTTGTCGAGGTTACTGTTGGATATTACAGGAACTAGTCCTAATTTAAGAAGAAGAAGAAGAAATAACAATTTGCTGAGAGCATTATGGCAAAAATAGTCTACAAGTAAAGCTACTGTGACTTAGGCCAATTGTATACTCTCAATTAACATGCTAATAATTGTTACTAACTGCAGGCACTAGCAATAGCAATAATACTTGTAAGTGGATAAACGTATGTAAAGCTTATGGATGTCAGGTAAAATTTGGAATTGTTTCATATGCAACTTGTCCAGTATCTGCTGAATTAGGGATTACTAAATTAATTGCATGGACACTTTGGACCGATAACTGCAAATCTTCAACAGAACTCTAATATGGATCCTCAGGTATCGTCAATTGAGTTAAATCACTGCAAAAGTAAACATACATATAAGCAAACAAAACCAAGCAAATATCTTACTAATCGTATCTCTGAAAGTAAGATTAGCAACAAGCAAAAGTATCAACGTTTTAATCAAGAGAATAAGCAATAAAAATAATATGAAATATGGTAAAACTCACGCAATTAAGAATTAATGGTTAAACAGGGATAATACAAATGATTATTTTATTCAAATTAATAAATTGGTACCACCAACAACTGTAGTTTTTTAATCAATAAATAATTTTGGCTACCAGATTTCCAGAGATAGAATGCCATCTTCCAGAAGCCAGGGTGTTATAATTGATTAAAAAAATGTGTAGGCTCTCTGTCCAATGTGTGCCCTGCACTTATTATCTATTGCCTGTATTGGGCATTTTTTCAAATACTTAGAGCCATTGATAGTGTTGCTAGAAGAACTCAAGTGTTTAGAATTAGTTGGAAGACAGTTTGAACACTTGTGATATTGCTTAACTTTTTTATTTAAATGTGTAGAATTTAACTTCAATGGAATAATTCCTCGAAAGGGGGTAAAAAAATTTTTTCCTATAAAACTTGCTTATTTTTGAAAGACGTCAACAAAACCTTTTCCACCGTTTGGGTTATTCGAAAATCTATAGTTTTCGCCATTTTATAGTAAACTTTTCAGGATGCCAACATTTCCGTGGGAGTGCCTGTATCACCATGCGATTCTTCATGTAAGCTATTGTAATCAAAATTTTTGTCTTAACCCTCTACAACTAACGGTTTTTGAAAATAATGCCTGATGGGGTATAGTCCATGTACGTACTGTGCAAAAGTCTTAGCACACTTAGTTAATTTCTAATTAACGTTTAATTATAACTTTTATAAATGCAAAATACTGAAATGCGTATATAATTTCGGTAAAGAAACACAATTTGGTTGAACCACTATCAAAGTTGACAACACATTTTAACAAAAATACAAATTTTACAATCGGTAAACCCGTAACTCATAAAAACACTCAAGTCCTAAATTAGTCATCGGCTTTACAAAAAGAAATTTTTTCACATCTGGACTATTATTTTATGGATTTCGATGTATTTTTGTTAAATCTTCTTAGTTCTTCTTAAATCGTGATCGTGTTAAAGCTGTTGGTGCATATTTAGTTTATTTTCGAAAAGTTTTTAAAACTAATTAATTTGATTTAAAAAATTTTAATATCAAAATTGTTTCAAAATGGTGAAAATAAGTGAATACAAAAGACATAAAATAGTTTTTCTTCATGAAGAAGGCCATAGTTTGCGTGAAATTGCAAAAAACTAAAGTATCGGTGACTGGAATTCGACATCTTATTAAAAATTCCGTGAAACCGGCTCTGTAAAGGATCGTGAACGGTCAGGAAGGCCTAAAAACTTAAAGAAAGGGACGAAAACTATTTGCGAGTCCAATCTCTCCGGAATAGAACTCGAACATCGAGAGAATTGACTGAAGATCTGCACCGTGCTACAGGAACTTCAGTTGATGCTTCTACAGTTCGTCGGAGTTTAGATAAAATGGGGTTAAGAGGATGTGTGGCAATAAAAACCATTATTACGTAGAAATAATAAAGTAAAAAGACAAAAATATGCTATGGAACATAAGCACTGGACTTCAAACGACTGGAATCAGGTTCTGTGGACCGATGAGTCCAGATTTGAAATATTCGGTTCCAAAAGAAGACAGTATGTTCGCAGAAGACCCGGCGAAGCTTACAAATCCGCTTGTTTAAAACCAACAATTAAACATGGGGGTCAATAAATGTTTGGGGCTGCATTTCTGCAAATGGTGTCGGAGATTTAGTAAAAATCGAAGGCAAACTAAATGCAGAGGAGTATTTAAAGCTCTTACGCAAGAACGGCATTCCATCTGGTAGAAGATTAATTGGGAAAAACTTTATCTACCAACAAGATAACGATCCCAAACACACTGCTAAAATAGTAACAGCCTATTTTAATAAAATGGAACAGAAGGGTGTGTTAAAAACCATGATCTGGCCCCCTCAAAGTCCAGATCTCAATATTATTGAACATGTGTGGGAGTATTTAGATAGAAAACGTCATGAACGTCAGCCGACAAATACCCAACAGTTATTTGACATTTTGAAAGACGAGTGGTCAAAAATTCCACAAGATTTTATAAAAAAACTGTTCGATAGTGTTCCAAATAGAATCGCGAGTGTGATTGCAGCTAATGGGGGACATACAAAATACTAGATTTTATAAGTCCAAATGTTAATTATTAACTGAATTTTTCATAATTATGTATTATTTAATAAAATGAATTCATATTATTATATTTAAACCTTATTTACATCATGTTAAATAATAGATTTCTGCAAAATCTAAGGTGTGCTAAGACTTTTGCACAGTACTGTAGTCCAAGAATAAAGAATATAAGTTTTATAAATTGCGCTAATTTTGTGGTGAATTTATTTTACTGTTTTTTTTCATCAAATATCTTGCCTAATATATTCACTACTTGCAAATTTATAATATACAGAGTGCTTCATAAATAGATCAATAACTTGAAGTGTTTATGAACTTTTACATCATCAGAGCCAGCAATTGTGATCAATTAACCAGTATCCACTAAAAAGCTGTTTTGGAGTTATGAGCATTTCTATCTAATAACTCCAAAGTGACTCATTTGTGGATTCTGGTTTATGGATCAAAATTGCTTGTTTTTGGCGTCTTTTATATACATCCAAAATATTTTAGGAAAACTATAATTATTAAGCTCATCAAGATATTCATAAATAAACATAGCGTGCAAAAACATGTTGTGGTCAGATTATGACCTAGTTATAACAGAAAAAGGGAATTAAACTTGTATTTGTGAAGTTACATAAGACTGTAGATTTGTAATTGGACTATTTTATAGTGGGGGTAGAGATGGTCAATAACAAAGCGATTAAGTTTATTGACTCCTAATGCTGAATTCTCAATTTGACTGGGGAAGACAATTAATTAATTATTTTAAAATACTTGAAATTATAAAAGAAAAATCATAAATTCTGACAAAAATTATGAAAAAGGCAGTTGGCAAGTTACAGGGGGGATATAGAAAAATTAGAAATGGTATTAATATATTAAAATTGTGAGAACAAAGTTTAGAAAGAAAAATCTGAAAAAAAGTATGCTTCTAACAAAAACAGAATAAAGTCATCTTAAAATTGAGGAATAAAAAAGAAAATATAAAAAAATGTACAGGTAGCAGAAAAAAGATATGATATAGAAATTTTGAAGAGATTACAGCCAAGTTACTGAAACAAAAGTAAACAACTGATGAAAGCACCAAAAGAGTAAATTGAGGACACTAGTTAAAAATAATATTGTGTGGAGGCAACCATGGAAGATTGTTAAAGGTGAGGCAGGGTTCCTGCTCTTCTGGAAAAGTCGGGGTATTTAGAATAATATTTAGATTTTTATATAAGTCAGGTAAATTAAAACTTCAGAGTCAGGGAAAATTCTTTGAGACTTAAAAAAAAATTATAGAAATTCAGGGTTCCTATTCGTCTGGAATACCTGGAAAAGTCAGGGAATTTAAAATTGTGTAAATTTTGTCAGGACAAGTCGGGGAATTTTTGGTTTTTAAGCAAGTCAAAAAAATTAACACTTGTAATATGGAAAGTTATTTGAAATTTAAAAAAAATAAAAATTTAGTTTAAAAAAAATTTGAATATTACATTTTTGATTTATTTTTTAAAATTTGTATTAAGCTGTTTTTCGTGTAAAAATGCAACTGCTTTGTTCAATAATTTAACTGATTTATTTAATAAATTCAGCTGTTTGGTTCAATATTTTAATTATTTTTAGTTTAATAATTTAATTGGTTTTGGTGCAACAATTGAATCATCCTTGATTCGACAATTTAATTTTCCGTGATTCAACAGTTTACAGATTTTTTTCACTTATCATTGACAAGTCATAATAATTGATCCATATTTGATTTTTGTTCATCAAGATCTAAAAAGTCGGGGAAAATTATAAATTTTATTGGTGGAATAAGTGGAAACCCTGTGAAGTGATACATAACTGAAGAAGTTTGGAATTCTCAATAAGTTAATAAGGGAGGTAAAACTCCCTTTTGTAGAAACGGAAAATTAAACGAGATTGAATGATTGCTACCACAAAAATTTTAAAGTAAAAGTGGATTAAGTAAGAAAACCCTCTGTTTGTTATTTTCTTGAATCGAGCACTGAAAACTGCTCTAAGTAAAGACAACATAAATAGGCGAGGTGCTATATTTTGTAACCATTACCATTGTCTTACTTTCGTTCATAATTTAACAATTTTAATAAGATCAAAAAATGAATTGTAGTATACCATATGTGCAATGGCTTTAAAATTGGGGTGTGAAATTTTGGACAAAATGCATAATGCAGGAAGACAAGCGCTTTGAACATAGCAAATATTTGCATGTTAAGTTGAATAATATTGAGCAGTTCTAGTTTGAGAAGGTGAAAATCTTTGGGAAAATTTGTAACAAGAAATCCAGAAAGCAATGACAAGATCAGAATTTCTGAAATAAGTATAAGTGCATTTGCGTTGAAATTAACAAGAGAGATTCTATTTTATATCACAGCCAAGATGGGAGTAGAAGTTCTATTGATAAAAACTAGTTTAATAAAAAAAATTGTTAAATGAGGGATAAATAGGAAAATAATGTCATCACTCTCTAAAGTTTTCGCAAAATAACTCTGTGACGATTAAACTGTTACACTAAATTACAACTGATTTTTTCAGGCCTATGTGGTTTTTGTACAAATTTTGGGCGGAGTATGGTTAGAAAGAAATATAAAGGTTTTACTTTCTCATATTTTATATTTGGTTGCAAATCCAAAAGCTGCATCATCGCATGTTGATGCAGTTTATTCACGAAAATGTGTGAACTTCATATTAAGAAGTGTTTTGGGAAAAATGTTGGGTGAGAAGGCTCAATTATCTGCTTGTAAAGAAATTGCCCAGATTATCGTAAAAGAAATGTCTTCGATTGATTTTAATCCTGAAAATGCCAAGGACTTCAACCAAGAAACTTTATTTAGTCAGCATTTATTGGTATGTGCTTTACAAGAAATTGGTAGTTTGGTTTTGAACTTGGGAACTACTGCACATGATTTAACAACAGATCCATCTTTAAGTAAGCTTTGGTTAAGGTTAAGCGATGTTACGACAACACTTTAATTTCGTTTTTAGATTTGATAAATGCTGCTGTAAGTGTATTAATTCATCCCTGTCAAGCTGCTCGTTTAGCTGCATCCTGGTGTTTGCGTTGTATTTGTGTTGCTGTTCCTAGTCAAACAACTCCACTTATAGATCGCTGTGTAACCGGAATTGAAGAATTAAGGACATCACCTGAAGCTATTGCAGGTACAAACTTGATAAATTCTTTTTTTTTTTATTTGCATTTATATTGTAGGATATAGTTGCGCATTATCAGCAGTATTAGGAGGTGTACATCTATCACCACTTGGAGTTCCTCATACTAAAGGAAAAATTATTTTCAATACTGCTGAAGAGCTTCTGCGAAGTGCTAGTCAAAACAGTCGTTTGTCAATTAATCGAACACAAGCTGGATGGCTATTAATTGGTGCTATCATGACTTTAGGTAAACAAATTAAGTAAAAATTTCATATTTTAAAATATTTTTGATTAGGTGTTCCTGTTGTTCGAGGATTATTACCAAGAATGTTACTGTTGTGGAGAAACTCTTTTCCCAGATCAACAAAAGAACTCGAATCTGAAAAGGCTCGTGGAGATGCTTTCACATGGCAAGTTACTTTGGAAGGTCGAGCTGGTGCTCTATCTGCAATGCATAGTTTTGTTCAAAATTGTCAAGAATTGGTTACAGAAGATATTATAAAACGATTACTTACTCCTATTGATTCTGCTTTGGCTATGCTTACGAAGTAAGATTTTTAAGTTAAATCTTATTATTTAACTAAGGTTTTTTATTTTATTAGTATTTCGAGTGTGCTTAAAAGTTATGGCCAACAACTTAAAGCACCTGCTGCAATGGTGAGATTGCGTTTGTATGAAACGTTACTACTTCTTCCTCCACAATCTTTTGAAGGTAATTTACTTTGACAAATTGCATTTATGATTTAAGAAATTATTTTACTATAGGTTCTTATACACATCTACTGAGGATGTTAGTGGCCGAGTTTACTCTGACTGAAAATCCAGCAAATACTACAACGTCTCAATTACGAACAGTGTGTCATGCAGATGATTCCGTTATTTTGGGAACGTGGTTACAGGAAACTGATCATAGGACCATAGAGGATCAGGTTTGTTTTTATTATTAAAATATTGCACTACAATCATGTCATTTAATGTGTGATGTACTTTGTATTTGTCACATTGTAATTTAACTAACATCTCATTAACATTTTTGCTTTGCATCATTGTATGTAGTTACTTGTAATTTTTTGGGAACCGGTATAACTCCTATTACAATTTTCCTAGATGGAACCAAATCGAAGGGCTGATGGTGAACACGTGAGTAGACTTATAATGTTGTGCAGAAGTAGCTTTCTTAAGTTTTTTGCAACTACTGCATGATTTGTTCTTTGACTGAGTGAAACAGTTACTTAAAAATTTTATTTTACTAATTACATAGATATTCAGTGGTATTACACTTAAAAAATTGTACGTTATTTTCTAATTTCTATATTTTGAATTCTGAAACGATCAACTTTTTTCATTCAAACATTAATATTTCAACATCACAAAACTTTGTACTTTCTGCATCTAAACTTTTTTTTCCAACTGCTGTGAAATATGTGTACATGAAGTATGAAGCATCTGCAAAGTATTTTATACTAGAAGTATGTACTTGAAGAACATCAGAGTGTGGTGTTTAAGAAATGAAGACAATCGAGATCTTGATATTCAAACTCAGCTTAAAATAAACATAATTTTTTTTTCAAATTTTAATTCTTTTACAGCTTATTTTTATTTTAGAATTTTTTTTGATAATTTCCAAAAGGGAAATTTTAAGGAAAAGTATTTATGTGGTGCCTACATTTTTTATTCTGAAGTACGTGAAGTAATTCGTTTTTGTGTGAAACAACATCAGAAGAAATGTTTAGTATAGTGGTAACCTTGTCTGCCTCTTTTTGCCTGCTCTGTTCAAGAATATGAGTTTCTTTTGCCTGTTGCAATATGGATTTATGGAAGATGGATCGACTGAATTTAGTAGTAGTCTTTTAAAATAAGGAGAGAGATTGAGCTGTCGCATGTAGACCTTGGCAATACTTTCAATTTTTGTTGGAAGGCAGATTCTTCTCAAGAAATCAGTTATGATGCAGAACCATAGTGCTAAAAATATGTAAATTGTTTCCAACAGATAGATTTCAAGCAGTCAGATGTCAAGTAATAATACATTTTTTATGAAAAGATTGGAAATTGGAATGCTACACGAATTTATACTAGGTTTGTCCCTCTTCATAATTTATATAAATGACTTGTCCGTGAATATGCTCATCTCAAGAATCTTTATACGTATTAACAGATGATACTAAAGTAACAAATGTAGATTTGTGACTGATTTATAACTATTTTCCGAGGTGTTGAAAGTACTCGATGGTTGGATCTATTCCTCAGGTTAAATCTCTGATTCAGTTGTCAGATTTGCAACTTATTACCAGTTCTCTCTAAGATTTTAAAAAAGACCTATGTGCACAGTTGCTAGATCACCTGACTAAAAATGTTTTTCTACCGTTAACACAATTCGACTTTTGGCCAGGTTATGGGTGCTGCATGGCACTCCTTGATTTAATTTACAATATTTTACGTAGATGATGATAAGATTATGGTGCCTACTACTATGGCTATTTGAAAGCTTTTGATACTATTAATCATGCGATTTTGCTTTTAATATTATACTTTATGGGCCTTGGTGTAAAGTGGTTACACTCTTTTAAGGCTAATATCAGTGGGAGGTGGCAGCGGGTTGTATTGGCAAATTCGTCTTTGGAATTCTTTTTTTCCTGTTAGTTTTGCGGTGCCGCAAACTTGCACCTATCTTATGTGCTATGATCTGCTATGTACGGATGCCTTAGGCATTGTGGATTTTATATATATTCAGATTTGATTCCTTACATGATAATATTTGGCTTGTTATCAATGAGTTATATATTAACCCTTCTAAGAGTTTTGCAATTATTGGGTGGTAGGCTGGCTCGTGAGAATGCAGCGGCTTATCTTAAAATCCATATTAATGGTTCATTCTTGCCAAAACTGTTTTCTGTAAGGAACCTGAGGCTTATTTTGGATTCAAACCTAAGATTTAAGCTACACATTAATAAAAAGCTGCAGAAGTCATGCCAATAGACACGTACTTAGTAAGGAACTCAAAATTCTGCCTTGACTCATTAGATGCAGCCAAGGTCCAAAGAATACAAAATTTTTGGTTAAGGTTCATTTATGGTATGAATAGATGAACGGGTGTTTCTCATATTTCCATAGACTGGATGGTTGTTAATGTCAGATTGTCAAAGTTTGTATTGTGCATGTAATTATCATAAAATTATTACAATGAAGTCGTCGCAATATTTCTATAATAAAATTAGATACAGATCTGATATTCATTATATAAATATAAGGAGAAGGGATGCTTTATCTATTCTCAGACATAAGTTGAAGCATTATTTGCTATTGGTAGAAGTAAGAAAATGCGGTTCTTCGTTGAGTTAAGTGTGGCTCCGATTGAAAATTTAAATCGTATTAAATAAAATTTTAAGAAATATACAGTCGGACCTGGATGAGTGAGAACTGGATAAGTTTGAACAAAACTGTAGATAAGGGGATCAACTGCTTATTTATTACTAGGCCCAACTGAATATACCATATACATATATTTTGAATATGAGGAATTCTTTGTAAGTCAATTGCAAATTTCACAAAACTATTCTAATCGTTTATTATGTTGAGTATATACAAATTGAAGCTTCTACTTAGCATCCATTCGGATTCTAGTTTAAGCTATTAACCAGGTTAAACAGATATGCATGGAAATACCCCCCAAATTTGTCTTCCTGAACTCTTTAGTTTGGTATTGGAAAAAGGCCTTGTAGATTATTAGACTTGAACCAAAATGGGAAGATTGAAAAAGGTCTGGATTGATCATTATTTGCTATTCAATTATTGCCTCTTATTGGTTATTTTATATTTACCCAAAAACATAGTTTTTATAGTAGGTACTTTTTGTTCTGTTCTGATACAAAAGCGATCCACTTATGAGAAAAACTAGATTCAATGTTTTATAATAACCTAGTCGTAATGTGGCTCCCATCTGTAGGCATTCACAGTTGCTTGCTTACTAACCCTGGTTAGAAAGGATTTTTCAGGATCTAGTTTTTCTCAGACCAGGGTTTTATGTAACTAAAAAAACTCCAAAGATATTTACTATTCTTATTTCATGGATCTTTTATTATTTCAGTTGCTACAAACTTGCCAATTTAAGTAATCTTGTTTGAATTTATAATTTCTTGATTATAAACGTTTTTCAAAACTTATGTAGAAATTTTGAAAGTAGAACAGTATGATTTAGATAAATAACTTGAGTTTGCCGATTATTACTAAAGGTTGTTATGTATTTAATTAATTTTTTGCTACCATGTGAAACAATTTTAAAACTGACTAATTATTTTGATTGCAATAAATCAGGTAGTCAACTTTCAGAAATTTTATTTTTGAAAATGAATTTACCATTCGAGTTTTTAATACTTATTTACCTAAAATTTTGTAGTTATAAAGACTGTTTCACTCGGTAGTTCACTATTTTGAATATCACTGAGCATTAACATTTTAAAAACTTGTAAGTTATAAATAACTTTATTTTAGTTACAACCAAATAGTGCAGCAGGTTCTGGTGCATTAGAGCACGATTATTGCTGTCTGTATCGTCCATTACAAAAGGCAAGTTTATTACTTTACGAGATTTCAAATTTTAAAACGAATTTTTAATAGGGTGAAATAATACCAGGTCCCTTACCTTTGGGTGTTGCTGTCATCGATTTATCAGTTGCATTATTTGGTCAGATATTTCCAAGAGTTGCTAATAAACATCGATTGCAAATGTTGGAACATTTTACGGAATGCATAAAACATGCTAAGAGTTCTAGACAAGAAGCCGTTCAAATGAACGTTTTTACTGCTTTATTAAGTGGACTAAAAGGTTTAAGTGAAACCAAAACTGGATTTGGACAAGAAGATGTCAAAAAATCAGCCACTTATTTAATTATCGGCGCTCTCACCTCTGCAAATCCTATATTACGTTGTGCTGCTGGAGAAGCTGTTGGTAGAATGGCACAAGTAATAGCAGATTCACGTTTTACAGCAGAATTGGCTCAAACAAGTTTCGATAAGTTGAAATCTGCAAGGGATGTTGCTAGTCGTACAGGGCATTCTCTTGCATTGGGATGTTTACATCGTTACGTTGGAGGTATGGGTTCCAGTCAACATCTAAATACAAGTGTTTCTATCCTATTAGCACTTGCACAAGATACCACATCTCCGGTCGTACAAGTTTGGTCCTTACATGCACTTGCGTTAATTTCTGATTCTGGTGGACCAATGTTTAGGGGTTATGTGGAACCCACCTTATCTTTAGCATTAAAATTGTTATTAAATGTATCACAATCACACATCGACATACATCAATGCATTGGTAAAGTTCTTTCTGGTTTGATTACTACCATTGGACCAGAACTACAAGGAAACACCACTACAATTTGTATGACCAGGTCATCATTTTTATGCGCTTGTGCTATAATGCAAGACCATCAAGATCCTTTAGTTCAAGCTGAAGCCACTGGATGCTTACAACAACTGCATTTATTTGCTCCCCGTCATGTCAATTTATCTTCTTTGGTTCCTACACTTTGTGTGAGTTATTTTTTCATCAAAAGTTTACGGATATCCAAAACTAACGGTTATTTTGCAGAGGACGTTATCCAGCAATCACTTATTGCTACGTAAAGCTGCAATATCATGCTTACGACAGTTAGCACAACGAGAAGCCAAGGAAGTATGTGAACATGCAATGACGTTGGCAAACGAAAATAGGGATAATCACATAGTAGAAGGATTGTTAATTACAGAAACTGGTTTACCAGGAGTTTTGTTTAGCTTGTTAGATACCGAGTCAGATTCAGCTCTAATTAAGGATATTCATGATACCCTAACCAGTATGTTGCAAAGGTTGGCTGCTGATAATTTATCTCAATGGTTAGGATTATGTAAAGATGTTCTCACCGTTACTGCAGGTGAATAATTTTTTGTTTGATAACTTATACAACAAGTTGGGGGGTTTATTCCATGATTAACTTACTTGGCTATTTGAGGTTTTATAGAAATTATTGGCTTAACAAAGCGTGTAATAATAATCGAACCATTTGTTTAATTTATTTAATAATAGAACCAAAACATAACTGAATAAGGAAAAGCATGAGGTGGTTATTGGCCTTGTAGTTGGAACGATAAACTACTGATGATAAGGTAACTGGTTTAAGCCAGGGAGGATAATATAAGAAAGTTTTCTTTCCGAACTTCTTATCTATGTTTTGATACATCAAACAGGGTAAAAATCACCTCCATCGGTTGCGCAACGCCTGGTTTTGTTGAGAGCTTCTTGGCTCGATTCTCTGGTAAACATTGACATACTGCAGTTTAATGCATAGCATTAGCTTGGTGTGATTACTGGTTGGATTACGGGATGTGAGGTTCTTTGTTTGTAACGCATATCATTGTTAGGAGTGCGAGTCAAATGGCGAGTTGAAGTGACCGCCTAACAACTGTCGGTCATATCTAACACTATTGAGCTGTGGGAAAATACAATGGGCTCAATTGGGTGGCTTGAATGTGTGCAAGTTTAACTTGCTCTGTTCTAAAAATTCAAATCAGCAATAACATTAAAATGTAAAACTTACACTAAGATTAATATGAGGTGTAAGGATACTGAAGTCCTTGTGATGAACTAAAGATTGTCATCCCTGATGCACTCATCGGACCTTACTACTGAACTCGGAACTCCCTCAATTAATTTTTCGGATCATTTTTATTAATTTTCAGATCCCTACTACCTTTATTCTTTTGTTTATAAGTTTTATTTAGTTTGTGCTAATTATGACATTTTTATATGCCTGGCCCAAATACCATCTTCATGAATTTGCTGCATAATCAGGTTTGCAATGTCCTCATCGTTACGTATTTTAATATTCATATTTATATGGTTATAAATTCTCTAAATTATTTATTTAACTATAGTTTTCGATAGGATAATATTTTTATTTTGGAAAATTGATGTAGATGTTACGAGTTTGGAAGATCCTTTAAGTGTTACAACAACCGAAAATGGTGATCTAGATGAACAGGAAGTAGATGATGACCAAGCCGAATTCCATGCTGAAGATGACTCAAATTTACATACTGCTGTTCAACCGAGATGGCCTACAAGAGTTTTTGCAGCTGAGTGTGTACGTAGAATAATAATTTCGTGTGAAAGTAGCAATAAAAACGTGCACTTTGATTTGGGCCAAGCAAAGGAAATGCAGGTTAATAAGGGTAAAGGTGACTTTTTGGTATTACATTTATCAGATCTTATTCGAATGGCATTTATTGCTGCAACAAGTGATTCTGATCCCTTGAGACTTGAAGGTTTGAAAACACTACAGGACATAATTGAAAAGTTTGCTAAAGTTCCTGAACCAGAATTTCCAGGCCATTTATTGTTGGAACAGTTTCAAGCTCAGGTAAGTTTTGATGATGTTACTTTGTGAAATTTAATTTGGGTTTTTAAAAAAGGTTGGGGCAGCTTTAAGGCCAACGTTTGCACCTGATACTTCATCTCATGTAACTGCTGCTGCTTGTGAAGTGTGTTCAACTTGGATAGGTTCAAGTGTTGCTAGAGATTTGAATGATTTGAGGAGGGTTCATCAACTTTTAGTATCTTCTTTGACCAAATTGCAAAATAAAGTTAATGCTGCGCCATTGTACAATGAAAGTTTAACCACTCTAGAGAGGCTTTCTATTTTGAAAGCTTGGGCTGAAGTTTATATAGTTGCTATGAATGGAAATGGTTCTGCTCCTGGCTGTACCGCATTAGTGGGCTGTAATAATTCAAATGATGACGACGAATTTGGAGATTTTGAGTTTAAGGGTGAAAGTTTGTTAACTTTAGTGCAACCAGAACTTGTTAGTTTATCGCAATATTGGTTGTCTGCATTAAGAGATCATGCACTTTTATCTTTGCCATCTGGTTAGTGTTAAATAATTGAATTTTGGAATTTATTTTACTTGTTTTTTTAGAATTCTCAAGTCAATTACCTCATGATGGTGGAGCTTTTTATACAAATGATACCATGGAATCTTCCAGACCTCATTATGTTAGATCATGGCCTCCTATTCTTCATGCGGCAACTTTGTGGTTGAATGCCGGAACTAGTAAAAACTCTCAGTGTGAAAATGACACAAACAATGACAATATGGTCAACAATAATTTGTCAGATAATTCAAATAAATTTCATTTACTGTTTGGTATGTTTCCTAGTTTTGGTCAGAAAATATGAGAAAAGTATTTTTAGTTTTTCAGTTTTCTTATGTCAGGACTAGAGAAGGGAACGGAACTGTTTGTTATGGTGTTTTGTAAGTTGTAATAGCGATTTTTATTGCTTTTTAATATTCTTTTTAACATACACATATAGGGTGATTCATTAAACTGGTCTCTAAAAATGTTTGCCAAACATCTTTTTTCAGATTTACATCTAGAACTGAAAGAAAACTTGGGAGTTTTTAAGTAAAATTAATAAAATAATTCTGTGGTTTCCATTCTTATCATATATGTGCAGTTCAGTGGGTAATTTCCTTCTCTAGTCAGAATTTAGAGTATGTTAGAGAAAAAGTCTAATTTGATTAACAATTTGAGTCTGATTTTTTCGTCATAAATCTTAAATTATTTTAATTCATTTTTAGGTATTTGCATGGAAGCTTTGTGTAGTCCAAGGTCGCTAGAACCACTAGAAAGCATAATTATATGTCTTCAAGCTTTATACACACTATTGGATTCGGCCTGGGCTAGAGAGTTACTAATGGTCGATAAACCATTAGCAATTGAACTTTGTAATGTACTGCATAGACTGCTTCTGACACGAGATAATCACGATGCCCAGTTGTTATGTATGGAGGTTTTGAAGCAAGTAATTAAAGCTTCTCATGAGTATTTAGAAAATTTCAAACAAAATAAACTGAAAGGTTTTTATTTCCTATTCTTATTGTTTTTATTATATTTTAAATTTTTTACCTTGCAGAAAGTAACGATGAGTGCAACAACTTTGATACACTAGGTGAAGGTGGCGAAGAAGGTGAAATTGTACCAGGAGAATCGATTGTGTTTTCAGTTTTGGAAGTTTGTTTATGTTTATTGGTTCGCCATATTCCTGCACTAAGTCCTTCTCCCAATTCAACTGTTGTAACATCTCTACGTGTTATGCAAGCTTCAGAAGACTCAGGAAGGTTGATAGCTTCTGCTGTAGCTTGCATGGAAAATTTACACAGATTGTGTTCTCCTCAAGGTGCAATTTCAATTTTACCTACCATTTTATACCTCACTACGGGGGTTATAAAAGAAATGGCTACTAAAAACATCAATGATACATCGATATTAGCAAACCGAGCAGCCATTCAAGCTGCTTTACATTCCTTGAAAGTTTTGGCTATTGATCGTTACGGCAAAGAAACTCAATCATGTGAAAATTGGCAAAAGCTACTGCAAAGTGCATTGGCTAAAATAATCGATTTAGCTAAAACTGGAAGTGATGAAACTAAGTTAGATGAAGTAACCATGATGCTGGCTATAGCTGTCTTTGTACTTCATGCACCGGCTGAAGTTGTTACAGCACCTAATTTGCAGTATCCTTGCATCAATCATTTTCGTCAATGCTTACAAAATTCCAATGCTACTGTAAGTATATTTTTTAAACTTATTTTTAGACTCATTTTATACTTGCCTCATACTCATTCACATATTTATTTCATACACATAACTTTTAATGGAGAGAGCAACTAGCAAACCATTTATTGGTCAGTTAGTACTAATACTGACGATGTCTATTATTAGATATAACAGTTTTAACACTCTATGAAAAAGTTCTATGACTTGCTATATTTATAACCTATCTTCAATAGGAAATAAATATACTGCATTTGATTTGTATTGTAATGGAGAATATAACACGGACTTTTAAAAGTTTTCTTTATGGAAGAAATTTTTTTAGACATACCGTGTTCTTAAATATTAACGACATATGACATGACAATCCTATGTATATGATTGTATCTAAGCAGAGGGCTTACATGTCAGCTGTTGTAGCCCAGAGTAGTTAATTTTCCCAGACCAGGAAATCGAAAATTTCCAAAAGCAAAAAAAAAATTTGTGATGTGTTAACAAATTTTAAAAGGAAATGGCATTTAATTTTGGTGTAATTTGAATATGTTATTGGCTGTTTTTAATGCTGTAACCTCACCTACCAATACTTATGTGCTTATACCCGATTTCTTCACCTAGAGATATCTAATATTTAAGATAACTTATAGTTAGTTGAGGAAATAGTCAATCAGACGACAACAAAACAAACATTTAATTGGTTATTTCATTCATTTAACTGTAAGAGATTATAGGTGAAGAAATTGGGCAAACTTGGGAAAATTATAGATAAAAAGATGCATGTACACCCATAACAAGTGTAAAAATTATTTTTAGCTTAATCTTAAATTTGTATTGATTAATATATTATAACGTGTAATTACTACTTTCCAGAACTAAAAATAATTTAGAATTAGAGTTTTTTATATTTATAATATAATTGCTAATGGTGACGCGATGCTCATTAAAATATCCCTGAGCCAAAACAGAAGTAAAAAATGTAGATCCTTGAGCCATGCGGTTCAAGAGTCACTGGGAGTTCGTCTACTAGAGAATGTCACTATTTACCTTGAATGCACGTCCTATCTACAAAATGTGGCGAATCCCTTCCGTAGTATGCTTTCATATGTTTGTATAGGAAAATTCATAAATTTGAAAATTGATTTTTAGGATTATTATTGGACATATCGAGTTTATCTTCACCTTAATCGCGTTATTTTGATGTTATCTAAGTAATAGTGAAAGAATTTTTTAAATATCTGTAAAACCCTCAGTTACGGGATAATTCAGCCTCCTATGGGAGACAGAAATCTAAACTGTAGGGGCAATAACAGATTCATAGGCGATTCAAAGTCAGGTAATATCAACAGTTTGAATGCTACTATCTAATGTCGAGTCATGCCAGTGGCAGGAGCCTCCATGCAACACTGTATATGGATGGAAATCTACATGACTGTTTTTAAATGTTAATATCGATACAATAATAACTTCTTGCAGAACTCTTGAAAGAAGATTGTTTAGTAATACTTTGTGACTGTGTTGGAATTAGTAGCAATAAACTGAAATAATTTGCAAAAATCTTTGATGGAAATTTTTGTTTTAGGTACGTCTCAAATGCATACAAACATTAAAATCCATCTTTTCCCATTCAGACCGATCAGTAGCGACTCCTTACATTCACACTTTGGCCCCAAGATTAGTGGAATTTTTATATTCAGAATTTCCACGAAAAGTATACACCGATGGAGAATTATCCATAATATTAGAAACCATCGTAACCGTTGAATTTTTAATAACTTTAGCTGAACCACAAAGTCGTAAGTTCTTTTTTGTTTTAAATAAAAAATTAAATTTAATACCACTGATTTCTTGCTTGCTAATTAGGAGAACTTTTACAAGGCAAGTCGAGTTTTTACGTTCAAAAACCATTTAAAGTTTTTATTGAAATCTTTGTTTTGTAGGAATTCACATGTTAGCACTTTTGGTACCAGTTTTAATCAGTTACCTACTAGAAGAACAAAATTTAAATTCGGCAAACAAACATTCTGTAACCTTACACGATGTCAGCTTACAGTGGCTTATGAAAATTGGACCTAAATATCCGACTGTAAGTTTTATCTCAATTTATGATTTTGAATGTTATAAAATTTCTTTTGTTTAAGGAATTTAAGAAGCTGATGAGTCAATCTATTGAATTACGTACCAAGCTTGAAAATGCAGTAAAAATTAATCAACAAATGCAGAAACGAGTTAAATTGGACTGTAATATTAATAAACCTTTATCAACCCAAGCACCATCTATTAAATTAAAAACAGATTTCAGTAATTTTTCCTAAATGTTCTATAAAAAAATTGTTTAATCCACAGGAACGCACTTCTTGACCATGCATGTATAATAATTGTGGATCGAAATCCTTATCATCTAGAAGTAAATGGTTAGCACCCACCTACGTACAACATTTATATCGACCCCAGCAATAGTGATAGAATTTGTAACGGTGATACATAATTTCAACGTTGTTATAAGTGTTAATTATAACGTAGTTTGGTATTATTAATTTATTAATAAGTAATACACAGAATTTTTTATAACGTGGCATATTTTGGTTTTTTAACGTTTTGTTTATCAAATTTATTAATTTAACTTCCAAGATAATTGCTGCCAATGTTAGATTTAACGAAATAATTTATAAGTAGTAAACGGTTGTATATTAATGTACAAGAATATTTAAAAAATAATATGAACCTAATTTCATCATTATTATTATAATTTATAGATATTAATTTATTAGTAAATGGTTGTATATTAATGCACAAGAATAATGTACAATATTTAAAAATTGTAATATGAACCTAATTTCATCATTATTATCATAATTTATAAATATGTATTTGTTTAATTTATTAGTAAATGGTTGTATATTAATGTACAAGAATATTTGAAAACTAATGAACCTAATTTCACCATTATTATCTTAATTTATAAATATGTATTTGTTTAATTTTTTAGTAAATGGTTGTATATGAATGTACAAGAATATTTGAAAACTAATGAACCTAATTTCATCATTATTATCTTAATTTGTTTATAGCTAATAATTGTATATTAATGTACAAGAATATTTAGAACTAATATGAACCTAATTTCATCATTGTTGTCATAATTTATAAATATTTGTTTAATTTATTAGTAATTGCTTGTATATTAATGTACAAGAATATTTGAAAACTAATGAACCTAATTTCATGATTATTATCTTAATTTGTTATAGCTAATAATTGTATATTAATGTACAAGAATATTTAAGAACTAATATGAACCTAATTTCATCATTGTTCTCATAATTTATAAATATTTGTTTAATTTATTAGTAAATGGTTGTATATTAATGCACAAGAATATTTGAAAACTAATGAACCTAATTTTATCATTATTATCTTAATTTGTTTATAACTAATAATTGTATATTAATGTACAAGAATATTTAAGCACTAATATGAACCTAATTTCATCATTGTTTTTATAATTTATTAATATTTGTTTAATTTATTAGTAAATGGTTGTATATTAATGTACAAGAATATTTAAAAACTGTAATACGAACCTAATTCCATCATTATTATTGTTTTATTTTGCTTTCAAAACAATTTTTTAAAACCTTGACAGCAACGAGAATTTGGTGCGGTTAAAAGTTAATTGAAGCAAATTATAACCTAGCTAGGTACTTTAAATATTTAGTCAATAATTTATAAATTACTAATTTACAATCACTTTCCCTTAATGACCAAATCAATGTTTACTTCTTAATAATTTGAATCTGCCATTTCGTAATATGTCACTTTGATTCAAAATGGTTTCTTGAAGACCGACCAATCAAAAAATTGTAATGGAAGACACGCGCACATTCAGATGAAAATAGTTTTCATTTAATGAGGAATTTCTTACTATAATCCTAGGAACTAAACTGAGTTTGGTTTTAAGAAATACAGATGCCAGTCGTTTATACAATTGTTCTAAGAATCGTTATTTCTTCATTATTGAATGAAATAAAAGGGATTGTAATAAATTGAAAAGAAAATATAGTTGAGGTGATAGGCCAATGAAAATCTAAAAACAAATTTTCATTGGCCCTTCACCTCAACTATACTTTCTTTTCAATTTATAATTCAGGTCGACTATGTTTGTCTTTTTTTTGCATTTCAAAAATTTCCAACATTATTTTAAAATTTTTGTTTTAATTAATTTTTCTAATTTCTCTAAATTCAAATTTTGGCGCTGCTATCGATTGTAATAAAGTAAGACTTTTAACGTTTTAATTTGTAACAAAATAATTATAATAAAATCTAATTTATTTAACAAATAATTATATTTCACAAGCAAAATTTTTACAATACCCAATTGAAAAGAAAACAAAAATATGCATACAATTTAGATTTCTATCTTACCCTGTAAGGTTTTCATGAATATGAAAAATTATTGTTCTTGAATTTTTTCTTTTATTTCAAAATTTTTTTGTTATCAGATAAGTATCATTACAAAATTAGTAACTCAAAATAACTTTTGTTTTTGAGTCGATTGGAAAAATAAAAAAAACACATCGACTTAAATGGCAAGGGGGACATTTAAAGCTAATACTATTTGAATTTTAAGTTTAACCCCTTCCCCAGCAGCTCCTCCTACGTCGAAATTTTAAATAGTACCCCCTACCTTGCAATACATCATTTTAAAGATTAAAAAAATCTTCCTTCATTCACGATGCAAAAATTGGATTTAGAGGATCCGTTTATGAGTCATTCCATATCAAATCAACCAAGAATTTTCACCATTCTATTGGATTTTGGTTAAACTTGCTGTAGTTATTGTAAGTAATACCAAATAAGCATACCCATATTTTTTTGTTTGCTTATAATGTGACCCATTTACGTGGTACAGCCTTTCAAAACAATACAAATTTTGCTTGTAGAGCTATGCTAAATTATTTCTATTAGCTGAACCGCAGCACTTAGACTCGTAGGTATTAAAAGCTTCTTTTCGGTGGCTCTACCTGGGTAAATAATTGAAGTCAAAAATAGAAGCCCCGTTCAAATTTTGATTTTGATTGGCTCTCCCCGGAAAATGGTAAAGTATAATTTAAAAAATTTAAAAAAAATATATTTTTCAGAAAGAAAATATAATTGAGGTGACAGACTAATGTAACCTAACAAGTAGATTTTTTCACATTTGTTTTGTTTTCACAATGCAATCAGGAATATCTAGTAGGATATTTGTTGAAATTATAATTTTTGTTTACTATAAATATTTTTTTTATTATACGATGTTGCTGAATGCGGCCCTGCTGTTTGAATGTTTTTGTTGGTAATATGGTGTAAACAGAGGGTGGATTTAAGATTCCCGGAATCGAAAATACACTTTTCCCTATAGAAATGGCTATACCAAACGAAAGAACACAAAAATACAAGGTCTCTAAGGTAAGGATCAATCTTGTCGGAGTTGTAATAAGGCCACAATTTAATTTTGAAAATTGCAATTTTCCCATAAGAAATACATGTAAGTGTATTTTTGTGTATTAAAATGCCAAATATAGAATACATTCTGTTGGCGGTACGTGTGCTGTGCCTGGGTCGACAGTGACTAGTGGTGGGGAGATACCAGTCGCTCTCTGAGATCCGTCGGGTCAACTTTCAAACTTTTTGAGTTGGAGCCGCTTGAGGGATGTTTTTAGTAAGTAAAGCGCGTGTCAAAACCGCTCGAAGCCCCCGGAGTGACCCGGAGAGTCACGTAGGGGTGCGGAGAGTGGGTTTTGACAGCGCAACCAAATCAGAAACGAATTCACTCAAAAAGTGATTATTTTTTGAAAATTAGTTGTCCGATCACAAATTTAATTCTTTTGTCTATCATAATTCGTTATAAAAACCAAGATTCTGGTATATTTACAGTCGCCACAACCTATTTCAATTTTGAGGGCGGAGTTACACTTCAAAAGAGCCAATGAGTAAATTGCATTGTTAATAAAATTTTAAAGCCGTTTTTTCAAAATTGTGTGAATAATCCGAAAATTAGACCATCATTGTTCATAATCCACTTCAAAAATGGTAAAAATCGCGATCCGGGAATCTTAACCGCACCCGTGAAAAGATATCTACTTGTTAGATTACACTGGCCTTTCACCTCAACTATAGAGGAGAAGGTGCAAATATGGAATATGCTTGTAATATGGAATACATCGGTTTTGACTAAACCAAGTAAGGTCCTCGGTCGAGAATCGGCTAAATTTGTGAACGCTTGCCATCTTTATGGGAGGCGATCCACCCCGTACCGTTTTAGTATGATTTTAGTTTACCACATGTGTAATGTGAATTTCGTACATTGAAATTTTAACACGTAAGTGAATATGCAAGCCTAATTTTTTATTTGCACGTTTTATTTAAATATTTGTTACGATGCCATTGTATATAAACTAAAGTTTAAGATAACGTTGTATTTGTTTAGTTTTTGTTATGATAGGGTAGATCTAGCCTAAAATATTGATGACATTGGTTGTCGGTAATATGGAATACCAGTATTCCATACCACCATGCTCATAATACGCCATAATGAGTGTGCAAGCGCCGAAAAATACGAGTATATTTGCGACTGGTGCAAGTAATATGTTAATCTAGACCTTATAGTTAGTTTAAGTTTTTAGGAACAATAAGTTATTTAATTATTTCTTAGATATTTAATGTATTCCATATTTGCACCACCTTTTCTTAGGTGGACATTTTGTAATTTTTTTTTCAAACTTTTTTTTTGTAAAAATGTTTTAGTTAATTACACATTTGCTTTTAGATTATGGTGTCTAATTGTCTGAAGTAACTTTTACCTAAATTTGGTTTAATTCTATTTGCTAACAAAAATTTTTTTATATACCAAACAAAATGGTATTCCATATTTGCACCTTCTCATCTATATTTTTTATCAATTTATAATTATTAAGATCGACTATGTTTGTCATTTTTTTGAATTTTTAAAAATTTCTTAAAAATTTTATATATAATTTTTTAAAATTTCTTTAAATTGAAATTTGGCGCAGCTATTAAAAATATATTGTCTTTAGTATAGTATTTCCTAATGGGAACGCTTTTGGTTTAGGAGTGATACAAAAATTAACGATCATAGTCAAGCAAATCTGAGTACTTCTGTATTGAATTAGGCATCAGTTTGAAATACATGTTAAGTTACAGTATTTTATTGTTGTCAGTATGTGATAACTACTCTTTATTTTTTTAAATAATAAAAATATTAAAAAATCGAAGAAATTGATGAAAATGAAACAATTTCTTCTTAGGATATCCTTCTTAATGTTTTACGGATTGGATAAGCTTAATAATGATCAGATTGAAGAGGAAGGGGCTATTTGAAATTATTTTTGTTGTGTTGTTAGTATTTATGTCAATTCAGTTTTGTTTTATTTAGCTCTTATCGGGGGTTACTTCCAAAATTATGCCGCGAATAAGGAAACCGTGAATATGGAATAGTGATTTGTATGGAAATGCAAGGGTTGGGTTCCAAGGTACGAAAATAAAATAAAATAGATAAAAATAAAATCAGTTTAATCACATACCTATCATTATTATTAATTATTGTTTGAATTATTTGGTTTAAAATATTTAGTAATTTTTCTTGCTTTGCCGTCTTTAAAATGCCTTTTAATTCCGCATGGTATTCAGCTGTGGCAACTTCAATTTTCCTTTTAAAAGGAAGGTTTCTTTCCAAAACGGGTCAATTTTAATGAAGTGATCTCACAGTTCATTTGCCATTTGAAACCTGCGGTCTGGTTTTTAAGGTGATTGTCATCGTATCATTGTAAGATGTTGAAGCTTGAAGGGTTTTAACATTTCCTGCAAGTCGGCTTCACTTAAATCTTCATCGTGTGATTGAAGCAGCTCTTGAACGTCACTCGAATCTATCTGTTCAAAACCATCATGTCCTATTCCATTAGCAATTTGTACAATTGTGTCAGTTAATGTTTTAATTTGTTTAAATCCTCACTTTCACAGACTGTTAGATCAACCTATAGTTTTTCCAATATGATTGCAATGTGTATGCAATGCTTGAGCTCTTGTAACGATTCCTTTATGTTAACAATGCACATTGCTATGTTAAATTTTTCCAGAATTCCATAAAACTCACGTCAGAATCACATTCCATGATATCCAGAATGATTTTAAAGGTTCGCCTAATGTAAAGAACTTCAAAGCTTGAATTATTCCCTGGTTCATTGGTTGAAGTAAAGTCGTCGTGTTCGGAGGCAAAAATATCACCTTAATATTCGGATGCATAGTTTCAAGCTCACAAGGGTGACCCGGAGCATTGTCCAAAACAAGAACCTCCTTGAAGTCTAAATTTTTTTCGTTTAAATATTATTATTTAATTTTGAGTTTTGAATATAAATTATAATATTCAAAATCGTAAATTATTAATCCGCGAATAATGAAATTTTCGGCCGCGAATACAGAAAGTGGTCTCAATTTTTTCTTCCGCGAATACTGAAACCGCGAATAACGGAACCGCGGATAAGGAGCTTTCACTGTATTTACTTCATTTAAAGCTCTTATAACGTCTTCTTTTCTAACTTGGTTGAACGCTTTGGTGAAATCTACAAAGCACTACGATTGGTTTTACTTTATCTAAATTTATTTAATTAAAATAAGTCATTTAAATTAAATAATTTAAAAATAAATTTAAAATAATAAAAAAAAAGCACTATAATTATTAATTTGTGCGAGAGAGACCTTGTAAGGCCGTCTCGGTCGCTTTCGCTGGAGAAATTTTTGCTAAAAAGTCGTCCAACTTTGGAGGTTCGTTGCGAAGCTGGAGCCCATCGGACGGCCAAACGAACCAATTTGTGCACGATGGGGAACCTTTCCGCGTCGAACAACACCCCACGCGTCGAAAACGGTTTGGTCAATTGTGCTATGGTTAAATGCTAAGAATCGTTTCTTAAAAAAGAGTCTAAAAGGGCCGCCGCTGTATACTGCAGTGTTTTACTTATTATTTTAAGTCAAATCTAAAAATCGTATTTTTAAATTTATATTTTACCGCATTTTAAAAGTTACTATATAAAAATTAATTTCGTTTTATGAGGTTGTAATTTTGCTAGTAACTTTTATTTATAAAACTAAGCGGTTGGCACGAAGTTCTTTTATAACCAAGTGTCAGTTAATAAAAATTACTTGTTCTTAAAAGCAGTTGTCATTCTTTAAGTTAAAATTTTCGCCAAAAAGTTATAATTTTCGTTGCAGAAAAACACAGTGAGTTACTTTTATAAACATTTAACACTTTTAGCTATTTTGTAAAATGAATTTTATACCACAATCATTTTAAACCAAATTCAAAGTGGATAACCTCAAAGTTTCAGTAGCTGTTGAATTTTTGCGGTTGTTATTTTCATTTAACTGATTAAGACAGGTTTAAAATTTCAATCAACTGATTATAATTCACGGAATAGTACAATTTATATTTTTTATTATAACTAGCAGTGGGTAACAATAAATTATTACTATAACAAAATAGTACGAAGCGCATGCGTGGAGATTTTTTTGCTCAAGCGTTGATGAACGTCTTATTTTAGTGTAATTTTAGGTTTGTTTCATCAAGCAGTTCTCGTTAGTTCTAGTGCTATACGCATGCGCTTTAACTAAAATCTGTTTCATCAAACGTTAAAAGAAGAACTACTAATTCTATGAACTACTAGTCCGTTGTTTCATCACCCTTCTTGGGAGTTCTAGAGTCGTTCTGAACGGTTCAAATCAGTACTTGCTCGTGAGCAAGAACTGGCAAGAACTACTAAGTTCTTGAAAAGGTGACCGCCCATAATATCTCGACTGAAGACGAACTCGTACGAATTTTAGCATCGTATTTGAATAAGTAAATTTTTCAAAAATGCACAAGAAGAAATTCTCCGGTGATTAGTAAGAAGGGCTTAAGCCAAAATTGGAAAATTTTGTTAGCTATTGAAATTAAGTACATTTTGTATGTTCTTTCGATTTGTACTAAAATTTTATAACTGTAATAAAATTACAGTTATAAAATAACTGTTTTTTTTTTAATTTACTACCTACAGTGTTCTTGCTTAGCAAACAGTGTTTTATTTTAAGTTACGTGGTTTTTTGGAAGACCTTTTAATAAGTATATTACGGTTTTTATACTAAATTACTAAGACGGCCATATTTGAATGCGCAGTACATGACGAGATTTAGTTCACCATTAGATCATACCCATATTTACCTTGGTTTTAATAAAATAATTCGTTAAATCACGAATGAGTCCGAGCAATCTCGAAAAATTATAACTGTACCGAAAGCGTTTCATCACGATTATTTTTTGACTACTAGTTCAAAACAGTTATTGCTCACGCGTGCGCTTTGAAAAATTCTGAATTAAAACTCGGTAGTTCTAGAACTGTTCAAAGTATGCTCGATGAAACAAAGCTTTTAATAATCATGCAGGGTATCTTCGTGACCATGGTAAACCTTTGAGGTGGTGATAGAAGACACTTTTCTAAGATATATTTTAAAATAAAATTTTTTTCCTAGCCCTAACTATTAGGAGGTACCTTTCCTTAAAGTAATTTTTTGAATTTATGCCTTCAAACGGTCATAGCTAAATTATTTTAAAAATTATTATTTTAAATTATAACTAAAATTATTATATCCCATTAAATTTGCTATCCGAATTGAGTCCTTATTTTTTGTAAGTAGTCTCGTTTAAAAAATGCAGAGTATGCAACAAAAATGAAAAAATAAAACTTGCCATTTTTTAACATTTTTCTCTTAATTTAATTCATAACTTGAAATGCGTTGATTGTATCAATAGAAAGTTATAAACTAGTTTGTAGATAAATAAATTATCTTTAAAAAATCATTAATCTATTAATACCATAAAATTAATAGTTACGGTGCTATGGCCGTTTGAAGGCAGAAATTTAAAATATTGCTTTAAAGAGGGGTACCCCCAAGGGTTTAAACTAGGACAAAATTTTTTAAATCTATTAGAATAGTGTCTTCTATTATCACCTCAAAGGTTTACCATGGTCACGGGGACACCCTGTATATTATTAACTAATTAACTTAGTAGTCGTAATTGTAATATTAAAATATAAATTCACTAACATAAAAACAATCACAAAAAATGGTTGCTATTATTTTATTCAAAAGAAAAAACACTTTTCTTATATTGTCAGAGTTGGATTAAAAAAAAACATTAATAAATTCATTTATTTGCAATAAATTATCTAGTTAAATTTATCACAAATATTTTTATTAAAATTACTAAATTTTTTCTTCAAATAAATTTATTTTTTAAAGGCAGTGCGAATAATTTTTGAATTTAAGTTCCTAATACTGTTTTAAATAATTTGAAACACTTTTAGGATAAAGAAAATGATTGAAAATACTGAAATTCAAACCATAAATCCACCACGATTTGGAAAAAAATTATTGGTTTTGGACATCGACGGAACAATAGCTGATTTTCATGATGTCGATGCTAAGAGAGAGGACAAAACTAGGCCATACTTACATACTTTTCTGGAAACTTTATATCGTTATTATGACATTGTCATTTGGTCATGTACAGAACCTAAGCACATGTTTAGAAAGATTCATTCGTTAGGGATGTGGCAGAATAAAAAGTTTGGATTGTTGGCCTGTTTGGATCTTTCTCATACGAGGGTGAGGTCTACTTCACTTGGGACACAGATAATGGTAAGTTTTTTTTAAATAATAACAGTTATAGGTAGTTACAGTTTTTATTTTTTAGTATAAACCTCTTGAAATTTTGTGGGACAAATACCCAGAGTACGATACTACTAATACAATACTTCTTGATGACAAAGTCGAAAACATGTGTTTTCATCGAAGTAATGGTATATTAATCACTGCATATGATTCTGCTGAACATGCAACCGACAACGAATTACTTTATTTAATTACCTATTTAGTAAATCTTGCGCAATTTTGTCATGATTTTTCCACTGTTAATCATAAACTATGGCCTTATTATGACCCAGTAACAAATTAATGTATAATTATATTTTAATTAATGAAAAAAAAGAATGACAACTGCAAAAATTATTTTATTTTGTGTTTTAAATCGACTAGTACTGTGCGGTTCATTGCTCTTCTCTTTACTTTAAGCCATTATTATTAAATTTTAAGGATTTAATTCTGTGAATTGCCATTGCATATCAAGGGAAAACGGTCAGAATAAAGTTTACATCACTCGGGCTCGAACCGGGGATTTCAACTTTACAGTCGACCCACTTAACGGCCAGTCTTAATAGTCTTCCATTACGGAAAAAAATTATTTATATTATTTTATTTTTATTACATATTATTAAAAAATTAGTAGTATTTGGTGTTTTAGAGCTTGCCGTAAACCACATCTTAAATTTTTTTTTTAGTTACTAAGATATTAAGCATGACACTTGAAGAAAAATACTATTTTCAACAACAGATGGACCAGTTGAACATAGTTTGGAGCTTTGCGTTTGCCCAGAAAATTTCTGGCAACTTCAACAAATCAAGTCCAAGCTTTTCCCTCAGTTTCATTCACCGAATTTACAAAGGCAGAATCTTTAATAAATTGTCTTATTTGTGGGCCGTCAAATATTCCTGCTTTAATTTTTTCGGTACTCAACTTAGGCATTTTCGCCCCTATATATGCAAAGCATGAACCACTTCTATCAAGAGCCTTTACGAACTGTTTCATAAGGCCTAGCTTGATATGCAGTGGAGGAAAGATGATTTTCTCTCGTTCAACTAATGAGTCGTTAACGACATTCTTTTCCCCAACGTCCATGTTTTCTCTGTTGGGCCACTCTTTTCTAACCCAGTGCTGTGTTTTGTCTCTGCTATCGCAGAGGCATAAGAAGCAAGGATATTTGGTGTATCCACTTTGCTGCCCAAGAAGAAAATTTACCATTTTTAAGTCCACACAAATCACATATTTATGTTCATTATACGTTATCTTCTCCAAGACCAAAGCTATATTGTTATATTCTTCTTTCATTTTTGAAATATTTGCATTCTTAAATTAACCATAATTCGTTGATTATTTTTGAACTGTGTATTTCTTTGGGTAAATGTAATATTATTTAAATTTTTTTAACTGGATAAGGGTGTACTTTATTGGGGATTTATTATGGTAAAGTAATAGTGCCATTTTTGACAAATTTGGAGTCGATAGCACTCGAATTTCTATCGAACATTGCTCGCCAGTGTTACCCGGGCATTTCATATTGCCGCCACTGTAGAAAATGTTTGGTAATTTTTAAATAATACAAGAAAAAGTTATATTTTATTATATTACTATTTTTTTTATGTAAACACTATTATACTTGTAATACTCTAAGAATTTTAACTGACTATGTTACTGTCAGAAGAGGTGAACAAAATATGAAACAAAATGGAAGAAATTGTAGAGCCGGTATCGAAATTGGTATAATTAAAGGCGGTAATATAAATTTCAAATATTTAATATTAACGAATTTTAAATTTTCAAAGTTATTTTACAAATAAAAATTATTAGGCATTTTCGAAAATTATAGATATCGGTAAAATAGTGAACGGTTCACCGTTAGAAATCAGCTGATATGCGATTTGTGGAATGGGTTAAAAATTTTTCGAACGTTCTGGTTAAAATATACGGGGAAATTTAAAAATTTCTAACCTGAAATGTAAACTGGTGGGTCTCATAACAAATAATTTATGAATAACGAGATAGTTACAGCTATTATCCCATTATTAGAAGTTTTACACGAAGATGAAGAAGAAAATAAAATTTTACTTGGCAGTCTTGTACTTATAACGAATAAAACTGAACTTCATGTGAATAAAACTAGAAATATTTTAAATGATTTTATTTCAACATCATTTGAAAATTAGATTTTAGCATTTTTTTTTATTTTCGCAAAACAATTTTTTAACATAAACTCTATCTTATGAAATATTTATTCAAAATTTAATTTGTTAAAAAAATGATACCAATATTTATTTTTTAGTTATAACTGAAGGAAAAAATTCTACACATTCAATATGCTGATATACACAGAATACGTTCTTGCAATTATCATTCATTTCATACTATGTATGTACTATGACATTTATGTTCTATACACATATTTTCGCGACTAATTGTGAAGCCCTGCTACGTAAGACTTTTTATTTTTAATTATGCCAATATTGCTAATTTATGATTTTATTTTTAGAATCGCATCTTCTACTTGACTATGATTAGTTAATTACTGAATTCTTAAAATGGTACCTGGAAAATGCTAAAATTTATTGTATCATTGAATACAATATACAAAATTCTCATAATATAATAATAGAATTTACCACTATCTATAAAAAAAATTTGTAAATTATTTAAATATGTATACCTAATTATAAATTATAATAAATGCTAAATATAATGTTCCTCACCCTTCCCGGTAAATACAAAAAATATAAAATTCCCTATTTTTAATAGAAAAATAAATCTTTCTTTCTATTTTTCTAATCAAAACTTTTACAAATAATATCACAAAAATTTTCCCAAATTTCTATTCTTCTTCTTCAAGTGTCATACACTTCATTGTGGGTAGGCGATCAGCTTAGCCGAAGCCAAGCTGACTTTACTGGAGAATATAATTAGTGGGGTGGTTTCCCGTTGCCTTCCCCACAGTTTAATGATCGATATCGGACTTTTAATCACAGCAGCGTGTCCGACGCGACGAGGACTTGAACCACGGTTTTCCGTTCCCTAGCCGGTCGGCTCATACTTTACGCTACACTGCTGGTTATAAATTTCTATTACATAATGTAGAATCCGTATAATGTAATGATAAACCTTTTTCATATTAAGAGAAAAAATAAATACAAATATTATCATTACAAACATATAGTCAAAAAGTCTAGAGATCAATGTTGCACAGGCCTTTTTTGATGTGGCAAACGGGGAGTTAAATACATCAAAGCCAGGATTCTTCTTAATTCTTAATCTTTGCGGGTGTGGCTCTAGACCTACTTGCACTGAAGCTTACGCTTATTGTACCCCGGTCTTTGTTCGCCCCCAGACTGCTAATCGTACTTCGCATTATGCCAGGCGCACAGCCGTCATGCGACCAGCTTACTTCCCCATCAACCCGTGCCCCTAAACAGTGGTAGGTGTTACGAACAAAGGACTCCCCCGTCTCGTAACCCACCAGTGATCACACCGAGCCAATGCTGTGTGTTAACTGCAGCACGTCGATGTTCACCGGAGGACCAAGCCAAAAAGCCCCGCGATTTGCACCCTATCAGTGCCAGGTCCCACCTTAGTCGCTGGGTATAGCTCCCTGACCAACCCGGTGCAACGCCCAACCCGCCAAGCATCGCACAGCCGAGGGGCGACCCTCAAAGCAGGGGGGACCGCCGGCTTTACGTGCCCTCCGAAGCACGGGAGACGGTCATAGATAGAAAGAGAGTCAGAAAGAACATTTTTCTTACTAGACCTCATCCCGGGATCGAACCGGGTGCCTTTGCATCAGTAGTTGATCGCTCTAATTACTAGGCCAAGACCGTCTCAAAGCCAGGATAATCATTTGCATAGTTGACCAACGGAATCATTCTAGCTATAGCGCTGTAAATACCATAATTGGTGGAATAGTATTTTGCTTCAAAAATTTACTCTGATTAGGTAGGTCTTGCGGTTTTCCTTAAAATAAACATTTCGTGTAAAGCATTACAGTTGATTCTACCACTAAATAGACCATGTACGAAACCATGTCTGGAACCTTAGCAGTATTTTCAGGTTGGAGTTAACAGCTAAGTCTGAGAATTGGATAGCATAAGTCTAGATAGGTTTGATAATGGATTATACAGAAGTATCTTGTTTTTGATATTAAATTAGGATTTTTGTCCAATTATCCAGTACATTTGGCTGAATTTTAATTAAAGCTGTTTTCGTTTAGCAAATATGTACTTATGCCAGGTGAGTTTCTTGTCGAGGTGTATACTTTATAACTGGGCTCTGTGGTATTCAACAGTTGTTTAACTTTACAGATGGACACTTTCCCCTTTATATGGTGAAAGTAAAATGTACTGATTTGGTTTTATTTATATTGATTTTCCATTTCCTGAGCCAAACCTAGATTATATCGAAGTTCATTTGCAAAATTTTTGGAGGCTATTGCCGGGTTGACTTGTAATGGCAATTTTGCAGTCTTATCAGCAAATGTACCTATTATTGTGGTCTTTGATATTGGTAGGCAAAATGTGAATAGTAAGTATAGCATAGATCTTAGAATGTTTTCTTGTGGTTCTTCAGGAGATAGATAGAACAAAAATCGACGCATTTACTTTGATGTTTGAGAAAGAAGTGTCTATTGTTTATTAAGTAAGATTTTAGAATCATATAGTAGTGGCAGGGGAGTAAAAACTTTATTTTATACTACAATCCAATATGTCAAACTTTATTGAAACCTCAAACAGGAGTTTTTCCAATACCTTCGATAGTACAGGATTTGGTATCATTACTATTTGTGCAGATTTGCATTCGTTTGGGAAGTACAATTACTCATCATCAGAACTATTTCATCAGAACCAATGTTCTGATAATTGTATTAAATATGGCTTTCAAGCAATGGCTTGAAAGAACTTATGTATTGCATTTTACAAAATTTCTCCAGGTATCAAATTTAAACCTAGTGCTTTTTTAGGATTAATTTTATTGTTAATAATTTGTGTTTTTTATCTTTTTTTTATTAGAAAGTAAATTTAGAAGAGATAGATAGTTTTGTATTAAGTATATCTTTCTCTTTGGTTGAATTTGACGAAAGATGTGGTTGAGCAGTTTGCTGGGTTTTGTGCCAAAACATTGACTTTTTCTCTATCTCTCTGGTTTACTTGTTATTTTCATCCCTAAGTGAAGGGAACGTAAAGGGAACGAATATACCTTCCTACAGGGCGTATGCATCCAGTTTCTGCCTGATTTGAATGGCATTTCTGCTATTATTTCTTTGTTGTGGAAATTCAAAATGGTTTTCCATGTCTTTTGTTTTTAAAGAAACATCCAGTGTAATCAACTCATCAAGTTTCTTCCTGAACATCTTCCAATCAATTTTTTTCTTTCTTTTTTCGCTCGGTGGTTATGGTTGCTTTTTTTTAAATAATATGTCAAATAGGATAATAATTAGTGTATAATTGGAAGAGAGGTGCAAGTAGAATTCAGCCTTTAGCTTAACATTTATGTCTCATCAGACAAATGTTCTTAGTATGTTCATAATCCTGGCATCTC
The DNA here is from genome assembly GCA_036346125.1 of Lycocerus yunnanus. Classification (NCBI taxonomy): domain Eukaryota; kingdom Metazoa; phylum Arthropoda; class Insecta; order Coleoptera; family Cantharidae; genus Lycocerus; species Lycocerus yunnanus. The sequence continues at coordinate 3,787,151 of JARFIX010000002.1, forward strand.
GAGACTGTGGGATAATAAATTTAATATGTGGTGGTTCAAAACTTACTATTCATTTGTCCAATTCTACAATTTGGTAAATTTGGTTGTTGTTTTGCTTGGGTTCAAGGTCAATGTAGAACATTGACAATGTAATTAGTTTATCTGTTTTTCAAGTTCCATACATCTAGTGTTCTTCTTCTTAAAGCTAGCTAATCAGTTCTTTGCTACTAAATAAAGGGTTAAATACAAAAAAATTTAAACAACAAATAAACTTTTTCAATTAATAAAATACTTTTAAGTATGCGGAAACAGCACAGTTTTTTGGTAGTTCCTCTTTTGTTACGGGAGATTATAAACTTACTAGTTAGTGGCAAAGATACATAGGCAGCCGAAATTATGTCTGGAAAAAAATTGTATTACTTAAGGTTTGGTTGTGTTTTTTTTAAGACTCATTCAAATAGCGTGGTGTAACTAGAACCTCTGTTTGTTGGGGGTTGGGGTTTAAATTGTTTATTATAAACTAGTATTAAAATTATGATCTCTTTTTTGTGTATTTTTAAGATTTTCTTTAATTTCTCGGTATCCAAAAATGTTTTCACATCATCACTTTTTCTTTTGCTTTAATAAACTTTGCTTCGGTACTCTCCTTTAATGTTACCCACTTTGTTAGAAAGTATAACAATTTTCTTATAAGAGGTTTTTACAAGAAGTAGTAAAAAATAGTAACTGTAGGGAATTAAAGCTTCTCAAACTCTTTTTAAAATTTTTAATTTCCACAAACAACTTAAGCCCAGTAGAAAGAATGATTATGCAAAAAATTATTTATAAGGGTATTTTTTTTGATTATTATTAGTATTTTTTAAATAAATCCTCTCACAATTTTTGGTGTAGGTAGCTGATTAAATTTTGATTAATATTATTGTAGCATTATTTTGAAGGAATTATTCACATTAAAAATTAGGTACATGAAATTAGTAAATGCAAACGAAATCGAACTTCAGTGAAAACTTAGTAACAACTCATTTTTTTTTCTTTGTTGAATTTCAGGGACTTTTGTTTTGATTGATGCATTTGTCACTTATGACACTGTTTATTAAAGTCATACGTACATATTGATTTCTAGAAAAAGTAATCAATAAAAAAAATATTCTACAAGAAAAATAATCCATGCAATTGTTTGATTTAAAGGAATGGCCAAAATTGCGAACGAATCCAACAGTGAATCTAATTACAGAAAATATTGTTCCAGAACACATGTCGCGGATGTTTAAGACAGTGGCGTATTGGGGGAGGGGGGCAATTGCGCCCCAAGAATGACTCGGGTTGAATCCCCAAAGCCCTCTGTAATAAAAATAATGTTTACCACGTGGTTTTAAAAGTGAAATAAGTTCGAGTTTTAAATAATTTTTGAATTTATTTTATTTTTTGAATGTTGGAATTTGTTAATCATCTTTTTACCAGTGACGAGCACGAATGGATTAATGAGAATCTAAAAAATAATCTAGTTTGCCCCTCCCAAAGGAATTTTTTAAATACGCCACTGATTTAAGATAAAGAATTAGGACCTACATACACTTAACATGGAATCCGAACCATAATACTCAATAATTTATTTTATCTAAATTTCTTTGTCACAAATTTTGTAATAGATTGGAACGTAATATGTTTTATCTGTGATGTTTTTTGTAGATGATTTTATTTGGATTCTTTTCTTTGAATATTTTTACTCTTACTGCATGAAATGATGTTGTGATTTCAAATATCACACTCTGATGTTGTTAACTAAAACTAAGTACCTACTAATTAAAAGTAAGAAAAAAATGGAGAATAATAAGCCCGAAGACAGTGGAAAGATTATATTTATGGTGGTAACCACTTTTTATTGTAACATTTTATTCAACATAAAATGGGTTACATTTTAATCTTACCTAAATTGAAGGCTGTGCTATTCTCACAAAATTTTAATTGGCATTATTATTTACATTAAAAACGTTAATATTAAATTTATAAAAACTTAGATAATAAAATTATTGCAAACACTTAAAACTTAACAAGTTTTAAATAGTTAAGAAAAATTTCTAAAATTATTTACACATGCTAGATAATATATACCGAGTAGTTCATAAGTTTTGTTTTATGTTCTTTCATAAACTCGTAGTGTTTACTTTACTTCCTTATTTCTAATTCTTGCACGCCATAAACCCCCTAACAATTCGACGTCCACAGCCCTATTTGATTTTAGGTATTGTTTTCAAAATTATTAACTATTCGGCTTCACTAATTATTAAATAAAACAGTTATTAAAATATTGTGAAAAAGCACAGTCTAATCTATAATACACATATTAGATTTGATACAAAATAAAAATGTTCTACGTCTAGTAAATTAAATAATTAAAATAAGCAAACGTTTATCGGTATATTTTTTATCGTGTGTACTCTAATTTAACACGTTCAGTAGGTAATCCTTGAAATTTAAAATAAAATTTTAGCTGCACATAATCATTATTAAAACAGTTAAGAATGAAATAATTCTAAATTAAAAATATTACATCATTGCTCATTCATACATTCATTTTAATACAACTGAGATGATAATTATTTTATGTTTTTAAAACTATCTATCTTAACTATTTAATCACACCTTTAATTTATTTAGGCTTAAGAGTAAGTCACATTTATTATTATGCGTCCTTGTAGATTCACTTGAAGTAGGTAACTTTAATAGTATTTACAAACGAAACACTGAAGTCTAGCAGTGTTCACTTAACACCATACTGAAAATTCAGTTATTTAAAAATACACTTATTAGATGAAAAGGGACAATTCTTTGATTTTATCAATATAATAGAACAATTTATTTACAAAATCAAATAAAATATCACAAAAATCAAATTTGCTTCAAATACAGGTTCTAATGTTCATGGCACGTAATCCTTAAAAAATAAAGAGAAATACTTCGACGGTTTACTTGTTAAAAAAGTAATAGGTAAACATATTTCGATCAAATTTTGAAATCTGTATAGGCTGCTGAAAGAGATTTCATTATCATTGTATGATATGGAGCTGAATTTTTGCAAAATTAAACATTTTTTAGATTTTCGATATTTCAAAATTTCCTGAAAAACTAACAAAACTTCATAACCGTGCAGCCTACCCAATTCCAAAACATTAGCTTAGAGCCTTTTTTCCTACATTTATTTCCAAATCAAATAATAATTAAGCTAACTTAAAAAATCAACGAAATTTGACAACTAAAGTACTCTTGCTTATTTTGCCAATAATTTCCTTTGAGTAAGGTTTTTCTATCCACTATATGTATTTTTTTAGCTACGCTATTAGTGGGACGGAGAATAAAACAAATAAAATTTGTTATTTATTATTTTCATGGCATAGTTAACAGAAGGTTAATATATTAAACATCTGCATGGAGCAGATGGTGAAACTTTAAAAGCAAAAATAAATTAGAGAAAACAGTAAAATAGTGCTAGGAGCTACAAAAAGAGAATAAACAAAGTTAATTGGGACGTTTGTTTACAAAAAATGAAAAAACTTACTAATAAAGAGAATTCTGATTGAACTTGAAAATTAAAACTGTGTACTTTCAATTGACAGTTAAAAGTATTTGCTTTAACATTAAATAAAATGCACCTAAGTAAAACCGAAAAGTATCAAATTCAATACTTTCAAAATTTAATTTTGATTTGTAATTTTCAAATCAAAAGTAAAAATAATAGATTTAACAGGATTAATTTGGAAATAAAAGCATTTGCTTTCTATGTACACAAATAGAAATTACTTTCAAATCTGAGTTATTTTTTTTAAATAAAATTAAATAAAATGCTAGTTCATTACTTTTGATACAAACAGCAGAACGTTTGAAATAAAATTCCGAGTTCTGTTTTCAAAAGTTAGTGCTTTCATTTTCACGGTCTGTTGAATTTGTTATCATAATGCTGAAAGTGCAACAATTACAAATGTGATCATACATGTATTTGATCTGATGATCAATTAAACTTATGTTTTAATTTGAAAATTTATTCTTTCAGTTTATAAAAATATATTTAGAATTAAGAGTACTGTTTTTAAATTTATCGCAAGTTTTGAAGTGTATGAGACACGAATGCAACTCGACATTTAAATAAAAATGAGTAATAGTTGGAATTTACTATCAAGTATTTTAACTCGATTTAACTTAACTTTGAATTAGGTGCAAATTCAAAATTGCATTCATAAAGTCAGTAAACTAGTGGAGTCCACCAGTACGATACTGGCAACCATAAAATGTGCAAAATAATTACTTTGTTAGAAATTAAAAATTTAAAACTCAAATGGTTTTAGTTGAACGATTTGTCTTAGATAAATCTAGACATCCTTCACACAACATAACATATTTTCTAAAACAGTAGAATGATGCATTAGCCAATGTCACACCTTATGCATAGGATACAAATTCAGGTGACAGTCGGTAACATGGATCGCATGACCTCACCATTTGACCGGTTTCGGCATTACCCGAAGGACTTGCCATCTTCAGACATGTATGGGTTCAGTAGTGCCATGACAAAATTTTCAATTTGATCATTTTACGATCGATATATTTTACAATTGTTTTATAAATTTTATCATTAAATATTTTTATCTAATGTTTTTTGAATGCAGTAACTGCATTTTAAAATTGGATTGCATTTTTATTAGATGTTAAGCAGAATTAGCTATAAAAAGAAAAGAGTAAACGAATAACATTAATAAATAATTGTTGAAAAAGTTTACTAAATTAAGTGACAGCCAGACAAAAATTAGGGATCTTTTTAAAATTCAGTATTGAAATCCGAAAATTTGTAAATATTAATTTAGGTCACAGTAATTGAATGAATAAATAATATGTTCGTAGATCAAATAGTGAAATTTGATAATGATAAATGTATGGAATGATACATTTTAAATCAAAATATAAAAAGACTAACTAATTCTTATTTTTAAAAGTTCTGAATTCAAATTTCGTTGTTTTGGTTAGGTTAGTTTTGTTATTATGAAATTTGAAAGGAAGTCCATTTAGTTTGAGAAGATTTTGAAAAATCTGCTTATAGGAAATGATTTGTTACCATTAGTTTAAACGTTACAGAATAAGTATAATTGTATTATCTATGAAACCATTTTTGAACAATTAAATAAATTATTTGTGTTTATATCGTTTTACCTATATCATTTTCTACAGTTAGGTTTTACTTCTTTAAAACAACGGAAGAAATTATCAGTTTAATAGTCATTTACAACATTTAATAAATCACGTAATAGCTTCACGTCTACGATAAGTATTTAAGCATATTTGTTAAAAAATTATATTTAAATTTAATATCCATTGTTTAATAAAATCACCAGTTTTCATAATTTTATTTATGAGAAAAACCTATCACTCTATTTCTTCAGTTACCAAATGGAAAATTATGTGAAATTATTCAAAACGAATAAAAAGCGGTTTATAATGCTTTATTTAGATAGTGCACTAGTTCATATAGCTTTTAAAATAAAACCTTTATGAACAAATATTCATTTAATCGTTGAATAAATTAATTGATTCAGTTCACCTGACCTAGCTCTATCAAAGTTTAATTTTTAATTTTAATTAATTAAACAGTTTTCACATTCTGGGTAAAATATATAACCGGTACTTACACTCAACTTAGTAATAAATCATTTAAAAATGAATAGAACCATCTTCAAATGAACCATTTTGGTTTTCTTTGTTCTCAAACGATTTTCCAATCCGCGTTTTCAATATTTTACTATATTACATATTCAGCCTATCGTATTTAGCACTACACCTATGCACTATGTAGTTCCTACATTCATTTTTATTCTCCATATTTTAGGTATATTTTTTTCCGTGTAGGCATGCATCGAAAAATATTGCCTGGTAAGTTGGATTTCTTATTTTGTATTTTAAATAATTTCTTGATTTCGATTTTTCTGATATCTAGATACTCTGTATTGCCTAATCCGTCTTCTTTGTTGACCATCTGTCGATTTTTAGTATCTCTGGTCTTCGATCTGCCGGTTTTCCCTTCCAAATTACGTACGGGTGGGTTATAGTTTTCATTATTAATTTCTATCATTTTCTTTCAGCTTTGTATTACTCTCCAAGATTTACTTGTACTATGGAATACATTGTTAAATCTTTTTTGCAATATTCAATTTTTTACGACCACTTCAACTCGTACACTTGTAACAAATGGATCAAATTCTTCAAAGTAATGTTCAATAATTCAAGCCATATATTTAAAATGCAAATACTTTAAAAAATTGTTTCAAGTTATTTAATTTTATAATATAGGCCTGTGTTATAGGCAGTATAATATGCAAAAATGATTTCACACTTTTTCTGTAATGTTTATGTTAATACGGTTATAATCAAAATATTTTTGGACAATTTCACATTTAAATCATTTTGATTAAATTCTGACGGAATTATTTACAAGCAGCAACTTTTAAAAAAATATTCCAGTAAATATTTAGACTTTGAATTATTATAAATTGCTTATTACGTATAAAATATAAAATTATATTATGTACTTATTTTATAAGCCTAATATAACAAATTATTTTTATAAATAGGGTTTTGGTGATGTTTTGAAGTAAGAAATATAAAAATTCTGAAATAATTCATATGTAAATATTATGGACGCTAAAAGCTGAAGCTGACGAGCTGAAAATTTAATAAATTAAACTAGAAGCTGTACGCTTATTTTTTTGTATATTAAATTGTTCTACTACGTAAAATTACACGAGCGGTAGGTATTTATCGTAAAATATTTAAACAATTAGATATTTTAACAAATTCTTTGCAATCTCGCAAAAAAAGTATTTCAATTTTTATTATGCATCCTAAAAACTAACATATAAAATATATTTTCCTAAATATTTCTTCAGTATGAATTGAGTTTATTTAAAATTTAATAATTAGTAATATACATTGTCAAATATATAAAATCTAATTAGAAGAAAGATAACGAACTAAAAAATATTACGTTTTTCGTAAAGCGCGACGGACCAACATAAGCAAAAGACATATTGCTTATGTGCTAAGCAATTGGAATATTGCTGCAAGAGTAACTGCTGCAGCAAATGCAAATCTAGGAGAAGTGCACGCCGCAAGACCCAGACCCATCGATAAATGGGACCAACCTGGAATGGGAGATGCAGAGTTTTTTCCTCTTTGCATGGCAGCTGGATGTTCACCTACAACAATATTATTTTAATTACGATATAACAAATTTACATTAATTAATTCAAACATCACAAACTTGTAAAAATGTTCACAAAATATTTGTACTATGAACTAAATTGTGCTTCAAGTTACTAAAAGTATTATTATAGTGCAAGTCAAAACTTATTGCTATAATATTTACTAAAAATAATTTTGCTATAATTCGATAATGCCGTCAAGGGTTTTTAGTTTACTTAATAAACAACATTCACATTTTAGTTTTATAAGCAGCCAACAATTATTCATAAAATTGCGAATGCCTCTTATTTGTACACACACAACAGTGCGATTACAAGGCAAACTTCTCGAGTTAACAAGCTACTTTCATCTATTTCGAGCACTCTTCCCAGTTCAAATAATTGAATCACACTAAAAATCCTAATTCAGTAATAAATTTAAATTTTTCCTTCAGACATACATATAATAGACAGTTTTCTTATTTAAATTAGCAAAAAGCAAATATTTTTCCGCAATTCAACATTTAAATTCTTATGTATTTTCTTACTTCATTTATTAAAATAAGAGGGGTTGTAAAATTATTATTTAAATTTTAAACAACTTTGTTACCTCACTTTGTTACCTCTGTATAATCAAATTCATTTTTTAATAAATTATGTTTCAACCCCACAAATATAATAACTTAGTTTTCCTTATTTGCAACTTACTTGTCTGTAAATTGGCCAGGTTTATGTAAATATAGAATAAGCTTTTTGGTCAAGACAAGTCCCCGCTGTGGTCTACTACCAAAATTATATTTTTATTTTGAATCTACAGTTTAAGTACGAGGGCGCTAGATGTTTTCTCCCTGACCATTTTTTGACTCCGCCAATTTGTTTTTTTGGAAATTTAAATCTCAGTAATTTCATATGTTAAAATTTACATGGGAGTGTTTAGTTTTTTACTAACAGTAATTTTAGTGCTGTTTTGAAGCTTTTATTAATCTGAGTCACTTTTTAAAGTGTGAAGGTGAAAATTGTTCTGAAGATATCAATCAGTACATACTGGATGGTAGTGTAGAATTCTTACTCAGTAAAACCCTTCTTTGCCATCTTAAATACCATCTTGGTTCCTGTTGAATTTTTGGTAATAGTTTACCGTATTTAATTTTTCTAATAATGATATACAGTGGCGAATATGAAATGCCGGGTACCGGTGGCGACAATGTTCGATAATAATCGAGTGCTATCGACTTTAAATTTGTCAAAACGGCACTATTGCTTTACCATACTAAAGCCCCAATAAAGTACTCCCTTATCCAGTTTAAACTTTTAAATAATATTATATTTACCCAAAGAAATACACGGTTCAAAATTATTAACGAATTATGGTTAATTTAAGAATGCAAATATTTTATAAAAAGCATAAAAAATATTTTATGTTAAAATTTATTACGAAACAGAAATACAATAGTAATAAATCTTTGAATACAGTTGTACCACCTTTAGCTTCTATTACACATTGTAAAAAGCCGGAAATCGATTTAACTAAATTTTGTAGGTAATCATCCCTAATTTATGTTTGCATACAAATTTCATCATTGCAATAAGTTTGGGAAAACTCTTTGGAGATGTTAACACCACTTGACGTTGCATAACAGCCCACAAACGCTCGATTGGATTTAAATCTGCACATTTTTGGGCCATGGGATAACATGAATTCCGCTTTGCAAGAAATAATTCGATACCTAAGAAACAAAAACGGAGTTTTTAATTTGAATTTTCAATAAATGTTTTAGAATAACTGCAGGTTAAAATGTAAAAATAAACTTTTGAAAAATTAAGTATTCCAAAAATAGGACTTACTTTTTAGCAGTATGGCATGGAGCATTATCATGCTGAAGAAACCACTCTTCAGTTTCAGCATACAAATCCGTAAAAGATGATTCCAAATTGCTTTTAACATATCAATGTATTTGGATGCATAAACGGTTCTATGTATAAAATTTATTTCTAATTATTATTTAATAATTTAAATCGGTTATTTGAAATATTTCGTCGGAATTATTCGATCTTGAACTATCGTTATCTTTCTCCATGCCATACTGCTAAGAAAGTAAGTCCTATTTTGTAATCCTTAATTTTTTTTTAAATTTTTTTTCACATTTTAACCTGTAGTTATTCTAAAAACATTTATTGAAAATTCCAAATTAAAACTCCGTTTTTGTTTCTTAGGTATCGAATTATTTCTTGCAAAGCGGAATTCATGTTATCCCATGGCCCAAAAAATGTGCAGATTTAAATCCAATCGAGCGTTTGTGGGCTATTATGCAACGTCAAGTGGTGTTAACATCTCCAAAGAGTTTTCCCAAACTTATTGCAATGATGAAATTTGTATGCAAACATAAATTAGGGGATGATTACCTACAAAATTTAGTTAAGTCGATTTCCCGGCTTTTTACAATGTGTAATAGAAGCTAAAGGTGGTATAACGAAGTATTCAAAGATTTATTACTATTGTATTTCTGTTTCGTAATAAATTTTTAACATAAAAATATTTTTTTTATGCTTTTTTATAAAATATTTGCATTCTTAAATTAACCATAATTCGTTAATAATTTTGAACCGTGTATTTCTTTGGGTAAATATAATATTATTTAAAAAGTTTAAACTGGATAAGGGAGTACTTTATTGGGGCTTTAGTATGGTAAAGTAATAGTGCCGTTTTTGACAAATTTAGAGTCGATAGCACTCGATTATTATCGAACATTGCTCGCCACCGGTACCCGGCATTTCATATTCAATTTTAACAATTTAGTTTGATCTTATATTTAAATGACTGTAATTTTATACTTATCACTTTTTATTCATATTACTAGTTCAAAATTCCTTGTTCATGAATTTCATTCAGTATTTATACACTAGTTTGTTCTTTTTGCAGTCTCTTTAATTTGTCCATTTATATTATAATAAATTTATTATGTTTCCTACATTTATAAATACCTTTTTATTTTAAAATTTATTCAATTTATTTTATTCATTTTTTTATTTGATTTTAATTTATTTTATTTGTCGATAATGCCGTCAAGGGTTTTTAGTTTACTTAATAAACAACATTCACATTTTAGTTTTATAAGCAGCCAACAATTATTCATAAAATTGCGAATGCCTCTTATTTGTACACACACAACAGTGCGATTACAAGGCAAACTTCTCGAGTTAACAAGCTACTTTCATCTATTTCGAGCACTCTTCCCAGTTCAAATAATTGAATCACACTAAAAATCCTAATTCAGTAATAAATTTAAATTTTTCCTTCAGACATACATATAATAGACAGTTTTCTTATTTAAATTAGCAAAAAGCAAATATTTTTCCGCAATTCAACATTTAAATTCTTATGTATTTTCTTACTTCATTTATTAAAATAAGAGGGGTTGTAAAATTATTATTTAAATTTTAAACAACTTTGTTACCTCACTTTGTTACCTCTGTATAATCAAATTCATTTTTTAATAAATTATGTTTCAACCCCACAAATATAATAACTTAGTTTTCCTTATTTGCAACTTACTTGTCTGTAAATTGGCCAGGTTTATGTAAATATAGAATAAGCTTTTTGGTCAAGACAAGTCCCCGCTGTGGTCTACTACCAAAATTATATTTTTATTTTGAATCTACAGTTTAAGTACGAGGGCGCTAGATGTTTTCTCCCTGACCATTTTTTGACTCCGCCAATTTGTTTTTTTGGAAATTTAAATCTCAGTATTTTCATATGTTAAAATTTACATGGGAGTGTTTAGTTTTTTACTAACAGTAATTTTAGTGCTGTTTTGAAGCTTTTATTAATCTGAGTCACTTTTTAAAGTGTGAAGGTGAAAATTGTTCTGAAGATATCAATCAGTACATACTGGATGGTAGTGTAGAATTCTTACTCAGTAAAACCCCTTCTTTTGCCATCTTAAATACCATCTTGGTTCCTGTTGAATTTTTGGTAATAGTTTACCGTATTTAATTTTTCTAATAATGATATAGGTTTGTTTAATTTTACTGATCTAATTAACTGTATTTCTTTTGCTTTTTCGCGATTTTTTATAGTTCTTATTCAGGGTCTTTGCGTATGACAAAAGAATGTCCTTGTTGACCAGTGACCATCTTAACATCATTTTCAGTATTTCGGTAATACGTCCTACCTGTTGCATTGTTTGGTGTTGTGATTGGTCAGTCAGCACTTATGACATCTTATGTGTTTCTTCTTCTTACTCACTCACTCTATTAATTACTAGTCCAATTATTACGATTTTTTCCTCTATTTTTACAAACTACCCTTGTATTATGTACATAATACCTTTTGCTCGATGATTGTTCACCTCCTCTTCATATGTTAGAGTGTCGATGTCTCTTATCGTTATTGTTCATTTTTCAGTCTCCTTGATATATTTGAGTCATTTGGTTTATTCCAGTAATCGTACTCTTTCATTATGTACTTGTAATATCTTTGATGTATCAAATCCCTTATATCTTCTCTGTATTAACTTCCCGTTGTTTGAAATATACTATATTATAGTACATAGTTGGTGCTTTAAACTATTGCCTTTTTGATTTAATATTCTGTATTTAAATTTGTATATTTAACTAAATATAATGCTTCTAAGCTATTTTCAGAAAAGTCGTCTATTGCAAAAACTAGCAAGCTAGTTATCTACTGTCAACTATCTCTTTCCTATTATTGACGATTAATTATATTACACGAGCGAGTCTGTTTACTCTTCTCAAAAGTCACAACTACTTCATACAATCAACATAGTTACTAATCTTGTACATTTATTAGCAGTTCAGTAAGTTCGTTATATATGGTTAAGTCTGCTTCCTTTTGTTTATTATTCATGGAAATCTTACTATGTGGTTTTTTATTTATATTTTAATCGCATGGTTTATTTTGCAACTTTTTGTGGACTCGTACTTGAATGCTTCGGAATTTTTGGTTTGCTAGAATGAGAAAGTTAAGTGATATTCCGAAGTTTCGTACATGTTTGTTGGAAATAGGATTGTAGATTACAATTTTACACCAATTGTGAGGTCGATGAAGCCGCATATACTAGCTCGGCCATATAGTTCTGCTACGAACTTTATGAATATTAATGATATAAATATTAAAAGTACATTTTTTAAGACCATTTATTGCTTAGATCTACATTATTTTACACAATTGTGATTCAAAATGACGCCTGGGCCTTACATCTGCTCAAAGCCCGGCAATTATCAATTGGCAGCACACTTCAATATATACCAGCTGAGCTTTTATCAAATTTGCTTAGAATCAATTTTTTATGCTTAATTCACTCAATCGACCTATTTGTAACCAATGGTTCAAACCGGCTTCCAGGGCAACATTGCCCAATAAACCCAGGAGATTCTTCACAACCTTTGGTTGTTCGCTTTTGCCGTGGGAATTTCTGAAACCCATCTTTTTTTTAAATAGACCATTAGGCTTTTACCACATCTTTTGCACGTGGTACACAAGGCCATGTTAACCCTTTTTGCAAATTGTTGTCAGCCTTCGTGCGAAATTCTTCACCAAACAATCTTTAAAGAATTACCTTTAACTCTTGCAAGTTTTCGACGCTTCCTTTGAACTTGTTACACCGAGCTTGCTTTTGAACCTTTTTCTTCAAGGAAATTTTTCACTGTAACAAAATGTTTCATTTTGCTGTTGCTGCAAGAGACGTTTTGCTCTCACCCTTCTAATCTTTTTAAAGCTTCTGTTAATCGCTCGTTACCCTACGGTACGCTCCTAGTTTCAAATCATCTTTTAAAATGCGAGACATGCTGCGCTTAGAAATTTTGATTTCTCTGGCCATAATTTTCTGTTTTCGTAGTGGATTTCTGCGAATTCGTTCCCTTACAGCATTAACAACTTTGGTGGTTCGAACTGTTCGTGGTCGTCCACTTCTTGGTTTGTCAGTAATAGTTGACAACTGTTCAAAACGTTATATTGTTTTATACACAAAAATTCGGGAAATTTTTAATAATTTTAGCAAAGTAAAAATTTCACTCGCGGATTTACCACACTTATGTAAAGCTATAACTGCTATACGGTTTTCATTTACGCCCCACTCCATGTTAATTTTACCAATATCTTAAAATCAACTAATACACCCTTTAAAGTAAACTGTGGTCCTTCAAAAACATAACTTCAATGGACCCTCCAACTCTAGCGTGGGCGTGTAAATGCAACCGGAATTTTATTACAGAACTTATGGCACGACTAGGTAATTTATTTAATGTATCTCTGGATTGGTTAAGTTTCAAATGGTTTTGATTCGTTTTTGCCGAGTTTCAACTCAGGAGAACTTTTTTTGTTGGATTTTGAGGATGTAACGTCACCGATACTATGTGTGGAATTGGCCTAACATCTTGCAGTTTCTTATCTCAAAATGACATTACTTTTTGAGTTTTATCTTCCCAGAAGAATACAACATTGATGAAATGGATTGTTTTCCTTCTTTTTGTAATGATGGTAGTTGAAGGGTTCCAATTGTAATCAATCCATCCGGTTATTTGTAGCGAGCTTTGCAAGTGATTGACTTTGTTTTTTTTTCTGTAATCATTATTGTGAGTTTTAGCTTATTTTTGCATTTCAACTGGTCGAAGAAGTCTAGCTGGACATGAGAGATTCAAATGGAACGCTTGATTAAATCGCCCCGGATTGAGTAATTTGTATGGTAAGTTGGAATTTGCAGTTTTGTTTGTAGTTAATTATTTAGATATGTTATTTGCAATTGCTCCTTTGCTAGTCAAACTTGTCAACGTTAATATTATATTTGTTGTGGAACCATTCAATTGCTTAATTGTATTTTTGCTTGATTTATCTCTTCAGAATACTTCAACTTATTGATAATTTTTTGTTTGCTTTTGAATCATTTCTTCAAAATGATTTCAAGTTTTACTTGCATTTTTTTTTGTTTCAATGTGGAGCGAGAACCTTTAGTTCTTATCACCATTTTAACTTGTTTCTTTTTTTTTGTTATATTTTGTTTGTCTTATATTCTGGAATTTAAAAATACATGCCACCCCATTCTGTTTTTTCTATTCTTTGATATAATAATAAAACAGCTTCTTGTATTCTTATTTGTTTTATTTATTTTATCTGGCTCCCTTCTTCTAACTAAAATTCCCCAGTTAGTTGTTCTACATGCACCTAAGCAAAAAAAGCTCATCAGATTTTGGATCACCCGTCACTCCGAATTGGCAAAGCTAGCACAAGCAGTTTTGGGCAGCATCAAAAAAGCGAATTATGATTCAAGTTATGGCATTTGATAAATTTTGAATGTTTTAACCTGACATGGCCTCTAGCGTTCTGCAAGGGTGTAAAAAATTCTACTATCTAATAGTTAGTAAGAATAATTGTTCCTAAGAGAATACATATGGGTCCGAGAATTATGAGTTAATCATTTAAAAAGTTAGAGCAGAAAGATTTTTAAATGTGTAAATTTTACACTACGCGACCGGCGAAGTGTTAATAAGATGCTAAACTTGTAGATATTTGTGGGTATTTCGACTGTCCTGTATTCCCAGTTCTTTTTTTAACAGGAGTAGTTGATACTCATGTTATCTGAAGGAGTATGCTTTAGGGGTTGTTCACCGATGACTGGGGATATATTTATCGCTCTGAAAATGATTGTCAGTTGTGTCACTGGAGCAGAAAGTCATGATTCATGTAGGCCACTATTTCAGTGTTTCAGGATTCTTTCATGGTGTGCAATAATTTTATCATTTTATTGACACCTTTCATGTGTAATGAAATGGCACACAGAAATCAGCATAACAAATTACACAGAATAAATTCCTATAAATACAAGTAAGTACTGATTAAAAAATATTACTGTAATTTTATAATTTATACAAAATTTCATATTGTTATAAAATTTTTTTCATTTTATTTATTTATTTAATTTGTTTTTCTCAAAGGGAGGTATGCAAGGCTAATATTTCCGTTTAAGTAAATAATCCTTTTTAGTATCCATTATATAATAAGTGTTAATTTTAAGGGAAAAAGTAAAATTGTACTTTTTTCATTATTTAATGTAATATTTGCGCATAATAATTAATTGATGACTTAATGAAAATAATGCATAATTATTGGAAACCATATAATGCGTGTGCTGTATAAACTAGTATAAAAGCTTTCCAACTTTTACATTGATTAATTATTTATTTTAGTATTTAATCAATTTGGATAAACGATTTAACGTTAAATAATGTTTATTGATTTGGAATAAATACTTACCATTTAATACATGAAGTAAAACACTAGCTGAATCTAAATTCGATGGACTGCACGTGTAGTTTCCTGAATTGATTGGTAGGCTGTGGTAAATAATAAGCGTTCCTACTGTAGTATCTGATCCAACTCTTTCCATTCGTATATCAATAACAGAACGATCATAATTTAAAACACGTTCTCCATCATGATACCAAAATATGTAAGCAGGCTCTTCTAGAGATTGAGTTATAACACATTTCAAAGTCACAGTACTTCCCGATTTAACATAAATATCTGACTCTCCAAGTATTTCGATCTTTGGAACTGAAATAATAAAACAGTTTTAATTTATTTCAAAATTACAGAAAAGGTTAGATTTTACAATATTATATAGTCGAAACTTATCTTCCACATTACCAGATCAATACATGCACAAATTAATCAGTTTTTTGATAAAATATTCTAAGTTTTTTAAAAAGTATATAATAAATTCAATAAAGTCAATTGGGTTAGCGTAATAAATTTTTATATCAAATGAAAATTTTTAAGTTCCATTTAATTTATTATTAATGTCTGTTAAATCCATAGATAAAGTTAGTGCAATTCATTGCTTTGTCATGCTAATTCATATTTTTTAATAATTTAACCGACCGTGCTTTAATTGAAGAAAACAGTTCTAGAAATAACTGTTTGTTTCACTTCAACACCCCAACAACGGTGGGTGGGGTTTGATCATTCTACATTAAATTACATTTTAGCTTGAAACCGCAGGTCATAGGTTCCATTTCCAGTTGCCACCAAACTATTTGTGCCGTAATTCAGATTCCACGTTAAGTTGTAAATCAACAGCTACCGATTAGAATTTGGTTTTGTGGGTATATCTCGATTGTAAACAAATCGTTAATCCCCATATGAAGTAATAGTAATTATTATTTAAACATTTTTGTATACAAAAATAACAATTTTTATTTTTAAAGATATATAAAAGTTTGTAAGACATCAAATATAAATTCAAAAACACTATTAGGGGTTAAAATAGATATGACCTATGCAATACTTGCTTAGCCCTAACGGATGAGATAATTAATAGCATAAAAACTAAGAAAGGGTACAAAAAGGATAACAAGAACGACCTTCAGAGACTCTTTCACCAAAAGTATAAGACTGACTAAGACTAATGCAGGTAGCAGTCAAAAATTGGATTACATAAGTCATAACTCATGACCAGTTTTGGCGTTACTCAAATAGTTAGGTCGTCTTGTAAATTTTAATGATATAATTATATTCCGTTTGTATTTACTATGTGGATAACACTGATAGTCACTTACATATGTGATCCATGTTTTTGATTGCTACCTGAATTTTTGTATTATGCTGAAAGCTCTTCTTTTGTTGTTGCTTTGTGTTAACGAGATAATGTACGGAAAAGAATGTTCCCTAATCTGGATTTGGAAAAGAAAATATATGAAGCAGATGATGACGTAAATGCTTTCGAAAAGAAATATTAAGGGAACGCGACATAGTCAATCAGTACAGGTAACAAGGACAGCTGGGTTATCGGGATACTTCAATAATCTTTATCAGCGTATTTTTCATCTACTTTTGGTTGTAAGTCTCTTTTTCTAGAGGCACGATTTAGCACTAAAACTTCACGGTTGCGTATACCGAGTTAAGGGATGTTTCTATAACTCCGTTTTTTAATGTTAATGATAATCATTCATACAGGGGTCTCGACAGTTTTAGTTAGACTTACTCCGGATTTAAACCCAAACCTTCGAATTAACAATTATTCACGCTAACTACCAGGTTATGACAGTAGTCTTCCGTGACGTGTTTTGTTAAAGTAAATGTATCTCTATCAATAGTAAAATTAAAATCTGCCAAGCAGTAGTAGGACTTATTGTTATATACGTTGCTTCAAGTCCTAACAAGAGGTTAAAACAATGCAAATGAGAATGCTCACAACAATAACAGGTAGAATATTCCTGGAATGAGTTTATAACCGAAAGATTTGGCAATAATGTTATTCTAACAAGTTATTTTAAAATTTATACAAACTTGCTGTGAAAAGCGAAATATACATATACATAGACAGAATAGATGGTGAAAGATTTCCGAAACTGCTAAAGATGGTTAGAAATCGTTACCAAGATAAAGATGCAATCAATTTAAATTAGGTAACCTTAAAGTTCGCTAGGAACCCGTAGTCGATGGGATCCATATAAATATTTTTATGAAAAAATGCTAAAATGTTTAGAGCAATTCCTATTACGTACGTAACGTAAATATAGATACCAAGAAAAGTGTGAAAATTAAAAATGGAGACTGCAATATGGCAGCGTATAGTTTGTTTGTCATATTATGATTGCTTTGGCATGTGCAAACAAAGAATATGGAAATGACTATTATTTGAATACTTTCGTGTTTTATTGCTAGTTAACTCATTAAATTTCGTTGCGCAGTACATCCATTATAATTGCAAATGAACATAAAATGGAGACGTAGTGCAACAAAAAAAACCGATCACGAAAGACATGAACAACAACTGAAATTAGGATAAATTAATCCATTATTAAAAGTATAAAAGTGCATGGATTTGCAGATAAGAAGTATGAATCTTAAGCAGTTTGAATAAAAACAACTTGATTGCTGTACAGTTAGGGCTTATAGAGGCTGGAACATACTAAAAATGATGGTATTTGTCTTGAAATGGAAGTTAAAAGCTCAACAATCGACACTATGCAGGCTAGATTCTCATGTAGATATTGTGGGACTAGCCGCCAAGCTATAGAAGAAAACACACAAGGTTGGTCAAAAGGCTGAATAATGTGGAGTAATAAAAAATTGTAAAGCACTTACTAATATTTATAAAGCAACAGCAGCAAAAAACTGATAAAAAAAAACATCTACAGCTAAATAAAAAAAATATTCGGAGAAAAATGTACAGATATGCAGTTCAAAAAACAATGAGCAGATAAATACAAACTATACATCTCAAGAATGAGCGAATTAGTTACCTTAGAGATGGATGCTATAAAACAGAGGGGTAAACTAATGAATACATGGAGAAAAGAAGTACAGAAAGACTTGGAAATTATGAATATCTATAACTGGAAAGAAAGAATACGCAATAGAAAAGAATGCGCCTTTTAAGTTTGTAGAGATATCAATATATATTTATCCCAAAAGATTACATTAACTACATTATATCTGTAATGTAGTCAGGGTGCTGAATGATCTATTTAATTATTTGAAAAATAACAAAATGATGATGTAATGGTAAAAGCATTAACATATGCAACTCGATTGCTTATGCATTTATTCTCGATTTGTAAATTTCACTTACCCCCTTTGATACTTAATATACTATTTATTATGCGGACTTTTTATTATAAACGTCTTTTGAATAATTGTAACCGCACAAGACAAATTTTATTATGTTGTTTTCTAATTTTGCGGTTTTATATTTCTCTAAATACTAAAATACTTACCTACAACATTTAATGTAATAAAATGACTCATTTTGGGTTCCGTGCTGACTTGGCATTCGTATTGACCAGCATCGCGAGCTTGAACATATTTGACTTGTAAAGTCCATGTATCGGTAGCTTCAACAAGAAATGCTTGGAATCGATCATCTGCAATGAATGTATACCTATCGACGGTAAGAATGTGAGCGTCTCTTCTTCTAATCCACGATACGGATTTGTTGCCGAGCTGTTTTACCCTACATGGTAAATATGCATGCGTCCCCAATTGTGTAGTTATGTTGGTCGTCGTTGTAGGATCAAAATATGGTCCGGTGTATAATCCAGTAAATCGTTTAACTGTATGAGCAGCTTCACCTTCAGAAAACACTGAAACAAAAGTAAAGTTTCAAAACTCGAATACAATACTGCCTGGTTTATTTTATCTAATTGAAAAGTCGATAAAAATCCATATTTTTAAATTGGCGCATCTTTTGTTATTGCAGAATTGCAAAAAAAGTTCACAAAAAAAAACTGAACGATTTCTTTTATGTTTCAATACCCTATAATTCAAAATCTCAACTCAGTTGTAGCTACGTTTGCATTTAAATCGACACATACAAGTAAAAAAACTTTCAAAAATCCAACAATCGATGGATTCCGTAGTAATGTCTAACATTGGAAACTAAAGGATGTTTTCCTACAGTTTTACGTTTAACCTTTTCGCATATAAAGTTGTTCAATTTTTAAGTAAATTTAAATAACAAATTTCATTAGACATAAAAAAAGCATTTTTATTAGCAAGTAGAACGTAATGAAAAATGTACCATGAAGTAAATTTTAATTAACAAAAAATAACGATCGTAATTATCTATCTTTATAAAATTCACACGTGGTTTGGACATTTTGTAAAATTAATTTTCTTTCATATTTTATACAGGCGCAGGTACAAAACTTCTTGACTTTTATACATTTTACACTTGGCTGCTTTCGCCTCAAAACTTTGATGCGATTTACGAACTTTTTAAAGAAGGGCAATCTGTTATCAAAATTAAAAATTAGGGTAGACTTTTGCATTTAACATCTATTCATAGAAATTATTCAAGTAATCATTTATAGGCGATAGATAAAAAATATTGATTTAGGACTTTTCTTATAATTTATATTAATTGAACTAACTAAAATTTTACTTACTCTTTTATTTTTAACTCGGCGTTTATTTAAAATTAAAAAAGTACAAATATAAAATATATTTAATATCTGAATAAAATTTCAAAGTAAATATGTATTACATTTATGTATTTATGGTAGCAATATAGCAAAATATTTTTTGATTTTAATTATCAATTAAATTTTATTTACAGAACAGATTGATATATCCAAATAAATATTTAAAAGTAGACTGGAGATATTTTACAGGAACAAATAGAAATAAGAGAATACGATGTTATTTAGTAGGGCAAAAACTGAATTTTCAAATTTTTTCATTTCGACAAAAAATTAACTTTAATTGCTTCATCTAATTTTGAGGGTGTAAATTTTAATCTTCTCTTCATTTAGCGAAACAAAAAGCATTGCAACATTTATCAGATAACCCTCAATTGTAAATAATTACTAAAATAAATACATAGAGTTGAATAATAATACGAATTTCCAAATTCAGCTTAAAGTGGTAATTACTCCTATTAATCAGATAACTTATGTTGTGTTACAAGAAATGGCTTCAAATGTACTCGATTCCTTTATGACAAATAGCACCCAATGGTACCTAAAACGAACAAAAACAAAATCAACACACATACTTTGTTTGAAATTTTAAAGTACCTATTAAATAAATTATTTAGATAGCCCAATGTATTTTTATTCCATTCTTGAATAACAACCAAATTCCCTTCCTAATGCTTTTTGTACGATTGTACTTTTTGCACATCGCAATAAAAATAAGACCTAAAAACTATTACAGAATAACTTAAAATCACGTTAGACAATATAAAAGTTTCAATGCTTAGTTTAACTATTCGCTCTAGTACTTTTCGTTATCGTGTAAATTGGAAACGATACGAAATGAAATAAGCAAATTCTGGTTTAATTCTCATTTCAAATTGGAATTTGCACATTCATCTTAAATAAAATCGAATAACAGAACAACGAATTGTATTTTTTAATACTTTCAGTTTTTGACCAACAATGAGGCAATTATTTATTTTTGTAGGCTAACTCATCAAGTTCGATCCATTTTAAAAGTAACCTTAAAATTATATTTCATTCAAAAAATTTTATTAAGCATTCCATTTAATTTTGCGGAAGCAGTTCTTGCATAAGAAATGGAACATAATATTCAAGAACGGACAATGTAATTTTAAACATTAAAAAAGTTGGTTTTGAATTTATCGTGGGTACACGTTGTGGTAAAATATGTATTTTCAATCTGAACACATGAAGGATAACTCGATCGAACAATATGATCTTTTATACACAGTAGACCAAAGTCCCAAATCATGAATATTATAAACTTTCTGCATGTGTATTTTATGAATAAATTTGTTGAAATTTTATTTCAACGAAAATTGGTTAAGTTTTGTATTAATTTTCAAACAATTTTTAAACAAAGCGTTTAAGAAAAGCCTTTCCTAGCTCAGTAAATTTTAAATAGTAATTTTTGATGTAAACACTTAGAAAGTATTATAAAAATAAACTGTAGCTGTATAGTCGAAATTACTTGGTTCACATGCCTGTGAATTATGCTTTTGCTTTCACGAACATAAGGCGTAGGTAAGTGTTTTGCTCAAGTCTTTGTGTGATATAATTCCGGAGCCGCGCTTTTATTTGTTATTTATGTGCAATATAAGACTGATTATACTTAATACACGTTTTGGTTCCTCATTCAATTAGTACAACACAATTATTACAGCAGTAAAGTGTTTTTTAACAACAAAAACTTACTAGTAATTACCTCCCCTTAAAAGTTCTACTATTTGCTTTATTATATCGTGCCTATAATTTACCAATACATTAATTACTATTTGCTTTTTCTAATGTAAGCTATGTAGTCTTTGGACAAATTTAACCTAATTAAGAACCAGGAAGATATAATTATTATCTATACAGGATGATTTATTTTTAAGTGCACCAACAACATAATTTTTAATTTAAGATTGCAGCGCCATAGCGGCTATTAGTAATATTAACACTCTTGGTATGTTCTTTGATAGTTCGCTGTCGTGATTATAATAAATTAAATACATTTTTAATATATTACGGTACTTTGTGATTGTTTATTGTAATATTTGAAATAATTATTTGCTACCTATTTAAAAGGATTAGAAAAAGTGACATACCCTTGAACCATGTTCGAGCTTAAAACAGTTTAGAGTGTGTGAAATATTTAATATTTATAAGAGTTTGTTTTAGAAACAATGTCAGGCTTGAGTCTTCGTTTTAGCGTTCTCCATTATATGGAATACATGTGTGGAGATCTAAATTAGATGTGTACGACTTACGAAGGTGAAGCGGTTCTACATGTAGAACATGTAAGTAGACGATCAAAAAGTTTACGAACGTTAAATTTGTTATTTATGTACACTTTTTCTTGTCCTTGTTGAGGAAAGGCATGAAATAGTATATTATAAGATACTATATTATGGTACTAAAGTGCCACTTTTCACCCCGCGTGTGAGGATTTTCTCATGAGGCGTTAGCCGAAAGCAAAAATCACACACGGGATGAAAAGTCACCTTAGTCCCGAGGTATATATACTATTTTTACAATTTGTCTGCAAATGATAAATTACATTATTGGTCAATACTTAAATTTGAGACTTTTAATTTAAAATAATTTGAAAGCGGCGCTAGAAATCCGCTATCGAAAACCCAAGTCAAAAATGTATTCCTTTTACATATACTAACCCTCCCTCTTCAGTGATTTGTCATAGAAAGTCATATTATGCAAAATTCCAAAATTAAAATTTTTTTATTTGAAGCGATACTTATAAATCGTTGCCTATGTTCCGTTATTTCAATTTGCCTTTATGACCTAAATATTACACCGTGCGTTGTATTTAAGTGAGTAGTTAAATGAGTCAAAGTGAAGAAAATCCAGATAATTAAAAATAAAAACGACGTGGCGATTTCTTTCATTTTCGGGAAAAAAAGTAGTACTTTACTCCTGCAAAAGTGGGAGTAAAGTAACTACTTTACACTCAAAATTGTGAAAACAAATTTCTGTTTCTTTACTTTAATTTTAGGACAAGTCCTATTTTTATTCTAATAATAGCATCGGTGATATCCGAAGCCATAGCTAGTACTGTGAGCATATTATTTGTTTTATTTTAGAAGTAGTTTGCTAGGCTTGCTTTAGATGTGCCTGTCACACTATATTATTGTTAACGATGGCAATTCATTAACATAGAAAGACTACCGGCTTTACGCGCCTTCCGAAGCACGGAGACGGCCATAGATAGAAAGATAGTAAAAAAAGCTTTCCTTTATAAGCTTCCCCCGGGTTTAAACTGCCTTAACCCCTTTCGGGATTTCTTTTATTCCTAAAATTGCGCCAGAAAACTGAACAAACCCATTACTAAAATTTCGTTAGGAAAACTCACAACTTTACATTGAAATACACGCGAGACTATAATATTATTAACCTATATCATTAGTTCAAAAATTTGCCGCAAGGTAGCGTATTGCTTATCTTTAAACTACAGTGACATGATAGAGATCAGATAGAGATCTCTACTGAGAGTCACTGTACTTTAAACACCTATAGTCACTTACTCAATATTTTTTATACTTATTTACTACTTTATTGCTAAATGTAAAAAACAGCACACTTCTCGTACAGTAAACTGCTTAGTTAAAAATCTAATATGGATAAGTGCATCATGTAAATGAATCCAAAAAAATTTGCATATTTAAAATTTTCGTTTGTTTTTATGAACTCGAAGAACAGGGCAAAAATTTTAAAAACTTGGTTTTTGCTTATTTTTACTTTATATTTTATCAAGGCTTTGAACGGGCTCTTTTTAATTAAAGGTTTCTATTGATTTGGTCAGTATTTTTATTAACAAATTGTGAATGTTTTGTAAAATAAATGGACAGTATTAAATAATAGATTAAGGAAAATCGAGTGGCGATATCAGTAACGTGAATACGTCTGTGTCTGACAAGTATTTAAAACAGATGATTTGAGATAGTAGTCAAGTATAGAGTTGATAAGTAGTGGTAAAGTGTTTGGTGAGTTAAAACGGTACGTAATAGTAGTAAAAGACTAATCAAGTGGAATAAATTAATTGAGAGAAATTTGTTATTTTAAAGATAAAATCGATAACTAAAGTGTTAATTGGGTTGCATATGTATAGTAGGTAACTACGCATTTAACGAAAAAAAATATTTAAAAATTTTTCAAACTAGGGCTTTAATTTCCGAGGGTTGGACCCGAATTGCAGCATTAAACGGGATGAGCAACAAAGTCAAAAGTGACAAAGAACGAAGAACCGATTACGAGATTTTCAATAAAAGTAAAAGCACAAACAGAACCCTAAATAAAAAACCAAAAGAAAACAGAATGGAGGGACTGACCCTAATAATGACAGAGTTGATGAAAGAGGTTAAGGAAATTAGAAGTGGCCAACAGATCTACGAGCAAGAGATCAATAAGTTAAAGGTGGAAAACAATAACCTGAAGATACAAGTTGGAGCACTTGAAACCAAAGTAATAAAACTGGAGGGTAAAGAAAGAAAAGCAAATATAGTAATAAAAAGGGGTACCGATGAACGAAAGTAAACTTAAACAAGAGATCTAATAGTTCCTGAAATACGATATTGAGGTTGATATCGACTTAAAAGCAGATGAAATGATAAAGAAAAGAACTGCACAAAATTTTGTTTTGGTCAAAATGAACAACTGGCAGGATAAAATGGATGTAATGAAAAACAAAAATAAATTGAGAGGCACAAAAAATTTTATCGATGACGATTTAACAGTGGAAGAGAAAAAGATTCAGGCCAGGTTGAGGATGATCGTAAAGACAGAAAGAGAAAAAGAAAATACTGCCAAAGTGGAAAAACTGCCAAACTAGAGGGAATTGTTAGGTACGTGAGAGACACCGAAAAGCCAAAAAACTAAAATTAAAGCTATAGAACAAAGAGAAAATGAAAAATGCGAGAAATCGGACAAAGGAAATTGAATTACATGCTCGGAAAATTGTGGCTTGGAATGTTAGAGGGGTTAACAGTAAAGAACAAAAATTAACCAAAGAGTTCATTAAGAATACACCGGGGTTAAAATAACAGAAAAGGTAGCAGCAGGTGTAGGATGTGTAATTGGTGGAGACTGCAAGGAATTATTAAAAGAGAAAGAAAAAACATGGAAGGAAGCAAGAAGGTTGGCCTTAAACGGAGTGAAATAACAGAAGTTTGTATACAAAATGAATGAAGAAAGAAATAAAACATTTCAACACCTACGGGTAAAAATAAAGAATTTTTGATTTTGATTAATTGATATAATAATAGATTTTGAACTTTAATCTTTTTAATCATTACATTTTATCGGCTGGTTAAATTTTGTAATTATTTTAAATATAAAATAAAACAAATTTTTTATTGATAGTCCAACAATAATATCCTAAGTGTAACCGTAATGCCAACTCATATAGGATGATTACCTTTTGATTGGTTAATTCTGTTTCTACCGATACACCGTGTCCAATCGTAGATTCTGACTTCCTTAGTGACTTAATTTAAATTTGCAATACCCACTATCAATAAAGCGGAAGGATAGTCACTAAGGGTTGCAAAAATCAATTTGAGAGATTCCTATTTTTCCTTAACAGGATTCCAAAATCTTTTACTTTTTCTCATCGATTACCACGAATCCCATTGCATTAAATTATTATGTAAGACAAAACAATAAAATTACTTTCCTTCGCTTTACACATATAATTTATACTGAAAATTTTTGACGTGCAGTTCATTTAAAGCTGAATTGTAAGATAACATTTAACAATTGGATGACTAATGTCTGAAAGATAATTTTAAAAATTCTTATACTGTAAAGAAGTTTTGAAAAGCCAAGGCTATAGTGAATCAATCAGTTGGCTTTTAGTGATGAAAATTGTTTTCTCGAAAGGATAATCCCAAAAATTTAAACAATGGAAATTTTAATTTACAAAATCAATGTCCAAAGTCTCTTTGAATGGTGCAAGTAAATTCCAAGTTAGTATTATTGAATAAGATAATTACATCAGAACCTACCCCTAGACACGAATTAAAACAATCAACTGAAATCAAGGAAAATTTCAAATATGCAAACAATGTAATCCTGAAAAATAGAATAAAGATATTGACAATCAAAAAAACACTTGGTAAACTTAAGAAACAAGTAAAGCTTGTTTAAAAATCGATTAATAGAACGCAGTTCTAAAAATAAATAAAAAAATAACAAGCATACTGAATTTTTTTATCAACTTGAAATAGAAAAGTACAATTTTATAGTAGTGATGTTGCACTTGTATTCTGATAATTGCTCTTGTACATTATTGTGCCTCTTCTATGAATCAAATTGCCCCACTGGCAAAGCTGTTTGATACACATGTCAGTGTTTTAAAAAGTAATTGTGATTTCTATTGTAATTATACTGCATACAAGGCAATTTTCAATGCCATATTTAGCAATTTGAAAAGTTTTTAAATTAGTTTGATTTTTTATTTTTGTTTTAAAATTATTTTCGTATTTGTCTGTATATATTTTATAATATTTCTTGTTTTTGTTAATTTGTTTATGATTATTTTTCGATTGGGTTTTATTTTTATATTAATGTTCTTAGTACGCATTACAATTAAGTTTTTATGTGTATTCATTTTTATTCATACATATATCAAATATATTGATTATTTTTTTTTGGAATGTGACAGGTTTTGACAATTTGTGTTTTAACAGAAAGTTTTGCATTTTCTTGTTCAAGAAATAGCTACTGTCATATACAAAATTTAAATATTATAACTCTTTGAAACTTTTGTAATTGCAACTATGCTTTTGAACTCCTACAACATGTTAGAAGAATAATTGAAAAACATGTGAACTTGATAGAATTCTCTAAACGATTTGAAAGTGGTGCAAGGAATATTACTATGTAAGCCGCGAGATTTGATACGAAACTTTAAAATTGTGGTTTAAAAGTCAAATTTATTTTAAACGAACAATTTAGAACTAAAAACAGTCTTAAATAATTCTAAAATTGCCATTTGTAGTTGTAGCATGTTTTTGTAAAAAAATAAAAAAAAAGTTATTTAAGAAATGTATTTAATTTCAAAATCAATAATTATTTAGAACTTATTATCAGGTTTGATTAATTGAATGATAATTAAAGACAAAATGCGGGCTCCTGTAACCTTTCATTATAATATCAGTTGTTAGCGGTCTTTGCTGTAATTGAGAATTTAACAGTTGGACAGCTTTTGCTATTGTGATTAAATTATGTGTGAATGGTTCTATTTTCAAGATACTATTTCATTTGTCTCTCAAATTGTATGTTATATGTACTGTGTATGTACGTAATGCTACATACAATTATTTTATAAAATATGTTTAGTAGTACTAGGTACATTATATAATTTTTAAATCGAATTGTCTTCATAAATTGTAGAATTTTTCATAATACGACTTTTATTTAAAAAAATGATCAAACATATTTTTTGTAATGCAAACATTTTTATTATCTAAATAAATATAAATAACACCGAATTACATTTTAGGTTTAGCTTTCAATTTCACAGAATTAAACTGTTCTTGAAACAGTTTTTTCGAAAACAAAGCATTCGTTATTTTGAGCAGATATGTTCTAATTAAACTCAAAAAATGAAAGGGCAGTCGTGCTCGAGTTTCTTAGTTGCACCTTTAATTTTTCAAAAGTAGATTAATACTTCTAATACAGTTTTCAATTTGTTAGGTAATTCTTTCATATTACGTTATTATGCAATCTGACTGGAAATGCTTAATTTTGATTAATAATCTACTATATTTTCCTATTATTACATGAGCTCGTCGAGTCACAGCGTTCGAAATCGAACAGCGACAAAGAAGAAGACACGAGCACCATTGGAACAAACTATGATTTATGGTCACAAACTCATCTATATGCATTCTCTTAAATAGTTCATTCGTTGTTGTATTGAAAGGGTCTCACAACATAAAATTGATTGCTCTGCTTCATATTGAACATACATACGTCAGCACAGGATTTATAAGTTTTAATCCGTTCTTTCATTTAATTGCAGTAAAAAATGTGTGTTATTTTTGTTTTGATTAAGTATTTTTGTAATTTAAGCCGACATATCATGAATACTTTTAAAAATAGTATCGTTTAGTTTATATAGTTTGATAGATTGCCATTAGGTGCGCTTATTAGAACAAACTTTCATTATATTAAAATTATGGTGTATATTTCACTATTACCAACTGTAAAAATGTCGTTTCATAGATTTGCGTAATATTCGCTATAATTTGAATGACCATAACATAGTGCTAATAACGTTTCTACATTTTTGTTATTATTTTTTTATGTCGTGACAGAAATGAAATTCACGTTAAAAATTTATAGTTCTTGTTATCTTGTTAGAAACTTGTTTTACTTGTTATCTAGTTAGTTACAAAAACTCTTTTAAACAACAGTGTAAAAATAGAGACTTTTATTTTATGAAATTAAAAATTCCTGAACGGTTACGTATAAATAATTGATAATTTAATGGTTAGTATAGAGTTATGTTATTAATTACCTGATTTTTAATCAACTCCAACAGTTAGAAAACGTGATTTTTAAATGTAATATAATCTAAGTTTTTTCTTAGCTTTTGGAGTTTACTAATTTATCCAGACCTAAGGTTATAATAGTTACTTAAGAGTTAACAGTCTTAAAGGAAGCTTCGAAATTTAGAAAAGAAGAAAACAAATTGAAGAAGAAAATTAGAACATCGTAGTAGAACCTATTATAGTCTTTAGGCAACTACTGTTTTGTCCAAAAGAGATCAAAAGTAACAGACGTAACAAACTTTAGACAAAGTCGACAAGATTGAATGCAGAAAGTAGTAGATAGACAGCTATGGAATAATACTTTGCTAAAATAATACGGATATTAATAGAGGGCTTTCAACCAGAATATAACTTACTTTTAGGCAACTGACTTAAAATAAATAAATTAAATTCCAACTCCGGTGTGTACAGACTTTTGATAAAATAGAATTTGATTTGCATATCCTATGGAACAGCTGTTATTATTTACTGCAAATTAGTCCAGTCTTATCTACCATACCCACAACATATTTTATCAATGGTTCCATAATTAATTTATTTGTATTAATTTTGTTTCAATTTTTAATGTTAAAATTTTCCTAATACCAAATCACGAGCTTTCGATCATATTATTCACGCTTTAAGCAAACAGTCCACTACATTAAATATCTGTTTGATTTATACCTAGGCCGAGAACAAGTTGATAAAAAAGTATCGAGAGAAGAAGAAATGTTAGTAGAATGGAACACAGCCGAAGTGACACCAATAGTATATAAAAAGCAAATGTGATGTACGGTGGCAACTGTACGGAAATATGGGCATCAATTAAGGGCATACTAACAAAAATAATTCGTGCAAGAATATAGAAGGAAATTAAAAATTACCAACAGGACTTTTAGACCGGGAAAATCAATTACCAATACGGTTTTCACCATAACGCAAATAATGGAAAGATGCTACGAACACAACAAACCTTTAGCTATATCGTGAATAGATTTTTTTAACCTGAAAGACTTGATTTAAGACATCTGACCACTCTTCAATGTAGTGCTGGAAGGCATAGTAAGAAAAAGCGGTAGTAGAAGGACTATCATAAACAAAGAGACCTATCTGATTGCGTATGCGGCTGACAAGGTAATATTATGGAGATCCATCAAAACGCTCATAGAAACCTTCAGAAAAATGGAAAAAGTAAAAGCCAAGAATAAGGCACTTTTGGTGAATAAAAAGTGAATGAAATAGGGCATATTATGGTAATCAAAAAGTACTAATAAATAAACACATAAACAAAAGAACTAAACTAAAAATAAGATCCTGATATGATCACTTGCAATACACAGAACAAAAAGATATAGTGCTTACATAAAAAGAAGAAGAAAAACATCGAATATTTGAGAGAAGAATTAACAGGAAGATACTAGGAGTGGAAAAAATTAAAATTTCAAACAGATTTACAATGAATCTAGAAAGTGAAAGCTTCAAGTTTCCAAAAAGTCAACTTCTACGCTTTTTCATCTGAATCCGTTTTTTTTATTTACATGAAAGTGCACTTCAAGATGAAGAACATTAATTTTATTTTTTACCAAGCGATATATTATATCTTACATAATTAAGCACATTCTATTGATTGAATAATTAAAAAAATTATAAACTTAAAATGGTTAGGGTGGAAGCTGATTAAGTTGACATGCAATGCCCACATCAATTTCTTTGAATTAAACTCTCTTGTGATTTGTTATTACAGAAGATTTCAAAAACAATGAAACGTTTGTTTTCAAAAGTTAGATCAAACGATTTTTACGGGCTCATAAATCACGACTTGCAAGAGATTCAGCATCAATGTTGAGCCGAACTTTGTGTAGAAAAATTTTTCCTTGCAAGATTTTCTTACTAACTTGAAATTCCACATCAAACTTGTACTACTGTAGATGCAATACGCCGGCTGCGACGGGTTGAGAAACTGAAATCCTGTTTTACTTTGATAGGTGAGATGTGAAGTTATTTACGTGTTTGTGTTGTCTTGTATTCTGGAATTTATAATATACGCCTACCTTTCGCCTACTATCAGTGAGCAAATAAATTACAATGTTGTTAGTTTGTGGTCTACTTCTAGAGTTTCTATTATATTTTGTGAAGAGATAGCCACCACAGTCTTGACAGAGTCCCTTACTACCGAAATGGATGAAATTCTCAAACTTGTTACGAAAAAGAAACTTTACCAAAATTACCGATAAGATCAAAAACAGTGCCTACACATGTGTTTTATATAAATTAAAATCATCAATCGGTATTATTTCTACTATGTCGTCTTTTTAATTTATGAAAAATATGACACATGCATTTCATTTATCAAAATTTATCAAAATAAAATGCATGTCTGTTTTGTTGTATTTTGAACTCTTTTTTCTTGGGATAAACAATTGAGCACATGTGAGACGAATGGATTAACGAAATTTGTAGTGCATATTGACAGTTTTTGAAAATACCAGAATTTATTCAAAAAGTATATTTACCTAACATGCACTAAAAATTAGTAGCCACAAATCCGATATCTATTTATAATCCATTGATCTTGAATTTAGAAATAGTTTTTGTTAATTTAAATGTTTAATTTTTGTATATTTTGAAGTAATTAAATGTGACTTTTTAAAATAAAAGTTTTATAATATAAGTATGAAAAACAACAACAAAATTTCCCCCAAGTTAATGTAACAAAAAGTGTTATATAACATATAAATGTTTATTTTTATTGCATGTGGTTAGAGTTTGTAACGTAAAGCCAAGTTTAAGTTTTGCATAAAGTTAACC
Organism: Lycocerus yunnanus; assembly: GCA_036346125.1. Classification (NCBI taxonomy): domain Eukaryota; kingdom Metazoa; phylum Arthropoda; class Insecta; order Coleoptera; family Cantharidae; genus Lycocerus; species Lycocerus yunnanus. The sequence continues at coordinate 3,818,655 of JARFIX010000002.1, forward strand.
AAGTAAAACATTGTTTTAAGTAGAAGTTAGTTCAGTCGAGTTCAAATTGACAAACTCTGGTCAAAACATTACAGCAGTCAATAAATCGTATTACACTGATTCTTTCAAATGAATTTTGATTTTCAAGTATTTGATAAAGTAAAAACTGTACCGAATTCTCGTTTTGATTCTTTCTAAGTAGTATTTTTTCAATTAGACAAATTAACAAACATTTTCATTAAATTGCAGTTTTTCTGTGTGGTCGGATATATTTTAGAATTTTGGTAATTGAAATGAGACAAAACTTTTTTGTTTAAATTTAATTTAAAATATTTAAAATGTAACTTTTTGTTATATAACTTTGAAACTTTTCGACAAAAATTTGTGCTATTACGAACTAGCAGAATATTCAAAAATTTTGTGAATTTTATTTAAGCTTTATTTAAGTTTACTAAACTATAAACAACTTTTTTGTTATATTTATAACTTTAAATTTGTGTATGCTTTAATAGAATTTTTATAAGTTTTCAAATATAAGAAAAACGCACTTTTTTTATTATAACTTTTGATCCCTTTTTCTATATTCATTTAATAATGTAAAAAATAAAATATATTTTTATCTAGAATAACGATCGCAACACAAACATATTTATAAAACAAACTTTTATAAATATAAATAACTTTTAGTGTATTTGAAACGAAAATTATAAAAAAGGTAAAAAAAAACGAATGAAATACAAGCAGTTAATTAGAATATAAGTGAAACAAAGTGGAAATGAAATCAACATATGCGTGTATTATGTGATTATAACTGAATTAGTTAAATCTCGTGTGATGAATATTGATCAAAAATTAAACTAGGTACTGGTAAAAAGTCAGACATTTAAAGCGTAAAAATTTTCTAAGTAGCAAAATCTCGATTTCATATTTTCAACAAAATTTGTTACTTGGCAAAAAATTAATTAGTTAAAGAGGAAACAATTTATTTAAAATTTATTCGTTCCGACACCTTGCGTGTGGGTATCACACCCCATGTAGAGAATCAAACTTGTTCCCAAGCGATGGCTGTAATTACATTAATAAATAAATTAACTTTTTTGATTATTCACGGTATCTAATTAAGAAATCTCCAATTTTAATTTTCCTGAACCACGATTCAAAAGTGAAAATTTGGAAATATGAACAACCATTATCACATAGCAGAGCGAAATTACAGTATTCAAGAGTGGATTCCACATCATAAGCATGCGCCTGTGCCTGCACAATTTTAACTATTGCACCCTTTTAATTTTCTTCCAATAAACAATTAATTTGTACGGTATTGCAACTAATCTTACATTGTTTAAACTTTTTTGTATCTAATTTTTTAAAAATGAAAAGGTGAATATTAAAAATATAACTTTTTCAGTCAAAAATATACAAAATTATATATTATCCGTTTAAAAAAGAGGTGGGCGTGATAGGTACAGAGACAGTTCAATTCGACAAATTTTGACCCCTGTTGATGAAAAAGGGTTCTCAATCAAAGCAATGAAGAGTACGTTATTCACACTATGGTAGCTGGCTAATTTAATTTACAAATGGATTGATCGTTTGATCCATTACTCAAATGATTACTCGAGATGCTTCGATTTCCTATGGTTCTCCTACGCTTTTGCATTAAGTAAATTTACACTAAAAGTTTTAAGCTTTTGGCTGTTGAATAAGTTTTTAATGAAATAAATGCGTTAGTTTAGCAACAGGAGAAAAAATGGAGAGATGTTTAAAATTTTATTTAAATAAAAAACATTAACAGTTCTAATTATCTCGGAAGGCAATTAAAAATATTTATGCTAACATAATCAAACGCTAAAAGGACAACTTAATGTAATGCATATGTATTAAGTAGATATCTTCTTTTATTTAAATTTATTGCTAAACTTGGGTACTAAATAAGACACCTCATTATACATTGTAAACCTAGTAAAATCAGAAGCGGTTTTAGCACCAGCTAAAATTTAAATTAATTTACGCCAAGGGACCAGCAACTTTGGTAACTTTTTAAAGCAACTCGATCAAGAAGATTAAAATAGCTTGATATTTTATTGTTGCTTTATTAATATTTTCTAGTGCCTACTTGAGTTCGTAAAAAAAATGTATAAGTTGCCCAAACATCAAAATTTATTTGAAGTAATAACTTGATTTTACCCTACAGTTGTTGTCAAAACAATTGTTTGTATAAAAAAATATGTAAATTAATAAACAACAAACTTAATTGAGTTGTAAAACTAATTTTATAAGCTAAAGACCAACGAATAAGTTTTAAGGAAATACATAATAATTAAAGGTTGTTTTATATATGAAATTCAATATGCATAATTAAAAAAATACATCAATTTTATAATATAATATACGATATGTTTCACTTGCTCAAATAGATATATTTGAATTAATTTACCTGTTCAAACGTATAAAGGAAACAGAAGCATATAAAATCTGTGCTGGTTCACCCTCTGGGGAGATTAAAATCGCAACTTTTCATCATCCTAAAGTTTACTTAATTTAATTATGTAAATAATACTGACACAAATGGTTGCTTGAAAGCTACATTTATTTCACGAGTTTGCATTACTTATAAACAAGTCTTATTTATAGTAATATACCATGTTAATAGATAAATTTTGGTAATAAACATCCAAAAACGTAAGTACGTAATACATATAAATTTAACTATCAAAATTTTACTACTCAAAAGCTTTAAAACTTAAATTAATAGCTCATTAAGTTTTGATATGCTTTAATCACAAATGAAAGTTAAACGTGTATAGTTATTTTCCAAAAAAAGTAACCCACCAGTTCTATTTGTAATCATTCAAAGTCTTTTATGCTCGGATTTATAAAGAATTATTTAGTACTTACTAATGCTTGAACTCCAAATTTGTATTTCATATTCGCAAATGATGCAAATTAAAGATAATTAATTAAAAAAAAAGATAAACATATTTGTAACTTATTATTTGAAGGCCTCTTTAAGACACGTAAGTTAATCATTCAAAAAAATTTATGAAATGTATAAAACTAAGATTATTCCACTACCAGGAAAGAGTAACCCACCACCCAAACCAGCTTCAGAAGTTGACGGCCGGATGCAAGATGGTGGATAACCAAACTATCTGCTGTTCAATTTAAAACCGTAACCATACGGGTCCAAAATCAATAATCCAAAAACCAAGTAAGGACATAAAAAAGGATTACAGCAGTATTTTTGAACGTAATTCAAATTTAAACTTTGCGAATTCACTATATACGTGTTATCACTACAATTGATTCGTTAGCAATCTTATCTTAACATATTTTTCCTAACCTCCCTATATCGTGTTATATCGTGCTTAAAAACCTAAAAAAACTAATATTTATCGATCATATCGTGCGCATCATGGAATCGGGGTCTAGCGTGGACTGCATTTATACTGATTTTACTAAAGCTTTTGATCGTGTTGACTTGCATAGGCTAATATATAAATTAAATATTATGGGCTTTGGTAAGCCAATAACTAATTGGCTAGCCTCATATCTCTCTAATCGAATTCAAAGTGTAGGAGTCGGGGGGTAAGCTCTCCAAAGAAATTAAGGTTACATCGGGTGTGCCGCAAGGTTCTCATTTAGGACCTTTATTATTCATACTATATATCAATGATATAAAAAAATGTCTTTAAACATTGCAAGTTCTTGGTATATGCCGACGATGTCAAGATTTTCAAGAAAGTGGACTCGACTGCTGACTGCAAATTGATTAGTGCTGATTTAAATGCCCTGGAATCATGGTGCAAAATAAATAATTTATTCCTAAATTTAGCTAAGTGTAAAGTCCTGAGCTTTACAAGAAAGCTAAACAGTTGCAGCTACTCGTATCAACTTTGTGGGACAGTTTTGGAAAAAGTCAGCAACATCTCAGACTTAGGCGTAAATCTGGACAGCAAACTTTGTTTCTCCGAACATATCAATGATTTGGTAAACAAAGCGTCAAAAATGCTTGGTTTCATTACGAGACAATCGATCGATTTTAAAGAACCCCGAGTCATAAACCTACTCTACGTGTCGCTTGTTAGATCAGTTTTAGAATACAGCTCTATCGCATGGAACCCATATTATAACAAATATATTGAACGTATCGAGAAGATACAAAGAAAATTTGTCAAGTATCTCTGCTATAAATCCAACATAATGTATCAAAGCGCTAACTATGTCAACATTTTGAAGTACCTTAATATGACAACATTGGAGAAAAGGAGATCGTATTTGGAGTTGGTCTTCCTTTACAACATATTGAACAATCTAGTCGATAGCCCTTCGATCCTGTCCTCGATAAAATTTTCAGCCATGCCTCGCTTAGTAAGAAATCCTCCACTGTTTTCAATAGATTTTCACAGGACATCTTATGGTATGAACAGTTCACCGTCGTCTAGGATTTGCAGATTGGCCAATCAACTTAGTTTGGAGTTCTTCGCAATATCTAAATCGGGATTTAGAAGAGACGCAAGAAACAAATTAAATACATAGCAAGTCATTCGTAGCCCAGGTGGACTATAGGGGACATCTATGACTTGCCTAGTTTTATTTTGTTGTGATTGTAATTTTATATTGTTTCAAGGAGTATTCCGTTAACTAAATAAATAAATAAATAAAAACCTAAATAATTTTGGATGAAATGAAATAACCACTTTAAAAAGAAGGAACTAAAGTACTAGAAAAGCACTTGCTGGCAACATCATTTGGGTAATATAATTATATTCATAGGCAACTGTATTGAACATTAAATATTATTTCGTCATTTCGAATACTGTTCTGTCAATACACGATAATTGATTGCAATAGTCAACAATCTTATACACATATTTAAATATTACAATTTTTTTTTATTAGAATATCTAAAGTGTTTCTCTAATTCCTGTTAAAAGTGTTAAATTATAACATATTATGTAGTATGTACTATGTTGAATTTAAAAGTGCGTATCCCACAACACTTCTTATCTAGCACAATCAAAATTGTAATTTTAAAATTAAGTATATTTGTTTGTGATTTTATTACACAAAAACATTCTATATCACACCTTTTAATAGGAAATTGTCAAAAAAGGGTTTTATTAAAAAATAATTGTGCCAAATTATACATTATTCATATTGCAATAAAACAGCGCAAATTTGACTAAATTAAACATGAGTTTGTACATTTTCATTTAAATATTGTATTTTGTATTAGAATGGCAAATTTAATTGAGTTTATTATCTAAAATATTTAAAATTATTTTAACCTAAAATTTGCCTAAATAAAATAATTGTAAAGTTAATTTGTAGTAAAGAACAATGGTAAAGTTTTTCTTTGAATAAATCTTGCTTGTAATTTAGCTTTTAATTTTCAGTTATCTTGGCTCTTTGTATAAACCGGTCTGTCAAAGAGTTAATAAAACAACCCTAAATAATAATTTATTTTTAGTATTTAAATCATTTTAATCTTATATTGTTTGTCATTTCCAAAATTCTTGCTCACCATTAATATAAATTACGAAAGTTTTTGAAATACACAATTAGATAAATATTCAATAATTCTTTAATTTTCATGTAATTAAAAATAAAATGATCAATCTATCCATGGATTTAAGGTTAACGTTTAATTTAAGGAAAATTTACCTTTCTTACTATAAAGATGTGAATTAAAATCATTTTTAAAACATGTTTATGATTTTAGTAAAAAAAATCCCATTTTGTAAAATAAAAACCGCTTGGACTTGTACATGTTTATTGTAAATTTGGTTTAAAAAATATCTACATCAAAACATTAATAATTGTGAAGATAGCGGTTAATATGGAAATTAGCACTTGTAATACGAACACCATAAGCTTTTGATAAATCTTTAGCAAATTTTGCAATAAGTATCAGGTACTCAGTAAGTTTAATCAAATCCGGATCTTTAATGAAAGCAATTTGTTTGCACTTTTTAACTTGCATTACAAATTTGTTATTAAAATAAAATTTGTGACGTTGATCGCCGATGAATATTGTGTTTGTTTCGTTATATTGTGAATAGAAATTCCGTATAACTTCCATGGTTCTGACCTAAAAAAATATTATCTAAATAATTTCGTTTCTATATTTTAACAATTATCACTTACAAGGGGGTTTCCCAATCTTGGGATGTATGAATTTATCATTGAAGTTTCATCCAAACAGAAACAAATTCTGTAAGCATGTTCATTTGTCATTATCCTGAGAGAAAATAGTTTAAGAAGTAACACTTCCATAGGAGTGTTGGTCCAAAATGCTAAATCGTAGTGATCGTACAACGAGGCAAGAAAATAATTTAGAAGAGGCCTTGATGATGGTATTTCATAATTTATTTGATAGGGGTCAAAGTAATAAATTATCAAGTCCAAATCGATAACTGCCAGTGGTTTTTTAAATCTTGGTTCATTATAACTTTCAAATCTGCATTTTGTGCACACATGTTCTAATATGTTACTTGGTTTTCGGACCCTGGTTTTGTAAAGCTCTTGTCGATTTAAAACTACAACAAAAACTGCATAAAAATTTAGGAAAAATAACTTTGGAATAGCTACTTTTAATAGATTTTCCTCTTCTTGGTTTGCAAGATTTGTTTGCGATTTTTTTTGTAGCATTAAAATCTAAACTTTTTTGACCACGTGAAAGTTCATAATGCAAAATTTTAGAATCGTTGAGGGCGTTATCTTCAATTAAACAGTCATCAGCAAAATCTTCCAAAATTGTGGGTGACGAGAAATTAGTGCATTTTTCTTCAAATTTAGTATGACATAAAGCACTAACCGACTTAGAAGTTTTGCTTCCTAGTTTGCAAGATTCTTTTGCCATTTCTTTTGTAGTGTCAAACACGATACTAATAAATGATATAGAAATGTCTTGGTCATCGCTTTTTATAATGTCAAAATTGTTTCTTCTACAGATTCTTGGGATTCTTCGGATTCTTGAGATTCTTGAGATTCTTCAGATTCTTCAAATTGTTCAGATTTTTCAGATTCTTCAGGCTCAGGAAGTGTTGTCAACTTATATTTGTTTTGAACTCTTTTAGGATTTGTAATTTCAGATTTCAAATCTAAAATATTTACACTACGAGGAAGTTCATAATGTGAAATTTTAGGATCGTTGATGGTAATATCTTCAATTAAATAGTCATCATCAAAATCTTCCAAAATTGTGGGTGACGAGAAATTAGTGCATTTTTTCTCAAATTTAATATAATCTAAAGTACTGACCGAATTAGAACGCCGTTCTTCAAAATCGATGTTCTTCATTTCGTTATCAGCATTTTTCTGTTTCAATTTCGGGTTTTTATTTAATTTTTGAACACATTTTCTGGTTTTCCGAGATGCAACATTTTTCTGCAAGTACACTTCCATTTTTTTAGTAAAATCAGTAGAAATATAGTTATAAATCCACTTCAAGATATAAGCGCAATACAACAAGCGTCTAACACATGTAAACGTCAAAATAAAACTGATTTATAAAAAGATGTCGTTGCCGTCGTTTTTCTCATGTTTTGTTTTTCTACTACATAATCACGCTAGATGACGCTGCTGCAAAATTTTAATATTAGCCGCCAAATTGAAAAATTACTTTGATAAAAAATATTCAAATAAACAAAATAATAGAAAAGTTTTAAAATTATAATTAACATTATCTACAACTGAATTTGAATTAAAAATTATTAAGGAACTTTTTAAATACTTCATCTTGGTACGTAAATGACATTTTCGTTTAATTAAAGCTTGATTAATGAAATGACAAATATTTACCAAGCAGAATAATACTTTTCATGTCGGAAAAAGGGATGAGAACAAACCGCGATGCTTTTTGCACATTGTACGCAAAGGTTATTCCAACTGGAAATTAAAATTTGTTGAAGGCCCACGCAGTCCTAATGAAATTGGGAATGCCAAAGTAAGCCACAAGCACCAGCTTTATAAAATTTTAAGTAAAATAGTGTCAAAGTTTTAGAAAATTGCTTTAAAAGTATTAATTTAGCAAACCTTAATTGTATGTTCGCATTATTCGCTATTGTGTTACCAAAAATAAAATTATGCTAAAATAAAACTAATGGCTTTTAATTACATTAGACTAAACGTTTAGTATCGAATCAAGATTTGATTTCTTTGTAACCGCTCGATAAAAATTATGTACATAACAAACATTATTTTAATTTATTATTTATTACAAAGTAAAAAATATTGTTATTCTCAGAAAAATATTCTGTACTAATAGAAAGAAAGAAATTGAAATAAAACTATTTATTTTTTAAATTTTATATTAGCGAACAGCAGTCGTGGTTGCCCTTTGGGGACATCCGGACGCACGCCCTTCCTATGAGCAATTACACGGAGTAAGTTTTAATTTATATTTAAGTGGTAAAAATAAATACATTAATTTTAAAAATAAAACAAAATACTCGAACTGGCACTAGGTTCAATCTAAATTAACATTAGAATTTTATGATTAACTTTACTATGCTTATACCTTTGATAGGCTTTCTAATAATGTGGACATAGACCTAACTAGAAGTTTACATTTCCATGATTGTTACATATAACAGATAATTTAATTTTGTATTACAATTAAATTATTAATTTATTATTACGATAAAATTCTTAAATGAACGTTGTCCCATGACAGATGCCGTTAAGCTTTAATGGTCTGCGTATATTTACGCATATACTCTTGTACGTTAGGTGTCTGTCAATCATCTACATTGTTGTATTATATCGTTTATGGAAACATTTTAAAAATTTGTAAATTCATGATGCAGCAATATACGTAGTTAACTCTTAAACACATTACGGTATCAGCTAGTACGTCACCGATCTTAAACGTGTGCTATTTTCTCGAGACATAATACACAGTATTAAATTTTAATGAAATATATTTTTGTTTTATGAAAATTTTATTATTTTGGCAAGTTTAGTAAACTAATTAACAATTAATATTATGTATTATTTAAAATTTTGAATAATTGGATTTAATTTTATAACGTAAATAGATTTAAATACAATTATTGTTAGTAGTTCAGTTAACATAGTTGAAAGTTCAGATTCACTAATGGATTGTTTGATAAAGTTTGTTTCAAGTGAATTTTATTTATCACAATTTTTTTAAATGCATTTCTCTTGTCAAAATACCACGAGCCACCACTGGTGAAAATTAAATTAAGCTAGAAGATAGAATAAAACAATTAAATTGTTTAATTAAATGTATTTTGTAGGATGAACCTGCGTTGCTCTTATATGTGTAATCATTACACTTCTCAATTCGCTCTAATAATAAATTAGGCTTTTAGTGTTTAATGTTTACAAATCCGAAGGTTTACTGTCTATTTAAAATAGATATCTGTCTAAGTTATGGCATAACAGGGTAAGTTCGTCCTCTAGAGGTGTATGTGTACCGTAACTGGAGATGAGACATCAGAAATTCTCTGGAATCAGATTCCCTGGCCGTATTTCAATACAAAGTAAATTAACTCGGTAGACAGACAATACTAGCAGCAGTATAATTGTTGTATCCTGAGACCCAAGATTTGCCGAAGCAATTTTACCAGAGGTTCTAAAAATAGAAAATGGATAACAAACAAAACTCATTAAGTGCGTTTACGATTGCCCCTAACAATATTTTGTGTTAAATTATTAATTTTCTATTGATTGAAGATTTATGTTACTCAATATCGAAACGGATTTGGTAGTTTTGATAAGAGCAAAAAGTAACCTCAATAAATTTTGAGTATATTATTAATTTATCACTACAGTAAGGATATTAAAACATTCAGAAGACGTTAAATAACGCTAGAAACTTGGTTAAATTTAAGGAAATATTTGTTTCAATAACCCTGGTATAATGAATGGTCAAATGTCGTAAACGGGGTTTGAATTGGGATCGCAGTGCGAGACTGAAATGTCCCAGTGGGCCGCCCGTTAAGCATACAGTCGTAGTAGAAATTCTATCCTATTCCAAATGAAGTATTGGCTACAATTCGAATTATAGTGCAAGGCCAATAAATGTAACCTGCAACTACATGGATTGTTGGATTAACTTAATGTTAGCTGTCTTACAAATTTACAGGAACAACTTCTTGCATTATGCGAGTTAATTTCAAAACTTAGTTTTATTACTTAAATTATCTATAAAGAACTGGATTGTAATATTATCGGGAATCTCTAAAGACTCAACCACTGAAACAAAATATTTTTTATAACCCAAAAAATATAAGTATATAAACGTATTTATAGTTGACGTCGAGTATATTTAAAATTTAAAAATTTATTATATTAGTGTCAAAGAAGTTTGGGTTAACTTATAAGTTTTATGTATATAAACAATAACCGATAGTTAAATGACATGTCATTTGCACAATAATATATATAAGGAAAACTCTTTACCCAAGAGCAACAGATATCTTTAACTTTATATATTACAGTAGCCTCCCAAGGGTGAATACACAATTCACAACCCCTCACTTCAAATAAACCATAGTATTTATATTCTCAATGCTTTCCAAAAGTTTCCTAAACAAAATCTGTAGTTTATTTCAGCTTATTGTGTATCACTTTTGATTTATAAAAGAAAAAATATTTTTTATATTTTCTAAAGAATTCGTTACACACTTGAACAAAATGATAAAATTAATTTATTTTCAAGGAACTTGCATTTAATTAAAGCAACTACAAGAGGGAAAATTCAAATATGTATTCATAGTTTGGGATTACTGGATTACTCTAGTCCTGACTTGGTAATTATAAAAAATATGTTTTCACATAAGAAATACTTCAAGTATTGAATATCAAAACAATGCAAGGATATCATAACACAATATAGGCAACCCTATTATGTGCTTACATTATCCATCTTTCTCTATCCTTAATGATGTCTGTTTTTTCAAGTAAGTTACTGGTATTCAGTGTTTTGCTCGACAACGTAACGTTCCCGAGATGGCAGTCGGTTTGGAGGCTTTTGATACCCTGCTATCAAATACAATGTGCTTTGGAAAAGCTTGTTTTTATGAATATGGATTCTGAGTTAAATCACAGAGTGACGTTTTTGTCCTGCCGTTTTTTGTTTATATATTCAAAAGTTATATCCGTATATACATATTATACAATTGTCACGTACCTACATACATACATATGTATGCTCTTTTATATTTCATAATACAATAGAGTATTTTCATTTAATATTTACATAGTTACTAGTGATTAGTCAGCTAACTATAGACTTTCTGGATGGTCGATCCAGTTTAGAAACTCATATAAGGAAATATAATATGTTTTAGTTAGTTTGTTTTTAATTGGTAGCAGTCAGTTCAAGTTAACCTTTGAAATTATACAATAAACTTTTGTGTAATTATTTGCTACCTAATTACAGAAAGGGCGGGGTCAAGTTAAAAAAGATCATGGTTGCTTTGATACTTTTAGTAAATGTGAGATTGTTTGTCTTAAAATAACAGTTAGATATCAACTTCCAACTGTTTTCATAAACAGATGTTTTAGATGAATTTTATTTTTTACGTGGCGAACGTATAAAGCTTTGTAGGAGTAAAAAGACATAAATGAAAATATGACAAAATAAACTACAGCTACAATAAAGTTCACTACAATTACAATCAATCTCGATTTTATACCGTTCCTTAAATAAAGCATTAAGCTCCTCGAGAATTTCAGACTGGCAATTCATTGCAAATTCTCGGGCCGTTGTAAAACAAGCCATTCATTGTTTCTATTTTATTGACCCTATCTATACTAACGTCGTCCCTATCTATTACTTGTTTCTGCATCTTTTAGATAACAGGACCATAAATCCTTATTAATTTTTGTAAAGCTACTTTTAACGCACATATGGCTGAATATATGTACATAATACAGAAAAGATACTTGCAATTTCGAACTTCTTGGATAAGGTATTCAAATGTTTCACCAAAATTCTTTACCATTTAAACTGATTAATAGAAAGCACTGTCTTCCATGCTATTTCATACATATGGTATCCCGGCATAGTATAATAAAATAGGTTGTCGCCTTGATTTATTTAGAAGTCTCGAAAGATACATAGTAGAAAGCAACAGGGTGAAGATCATGAGAATAACTCGAGATGTTTGGATTTAAAAAACATACAATAAAAAATCGTATAATTTCTTAAATAAATTGAAATACAATTTTCTATTATCTAGACCGTATTGTGAATTATTAGCTTAAAATAGTAATTTACAGGATATTAATTAAATTGAAATAGTAATGTGTTTAAAGACAAATTTTGCTATTGTTTGTTGGTGGTTTCTATAAGAAGATTAAATCATTTCGAATGAAACTAAACCCATGGATTACATAGGTTGTATGTTACGAAAGTTTATAACTTGAAAGCGCTATAACAAACATACTACGGTATTAATAAAATAATTATTTTGTGTTATATTTTAGTTATAAAATTAATTAAATCTATAAATTTTATTGTAAAAAATATTTTTAATATTTTATAATAAAGTAAAATAAAATATTGGAAACGCTGCTCGATTGATTGATATAATATGATGCAAAACCGCCAAATTTAGTAAATAATACCTGCAATAATTGTGGCTAAAGTTGAATGTGGAACAGATCACTTTCTAATAATCTCAGCGGTTGAATTAGGTTGAAAATTTTTAAAAAGAAGCATAAATATGTATACTGCTATGGTCCAATTTGATTTTAATGGTGTTTTAGTTGAAATTTGGAAGTCACAGACCTTTATCTAAATTTAATTATTTTGTGGTTGATGTTTAAGCCTCTGGTAGCTATTTTTTTTTTTTAAATTTTAAAGTTGCATAGACTCGTTCACGTAAATAATTTTGTCCAGTAAACGTGATCGCAAATATAATGAATGAATCTAAATGTAATCAAAGCGCATTATAGTAAAGATATGAGAAAAATTACCGAGGAAAAAGAAACATTATTACAGCCCTGTTCTGCGAAGAATAATTTAATGTCCAAGTTTTCAACAAGGCGCCCACCAACAATAGGTCTATCTGGCCAATTGCTGACTTTTGTGGGAATTTATTATACTATTTTTTCCTCGAGCTTTTTCCCAAAGACCCAACTTTAATTGCACTTCGCGGTATCATACAATACTCTTTTTGCATCTAACCTCTTTTATACTTCTGGCGGCGTCAAAGGAGAAAACCCAATTTGTCCGACAGAAAGAAGTATTAAACCACATTTTTGTCTACAAAAAAGCATATAAGCAGTGCTTTGCAAAAATTAAGGAGTCTTGTCTGTAACTTTGAACAGTCTTGTCTTTACCTTCGCGCGGTCTTGTTTGTACCTTTGAGGACTCTTGTCTTTACCTTCGTAGAGTCTTGTCTGTATCTTAGGGAAGTCTGGTTGATATCTTTGGAAGAGGTTTCTTCTTGCCGTTGAGGGGAACCGTTTTATTTTAGCTGTTTACGGTTTCTTCTACCTCTTGGACAAATCCATTTATAGCTTGGACCTATTATTTTGTGTTGTCCCATTTATTTTTATTTTTGTTTATTTTGGTTAATATTTTTGCAATTTTCAGTTTACATCTTGACTGCTCTTGTATAATACTTCTATCTTCTTATCATGCCATTCTATATAATTTTTTTGCCCTTTTAGTTTTTTATCTTGTTTGAGTACATTTTTTATTTTCATTTTGTTCCTTATATTCCATATTGCTATCAGCCATTACAAGTGGTTAATATTCAATAACAAAATAACCTTGACAACGCTGTGGTTTTACGCAATTGTGTTGAATTTAATTTTTTAAACGAATTAATTATTAAATGTGAATAAATAACTAATTTTTGTTGCATGTGAAGGTTAACAGTGTGCACAAATTTAACAAATGTTAATCGTATTTAATCGCAAATGTACTATGAAATTTTATTTTTAAATTTGAATATTTTATTGTAATGCATTTTAATTCTTTTTGTCAATAATTTGTTTTAATTATCAAAATTAATTTAATTCCAGTCAGTCGGTTTATTCGCTTTTGAAATCTAATTTTTTGAAGTTTTTAAGTTTAAAGTTCTCATAATGACTGCAATTGTTTTAGTTTTTGTATTTTCAGTAGCAATTACACAACACAATGGGGCGACAATTCAAATCTAGCCGATAGTTCAATTTGATTTTAATGATGCTTTTGATGAAATTTTGGCACCATGAATCATAGACCTTGCGCTAAATTTAACTAATTTTTTATGTTGATAAATTTTCCTCGGCTTTTCATTCTTAGGGTGACACAGACCCTTTTTTATCTTAAGCAATTTTTACAATTAAGCAATTTTAGTTTTCGAATATTTCTACAGTTGTTTTTGTCTGTTTTTTAAAATCTTGTAAAACTCAATTTAGGAAATCTAAGTTTGAATAAAATTTGTCTACAAATCAGACCAGAATATGCTTAAACCTCATATAAAAATTATTATTTACTAATCTTCCAAATGTACAAATATTAAATTTATTCAAAATAAATGTTTTTTTTGTGATCACTGCATTTTTTTTATTTTAAATTCCGTTTTAAATTAAAATTTTTAAAATTATTTACTAGTTACTGCTTGGTTCTCCAGTTTTATTCAAAATTTACCCCTCATATCCATCTGCCTTTAATCCAATTTGCTTGTTCCAATCTGATAAATTTCTTGCAAAAATTTTATTTCCGCTACACATTGATACTATCCCACCATTTAAATTTGTAACCTCATTAAAACATTACTTACTATCTTCAAAATTCTATCAAATATTATTCTTAAACATTTAATTTATTAACACTTCTCTTGTAATCCAATTTTATCTCAAAATTGATTTTCTACTATAAATTTAAAACTTAATTTGTATTGAATTACTCAGTGGTTACTGATAAAAATTTTCAGTTTTTACCAATACGAAACAATTTTTACTCGTAACAAACAATCAAATTTATAACTAGTTTTTACCGCCACAGTTCAAAATTTTTTAATTACTTCCTGCACATCTAATCGAGAATTAAGTTGCTTCCTGACATTTTTTATTGGAAACAATAATTTCAAATATATTATTTAAAATAGAGATACTATATCTTGCTAGAATAGGCAATTGGTTTTAAATTGGTTTCAATAAACATCGAAAGTAGCTCGTAGGGGATTTAATCTTTGTGCTTTTAAATTTAAGTTATTATAATTTCTCTAATTTTTACTACCAGTTCAATACTAATTTATTAAATTATTAGATGAAAATTCAACAGCTTAACAAAGTGAAAGAATCCTATATCTAAATCAATCAAATCGAACGGCTTTCATTCATCTTTGAATGCGTCAACTTTCACTAGAATTTTTAAATCCATTTCACGAGGTGAAGTACTACTGACTTATTGACTTTTATTAGTTCATAATTGTGTGCAGGTTTTAGTCCTTTAGCATTATTACTACTTTTTTGTCTGTTTTTGAGTAATACTCTGTTGAATTCCTTAACGAATTCCAAGTGGTGAAGTTTGAAAACTCATGTTTGGCATTGCAGTGCGAGATTATGATGTGATAGCTTAGATTTTTATGTTCAGAAATGAATGAATTAAATTGAAATTAATAACCAATCTTTCTTTTTAGTTTGTTATTCTCAGACTATTTAAAACAATTGTTACGCCGGTGAACTTTATTTTAAAGATATGCATTTTGACTAAATGTACTTTACGGTAAACACTGTTGATTGCTGATAAAGACAAACACTTTGAAACGGAGCAGGTGAATACTTAAGCAAAAAACGGATTCAAAGAAGGAAGTTCCGTAGGACTCTGACAATCACGTTAATTACGTAGGATACATTACCGATGCTGCCCTAAAGTAACGTAACAAACATTTTCTTTGGAGAACAGAGATTATTCTTTGCGATTTGTTTGTGATGTAACTTTACCTGAAAGCCTGGGTTTTGTTGTAAGAAATAATTTAGCGGTTACATTACAATTACCGAAAGGCTTGGTTGGAATGAAGATATCTCAGCTCACAATAATCTACCATCAATCATGGGATACCACTGTGAACTGAAGTTTCGATGCATTCATCTAGTTATTTCATAACCTGCCTACTAAACATTCTACAAATTTGCTAGAACGTGAACAAGTAAGCGCTTAAAAAAATTTTAATTCAAAATTATGTAACTAAATATAATCAACGTAAAGTTTGTCTAACTACTAGTTTTTCTAGTTCATCGCATTATTTTATATATTTGTTGTTATTTATTAGTGATGATTTTCTTCCTCTTTCTCTTAAATTAAGACTAGGTCTTGTAATTTCCAACAGTAACCTAGGCAAAGCTTCGAGAACTGCTAGCACTGTGTTCATATTATTTGCTTACATCTGAAGTAGCTTGCTAGACTGGTGTTAGATGTCCCTGTTACCCTATTTTATTGTTATTGATGGAAATTTATTATCATGGGAGGACCACCGGATTTACGTGCCTTCCGAAGCACGAAAACGGTCATAGATAGAAAGAGAGTCAGCAAGAAAACTTTCCTTTGTGGACTCTTCCCGGGTGCCTTAGCATCAGTAGTCTATCGCTCTAACTACTGGGCCAGTGACCGTCTCTTTATACTATATCTATAACTGTGCATATTATATTTTTGTATTGATTGAATTAAAAGAAAGGTCTCCTGATAATGGATGTAATTCAGAATGCATACCATATAATCAGACCATCAGTGTAGCGTAAAGCATACACCGGCCGACTGGAAAGCGGTAGACCGCGGTTCGAGTCCTAGTCGAGTCGAATACACTGCTGTGATCAAAGGTCCAATATCAATCTGTGGACCATGGGAAGGCAACGGAAACCACTCCATGAATTATACTCCCATGAAAATTCATCTTGGCTTCGGCCAAGTTGGGTCACGACGTTTCTGACAAGAAGCAAACGATGAAGAAGAAGAAGAAGACCATATAATCAAGCTATTCCAAAGCAAATTGTATAAGTGCCATTATTAACTTTGCAATACTTGAACCTGGTCGGCTTAACTTTGAGATTATACAAATTTATTGAAACAAGTGAAAAATCAAATCTTCTAGTGTAGAATTAGAAATTATATTTCGAAAGATTAAAATTTTATTGGGAGGAGAAAAGGTGGATTATTTAAATAAAAATCCAACATCTCCAAAACTGAGTAATGGATTGGCTTGATGAATCTGGAAGTGATCGAACAAGCTTTGACGGTTAATAATTGACAATAGTTTTTAATATGTATGTCGTAGACAAGTTGAAATGTCTTTTACTTTCAACAATTTGATATCTATGTAGATAAAAAGTTTGCTACTATCTTCACCGCACCGAAGTTACACTAGTTTCGGCGTTAAAAATAAATATCGTTGGATTCGAAGTTGCTTTTTAAGAACATTTTTTAGATAATCTTTATTTGTAGGTTAAAAGGAATAAATTAGAGGTTAGAATGAAAAAAGTACAAAGTAAAGAGTATTTTGTATTTACAATTATTAAGGGCGCGGTAGTGTAATTTTCGAAAATATTAATTTTTAAAGCTTGAGAATGTGTTGCAAATACATGAGTAATTTAAATTACGCTTACAAGTGCACGCTTTGGGAACGGAGGTAATTTAAATACGTTGTTTTCGTTGAAGCGACTTTCCAATTTGCTCATAGCGTTAAAACCTAACAAAAACTTGCCAAGCTTAGTCGCTTAGTTGCAATAACATAAGAACAAAATCCTTAAAATCAACTGTTCCGATAGAAGCAATGCATTACGGATTGTCCTTGAATGTAGAGACAAAAGTTCGACGATGGTTAGTTTATTTAAATTATCCCCATTTCAGGGCTCGTTATTTCTACCACAAAAGTTTTCATTCTTGGACTTGAAAATGAATTGTTGTAGTTTGGAGTTGCGTCGCACCAATTCAACGAGTTAATTAGATATATTAATCACTTTTTATTAGTATTCCCGGATGTGTAACGCTATGGAGTGTTCTCCAGATTTCATCTACGTCGAGTTGTAATTATAGTAACGCCGTTGACTGCTCTTATTTGTTTCGCGTTGCTTGTTCCCGTAACTGCGTAATCACTGTTACGGATGCTCACTTTTATACCGCCTTTTTATTACCCTTATAAATCGCTTCTTATGTGCAATAAATTGAATGTCGCGGAAATTATAATTTACCTTTTAAATAGAAACGTTAAAATTAATAAAAAGGCAATTTTGCTTTTGGGTACATCAAGTGTAATATTACGCCTGATATCTCATCTTAATAAAGAATAACGCTTACATAAAGAACATTAGGGTCTGGCAAATTGTCAACGATTTTCAATTTTTTAGCACAACGTTACTTTTTGACAAATATTCTAAAACGCAACTTTAACAATATCCTTTTGTTGTTCTACATTTGGCTTTTATTTTTTCAATACCACAAATTGTAATAAACAGAAACAAAAAAACGAAAAAAAGCAACAAAAGAAACTGTTGGCATTATTTAATAATACCCTCTAATAGGGTGCAACTACATTAAAGGGGTATTACTGTTGTATGTGGTAGTGCGGCCTTCAGGGCCTTTGAAATACAATTATATAGCAATCAGTGTTCTTTCCCGTAGAGATATTTGTAATGACCCACGGTACAATTACGTGCCCCAAAACAAATCAAAAGCTCTAACTGCACTTTGTACTAAATCCGACCGGATAAGCTAAAGCGACGACAGCACCCATTTCATATGTATTTAATAAAAATATAACACTCGCGGGTATTTTTCTACAAAACTGAAAAGTACAATTTGTGTAACATTTTATGTATAGGAATAAAACCGACGCAATAATAATAATTGCATCTATAGGTAGGTTTAATATAATTTTTCTGTTTTGTAATTACTTCTTAGTCTAATTAGTACTACCTATTTATGTAATATTAAATTAATTCGATGTTTATAGAATAAGAAAAGATTTTTCAGCTCTCTATCACTATAGGCGAACACCTCAAACCAGACATAATTAATTAAAAACGAGCATACCAACCCTATAATCTCACTTATTGATTTCCGATATTTCTAAAAAATTCATTTAAAGCAAATAATAATAGGCTTTAACTTTAAATGAAAAAATAAAAGTTGAAACTTGAGATTGTGGTTCTTGTAAAAAAAGTCTTTTTATTTACCTCTAGAATTTTTTATTATAGCTAACATTCTGACATAATATAAAAAATTACGTATTTTATACTTCAGTAGTTAATTGTTCAAATACGTTATTTATAAAATTAATTGATTGATGAAGTTCATAATTTCTACTTTTAAATTGTTCTGTTTAGTTTTATATCAATAACATTTTTTTGTTCAAAATTGTAAATATTAATATAATCATATAACAGATATATTGTGCGTATAACAAAATATTTCAGTTATTAAAATATTATTTTACAGCTACCCATATTCAGTTAAATACAAACTTCTAGCATATCATCTATTTGAATATTATGTCGATATAATATTTAAAAGAATATTATGTTGATACAATATTTAAATAGAATGAAAATTCTCTAAACTTTCATCAGACGTTTGTGTACGTTCCGTTCAGTGGCGGAACAACCAAGTGCTGGATTTCGCTTTGCGAGGTGACCCGCAACTACAGAGAGCCTAAATATTAGTGGATAAATTTTTTTTATGATAAAAAGCATCAAAAACAAAAAACCTGAAAAGGTATTTTGATCACAGGAAGATCACTGTAATCGTCAACTCGATTATAAATTCATAGGGAAGAAAAAAATACTGCGTTTATGTAGTAATGATTAATTCCTGACTTTCGAACTGGGTGGCTTGATCCACCCAGTCCTGCGAGTGATCCTTCGAGCATTAACACAGAGTACAAATGTTTGGTTTATAATTCATGTCTTTGTTGGGATTTTTGGGTCAATTGCTGTAGTACTGTACGGTTGTCACTTAATGGCTAATACCTGAGACATAGTTGGGATAATAGGCCCGATTAGATGGCATAGTTCACATTTCCTCTCACCTCAGATCAACAATTTACACTATTCACAAGATCAAGGCATTATGAAATCCGCCGAAGATGTGTATCCTGATTTACAGTTTCTTTTACACCTATCTGCATTTATATTCTGTGCCAAAGACACTGCCTCTACCACGGCTTTTTATTAATCTTTAGATAATGCATAGTAAGAGAAGTATCTATTAGAAAATTTTTTAAATTTTAACATTTCTATTTTGTTAAATATTCTATTAAGGGGAAATGGAAAATTATTAGAGACTTTGCTAATGTTAAGGTTAGAAAGAAGAATTTCAACATTTAACATCTGATTTTGTTCTTATTGTTTATCTTTAGTTTATTTCTTTGATTTTTTCAATATCTATTTAATTACTTATTATGAAATAATGCAATTTTACTTGGAGACTTAGAATTATTTCAAAAAATTCTGAAGTTCCGACGCCGGTAGCGTTAGAAATTGCATATCAAGTTGTGTGGTAACATATGAGCTTTGTATGCCGAACCAAAAAGTTTAGATTTAAAAATAAAATAAAAAAAAAACGTTGTAAAAAATTCACAAGGCTCTCCAATACGCATATAAATATTGTAATGCTTTTTTAGGTTTCAAAATAATTTAATATTTGAGCATTTTTTACTTGTTGTAATCTTGCCAAAAAACTTGCATTTTCCAGCTAAATATTTTGCTTCAGTCAGTAGATATTTTTCTAAGGCTTGTAATTAAAACAAGCCTTATTATCAAAATGTAACAATTTTTAAAATAAGCTTTGACGAAATAACTAATAGGTATGCAATGCCTTTTTGTACTTGAATTGTTTTGTGATAAGTTAATCAACCTTTCTGCCATGGAAATGTAATTTATTTATAATTAAGTAAATTTTAAAATTGTGGTTTCAGATGAACAATTGAATACTTAATATTTAAATTTTCTTTAAAATTTTAATCATTAATGAACTCTGGGCTAACATTCTAATTACAGATAAATGTAAACGATTGGGTTGTTTTAAAATTGAAAAACAAAAACAATTTAAGGAATTAATTATTAAGTTTTAAATATAA
Source organism: Lycocerus yunnanus (assembly GCA_036346125.1). Taxonomy (NCBI): domain Eukaryota; kingdom Metazoa; phylum Arthropoda; class Insecta; order Coleoptera; family Cantharidae; genus Lycocerus; species Lycocerus yunnanus. The sequence goes on from JARFIX010000002.1 coordinate 3,839,681, forward strand.
TTATAATAAGAAGATTTGATGCGAATCAACATACAAATGTTTTGTTATGATTATAATTTTTCCAATCGTTGTGAATTATTTTTTTAAATTGGCATCTACTGTGGCTTTCACAATTTTCTCCTATTTTATCAACTGATAAAAAATAACCACAAAATTGTAGCGTGGGTTGGAAATGTTAATTTCGATTTCCTTTTTACTTAGAGCTCCGCAAAATAAGCTTAGTCTACTTATTTCTATCATTTGATGTCGGATGGTGATCTCCTCTATACAAAACTCCTTGGTTAATGAATACTTTGAACATTGAAACACTTGGGAGAAACTTTCAAGCATGTTCTCTGCTCTATGGTTTTAATGCAAGAGAGCGCAGGTAAAATTTCTTTAACCCAGGTCAAATTCTATTAAAGTGAATTTTGCATTTCCGCAATTGTTGAAAACTCAATCTTAGAATTTTAATGGTAAACTGCGTTCTGCATTGTCGAACTGGAGTACTTTTCAAATTTTCCTTTCACTTCAATTGTTCGCTTTCACCTCAGATTAATTTACTATAATTTAATTAAAGATTATAAACAGAATTTGACTAGTTTTAAACAATACGTCACCCCCATCTGTAATGTTATTTGTAAATCATTTTGGAATTGTTCATAGATAACCTTAAATTGTTTACAAAATATGACTTTGAAAGTTTAACTTTAAAAACCCTCTTTTGTGTCCGTCATATTGCTAATTTTATTTAACAAATTAGCATTAAATTTTTTTGTGGTTTATGTGTGGTGTGGTTTTAAACAAAATTCATTCGACGGGACCACAATATGTTATTTGAGAAGACAACAATTTTTTTACAACCAAAGTTTTATTAGACGAAGCATTTATTACTAGCGATTGTTATGAATTTGATTATATTTTTACATTATTTATCACCGTTTGAAGTTATCATAGATTACCCGAGATAAAGTTTTCACCAATTTGGTGTGTATTCTTTGTTGATTTCATTCTGATTTTACTAATTTATTATTTTTTAATGGATTTGAGAACCTAGATATTTTAACGAGTCAAAGTATTATTTTAACTCTCTCTTAATATTGAATAGGTAGGTAATACAAAAATAGTACAAAATTGCATTTTTGTTTAATGTACGTTTTTTTTTACAAAAAAACAAAATTTGCGTTTAAACAATTTTAATTTACGAAAACATAACCTGTGACGTTTATTTATTTAATAATTAATTTTATTGAAATAACTTAGTGTTTTTATGCTAAGTTATTCGGCTAAGGCTAAAATCCAAACCCGAAACATTATAAATTGGAAAATTCCTTCTTAGATAATGCATTTCTAATACAACCAGAAATTGAGTATTAAGTATAATTATGTGTACTCCTTTCTGATATACATATATTATACAACACGTACCTACTTGAAATTGTTTGCTAATTAGTATACAACAATATTAGTACAACAGAATCTTAAATAAGAGGTAAATGCGGTTAAATTTAATTACTGCTATTAGGGAAACGCGATATTTTAATTGTTATTATGAGAATAAGGAAAGTAAAAAGTAAGGTACACCAATACGTAATTAATTTATAGTAAGATAAAAACACTTAATTTAAACATTTTATTCCAGACAACCGCTATGTAAATTTAATACTCAATACACCCCAGAAACGCGCAGAATATATAGACATCTGTTGAGGTTATGAATATCTAAAGATAAACTCTTCTTGTATAATTTCTTACTCTATTAAGTACATAAGAATACACTTCTTGTGCACTCTTCATAACATAGACGAAGCTATAACCCGTTATGGTAATTAGACGGCTAAGTGGTAGACTCTCTGCCATGTTCAATCTAGTTTAATGTTTTGGTTAAATCTACATTGTATTTTAAAAACTATGTTTTGCTGTTTTGGTGTTACAAAAAAAGGTCGACAACACACTAAGATAAGGTTTCTTCTTTTAACGCAATTTATTATATTGTTTATTTTGAAGCTTCCAGAAAAGATCAAAGCAATTAAGCAACAGCAATAAGCATCACCTTAAAAGCAAGTTAAGGTTTGCTACAGAGCAGTTTTAAACAATCAAAGATGAATATGCTTGGCGTTACATCACAGTTACGAAACGCATTTTATTTTAAATAAAATAAAATTTATGCTGCGCCTTATTTTTTGTTCAGGAAATTGTGTTCTACATAGCAAATTACTGATGGAAATGTAATTACAATTGTATTTGATTCTATACCCAATCGCACAATATTAAAGAAAATATGTTTAATTGCATTTATTATTCATTGAGATGAAGATCAAAAAATTAAAACAAAAATAAATACATTGATATATTTTTATGCTAAAATTGGCAAAGCTATTATTATTAGAATAAGTTAAATAAAATATTCCTACAACATTGCAACTTAATAAAGTTTGTAGGTATAACAATAACGGTGTTTATGATCCTTAGATAGAGAAGTAGGGTTATAAGTAAGTTTGTGTTGTTGATTAGCAGAATAAATTTAAGTTTTCATAGGATAATACTACGTTGCTGACTTGCATACTGATATACAGCTATGTCCCAGTTTAATTTATTTAAAATTCATTACGTGTCATATCAATATTATAATATCCAACAGTGTGATAATAATAAAGTTCAATTTAAGTTTTGTAAAGAAAACTTAATAAATTTGAATATTTTAGCTAAGTACATTTTGTATAATTGTTAGGATTATAAACATACATTAAAACTTTAAATTTGTTTTAATCGAATACCTAATTATGTAAACGAAATCGCTACTTTAATAAACATTAACTAATAATATACAAGTCAAGTCGAAAAACACTTTATCATTTCAAGAAAAAATAATGTTAGAATATTAAATTCTCAAAAATTTGAAAAATTATTACATACTCCTTGAATATCTCATTATCTCGTTACTGATTGGTTTCTGCAATATTAGTTAAGTACGATATTCTTAAATTTTGCTTCAATTTAAGAACATTGGATGATAGGGTCAATTTCAAGTACATTATTCTAGCTAGTAAGTACGTATTTTTTTGTATGTACAATTAGAGCAAAATGAAACCAGAAAAAATAAAATTATAAAACTAAAACATATTATTCTAAATATATAATCAATAAATTAAACAAATTTTTTCAGTTTTTTTATTAAAATACCACTTTGTAAACGTAGTCTACGGTCTAACCACATATATTACATTTTACTAACTACACAGAATTAATACTTTTTATAAAGTGATGTAAAATTTAATTTTTAATACAAATTCGCAACTTTCTCGTTTAAAAAAATAATTTAGTTTCAATAAAAAATGAGGATAATAAATTAATAATGTAATTCAATTTTAAAATTCAATTTAAAAAGAAATTTAAAATAGTACAAAAAAGTACAAAATGGATAAGAGTATTCCCTTCAAAAATTATTATCTTAGCATCTGACAGATATTGTACGTCACTATAAAAATTGCTTTGTTCGTCTTTCTTTAGATAGGTTTCATTTTGTTCAGACATAATCATAAATAATAGTTGTATGAACCAATTTTTTGTAGTAATTGAAAGTTTAGCTGTTGATTCATTATTTACGTATTTATAAACCATTAATTTAATTTTTTATATTTATGTAAGTATCTTCCGATATTATATTAGCGATTAAATAAAATTATTTGCGTGTTATTTAACTTATTCTATTAATAATATGCTGACGTGCTAAAAATTTTCTCTAAGCTATAAAGTAGTGCCATCAAATTTTAATATTTATACTTGTTTACAAACGCAGGGATTTTTTAAAAATAAACTTAATGAATTTGTAAAGTAAAGAGCGTAATATAATAATGGGTTGTTATTAACAGTAAAGCGCTCGATTGCCGAAGTACAGGTACAAAATTTAACTTCTGAAAACTTATGAAACAAAATATTATACTTATGTGACCAACCGTGATATATAGCTAATACTGCAACCAAATGCACATAGTTTTTAATTTCTAGTCTAAACAATAACGTCAAAACCCTCTTTTAACAGTAGGTCCCCTATATCCAACCGCAATGCTCAGAATAGTAATCAGAAATAATAACTGTTTACAATTTATAACTGTCAAATAATTGATAACTTAAAATAACAAAGGTGTCATACCACATTTTGTGACTTGTCCAAAGCATTTGATATGATGGACCATAAAATATTTTTAGAAAAATGTCAACACTACGGACTACGAAGAAAGGCACACGAAATGATCAGATCATACTTTTATAACAGAAAGCAAACGGTTTTCTGGAATCAAGAGCACAGCGAAGAGATGAAGGTAACCTGTGGAATACCGCAAGGAAGCATCCTGGGCCCCTTTTTCTTTGTTCTCTTTATGAGCGATCTCCCATCAACTGTAAAAAGGTGAAATCATCTTATATGCAGATGATACAGCTTACACGTTGGAAAATGACGAAACAGTACAAGAAGGGCTAGGAAAACTTATGGAATGGTTTGCATCCAACAGGTTATTAATGAATCCTGAAAAAACGCAGCAGCAAACTTTCACTATGGATAGAAGAACCGAACAAGAAGAAAGAAGCTCTACAAAATACCTAGGCGTAATCCTAGATACCTTGTTAACATGGAACGACCACGTTTCCTATCTTATCAAGTCCTTGGGGAAAGCTATCTTTGCTATACAGAGGATAAAAGAAACGGCCGGAGAGGCAGCAGCAAAAACCGTATACCATTCTATGTTTCACGCTAGAATGGTATACGGTCTTCTAACATGGGGCACGGATGCACAAATCAAGAAGGTGTTCACCGTGCAGAAAAGGGCCATACGGGTACTGAAGGGTGTACCGAGTAGAACGCACTGCAAGCCACTATTCCGCTCCCTCAGTGTAATGACCCTTCCTTCGGCATATGTATACGCCAGTGTAGTGGAAACAAGATGCGATTCAGGAACGCTACAAAACACGGCCAAACATAAACACGACACGAGACATCGTAATGACATCAAAATCGAAAGATATCGATTAAAATGCTCAGAAAACAAAAACCTGAAAATAAAACTGTATAACAAGCTGCCACAAGACCTGAAACATCTTACACTAACCAATTTTAAAAGGAAGATGAAAGATATGATGATCGAACAGCCGTTATACAGAGTTAATGATTTTCTCGCATGATAGACGGCACACCCGAGCGTTGAGATGAAAACCGGCATAATATGCTGATCTCCACCTTTTTACATCAGATTATCTTGGAATTGTACCTGTTTCTTTTGTGATGTAATAAAGATAGTTATTATTATTATTATTATTATTATTATTATTATTATTATTATTATTAATAGCTACAAAAGAAATCATATACCAAATTATTATTAAAATTTTACATTTTATTCTCACTAAAATCTAAAATCACTCGATAAAATAAGTCAAATTTAATAAGCAGTTAGTTTCTAATTGCCAAAGGTCTTCTATCATCAGTAAAGTTTAACAATACTTTAAAATACTGTTCAGTAGTGAAACATTAGATTTAGTATGTTATTACTATTCTGTTCATAAATAATATTTGATATTGTAAACAATAACGTATTGCAATCTAAATATCCATGCCCATCAGGTAAGGTCACTCGAGACTTACTCTTGAATAAGTGACCGCGTGGTGACCGATTTGAAAACCCTGCTGTTTTGAACTGGTCACCAACTTTTACTGGAGAGCATGCTAAGGTATGGATAAAAACCATTTTTCTTTAAAAGAAGGAGCTTATGTCCGACCGTGGACGAAAGGTGGGGTATCATTTACCATTTACCGCAAATATTATTCTAACGGATTACTACCTTAGTATATAAATGATTAAGAAATATTTTAGGCGCGCAGTAAAGTTTTGGATTAATATTTCAAATTATTTAATATTAGAAAAAGACGCAGATTGATAGCACTCATAAAGCTTCTAAATAGCCAACGTTTCGGGTCGATTCGTTGCTGTCATCAGTGAAACTTAGTTTCCTATAAAGGAAATGGAAATCTGAAGTCTTTCGGAACGTTGGACAAAGACAGAACTATTGTGTAATTACTTAAGAACAACTATAATATAAGAATGTTCTAGTCTCAAAGAAGCTCACAATAAAGTTGAGCAAAACGTCGACCGATTAACAGAATTTTATTAATCCTTGTCCAATATTTCGACATACTCTAAATTTATTAGTAAGATGGACAAAATCTATGGTTAACTTTAGGATTATTGATATAGTAAGATGGACAAAATCTATGGTTAACTTTAAGATTATTGATATACTGCTTTATATACCAACTACTAAGGCAATTGAATTTGTTAGACAAATTGAAAATTGACCAATAATTGTTGATAGATCAATCAACCAACACAATCCCAACATCGTTGTTATAAACATTATAGTAATGTTTTTTTTGTAATATATTTTTATATAAAAAATATATTTGAATAAATTGTATTATATGAATGAATATAATGAAAGCTATTACAGCTACATCATAGCTATTATACTTAATATATTTGTTTTTTATTATATTAAGTATATATTATAAAATAAATAAATGTTTAATTTGTGAAAATTATAATTAATTTTCATTCTAAAGTTAAATTAAAATTATTAATATCTTCAAATATCTTTCATATATTTTGAAATAAATATTATGCTATAGTATAGCATAATAAATTATAATATAATAATATAATAATTTATTATAAAGTTATTATAATATACATACAATATTATATTATAATAACTTCTATTTTAGTACGGTAATGCATTACTATACTTGTTCCATTTTCGGCTTATTTATTAACTAATATTTAATTATACCTACATATGTATTATATATTGTTGATTTAACATTAACATACATACCCTACATATTTAATATTATCTACATTCAGATTTATTATACATAACATACTAGACACTTCAATACATAAGTATGTATATTATTAATCTGTGAAATAAATGTTAAATAAAATTTTAACAGATTAACATAAGCTTTTAGCAATAGATAGATAAACTCTGTCTAAATAGATAAAGTTTGGTTATTATTATATTTAAATAAATGTTAATTATTAATAAGGGTCTATTAATAATAAGTCTTACATTCCCTCTATATAGAATATTATTAATGCGCTACCTTGTTCGTATCAGTTAAAAAAATAATTTAATAAAGCAAATTGATCCACATTATAGGGTATGCATATTAGTTAATATTAAATGTTAGGAGAACTTATGTATATAAGAATATTTTTAATTATTGCCATGTTTATATTATATTATTGGCATATTATTTAAATTAAATACAAATAATTCCCGTATGTAACTTAATATGATGTTAGGTTTCTATTAAGTCTGGTGTAGTGCAAAACCATGTCGTACAGGACTAAGGACCAATACAAAAACAAGGGTTACGTTCTAAAAGCAAACAAAACTACACTATTTTATTTTTATAACTATCGTCCATTTTTTAATAAAATAATATCTGAAAATTTCATAATAGTTATCTAGGATTAACTAGGAAATCAATAGCTAATTTATGCATACAGAAGAAATGTTAAAAATTGTTTTATATAATATAGTGCGAAAAACTCCGTCAAAAATTGTGCTTAAAGTAAATATTATATTTACAGTGTAACTGTAATTATAAAACGATTTATAGAAAATCGTGCTGTAATGAATTATAACTGCTTATGCTTGTTCTTTAAAGTACAGTTTTATTTTAGTGTTTGTTATCTGCCAATTTTTAATTGGTCTAATAACAATTTAAAATCAATCGCGTTAGAAATAGGAAAAGATTACTAAATTCATAGAAAAAACATGTTAAATAAACTTTTCCTTTCCAAACTTGTTATGTAAATTACTCTTCGAAAGTTTTCATAAAATACAAACTCAAAAATATCGTGTAATACGTTTTCAACACTCCCAGTAACCGTGTTATATGAGTACCGCGTTATACTTAAAATTTTATCACATGTATTCAAAAGGTTAATTTAATCTTTAAACCTACTCTGCATTTTTTTATAGTTTTTTAAAATTTGTCGTTCTCATTCTTCGTTTTTTATATCGCCGCAAATTAAAAATTAAGAACTGCTAATACCTTAATTAATCTGAAGTTTTTCGTTCTCGATGAAAACATCTAATTTGAAAAATAACAAAAAGTACTAAAACATTTTGAAAACATTTCGTTTATTAGGGAAATGCTGCTTTGCCAAAAAAGAAAATAATTTTTTATGCCACAAATATAAAGTCCCAAATTGATTATGGAATTAAAATTCCAATCTGCAATGATTGTTAAAGCTGTGTGCTTCATAATAATAAATTATTTTTTTACCCTTCCGAATTAATCCTTGCAACCGCTACTGTCGACATAATTAAAAACGATAGCACTTCCGCCACTGTAAATCTGGGAAAGTTCTAGGTAATATTGGTATTACTATCTATAAAAATTACAGTCAATATCACTAGTCCTTTGGCGACACAGTTAGAATTTTAATATTTATAAGATTTGAGAGAGAATTTTGAAAAAAAAACAATTATGTAAGTAATAATATTTTATTTCTTTTAAATAACTATGATAAATATAATAAATTTTGACCGTTTGAATAAAAAATTAACTTAATGACTAGAATAATGTGAATTTACAAAGTACCAAGCTTTTTTATTAAATCACATGTAATCGCCGTCATCTTTGATGCAAAATTGTTCATGTCACCTTAGCTGCAATATTTAACACATCCTAACAAATATTATGATATAATAATTTTACTAAATTATTATTTTGCTTATTTGCGGCCGTAATATCGTATCTTGAATATTGTATTTGCAATTCGTGGAATTACATATGATACGAGGTATTATTAATACGAGTATAGGTTCTTAATCTTTGTTTGAAAAAATAATTGAGCTTGATTTGCCTTAAAAGCAGTCTTAGAACAACGTTAAACACAAAACAACGATAAGAACATCTAAAGCATTCAAACAGTGTTTGTGGTGTACTAGTGAAAAATAAGAAAATTGGTGAAAATATGAGTTCCAATATTTTCTTGTTCTAATTGTTCAATAAAAAAATGAGATCTTATAAAAGAATAATTGTTCTATATTTTTATTTTAAACTTTTTTAATTTATGAAATATTATTTGTAAAATTTATAAATTTATAAAAAGCTATAAAAAACTCCTTGCTTCAAGCAAGTACCTTCATACTTTCCTGAACCACCAAGGAATCTTGGCCGTCCAAAAAATCATACCAAGAACCTTGGTCCGCTATAGAACCACCCGGACAAATTTAAGCACATTTTTGCAGTTGGCATGTGAAATGTTAATCTTCGCATTTATATATTTTTTACATACATGGACCTTATACTGCGATCCCCTGTAAGTAAGTAATAAAATGTAATAAACCAATAAACAAAATAAAATTTTATGACTAGGCGCAGCTTGGAATATATGATAATGCTAGTATTCTGTCTAGATTTATCTGCGACAAAATCACTGAACTGAAAATCCATTTTTATACTTTTAGTTTTAAACTTTTTGATTTATCTAATCACTGCCAATAAAATTTTAAATTTGTATTACAAATTAGTAAAATTTGTCCAGGTCAATAGTCAAAGCAAAATAATTTATAAATTGTCCAACGTTTTGGGTTTATTACCCATTATCAAGACTAAAATAAATTAAACAAAAGATACAAAATAGTGACAAAAAATTACTAGAATGAAGTAGATTAAAAGGAAAGAGGTAATAAACCTGAACTAAATAGTACATATTATTCTATAAAAATAACTTCACCAAACGAAAGAGGACAGTTTTACAAGCGTTTTAAAATGAGATAGAATTTGGTAGGTCCTTTAATAAGCCCACAATTAAATTTTAAAAATCACGATATTTTCATAAGAAACACATATAAGTATATTATTGCGCAATATTGCGTCATAATTGAACACATTCTATCACCAGTCCATGCGCTGTAGATGGGTCGACACTCACAACGGCGAGGAGCTACCAATCGCATTCTGCGACCTTTCGGATCAACATCTACATTTTGCCCAGTAGGACCGGTCTGAAAATCTCGAATTAGGTTTTAAAAACATTTTTTAATTTGTGGATCGCTTGTATATTTTAATTTTTTGTGTGCCTATATAGCATTATTTTTCATCATTTCCAAAAAGACTGGTGAAAATCGCAATCAGGGTTGATTAACTCTCGCCTTTAGCGCTTTAAATACCTACTTATTTTAGTATTTGACGGGCGAGGTTACGGTTTCAAAAGAGCGAATTAGAAAAATTGCATTCCAAATTAATTTTTAAAGCCGTCTATTTTCCAAAATTTGTAGATCAACCGCAAATTTTTTTATGCGCTTATTAGACTCTCATCTTACAAAATTCATTTTAAAGATCGTCAAAATCAAAGTTCAAATTTACCTGTCCTCAATTAAAATACAATAAAGTGCAAAAAATTAAAAATAAGAAATAAATATAATTTAGAAAAATTACAAAGAGAAGAAACCAATTAAAACTAAAATATTGTAAAACTGCTTTAAATGTACCAAGATGTTTAGAGAAGAAATTAATCTTAACGAATTTATACCAACTTTACTGTAAACAGGTTGCTAAATTTGATGAAGTTTTACAATATTTAATTTTAATTGGTTTTTGGTTTTGAAATTATTTTGTATTATATTTATTTCATATTTTTAATTTCTTGTATTGTATGATACTGTAATTTACTTCATTCTTGTAACTTTTTATTACTATTCGGTATTTTTTTGTTTACTTTATTTTATCCTCGATAATGGGTAATAAATCCAAAACGTAAAACAATTTATAATTGTTTTATTTTGATCATTAACCTTAACGAATTTATATAATTAATATAAAAGTTTTACTAAAAATTAAGCACTTATGTATTAAAAACTTTAACATTAAATATTTTTATTAATTATTAGTATTTCAGTACAGATTTTAAACCAAGGATTGGTTACACAATGAAGAGTGTATTGATGAATTAATGAATATGATCGAATATGATCATCAGTATATTCTATTAAAACATTTTTGTAGAAAATTTTACGCTCTACGAAATTGTATATTAATGATTTTGCTTTATCTTAAATAATTTTTCCTTCAAAGACGTTGAAAGAGTTTGCGGCGTAAATTTTAATTCTTCGGATTTTCAATTGAGGATTTAAAAAATGTTTAAAATTTTTCAAATGCGTTACGATTTTTTCATTACTATACGTATTGGCTTTATTACTCCAAATTGTTTTTACATCATTTTTTTTCATCGCTTTTGTGACTAACAATATAATTTCATTAAGAATGTAGTAAATTGGTACAATATAATAATTGTATGTTGCAAGTATGTATAATTGGTACTAGAAGGATTGGTTCTAATGAGGTTAATTTTTACCCAACGATTGCGACGATGGGCGAAGCCTGTTGGTCATATCCTGTGGTCTAATATTAAATTTTTATTTGTTCAAACTGAGACCTTATTATTCAACAGTGGAATATTTAGCAATATTGCTAGCAAAATTTCTGATATTTTTAATGGTATTCAAAAAATCATCTCTAAAAATTAGCCGATTTGTTCGTCTGTTACAGACATCGAGATATATGGGTATCTAAGGTTAGATTTTATCTTTTTATATTCTTGTAGAAGAGCTGCTTTTATTCTGATTTTAGAAGGAGTTATTTGAGCAAGAATTGATATCCAAGGTAAGGGTGTAGACGCAGAAGGGGCTTTATTACTCCAAAAATCAGCAGCATTGCTTTGCCATACTTCAAAACTGAAGCGGAGTACTCTGCTGCAGAATATATTAATGCCAAATCCAATACTCTTAAATATTTTGGAGTAAAATTGTAAGGTATGGTAGTTCATTAAAACTACTATAATCTTTGTTTGAAAAATGAAAAACACATCTCAGTTTTAAATATGTTTGGGAACGCAATTCTCAATTTCCATAATAATCATGTAGTATCTTTAAATCTGGTGTTAGTATAGAAAATGCGAGTTCTTTAGCTGATTTGTATTAGCTTGGTACTGCAATGCTACCACTTGATCATCAGCAGTGAAAACTTCAATATGTGAAATTTTTATTTTTGTTTTTGTCTCAGTGCGATTACCTAAGTCATCCAAAGACATTTACATGACGGTAGAAGCATTGCTTCTTTTCATGATTTTCTATTTTATTATTACTAACTGCATAAAAAAACCAAAAAACTTGATGCGATTGACAGTTTGAAATAATTTGCATACTAAGAATAAGGAAAAGAAATAAATTTTGAATGATTTCAGTTGATCTTAAATCTAATAAACTCGGTTTGATATTATGCCATACCTAGAATTTATATACATTCTAATAATATAACGTTTTTGGAAACGTTTGCTAATTGTTGTTTGTTAAGCAAAAAACCGAATATAACAATTTATATTGCTAACTATGCCGAACGCCTTTTAAGTGTATGCTCACAATAGTAACTTGATTAAGTTAGAAAATATTCAACTAGAGTTTAAAATGGCAAATTTATTACTTTAAAAACCAATCCATCAAAATTTCAAGTGGTTCAATTATAAATTAAATCGATTATTTTATAATTACAGTGTTTAATTACCCTCAGAGTTTTAATTAAAAAATATAGGAAGGTAAATACTATTTTTAAAGTTAAAATAGATTCGAAAATAAGATAATAAGCAAACAATTTGGCTGCTTTCCATTGTATTTACCCATGCGGGTGTTTCGATTATATGAACTTATACTAGATCTTGTCGGACCCATTTAGCTTTACACGTTAAAGGCGGGTCAACCGCTTAGTCTGTGATAAATGCAGAATCGGACTTAACTACTTTAAACAGCAAAATCTTAATTTACATTAAAAAATGTCAGGTAATCGTATTTTACAGGTGAAGTTATCTTTATATCATAAATTCGAAAAGTTTCTTTTTCGACTAGTACATAATTTGATAATATTTAGTTATTATGTAGACACTTAATAGTTGTTATAAAGTTATACTTGAAAATTGAATTTATTTTTATTTCAAGTTCAATAATACAATTTTAATTAAAATGTCCTCTTTGTATATTTATGCTGTAATTTCTATTAACGGTACAGGTTACAATTTTAATATTAACTGAAATGGAATAGGGACGTATTGTTTGAAATCAGCAAACCCTAACAAAGTTACAACCTCCTAGTTTAATTCTGATAGTAGAAATCCTACATACAATTAAAAGATGAACAATAATATTTTTGATAATAAAACAATTACTGAATACTGCCATAGAAATTTTAAATGCCAACAAAAATTATATAGTAGAATGAAAATTTATACAAAATTGTATTTATTTTAGCTCTCCCTTTCTCGGTGTGTTTTAAAAAGTTATAAGAGTGAGGTTAAGATGTGCAATTTAAACCTTTTTTTAATTTAGCAGTTGAATTTGAAAAGTAATTAGAAACATTCTCAATATTCTAAATCCAACTGTAAATGTTATTTATTCAAAATTCTGTTTATGTAAGATAAATGAACTAGTTCGCCTCTGGGGTGATAAAGTTTACACAGGACCGGACGTAAGCAATAACAAAGCTGATCTACGGATTTACCGACCGGTTACTACTGAAATGTTATTATAACTTATAGCCAATCAAAACTTTTCACTTACAATAAACTAACATCCTTTTTCTATTAGTTGTTCTAACAAAACTCAAACACTCTCAAAACCTTTAATCGTTAAACCAAAAGTTGTTTTATATTGCAAAGAGGTACCTACATAATATACGTATAAATTGCTATGCAAAAAAATAGAAAAAATGTAAATTTACGAATGTGAACAGCAAAGAAACAATCGTGTGCTCAGTACAGAAAGATTAAAATTTTAATATCAAAGTTCAGCAAAACTGGAAGAAAAATTACCTTACTAGCTTATATAGCTTACACCGTTTCCTTCTCCTCTGTTACATATTATATACAAAGAATAAAAAGTCAATTTGCAACTGTAACGTGTTTCAGGAAATTAAAGGAATATCCCTAAATGTGAATAATTCATGTTGCAGTATAACTAAAAGGAATGTATAAAAAGATTGAGAATAATATAAATTTAAAACATAATATTTTTTATATCAAGAAATATTAAAGTTCAAGCTCCAAACGAATAAGAAAAATAGTTTGTTCTGCAGTTCAAACTATTTTTATTTTCAAAATTTCTCTTTTGCAAAATGTAGAACAAATTCCACATAATATTTATAAAAGTAATTTGTCGGTACTTTTTAATTAATTTTCTTACAGTGCTCACTAGAGCTTGAACCCGAATTTTCAATTACAAAATCTGTTACAGTATATAAGTGAATTTATACCACCGCCTGTTTCTTTTATCGAATAAAGTACTATTTTGAAGTGTATTTGTTAATATTACACAATTTTTTTACAACTCTAGAAGAATATCTTTCTTTAATTAATTGACATATTAACCATGTAGTCTACATAAATCCTTAATAAGCAGATATGCAGAATTGTAGGTTGTGGCATAGATAAGATTCGAAAACCATGAAAATAAATAATATGTATTTTAATTATATTGCAAAGTAAATTGATAAAGAATTCCTAATTGTGATCTACCGAAATTTAGCTTGCTTGGGTCCGGATCCGGTTACATCGTTAAATAAATTAACGAGTTTGAAGAATAAAGTTCATAAAATAAGAAAATACATAAATGTAAACGCACTGACGTCATTTGCATTTTTCAAACGACAACACGTAGGTATGTATAATATTTGGCTGCTTTATTCAACGGAACGTAATTTTTCGTATTCTTCTTCATCGTTTTTGCTTCTTGACAGAAGCGTCGTGACCCAGCTTGACCGAAGCCAAGATGAATTTTCATGGGAATATAATTCATGGGGTGGTTTCCCGTTGCCTTCCCCATGGTCCACAGATTGATATTGGACCTTTGATCACAGCAGTGTATTCGACTCGACTAGGACTCGAACCGCGGTCTACCGCTTTCCAGTCGGCCGGTGTATGCTTTACGCTACACTGCTGGTCAGCACACAGTAACTTTTATAGGCTATAGGTACATATATGTATAAGCAAATATTTGACAAAAAATTGACAAGATATAAAAGTTACAATGGCC
Organism: Lycocerus yunnanus; assembly: GCA_036346125.1. NCBI lineage: Eukaryota > Metazoa > Arthropoda > Insecta > Coleoptera > Cantharidae > Lycocerus > Lycocerus yunnanus. The sequence continues at coordinate 3,854,810 of JARFIX010000002.1, forward strand.
AAGCTAATCATAATAAACGTAAGGAACTAAAGCAAATGTTTAAACTAATGCTCACTAAATCCCAATTAGGTACATCCCAATAATTATCGACACGATGATTGTATAAACTCTTTCTGCATATTGACAATAAACGCTTTTTTTATAATTAACCTTATAACACTTCCCTTCCCCCAGCCAAATCAAATCACAACAAGCAAATCAAAAAATTATTTTTAAATAATAACATTTTCAAAAATTTACAAACCTTAGGTTTTTGAAATTATTGCTATTGGCCGTTACGTTAATAATTTTATCTTTAATTTGCAATGCAAATATCCGTTATCGACAGACCACAGAACAAAGAGAATCAAGCAAAGTGTAAATTTGCTTTTTATAAATTCTTTAGTTTTCTTTATTTTTTCCTTTTTGTGATAAATTAATATTAAATATATTTTTTAAATTTATAAATATAATTATAAAGTCGGTCGGTGTATGCTTTACGCTACACTGCTGGTATTCAGCACACAGTAACTTTTATAGGCTATAGGTACATATATGTATAAGCAAATATTTGACAAAAAATTGACAAGATATAAAAGTTACAATGGCCAAGCTAATCATAATAAACGTAAGGAACTAAAGCAAATGTTTAAACTAATGCTCACTAAATCCCAATTAGGTACATCCCAATAATTATCGACACGATGATTGTATAAACTCTTTCTGCATATTGACAATAAACGCTTTTTTTATAATTAACCTTATAACACTTCCCTTCCCCCAGCCAAATCAAATCACAACAAGCAAATCAAAAATTATTTTAAATAATAACATTTTCAAAAATTTACAAACTTTAGGTTTTTGAAATTATTGCTATTGGCCGTTACGTTAATAATTTTATCTTTAATTTGCAATGCAAATATCCGTTATCGACAGACCACAGAACAAAGAGAATCAAGCAAAGTGTAAATTTGCTTTTTATAAATTCTTTAGTTTTCTTTATTTTTTCTTTTTTGTGATAAATTAATATTAAATCTATTTTTTAAATTTATAAATATTGTAATTTCTTGTAGGCGGGCACTGGTCTAGTAGTTAGAGTGATCGACTACTAATGCTAAGGCACTCGGTTCAAACCCGGGAGGAGCCTACAAAGGAAAGTTTTCTTTCTGACTCTCTATCTCACGTAAAGTCAGTGGTCCTCGTATGTTAATGAACTGCCATTATTAAGAATATAATATAAGGTAACAGGCACATATGAGACCGACATATGAGGCATTTTTACGAACACAAATATAAAATTTACTTCATAATGGGAGTGGGAGGAGAAGGGAGTAAAATGTTCTAAAATTTGAAAAAATATGTTCTTCAGAGATATATCATAAAGCGGACTACCAATAATTGTTGAGTTTCAAAGCAAAAAGGAAAGTGCAATAAATATTTACTTTTATTTGAAAATTAAAAAATTTGCTACTTTGAATTAATAAAATAAAATATACTATTTTTGTAATTTAATAATATACTATCAATAAAATTTCTTCCATTTAATACAAACCAAAAATTAAACGTTGACAAGCATAAAATAAAATAATTTATCTAGCAGACAGCTATCTAATAGATATCTCTAGGTGTAGATAACGGGCATAAGTAACTTGTATAGAAGTACAAAAATAAATTACTGGGTAACAAACAGCATGCTTATGTATTTGATTGAACATAGTGGTTTGTCAACGACTATTCGACAGTGTGTAATGGGCCTTTAATAGTCCCAAAATGTATGTTAAAATTTTTTAATCGGACATTTAAATATTCATCCAACGATATAAATACTTGGATTATAACTTAGTATAGTAACTTAATTATAATTTATTATGAAATCGAACAAAATAATTTTTATTACGAAATGGATAAATATTTTTCGCTGATGTATTTGAAACGAAATTAAATTTGGCGATTTGATGGAATTCCATAAACCTTAGAAATAATTGAAGTAAACGAAAATAAATTAAATAGTTTAGAAACGAGGTTAAGTGATTTTGTGTACATTAGTTTTCAAAAGGTGTACCTTTCAAGTAATTGACGCTACAATTTTTCTTTAGCTAAGAAGTAATATCCTTAGAAGGTTTAGTATATAGATCCTTGAAATTGAAGCAAACAAGTTACAGTGTAAACCAGGAACTCCACGCACTTTGCATAATAATTAGCAATATCTTCTTGCTACTAGTACAAGGAACCTCTAGAGAGCGCAACTGGGACGCTTTGAGCGCATTCTGTTTGCATAGAGGCAAATCTTGTGTTAAGATAGGTATTAGTCAGTTCCTCTGAAATACTTAACTCTCTAGATTATAAGAGGACTTAATAATTCTCTGATGAAATTGTTTATATAAATAGTTATAATCTAGCTTTACAATATTATCATCTTAAACTATTATATAAATAAAATTTATATAAGCAAACAATAATAAACTATTTTGTGCATATTATTTTGAAGCGGCATGGCAATTTTCCACAAATTTAAATTCAGATTAAAAATTGCAGCCTTCCAAGCATTTTTAATCTCACTATCTCACTAAATGTAAAATTCTGGGCTCTCGTTTAGTATTCAAAAATTAACTAATTTAAATTTTTACGGAATTACAAACCACACCATTTTAATTAATACAAATGCTCAAAATGTTCTTAATTTTAATTTAAAAAAACTCGAAGGGATTACTTTCAAATCAATTCCTTAATAAAAAATTAATAGCGTAAAGTAAATTTTTTGATTAAATTTGAAAAATCTGATTGTTGTTTTATTATTTAATAATCGTGCGTTTAAATGATTTCAATTAAATAACTCTTAATCTTTAGCAGAACGTAAAAGTAAGATATAGGAAATTAAATTTGCTTCATTTCCTGCAAAATTTAACTCGAGCAGTAAACAAAACATTAAAGTTGGAAAAGAAAGCACAAAGCCTCGATTTTCAAATAAACACTTTATAACATACAATTATTAAAAGCGTTTTTTCATTTTTAAACAAGTTCGTGTTATTATATTCGCTAATGTACTTAAAAATGTTTACTAAAACAATGGAATTAAAATGAATTTAGTCTATGCATTAACGAGGTGAGAGTTTTCATGCTTTAATGCCTACAAAAGAGATACCTGCAGGAAAATCACCGTATGGTAGAACGACTTTTCAGAGCAACAATGAAAGAAGAGAAATAAACTAAACTAAATTAAGGTTTCATTTTTAATTAACAGAAGAGCTTATTCAAAGCTTTTTATTTTATTATTAGTTCATTTACTGCAAAGTAATCAATATTTTATAATTTAACTTTTATTAAATTATAAATAAATGCGGATATTGCTCGATAGAAAAACTAAATGCTTTTAAATTAAATTAAATTAAATATTTTGAAAAGGAAAAATTATGAAAATGAAAAATTCATAATACCGTACAATTGTATAGTTAACTTGATATTTAACTTAAGAAAGTTTATTTAATTTCTATAACTGTTAAAACTTCGAGGGTTGTTAATGAATTGGAAACTCACTCACCCTCTGCTACAAAATTAGCTGTACAAAAATTTTTATTTTGATTTAACAAGAAGGTAAATCTGAATAAATAATTTCAAATTTCCTGATTGAATTGCATAAAACATAAATTTTAAATAATTAAAATGTTAATTAACTAAAGAAAATTTATTTGAGGTACCTAATTAAATACGAGTAGGTATTTAATATACAAAATGTGTATCGTGTGAGATCTATGGAAATTTTGCCTTAATTACTATACTCCTTTTAGAAAACAAATTTTATCACACTTGACGTTATCACGAAATATCTGCTAAAGCAATTATTTAAATTGTCAATTTACAACAAAAAATTATATTAAAAATTCAAGCGTCGGAAAATTGTCATTTCAAAATTTAATTATTTTGATCTCTTATTAGTACTGATATAACTAACATTTTTTTGTTTGAATAAATAAGTGTAAAGCAAAACTGACAAATTAACAATAAAATTTTGTTATTCCAGTTATATATTGTATTCATAAAGAATTTTCAGACATTATTTTAAGATCTATGAAAATCGGTTTTGATATGTACATATATTTGCCGAAATATACAAACACTTAGGCCATCTTGACCAACTATGTCCTTAAGTGACGTTTTCAGTTTTTGTCTTTTTTCACACTTTTTTACTCTCTGTACATGGACATTATTAGCTTTGTTTCATCGAGCATACTTTGAACAGTTCTAGAACTACCGAGTTTTAATTCAGAATTTTTCAAAGCGCACGCGTGAGCAATAACTGTTTTGAACTAGTAGTCAAAAAATAATCGTGATGAAACGCTTTCGGTACAGTTATAATTTTTCGAGATTGCTCGGACTCATTCGTGATTTAACGAATTATTTTATTAAAACCAAGGTAAATATGGGTATGATCTAATGGTGAACTAAATCTCGTCATGTACTGCGCATTCAAATATGGCCGAACCGAACTTAGTAATTTAGTATAAAAACCGTAATATACTTATTAAAAGGTCTTCCAAAAAACCACGTAACTTAAAATAAAACACTGTTTGCTAAGCAAGAACACTGTAGGTAGTAAATTATAAAAAAACAGTTATTTTTATAACTGTAATTTTATTGACTTAATACTTTGAGACCACTCTATATCTCATTAATGACAGGAATTACACTTAAGTGCTTAGTACAAATCGAAAAACATACAAAATGTACTTAATTTCAATAGCTAACAAAATTTTCCAATTTTGGCTTAAGCCCTTCTTACTAATCACCGGAGAATTTCTTCTTGTGCATTTTTGAAAAATTTACTTATTCAAATACGATGCTAAAATTCGTACGAGTTCGTCTTCAGTCGAGATATTATGGGCGGTCACCTTTTCAAGAACTTAGTAGTTCTTGCCAGTTCTTGCTCACGAGCAAGTACTGATTTGAACCGTTCAGAACGACTCTAGAACTCCCAAGAAGGGTGATGAAACAACGGACTAGTAGTTCATAGAATTAGTAGTTCTTCTTTTTAAAGTTTGATGAAACAGATTTTAGTTAAAGCGCATGCGTATAGCACTAGAACTAACGAGAACTGCTTGATGAAACAAACCTATTATGTTCTGTATGCAGTCTCTTCTTCTTTCATGTGCCATATCCGGTATTATATTCATATCGGAATATAATTCATGAGGTGGTTTCCCGTTGCCTTCCTTATAGTCCACAGATCTATATTGGACTTTTGATCACAGCAATGTATCTAACGCGAGCAGGGTTCGAACCGCAAGCTTACGCTTCTTAGTCGATCCGTGTATGCTTAGCGCTATATTGCTGGTATCATGATGTGCGTGTGTGTGTGTATGTAGTTTACGTATGACGAAAGCATAGAAGCACTATAATATTTATGCTTATGGATCAGCTAATGCTTGGTAGAATGGCTTTCAAGTTTTATTAAAAAACACAACTGAAGATAAATCGTACCATTGCCAACAAGTTCCAGAAAGGCCAGATCAGCAATGATCACAAACTACAACAAAGGAAATGATATGGTTTTATCTATGTACACTGGAAGTGGAATCTGCTTTCTATACGTTTTTCTGTATACTTCTGAACATTTCATTGCTATGTATGTTTTGGGCCATTACTTATAATTTCTTATATTATGATTTTATTCATTACATTATTGAATGGAAATAAACTGAAACTGTAACCTGCTTTTTTTATTTAATGACGTAGCCAAATATTTGCAGAGGTATGACTGCTTGCAATAGCTATATATTTATGAATGATGACAATCAATGAATGCAAGTCTCTTCTTCTTTCATCGTGCCATATCTCGGTATTATATTCATATCGGAATCATAATGTGCGTGATGTGTGTGTGGTTTACCGTATGACGAAAGCATAGAAGCACTATAATAGTCCATCTATGGATCAGCTAATGCTTGGTAGAATGGCTTTCAAGTTTTATTAAAAAACACAACTGAAGATAAATCGTACCATTGCCAACAAGTTCCAGAAAGACCAGATCAGCAATGATCACAAACTACAACAAAGGAAATGATATGGTTTTATCTATGTACACTGGAAGTGGAATCTGCTTTCTATACGTTTTTCTGTATACTTCTGAACATTTCATTGCTATGTATGTTTTGGGCCATTACTTATAATTTCTTATATTATGATTTTATTCATTACATTATTGAATGGAAATAAACTGAAACTGTAACCTGCTTTTTTTATTTAATGACGTAGCCAAATATTTGCAGAGGTATGACTGCTTGCAATAGCTATATATTTATGAATGATGACAATCAATGAAACAATCATGTCTTAGAGACTGATATAGCATTAACAATAATGTTAATTAATTTGAAGTTGACGTTTTGACCTATTACCAACATTTAATAAAAATAAATGAGATATATCGTAATTATGAAAGAAATCAATTAAAAGATATATATTACACGTTGTGGATTTTGTAATATGCTCAAAACGCATTGCAGATAAATTTATTTGCTCTATTTTGGTCACTGAGCAAGGTTTACAATCCACATCACGTTTTGAAAATTAATAAAACCCAGAATTCGAATCGTGTTGTGACTGACTATGTACCCACAACGCTATGTTGTATTGAAACTTAATAACAATGAATGTAGCAGAAATACCACTATATGGTTATGTAATATGGCGGGCGGCTAAGTACCTATTATTTTTTATTTTTCCATGTTATTTGAAATTACACTAACAAAGCGTTTGGTGTTTGCAAAACCACTTATCAAAACAAATTTCTTGCAAAAGAACTTCGATATGAATCCATTGATGTTCTATATTTGCATTTTTTGCTTTTTGAAAGACTTTTATTGATATTTTTTACTTAAAGCAGTCACTCCCTTGTTCTATTTCTGATTATCAAAACTTTAAATCCAATTCTAAATGTCTTGGTTTACTAACTTTCAAAAATAAAAAATTATAGTTGCAAAAGTTACCTTACTCTACGTATGTCATTTTTTAAGGGGGTATTCTGGTCTAGAGCTTTACTTTTTGGGTATTTTTTATACTAGGATAAAAAAATTAAAACATTTTACTATCCATTTTTTATATAATATTTATTGATTTTAAAGTATATAAAAAATTCAAAAAAAAAATTCAAAAATTCATCCAGTGACAGGTCGGTGAAGTGGTGGTTGCTAGTCAAACAGTGCTCCCTGGTTGACATGATTCCAACCCTTGTAGTGATCTAAATCAAACAAACGAACAAAATTCTTAATTAGTAAAGATGTCGCTACATCTTGAACTACGGCCGAAAAAAAAAAAATTCACAAAATGGCGTCTACTTGAAAAAAATTTTTTTAATCCTGTTTTTCGACCTTTACGAATTTTTAAAAATACTTCAAATTAAAATTTTTCAAAATCCTTAGTTCCAGTGATAAAGAGATGTATGAAGAAGATTGTCACAAAATTTCAAAGTCTTGGTTTACTAACTTTCAAAAATAAAAATTATAGTTGCAAAAGTTACCTTACTCTACGTATGTCATTTTTTAAGGGGGTATTCTGGTCTAGAGCTTTACTTTTTGGGTATTTTTTATACTAGGATAAAAAAAAAATTAAAAACATTTTTACTATCCATTTTTTTATATAATATTTATTGATTTTAAAGTATATAAAAAATTCAAAAAAAAAAAAAATTCAAAAATTCATCCAGTGACAGGTCGGTGAAGTGGTGGTTGCTAGTCAAACAGTGCTCCCTGGTTGACATGATTCCAACCCTTGTAGTGATCTAAATCAAACAAACGAACAAAATTCTTAATTAGTAAAGATGTCGCTACATCTTGAACTACGGCCGAAAAAAAAAAAAATTCACAAAATGGCGTCTACTTGAAAAAAATTTTTTTAATCCTGTTTTTCGACCTTTACGAATTTTTTAAAAATACTTCAAATTAAAATTTTTCAAAATCCTTAGTTCCAGTGATAAAGAGATGTATGAAGAAGATTGTCACAAAATTTCAAAGGAATCGGTCAGATAGAACTTGAGATATCGTGTCAACCACCTCAACAAAAGGAGTTTTGAGAAAACGCGTTTGAAGTTTGAGAAAGATTTCAAGTTAAATAACTCAGATAATTATATTTAATACTCACTTTGGATTAATCGGCGATTCCATATCCATACATTGGACATACATATCTAGGTATATTTTGTGTGGACAGTTCGTGGTACGTACTGGTAGTCAGGTATATATAAAAACTTAAAAGGGTATATAACGAGCTCAAGTCGGATACAAAAGAATTCCTGGAAAACATCTGCCATTCATTGTGTGATCACTCCGCTCGGCCGGTTTAAGTACCGCGTCACAAAATCCACTGTATCTCTCAAAATAATTCGAATTTTGAAAAATCCTTTTAAGAGCATATTTTTGAAAGTCTAAGCTTTGAAAATATGCAAAAAAAAATAATTGATTTTTTCAATTTTCTAGACCAGAATACCGCCTTAAATAAATTACTTAAAATGTGCTATTCTCAATATTATTACCAGGTTATATTCTGTTCTCAATGGGAACATTGCGTTGTAGGTAGATAGATTATGGATTTTGTTAATTTGCTCTAAGGGTATTACAAAATTCACAATATTTCGTGGGTATTAATTTAAATAAAAAAGGTTTTTAACCCTGTAAATTTTGTAATTTCTGGTATAATTCAAAATTTAGGTTAGTGATATGTCACTAAATTGTTGTTTTGGTAAAAATCGTTCTTTGTGAGACATGCGGTGTGTAACTTTTAATTTTTTTCAAATGCTTTTCCTCACTAGATTCTAATTTTCTACTCTCTGTTTTGTTTTTGTTTTTCAGATAATGTTAATAATATTTTAATGTTTATAAGTATTATTCTAGATATTGTAAATTTTTTTTTAATCTAATACTTAAAACTTCTGCCTTTGGTGAAAATTACTTCAAAAATTTTATCTGGCATTGAATTTACCAAGCCCTGTAGAATTTTAATGGAATTGTGTTCCAAATTTCTTGAATTGCCAGTTTTTGCTCTAAAACATTGTTAAATTGACGTTTCTTTTTATAAACTCTGCGGGAAATAATGCCCCACTAATTTTCTATCGGGTTTAGTCGAGACTACAAGCTAGCCGTTCCAACATTTTAATGTTCCCATCGTCAAACCACTTCAAAATATGATTTGAACGATGTTTTGCTGGGTTGCCCTATTGGAATATAAATTGTTCTTCCATCAAATTATCGGAAAAGGCTATTAAAACGTTTTTCAGAAGATCAGTTCAGTTATTTGAATTCATTTTAGGCGAAATCCATCAGACGCTACCTATATCATTACCGTGTCTTCGCCGAAATTTTTACTTAAACGAACTTCTCTATCTTTACTCAAATCATGCCAATAGTATTGGTAGGCATTATTGAACTGTTTCTCGTTGCTAAAAATTATCGTGCGTCATTCCATCTTCCATGACATGTATTTTCCAGCAAACGTTAACCGTGCTTCTTTACGTCTTTCAGTTGATTTCGGCTTTGTCATCTATTTCGTTTACTTAATTGTTTGGGAAATATGTAATATTTGACGAAATGTCTAGCGGTTATGGGCAAGTTCCGTTCATATTTAATTTGTGACGCAGTTAGTTTTTCTTTTGCCACTTTTTGAATAATTGTGCTTTTTAATCGTTTACTTATTTTCGATTTAGGTCCCGAATGCTTTTTTGACCATATCGATTTTTCAATGTTAGATAATTATTAACTACTGAATGTAACCTTTCTATTTTACTCAAAATTTTTCCATTTGTCATATCCAATTTGGGTAGTAATTAAATTTTCTCCATGTCATTTTTTGAGAGCTTTATACCTCTCAAAATTATAATTTTGGAACATTTGTTTTACCTTAAATTAGTTTTAAACTTTAGAATCGTAACTAGTTCAAATATTAAAATCACTAGTATCAAATTTCACTCACTAATAATTAAAAATAAGACAGTTATAAAGTCTGATTTTATAACTATTTCCATCGAAATTTAAAATTCAAATGAATTTTTGCTTGTACATATTATTACAAGTTATTAATTATAAATATTATGCATTATATGAAATATGAGCAAGCATGTTTATAAACCCGGACACAAAATGACTAAATTATTAGGTAAATCTACCACTTCAATATTTAAAGTAATTAATGTTTTTCGAATGGAAGGTAGAGTGGCATCGATAAAACGCCAGGGCCGGCCAAAAAATTTCTACGGAAAGACACGATAAAAAATTCCAGCAATTACCAATACGGGCTCAACTTTATCTGTTGAAAAAATTCGTGCTAAATTTCAAATAAAGCTCTAACGAAAAACACCTTCCAAAAGCAAGATAAACATATTGAAAAGGATGCAATTTTATCAGGAGCATCTTTTAAAGCCAACACATTTTGAGATTCTATCCTATGGACCAATGAATCAATTATTCGGCTAAGATATGGTCATGAGAGAATGTACGTATGGTAAAAATACCTGAAGTTTTGTCTTTTAAGTGTACAAAACCTACCTTAAAGTCATTTGACAGAGGTATTATTGTGTGGGGATGTATGTAAAATAGTAATTTTTGAAGAAAAAGTTGCCGCTGCAGTAGACTTAGAACTCTTACAAGACGTAATAATACCTGAAGAAAAGAAGTTAATTGGTTAAAAATTTATACTGCAACAAGATAATGCCCAATGCGTAAAGCTAAAGTGGTCACAAATTATTTAAATTACTTTAATATAAATGTTTAATTTGGCACCCAAAGAGTTTAGATTTTTCACCATCGAAAACTCATGGTCTTGATTAAAATTTTGTATACCAAATCACTACCATCCAGAATAGCACGCATGTCGGAAATAAAATGCGGACGTTGTGGATATTAAATTATATTTTAACAGATTTTAACCTACTTTTGGGGTGTATTTTTTTTAGATAATTTAGTTTTATTATTTTCTTTGTTAAAATAATATTTTTATTGTTTTTAATGTTTATAATTAATGAATAAAATAATAAGTAATTAAATGTTGAAAACATTTTTAAAAATTAAAAAAGTGGAAATTGACATTAAAAAGTTAGAAAAGAGGTTTTTAACCTACTTTTGCGAGCATGTGAATATGTAGGTACATACAACGAACGGTTAAAATAGGCAAGTACGGTTGTAAGTATTTTGAATTCAGGAAAATTTGAAATTTAAAGTTGTAATTTTCGAAATCACGCCTAGTGCTTTATTTTTGTTGAAAAAATTTAACCAAAATTATTGTTTACCTCGCTAAATCTAAAAATAGAATTAGTTACACTTTGTATGCTTTTAAGCAATTATATTAATGCATTAAAAATTTAATGAACTATAAAAACAGTAATCAAGCAATAACAAAAAATTTCCTAAAATTTTATTTTAGAACAAGTTGCGATCACATTTAGTCACGTAACAGTCTGCACCTATAAACAAAAATAAGAGTTGACAATCACACGCTATAATAAAAATATTTATATAAATCAAATTTAAAATTTTGAAAAGGAAATGAAGAGCTTTTTATACGTAATTGAAAAATAATTGCGAAAACCATTAGGCTAATTTAATCAAAATTTTATTAGGAGACCAAGTGACATTTTAAAAAATGATTCCGATATTACAATATTTCTAAAAATACTCCACGGCATCAGGTAGGTACAATACAAACTATCTAACTTATGTTTTAATAATAATATTAAAATAATTAAATGGAAGTATTGCAGACGATTGCATTTACAAAACGATTGCAAAACGTTAACTGGTGATTGGAAAATTGCTGATAATAAAAACTTAATTTGATACGAGTGGGTCTTCTAGGGCTTCGAGTTTGCGATTTAATCATACAATTACTTGTCGCGTAATATTAAATAGCAATAAACTTTCACATATAAAAATTTATTCCAATTTTTCCATACAAACTAATAACAATTATAATTCGTTGAAGCATATTGAGCGAATACTGATGTTGGTTTTTGAAATGTCATTTTGACACTGCCTCGTTTTTTATGACCATCTCATAACAGACAACTATTTGATTTTTTACTAACACTACATTTGTCATTGGTAGCATGTGACATGAGTTATAATGTGGGTAAAAGTCATATAAATTACCTGTTTCACATTTATAAGATCATTGATTTGCCAAAAAATTAAATCTAGTAATATTTTTAAATAACGCTATTAATGAATTTAATGATGCAGTAAATAAAATGGCAACTAAGTATTTCAAAAATTATAAAAGTACAAATTTATTTTTTAAGGGCTTCTTGAGAAATAAAAGTACGTCATTTAACATACCAATATTCAGCCCAGTTTTTAAAATATCCATAGCAGGGAAGATGGAACACAGAAACAAATCGATAAAACTTTTTAATCTGCATTTAATGATGTAAAAATGTACAAGACATTTGCTTTAAAACATATCGATTTTTAAAAGTGAATTTTTTAAAAATAACCTTTAAATTTTTGTAGAATTTTCTTAAAAGCTGTATAAAATTTAAGTTTCAAATTGAATATTAAAAGCGTTAAAATTAAGTAAAAATGGAAAATTTATTTAATTATTTTCAGTTGATAAATTTTTTGAAAAGCGGATATTACCAAAATTTTGTCATAAAACAAGTTTAAAACAAATAAATATAATATTACAACATTAACTCAACATAGTTTTAATTTAAGATCAAAATTTGTAGCGCGTGCAAAACTTGTGTAATAGTAGTGTTAGATTCACGTAAAATAAACACATATTAGTCGGGTGGTTTATTACTTAAAAGTAGCCCAAAGGTACATAATGCATTAAATGACTAAGGGTTTACATAACAGACGATTGTAAGTTCGAGTAGTGCAATTTTTGGGGCTTCTTTAATTTCTGGAATTTCACTGAATTGTCTACGCTATCGTAAAACAACTTTATATGATAGTTTAAACAGGTAAATATTGAAACGCCAATATTTACTTTTAAAAAGAAAATCGGTGACACCAATTAGTCACTAAGATCATGCGATCTAAAACTCTTATACTGTTTCGTCTGTGTAGAACCTTGTACCAAAGTAACGTATTATGTAAACAGAATGAAATTAGACGTTTTTGTTTAGAAAATATTATCTGAACTGATACATTGAAATGTATTTAATTTCTGCTATTTTGCTACTTTTACTGTTTAATAAAAAATCTTAAACATAAAAAGATTTATGTTTTTAATCTACTTATTGTACTCGTAAGCTTATTAAACTATGCTTACCAATATTGGCGGAATTTACTACGGTCACTTTCCCAAAAAAGGATTACCCATTGATCATCGGTGGAATTTACATACTACGTTCTAAATTTTTAATGTCCGTTCAAAAGCAAATATGTATACTTCTTACCTATTCGGGACTTTAAGTAAAGGTTGATTATGCACCCCGAGTATTGGACTCATTAATGCAATTAAAACCGATCAAACAGGCAGCGCAATTTGGTAACGGAGCTTAGTTAGTGCTTAGTTTAGGAAGTGTACAATTTCCAGTAATGGTCAATAGTTAATCCCCACTAAAGAAATAATAGTAATTTATTTTTAGACGGATATTAAAAATTTACTGAATGTAATAAAAGTTTTACATGATACAAATGCTTAGAAGCAGATTATGCTGTAGTCGAGTAAGACGGTTAATTTTGAATCTAATCGTAAATACTAATCATTGTAAATAATACCAAAACTGTTTTGCAAAAGTATTTATAAATTTACAAAAAGTAGAGTTTAAAAAAATTAAGCACTCAATATTTGTAAGTAATTACCGCAATTATTAAACGTAAATATTTTGCTGTCGCATTTACTTTTTTAAGTGAGATTTCTAAATAAACTTATAGTTGTTTGAATAATCGTAAACGGTATTAATCAGTATTAATTAATTTAATTACACTTGCGTTGTTTATCATATGACGTTTAAATAACAAATATTATTTAGTTTTAAAATATTCGACTCTCAATATTTTTTATAGCCAAAAATAAAAATATGTTTGTTTTTAAGATGGTTTTGATGATTTTAGTAAAATAAATAATAAAAATATATTAAATAAGTAAGCTGTAACTTGAAAACAATTTGAAATATTTTTGTATAAGTATGAAAATAATGAAAATGTTCGTATCTTAAAAAAATAGTAACCATTACTTACATAATATTAGTAAAAATAGAATATTACTGACGTGTTTCATAATATTCCCCTATGAATAGATGTTGTTGGTAGGCTTACCTGAAACAAAGAATTTAATTAGTAAAATTTTATTATAGGTAAACAAGTAACTACATTAACATAAAAAAGGTTTTAAGTGGTGGTTAATAAAAGTCTTGTTTATAATTGTCAGTTATCTGCTTAGCTCTATTATGACTACTTCTGATGGTTAAATGAGCTTACAAAAGCCATCTAAGAAGTTTATAACACAGTTTACACTCAGAATTACGCAAGTTTGCAAGCTTAGTCCGTTGTCTTCTCCTAGGATTGTCGACTTGTATTATTTAGGGTAGTCGGTACAGAAAGATGCTTTTGACATGCTAATATATGTCGTACTAACATTTGAAATATTAGTAATAGAATCTGCATGATTTTAAGCAATTCTAGATGAAGACAATAAGTTATAAATTTACTTATTGTATTTACAGGTATCTGCAGAAAAACTCGAAAGCACTTATTTTAAAATGTGAAATTTACATTTAGAAACCTAAATCAAGACAATTCTGAAACATAAGCCCTTAAAAGCGTCAGTGATAATAAAAATTTTCAAATTTAAAAAATTATAATTAGCATAATTATGTGATAATATATCTTAACGATCTTTAAATTACTAATCGTTTGCTCCCGATTATTCCCCTTCCAATTAAAATTCGTCATCGATTTGCACAAAAGTATAAATTAAGCGATTTTAATACTTTTAAGTTCAGTGCATCAGTTTTCAATAAATAACCTCTAAGTAGGTAACTTACTTATTTAATTTTAGTTACTATATAAAATTTCATTAGTTTGAGTGCAATACAAAAATTTTCTCATCAAAGTAAGATTCTTTGTTATATTCAAAACAAATTCGTTTTATAACATTTTAAAATATGTGAAATTAATTTTACAGGAAAAGTTAATTAAGTAACTAGTGATAGACCATTCAAACCAGCAAATCATATAAATATTTATAAGAGATATTGACTTTTTAATTGAGTGAAGTTTTTCCACATTTACTTATTTTTAAACCTATGAAATAGACTATAAATGATTATTTATATTTCGCTGCATTGTAAACTCGTCAGATAGACCTGGATTGATAATAATTGATTTTAAAGTATAAATTATGGAAAACATGTACTTTTAATCGAGATGTCAATAAATTAATTTATTTAATTTTTAAAAAAACTTTTTACCGACCTACTTGATATTTTTTTTAAGAATATCAGGTATAGATATTAAAGATGTCAAGAATTATTTTTGAACCAAAAAGTTTATTTTTAAAAAGATAAAATTTTCCAATTCCATTATCCATACCAGTTCTAAACTAAGTGGAATACATAGGATGATTTTATGCTTTTTCCAAAATTTTGAACGGATGTATATGAACCAATTTTTTTACTCTTTAGCAAAACTCCATCATACTCTCAAGAAATATTTAAATTTTTTTCCGATCATTGATCATTACGATTTTTCAGCTTTCGCTCACGAGTAAAGATGCAAAGGAATCGGTCGCTACAATTAGTTGTCTAGTTATTAATGTTATAATGTTAATAAAACGTTTGATGACAGCAATAACCATTACTGAAAGCTCATAAAAATAATTAAGTTTAATAGTTCAGTTAACCAAGTAATTTTTTAAATTTTAATTTAATAAAATTTTTTTTTAAATTTTCGTTGGGATAGGAATAACGGAGTTTGTCTTTATACAAAATTTTATGATTTATATTTTGTTCACAGTTCCTATAACGTATAATATCGGTTCAATATAGTATGCACCAGTGTTTTTCTGGTTTCGTACATGCACTGTTTTACCATTATTTCTAAACTTTTTGTTAGTATTTATTATTGTACTTTTAAGATAAGTCCAAGTATGTTTTGAACAAATAAGCTTTTTTAGCTTTATAAATGGGCATTTCAGTTTTAATTTTTATTAACATATTAGTTCGTACTTCTTTAATGTACGAGTTTGCCGAAGATGTGGAAGTCGCGTTATAGTTACTCGCGACAACGACGTTTTCGGCTCATTCGTACCTTTAAAATACAGTCACGACCATATGTATCGGTAGTCTCAACTTTATTCATTCTTTTATAATTTTGTTTCATATTCACTATAGTATTATTAAATACATAGATAATCGCAAACCTATGTCCACGCATAAATTTCGCTTTCCAGGGAACTCAGAAGAGGAGAAACATTTTTGAATATGTAAACAAACATTATCCTTTATAAGTATTATAGATTAACAGTAACAGAAATATATAGTTATTAAGTAACTATTTAGTGAGATCGACCACAAAACCAAATTGTTTTGACCGGAAGACGATGCTTTGTGTTTGGTGGAAACAAGTGTGGTTTATTATAAGCTGTTAAAACCTGGTGAAACGGTTAATACTAAAGGCTACCAACAAAAATTGATCGATTTGAACAGTTCGCGGTTTAAAAAATAACCAAAATATCAAAAAAGGCAACACAAGATAACTTTTCTCCACAACAACACTCCATCATATTCGGCAAAAACACGTAGAAAGCACTCAATTGGGAAGTGATAGTTCATGCAGTTTATTCACCAGATTTGGCTCCTTCCAATTACTACTTGTTTGCATCGGTGGGTCACACACAGCGCTTTGGTTCGTACAAAAAATGATTCGATGTAAAAAAATGATTTGGTGAATAGTACGCGCCAAAAGGGAAAGATTTGTACTGACATGGTATTCACAAATTGCCCAAAAAGTGGGAAAAATGTGTAACTAGCAATGGAGTATACTTTAAATAAACCAATTTTTATCATCCTTTCGAATTTAACGTGTTTTTTTATAAAAAATATCCGCATTTCATACTTATACACCTAGTATAATATACTGCTAACCAAAGAGGTTTAGAGTAATATTTTGGAAAGGAGGGGGGGTTAATATTCTGGCGCAGTCTTGTATTTGATCAATAGTATAAAAATGTGTAAAATCTTGTTTAAGAAATTTTGGAGTTACATAATGTTATGTAACTATTTGCTGGTTAACAACTAAGAAATTTTTTAAATCAAACTGAAATGCATTTTAAAATTATGCATCTTTTTATTAGAAGTAATTTTTAGAGAATAAGTTTTAAAGTGAATTACTTTTCAAATTGCTTGTTGATGTTAATTTTGCGATAACGAAGTGTACTTTATCTCTACGTATTGCTAATAGCGCGGAAAATTTCGTTTCAAAAATTTTTCTCGCTATATGCATTAAGTAGCGGTGCAATGAAATCAACACTATTCACTGCATACATAAAAGAAAACTGTAATTTTATCAGCAATATACATGTTTTGAATTCAAGTCATAAAAAGTAATACAGTATATAATTTTTATTTAAATAATTTTTATTTTCGAATTAAAAATATGTATATTGGACAAATGAAAATCTATATAGGTAGGTGCACGCCCACTGTGTAAAGTTACCAGGTAAAATTTAATCAATTCTTTTTCTTACCATGTAATTACAGTAAAAAAGTCTTTTTTAAATAAATTGTATTAAATTTTAAAGATAACCTTGTATACACGTGGTAATCTCTCATACTAGGTAACAAAACTTTGAGGACACCACAGCTATATACATTAACTATTTAATAATATTTTTAAACAAATAAAAACCAGTGGAAAACAAAGCTAAAAGTAGACTAAAATTGACTGAAGGAACCTTTAGGAACACTTGATTATAATTAGATATTTGAAAGTAATCAATATTAGATATTGCTGTAAGTAAATGGCCGAGTTGTTAGAGTGCTAGCTTCTGGTAGGTTCAAGTTGGGTAATGCAAAATACTTTACACACGAAATAGTTACCTGCTGGTGCCAGGTAATATTATAAATAGTCCAAACGGACAGACTCCAACTATGCATATTTCACTCAAATTTTTAAATAAATCAAGTTTTTCACAAACAAATTTTAATTATATTTTTTGAGTTACATCAGATAACTTTAATTGCTGTTTGTTAAATTACAATAATGATGATGCAAAAACGGTATACTTAAGTGTTAGGTTACAATAACTTGACAATCACGAAAAAGTCAACCATTTTGCTTATGTAAAACTTATCAAATTATAAGAAGTGTTGTTCTTGTAATTTATTTTTTGTGTAAATTGCATTTACTTAATTGAAATAGAACGTAGCCATAAATTTAAGAAAATGATGATTGGAGTATTTTGATAATTACACAGTTCTTGTACTAGAATTGTTGTCTGGATATTTTCACCCTTAAATTGTACGTTTTGTGATTGTAATTATAGGTAGGTTTAACGTTTTGTCAGGGTTTCCAGTTTCTCTTTTTAGCTATATCAATTAGTCGTGGCTATTAAACGTGTACAAAATGTTTCAGAAACTCTAAATCACAATATACGTAGATTGTAAATGAAGGTATATTTTATAAGTTGTAACACTTGTAAAAATGTTTAAGTGTTGATGCAAGCAGGTAAAATTTAAAGAGTCGTTAAAATTGATCGTAAAAGAGAGGATTTTAAGAAGTAGGGTGGTAGCAGTTGCTTGTTATGATGTAAGCGTAGCCTTACTTCTGCAAAGGATGGAAATTACATAGCCAGTGCAATAGTTTCGGTCTTGATACCGCATTGCGCATATATTTGCATAAAATATAATAAAATGCAAATAAAATTTAATAGTTCTACAAATTAATATCTTTGAGCGCTCTAAAACTATCAAACCCACAAATTTAAATACTTTTAGCCTAAGTAAAATTTATAAAAATTTAGAACATCACCTTCATTGGAAAAAATCAATTAAATGTTTTTGTAAGAAAAGTATAAGGTGTGGAACAACAATTAATGCTCATTCTTAATAAGTGCCTGCAAGCTGCTTAATTTAAACGAGCACGCACTCGGTTAGTATTTCAATGTAAGTACTTAAAAAAATTAGTTAATTATCTAAACTCAAATAGAATTCAGAAAATATTCCTGAGACCAAGTAATTCAATTTGAAGATATCCAGATGCGAGGGGTAATTTGTAGAAAAACTTGAATAAAACGTGTTAAATTCTATTGACAAGTTAATTTTGTTATATTTATCTTGATTTAATGTGATATTGTTAAAACTGTTTTTGTATAGTTCATGAGTATACAGAGTTCAAAACTAAATTGCACTAAATTGATGACCTTGCAGTGTGATTGGTTGAAATTTATGAGAGTTTACACTGTTAAAATTGGTTTAAAAATTTTGAGACTGGTTTATAAGATAAATAGCTAATTTATATGTAGAATAAACTTTTCATTTAATGGTTTTAAAGTGGCTAATAATTGCCATTGGTGCTTTTAAACACTTTTTAAATTCAAGATGGTGGAAATTTAATTTATTTGACGTTTCTCAGTGTAAAAGTTACTTGGTGTTCGGTGTGCCTTCTGCCAAAAATGTAGTAGACCACACTCTAACAGAAATATACGGATGATTCTATTTTTGCATTCGAGTTCGGTAGTAGATTTTTATCACAAATCGCTCGACACTTCCCGGAAGAAACTTGAATTTATAATCAAGCAGTGCCTTTAAGGAACACTGCACCCCCCCCCCTCTTCATTTTTGTCGCCGTGCTAGAAAAGTTTCCCTGACTATAATACCGTTAATTATTATAACAACTTTTTGTATCATTTGATTTTGTTATATTTTCGATATTTAGTTTTTCGATAAATATTGCGGATATTTTCTGTAGGTTTACGTCTACTAGTATCTGATCTGCACCTATATTTGCAAAAGCGGGGCTTGCTACATCTATCAGCAGATGATATTTTTATTTTTTAGAATATAATTAATAGTTTAGTTTAGTTTTCTTTTAATTGACTTTGTTTATGATGAACAAACGTGTAGTTAATTGTCAGTTTTAATAATTATTTTCTCTACTATTTTTCATTGCAGTTTCATTAAATCTTTGTTTGACTACAGCTAGTGCTTCCTATTGTTTCATTATATTCACCCATAATGATTTCTAACGGAGAAAAACGCCTCAATATACAAAACAGAGTTTTCACCTAGTTCTGCAAAAATTACTTTTTTAAATTGTATCGGTAATTAGTTTTTGATTTGTTGGAATCGATGAAGTAGTTGAAATGGTTCAATTTGATGTGTACTATGAGAATTTTCTGTGAATCTTTTAAATGAAAAAGTGAACGAAAATTTCATAATATTTCAAAATGAAGAACTTCAGTCATTTATAATAAATATTACCTACATTTTTTCCGGCGTTGAAGGCAGAAAAAGTAAAAAAGTAACAACATAATATTACTTTAGTAATATTAATATTTTAATTTAAAAATTTTTTTAAAAGTAAACCTAAAGTTTACGATTTAAGTAGCACTTAACAGTTTAATTTTAAGTTGTGCAAACGGTTATATGTATATAAGTACTTTTACTGCCGACGACAGAAAAAGTAAAACGATACAGAAAAGTGCAGTTTTAACTTTATTTATTGAAAGACATCTTGTTGATGTTTGAAGAGAAGATCTATTAATTTATTCCAAGCAGAAAATTGTATTTTAAACATATATGTAGTATGTACATAACGTCGGTGTTATTAGCAAAGAGCGTATTTCCAAGATACCTAACTTTTCAGGAGAGCAATAAAACGTTTTTAAAAAATTGCAGCTATTTGCATTAAAACGCAATATATTTTATTTAATAAACAATATATTTTGAAACTTATTATATATTTTAGAAACGAAACTAAAACCTTAAACCTAATTAAATGGAGTTACGCAATTTTTCACAAAAAAAATAAACAACATTTCATTAAATATGTGTACTTTTCATAATATGAAAAGTTGGGTTACGATCTATTCTAAAATCAAATTCTTTTGCTAAAACTATTTATCTGAAGTTCGACAATTTTGCAGTCTATAGCTAGATTTTTTTTAAGCAGATGGCGTAAAAATCTTGTTTTGACCAAATATTGGAGTTACGCACTTTGCTAATAATACCGACGATAAGTAAATAGTACACGTAGGGAAGTGCTTAATTTAATGTAAATCTTTTATTTTAGACGTAAAAATTACAAAATTATAACAATGTAAAATTTATCTCAACAAAAACAAAATTGCAAAATTGCTCGAGCTAACTGCCAATTTGCACATTGTGTAACTAAGATTACAAGAGTTAACTAGTAATAGTATAACCTGTATGAATACGTAAATGACTTACTAGGTAATATAATACATTATTATGATTAACAATAACAATGAATAAATCTTATTCGAATGCTAGTGAATAAACAATATTGCCGAAATAATTACCTACCTTGAATTTGTCATTAGCATTGTTACACAGGAAAAATACACTAATTCTGAAATTGGAACACTTAGCCCTAGTTCGTGTTATGAGTTAAAATTACTTTAAAAGTTGAAATTGTAAGTTATTTTATGAAATTATTATTATACTGAATAAACCGGAAAATTATGAAAACAAATAAAAGTGATCATTTCGATTTAAAAAAAGCTGATGACGTCATAACGCCAACAAAAATGAAGAAAAATGTTATTATATGCGTGATATACCTTTTCAGCAAAATTGCATACATATTTTAGTATTTGCATTAAACTTTTTTATTATAATATATTTTTTTAATTTAATTTATTGCAAAATTGTAGAATTATTTAAAAATAATTAGAATATATCAGTAGAGAATTTAAATTTGATTGTGCATACACAATAACTACATTACATTCTGTATCTACAATACAATAATTAGTAATAATTCGAAGCACTGTTAGTAATGAAAGCAAAATGTCACAGTTATTAGATTTTTATAAAAAAATGTATATGTATAATGTTTTAAAATGGTAAGTAAAATAAAATGCTTTCTATCCTGAAAGTAACATAATTTTGCCCAAGGGATCTTAAACAGGGTAACCTCAACTTAATGACGCGTTCAAGTAATCTACTAATTATACCTCGATTTCATCATATTTCTGTAAACAGCAATTTAGATTAAATTTGCTTAACCAAATTAAAATTTATTTATAAATTTCGAAGTTTATTGTGAGCCTACGCGAATGATAAAAAAATCATGCATTAAAAAAATTATTCAAATTTCGTTTTACATTTACAACTTTGTAATTTTCCTTATGTAGCGCTATTTTTCAAATTGTACTTTCGCTTTGGCCGGACTAGAGGATATATCATGATAAGTCGGATTTATTGTAGGTAGTCAGTTGGGATACGTGTAGCGCGTGTTTGACAAATTTTACGTTTCTTTTATAACTGTAATTTTTAGGGTGCAGATGAAATTTTCTATACCGTTTATTTTACTTATTGTTTAGCCAAGTTTAGTAAAACAAGTAGAAACTTTAAAAATAAATTCTAGCAAATTCAATCGATTTTAATAAATTAATAATAATTGCATATTATAATGTCAAAAATAGACAGCAAATTAGCACAGGAGAATATAGCAATAATGCCGACCAGTTTAGTTATAATATTGGAAATAATTTAGGGCCCGTTGTTGGCCCGATATCATCGTTATACAATGCGCGGCGTCTGTGATAGATGGATCTCTACAGGGCCAACATAACCTCGCATTTTCTGCATAATAACCCTCGCACGATGTATTCATATTTGCATAGAGCGTCCTGGGATTGAACCTGGCGCCGCGATAAACTTCCAAATACATACAAAATCTCATTAATATTACCGAATTGGTCAAAGCATTGCAAAATCCTATAACATTCTTTGATCACGACGAATATCTCGTATTGATAGATATAAATATCTTGAACGTTTTTAAAAATCACAAGTTTAGAGTTACTAAAAACAACTGCCACAAAATATGTTTGATATATTTAAAAAAATGTAACAAAAAGATAAATTGGATTTTTATCATAAATAACCAGCAAAAAATGTAAGTTTAGAGGTTACGTAAAACAAAAATAAGATTTTACAATTGACGACAAAAACCTTTTATCTTATCTCTGTCGCTTCATATTCCTCTTTCGGCAACTATTAATCATGGTAGATTTTAAGATGTTTAAAAATGTTTAATTTGAACTGGCAGTTGTTTTTGAACTTAACCTAAAAGTTTTAATATTTTTTCAAAGTTCACTACAACGGTTGCATTTTATTTATCAACTCTTGAAAGATTTCTCTCAATATACATAGCCAATGTTGTATAATTACGTATTTATCCATAAATTTACGTTATCGTTGCTATTAGTACCTGGGAACGGTTTTAATATTGGATTTAGTGTAATGTTGAAAAAGAAAGTATTAGCGTCTTGATTTCAAAGCACCTATTTGCAGAAAATAAACGATCAGAAAGTGTGAGATTTTATCGACAGCTTGATGCAACGACGTTCGAACACGTATAAAACACACGTAGTACTGTATACCGTTTGACGTAACTTTCTGTTTGTTATAGCACGGTTGAAGGGTTATTGATCAGATTTAGAAGTAAAGTTAGTGAGATCAAGCCCTTTCTTATTTTATCAACACGAGATTCCATAATGGTCTCTGGTACCTATGTACATGCTATATATACAGCAGTCTTTGGCGTTTTCATTTGGGCTTTGCGTTTCTCAATATAAAAAATCATGCTGATGGTCTTGTAACCAAATAAAGGACTTGTTGTAAGTGAAAAATTGAAGAATGATGGTTACGACCAGATGTTAGGACAAGTTCGTAATAATTTAAGGCAGCTAAGATCTTTCATACACAATAAGAGCTGTTGTGGTTCAGTCTTAAAGCACCCTAAATCTAAAGCAAAATGTTTAAAGCAACTAAAATTAATTAGGGAAAGCGTTTTAGGCTAAATTATGTTTTTTGTTTTACCTGATTGTTTATAACTTTCCAGAAATTAATAACATTTCTCAAGAGTAAGTTAACAAAAAATATTCAAAACGTTAAATATGTAAAATAATTATTTTTTGTAAACAACCAATTATAAGGAAGTAATAAAAGAAAACACGGTCTTGAGCTTATTAACGTCATTAATTTAACTGAGAACTATTTATACTTGTTGGCGTCTGAACAGAATGACTAAAGACGGACATTCATCTTCGATAACAATAAGGTAAACCAGCTAAATCAGCATTTATAGAGGAGTTCCTTCACATCCGGGTCGCTTACAACACAACCACTTGGTCCTAATCTATAAGAATTATAACTACTACTACTCATTTTATAAATCGTTTTTTTTTTAAATAAACCTAGAAAACGACTTTGTAAAGTTTACGTTCGTTTTTGTACATTATGTTGATTGCTATATTTGTCGAAATATTTTTCTCTTGACAAATTCTATCAATACATCAACTCATTTTAAACTAGAAAACTTGAAAATTTTATTGTGCCTTTAAGGAAAAAAATAAATTCAATTTGAACAGAAAATTCAATATAATTTTTGATGATGATTTGTATCCCAAAATTTATTAACCTTCAAAAATTTGTCCAATTTCAATTTTGCTCTTCGCCCAATTTAATTTTTTTAGTGTGAGATAAATTTTTCAAATTTAATGCTTTGGCAAACGAGATCGATGACATAGATGTTAAAACCAAGGTAGTCCATCTTGAACGTTATGCTTATCCAGCAGCACTAATACTGAAATATACGGCATCCTTATACATGACAACTTCAGATTCATAGCCCTTATTCTTAAAGCAAATACAACTTCTACTTACATCTTTCTTGTAGCCAACTTACATAATCCAACAAAGCTTATAAAAATTTTTAAGCACGAATTATTTCAACTTTAGTCTGTTGTGCACAAGATTGGTGCGTGTTTTAACAAAACTCTTTAAAAACTCGATTTATATTTTAATCGGTAATCTTTAATATGCCACACTTTTAAATTTTAGTAATATTAACAGTGCAATAATTTATAAAGAAACTTAAATTTTAGTTTCACTTTTACAATGTTTGTAATTCAACATTATGCAAATATAATATTATGAAATGCGAATACCTCAAAAATGAAATTTTAAATTTATATTCTTTATATTACAAATTTCATTCCTTTCTTCTTCAAAGTGTTAATAAAAATACTTGTCATTTAATTGTCTAATAAGTAGAATAATAAGTATTATTTACGTTTGGAGCAATTGACTTTTGTTTTCTTATAAAGCATACCATTAAATATTGTTACGGTGTTCTTCTTCGGTACACATATCCGCAATAAAGCCTAAAAGTGCCAGCTGAACTCGCTGTAAGGTAGGGGTCAGACGCAAAGTATTGTGCACCGGAATTGGAGGCAAAATTGCAGATATTTTTGATACAATTACCAAGGGCGCCACTGCTAATGTCAAAAGGGACGTTTTGGAGAATTCGGCTTAGCAGAACCGTACTCCAACCAATGTGATAAAACCTACTATTGTCGAAATCGAATTCCAACTGAGATTTACAATATGCTTCACTCTGAAATAGAAAATTGCCACACAAAAACACAATTTAACAGAGAAACGTATAATAAATAACCTCAGTTCTCTACAAATGGGCCAATCGGACCAGGTTCTTAAAATTATACTAAAATTTGGAAATGTAGCGCTACGTTGATTAAAAATGATTAACTTAAATATAAATTACAAAAAAAACAAATAACTTCTAATGATGCGCAGCACTAAATGGTGTGAACGAAAATATACTCACATAAATGATGGAATTTAGTTGGTGGATCTCGGCAATAGCGTGGCAGCAAACAAGTGTTGATTTTCAAGGGACGAATAGTGCTCCAGAAAGGCACAAGATCAAGGATGGTAGACACTTAGCACTACCACTAACAAAACGATGGATGATGACAACTTAATTTAAGGTGCTAAAAGCACGATGTGACTTGAGATGGAAGGTCGCTGTTCACTACGGAAAATGGGCAGGCAGGTTGAAGGGAAGATGCACTTTTAATTTTCCTGAACTAACCAGAAACTTTGTAGCGTTTTCAACGTACAATACCAAGGCGGCACGCAATTTATAGGAGTGCAAATAATCCCTTTTTATTAAGGTAATATTATCCAAAAACCAACTTCCAACAAAACTCCCACGCGCGGCACCGTGCATTAGACGACCAAGCCGGTTATTTACAAACCTCACAAATCATTCCAACCCACTTCCAATAATTGAACAACACAAAATGGCTATTACAAGCCAAATGGTAAGTCACAAAATTTTAACACCATAAAGGTAGAGCGGCGATCCAAACACTATCAGGACTTGAGGCCAACAGAATTACATTCCCATAGTACAATTGCATGGGAGGGGAATAGAAAAGATATCTGCGTCGCATGAATCAAGGATACAAGCATGATAAGAAAAATGCAAGTTCTTATCGGTCGCTAAGAATAAAAGTGTAAAATTGACATAACATTATTTAAATGGACAAAGGCGGACTGACAAAAATTAAATAAAAAAAAAGAATAAATTTTCAATGTCCAGCTTTAGTTTTAGGCAATTTTTATTGTTTTAAAATAGTTAAGTATCTAAATGTAAGTGAAAAATACAAAGAAAATGAATTTTCCAATATAATGAAAATTTATTTCCAATCGCAGTTATAATTAACTTTTTATAGGAAGTAATAGTTATTTGACTGTTGTCAAATATTGAAAAGTATATTTAGTTTTTGAAACGTAACATTTTTGTACCTGCATTGCACCAGGATATAATATATACGTAATGTACAATTTACATTATATACCTATGTACATACGTATATTTATATATTATACATAATTATATCATTTTGTAGTGCTCCTGGAGTATTTCGTACAACTTATTAAACAAACCTAATATAATTTTGATGATTATGATATGTGGCCTATAAATATTGACACAAAAGGGTTATGTAAACTTTAGTATCCACAAACTAAACCACAAGTATAAACCAATCCCAAACTTTTGCTGTACTTCATACTTAATTTTCTTATTCCATTTGAATGCTTCAAAATATAACTTTTAAAAAGTTATATTTTGCAGTTACCTCAAATTTAATGTAGATTGAATTTATCGACAAAAATTTTAATAAAACATCAAGGAATAAAAGTTGATCTTATTACTAACTTTTTGTTTTCACACGTACACAAAATATGTACTTTTAACAATTTAGTTGTTTGCGATAAACTTCTGTGTTCAACGTCAATATGGGTTTTATTAGTGCTAATTGTTTTATCGAGAACAAAACAAATCATTAAAACGTGATCGAATACCTATCTACCAATCAATTTTCTTTTAAATTGACCAAGAAATGTCAATATCTTTCAATTATCTAAAATCTAAAATCATTAATTATAAAACTTTTAAATTAAGGTCTGATTTATAAAAAATTTTGAAATTCAATTCTCATTTCTTGTCTTTGCACCAAAATTAAAAATTAAATCATTAACTTGACAAATTAAATTATTAAATAAAAGCATGGTGAAGGTAGCATATCACAAGAGGTTTAAACGGCTGGTGGAATGAAATCTTTGGCCTGAAAAAATAGCCCTAAGTAAACTGCCAATGTGTTGGAGGGATAGCTTAAAGAAGACTGCAGAAGTAAATAAGACTAGGACCGTATGGCATAGAAGGCACTCGGGGGAGGTCCATGTTCAAGGATGGGTAAAAAAGAAGAATATAATACTAATTACTAAACTACATTATTATTTAATCGGATTAAGCAAATTTTGATTGAAACTTGAACTTTAAAAAATAAACTTCCTTAATTCATTAGCTACTTCACTGCTCACTTGTATTTCATGCAATCCCATTGGTTAATTTCACAAACATTCTATTTTTTAGAAAGTTGGAAATTTACCTATTATCGCCTTCCAAATTTGAAATGACAAAGTTTTATCAGTAATTATTAGGTACTTTTAAGAGTAGTAATAATAGCACAATAGTGACATAATCAGAAAGGAAGAATTTTCGCAAAGTAAAGAAAGATACATATATATTAGATTAAAATTTTTAAAATTAGACTGTTAAATAAATAATAAAACAAAATTTATAATATAAATAAAATTTTAATCTAATATTAAGCAATAGCAATAACACTAAGTACATACATAGTACATACATATGTACGTCAAGGACATCGGATACCAAAAAAGATATAAGAAAGAAGACCAATAATGGATTATTCATATAGTAATTATTCCGGATAGAATCTTAATCCCAATACATATTATTACATCACTCGATGAGATAGGCGTTCATTTATTTCTTACAAATCTGACCATAATAACAAAAAAAATTCAATCGTAAAACTAATTTATTCTCTAAATTAAAATCTGATTTGATAAAATTCTGGACAGAAAATAGTTTTTAGAAAAAGAAATCTTCCACTCAATTCATTCATTTTTGTTGCTTATACACTCTCAAATAAAGTGATGATTGAAAACCACTTTCATAAGTGGACTTTCGATTTAACTGGAAAGTTCGCTTGCGTTTGCATTTGCTTTTTATTTTTAAAAAGTTTGTTAAATTGTCGTTTTCGTATTGATTTGATAACCATATTCAAGATTCCTTTTGGTCAAATTGAATTTATTTATTACAACAATGTAACAACCCTTAAACTAAATACTGTCAGGTTTGAAGTATGAGAATTGTTGTGAGCTTATCCGTTATGAAGATTTTGGTTGCTTTTGGGCATGAAACTGTCATTTTTTTATCTGATTGGTAAATTGGATTAGTTAAAGCTATATTTCGAAATCTGGGCTTCTGCAATAAAATCAATTATTTTTCTTTTTTAGACATTTTCTTCTTTTTTTAAAGCAGTAGCTACAGCAAATATCGACAGATCAATGATCGATCAGTAAAATTTGCATAATTACTGAGGTCAACTGTTACAACAGTTTATAAATTTGTATAAAAATTGCTTTTATTGTTAACCTGATTCCAAAGTTTCCGTTGATTTACGCCAATAGCTAATCTAACTTGATTGGAACCTGAAGCTAAATATGTTATGCTATGTGTATTCTGTAATATTGTAAGCGGCATAAATGAGCAAAGCGATTAAACTAAATAATAATGATAAAATAAAAATTATGTTCTCTTGACCTGTAAGGAGCCTCTGCTATATTGGGGCTTAAAGCTAAAGCTTCATTAGTTAGTAAGTAGATCCACCGCTGATTAGAGTGCTATTTAATGGATTAAAGTTGCGGCAGATAAGGATGGAAGTATTAATTAAATCCATTAATTTGTAAAAATTAATTTTTTTAAACTTTGTGCAAATTGCATTTCAATATTTAATTTGGTTATGAACACCTGGTATATAATATTATGTATGTGCTGAAATCAATCAAATGTTCTCAATATTTATAAGAATAACTCATTATAATAAGTGAAATTTGCCAAGAGCAAAATAACCAACTTGCTAGGTTAAAATTTTAATAATTCAAATAAAACTTGTTGACCCAATAAAATAGAAGTCTCGGGAATTTATTTATCCATATCCATTACAATCGATCACATAAATATTTTAGGATCGGCACCTTTTGTTCAATTGTGAAAAGTACTGAAGAGGGAGTTGTAAAGAAGTGAATGATAAAACTTGAGCAATATTGGGAGAGCTTGGTCAACGAAAAATTTAACTCACATTCTCAGCAGGAGAAAAACTAGTATGTGCAATTGACGTAAAAATAATTTGCAAAATAATTTTTGATAAATAACGTAAAGCGTTATTCCATGAATTACTTAATATTTTGTGCTATCGACGAACAGAAGTCCTATGAAAGTGAAATTGACTTTACGTGTTATACGATAAGAATTGTATATTCAAAAAAAAATTATTAAATAGCGATAGCGATGTAACTTTCTATTATGACAAAGTGAAATCATGAAAGTAGTAAAAGATGAAAACACGTTCTATTTATTGCAAGGCGAAACGATGATTTCGATAGAAGACTTGTATATTCATCTACCGAGTTTTCTATTCAGCTTTGATTTCCGTTGGGCAATCGCAATGGAAAAGCTTTAAACTACAAACAGTCTCCTTCGATAAATTGACTGAATATAGATGTGCTACCGCATTTTAAAGGAAACGAGCAAATATGTTTACTCATCATTCAGGTACATTTATTTACAAAGATATAAAATCTCTATACGCATCTAAATAATATATAATACTGCAAATAAAAGTTAATTTTATTATTAGACAAATAAAATTACTTATAGAAAACTAATTTGTAAGTTGCTGGTTAACAAGTTTGAAGATTTTCAAGATTTTGTACAAGGAACTTATTATGTTTTTACTAGTCGTTTTTGCTTTCTGTAAAAGTTTATACATTTAACTTTCTAAACTGTCACTTCTGAAGACGAAAACTCCATAATTGGAAAAAGCCAAGAGATTTCAAGAAATTGAGGCTCGAGGATTTTTTCGTTGTGTATCAAATAAATGTAATTTTCTTTTTAAATTAGCTTATGTCAGCAAAAGAATATTATGTACCTAATATTATATCTATATACTTAGGCACGTATTCGAATTTGATTAACAAAAGTTGTTATTACAAGATGATAAACTAGATTAAAATTCTTTAATTTATTTTAAAATTAAAAATATTTATTAATTTAAACATTAAAATTAAACATTTCTTTATTAAGACAATAAACTTTGGAACTTTACAGTCCTAATTTAACGTTTATTATTTTTTTAATTAAAAGATGTTAAATGTTTAAAAGTTTTTATAATTCAATTAAAGTAATATAAACATTTTTTATATGAAGATGAAAGAAAAGTTCAAGCATTTTGAAAGAAAGCTTGGGGTAAAACGAATGTTAGCTGAGAAGAATTAAAACAATTTTAACGGCTTTAGCTTTTTAATGAACTTTATTTTACATTTAATATACCAATATTGTTAACTTAAAAGATGAAATTGCCTCAAAAAAACTTATTGTTAAGCTAATTAACAAGATCATTTCTTTCTGAAAGTGTAGTAACACCGTCCAAAATTAAGAAATACAAAAATTTTATTTTAAATTCAAATAAATTTTAAAGCTTTTTAATTTGGTATTCCGAACATGTACTTAATTGCATAAATTTTGCGTGTTTGTGATAAGAGAAACACAGTGGTTACATAATTAAATACTAACCTTCTACAACTCCACTTATTTTAAAGCCTCAAATTTGTCTCTCTTTAGTATGATTTAACATTTAAAAATATTTAAATAAAAAAGAAATTCAAACTAAAGGTATAATTGAATAACATACTATAAAACACAATTAACTTAAGCAATTTATTCTGTTTATAATTGATATAATTGTATGCGTAGTATATCTAAAGATATTCACGGAAGTGATTACGAAGGTGTTCCATAATTTTCTGCTAGCAAGGCACTCTCATCTGCTCCGCAAACATACACGAAAGCTTTGCAGTAGTATATTGCGTATCAAGTCCCGAAAGTTGCCTTTTATTAGACGAGTAGGCAAACATACAGAAGATAAGTCGAAGGGAAAGTATGTAAGCCTGGAAAAAACCGCATATATGTATTGCACTTCTGACGTTCGTATGTAAATAATCAGAATTGATTTGCATCGTAACGGCAGGTCACTTTTCAGGGTAAACAACACAAACATAAATTTTTAATTTATCTTCCAATCTAGAATAGAAAAAATGTACTCTCCGAATTGAATGGTAACTTTTTTAAATGATTTGAAGAAAAATAAATCCACCAGGTACACCTCAGTACTACCTGGCTACTTCAGGTAGGTTTTTTCTGAAACACTCGGCGTCAAGATATGACGATAATATATATCCTTGAATAAACGTATCTTCACCCTTGCACCAACCTATTTGCATTTGCGCTTCAATAACATGGGGAGGGGGTGTAATGCCTTTATTATTGATCTGGCACTATTGCACAGCTTAGGATTATCTAAATTTCGTAATAGCATTATCTTCTTCTTCTTCTTCTTAAATTAGGACTAGGTCCTGTAATATCCAACAGTAACATCGACATAGATCCGAAGCTACTGCTGGTTCTGTGAGCATATTATTTGTTTTACATCTGAACTAGTTTGCTAGACTGGCTTCAGATGTGCCTGTTACCTATATTGTTGTTAATGATGGCAATTCATTAACATGGAAGACCACCGGCTTTACATGCCTTCCGAAGCATGGAGACATGCATGGTAATAGCATTATCGGAGCTCCAAATTATAATTTCAATGGGTAGTCAGTTTCAAAGGTAGTCTTGGAACTTGTGATGAATGTAGAATCTCTGTAAGATAGTAGACAACTTTATTTTCATTGATAACTAATATCTATCGATTTATAAGCACGAGGATCACCTGTAATATATTTTAGACAATGTTGGTTTATAGAATTAACTGTAACATGTTTTGGTGCTCTTTTACACAACTATACAATATTGCTCCCTCACACAACCAAGAAAAATTTTTGTAGTTAGAACTGAAATTTGGGAATATTTTTTGAGTTAATTTATTTTGTTAGCTAATGTGCTGATTGTGGACATAACCATTTTCTTGTCGAACTTTATAGGTAGATTTTCTTCGCCAAGGTGCAGTAAGTTCTGAGCAAATAATTTCGAATTATGAACACCAGAATTTCTTACTCGCATGTTCGTACTAAGTTTGAAGGATACTATATTGAACCACAAATAAGATGATTTTAGGAAAGCTCGAATTTCATCAGGTTTAGGTACAACTGGTAGAGTTTAACAGAAATCTCTTGATGTAACAACAGTTACACTACCCATCAATACTTTCTGGCTTCTCAAATCTTGTAAACTTTTGTTCAAAGCTTCTAATGCTCTTTTATGCACAACCGTGTATTCATCTCTGATTATTAGTTTGTAACAAAACTCGTTTCGCATCATTTTAAGTTATAAAATTTTAATTAATACATTTCCTGATTACGCCCCTGCCGTCATGTGAGCTTTGATTTTTAAGTTTTCCATAAGGCGCCAACCAACAATGGGCTTGCCTGGTGCCGTTGCTACCTTTCGTTTGCATTTGTTTAAATATCTTTCCTTTAAACTTTTCCTCAATAACCTAACTTTAAATGCACTTTACGGCATCTTCTAACACCCCCATTGTTACATACTTCTGGAGGCGTCAAATCGTAAAACTCCAATGAATCTGACAGAAATTCTGCATTCTGTCTACAAAAATTGCACATAAGCCGCGTTTTGCCGAAATCAAGGCAGTCTTGTTTTTACCTTTGAGTTAGTCTTATCTGTACCTGTGTGGAAGTTTTAACATAGCTGTGTAA
This sequence comes from Lycocerus yunnanus, assembly GCA_036346125.1. Classification (NCBI taxonomy): domain Eukaryota; kingdom Metazoa; phylum Arthropoda; class Insecta; order Coleoptera; family Cantharidae; genus Lycocerus; species Lycocerus yunnanus. The sequence continues at coordinate 3,888,150 of JARFIX010000002.1, forward strand.
AGAGTTGTGAGTTAACCTTGGTTTCAGAGTAAGTGACCTAACGTGGTATCTTTCCTTAAGTTTTATCTTTTATCGCAAAGTTAGCATTAACATTATTTTGTGAAATTACCAGTAATGATGAAGTCTTCAGTCGGATGACTGGTTTAAAGCAGCTCTCCATTCTTCCCGGTTGGAAGCCAATCTCTTCATACTTTTATAACTATCAGTTTGAGTGTCTTTCATTATCTGTACTATGTATCTTAGGCAGGGCCTTCTTCTGGGATTTCTGCATTTGACTTCACCCTCTACGATAGTCTTTAGCAATCCTTCTCTTCTCAGTATGTGCCCAACTAACTGATCTCTCCTACTGACTATTTGTTTCCACATTCTTCGCCCTTCTCTCATCCGCCTCAGAACCTCATCGTTATTTATTATCTGCCGCTATATCTGAGTGCTTATTATTATCACTTCATATCATCAGGACAACCTCAGGACTGGACTTCATCAACAAAATGCAAAGTGCGTGAACAATTTACTTTTAATTAGCTGTAAGCAGTTAAATTTTTTGTTAGTGATACTTAACTTAATACCACCAAGCTGGTCTTCCGTCATTATCTTTGTTTTGTTTTTATTTATATTATATTACCTAATGGTAAACTAATCTAGAAACCATTGCACGGTACACGCCCGTTAAAGCTCTCTAACAGCTAGCCGGAGAAATTGTATTCTTCAGCTTGTCATAAGTTCACATCTTTTAAGAACCTCTCCCATACCAAAATTTTTTGTAATTTTACTAACAGATTCATCGTTAGTGGCTAAATTCTTTCATGGTGGCAAAACTTTTCTTCCCAGTAAGTTTTTCTATAGTGCGGTATGTTTATCGATGTTGTTTTATTTAGGCATTTTTTGTATTTAAAATCATTTTGAATTGTTTATCACTTTAAATAATGGTATCAATTTCAATTATTGCTAGTCTACTTAATGAATGAATTTAGATTACTTATATACTAAACAAAAAATGCAAACTTAGTATTCATTATCAGCTTAGTATTACCAAACAGATTTATGCAATGGAAACTTGTTAACCCATTCGTGCGCGTCCGCAATTCTTCGCTGTTATCTTTTTTTACAATGTTTTGCTTTTCTGATTCCCGTTTCTATGGGTATAGGTCCGCTTGATCCTAAAGATTAACTGTGCAAAATTTGGTTAGCCCTTTTGTATATACAAAAAATATCAATTTACTATTCTAGTCTCACCAGAATGTTTAACGTTTTTAAACATTAACAAAGTCAGCTGGAATTACTATTAATTTTTATTGGACTATTAAAGTTTCTACACTATGCGGTAAAAAGTTTTGCTTATTTGGCCATTGCCAAAGTTTAAAATCGACTGGGTTTATGCCACAGCCAATAAAAAGCAAGCGTGTGACCTCGAAATCTTATTATAATGTGAATTCATAAATACAAGAACAATCCCAAAACTTAATTTAGTTTATTATTTTAATGAAATATAGAAACAAAATAAAATTAAAATTTGTTTTATTTTATTTTACCGATCACTATTTACTGTTCCAATCGAACCGCCAATCTTGATTGTTATATTCAATTTTTGTTTACCGTTGACCCTCTTACTCCCACCCCCTCAATACTACCTTTTTCTAAAGCTGAAAGGTAGAACATTGTCCTATTTTAAACTTTTTTCTGCTTTGTTCTTCACTGTAGTTTCTGTTTATTATCTGAACACCGTTCTGAATTGGATCCGAATGCTGTTAATTAAAGCATGTCAAACGCAACAAATTTTACAGTTTGCTAGTTTTTAGTGTATGTAATTGCCATTACCTGTTGGAGAAGTTAGTTTAAATGATCTATGATCCATGTAAAAGTATTATGTATATTATAAACTGCATGTTTTTGAATTACTGGGAGGTTTAACAAAAACTTGCGCTACAATACATCCTCAACTCAAAGTTTCCATAGCGACGCTACCTTGTGCTAATATTTTCTTTTCCTTTTCTTGCACTATTACAAATACGATATCTCGAACTTACCGTAACGTGCGCTATCTTTCACTAAGAAGTCTTAGAGCAGAATAGCGTGGCGTCGATTTATTCTCGGTAACTTGAGGTTAAATAAAAAGTAATTCATTATACATTACGTATCTGTACTCTTTTAATACAAAGAAAATATTTGTTAACTATAGAACACCATTAAATCAACTTTTAGTATCTCGACTTACTAGCTTATTCAGTTGCACATAACGTAGGTTTTATACAAATTAAAAGTACTAAGTGCCTTGTTTATTTCGTGATGTTATCACGGCATTATGTAATCTAAACTATTTTGTTTGATCAAGTTCCTATGTTTTCAGTATAAAAAATATTGGAAATTTATGTAGTTATTACCACCACATTAAACCTCTCTGCAAATATATGTTTATAGAAAAATTACAATTTATCCATAAAAACATTGCGTAAACTGCCAACTAGATTTTGGGGATTCCCAAACTATAATTTTCCATTTGTCTAATATTACAATAAGTAAACCAATGTTTTCGTTCTTACTTGAAAGAGTGTTTTCAGGAAATCAATGTTTTTAATTTTGAGAAGTTAAAACTAAATAATTCGGTATTGCACTAGACACTGCTTTATTTTTAAACTTTAAATCCAATCCTTTGATCTACTGCGTTATGAGATGCAAATTATGCGGTTGTTTAGTTAAATTATGTACACAAAATTAGTGATAAATAATGTATTACAGATTTAATTATTATTACACAACTTTATGTTATAATGCTTACATTTCAAAGGGTATTTTTCATTGTAGTTTTAAATCGAGTGGTTTATTACAAGTGATTGCAGTCTAGTGATGCAGATCTGAATTTACGTAATGCTTTTAAATGCTTCAAATATTAATTATTGTTTGTAACCTTACGGAATTTGAAATGATCTCACTGTACATATAAATAAAACATGAATAAATAAATAAATCAAAAATAAATGCCTTGCTTATGGCAAATAAAATTTCTATTAAAAATAATAAACTTTATTTAAAAAAAATGTGTACCTATTTGTTTTTACATTATTTATTAATTAGAATTTAAATAAAATAAACCAACATTTTTCTTCATTTTTTTCATTTAAGTGAAAAAAAACGCAATATACTAAATACGCATATTTCTAATGAAAGCACACGTCTGAAAAATATCTCGAAAAAGTTCATTTATAGAACTTTTTTTGTAACTTAAAGAAACTTTAAGTGTTTACTAATATTTTCAAGACAAAGTGAAAAGTTAAAAAATTGTGATTGCGGATTTCAAAGGTAATTTTAAAAATACTCGATCATTTATATTCTGAACGTGAATGTCAGAAAATCTTCGTTCTGTCAACTACATGATTTGCTACGATAAAAACAAATCTTAATTTACATATTCTCTACTCTAAATTTCAGGCAAAATTGACGCTTTTGCTTAGCAATGGTGAATCTCAGGAATTGGTAGTCCTGTTCAACATTCTCCAGTATTTATGTGCTCGTATTTTAGCAAAACTCAAGTAATTAGACTGTGAACAATGGCATTTCAGGGTGACATCAACTGGGAAGCTGCGGAATCGCGCATACATGTGCTAGTGACGTCTCAGGGCGGCGGCTTGACGGCGGCGTTTATACAAGGCGATGGCGACCACCGACGCTCGTTAAAAGCGACAGCTGTGATTAAAGCCCCGATCGCATTGCGTTCACCGCGTTAGATTGCGACATCTATCAAAGCTTTTTGTATGACTCGAGCCATTACTGAACTACCCAACTTCAAGCGAACGGTTCATTTTTTAAGATTCAGATTCTGATACGACAAACATTTACCTTCCTCAAATAAAATTTTATATACCGACCATTCAGGCGTAAACCCACATCATTTAAAACTCAATGCTATTTGTGTACCACATTAAATTTGAAAAGATTCTAACCTCAAATAAAAATCTTAATTACTATTACTAAGATTTAAAGGATAAAAATGTGTATTTTTTAAAATTAATATTTCTTGACTGGAAAATTGCTAACGCTAAGTATCACGCTTTAAGATAATAGACCAATCCCCCAACTAGTTCTGACCGCTTCAAAAATATTTTAAACTTAAATAGAATAATTGTTAGAAAAAAGAAAAATTATACACCCCAATAGGCTCAAAACCTTAATAAAAGTTATTAAACATTTTTTTTTTAATTATAGTACATCGAAACAATTTTTAAATAAGTAGCAACTAAAGTTTTTTATTAAAAATGCTCTAGCTTTTATTTTAAGGAAAAATTTAAAACTTACGAAAATAAAATTTAAAGCATTTCACATTTAAATAATCTTTTTACAATATAATCTGGATCTAAAAAGGTTAAAGAATGACGTTTATCATTCTTTCTTAGTGCATGCATACATTTGCTTTATGGCGACAATCAATTACCAGGGCGTGCAATAGGCTTGTTTAAACATGCTTCGCTGCCACAGCTTTGTCGTTCTTCCAATATAAATAGTTCTGGTTCTTGAGTGAAATGAGATGCAAATCAATTAATAAAGACGTCATAAGAACTTAGCTAAAATTAAAAAAAATGCTTTTCATCATAATTTACCATAAATTTGGAAAATTTTAACAGTTACATGGATAACTCAAAGTTAATTGATTCGATTTTATATAATTTAATACTGTACAGGTATACTCCGATACATCGTGATGCGGCTTACCTAAAACTTTCTTTACCTGTACTTTTTTTTTTGATGAAGAATTCTCAATGAATGCAAAATATCCTATGTAGAACACTTGGAAATTGTTACATAACCTCACAAATGGAGTACGAAGTTGATATTGGTCATTCGTAACCGTTATAACTACGTATAGGGAGGCTTATCAAATCTCTCAGGAAACAGGACGGAAGGAGAAGTAGAGAAATTGTGACTGAATATTACGCAAGGTCTCTTAAGAGTAATCAAGCGATTTCGATTAATTTGGCAACAATTTATGTATGTATTATTAAGAAAACTATCCCTAGGCCCTTGACAAAATGCTTAGTGTTAAGCGGCACAATGTATTGTACGTTAAATTTGAATAACTTTGCAACTTGAAGCACCTAATAAAATTTCTGGAAAAAAATATCAAAAATTTTAATATTATAAATTCAAATTTAAAAATATAGAAATTTTGATTTTGATAAAGAAGTTGACGATGAATTGATAAAACCTAAATTTTTATTTCGACTGAGTAATATGGTTAGGAAGATTAATTTTGTAATTTGGTTGCGTGTAACCTTTACGAAATTATACGATAAAAATTATTGTTTCGAAAAACTTTTGTATTATATGGAAAACGTCTAAATTGCTATTTTATGAAAATAGATCAATTTAGCTATCGAGTGAATCGGTAAATATTTATTTACTATTATATTCTAATAACATGCCAATCAAATGTTTTGCTAAATTTTACTGTCATTACCAGCAGGTGAGAGTAAATGCAAAAATTCACCATGGCCAACAAAAACCGATAATTCATTTATGATTAATTTAGAATTTATATATGTCAGCAGTGTGTGTGTGCTTCAAATATTGCACCAAATTGTGAGCAAAGTTGTTTAATTACATTAATTTGTGATTGGTATAATCGTATTTTTATACTTCATACCATTATTTAATTTTCCAACATATGAAAGCAATGAAAACTCGTTAAATACGTCAATACTTTATCGATTACATATTATGTTATTTAAAAACTTGAGAATATGTACTCTGCTGTAAAACATTAGTAATATTACGTACACAAATATATTTTCAACATGCTATTTAGTAAAATATAGTACCTATAGAAATAGCTGAGAATAAGTTGCTATTATAGTTATTATTTAAATTAATTATATTATGTAAACATGTTTAACTGGGTGAGTATTATATGGTGGGTGGTAATAACCAACGACGAACATTTGCTGTTCGTTGGTTTACGATTCGGATGACATTACATTACATTAATCAAAAGATCTTCTGTTCATTGTCGGCTTACTAATTATGTTTTTTTATAATTTTGAAAGCACTTCCGCAAGTAAAAATAATAATACAGCAATAACTCTGATGAGGTAAATGTTTGATTAATCCTTTGGCAATTAATTTAAATTAATATGAAGTTTGAGGTTATTTATTATTGAGCAGAAAGATAAAATTTTTTGTTTATTTTGTTAGCAATTAAAAGATTGCATTATTTATAACAAAATAGGGACAAGGGGACTATTTAAAAAGCAGCGTGATGGAATAAACAATATGTATAAAATTAATTAATGGCATTTTTGAGAACGCATATTTTTTATAGTTGCTTTAATGAAAGCTGTGGTCTTTTTCCAAAATCTCAGTTTGGTTTTAGATCGAGCCATTTTTGTAGCTTCCTTTTGGATTCTATAGAAATTTCCACAGCGATAGAAATGCTACGCTTACAATCTTTATTCGCTGTATTATCCAGATGATTTTATCAATCCTTATACGTTACTAAGAAATATATATGCCTTATTAGATTCGTTGGTAATGTGAGTAGGACCTTGTCATGACTTAATATTAGGGAAGCCTAATAAGCCCATAAGAATGGAGGTCGTCATTACAGGATCAAGATTTCTGAATTCTTAGTGGATAGGCATATATAATAGTTACACTTTTGGATTACATAATGTAATTTTTAACATCAGGAATTTAGGAATGCATGTGCCTTTTTGCATTTGATTCGCTTATCCCAGCGGTGCGTGTACTTCCGTTTGAACACTACTTTATTAAACTAGTTTTGTAAAAAAACTTTGTATTGTCATTCCTATCTAAAAGTCTACATTTTCAATTTTGAAAAACAGAGCTGCATTATGTATTTTTTAGCTTTAATTCTTGGAACGAATAGATGCGTTGCGTATTTTCGATTTTAAACAAAATCCCAGACCGCATCGATTTGGTCTGATGATCTCTCAACTTGGCTAATCCAGTTTCATTTTTGGTCACCTACCAATTAATCAAAATTTTTCTCGCTTCGTTTCTTTTGTTCTTAAATCTCTTTTTAAAAGTATATTATTCCGAAAATGTACTGTTTTGCTAATTAGAAATGCCAACACTCTTCCGTTTTTCCAAATAGAAGATATTCTTTGACAGTTTCCATTCCATTATTTCCCAATACACTTTAAAAGCTTTCTTAGCCAGCACCTTCTTAAATAATTGCTGTATAATATTTAATTAGATGATTCTAGCAACTGTCTGTCTTCATCAGCTGAGATCAACCAAACGTAGACAAGCTTTGATTAAAATAATTTAAATATATGGATAATTTTGACTAGCGGTTATGGGTTCAAATCTCAGTCTAATTAAAAATTTAATTTCTAAATAGCTAAAAACCTACTTTTATTATGTGAAAGGTTTAAGTATGTAATAAAATAGTTTTTATGTAAATTTGCTTTTAGTGGAAATTGTTTTTCTCTTCAGGTGAGGTAAACAAATTCGATAAATCAGAGAAGTCAATTTTCTTTCTTTAAATGTGTTTTTCACCACCTTTCTATGATACTTTATTCTTTCCTATATTTATTGTGATAGATATATCAGTGTAATCATGTAATATAATAGAAGTACTTTTATTTAACAATCAAATGTATCCAAGTTTAATTTTAAAAGTAACTTTTTATACTATAAAATATGTTTAATTAAATTTTATATGATCGATATTCATTGGTAAATTAAAAATATCGAATGGTTTTCATAATAATGTTCATTAATATTATATTATGTGGCTACTCATTATATATGGTTGAAAGAGACGATTAAATTAACTTAATTATATGAATTTAGTTAATAGTACACGTATAAATAAATTTAAATCGATATTCGAGTTTCGTTTTATTACATATAAAAAATAATAATTTATAAAATTTATTTATTGAAAAAGCTTAAGAATTTTAATTTGACATGGTGACAAAAGTGATTTAACGTATTTAAAGTTATGATTGGAATATAATTGGCAGGAAGCTATAAAAGCCCGATTATTTAAATTAGGTTAAATCAAAATTCTTAAAGAATTTGATGTAAAAATGGTATATGGGGTACTTGAAAGGTAAACAAAATCTTTATTATAGAGCTAAAATCTGACAGAAAGGGCTAACTGGGTTATTCTCTTGTAATATCCTTAAAACCCTAATCAAACTACCTAAACAAAATTAAACTAGAAGCTTATGTAACAATGAAAACATCTTGTTTAGAATTTATAGTAGGTATACAAAAACGTAAATTATTAGATATCTTACTTTGTATTACAAAGGTGTAATTTTAAACTTCTCTTTAACAAAAGTGTATATTCACGTTTAATCAGCTGAAATAAATAGACCTGTAACGCCATTGTTTTGCTTGAAAGAAAAGCGTCAAGCTTTATATTGAATATTTCAAAAGCTCGTTGTCGCAATAATATACCTATAACAGTTTGTTTTCGTTATATTAGACTTTATTTGAAGATGCCACGAATTTACACCAATGAATATTTCCATCTTGATTATTATAAATTGTTCTCTTTATTTCTATTTTTGTAGTTTATAATTTATTCATGAAAGACATAATAAAAACTTTTTCTGAAATTTTAAGTTATCGATTAAATAGTAGTAAAATACTAATAGTACGGTGTTTTAGTAGCACCAAAAAAACTTTTTAATTTTTACGAATAAAATTAATTTTTCACCATGTTTAGTCATCTATCAGGCAATGTTGGATAAAAATTAAAAAGTTGGTTTAAAGAATACTTTTTGAAGGGACATGGTAATGCTGTATGGTCGGCGTGTCAGAAAGCACTTGTTGAACAGTTTTTCGATAGTTTAAACAGCAAATAAAGGAATTGAAGTAAATGCATTAGGATACAAAAATAATCAGACGGGATCTTGTTTTCAGCGTAATAAATTTCTTCTACAATTGGAGAATCTAGTCTTTTCGGCACAAATACAAAACAAATAATACATTTCAAATAAGATTAGGCTTTTATAAAAGAGCTTACATTGTTTCCATTTAAACGTATCAGCTTGACAGTATCTAAAACCTCCGGGAAATTTGGATACACATCAGGCATTTACTTAGTCAAAATCAGGTACACGTGTATCTTTAAACACATGAAAAACAAGTTAGTAAACTAAATTTACAAAAGCCGCTGAACTCGTCTTGTAAAGTTTTTTAACTTGTAAAAAAATATAATTTGCTGTATTTACATTGAAATATAAATTACCATAGGTATAGCATCGGCGTCGACCACTAAATTATTTTAACCTTACGTTTTGGTATTGTAAAACAATAATAAGCAATTTAACATTAAGACATAAGTAATTTTTTCCATTCGAAATAGTTTTTACCCGTACTTATTTAACTTATTTTAGCGCATTAAAGTTTTGCCGATATTTTAATAAACTTAAAATTATTCTGGAAACTTTGAAGAAGTTGTTTTGTTTGGTTTTATTTTTGAAATATTAATGGAAAAATATCATACAAGCTATTGATCAGCAAATTGAAATGAAAAATTGAAGTAGGAAAAGTTTGAAAGTAATCTGTGTTAGGTAAAACCGTAGTTTTTAGAAAATTTTAACTTAAAAATGGTTTATAAAAGTTGAAAAAGTTGCATACCTAAATTTAACAGTTTATCATTTGAATCTATACTAAAAAATATTCAAGATTCTTGTCAGTTCAGTCATATGTAAGACGAAATGGTATCAAAAGACATTCATATTCTTTTATTCATTTTTTATCCTCGAAGAACATTCACGCATTTCCAACCATGAAAATAGCTTTAGATATTATGGTTAAGTCTCCTACTTTATATGCCAATCGCTTTTTCTATGTGTGAGTAGCATTACTTTACTCAATATGGATCATTGTTGTTTACTTACGTATTGGTAAGTAATGATACTATTATATTCTTGAATAAAAATTGCTAAATTATTGTTTGAACTTGATACAAACTCTGAATAATTTATACAACAAAAATTTTATTTTCATTGTTTATCCTTCACTACCTTTTGGAGTTGGTTTATTTATCTTTCATGTTTTACATACATATCATACAAGTTTTACTTTATTGTATAAATTCAATTCTATTGATAATATCAGTGGTTCAAAATATTATATTACAATTCATTAAATTTTGTTTAAATTAACATGACATGTCTAGGGAGAAGGCCCATTAACCCATAATGCTAAAATCACAGGTTTTTGTTTATTTTGTTCAAACCGTTCTCAAGGTACCTTCAGTCTCATTAGCCCCGAATAAAAATATGCATTTATAACAAATTTCAAGTAATTAATTATTCAGTATAGTCTGTATAATGCAAAAATTAATAATTATTTACGACAAAAGTTAATAAAATAATCTTAAAATATTTCAGTTATTAACTGTCAAGAAAACTGTAGAAATTTTAATCAAAGGCCATTTAAAGTCTCTTTTCATCCACCTACATTTATTTTGTACTTTTAATTCTTTATTTATATAAATTTGAAAAGTAATAAAATGTCAAAGTCTAAAAAGTAAAAAAAAATCTTATTTTTCTACACAATTTTAATAAAATTTAACTATTTTTACTTTTTGTAAACAGTAATAGTTTTTTTTGGAAATTATTTACAAAAATTAGTTGCCGTGTGCATTTTTGAATACTTTCTTTTGCATTTCTACTTATATCTCGAAACAAAAAATCCGCAAAACATGTGTTCTATCTTAAAACTGATATTACTAATCTTAGAATTTTAAACACTGATCAAGAATCAAAATCTTAAAAACCTTTGAAAATCAATGTCTCTACTTATTTTTTCCAATTCCGAATTTGTGCAACTAAAGCTTAATAATAAAGTAAAGGTTGCAAGAAACCTTTTACTCTTGATTTCAGGAGAAGTTAAATGGAAAATGAGCATACATAGACATATTAAAATATTTGTAAAAGATACCAACACACCAATAAAAAGAGTGAATAAGGCAAACAATAGGCGTAGTAAAACTATTAAAAACCGAGAAGAAGTGTTATCCGACACATATTCTGAACAAAAGTTAATTATCTTCAACGATTCTACCTCTAGAAATTTTAACTTCTCATTGGATCCAGAGTTCGAAGGAAAACGTGGCGATTGTTTTAAGATTTTTCTGGATAAATTCTAAGCCATATTACAACTTTGGACGTAAGCAAAATTAAAAAACTTTTGGTAGAGAAAATCGAGTGCTTGCATTTCAAAAAGAACATCTTCAATTGACTAAAAAATGACGGTCAAGATACTATTTAGTGACACAGAATTTATTTGTCATAGGCCAATTAATTATTGCATTGTGTAACGACGGTATAAGCTCAAAATAAAGGTTCTTATAAATATTAAAAGGAACATAAACCATTAAAGTTACTATTGTATAAAAATTTGTTCATCTAAAAAATGTTAAGGAGGCCTCTCTTTATTTGTTTCCTGTTTATTTTCTGCAAAATACATACAAAAGAATAACTGATAAAAATTTTAGAAAATCATAAATTATAATACATAATTTCAAAGAGGACTTACTTAGAAAATAATCAGCAACATACTCAAATTAACATGTAAGATGCATAAATTAAAAATAACAAAAACTATTTGTAACTGTTTTGCAGGGGGGTTTGTAAAAAGGCAAAATTGTTTTTTACATATAAGTAAAATACATAAAAGCTTGTTGATGTAATTAATGCATTTTCTATACCTAAGTTAATTTAATGCCAGTGATTGTAAACAGGGAGTTATAGAAATTTTGACAAACTTTTCGACTTAATTTTTAGATTTTATTAATAAAATTTAGATTTTAAAATTCAAATAATTTTTAAAATTAAGGTTAATAATAATTAAATAGTAAAACCAGAAAATGAATTCACTGATAATGCAACGCAAGTTATGATACATATATCTAGTATAAGCAGTCTTCAGTGTGAAATTTCAAAATAGTTTTTAAAACAATAGTTTTATAATAAACTCCTGGAAAATATAGCAACGACAAATCATGTCCCGGCGAATCGTACCCGGGCGAATCGTTTCCCACGAATTCAAAAATGTAGTTCAATCTTTGAGTAACACTTTAACATTTTTATAAGGTAATATTATATTTATGGTACTATACTTCGTCTCAGGGACGGTCATGATCTGGCGCTCCAATTCCGGATGGAATAAAAATTTTATTCTGGCCATTTTTCCTCTGTAAGCAATAGCTATTCACCAAGATTATTAGCCAGGAATGTCTCCTTATAGGGAGGACCACAACAATGAAAATCGAGTTAACGAAGATTCTTGTATAATTTCTAATTGTTTTTGAAAATTATCTTTCTTATTCTCATGTGTGTAGTTAGTTATTCCATGTTTTTCATTAGCTAGTGTTCAATTTTTAAAAAAAACTCCTTAAATAATGTGTACAATTATACCACTTTACAAGTTCTTGATCTTTTTTAAATTTGGTAGAAGATTCTATTAGAACTTTCTTTTAATCTAAATTAAAAATTCTATTAGAACTTTCTATTACCACGTAACAAATTTCTTTCTTTTCGTTTAACTTCAAGAAGGTTAGATGCGTAATACCGTGATATGATGAAGATTACACATCAACCTACAAAACACAGAATATCTGGTGGTAAACTTTGGAGCTAGGTTTGAAGTACTCATTAATGTTGAAACATTTGCAAGCCAAGTCAACAAATTTAAATATTTTAGAGCATTAGTAGAAAAGATTGAAATAAAAACAAGAAAAATTAAGCAAATAACATAAAATGCTAGAAAAGTAACATGACAAGCAAAAAAAGAATAGTACCCACCTATTTATAAATATAAAACAAAAATGATGGAAAAAACAGGAATAATAGGGCAAGAGGAAACTCATGGCACTTGAAATGTCATTTACAAAAACGATTTGCAACGATTACAAAATAATTTGTCAGCTAACTAAGTAACCGATGTAATGTGGATTTAACTGATTTAACGCTATTTATGCATATGGATTTGTAGAAATTTGTAACAACAGATAGGATATTTAAGTATTCTTTTAAATGTTACAAGATATAATAGCGTACGTAATTAATAATCAATATATAATTTAGTAATTTTTGCAGATGTGTAGAATAATTGATTGTTGCTCAGCAATGCACCATGGCTGTAGCTGGAATATACTCTTGGGCGTTAAAAATATATGTTGTCACGATATTAATTGATATTTACTAATTGTAAGCTAATTTTCTATAATTATAATTTGAATAACTATAAAACCAAAATTATAAGACAGTTCTGTACGTTTAAAATTTTAAATTTGTAACCCACACCATCTCCATCGCAGAGTAAAATGCACTCTTTTAGAAAATTTCATTTGGTGCAATTATGAAATTGTAAAAGTCCGTGTAATAAAATAATTGAATAATCTTTGTTAAAAAATGTAACCAGCACACAAGAGCTTTACGGCTTGGTAATATCACGTAATATTATCACAACTTTTTCAAGGTTTATCTAAATCGAAATGTCAAGAACCTCTTTAAGTTGAAAAGTAAATATGAAATTTAAATATAATTGCGAAAAAATGAATATAACTTTCCAGTTAGTCGGTAAATGTTAAAATCATTTTAGTAAACAAGCAATTGTATACATAAATAGAATTTAAGTGAACAATATAAAAGTATCCCTGGGATTTATCTTGCTTTAATGGAATTGTTTTCATTTAACTGAAATTATCTCTTCAGTTGGAAGTGAAACCTGAAGCTCATCAAAGTAGCTTAAGCGCATCTGGTACCTGAGCTATTATTTATTTTTAATTAGAAATAACATTAATTTTGGAAATGCTGTTCTGATAATTAAAAACTTATTCTATAAAATTTCCTATTTCCTTTAATAAATAATTTATTCATAAATTTGTATCCTGCAGTCAAAAATTTTTATTTTAGTTAAGTTAATTAAACTATACGATATTACAATATAATTATTATTTTAATAATTTGAAAATAATGATGTAACATGATAATATTTAATTTTATGCTGTGCAAATTTAAGAGTAGACTTTTCTCTACTTTGTATTTTGCATAACAATTTACAGAAGTTATTTAAAAGTTGTTGGTAACAAAATTATATTTACTTTAACATGCATATTTTTGAATATTTTACTTCACGTTTCCTTCTTTTACATTTTAAAAATATCACTAATAAATTTAGAGAAAAAACGTTTCTAAAAACATTAATTTGCAAAGTACACCTATAATACGTTAAGTATATCAGTCGAATTGATCTAGTCATAGTTAGAATATACACTGAATAAACTCTCAATGTATACGTTCACATACCAACATACAACATTCTACGAATAACTACACTTTACAATTTTGAAAAAAGCATGGCATGAGATTAATCATGCTCTTATGCAGATTTTGTACAATAACTAATAATAAATAATAAATGTTAACAAACTAAGCACAATGTTATAATATTGTTTTATAAAAAGTTACCAACATAAAATGACATTTTATTTAATAAATTGTGTATTAAATCGTAAATTAGAGTTAACATTTAAAATACTTTGAGATTTATTACCGTCTTCCTTTTAGCATTTCAGTACCACAGCAAAAAAGTAAAATAACCCCAAATATATGTCAACAGTACACTGTGACTTTTGCTACAGCACTTAATGCGCTCCTTTGTTGCTTAAATGTAAGAAAGACACAAAGTTTTAGTGATGTTAAAATGACCGTCCATTTGGGACCAACTAAACTTTGTTGAAAACTTTTGATGTTGTAATCTTGTACAGATGGTTCTTCTTTGAGTGCGAGTAGTATTTCGTTCTTTGCAGAAAACTACAAACGCACATATCAACATACTCAAGTTAAAAAGTAAAGCAATTGATTATTCTTTTTATACTCAAAAAACTTTAAAATCGTTAAAATCAATATACAGTTGACTGCTAACTTTATCCACATTTTACGTCGACATCACAATGCACGATAAATTGTAAAAGTTCCAATTCTACTCGAAAAATTTAAATTTTTGCAATTTAAATACAAATTGGGCAGTTGTAATATTTTTAATTAATTGCATTTGAAAATGCCACTTACTTTTTAGTAGATAGAAAATTTTCTGTTTGTTTAACTAAAGATTTATTATTGTTCATAATTATACCGGTTTGAAGAACGGAACTTAATAAAAATTAAATACAAATGTTTAATAACAATAACAACCCAAGTTTATTTTTCTTAAGTATTCCTAATAACAAACTAACTGATTAGGAATGTAATTAAGTACTAGGTATTTTCATTAAATTTTAATATTTAATTTTCTCAAAGTTGCTTTAAGTACTAAAACTTTATGTAATAAATAATTAAGTCAATATGTTTTAAAAGTTTTAAAGGAAAAATAAATATTAACACTTCAAATGAATCAATTGCAATTAAAATGCATAAACTACAATTAATTATAAATTAATTTGTTATTGGATAGCATACTTTCCAATGAGCTTGTCATTTTCAGTAAATAACATAACAGAATTTTTTAATTCTAACCTCACTTTATTCATTTCGTTAAATTTAAATTCATTTTATTATTGAAATATATTTTATTTAAAATCTGAACTAAGTAGTGATCAGCGACGTGTATAGCTTGAGCTTAAATTGATAAAAGCGATTTATTGGAATAAATCGATAGCTTGAGGTTATTGATAACCGTCGAGCTACAGCCAAAAGAAAAACTTGGATGGTTTGTTTACGCTACCAGAATGAATAATGAATGCATGACAAATTGACTACGGCAAAATATAAATATGGAAATTTCAATGCAATTTTCATTTTTTCATTTCACAAATTACCGTAGAAAATATCACTGTTCTTAACAAAAAATAAAAATACATATTCTTAAATTACTTAATTAATTTTCAATAGTAATCACGGTTACATACCTGCTCTCAGTAACATTTTATGAATTTCGCAATATTTCTGAAAATATGCCTGAAAATATAGTTTAAATAAAAACTTAATTGTTAGTCACGTTATCTCAATTTTGCAGGAAAGTAAATCATAACAAAGTATGTAAATAAATATAACAGAGACTGCGATATATAATTAAACATTAGAATTGTGCTATCTTCCAAGTAAGAATTAAAGTGATTTATTAAAAATTATTTGCAAAGTCATTTGAATTATTTAATGTGTTTTACGTATAATATTTTTTTGAATTTAAAATGTCAGCTTCGTTTTAAGCAAAATACAGACAAATATACAGGATGACCCGGTGTCACCCGGAAAACGTATTTAGCTAGTATAGACGATCGGTGCATCCAATACGACCAAAAGATGGTGTGCAAGTTCAATTTAATTGGTCTACATTCTGTAGACGGTTTAAACTATTTTAGGAGATTTTAAAATGCATATCCGTCGTTTTTCAGATTTGCATTTCGCATATTCGCCATACTTTTCATTCATGGTGAAGACTGGAAAGTACGAATAAAATTTAATGTTTTAACGGTTCTTTGTTTAATTCAATTTGTAACTTAAAAAACATTGCTTTTGAAGAATAGATCCTATAATTCATTTTATGATACATAATTTCATGTTGTTTGTGATTAATAGTGAAAAATCAATAGTTTCGATGCTATGAGCGTTTCAAGGTAGAAATGAATTAATCTAAATAAAAATTTTAGCAAAGGCTGTTCTTAAATATCTGATGATGACATTGGTATTTTGATTACAAGGACATCTTGTACAGAGTGTTCTTTAAAATTTTTATGGAATAATGTAGCCTCGAGTCTAAAATATATGTTTAAGAAATATTTGCAAATTTAATATCAAAGACTACTTATATTAATTATATTGTGTATTATATTATTAGTAGATTTTTTAAATAATTTTTTTAAATTTGTAGTTTAAAATCTAAATTATATTAAACAAATCAAAACATATGAGAAAGAGTCAAGCTCTCAAGTTTGCCAGAATTTCTGTAAAACCTGATTTATATTTGTTTAATTAAACTACGTTGGCACAAAATTTCACCAATTGCAAGCTTTCTAAACTAATACAGCCCTATAAAGTGGTCTGTGATAGATGCAATTTTTCGTGCACTAATTTAATTTAAATTAATATAAACCAGACAATAAAGGGTTCTACTGATGAAATTTTTACACCCATATAATGTGAGTCCTTCAAAAAGCAATTATTCTTCTATTAGTACATAGTTATGTCGACTTGTTCTAACCGTTAATTCCAACTTAACGTTTTAAAACTTTGAAAAGTAACGAAATTCTGTAAAATTCTTCGAGTTAATCGTAAAAACTTAATTCTTTCATATCATGTTCTAAATGTGCATAGTTGTAAACTTTCTTAATTTAATGTTTTAATTCAGAATAATTTTATTGCCTGTTAAAAGTACTTGAGCACCTGGGCTTTGATTTTGTCCAAGCTTGAATACTGACAATAAACTGATATTGACAATAACAAAATGTCAGTTTTTGTCATTAGTTACACAAATTGCCATTATATATTGGAAAATAACATTACTACTTGTATTTTTGCTTAAGAGCACATAGTTATAAAAACTATAAAAATTAAAACCTCTTGTAATCAAGTTTTTAGTTACAATTAGGGAGGTAGTTTAAATTTAGATTTACCGTTTTCATCAATTCATGACCGAGTTATTCAGATGGTTATTGCAGAACATAAATTAAGATTAAAAATAACGATTACAAAAATAAAAAAATAATAGTCCTAGAAGAGACATAAAATAGAACAATAAAATAACGAAATAAAAAAATTAGTCAAGACCTTTGTAAGATCGAAAGCAAAACTAACTATATTGGTCAGGTTAACCGTGCAGACTTTCTGAGTGGCCAACATAGTTTTGAATCTTATTAGTTTTTAAATTTACTAACACCAAATTTTAATATTTGAAATATATTTAAATCAGCGAAATATTATCTATGATTTTTTCGTAACAAATGTACTTTTCTTGTATGTATGTAGTATGTATGTTTTTGATTGTAGTAAGACACCCTGTATTTGATACATTCTTTATCAATAAAATTTATGTCTTTACACCACCTCCATTTAATAAAGCTGCTATCAACTTTATCTTTATTGAATACAGATCAAATATTACAACCTGAAGTATACCTATGATTTGAAAAATAAAAAAAAGCACGCTATGCATGCAATATTTACCAACAATTTCATCTATTTATTACGACTTACTCGAGGTCAAACGCAAATTGTTCGTGTATATATTACATTAATCACGTAATAATTTATATAATAAAAATAAAGATTAAAGCAAACTGCAATAAAAAAAAATTAGCAAATTAAAAACAATTTCTTTACATAATAACTAACTTATTTATGTAAACCGATATGTAAATTTTAGCTTTAAACGGTATTTTATTATAAATTCTGTTTATAAAAGAAAAGTGCAATTAATTGATATAATTGAGAAATTTAACCTCAATTCAATTACGTTTTGATTTTCTTATACCTACCTATCTTATTTGCTTCTGAAAATTTTTTCTAAAAAATTTCAATTTGTTTTAGCTAAAATCGTCTACTATTTGTATAAAAGTTAAAGGATTTATATAACCCGCTGTTGTATAAAACTTTAAATTGTTTTGAAATTGTATAACACAAAAACAAAAACTATTTTAACAAATAAATTATCTTGAAGAGGTTTCATATTATTTCCTTAATCCACGTAAAACAAAGTAGTTGTTTTCAATTAAAGTAAAATAGTGTATTTCAAGTTTAAATATTTGAAACATTGCCAAGTATGTTATATTATAGGATGTTGGAGATAGTTGACGTGCCAAGTCACAGTCATTGTAAAAAATTAGACTTTTTGATAGTATATTGGGGATGCCCTTAAATAATAGCCGGCCATGTAAAACCGGATACTATAAAATATTTATTTTCTAAAAGTTCAACATTTTGAAATAATTTTAGGTTTTGCATTTTTGATTGTGTTATTTTTGTACAGTGAGTATCAAAATATATAAAATTTATAATTATAAATGAATTAATACTGTAATTTTACTTTCACTTTTAAATAAATCGAATTTTGATCGTCAGTCTGTTTTTAATTTCCTTTAGTTTCTTATGAAAAAAATGTAAATATAAATTTTTATAGTACCAGTAGTAAACAATTAATGTTACAATTTATAATTCTTTACCCGGAAGTAACAAACTCTAAAATTGTGTTTAAAAATTCACCTGCACAACGACGGGCATTTGCAATGCCATCAACTTTTATGGTAGCCAATCCCCTATTGTAGCTTGGCTACAATAGCAAACGATGCCCGGTGTTGCGGTCTCAGTGCCGTGCTAGATTACGACAGATACTCTCAAAATGTAAGCTCTATTGGTAATAAAATGAAGCAGTAATCGAACGAGATTTATACCTAGAGGTAATTTGCTCTCAGAATTGGAGCTTTTCTGTACCAACCAAATACAAAAGGATTTTTTTATTTCTTAGAATTTGAGATTTATTTTGATTCATATCAATAGCATTGAAAGAAAACTAATTGATAAAGAATTTTATAAAATTCATAATTTAATATTTCTTATTTTTGCAAAGGTTCCACTGATTGGCATATCCTGGATATTCGAGTTGAACTGCGAACATTTCTATTTCGATTAACTGGCGACCGTTCGCCTAGTAATCTTACATAAATAGGCACCCGATTACAGTTAAGCTAGTTACCATAATCAAAGTTTATTATTTTATATACTAAAGAACAAAGAGTTCAACTTTCACAAGCTATAAACTTTATTTTACTATCAAGTTTAGACGGATTTAAATTATAAGACTTCATCAAGTTGAACATCATTTCAAATTTTTTTTAATTTATAACTTTCCTACTTAAATTTTAAACATTCATCATTGATTTAAATGCCATTAATTTCGAAGGTTTATTGTAAGTAAATTTAATGAAAATTTAAATTTCATTATATTTTCTATACAATGTAAGCGCGTGTGCGTGTGTAAAGTGTTTTTGCAAATTCTATAGAAAACGTGGATTTAAAACCACGGAAAAAGTGGTATACAGTTCATTTTGACATCGTTTTTTCTATTGCTTTCCGAACATGCACGTCCTGAATAAAGTTCTTATTTTGCCCGGACTCGAATCGGGCATCTCAGCTTATTAGTCAACGTATAACTATTGATAATCTGCGAATTAAATCCCTAGTAATGAACTGACCAGTATCATTAAGCAATATATTCTAAATATTTCTACCGCACCAACACATTATTGTATATTGCTAGCTGGACAATTTTGTTATTAAAATTAAACCCAAAATAAATTCGACTATATATAATATTTTAATGTTTTAGTAATATTATTATAAAAATTCTTTATTAACCTTTATACTACCAGAAAATAACACTTGTATCTATTTCATTTCGTTGTACTAAAATTTTGAGTTTAAACTAGAGCTAGGAACTTAGCAGTAAAACAAACACTACAAATTTTTACCTCAGTACACCACCGAAAAGGTACACCTGTATCTTTAGTATATTTTATATGGAATTTTAATAACAAAAACCATAAATCTCTTTTTATGCAAAATAATTATATTGCATTATATAACAATAAGCAAATAAAAATTTTTGAACTGATTTGGAGCAATTATTGCACTTCGTACTAACTTGTTCTAGAATGTTAATTATTACAAACTGGCTTTCAACAGAATTCATAACCCTTGTGTGTTTTTCATTGTTTATGGTTTAATTGGCAACATATAAAACAACTTCTAACAACAAGGGGATGTTCAGTTTCAGCACTTCCTGATGCTGTAGCAGTAATATCTGACGTCCAAGATATGCCCCCATGGCGGTTCTGGTAAAATAATTTCCAACTACTTGTGGAACACGAAGTTGTATTGACAGCATGCATAGCTGTCTTCTCATGTCCTTCAGGAATATTTGTTGTTGTTTGTTGTTTTGCAGCTTTGAAATATGATGTATATTATAGTATAAGGTTAAAACTGCTACATCAATCATATTGAAGAAAAATCCAAGCGAATAACGACAGATTTTAGGTTAATATTGTACTCCAACAAAAATTTTGTCAATTGTATCAATGTTATCTTTATTGTAATTATTTCAGATTTGGTTTGCTTCTTCTTCATTTGATGTTTCTGAAGTCATGTGCATTGTTGATAATAATACAACGGCTTTGTTCATTTAGAGCACATAAGGAAACTCCGCAGCTTCATTTGTGTTTATGTGTGTATACTATATTTGTATATCGGGTCTCTCGCATATTTGGTGACAGAAATTGCTCATTCTTTCTTACGGTACCATCCAATGTCGTAACAAAGTAAAAAAAGCGGAAAGAAGTTATCCGTAATTACATTTCTTCCAGATTCTTTGAATGAAGCAATCAAAACCAAAACTGTCCGCTTACCAACATTCACTTGACTACCACCTTCTGGAGACTTTCCAATGCCAAGTTGTCCATGCATAAGTATTTTAAATGTCATATGCCCAGAAAACTTTTATGCCATATTTTGCAAACTTGCTTGGAATATAATTTTATGCTGTAAATGAAATGTAACTGTAGCGATTTCATGCATTTTATTGTGAGCATAAAGTAATAATCGCCACCCTAACGCGACGATTTACGTTACCTATAATGTAAATCAGGCCATTTCTTTATAATTTTAGAAAATACATATTGTTATGTTTTCTCAGATATAATACATTTTGACTGTTTTAATTACTAAAACTGCATAAGCAGGTCCCGGTGTACTTTTCCGGTAGTTAAAAGGTGCTTAAATGCCAGTGGGAATAAGGTTAACTACACTTCTTTGTCGCCCAAAATTTGAGCAAAAGCCTTTATTGATTAATGTCGGTAAAATAAAGCATATATTAAATATTGTAACTTGTAAGAACGACAAAAAAACCATAAAAAAAAATTAATATCCATACGTTTACTTAGTTCAGATAATTCACCAGCATAATTTAAAATTTCAGCTCAAATCATGTCTACTTAAAATTTTCATTGTAAACGTTATGTAATGATTTTTGAATGTGGTCAGTAGATAGATGCAGATAGATTTATTGTTTAAAATTCCCACCAAAACTGTTGAAATTCTCATATATAATTTCTCAAGTGCATAGAATATCATCAATCATTTTGTTCAATTGCTCGTCTGTGACTCGGGCCGATTGTTATCAGAAGAAATGATATGATAATATTCCATGCAAAAGGGAAATTCAGTGGACTATCTCGCGATAATTAATTTGCTTTATTTTAATTTACATTACCTTTGTATTAATATGCAAAGTGTCAGTTATGATTTTGTTTATTCAATTTTAGAAATTCCTAGTTACCATACATTATTTATTGATATTATTTATAGCAAGTTAAAAAGATAACTCAAAATGTTTGTAAATTTGGCATTTATATCAAAGTAATTTCTGAAGTGATTATATTAAAATGTCTGGTACTAAATCAATTTATTTTTAAGTGTTTGCATATTTGAATTCTTCTAGAATGCATAGAGTAAAACACAAAACATGAATTACTCATTGTAGTAGCTCTTGGAGTTATTTTATTTTTAAATTAAAAAATTTTATTGTGCTGTATCCAACAGTGTTAATTTTAATCAATTGTATTTTCAGAACAAATTGTTTCAGTTTGATTTTTCATGTACTAAATTGCTTTTCTGAACGAATTTTGTTAATTTAGTTTGCGAATTAAAAAAGAAATTGCTTAACGAAATTTTTACTTTCTAGTGGAGCAAAAAGAAAATTTGAATAAAAATAATTAATATTAATTGTAATATCTTTCAATTATGGTGACAAAAATTGGTTTAAACACAAATTTTCAATTAATCATAATAAGAAAATTTATTTTCTGTCATTTTATGGTAAACTTGAGTGCGGTTCTCAATCTGGCTATTATAAAGCAATATTTCATAGAAGCTAATGAATGCCCACTTGATGTGTAATTAATACTGTGCAGGTGAATAACTATCGGAATTCCGGTCCCGACCCTACATAGTTGACCATAGATGAACAAAACAGATGCCACTACCGATTTCAAATCTCATTAAAATTTTGACTTTACTTTGGTATATTTTTTACATCCTGGTATTGCAAATTATTGATTTAAAGGGTAAAAAAGTTCTAAAAAAATGTTTAATTGTTAAAACTGTTTGTATTCGAGTTATTAAAATTAAATAATTCATACTAATATTATTTATTCAGTAACTTTAACTTTCGTGACAACATGTTTGAAAAGTTAAACCTAAAGTAATTTACTTTAGCTTTTGTAGCTTCGTCGACGTCTTGGATAATTACCAATTATCAAAGTGAAGAAGGACTATTGGCTCTGATAGGCCTTTCCCAAGTTTTCTTAATTTAAGATGCAATCCATCAATGTGCAGCATTTTCTTCTCAGTAATTCAATAATAAAATTTGCAAAAGACTCTTGTAACAATAAAAAATTATTCTATTATGTTTCTGGAAACTTTTCAAAATTAAAAAAGGCAGTAGAATTGTGTTCAACAAGTAATTAGAGTAAAGCAACGGTAAAGTATATTCAGAATAGATAACTTCGGTGTTATCTTCAATCTACAAGTTTTAGTGATCAAGATATAGAACAAAGTCTAGAAACAGACATAACTTCATTAGAAGTTAAAATAGGAACGATACAATCATAATAAATGAATGTCCGGACATGCAAGGTGAAGTTAGAAACTAAAGAGAATTAACTGATATCTATACGAAATATTGATAACAAAGCTAATTTTCTATAATTTTAATTAAAATTTCTTGCCATTTCGTATTTCTCTTTTATTTTAATTGAATTAAAACAAATACCAATTTATAAAGCTCTTACATGATTAAAGCAGAAAAATCCAAGTCAATATTGATACACAATTAGAGATAAAAGTGTCTCTTTAAGAAACCAAAAAGTTTTAAAAGTATCGTTAAATTTTTAATGTACATTTGAATAGGAGTTCGATTTGATAATGATTGGCATGCAGTTATTGAAAAATTTATCTTTTATTGTACTCGAAAATTAATAAAAATTTAATAAATACTGAAAAATAGCAAAAAAATTAATAAAAAATATATGTCCTTAATTTATGTAGTTCTATAACTAAATTTGTTCTTCGTTCCTATCGATTTCTCATTAATAGGCGACACTTTCAAAATTTAGTTTTTTAATTTTAGGAGGGAATTTTCGCTTAGTAACTTGGTAACTAAAAATTACACCAAACCACCGGCTCTTACCATATGATTTTGTTAATACTGGTTGGAGAATAAATTAGCTAAATGATTTACATCTAGAGAATTTTTAAGAAATCAGAAAATGTGAAGCATGAATTATAATTATTTACTTTTTAATGTATTGAATTTTTAATATAAGAATATATATTAGAAAAATATGTACCTAAATAAGCTTGCTAGAAATAATAAAAAGCAAAAATATCGTTAATCTATTTATGCGCAAAATCTTGAGAGTCGTTACAGTGATCTGATTTTATTGTAAATATATTTACTGATGATTTAAATTCAAGTAAATTTGAAGATTTTTGCAAAAAATATAATATTTAATAATTGTGAGTTTTTGGGTGATTATAACAATTACGAATAAGGGTATGATGTAAAAAAATATCTGAAGATTTCTTTTTTATTATAATTAAATAACATATTCTATTTTATTTAGATTAATTAAGTTATCTTATTCATGAATCAATTTAATATAAAGCTAATAGTTTTAATTTTTTTGTAAGCGCGTATTTACGCTATTAACTATAAAGCAGTGAGAACTACACCAGTGAACAACCCAGTTTAACTTGATTTTCTATTTCCTGCTGTTTTATCCTACCCTAGTAATACATTAATAAAATACTGATTTAGATTACCTGTGCAGATTTCAGCTTATAATTTACATCATAAAAGTGGAAACGTGTCGTTTAGCACAATTTTAGTAAAAGCACACAATTAATTAATATCATAAGCCATTCATATTTATATTAATAATTGAAACTTATTAATTATATATGAAGAATTTGCAAACATCAAAAAATAAAAATATAATGAAGTACAATAAATTATTTAAATATTGGTTATAAATTACAAGATGTTTAGAAATGACGTACCAATGAATAAGATTTTGTAAATTTTGATAAAATATTTAAAAGTAAAAGTTTACTAAATACTGAAGTTCAAAATAGCATGCACATTAAAAATATGTTTATAACAAGAGTGGACATATAAAAAAACAAGACGACACTAAATCTAATATCTGTTTGAAGTGAACTTTTCTCATTAACTATATAATGCAGCTTTGAGTTTCGCCCGAAGTGGATCTGTTTTAGTTTAGTATTTATTTGCCTTCTCCGTCCCCTCGTTTCAAATAACTTCCAATTAACAAATTTCTACACCACAAAATACATAATTAAGTACCAAAAAGATTATTATAAAACGCTAGGAGCAGAACTAGAAACCCGATTTATTCTTGTGCGGTTATCCTACGCATATTATACTCGTAAATGAGTTTTGGATATCATAGAATAAAAGTCAAAGGTCTCTTAATGTAATAAAGCTGCATTACTAAAAAATTAAAATTGAATATAAAACTAGGTTTGTCACTTAAAAGATCTAGCCTAAAACTACCCTAGCAAATTTCAAAATAAATATTTCATTGTTTATTTTACATTTAAATATTGTTGGTTGTTTTATCAACGTTTGAACGTTTCTAGACATTTAAGTTACTCGACTAAATAGAAAAATCAGTTCAAATTCATTTATTTAAAATTACTAGAAGAGGTATGGACCAAAATCTCTAATTGTTTGTCATAATGGCAATTTGTAATTTAAAGATTAGAAATGAATAATGACAAATTAACATACACCGATGAAAAATGTTGATCGAGTATATTTTTTTCGTAATATATATAAAAATTTTATTAAAAAAATGTTTTAGTAGCACGTATACAATTGAAAAAATTAGAATAAACAATGATGAGCTCATAATTCACTGTAGATCAAGCATTGCTTCACAAATATCAGCTCAAGGTGTCAAAAAAGCTACAAAGTTGGCGGTTAAATATATCATAACGTAATAAAATGCATAGACGCTAGATGTTCGTGTTGAAATATTTCATGTAAATGTAAGGGTTGGTTAGAATTCGTGCCAACGTTTCATTTCAAAACCAGGCTTACTGAAAAAGTAATAAACATTCTCTATCTTGAAATACAAACACTACTATGCAGGGTGAGCGAATCTTATCTCTTTAAACATATACAAGAAGACGTTTAGCAAGTTTAAGATAACACGCTACCGGTGTAACGCTCATCCTACAAAATGGACACAGAACCTATCCTTTTTAAATTTCAAAGCCTTATCAAATTCAATAGAAAATTACTCCTATTTTTGGGGACTACATAATGATAAAAACACCCAACCTTAACCTACATTTAAACAAAAATATTTAAATTCAAACAGAAACCACCAATTTCGAATGCTGCCCATAAAGCATTAGATTTATGTTTCTCTAATTATAATTAAGCAGAAGCCCTCGACTGACGAAATCGTTACTACATCAAACACATGCCAAAATCTTTGGAGTATATAGTTTGCTTTAATATCAAAGGGTCATGCAAAACCAGTGCGTTAGATTTGAAACGGTAAGTCTAATTAGAGAACTAGAGAGAGAGAGAGAGAGAGAAGATAAATATTGTCTATGGGCAAAAATAGCTATACTTTTGTTTTTATGACCATACGACATTCATTATTGAGTTCCGCATATGCACAAATCACGATATCTTATCTGATGTATAAATTATTTCTCTTGCAGATGTATCTGTGGTATGCAAATACCAATACACTGTCAGTTACTAAACCTAAACCAATATACTACTACGATAAAACGGTTATTTATGTTCGAGGAGCTGCAACATTCGAATTAGTACATTGATCATAACACCAAATTAGCGTAATCTGTTTTACCATTGTTTATTACCATTCGATTAATTTGAACAATTTTTGCTTTAGGTGTGGTGTTATATTGCAGGTTATCTTAAAAATTAAAATTTTTCGCAGTTTATAAAAAAGTCGAACTTGATCATACTATACCAACCATTTTATAATACACTAAAAACAATGAAATAAATTTGCTGAACATTCTGGTTTCATGTGCAAATAAAATTATTTATTATCCATATTTTTCTAAATCAATACTTTTAAATTTTTCAAATAACAGGTTTAAAAAAATTATATATTACATTCCATATCAGAGATATTTTAGTGGTTCATAAATTTAATTTTTAGAAGCAAACTACTTAGATATATTTGTGCCCGAATTAATATAAAAAGGTACAAGCGGTTTTAATAATTAACATGTTAAAACATAAAACATGGACATAAATATTCTAAATTTATGTAAATATTTATGTAGCAATAATGTATAATTTATGTAAATAACATATTAGGTTTATATGAACCATACATACAGGGTAAGTTATTCCTACCTTCGAGTTTTTATTTTGTAAATTTTTTACAATGGAAAATACAAGCAAACTTTCGTCTTATTTAAATTATATAACCTCAAATATTTACATTTTTGCGTGGGTATGTAAGTCAAAATTAAATCATCTTTAATTTAACAATATTTAAATGTAAATATTAAATATTTTTATATTGCAAAAATTAAATAAAAATATATGCGTAGCTTCCTATTAAATGTTAATAATTTATTATTGTACATTCTTTGTCTGAAAGTTATGAAACACAAAAGAATTTGATAGCGTCAGATCTGCACAGCTGTTACCTTTTCAAATTTAGCAAAGTACAGAACGCACTTGGCATGTTTCTGTTTGTTCGACACCATCTTTGACACTATTGTGTTTTCCCCTGAAATTTTTAAATTTAAATGTAGGTACCTAAATAAAAATCGTACAATAAAATGAAGCATCGCTTATCCACAATAGTTTTAGAATAAACCCTTTGTTTGTAAGCAAAATACAAACTGCTCTGTTATGTTATTTAAATATGATAAAAGTAAATAAAATTGTGTTTATTTATTCTTGATGCTAGCATATTTTGCATTAAATAAACAGTTTAGTTTTAGTTAGTAGTACCTACTAATAAGCGTTTAACCATCAGGTGTAAGAAATTGAGTTTGTCAATGTTTGCTGAAAACAGACAAACGAAAACACGACGGTTAATCTAAATCAAAACGTAGTTATAATTAAAGTAAACCTCAGTGTGAAATAGTTATAAAGTACCTACATACATACAAAATAAACATGTAATTCAACAACACATTGTCATTATTTTAACAATGTTAATTATATAATACATTTTTCCATTTTTGTGAAAGTAATTGTGTTGTAATTCAGTTGCAATTGAAAAAAATATTATGTAAAGTAAGGTTATGTTTAAAGGTGCAGTTTTTTCAGAGAGAGATTATTATAATAATTCACGTAGAAAGTCCTACTTGTAGCTGTTAATTTTTTTATTTGGTGTTAACTTATTCTATTTTACATAGCAACTTTTTAATTTTCTTAAAAAAACGCAAGCTGTGCACTGTCGTAGATTTTCCGGGATACAAAATGGAGTAATTAAACAGACCGAAGTTCGCAAAGTTTTTGATTAGGCAGCTGTAAATCAGCGCTTGTATTGAAGTTAAAAAGAACCTAATGATGCTACGATTAAGTAATGAAAGAAAGATCTCTAAAGTTAGCAAAATTCCTCATTTATATAGTTGTGCAAACAGTTCTCCTTTTCTGTTCTTTTAGTTTTTAATAATGTAAAGTATGTGCTAATTACGATTTAAGACGATTTTTGTTAACAATCTTTCTTTAAGAACTACTACTAAGAAGTGTAAAACAGTCATAAATATCGTGCAAGAAACTTTTTAGTTTTTAAAAGCACTTTTCTTAAAAGGTTATAAAGATTAATAAGTTTTACTTCCTAAACACTACAAATAATACTTTTTAATATAAAATTAATTTTTAATTTTGAATAAATCACTTTTTCAATTCTCAATATTATTAATTTAACATGCGTTCTTTTCCATTTTTTGTTTCTTGTTAGAATTAACATTTTAAAGTTTGCTATCGTTAAATTGATTTGCAGAGCTTTATACGAACAAACGAAAAACTTCGATTTATGTTCGTCCAAAGTTTACTTCCGATTTTATTAAAATCCAAATTTATGGAAGCTGCTCGTAAACCCTAATATAATTGCAAGTATAAAAATTAAATTTTGGTATTAAAATAAATTATTCTTACGTTTTAAAACATTTTTTGGCGGAATGGAAGAGATTTTCTAATGACCCAATCCGATCATGAAGTGAATTTAAATTATTTATAAATTAATTAGTATTTAAATTATATTATTTAGCACTTAAACGGACTTGTGCTTTCTACGTTTTCCAAAAGGAAAAAACACGCTGGGAATCAACAAATATAATTAAACATTAATAGTTCAAAACTTTTATTTCACTCGGTATGAACTTATTACTTCAATATTTACCTTGAGTTGGGTATACATCTATTCTAATTTTCAGCATTAATTTTTTATTTAGTTTCTTACTGTTTCTTTTTCCTCTTGAGGCGTAAGAAATATTGTTAAATATGTAATATTGCCTACAAAGAAAGATATAATATTTACTGGTACAGAGAGGGACCAAAACTGATTAAAATTTCTTATTAATAACATACAGCATTATAAATACAATAATAAACATATGTATATTTGTAGTAGTATGTACTATGCAATAAAAACCAAATTTGTATTTGAAAAATATGACTTTTTGTGTTGGTAACATTAGATCCTTAATAATCCAGTCATTCTCATAGGAGTGAATTGCTGTGGTTCTTGTGAACAATTTAAGAACTTAGTTTTAAACTTATTTTACAATACAGATCCAAAGATTAACACAAAGGTACCGCAAAGATAGAGTCTTCACAGTAGAATATAAATACAAATAATAATAGTGAAAAACCTAGATCACATTTATTAGTCTTATTACATTACCGGTTTTGGTGTTACCTTAGAAAATTTACCATTTTCAAATACACCCTCACTTTCATTAATGGAATTAGATGAAACAACTGAAATACTACTAATTCTTCGATAATAACTCTATGTGATAGATTTTCAAGCATTTGCGCATAAAAAACTACACCTTTCCCAACAGTAATTGAGAAAAGCTCAACTGCTATTGAGAAAACCTCAATTGTAATTAATATTTTCCAATTGATATTGAGAAGTTGTCAAATGAAAATGAGAAAGCGTCAAATGAAGATGAGAAAGCATCAATTCTGCAACGACATACAGCAAAACTGTAAGTAAATTACAAAAAAAACTTCTTTTTGTAAATTGATGAGATTATTTCATTTCACTATTGTAATATAACATTAAAACATTGAAAAGAAAATGTGATATGCGATTTCCACAAACAGATATCGTTGTCAACCATAAGCAACTATTTACAAAATAGGTTTATAGTATAAAAAAATGCACACTGAACTAATAACTATGAATTCGCTCGTTAACGAAAGAAAACGTTCTGAATATGTTCAAAGTTTGAACAATTACATACAGCAAGAAAAGCAAATTGTTTGGATGAATGAAACCAACTTTAAATCGTTTTGTCGTCGAACGCAAGGCGTGCAAGAATTGGCGATAGAGCTGTTTAAGTACTTCCAGCTTCAAGAGGACCTAACGTTCATCTAATTGGAGCAATATCTGTGGCTGGCGTTATAAGTATGAAACGTAGAAGAGGATCCTTTACTGCAGAATTAGCCAGTGATTGGGTAAGGGCATTAATGCAGCGATAGCAAGATATGGAAAACGAACTGTCTGACTTAGTACTTGTGGTAGACAACGCGCCTTGCCATTCAAGATTGCAAACACTGTTTGACGGAACGATAGCAACTGTGTTGCGGCTAGGACTTTACTCTCCCATGCTGAATCCCATTGAATATATATGGTCGAAAATTAAGGCAGAAGCAAAAAGTAATATTCGACTTCCCAATGTCCAAGGGCCTAATCTTACTGAACAAGGACTGGCCTATTTAGAGAAAATAATAGATTGGGCATGGGACACCGTAACTGGGGGAGATTGTGCTCGTGCTGCACAACACTGCACAACGCACCACGCAAGAGCCTTAGCAATGGAAGATATGGAAGTCGGTCGCTAATAATGTGATTTAAGATATGGCTATGAACAAGAACAATTTATGCTGTATTTGTTATATAATACCAATAAATAAATAAAATTAAAATGTTGCTTTAAAAAAAAGTATATTAAGAATTAATAATAGATATGCTTTCCGTATTACAATTGAGGTTTTCTCATCTTCATTTGAAGCTTTTTCATTTTCATTTGACGACTTCTCACTATCAATTGAAAAATATTAATTACGATTGAGGATTTCTCAATATCAAATGGAAAAGGTGTAGATTGCAATTATCGTTTAGAAAAATAAGTCACCATTGGCAAAGATGAAAGTTTAATGAATGAATCTATTAACTAACATCCGGTTTGCATTTTTAAGATGCAGGAATGTGTTAAATAACAATAAAGCTAGGCTACAAATATTTAAGATCATTTTTAAACATTTCTTTAAAATTGTTCATATATTTTGCAACGCTTAGTACTTTGTGGTCAATTAATTTTATATTTTGAAGTTGATACTGTAAATTTCATCTGCACATTTTGAGGTTACTGGTAAATCTAATGGAAAATTCCGACGAGATACCTCATTTTGAAATCGATCGAACCGTATATTCAATTTCTTTAAATAGTTTGAATTGTAAATATTTAATTTGTCGGTTTTTGATTTATTATTTTAACAGGTAGTTAAGTTTAAAGTACAAATTTTGAAGTTTTTATGTGTTATTTTTCAAATATGTAGTCATTGATTGACTAATATCGTAATGATTTAATGTATTGGGGTAAATAAAAAATTTGTTTCATGTTTAATGTTTTCGTCTGTTTTTTATTAATTTTATTTGTCACCCATCAATACCAACATTTTGTGTTCTACAGTTTGCTAAACAAGATCTACTTAAGAACAAGAACCTACTACATCCCGGCTTTCGACATTAGTAAAAGTTACTCGCCTTTGCACAAAAGCAAATCTACAAGGTAAGTATGCTGTTGAGAAACGTTGTGGGTACAAATATTATAATAGTTGGTTTATTTTTGCAGATATTAATATAACAGAAAATAATAGAAAATAAAAGACACTCTAATGCATTTTTCAAACAAAATTTAATACGGACGTTAGATTTATTATTTAAATCGGAAATACAGTTGTATATGACATCCTTTTCAAGAATATTTTAAAGGATTTCTACCGATATAATATATGTACACTGGTATAGGTTATACGATATGTGTATTATAATATTTTAAGAATAAATTTTTTTAAATATTCAAGTTGATTTGTAATTAAACATATTATTAGAAAAAACGTGGAACGGCCCATGAAGCTGTGAAGTGACCAAATAATTGAAGTATGAAGTCGGAATAACCTATCTATGGCTTAATCCTTACGGTTGATGATGATGATTATCTACTTACGATTTCCAACATTATTGTGCACAAGGATTAAATAATATATTAAAGATTAATAACCTATTTTGTAACTAATTTTATTCTCATCTTGAAATTCTTACAATTTGTTTTCCAATTTACAATACCCACACTTAATCTGAACTCAAATTATACATTTAATGGTATTTCGATTTTAATATTATAATTATATTGTCAAGAAACAAGAAGAACCGCAGATTGATACTAAAATATCAGCTTGTAGATTAACATAATTTGGAATAATTACTGTAGGTATATTATTTAAATCGGCAGGTATCTTTCTTAGTATTTATTTTAGTTAAATTTAATAAATAAAAAAAACACTTTCTATTTTAAAGCGATTCGCGTATTTTTGACACCAATTAGTTTTAAGACATATTTTGAAACACAAATCAAAATTTAATAGATTTTCTTGGAGTATGAAAATGGGAATGTGAATATTTGTTACCAGTTTAAAACGAATTTTAACTATAAATTTTATGTGTCATAAAAAAAGAATTTTAACATACAGGTAACAGAGATATATTCCTAACAACCTCAGTTTTAGGATTAGGAATTGAAATTTTGGATTTCGAGAAAGGGGCCCACTTTTCAATAGGTATATCTGTAGCCATCAACGGTCCTGGTCAAGGAGGTACAGATAAGTCTGAACTTAACAATTACATTCCCTACCGCGTATTTATTATTTTAAACATTAATCATTACATCTTCTGAATTTGTAGTATAAAGCTAAATTTATAATTATAGTTTGTCAAAACTCGTTTACTGTGCCGTCTGTTAATTATTCAACTTCTAAATAAAAGATTCATTTAATATCAGCCGCGTTTTACAATATGATATATTAAATAATATACTATAATATTATTCAAAAAGTTTTAGAAGATTGCAACGTATTAATATTACATATTATGTTAATAATACTCATTAACCCTCCAGCGGACGGGTGAGGCCTGTCAGTCCACCCAACACACAAATATCGCTATAACTTAAAAAAAAATTTTTTTTCGTTGCGACCTTTTCTGTACCTTTCAGAAATGTAAAAAGACATGTTTTAATAAAATTTTACAATATATTTAAGGCATCATTTTATAGAAAAAAAATCAAATGTCTCCTGTTAGACCTCACCCGTCCGCTCGTGTACTCCGCTCAAATTTATGTTGAAAACTGAAAAATTGACTTTTTTGCTTATTAGTGGTATTTTTGAAACCTATTTGCGGAAAAAAGAATAATAATTCGTATTTCCACACTAATTTAATCATTTCTTGCCATTAGACACTATAAATACATAGATACTAAAATAACTCGTAATTGTTTGAATCGTGGTTATTTTACAATTGCAAGAAACTAACAATTTGTATGTATTATTTTATCACGAAAATGGTAAAAAAATAAATACAAAACTATAACATGAAAATCGCAGGTTCAAATATTTGCATTTTTGATAATACCCCACAATTTCTTACTTATTGCTTTTTGTGTAAACAAATGTCGTAAATTTTAGATTAAGACCAAGGAATGACATATTGTGCAAAGTTTTCTCAAATGTAGCGGTCCACTTTGCTGTATAATTTTTAAATATTTCCAAAATTTTGAGCTGTTATTTAATACGTTTTCGTGGATTGTAAATAGTAATAATGCTAATAAACATGTTTCAAAACTAAATTCACTGGAATTGAATTGTTAATATATAATGTCAGTGGTATATTTTTATTTGAACCATAAGAGATGATTTCTAAAAATCTGATATTTATGCAAATTTTGCAAGTTTCGGTTGTATATGGAACATGTACAAGCATAACTGGGACAAATGCATTGCTGAAATCTAAGATGAAATTTAAACACTTATATTTTGTGTTGTCATTTTTTTATAAACTTGTTTTTACATTTTTGCGTTAGATTGGCTTATTTACTATAGAAAAACAAAAAGAATTGTACGACTTCTTAAGTTAGATGTCTGGTTGGCAATGTGTTATATAGTGGAGCGACAGATTGCATGAAAAATGTCGGTTATTTAAGGAGTACCCTAATCTTGGCGTAAAACTAATCAAGCGATATCTTAAAATGTCCGTCTTGAAGTACTGAATGCAAATCCAAAACAACAGCATCTACCGTTAGTATTGACAAAAATTATAGGCAAAAAACTAAAAAAAATTACTTTTTTGAATAAATTTTAATCAATCCTAAATTTAATATTATATGTGCAAGGATCCGCTTCAAATGGATTGATCCCAAGTGAAAAGTTTGTCTTGAATACAATTTTTGTCAGATAGAAATATAAAAATTCCTACACGTGACAAAAATCGAAATTTTGTAAGAAATATTTCATATGCCTACATTATATACGTATTTTAATAAGTAAAGATAGGAAAACAAAAAAAACTAACAAAGTTTGTTATATTTCTCATGTTCCCTTCCTCTTCTCTCTGTTCCACCGGTAGATGCCGATGACACTAGGATCTGGCGCGTGGAATTATTATTTATTTTAAAGGATGTTTTTAGTATAGATTATTTGCAGTATTAACAAGTATAGACTAGGCCATATCAGTTTATCCTGGAATGTGTGTATTTATACTAGAACCAACCAGTTCAGCCTAGGTTAAAGTTATTTTTTCCATCAGGCTTAGGACGAACCAGTTTGGTCTAATCTATACCAGTTCAGCCTAGAACTGATTTGGGCTAGGCAAAATTAGTTTGTTCTAAAATCGGGTTTGGCTGGTAACATACAAATATAATTCAGCACTAAAAATGTACATATAGCAACAAATTAATACTCAAACTTAACAACAAACAAATAAAAGGACTCTGATATACACAAAATCTCTAATAGCCATATTACAAAATGCCAAATATAAAAAAACAAAATCAAGGAGTTACCCATGAATTATTTACATACACAAAAATACATTGAAGTATTCCGCTTTTGGTTGTCGAATCTGTATCGTGAAATACACCTAATATGTTAAATATTTTAACATAAATAAAGGTCAAAATTAGCTATGTAACTAATGTAACGATGTAACCTAACCTAACCTAAAATGTACGTACACAATTGTAAAAATAAAATGTACGAAATATTCTTTTGTTCACTGATAACTTTATGATATAAAGTTTTTAACCACTTGTGAAGAATCTTCAATGGAATATTACTCATACATTGGTAAGTTAAGTAGGTAGGTAATAAAAAATACTTAATTAAGGTTTTGTTGACAATTTAAACAACATATTGAAATGTTGTATATTATTGTTTAAAAAAAGTTCCTTACTTTTGCATATTAGAGGTACTTGTAGTATATTACAAAAAGTATGTACATACTATATACTTCTTGAAAAATCAAGTTAAGTACAAAAAAAATTAAAAGAACTACCTCCAAACAAAGATACATTTTATCAACATATTTTAAGACATAAGTTTAAATTCGGTATTTAATATTTTATTTTTTCCTCGGTTTACCCACATTACTTTTCCTGTCGACATGAACGATCTCACCAACATTCTATTGTTGGTCATTTCGTCCACGTGTTGTGTTCGTCTTATTTTATTTTCTTCTATTTTAATTGTTGATTAAAATTGAATTGGTATATATTTTTATATATCGTTGGTAAGTAGAAATTTTATTACTAAATAACAGTATTAAAATAATATCAATAATAATTCTAACGGCTTTGAAGTACGATCGAGATAAGAAATTTCTTCAATTTATTTTTTGGTTCTCAGTTTTTGGTTTATAATTTCCGTCAGCACCAACAACCGATGTTGTAATTTTGGATTTACATTCAGTACTTTATGACGAACATTTTAAGGTACCTATCGCTCGATTAGTTCTATGCTAAATTTGGGTTAGTGAACGTTTTTGCTGCTTATCCGCTCCACTAATAGAAACATATTTACTTGAAGGTAGATTATGATGACCTATTTTTATTTCTTCAACAATAATTTATTTTCAAAGTAAATATATGTGGAATTTTCCAGTTCTAGGAGCACATTAGTGGATTGATGTGATCGCTGGTTGAATTCAGGGCGGAAATTCTAAGCTTGAATCGCGAATTTCTGATATCGGCCTTTCGATGAACATCATAATGAATTTAGTTGTAAGTTGAAAAAGGAAAACATCGAAGAATAGACTAAAATTTTTGCAGAGAAATAACTCAACTATATTTCTAATGGAATTATGACAGAATCATTACCTGTTAGTTATATGTTGTGCATAAACTCTACCATTCAGATGACAAACTGTCTGATGTATACCCCATGAAATTAAATAATATACATATATGTAATATCACTGGTGCTACTTTGTATTATTACTTGTGCAACAAACACTTACAGCAATTTTGTTATCCTAGACGATCCTCGTTTATTGAATATACTTAAAGACTTAACTTATTGGTCAATGTTTAACTAAGAACAATTTAAATTTTATGAATATTGTTTAGAAAATATATTAGTTGATTACATAGACGAAAATTAAACTTATAAATATTATTACATGTGCTGATGCACCTGTATATGCATATTTTTGGTTTAGATTGTAAAAATTTGGTATTAACTAAGTAAATATGGTAAAAATCTAAATAAAGAATATTTATCGTGAGCGTCACTACTTTTAAAATACATTTTTATCTACTCTATATCATTATACCTGTAATATGAAATAAATGATTATGGGACAAAATCAATAAGTTTTTAATTTAAAAAATACTATTTAAAATGTATTAGTATAAATAAACAAACAGATATGAATAGATTATAAACAAAATTGTAGTTCGTGAGTTCAGTAAAAATAACAAAGTAAATATGTATCTACAAATTATCATAAATGAATATAGAAGTACGTATGTGCATTAGTTATGAAAATATACAAGACATACCAATTTGATGTGCAGAAAACGTGTTTAAGGATTTTCAAATCTGTTTGAATCCCGCAGATTCCCAATTCAAAAAGCTCTCACCTGCAACAAGCGACAAATTTAATAAAACATGTGGAAATGGAACGCATCTTACGGTTGTCGAATATTCGATATATTGAATGTAAAACCCAAAAATTTATGTAACATGCGAATATGTGTAGAATATTTATAAGAACGTTGACAACACGCGTTTTCAAAGAGGTTTCTCCAATAAATGTAAAATGCCATCAGTAAAGCGTGCAATACATATAAGATCAAACAACTAAAAATGATAACTAAATTAAATCACATTTCTCGAGAAAGTAAATTACGCCAGGAGTACCAATCTAATAAACCTAAAATGAAGAGAAACCGTAACCTTAACCTATTGAAACCTTACAACAAATCTGAGACTACTTTATTTAGCATATCAAGTCACTAAGTGAACTAATTGTATTGGCACAATTCTCTAGTAAGGAGGCGTGCAACCAAACCGTTAAATAGCATTACAATTTACTTTAGAAAATTTAGAGTTTGTGCTTATGTAAATTCTTGTAAATTTATTTTTAAATTTTATCTTCTTAGTTTTTTTATCAAACGAATAAAATATTAAATATTATTTTTACATTTACCACCTTTACTTTAGGGGTATAAAATTGTTCCACTTGAAAAGTTTTAAAAAAACCTACTAATTTTTATTTCAAAATTGGTATTTTTTGCTCCCCTTTTTAATTCTTCTCTCCGTCCCCTAATAGCTCCTATATATTTTAATAGCGGTTTTTTCTTAAACTTTCATTCACTCAATAACAAAGTTAAACCAAGTCCATTACTTAATAACAATGTCTTAAATACTAAAGACAATTTGAAGTGGGGATGCAAGATTTATGTCTTTCTTTGATGCTTACGTAATAAGAGAACGTTTACGTTTTATAAGTTTCCCCTTGTTTGAATCGAATATAACTTTTGCATGAAACCTTAATTATAAAGCAGAGTGCAGACAGACTATAGCGTTGATCGTGTTAGACATTTTTAAAAGCAATATACCTAACTAATTTACGTTTCATATCTTAAGATTTCAGAAACAATAGAAGTTAATCCGAGAGTTTTTCTCTAACTTATTTATTTTAAAACCATTTTGTCGTTATTGACGTTAGAATTTTTTATTGTGGTTGCTTACGTCTCAACGATTTTATTGGTTTATCTACCAAGGTAGTTTCATCTCTCGAATTGTTTAATAAATTTAAATTATACAAGGTGAATGGTATTTTATAAAGAAAGTGCCACCCACATTAAACTACTTAAAGAAATAAAAAAATACTAAATTGATTTCATACGATTTCACTGAAACGTAAAACTAAAATAAATTTAAAGTCTAAAAAACAGGCATACATATTAATCGATACAAAATTCAAACTCCAACTCGTAAAGTTATATCTATAACCATAAAAAAATCGTTAAGTTTTAAAGCAGAGCTATTTAATAAATGTTGCCGGCAAGTATAACCTAAAAAACAGCAGCTTTCATTACAACCGTACTAAAAGGAAATTACACGAGGCAGATAAACTTGGTAGTTTGGTGGTGAAGTGCATTATATGATTCCAAGCGGGTAATTATAGGTGTGGGGAAATGTCTGTATGGTTGCAACGCAAACGTCAGACTGCACATGTAGCAGCTAAATTGATGTTACTCCTGTTTATGCAATCACGCAAGCTATAAGAGTTACAAGGTTTTTCTCTAACGAAGCTATTATAACATACACAATTTTATGAGTGCTAACAAATTTGCAAACAAATTTTTATTTTATTTTATATTATGAAATTATCCCAACCACTCGTAACTTAATTAAAAAACTAATCCAACTTAATAAACTATAATTTTCAAATGAAGAATTGGTAATCCTCAGAACACATTTTTTAATTAGATATGTTTTTATTACCTACATACAAAATACTTAATTTAATATTTATCGTAGTTTGAATTTTTAATAAGGATTTTCATGAATTTCATCTTTTTAAGCTATAACCTGTAAGGATTTTCATATTCGTTTAATAAAAAGCGTAACCGCTCTGAAAGTTTTCCTTTTCGACACAATATATATGCATTTTAAAAAACTGTAATTTGCAAGTATTGCACCCTATTAAAGTAAATGTAATTTCTAGAACTACACTTATTTTATTTATTATTTCCCATTGGGAAAAATCTGAAATTTTATATACATATTTGTTGACGATAAGTATTATAAAATAACAAAAGTTATTAGAGATACTAAAGGTTAACCCAGAATTAATCAACATGATAGAGAAAACATACAAACATAATAATAAATATTATGTTAAAAATAGAAAAGAACTTGGGTCACTGATTACCCCTATAGCAAAAGTTTAAGGCAGGGTAGCAGTTTATTTTTGTTACTGTTCAACGCATACTTAGAGGTAGCCTTGCACGACTGAAATAGAAAAGATAGAACAAATGAATATTCCTATAAATAACAAACACATTTACACACTAAATTTTGGGAATGATAGCACAAGATGCATGTGACCTTAAATTTATGCTGAAAAAACTTCAGGACAGTTACTAACAAAGATCAGAGTTGGCCGAAGGTGATTTTTAGGTTAACCCCTCCAGGAAAGTATAAGAGAAGTCCGCTGAGAAGAACTTTTGGAATGATGAACGAAAAAAAAAATGCCTACCATATAGAAGAACAGGATGCACTGAATCGTGATATTTGGCATTTGTGATCCGGAAAACCGCATATGGCGGTACAAACGCGGATAAATATGTATAAATTTTCCCATAGAATTCACAACTTTTTACATAAATTTTACTTAAATAAAAACATGGTGCAGGGAAAAAATTTGAGAATCTCGTTGAATTGAGAAATGAGATTTTTGGAATTAAAACTGTAATGTTGAAGAGACAACTAAAATAGAGCAAAACGTTTCCTATGCTGTTTTTACTAAGATGATACAGTGAAATAAATTTAAAAAATTTTAAATTTATAAAATTTAATAAAAGTGGTTTCAGTCTAGTGATTTGCCTTAGGTAATTCTAGACAAACACATCCTTCATATTATTTATCCGAAACATTATTCATTAGTTAAGGCCGCGCCTTAGGCGTAGGATGCAAATTGGGGTATCAGTCGGTAACAGCGACCACATAAACCGTACCGTGTAAACGGTTTTGGCATTACCCACATTGATTTTGATTGGTTCAGTAGTACCATGACTAGACTTATTGCTACTGATATACATATCTGACCTCTATAACATTGAGAACGAACCCCGTTGCATTACTCCCCGTAACAGTGAAGTTAACAAACGTCCCTTATGTTTAAATTCTTTCGCAAAATTAAAACTTGCGAATAGAATTTGTTAGAAATATTTAATGATAAAATTTGAGAAAAACAATTTTTATTACAAATAAATATTTTTACTTCTTATGTAGGTATAATTTATTATTTTATAGCAACAATGTGATTTATATTTTATGAAGCATCAGGCTCCACTTGTGGCAATGTCACGCGACTATGTTATATATGTATTATAACTGTCTTATCACAATAATATGTATGTAACAAAATTATATATTACTTTATCGGATAATCAGTACATGTTGTTGTGGTAATCTCTTACTTAAAATATAAAAATAGAATAATATTAAAATTTTTAAAACATTAATATTTTACATAATTGATATTACTAACTTGTAAAATATCTTTTAAGAATAATTTCACGTTAAATGAATTTTTAATTGAATTTATAAATTAGCAAATTTTTTTCTATTTACTTTTCTTAAACGAAATATTTTCAAGTCTTCAAGTAGATTATTCAAATTTAAAATTTTTTAATTATTATTACATGAACTTGAACTGATAGTTGAATTCTAAAAATTTAAGTACGGAAAAATATGTATTTGGATTTTTGAACCAATTTTTACTTTTTAGAAAATTTTGTTTTTAACCTGCGTCTTATCGTTTTGGAAACGGTCAAGAGTAATTTTTGAATTTGATTAAAAAGCTTTTTTAAGAAAAATAAAATTTACTTAATCCATTGTACATGGATTTTTAATTGAATAAAATAAACTATAAAAAATTTTGTTTAAAAAAAGTAAACGGAGAAAAAAATTAGTTAATTTATAAATATAATTAAAAATTCACTAACTTGAAATCATTAAATTAATTTTTAAAACATTTTACCAGTTTATAATATCAATTATATAAAATATTAATATTATAATAGTATATTATGATACATGTGTACCTTGTATACAGATTTCATCTTATTCCATATTAATAGATTTAATCATCGTTGAAACTTATTAATGCTTAATGATTTTATTATTATAATTTTTTTATTAGTTGACAATATAATTACACTTTCAGATTAGTTATTATTTTATGACAGTTTGTAAACAAAATACAATCCGTGCATAATCTACATGTTGCTAACTTCAAGCCATGACTAAAGGTCTTGTCAAGGTGTAATTAAACGATTACTTAGCGCCATGGAAACCAGTACGATAAATGACATTTTAGTAGCAGCGAGAATTGAAAAAAATTGTATAATTTTTAAATACGAGTTTATTATGACCACATGTACTGATAACCGATAAAGTGATATAATAATATAATTTTGTTATATACATTATGTAAGAAAGTTATACATTGCCACAAGAGGAGCCTGATGTTTCATAAAATAAAAGTCACATTATTGCTACAAGACAATAAATTATACCTACTTCAGAATTTTTGATAAAAGTAATAAGGCATATTATGAAAATATATATGTAGAGTTAAAAATATAAAATTCCTTATATGGAGGATTAGTTGATATATAATTTATTTAATATTTAATTTTACCTCAGAATAAAATTGACATTTTAAGATGAAAAATTGTGTAAAACGATTTTAATAGCTTAGCCCCAATTTAGAGGTGCTTTTATTTTAATGGCATTAAAAATACTTTTCTCGGGAGTTTCGTAAAGCCTTTCTAAAATAAAAAATTCTGTTACACCTTTTATAATTTAAAATTTAAAATGTCGGGTTAATAAATACTTACTTAAAACGATTGTGTAGGGTAAAATTTTCAAGTTAAGATGTACCGTGTTTACATTAATAAGAAGATGCGCATTCATAATTAATTTTTTCATTTTGTAAGTAAAATGAAATATCTACTAAATTAATGGTTAAATTATAATTGAATGTTGTTTATCAGATATTGTGGTAATTT
Source organism: Lycocerus yunnanus (assembly GCA_036346125.1). Taxonomy (NCBI): domain Eukaryota; kingdom Metazoa; phylum Arthropoda; class Insecta; order Coleoptera; family Cantharidae; genus Lycocerus; species Lycocerus yunnanus. Next base: position 3,930,818 of record JARFIX010000002.1, read on the forward strand.
TAGAGGTAGTCGCGCATAGCGTGATAGTCAGGCAATCAAAAATCTAAACACAAGTATTATGCCAATTTGAATGATGCTGGAAAAGCATAAAAGAGACCCATTTGAATTATTACCATTTCCTGGGAAGGGCGGGTATAGCGTGAAAGCCTGCCATCAATAAAAATATACCTCTGGTATTATTTCATGCATGCAAAAGTGGCTTTCTTATTTCAAAAAGAACAAAGATGTCAAATGAGCAACGTTCTAACCTGACAAGGACAACCACGTGAGATATTCAATGTGGCGTGCTTTATTGATTTATATGTTTTTATAAAATGAGTATAAAATAAAATTGTTGGAATATAAACTATGAATTCATTACTCTTACAATTTTATTTTTTAATGCCAAATTCTTACAAAAGAAAACAAGATACAATTAATTTGCGTTTTTTATGTAGTTTGTTGGTTATGTTTAATTTAACTTTAAGTTTATCGGTTCATTGTTCATGATCGTGAGTACTATCAATGGTGGTACTTGTTTAAGTACATTATATTATATGAATCCCGTGGCGTAATCAGTTAACGATTATACCTGTACATACCAAGTGTTAACAAGTCTTAGTTTAAGCGAGAATTAGCACCTTGAAAATCAGTTAACTTTTATGTATTATTCAAATTAAACGTCAACTATGTTTGAAATGCATGCACGCTCTAGGTATGTACGTCAGGTAGTGAATCTTAAAACCACATTATTAAAGAAATTTTAAATTTATTGCAAATAAAAATGTTTTGAAAATCAAATCATAAAAGTCGTCTAGAAATTTAGTTCCACCTTCATAAAAACTTTTTAACTTCGATAGTCTTTTTAAATGAATGTCTTAAATTTTAACAGATCAACATAAAGGATTTTATGAATGTTTACTGCAAACACTTCAAATTGTTTTATCTTTTTTGCTCAGGTATCTTCATAATTTTTTTTATGGATAATCTTGCTTATTTGTTGTAATTTATGTTAGCAAAAGAGATTAAAAAGTTGCTTTCCTAATTAATTAAATTATAATTAGCTCATAAAATGTTTAATGTATTACAGAAAAACCTCAAGTATAAAGATTGTGCCGTAATAATTTTATTAACTCGAAAAGACAATTCGTCGAAATACCCTTCTTTTGATGTAACTAATCTTTTCGATCTTTTATAAAGGAACAGAAGATAAAATAAAAACAAATAAAACACTTTAAAGTTTACCAAAACTAAAATTCCTTAAACATAACCTATAAAATAAATAACTTATTACTGTTTAACTGTAAACTTTTTGATAAAAATTATTTTGAACTGTAACAATAATTTTTTCTCGTATGTACAACTAAACGAATTTGAAATAAATTAAGCAAGTTACAAAAATTTTAAAAATTTGTTATTAGTAATATTAATCTTAAACTGTTATTTGAATACTCGAAAATTTCAATACCAATTTATTTCATTTCAAGTCTTGTATTCGATTATCTTCTTCAATTCGTTACATGTTGTTCTCCTTATTTCTTGATTTAATTTATCTCTAGCGCGGAAGTTCTTTGTTTGAATCTTGACAATACCGTTGTTTTGAAACTACGTCGAAAAGAAATAGAGATGTGATTATCCTTAAAAGCTTTATACAATGATTATTTAATGTCTGATTTACTACTTTACTTGCAAATTAACTTATAAATATGTCATCATTATTAACGTTATAAAAAGTTCTTGAACAAACTTAATAAAAAAAAAATTATGCTGTTTAACCTAGAAACCAAAATTATTTGTTTACTAAATTATGTGTTGATAACGTGTTTTAATAAATTTTAGAACATTGTTAAGGTATCTATTTTATCAGATTTGTTTACCAAATGCAAATAATAATGGGTTAACTTCATGCAAAATAATATATTTATGTAGCATTCTATTGATAGAACTATTTGAGATATTTAAGTTGTTCCTAACGGTAAAATTATTGGACTGGTAAATGTAAAATTTAAGTAATCAAGAATTTTAAAAGTTATTACGACTTTTATTCTAATAACGCTAACCTTACTTTTTTTAAATATAGCAGAAAACTGTCATTTACATATAAAATTAAAATAATTAAGAAAACTGTTATTTTAAAAATTAAGTAAGTTTAAGTGTTAAAATTAATAGATAATAATTTTGCAATGCTTTATTTGAAATTTTAAATGATATCGATCATTCAAGAAATCTAGAGTCCAACTGCATTGCTAACTTTAAGTGAGAATTAATCACTCACGAGAAAATTACTTTTAAAACTCGGCGGTTTATCTCTGTCTGTCTTAAGTTAATAATTTTATATGTTGCTCCATAGAAGTAAAACTTGAATGCAAGACACAAGTAATATGGCCTGTACCGGAAAGGGAAAACGTATTGTGCAATTTATCATTTGAGTTGAAAAACGTAAAAGATAAGTCTGCTCCGGCCCCTATCTCATCATAGATTGATACAAAATATAAATGATATAGCCACATCAGCTTTGCATTCCCCTTCTTATTCTTGATTTATAGTGCCCATATTTGTTTCATTCGTTTTATGTTTTTAATTCTCTTCTAGGGTCAGCAAAAATATATTTTTTATTTGTTAAATAATATAATTGATTGGTTGTTAAGAACATGAAATATTGGTTTGGTAAATCGAGTTTATACTGAAATATTTTACAAGCATATAATTTAAATGCAATCAAAAACTTCTTTTTATTGTCAAAATCGAAATAAAGAAACCTTTGATGATAAAAACAGTAAAAATCGTTCTAACTTACTGTATAGATAAAACCTCTACTAACTGTACCACAATATTTACCAACCTTTACTTTATATGAATAAAACACAGTTAACATTATCAATTTAAAATCAAAAGAATACAAATTTCATTCTTCAGATAAATGAAATAAAAGCAATTTTTAATTGAACTGCATAAATTAATCAAACCAAGGATTATATAAACAATAATGAAACGCTTGTTACAACGCTACACAAATTTACATTATTATTAAAATTTTTTAATAACCTACTGAAAATTTAGACACAAAATAAATTAATAGTGCGGTGACCTAGACTGTGAGCTCAATATGAGAAAATTCAATTTGCTTTTGTAACTAACTAGTGTAAGCGTTCAGGGATTCCAAGCTTAGTAAATGTCTTATAGTTTGTCTAATAACTTAAAACTCTATTTTTGATGTTACTGAAATTAATTAAATTTATATTTTTTTGTTAAAAATAACTAAACTTAAATTAATGAACTTCTAAAACTTACATTTCTAAAGGAAATATTTATAATTGTTAAAATATTGCAACAATTTCAATACAAGCACTCGCCTTTTACCTTTTAAGAAATATTAATATTAAGTAATTGGTTTATATTAAATTTGATAAAACTTTGTGCTAGAAGTAAATATACAAAAATCAAAATATATGAGCATAGGTAGAACACCGCAAGATCTACAACTAGAAAACTGTAAAAAAGAGTAATAACAGAAAGTGATAATAAACCAAGACGGAAAATGACACTCGGAAATCCAAAAAAGAAATTAATTAGAAAGAAAAGCAATCGCTATGCTAAATCCAATAAAATAGCTTAATTAAACCTGTAACAACCTACATTGCAGAGGTATGGCAAATGGGAGTAAAATGGAAAAATACACTGCAAGCTACAGAGAAGGACTTTGGGAGAAAATCTGTTAGAAGAAGCTGATTGGAATGAATTAACAATACCCGTATTCGTCAAATTATGCAAGTAGACATACAATAACGAAAGAACAAAACAACTAACATGGTTTGAACATGTACAGCGCATGGATATAAACAAAATACCAAGAAAAATCATGTTTTGGAAACCCCCAGAAAGAAAAAAGCGCGGAAGACCCAGACTAAGTTGGAGAAAGAGCGTTGATAGAAAAATGACAGAGAGAGGACTTGAAAAGATGCAATGGAAAGACCGTGAGGAATCCCGTAAAGAAATCGGAAAACGTCATAGAACGTTGTAAAGACAGATGGTTTGATAGATATAGATAAAATGTTGTATGTAACTCGTATAGCGACAAGTTTTTAAACTCATTTGTTGATTTATTCAGTAATCCTTTTCCCACTCATTGCGTAACTTACTATTATAATCGGGTTATATTTACCACACTAAATTACAAAATAATAGTTGTTACTCACTGACTAAATGCAAGCAAACACCTATTAGAGCTTAACGTGAAATCTGAACCAAATCCAAATGAAAATTTGGGATGGTTACCGGAATTCAAATCTATGAATTGTTTTTGTTATACTAGTGGATGATCTGGCTAATCACCTAATTAATCACCTAAATACGTTGTAAGGTGATATAAATAACTTTGTAACAATGGCCTATTTTTAAATATTAAAACTATGAACTTTATAAATAAATTTTGTAGTTGATGAGACGGATGGATGACATGAGATGAGACGGTCATTAGCCTGGTTATTAGCGCAATTAACTGCTAAAACAAATCGCTCCGGTTTGAATCCGGGTAGAGCTAACTTTGCAATGCCGCTTCCGTGCTTCGGAAGGCACGTAAAAACGGTGATACTCTCACTAGGTGCTAGCAACATCTTTGAGGTATTAAATTCTTGGAGGGAAACTGGTAAACGACGTAAGTTGTATCCTTGCAAAAGAAAGCCCGAGATACTAATAATAATAGTTTATGATGCTTCAATAGCTAGGGCAACTGCCCAAAGAACATTTTGGCGTTCGGAATTGAGGTTTTCGTCAGTGGATTAAATAAAATTTTGTATCATGATGTGGGTCGGAATAGATTGGAATTTAACCAAAAAAATTGGAACCTAAAAATACTTAGAATATATACAACGTCGGCAGTTTTCTGGTTTTATAATTTGTCAAGTATGAATTTTCTGTATTGTAATTACGGAGCCGACCAGATTCGATGTTTTCGCTGGCAGAATATGGTTTGGGCGCTGGCTATTTCAACCTACTCCTGATTTAGTGGATTTCTGAAAGCGTAATCACATAGCAGTGGTTTAGCGGGTAACCAAAATTTTTTGATTGTTGTTTAAATTTTAAAAACTATATAAAAACCGTATTCCATAGGCTTATTGTTCTCATCAGATCTTTTCACAAAATAATTTACAATCTCCATAATCTTTGCTAGCATTACAAGATTCAAAAATGGTCAAAAACTTGGCAAGTTAAGGTAAACGAATGAAATCAGTTTACGTAACATCTACACTAAACAGGGGGAGCTATCTCCAAGTAACCCTAAATAACGGTAAACTATCACAGTCCAAAGTAGTAAAATATCTTGGTATTTATTTAGATAGACGATATACGAATTCGGCCTCAAATTTAGAGAAATGTGGCTTTGATGTAACAAATCAAGACTTAAACTGGTCATATCCTGTCATAAATTAGTATCCATTTATTATGGAGAACAGCCAGAAACTCGAATCTTGCAATACTACAGAGGTTCTAATCAAATAACGCAAAAATTCGCAACTATTACCAATGCTCTACGGTACATACCAAATGACATTATCTATAGAGATCTCTATTATTTATTACAAAAATATTTCTATAAAAAGGATTTCTATTGTAACAAAATAAATTATACATCTATAAAACATTAATGATTCGACGAAAAAATATATTATATTAACAAGTCAACAATTTTTTTTAAATTTCTAAATACAATATTGTGGTTTCGTATGTTGAGTATTAAAAAGATTAAATTTTTAACATTGTATCAATTTGAAAGTGGTATGGCAAAAATATTCTTATAGACAATTTTGTGCTTTGTTAGAATAACAAGTTTTATTACCTAGAGTAAGTAATTTATTCAATTACATTAAATCATAAAAATACTTTTTATTATTTAAAATAAAAGATAATGCAAGTTAACAACATTTATTTGTTAACTATATATAAATACTTACACATAAAAAGTATTGGTTGCTATAACAGTAATTCGAAGAGATGTAGTCAATAACGTTGCTTGTCAAATTGCTATTGATTTGCTTCCAAATTTTATTTCAATTTAACGGTCGTCATCTTTGATATAAGATGACGAAAAAATTCAACCAATTGCCAATAGATATTAAGTTACAAGTTAGTCAATTCAATACAACACACTTTATGTTTATAACGGTTAAAAAATAATATTGTGTGAAAAATAATTATATATAATTTCAGGGGTAGTAAACTCAAGTGATGTTTAAAAAATGAACATATTATCGATTTAACCTACCTCAATAATCAATATTACCTAATTATACTAAAAATATCAATAACTCCATGAACAAATAAGATAATCGCTATGCAAATAATTGAATTTGTTTAACGCCGAAACTAATTAAATTAGTTACAATAATAATAATTATAATATTTTTAATTAATTTAACTTTTGTTATCGAAATTCAAATTAATAAATTAAAAATATTAAATTTCTTTAGCACAACTGACTTAATTCAAATTCATAAATTAATTATATGTAATAAAATAATATTGTTTATAAATGACTATGATTAATGAGAAATATTCTAAAAAGTTCCAACAATTAATTACACAATAATTTAAGTGTTAGATTATTTAGTTAATTTAACTTCACACGCAATACTTTTATTTCATTATTCTATGTCTACATTTGTACATTTTGAATTCCAAAAAAGTTTTAAGCTTTTTGTAATTGTACGTTTCATTTGTTGGTGTTACTAAATTCATCACTGTCAAGAGTTCAAATATTCAACTAAAATTACAAACATTTCACTTCAAAGAGGTGTTGATGTTGAAACTAGAAGATGAATTTCAAGTTATATTTATAAATTTTAATTTTCAGATAAAATATGGAAATCTTATTTCAAACATAAATTTATCTAAATTTTTTTTATAGTTGAACAGTGGACTCGAAAACGAAATTTTCAAATTTCAAATGATCCGAAGTTCTTTATTAAACATGAAAATACATTTTGCGACTAGGTAACATAAATTTTTGTCAGGTTGCACAACTGGAATCCGCACTAAATGTTTTCGTACATTATACAAAATTTATTTATTTATTTTTATTTATGCATTAGAGTTACAACCCGATCTAACTATGTACTAAGAAATTCTAGTTTTAACAAAACTCTCTCGTTAATTGTAGTTTTAGTAAATTATAATATTAATTTTACTTAGGACTAAAATTTACTATAAGATTTTAGTTGAAACTAGAATTTACGTAATGCAATGTATTTCTATGCATTGTAATTATAAATAAAAGACGTTTTTGCTTGTATTTCTTAATTTACTTTATATAAATGTATAGGTACGTCGTAGCTTTCCATAAACAACCTTTAACGATGGTCAATAGCTCCACTATGACGGAATTGACAAACTCTCTTCCATTGCAAGAGTGTGAAATATTGTAAAAACCAAATGCCAAGGAAGTATTAGCTATACTTGAAAGGCAACTTCTCCAGCTCTCTTGTTCCCAAGAATTCGTGTATTACAAATTTGGTCGGATGATTGTGATAAAATATAATAAACTTGAACTCTTGGTCAACTTGAGATTGCATGTATGTAAATCAGGACTACTTGATAGTGTCTTTTCATTTCCGAATGAAGAATACGTTTAGAAGACAAATCTATTATTTTTTTTATTTTTTTGTTGACAAATTTCGAACTTCGATAAATAGCGTTTGGTTTCATTAGGAGTAAAAGTTCGACTTTTGCTCCGAGTAAAATATGTTAGTCATAAAATTTGCAATAATTTTATATTTTCAAGGCATTTATTTCTATAAAACAAAACCCCAGCTATAATCATGTACTCCTCTGAAAGTTGTTAGTCAACTTCCCCGACAAAATTTCGTTTTGTGTATGAAAAGGTCTATATAATAAGTTAATTAAATAGGCTGCAGACAAAAATGGAATTAATTTCACAGAAAACATATTATAATATGTGTTTGTTTTACTCCTTATACCGCACGACTGGCAGTAACAAAGTTAGAGCGTTGTAACCTCATATTTTCTTCTTTTACATTTTTCTTCGATTTTCAAAATATTTTCCATTTTTTTAAATCTATTACTCAAAACGTCAACTAAAATTTAGTTTGTTTATTAGTATAATTAGGAATTTAATTCTAAGACAGATTTTATGTTAAATTCGAATAAATTACCAAAATTATTATTATTTATTTCCGCAGAAGGGTGGTTAATTAGCTTTTGGTAACAAATTACGTTGTATCGAAATTTATTTGAGGCAATTCAATACCTTTATTTTGCTAGTAATAATTTTTGTTAACTTGCAATTCACCAGTGCCCTGCGATTACGTACTTGCTATTTAAAAATTTTAGTTAATTGTATTTAGTTCTTGAAGAAAACTAAATAACCAAAATTGATTCAACTATTTTTAAATAATTTAATTAGAGAATTTATTGTTTAGTAGTTCAACGTGTATTCTTGTTTTTGTGAGAGCAGCAATTCCATTTTTAATTAATCATTTTATAGGTACGGAACTCAATAATTGGAATTTTTAGTTTCAAGTATAGTGGAATAGCAATCAAGTAACTAAACAAAAACAAGAATTTCAACAATATTGTATTATTTAAAATTTAAATGTACTTCAAAAATTAATATATTTCCATAAAATTCTTATTCCGATGTCATTTTGGAACGGTGCGGCTTAAACAGAAAAATTATACACAAAAAATTCCCATGCATAGGTAATTGTTGTAGTTCTCCCGCTAAATAGGCTATTCGTTTCGAACATTTTGCTTGTCCATAATATGAAGTGTGACAACCATATATTTGGCAGTATCCATATTTCATAGACACATTGCGGAAAGATAAACCGTGGTTCCAACTTCTAGTTGTGTAGCTGGCTATGTTGTAGTTATAATGTGATCTACTATATGTGTACTTATGTTTTGAAACTAAATTATAAAATATTATGAATTTAAATCTCAAAGAAACGCACGTACACAAAATATATACATATATACTAATAAAATTCCATTGAATCTTGTGATTAATTTGACTCGTATAGGAAAAAAGGGGACATATTTTTTTTTGTATAACTATACTGCAGTATTTGTAGATAGGATCAACACCATTAACTGATAAAATTATATTTAGTAAAATCAATTTGATATTTAATATTTATGCGTTGTTATAGAACAATAATTATTGCATACTACAGCAAAATAATAATGATTTTGCTTGCGTAAAGTGCAATTAAAAATAATTAAGCCCACCATAATTACACATAACTGTTATATCTCTATACAATATAATTATTTATATCGCGTTAAAACTAAACACTATTGTGATTAATATTCAATTCATTTGTTCAATAAACAATTGAAAATATAATATAGTTTCAAGCAAAATATATTAGTTATCTGACAAAAAAATAGATAGAGTGCATTTACAAAGACAAATTTAGTGGCAAACAGCGAAATTAAACTTGATGACTTTTTGGGCGTCAATTGTTTCAATAGATATTATACTGCAAACGTGACTCCTTTTAGATCTGTACATCGCTTCTTTTTTGAAAATTGAATATAAGTACTATAGAGAAATTATTTTATAGATGAAAAAATAAAAATTTCTGCTGATAGGGCTAGTTAAACTAAGAACTAATATAATCAAGATGTTGTGGTTGAGGTAAACAAAGATTGAAAATTATAATCACTTAGGAAGTTTACAATTGGATTTACTGAGACAGCTACTTAATTCAGACTTATAGAGTGAAAGCAAAGAGACAATATTATTAATATATCTACCAGTGAACTGTAAAGGTTGGACTTGGAAAATATATGGAGTAGATAATTAGGAATTGATGTTACTTCAGAAGAGCTCTTTGTGCTTTCCAATGTCCAATATCGTTAAATTGCTACTTGTTCTTAACTGATGTATGTGTAATACTAATTAAAAATAATAAGTACAAAATCGCGTATTTACCATAGAACTATATTGTTATATATTTCAAAACAATGGAATTGTTTTTGTTTAGGTAGATTGTAAGTGATGGTAGTGTATACTGTATAGATGGAAGTCAATGTTAAAATAAAACAGATAAAGAATTTAAAATGAAGTGGTGTTTAAATCGGAAACATTGAGCGAGTGCATTGCATGTTTTGGTGTTGTTTGAAAGATGACACGCTTATTTTACCGGAACAGCAGGATTTTGAAGAACCGTAGTAGTGGATAGCTTGCTAGCTATTCATCAATCCATGTCAGTAGCGATCGGCTATGATATCCAATATAGCGTATCTACACCACTAATCGTTGTACGACATTGATTTTTATAGTTTAACACGAGAAAACCAATTTATTTGTAGAAAGGCTTAACAGTTTGTTCTATAGAAATACGTTTCAAAGTTTTATAAAGCGAAGATAGGTACTCACTTTAAAGACGGATTAAAAAACTAATTTTAAACTCAATGGAATCAGTCTATAAACATTGATCAACTTATTCTTCAAATTTTAACTTAATTTAATTTGTTTACAAACAAAAATCTCTTACGTCAACTTATTCAATTAAAGTAGAATTTTGTTTTAGCAAATCATACAAAATTTATTAAGTTAAATTTGATAAAAATCCCTTTAAGAAAGTTGCTGATAACTCCAACAATTAAAATTTTGATTAAATTTAGCTAAGTAATTATAATCCCTTAATATAAGATGTTAAAAAAATTCACTAGTCCTTTATTACATTGCAAACTAACCAAATTTCGTTTACTAATACATGACAAATTCCTTAGCATTAAAAGCTCAACATTTGTACTTGTAATACCATGAGACCACAGCGTCTCCGAAATTTAGGTCAACTTTCCTTCAATATATAGCATTGTACGCTAACCACAACCCTTCATTAGTTTATAGTTTTATGGCAGTATTTCTCCAAGTTAATTACTGAGTTTACGCATTATACAAGAACCCTTTCCTTGCTTACTCAAGACATTATAGCTTAAGTTGTTTTGTTTCTATTAATCGAATAATTTGTGTAAAACTTTTAAATCTGAAATATTTTTTAAATTTGTATGCTACAAGCATTCGCGAGACGGTGGTCAAGAGCTTATTGTTAGCTACTTTTTTAAACAAAAAACTAAACAATGCGAGTAAGTTGTAATGCGCAAACAAAAACTTGTTTACCTTTTTAAACAATTACAAATCTCCAGAAATTACATTTTTAAAATATGTAGATTGTAGACATACAAAAACCGAATTTATGTATTCGGTATATAACTAACTACGTCGCTAGAGAACCTTTCGTTCGTATTATAAAAAATACAATTACGTATATTGAAGTTTCTTAACTTGAAAGAAATTTACTGTTATAAATTAAAAAATTTGTTAAAGGTAAAAATAGAAATTTATTTAAAACGCTGTTTGCAAAACTTCACACTTAAAATTATTAGAACATAACCCAACGTTTAGAAAATGATAGTTTTTTTAATAGAAATTATTATGATGCAATGAAATTTCTTTTTAATCAATATCAAAATAATTAAGTTCTAACAATTTTTATAGTCTACATGAATTTTAGCTGAAAAAATTCAATAAACATGTAATACACCTAATTTTGTTATGTCTATGTTTAATTTTTTAACTTGAATGAAAGTGTTTTATACGAGAATTAAATTACCCATTAATTATAAATATTTAAAAATTTAGTACATAAAATCATTTTAGTTTTTAATTTATTTCCTATTTTAATTTAATAAAAAATTTACAGTTAATTATTAATTCCGTTTTAAATTCTTGCGCAAAAAGCTGCATGTGACATCAGCACTAACTTGGTACGAAATTTGATGTTTCCAAGTTAATTGGGGTAGTCATTCAAGTCTAGACGAGCAAATAATTTAACTGGAAATCTTGCAGCCAAGAAAATCTAGCAAACGAATGTTAATTTCAGTTAGGTACTTATAATATATAAGAAGGTATTAGGTTACTCCTAGATACGCCACTGGCTTAATCCAATTTGAAATCATAACCTAATAGCAAAAGTATTAAATTAAAGTAACAATCATCACATCATATCCATAAATTTAATGCTGTAGTAATTGAGTAATTGGTCAATATAATTAATTATTTTGTTCAAGTTGAGACGGAATAGCTGTTAGAAAAGGTTACGACTGGCTTCGCCCACTTTATTACTCGGTAGAAGGAGGCCATTTTATAACCATCGTCGATTTTGATGAGAAAATTTGTTCTTTGGAACGTAAGATTAATTTTGTTAACATAGCTTCTCAAGTATTATGGAAAGATTGATAAAATGATAATGATATCATTAAGTCAAGATAATTAAAAAATTTTTCCTTTGTCAATTTATTCGAAAACAAATTATTTACTTTCTTAAATTACTATTTTCAAAGCAAATTTATATATATGGAAAATTACATTACATTAGCTTTATCACAGTTAGTTTTTTATTGAGTGTCCGTTAATTGATAAACACAAAAAGCTTTTTGTCTAATCGAAATTGTTGCTTACTAATAAACAATTTTGCATTTAGGTATAAATAAATACTACAAAATTACAAACCAACAGTTTTTATTTATTATTTATGTATGTAATACATGTACGCAACGGGGACTCCAGCTTAACGTGGAATCTAAACCACGGCACAAATATTCAAGGTTTTAAACTACACCTACATCCAAAGTAATATTGAAATATGAATAATTGCCGTCCACGTAGCATTTCTAGCCAAAAACCAGCTGCGAATTTCAATAGCTGTTTATTTGCTTGCTGGCAGCAAGCAATTAAATAGCTATTTTGCCAGAGCAAAATAGTTTCTAATTAGCTATATAATTAGCCGTGTCTTGTTACGACATATTTAAATTTAAACTTTTTTTACAATTATTTAGAATGTTTTTTAAATTGTTTATTTTTCTTGGATATGCAAATATCCATTGTTAATTGTTTCTTTTTTTGTTTTAATTTATTATTACAATTTTATAACTACTAATTAAACAAATTAAAGCGCAATATATTTCTGTGAAATTAAATTTCAAATTTTTCGATTTTTCCCCAGCATTTACTATGTAATACCGAACTTGTAGTTTTCTTTTCAGTCATATTCGTTCGTGCCATTCAATAAAAAAAATTTTAAATCATACAATAAAACATACAGAGTGTGTCTAATAAAGTCGGAAAAATGACAATAACTCTTCTGCTAGCTGAAATTTATAAAACTTTTTAGATATTTTCAGCGCATAGAATACTGAATCTACGTGTATTCAAAACTTTAGCTTTCCAGACGGTTTTTCCTTGTCCTGCAGATTTATTGCAAGATTAATTTTTAATTAGTTTTTTATAATGCATAATTTTTGCTATGCAAATTTACTTACATAATCTTTGTTTATGTCTGCTCAGGTTGATGTCTATTTTAATTATTTTGTGATAAGAAATGTGATGATCAAGTACATAGTTTAATTTTCGATTTGCAGTTAAAGTTTCCAATTATGTAATCAACTGTGGATCTACTATTTGTTCTTAAATCGATTCTTGTTGCATGTCATTCAAAGTTTTCTCAAGGGGTTTGTATAACAGGTGAAATTGGTGAGTCTGGTGTTTGTACCCCTGTAGTTCTATTCTTCCGTTTTTAATAAATTATTACCTTCGGAATATACGTACTATATACGGATTATATACCGATACTATAATAGTATATCTGACAATTTCTGTACTTACAATTTCTTTCATATAAATATAACTAGATTTTTTCGTAAATAATATTAAAGTTATAGATTTTAAAGATGCTCAAAGTTACCATACAAACATAGGAAAACATTCAAACGAAAAAAGAAAATTGAATACGGAAACACAATATTATATTTGCTGTTGAATTTTTATTAATACGAACAATTTTTACAAAAATCAAATAGTTGCCATTTACAACATTTACAACAATTTTGGTACACGTCATCGAGAAGTAACTTTGCTTCCGGACTTTCTATTTGAAGACAACAAACTTGACTTAGACTTAATAAGTAAGCTTCATCTTACTAACGTAAGCAATCTATTAATTAAATTATTTTATTTAGTTCCAGATTCGTTTTAACAATCATCGAAGCTAGCTCGTAGGAATACACTAGCTCCATATCATATCAACACGTTCTCTAACAAATTGGGATATATTTAATTGTTATTTATTTTTCATTTTTAAATAGTTGAAATTTTTTGCGTCCTGATCCTGGTGGGTCCTGGATTAACAAAAAATTGTTTATTGCATTTATCAAAAGGTTTACATTGATTATATTGATATTTGATTTTACTGTTTATTGTTAACCTACTATGTGAAATTGAAAGTTAAATTTTCAACTGTTTTATGGGATGTTTGTGATTATTAACTTGTGTTTGTTGTTAATAAATTTACTTCACGATTTTAGCATTTTTAGGGTGTATTGTATTTGTTGAAGCAAAATATTATGTTAAATTTTACTTAGATTTTGTGATTTGAGGAAAATATAATTTCCTCAAAAAATTTACTAATTAACTACAAGAGAAGCCAGGCAGTTACTACATGTATTTATTTGTATAAAAATTGTACGTTATATTTTTAAAATTAAAAAAACTCATTGTTTGATAGTCGTACATTTTTGTATTAATAATTTTTAGAAAGATTCATAAATTAAAGCTTTTGTGCGTTTTTTAAAATGGTATGGTTTATGTTTCATATAAAACGTGTTTAGCTTGTTTAGTTTATATCGCAAATTCCGCTTGGTTTTGGCAAATATTTTTTTTAAATGAAGAGACTACAAATCACATGTTGTATATCTAGTACATTTGAAATGCAGTGTCGACTGATACATAAAACAACCTTATCATCAATGTCCAGAAGCGTATAGCGCACATAACACATCAGCATCGCTCCATGAATATTAATTTTGCGTCACTTTTTAAAAAGAATTTAGTATATGCGTAACTGTGTCAATCAACTTCCACTCGTTAAAAAATTAATAAAGTTTCATAATTATACAAAATCGACCCCAACCATTAATATTTATTTTATTTAGAAACTGCCAGTGTTCGTCGAGTTTAGAGACTAAACAACTCCAAAAAGATCACAGGTAAAACTTCTTATTATAAAATATATAATAATAAATGTTAATAACCGTGAATGCAAGATTTTAATTACAAAAGTTTGAGGTAATTATCTGTTTTTGTTATTTTAGATAATAATTAGTATAAGACTAAGTTGGAAAAGCAACACACCACAAAGCAAATATTAATTACAAATTGCTTTCAAAAATGCAACTTCAAACTGTCTTATCATTTTTGATATTCTTTCAATTTTAAAACTTCCAAAGCTAATAGGTTTTAAATAAAATTAGACGTAAATTAAAATGTGACAAAATTAAAAGGAGTAAGCAAAATTTAAATATTGATTTCAAATATTTAAAAATGTAATTGCAAAACTGCAAAAAATATTGGAAATGTGAACTTTTTAACAGTTGAATGTCCGATTTTAAATCCAATCAATTAAAAAATTCGTTAAGAATTAAATCAATTTAATTTAAGTTGAGATAGCCGACAATTTCTTACTCGACGGTATGGGATATAGAAAGTCGATACTAATTCTTTTTCTACAAGTGTTGCTATATTTTAAAGGCGATATCGCTTGAAAAGTTTTTTTAGAAAATTTCTTCCATTTTGAAACATAACCTAACCTAACATTTCGGATTGAACAAATAAAATGATAAAATTGTTTAACCTCTATAGCGTTTATTTTATATTTATTACATTTTATTTACAAATTACAACTAGTTGAATTTGTTATCACCATATCTCCCAAAATTACCCTATGGTTTACATAACTAATAAAATCAATTGGGTTTATTTGTCTGAATTAGACAAAGTTAATGAATTTATTACAAATTTAATACTTTAGTTGTATAATGCAGATTTATGGAATACTAATTTTTAATCTATTAATTATTATTTACTTTACAAAGAGAATTTTACAAAAGACGTTATAAGTTAATCTAATGAAATATGCAGGATGTGAAACTTTTGTTGAAGGGTGATTAGAAATTCTTCTAGTGTCTTCACAATGCAACGTAATGAAAAGGCGATAGTCCTTAAAAACAGCGAAATTAGCTTCAGGTTACTAATTGTTTAGATTGAGAAAAGGTTTAAAATCAGATTTTTATATCGATTTAGGCTCAATGTAATTTACTACGTTAGAGGGAATATATTTTGACAACATTTTTAAATTTAATATTTCACTGTAAAATTCTGTCCAATAAAGTGCTGCGCTATTCTAAAATAATTGGGTAAAAAAAAACTGTCGACGACCCTATTATTCCAAAAACTGCAATATATTCTAGTAAATAGAATTTTATTTTTAGAATAAACTAAAACGATTGAAAAAAATATAACAACAATAAAACACTCAACATTATAAGTCATAGAAGAGGCAAAATTTAAAAAGAATAAATAACGGTATTTTACCAATGCCAAGAATTTTCAAATTTAATTTATTAGAAAAGGTTTAAATTCAAGGTTCAGAGACTTAAATACCATGGGATTTAAATCTAATTTCGTAATTGGACTTTCAAGTAATGATTATTATAAGCTATTTAACCACACTGGTTGTGAAATTATATATTGTAATTTTCACATTGTAAAAGACATTATCAAGTTGTCAGAAGACATTGTCAAGATGATACAAAGGGAAGGTTAGAAATATTTTTATACTTTATAATCAATACTCCCACTAGCACCATCATAGTGTGAATATTTAACTGTAAACTCTCCGAGTTCGATTTTGAATTTTACCCAATCCAAAAAGTGTTTGTCCAGCTACAAGAATACTTCGTTGTTGCAACAGTTTGTGTTTATGTTTAGTTTTACATAAATGCCCAATTAGCAAAAAGTTAAGGTCAAAAACGATAAAAATAACTACCAGTAACCCGGTTAACAACGTTTTGAGAAACTGAAAATATAAGAATCTTAACCTGTTTATAAAAAAATACTTTTTTTTTCTTATTGTTAAATAATCAAAGTATTTATTAAACTTGAGCTGCCTAATCTTACTTTGAAGTAGTGAGTGATATCATTGAATTGAAAAAAAATCGGCGTCTGTCACAAAAACGATTTAGCTTCTTTAATTTAAAGGTCTCTTTTGGGATTTTACTGCAAAGAAATTCTATAACGAATGCCAATACACAAAACAAAGTCGACACCTCGGTTGATGTATTATATAAGATCTCAGATTTCCCTATAGAAAACGGACGCTTCTGTGTACTTAGTTTTGTATTGTTCAAGTTAAAGTAAATTTTAAGGTAATATTATAATAAATATTCAATCGGTAAAATTTAATTATTTGCAAGCGTCTACTTTAAAGCTTTCAACAAATTGAAAAAATTTAATTCGCCGCTTTTCCTGAAATGTTTTAAAATAATAGATCATTATGAAAATATAAATTTAAAATTTTTACTTTTTTATTAAGTAATTTTATTTGTAGTACGTACATGAATGTGTTACTATTTTAAAAACTCTATATATTATATAATGTTGAAATTAAATTTAACGAAAGGACGGTATAAAGTAATTAACAGAGATGGCTTTTTGACTTTATTATAAATAAATATTAATTTAGAATTTTATCTCTTACAAGGAATTTGAGTTTCAAATTATATATTGCAATAAAGTAATTTAAAAAGTAGGGCTGAGCAAAAATTTAAAAAATTTTATTGAAGAAATAGTTCACATTTCATTGCAATTCAACGATTTAATATCTACGATTTGTTACCATGTGATTTAAATTCCAATATGAATAATATGAATGCCAAAAGAGTTACAAGAATTTCAGATGGTGTAATTCAAAATATTATTAAAAACATCCCACTCGGTTTAAAAATAATTAAAATTGTATCATATTTCGGATAGCATTTTGATAAAACATTTCAGAAGTTGTAGGTACAAATAAAAAATAGAAAATTTGGCTTTCACCTTTATATCATGTGGAAAACGAACTGAGACTTCTATTTTATTTTTTGTGAAAATTAACCACTTTAAATAAAAATTGTTTATAATTATATAAAAAATATTTAGTTGCTGATATTAAACTCTAATATAATTTAGGGAGTGTGTAACACAAAAGTTGAACTGTAATAAATTGTTCTTATCTGAAGAGCTGATAAAAGTTCAGACACTTAAACTGGGCGTATTTTAACAAAGGAAGCGGAAAATTTTGAAGACATCTCACATTGATCACTTTAAATGAGTGCTTTTCTTGGTTGAAACAAACAGGTTTAACAGCCTGCTATCGTACAAGCAGAAGAAAATACATGCATCATATTTTAAAACTTTAATAGCAACAATTACGGAGCTTCTCTAAAAATTTTAATTTTTACTTTCAAAAGAAGATAAAAAAGAAGTTGGTTAATTTTAAACCTTCATGACTCTATCTAAATTGGTGCTTTTCACTTTTTATTTTTTGTTTTGTTCGATAACGAACTAACATGATTGTAAGCACATTTGATTAACATCTCGTAATTAACATGCGACAAGTGCAAGTTGTTCTGTATGCAAAAAGTTGAATATTTCATGCATACATATGTGTTTTTATTATGTTTTTATTGTAATTACTTTATAGCATTTTAATTTCAATTTAATTTTAAATATAAAAGAAACACAATAAAAATTTAAAATTTTATAGTTAACGGGAAAATTATCACTGTTTTAATATATAAAATTTTGTTTCATGAAAATACAAATAACGCCGTTATGCTATTTACATAGAATTCCGTTTTTGATTAAAAATATTTTGTGAGATTCGGGTTCACGAAAATTTCCTAATCGTGTATGGAAATTGTGAACTAACAAAAAAAGGTTGTCTAACTGTGATAATAAAAATATATTTGGAGGAAACCTTCGGAATGTAAACTTGGACATCCTAGAACATAAAGATCATCAATCTTAGTAACACGCTGTAGGTGATTGTTGCTTAGACTGCAGATTACAATTATTTTGTGTAAACAAAATCATCTAAATTTATCCAATTTTTAACAAACTAATTTTCTGAAATATTAAAGAATAATTTAAAAATATGTAAATGTAAGTCTGACTACACCAATTAATACCAAAATATCAAAACTTATAATTTTATTTTTTTATAAAATGTTTTATTTATAAGGGTCATTCAAAAAGTACTTGATTTAACAAAAAGTACAGTTTTTGTGTAAAGAAAATTATTTTTTGATACAGGCTTCTGATAATAATCCAAAGAACTATGTCGCAAAGCATCTATCACTTTTTTTATTATAAAGACCACATTATTTGACAGATTTGAACTATTGGGTTGTTCGGAAAGTCATTTCGTTTTTTCGCGACAGAGGATTTAATTGTATTTTGCACCCAACTTCACATTTAAGCCGTATAATTTTTATATAGTACCAGCAGTAGCTTGGATCTTTGTCGAGGTGACTGCTGGATAACACAGGACCTAGTCCTAATTTAAGAAGAAGAAGAAGAAATCTGTAACATCTGTCAACTAACAACGATATGTTTACTTATTTTGGTAGTATAAACTCAATCTGTTTCTATTATTTTGACCGTTCCTGCTCGTATATAGCCCAAAACGCTTTATTGCTGATTAATAATGCCGAAAAATATTCTTCTTCATCTTTTGCTTCTTGCTGGAGCGTCGTGACCCAACTTAACCAAAACCATGATAAATTTTCTAGAAAGTATAATTCATGGGGTGGTTTCCCGTTGCCTTCTGCATAGTCCACAGATCGATATTGGATTTTTTGTTCACAGCAGTGTATCTAACACGAGCAGGGTTCAAACCACGATTTATGCTTCTTAGTCGACTCATGTATGCTTCACGCTATGTTGCTGTTATCCTTCCAAGAATAAAGATATGGAAATAACTATTAACGTCCCGAACTCCGTTGAAGCAATACCATACTTAGATGAGAAAAGATTAAAAACAACTACACAAAAAATCAAGTATCTTAATGCGATATGAGTTTAACAAATAGCAATGAATATTTCGTGAAATTAACGCCATCTTTGTGTTAAGCCACGTACTTTCCAAACGACTTTTAGTAAATATCAAACAGATTGTGTTGGTTATGAAACCGTGAAAGTTTTTGTTATAAAAAACCAATGCTGCAAAGTGTTATTGCTAAAAAAAGGTGAAGAAGTAAAAGTTTTGCAAATAAGGAACCGGTGTAATCTTACTAATTAAGCCTCACTCCAAGAGAATCCATTTGCTTTTTATACTAGCTCGTCATGTTCTTAAATCCCTGATAAAAATCGCTCTCGCGGTCATTCAGAACGGGCAGTGTGGAAGAATAAAAAAAGCTGAAAGCAAACAAGAAAGATCGCTATGTGTAGGTTTTTAAGTAGAAATACACATTATTGTAAGCTGTGAAAGTAAAAAGATTGCGAGTCTATTTCTTAGTTCTAAGAGTTTAGAAAATAAAGATGGTAATGTTAGAGAACACGCTTTAGGGATAGTTTTCCTTTTTGTTATTGCGCATTGTCAAAAGCGAGTTGAAAAATTCACTTTGTGAGTTTTATTATAATCAACAAATTTTAACTCTTTCTACTTATTTACATTATACCGTTTCATCATCTCCGAATAACATTTACTGTGTAAATGAAGATGCTTTATCCGACGCAACTGTGTTCCCTTAGTGATATAAAAAGCTCATTTCATTTGAACCCAAGTATAATATTTCAGGCACATTTAAAGCATACGACAGAGCAAGTAGTCTGGCGAAATCGTGAAATATTAAAAAGACACCGGATCTAGTGCATTATTACGTTGCCACAAAAAAGGATCTCGAATAGAAGGTTTCTGTAAATTTGTAAATTTAATTCCCTAACTTTTCTTTCATATTTCTTTGACAAAACTACCCTAATGTAAAAGTTTAAAAATTAAACTTAAGTTCTCAGCACAACAATCTAATTATTACATTCTAACTGAAAAATTACATTCGCCATAATAAAAATTAAAAAAAAGTTACTTTATTAACATGTCTTTGCATGTTTTAAAAATATAATTGCAGAACGCGAGTTAAAATTAATTTTAAAGTCATAAACAACAAGTTTAAAAGGAAACTTTTCATGAAAATTGTAGCGGCGTTTTTAGCGTTAGTAGCAAAATAAGCTCTTACTATAACCCATAGAAAGTTTTCCTTCTGTCATTTTTTCCTTTTTCTTCGCAAATAGATTAAATTTATGTACTATATCGATGATACTGCATGTAGTTTTATGTAGAACATCAAAAACGAAAAAAGAACAATGAACTTAATAGATTTTTAAAATATGTCACCATATTAGCTTTTATCCCAGCGATGTTTAAAGGAATCGTGGTTAGCTTATGTAACACGTTTTTTACAAACGTTTACAACTGCAAAATTGGTTAAAATAAAACCTGAGTGAATTATTTGCAAGAAATCACTCTACATTGCACGTTGAAAGCTAAACAAATCATATGGGAACAACCTTAACATTTTTATTATTCTTGATTATTTATTTGTGATTTTAACATTAGTTTTAAATTATTTGTTTTATAAAAGGGTCGAGCAAAGAGGAATGGGATACGACCCGACTATTTTAACATACCTACTAAAAGTTGCCGTTTAAGTTCGATATTTTACCTAAAGGATAAGGAGCACTGCCGAATCTATTTACATCTGAAAAATCATTCAGTTGATGATTACTGTTTTCAGGTCTCAAAGAAAAATTCATATCTTGACTAAAACGTAGGTTTGCAATATAATTTTGTATATTTTTTATACTTTAAGATTTAAATCCTAAAGGAATAATTAATTATTTCTGTTTTAAATACATTATTATTTTTAAATTACTATGTACTCAAATTATATTACTTAGTATAAAACATCATCGGAAAATGACTATCTTCCGAAAATTGTTATTATTTATTGTATTTGCTTATTACAGGTTCAAATAACCCTAAGTTTACCAGATTATTAGAGCAATACTACGTATAAGAGAAAAGAAACTGTCCACGAAATTAAACTGCTCTGAAATGGTTTAAAAATGAATACTCAATCAAGTTACTCCCTTGAGCAAAGACAAATAATAGGTCTAAATTCAATCTATGTCGCCATTTAAAGAAGTGTCGCTAGAAAGGAAAGCACCAATAAATATGTTTAAAATTTGAAAGTAAACCAAAACCAAATAGTATTAGCTGTAGTTCAATGACATAAAAAGTTATATACGGTGAAACTTGTTTACATATATGCAGTTCTTTAGTATGCTTGCGATTTTTTCTGTGCGAATTTTTTTTGTGCGATATACACATTATAATACACATAATACACGGTATACATATGTGTGCACTCAGTTGTTTTTAATTGCACTGTCAAAACGTATAAATTGTTAAAATTTAAACTACATTTAAATGTAGTGTTCAAAAACAAAAAAATATTTTTATATATCATATAATAAAATTGAATCGTCAAGTTTTCTGTGCAAGGAAATAATATGTACTTTAAGTTACCTAAGTTGCCTTACATGCATGTAAGGTTTTATGATTTATTTCAACTGTGAGAAATTCTCACTAAGCGAGAATAACATTATATAACTGAAAACAGTTAATTTTGTTTAAAATTAAAATAATATTAATATATAATGAATAAAATTAAAAAATTAATAAAAATATTACAATATAATTATATTAAATTTGTTTTCAAAAACAGCATAAACCTTTAACGTTTCAAACAACTAAAATTGAAATTTGATACATTCAATTGATATGAATCATGTGAGGTGACTAATGTAAATGCAGCAAAAAGTAAAGTTATATAGTATACATAGTACATACGTTTTTCTACGTAGGACTGATTTTATACGGCAAATTTACTGCATAAAAAAACTCTTTTTTAAATATGTTACAAACAATATATTTTATAGCTACTTTATAGCTAAGTTCTAGGAGATATTTATGCGCTCCTTATTCCCCGCACAAAAACAAGTTTGAGTGTACCTATTACTTTTTTGTCTCATTGAAACGATTATTAAAATATTCTCCAATCGAGAATGGGGGCGTTACATAATCAGTCTTAGGGGGTAGGGGAGTGTTAAATTTTTCTTACTTTTACTGACAAAGGGGGGGAAGGAGAGATATTATAAATCTTAAGGAAGTTAAAAAAATTACAAAATAATGAAAATGTTTTAAAATAATATTTACAATTTAAATTAAAAATAATATTTTTATTACGGCACTAAAAGAAATTCATTCTCACATTTCTTGAAATTGACCCAATCATGGCAACATTCTAAAATTCCAACAAAGCATGCTCAAATTAGGATATCACATTACTGATTAGTTTCTGCAATATTAGTTAAGTACGATATTCTTAAATTTTGTTTTAATTTAAAAACATTGGATGATTCGGTCAATTTCAAGTACATTACTCTAGCTGGTAAGTATGTATTTTTTTGCGTGGGTGATCTGATTTTATTAAAACACTAATGTTTTAATTTTAAAAATAATTTAATTTTTTAAATTTTGATATTTAATAAAAGTTTAAAAAAATTCTTACGTCTTATCATTTGGGGAAGGGGGAGGGTTACAATTTTTTAATTTTTACTCATACAGGGGAAGTGGGGGTCTAAAATCATTGAAAATTTGCTTACGTAATACTTGAACGCCCCCTATCGCATTTTGCATTATTAATTTAACTACAACAATGAAATCAACCAATGGTAAGCATGCTATCAGCATAAGACGTCCATATATTGATAAATAATCTATTTATTGGAACGAACAATTTAAAACCGTTCAAGTTTGAAACCCAAATGAAATCAGTATGACTACTTTGTAGCCTCATTTGAGAATTGAAAAAAGTTTGCCAATTCTTAGTCTACTTTTTAATCAACCATCCCAAAATCATAATTTTTATAGTATCTGTTTCACAAACTTTTTAAAAATGTGTCTTCTATTTTTCATCATTATTTTGACGTTTGTTCAATTCTTCTTCGATACAAGTAAAAATGAAAGTACAAGATAAAAGTAAGAATAAACCGGCATACTATTTGATTGTATCAAAAACATTTTTGTGATTTCCAGTTCAACATTGATCTGTGGGGTCAAGAAAACACAACAAGAAAACCCAGTATTACTTATTCATCATGGTTTGGTTTCGCCGCGCTAATAAAGCTGTCTAATGATATTTAAATTTAAAACTTTTTTAGAATATAGATAGCAGCGCCAAAGTTTAAATTTGGAGAAATTAGAAAAATTAATTAAAAAAATTTTAAAATAATTTTGGAAACTTTTAGAAATGCTAAAAAAGACAAACATAGTCAACCTGAATTATAAATTAAAAAGAAAATATAGTTGAGGTGATAGACCAATGAAAATCTAACAAGTAAACACCTTTTTCACAGCACACTACCAACGTAAACATTAAAAAAAAACTTGTTAGATTTTCATTGGCCTATCACCACCTCAACTATATTTTCTTTTCAATTCTTCAGAATAGGTTACAAAGTGTCATGTATAGTCATCTTACCCTTTCTGATATGACGAGTCAATAGTAGTATGACGTTTGCGTTTCTTCACCATGAATGCATTATATCAAAATCGTGTAAGGTTCTTCATTCAAATAAAATTTGAAATATTTGATATTTATTTTAACATTCTGTACAGAAACACTACATGCTTATTAAAAATAAGATATGGTTTTTTAAACTGACAGGCAACTAAATTTTAACAAAAAATTCTCACGAACACGATAACTTAAAAATTTCAACAAATAGTAGGTAGTAGCAAAGAGTATTATTCTCCTTGGTAGTAATTTTAATCGACACAGATGTCGTACTAACTTAAAAGGAAAATAAAACATTAGTAAATTCTACCTGTGCATTCCCTAACAACTTCGTCAGTTTTAAAAAGAGCACTTTGTTGCAATTTAATCAAATGAAAAATATAATAAAGTAGGTTTGTTGGAAAAACGGCTACGGCGGGACGTTCTGGTTAACTGCAAAACCGAAATTTTCGGTTCAAACCCGAACCGCGTAAGAACTCGATGATTTTTCATTTTCTTTTATTTCTTAAATATTTTTAATTTTATCAACTTTTTGTATTTTACAAACTGATTTTTGTAACTTTATCATACATATATAGAAAGTATTGTTTTCGTGCAGAAAAAAATTGAGATTTTGATGGATTTACACTTATCGAGGTTCCAAAGCTAAATAAGACCATTTCTAAAAAATGTCTGTAGTCAAATTTTGTGTGCGCTCTACAGCAAAAACTAATAGGAATTTTGAAACTAAATTTGGAATTTTGTATCCTTATACTGAGACTTAGAACTTATTAGATTTTGGTTAAAATTGGTTCATGGGATTTTTTTTTAATTTTTAAATATTATTAATTAATATTAGTTATTAACTAATATTAGTTATTATTTAATATTTAAAAACGAAGAGAAAATTCAAAACCAAATGAGAGTAATGGTAGAAAAATTTTGCTTCACATCGTACACTACAGTTGTAAATAAAAAAATAATTTTTTTTCATTTTTTATTTAAATGGAATAGGGCTATCATTAAATTTAATAGAAAATAAAACCTGCACTTATTTCTACGTAAATTATTACTAGTGTAATACAATTTTACTTTGAAAATTTATTCTCCAACAGAATAATTATTGTTTACGTTCATAGCAACACAAATTAATATCTTTTGATCTACATAAATGAGCAACCGTTTTTCACAAAACGACTTATTTTCTTTTAAAGTGTTTACTTGTTATTGTATTTTTAACAAGAATTAAAAAGACAAATATGAAGTATTAGGTATCTTTACACGTGGAAAAATATTTCTTTTGAATTTGATAGTACTTATCCGCTACAAAAGGAAGCAGGAATCTTTAAAAAAAATGCTATTTTCCTATGTTCTGATTTAAAACTTGGCACCCGGTATGCTTGCATGTTAAATGGTTGAAAATCAGGTTTTAAATAATAATGTTGAAGTTTTATTATGTTAAGGCAAATATAGTAGCTGTAAAAATATCCTATGGACTAAAGAATGTAGTATGTAATGTTTATTTTTTAATTAACAGTTTTTAAATATAATTTAACATTAGTTTTTAATAATAAATATAATTAAAAATTAAAGTATGAATGCATTATAAAGTTAATCGAAAAAGTTTAATTTTATAGTGTTGTGCTACTACATCCTTATTAATGCATGGTCATGAATTGCTGATTCAATTAAAGCTACTTGATAGTTAAATTTGACTACTAATACGGTTTTGTAAAAGATTAAAAGATTAAAGTAAGCTTATGTAAAACAAATATTTCTATTAAAGTATAAATATATACAAAGACATTAACTGTTGCAAAGTTGTTTAAAATTTTCCGAAAATCTAACCAAAATACAATCAAGTTTCTTGCTGCAAGAAACAATTTGAGGTTATGTCAACTTTTTAATCTTAATTAAAAAATTTTCATTATTAATACATACATTTAATGGCGAAAATCAAAAATTACGTCTTTAATATTAAATTTTCAGCAGAGCATATCTACTTATGTAGTTTTGTTTCTGCAGGAGTTTGTAAGATAGTTTGAAGGTGTCACACGCATGTGAAGATTAATTTTAGTCACCGAATTACAGCAAGCGTAACTGTTTACAACTGTTTAAGAGCAACACCTAATAATGCACATGTAGTTTGGTATAGGGGCACAGGAATTGAATTAGGAAGCTAGTTGTCATGAGTTCGAATCTGAGGTACTCCCGAAGTGCCTTAGTACAGATTCCGGATGTAGTTCACATTCACCTATAAACGTATAAAAGCTGTAGACTTGAAATTTGCTAGTGCAAGTTTATCCCTAGATAAAGTAGTTAATCCGTAAATACCGCACAAGAATAATAATTTATAATTGTCTTTGATTATAATTAGTACTTAACTACATGCTTATTACTTTTAAAACAACCAACTTAGAACATTAAAGTTGTTTGTAGTTTGTAATTAATTTTTTTAACAAAATAAATCCTTCTTTTTAATTTCCGGTATCAGGTAATAGGTTCGTTAAGACTATTTAATGAGGTCGCAAAAATTTAAAACACATTTACCTTCAAAAAGCATTTTACTAAAGGGTTTTAAAACGCAAAAATAATCATTTATGTATGTACGTACATATGTATTGATTGTGTAATTCATTTACAAAAATTATAATTAATTGAGAGCGGTATAATTATACAATTGCATTGAATTTGTTTCATCATATTTTTTGTGATTATCGCGATTGATGATATAAAATTGTTTTGAGAATCAATATTTTACAGTTAGGAAGAACGGGGTTATTTGGCTATAGGGGTAAGTTATACATTGCAGTTATTTTTAAAATCTACTAACATTATAGTATTCTTAAAAATAATTTTCGCTTTTTTTAAGATATTATGTCATTTTTATATTTTGTCTCTAACCAACTTATTTGAAGGATTTTAGATTTTTCTTATATTTACAATTATTGAATAAATTTAATAATTTTAAATGAGATAATATACTGAATGATCATTTATCATGAATTAATCCCATGAATATTAGTATGAAATGTAATACTGTAGCTATAAAAACAATATTATTAATAATTAATACTATATTATTAATACGGTGTATTAAATTTTCGTCAGGATAAAAGTAAAAATATAGAATATTATACACCAAGAGGAAAACAGAAATTGTTCTAAAATACGATGAATGAGCCATCGCTAGCAGACTAGAAATTGCTTCTTAGCTGAGTCTGTAATGAATCTCGTAGCAGATGCGTCTCACTTTTTCCAAAACGCGAATGTTTCACACAATCAACTTGTTCTTGTATTATCAGATGGAAGTCTTACCGGAGTAAGCTACTAGTCATTATTTTTTCGCTTTGCTAAATTAACTTTGAACGTAAAAACATGAACAAATTTTAAATTGGGAAAACAACCTTCTGATCGTAAGTATGTCATATGTAAATTATTTTTTTTTATTTCGTTTGAACTAGCATGTTTATGGGTCAACTTAGGGTAAGTTATATATATAATGTACGACATCCGGTTCGTGTTGTTTCATAATGATTAAATATTAACCGATGTCAAGCAACAAACCACCACTTCTTCAAAATTAAAAACCAATCAGTCAGTCCATCATTTTGTGCTAATTGTAAGCTAATTTTCAGCCGCACTTTATGCAGATTTTTGCAGTTTTACGTACATCACTAAATCGAGTATCCGTATAAGTAATTATCACAGGAACAAATATATCAAAATTTGTATGCTAATTTTGTGCATCCAAAGACAATATTTGCAAATTTAGTAGATTCTATAAAATTAGTTATCACTGAATGAACGACGGTAAGGAAAAACAAATTATCGAACAAATTACTATATACTACGTATTTTGAATAAAAAACGTCTACATATATATTTTATGTCGTATTAACTTGTTTTCTACATATATCAAACACAACCATCAGATTACTAAATCAAATATGTAATTAATTACTAGGAGAAGCAGCTCACGAGGCTAGCACGGAGGAGGCAGTTTTCAGTATATAAAAATCTTTCTGAAACCAAACGAGATGTTTCCATGTAAATAATTAGAAAATACTCTAAAGAGATGCAGAAACGACCGGATGAGCTACCGCTCAATGTCTAGAGAGACAAAATGATCCCGTGTGTATAATGAGGAAAACCCTTAGAGGCTTCCAGAAAGCGAAAACACCTTCGGAAGTGAGTCGAAATGTCTTCGTGTAAATAATAGGGAAAGATCATTAGGTGCGTAAGCGACCTCTCAATAGCGAGAAACACGAAACGTCTCCGTGTATATAATAAGACCCTAAAGCATGGCTCGTTTCCGGAAGCAAAAGAAAACATTCCAAAGCGATACAAAATGTCTTGGTATATGTGGTAGAGAGAGATTAAAGGAGGAAAGAGAAAAAGGGAATAAGATTCTTAGATTACCATCCGGAAGTTGAGCCACGCTGAATCCACCAGCAGGTCAACACATCTACTTTCAATCGGGCGCGAACTTCACTGGAGGATTTAAGTTCGAGATAAGAGTGAAAGTTTGTTATGGGTTAGTCATAGATAAAAGAGTATATTACTACGGTTGTAGTGGCGGTCACTGCGAGCGCATCGCCTACACGAGAAATTAATCGAAAGTTAAGAACCGTAGCTCTGAGCAACAAGCAAAAAATGAAAACAGATTCCTGCAAAAACGCGTGCGCTGCGACGAGATAGGGGGTATTGTGACAATAGAGATTCGACCTTAAAAGCGATCCGGGCACTGTCCGGCAAACAATTATCACAAAAACAAATGTTGCCAGAATATTATATTGATTATTATTAATGTATAATTTTCAGAGACGGTGACGAAGCTGCTACAAGCACGATTGGGATTTTTCTGCCTTCAGTACCAAGTAAATATCAAACTGGATTTTTTTTAATTGGACGTTTTTTTACTAAACAGTCGTTTAAATGCACATACATTAAAAGAGCGAATTTTCTAGGATGGAACAATGTCGTCAACGGTTAGCGCGACGTCAGTAAAGCTACAAATAAACCAAAATATTGTTGCTAGAATTTTAAATTCTAGAATTAATCTAAATTAGTATTTAGTAAAGTAAGAATTGGCGTAGTTAGGTTAAAATCTCTTAATTACTTTGCTTAAATAATTTCTTGATTTCCGTTATTTACTGAATTTGCTTAATATAAAAAATTAGATATTTATACTAGTTTTCAATGAAATAGCTTAGTATGTAGCATTTTAAAATAGTGTAAATTTATTTGATCTCAAAAGACACTCTGTTATTTTGTGTATTTCTGTGTACACATGCACGCATGTAGTATGTACATATGTACATGCAATAAATTGATAAAATTTTGTTTTTTACTTTTAGTCTACATGTTTTATAGTACAAAAATCTTTTTTTTAATTGAAATTATAAAACAATTAAAAATAATTATTAGGTTATTTATTATTATCCAATTAGGTCGACAAGCACATATGTACATATATGAGAAATTTAATCAAAATTTTTGTTAAAACAATAATACATTGTATTTACCTAGTATAACAAACCAACTTTAAAATTTTTTTATTTTAATTTTATAAAACATTTTAAAATAATAAGTTTTCATTTATGTTTAACTAAATTTTATCTCTTCTATTAACTTAAAAGTCTACATATTCTTAAGGTTTCCGTTGGAAAGTGAAAATAACCGAAATATGGCTTAGGCTAAAAATATCACCCTTAGTTCAGACCGGATTCGGACCTTGAGCTTTAAAAACATTTGGCACTACCAGTGAAAATCTCCACGAGCCGGCACTGATTATGAGTGCTTCACTTATTCTGTATTTGTAATAAAGTTGTAAATACTTCATGAAAATATCTAATAATTTTAATTTAATAATAGTAAATACATAAATATTTAATAAATTCAGCACAGGTTTTTTTTTCGATACCTGTTTAAAGTTAATCATTGTAATCTGTTTATGCGCGTCTGTTATTCGGTGTAAAGATATGTAGTTTTCAAAATATAAATATATAAAATAACTTATTTTGTTTGGTAATGTGTTTTTGATTATATACTTTCAAAATTTTAAATTAAGCCGTCAAAAACGAGTTTTTACTAGAGAAATTGACTATAAGCTCACCCTTATGCTCGTCGTTCTTTCAGAGGTAATTATAATTTTTGTGAAATTTATGATTTGCGAATATTTTCTTTGAAAAGCACAAAATTAGTAAACAATTCTGGTAAATTTTTGTTTCTAAGATAATTATACGAATACTCGATTTAGTGAAAAAAATAACCCACAATTTGTAAAAACTAATGTACTTTATTTTTTATTTTTGAAGAAGTGATATGGTAGTGGTTCGGCATCGGTCAAACATTACCTGCATCTTTAATATTGAAGTATCCGGGATTAACTGGATTTTGACCTTATAACAAACGATGTTTAGTTTAAATTTGAAACTCATATTACTTAAGGAATTTCTTGTGTCACCAATTCAAACCCCGTATCTCCCCCGTGATCCCGTGAATGTCAAACAGAAAACTACAATGAACCAATGAACGACAAAATTAAATAAATGGAAAAATTAAACAAACTCTAGAAATGCAATAAACCAGAAAGTTTATTACATTTTCCATTTTATGCAATCATCCAACAAGCGGTGAATTAAAACACTAATCTGAGTAGTTAGTTATCCAGTCAGACTTCAGTTTCAGTTTAACTTTTTTCACCTTTTTAAAATGAACTTTTGTTGTAATGCACCTAGTGCAAGCAATAATTTCTCTAAGAAAAACATTACACAAAATTTCACAAAACTAATTTTATATTTGAGAAACATTTTTAAAAACTCTCGTTTGAATTCAATTTTAATTGATTACAAACTCGGAATTACTTTTAACGACAAACCAATTAACAATTAATTGTGCTTTAGAAATATTTTTAAATTAAACCTACCAGAAGTGACAACCAATTATATAAAACTATTATTTAAAACATTTCAATATAAATTTGAACTCCAGTTATTCCAGTTTAATTTATTTTATTTACAGCAAATAACGCTTCCTAAAAAGTGAGGTTATATAATATTAAATAATATATTTATTGTAAATGTTTATTATTACTTGTTGAAATTATATGTTGTATAAAATATTTTAAAAGGTTTCAAGTTTAATAAAATTTGAAAAAAAAATATTATTTTTTTACAGTTCTAACGAAATTTGAAAGTTTTCCAACTTGCATTTAAGTTTAGGACCTTCTTTGGGTAAAGTTGTTTCATCTTTTCAAGATATCATCAGCTAAACTATCCCTAAATGAATGAAATTAATTAAAATCCATTAAAATTAAAAAAAAATAATAAATTTTTTTTCAAATTTCATTAAACTTGAAACCTTTTAAAATATTTTATATAATATATTTACTGTTTAAATTATCTAATCCCACTTGAAATGTGTGTAGAACATTATTATATAATTGTTTTGTGAAACTTGCTATTATTTAAAATTAATTTTCACTTTAACTTAGTAATAAGAATAGATGTCTTAGATAATGAAAGTATCGAGTTTCTAAAAGTGTTACAGGACCTCTACCTCAAACTACTTACTACCTAAATACTCTAAGTGCTGTAGACATTATTATAAATTGCTGTTAGGCATAATCATAAGTGGAAAATTGCAATACATATTGCCCGTATTTCAACACCTACACAATAAATATATTTCATCTGCACTTAAGGTTTTAAAATTAGCATCCGCAAAATTTTGTAATGAAAATTATAAAATAAATACTATTAACTACCACAAATTGAGTATAGAAATTGAAATATATGTGATTTTATGATCTTACATTCTTGTAAACGGAGACTTATTATTGTCTTCTGTCTTATAAGGTGATAATATACCTGATTATTGGGCCAAAATGCCCTGATAATTCTTTAAAAGAAAAATGCCATTCATAATATTTTTTTTCCGCGGTTTACCTTTGTAGGAAGAAAATTTCCTTTTTATTTTCCCACGTTAGGTGACTAGTAGGAAATTATATACGGTTAGGGTTTCTCTTTTACTATTACAATTAATAAATTTTCTCCGTTTTGACGTTTTTCCACAATAGTACGTGACCAGATGCAAAGTGGTCTTTTAAGGAGAATAAAAGCATTAATGTAGCAAGGGTTATCTCAAAGGGTTTTGTTAGAAATCTTACAGATGGTTTTTATTTCTGATGGTTCTAAGAAATGGATCGTAGTGTTTATTTGGATCTCATTTCCGCTGTGTACGTCTTACTTTTGCCTTACTGTTCCCTTATCTTTGCTTCCTGGTAACTATTTCCCTAGATGGTACGTCACTGTTAATCATTCTTAGTAAAAAGTTAATTTTAAAATTTTTTTACTGCGTCATTGTTAATTGAAATATCCTTGTTCATATACAGAAGCTGTTGATTATTTTAAAGAATTCACATTCTTCGCAAATCGTGTAGAATTGTGTTGATTTTTTGTATGTTCAGTAGGTATGATTGATTTATAATTAATTCAGTTAATCTGAAACGTTTTGCGGTAATTTGCAATAATATAGAATTATAAAATTTGCAAAAACAACCTTGAATTCCGCAGCATGGGTTATAAATTTTAATCTTTGCTCTTTTCTATTCAGATCTCCTGGTAGTAAATTTTGTTTAACAACTTTTTAATACAACTTGTGATGTCACCGTATCATCTCATCTACACAAAACTAATTCATTATTGGAAATTGTAATTAACTTTGATAAACACAAATTTTCCCAGATCTGCCTTCCTTGATAGATTTTTGAAGACGTCCTTTGTAAAACTGATGCCATCCAACCCAACTGGTTAAATTCAAACAAAATGATTTTTGCATATCCGGCAATTGAAAATGTTTATCTTTGAATTTAAATTTAATCTTCTTCGAACTTTCCTAAATTTAAAAATTTTTCTCTTTGTATTTGTATATGCTTCCCGTATTAATCCATTTTGATTTTAATTCAATATTTTTAATACTTCTTTATGTAATAAATTGTTGTAAACAAATTCTGACTGGTTTTCTTTGTTAAGCATTTTTTATAATTCAATTTATTTATGATCTTTTTGTCTACATAATTAATCTGAATTCTTGACTAATCTTTTATATTTTAAACTTGAATTCAAACTTTTAATTACATTTCTTTTCTGTTTTTAAGTACAAAGTCATTCACTTTGAGTGAAAAGCTATTTACCTTTAAATACAAGTTTCTATGGCGAAGAACCTTATACTTTTATATTTACAAATTTGTAATTTTTATGCTTTAATAAATCATGGCAATATGTTCACATTTAACTGTTAAACAATATCCGAATTATAAAAATTAACAAATGTATCAGCTCTCGACGCTCGCTGTGTCATAAGTAGACAAAATTTAGCTACAGCGTGTAATAAAATTTACAGGTAGCAAAAAGAATTAACAAAAAGAATATAGCTTTGAAAGTGGTGATTTGGAATCTTAGTTCCATTCTAATTCCTTCAATCTTTTTTGTTTCACGCAACTTTCATAAGGCCAATCTTTCATAAGGTGATTTAAATGGTGTTGAGCAATTTTCTTAAACTGAAATTTGCACACTGAACTGCAGTAGTCTTTAAGTATACTATGATTAGCAATAGAAAAAAATATTGTAAAATATATCTGCCCACTCAACCAAGATACTAGAAAGTGCTGTTATAAAATCTAAATTAAAGTACGTAAAACAACAACTCAAAGAACAAAACAACAACCAAAACAACTCTGGGGGACTCTCAGATCGGTTGGCAAATTTATTTCATAAGAAGGGAAGAGACTGGAGTTTTGTTCAAGGTGAACACCACTCTTAGAAATTTATTTTCGCACCCTAAGGACAAGGACTGCATATGGAAACAATCCAGGGTGTATAGACTACAATGTGGAACAAGTGAGGCGGTGTACGTTGGGCAAACGGAAACAAGGCAGGAGGAGAAGATAAAGAAGCACACATCTGACCAAAAGCGGCTCCAGTGTGCCATGGACACATCAGCAGCAGGTCTTCTTTTGTTGGACATTTGATAGAGACTGGCCACGCTTTCGTCGCGCCCTCCGGCGTTGAGCTGCTTTACAAAGCGAAGAAGGGGAAGCTCCTTGACACATTGGAAGCTTTCAAATTTAAAAATGCTTGCAAAAATGGGGAAAAAAATATGTATAAATGAATTGGACGGCTTAGCAAACATAGTCATAATTGACATCGTGCTAAGTGAGAGCGGTAATGCAATATTGTGATAGTTTTAAAGGATTTTTTAGTTTTTAAGTTTGTTTCAATCATTGTAATAATTAGCAGGTTAAATTTTCTTGTCGGATATAATATATCTTTAATATGTTGACTTGTGTTCTATTTTTTTAGTTATTTTGAAGATGGTTGTAATAACCGAAACGCGTCAATAGAATAATAGAACATCAATTATTTAGTTTTTTTTTATGACCAAACTAGAACCTCTAAAACTTGTTTTTAACATGGAAGGTCATCATAACATAAATAAGGAGACAATTAAGTAAATTAAAGTACATACATAATATTATGATTACTTTAACTACTTAAAAATTAAAAATCAACTCTGTAAATTATTAAAATTTATTTACTATAAATTTATTATTTACTATGCCCAAAGCTAAGATAAATAATCAATCAGTTACATTAATTAGCAGATAAAGAAATCCACTACATTGTAGGAGGCCCATATATACCTATAAGACCCAAGCCACAAAATCTCTCGAGTATACTGATATACACATGCATAAGAAACTCAAAAAGAACTTGCCATCCCAATATTATATGCAGCTCCGAAAAATATACCTAATCATTTAATCTCTTTGAAGATAAACAAAAAGCAAAAATAAACAGATTAGTCGCATTTCTGATGAGTCGACTTTCGGAAAGATATAAGCACAACGAACCAAACTAACTTGAATTTGTAACACTTAAGAGCTAATCTGCATACAATATACGAATATGAATTCAGGAAATTGTAATACGAAATGATATTTAAAAATTTTTCTTTGTTATATTATTTTTTATTCAATAAGTTTTGTTACAAACTCTTCAGGTAATAAACTACGTCCGTTAGGTCAACAAAGTTAAATAATGGTTGATGGAGTTAATACTTAGAAATTTGAATGTAGCAACTATGTACATACATAGTAGTATATGTATGTATATAATGATTGTCAAATTTAGATAGGTTAACAATGCAGTTAAAAATTTAGAATTGATTTATGTGATTAAAAATTGCTATCTGATGGAATTAAAACTCTCGAAGAATCTCAATTCTACTTGGGTACTAAAAATGTGAGCAAAAGCTCTGATGAGATCTAACAGGGTCTAAACATGAGTCTAATGTTTGGTTCTAAGGTTAGCATTCTGTAACATTTTTAAACTGAAATTTGTAGAATTTATTTGATATTCGGCATCGATAAGCAAATACTTATAAAGCAAGAAATGTGTTTTATTGGTAATATTTTATTTTTATTATAATTTAGTTTTTTCTAAAAATAAATCTAATTTTGCAAGTTTCAGAAACTTATTATTCCAAAAGTTTTAAATGATCTTTTCAAAGCCGAACTTTATGTTTCTTATAAGAGCAATTTCGACTTTCGCCGATAGAATTTTTTATATTGTGTATTTTTTCAACTGAGCTTTTTAAAAAATTTTAATTAAAAGTTTGAATATTTTCTATAATACGTTTCCTAGTGCCATAATGAGGTATATTATTTGAAATGTATTTTTACAAACTTTACTACTTCAATTTTCCTTAACAGAACCATGTTTAGAATTTTGTAATAAAGAAACAGATTAGCGCAATGGCTTTATTTAAATTGATAAAATACTTTTAATCAAACTACTTTAAAACTATCAACGTCACAAATCAATACATGATTCAGCACAATATGCAAAGCACTTATTGACTGAAAAATTAGTAAAAAAATTATTTAACAATCACAAATTTATGTTACCAAATTTTAACGATTTTACCTGGCATTAAATATATTATAAAAGCTTACATTTCAACAGTTCTATATCACAAACTGTTTTTGACACAGTTTTTACCCCCCGCCCCTCTTATAAACATTTTTCCAACATAAAGGTACATTATTTTGTATTTTGAAAAAAAATTGGGTATATAGTTAGTTCCGCGCTGGAGGGTTATACTGCCGTGCTAAGTTAAAAGGTCGTATCTGATATTTTTTTTGAAAAATTGAGTTATCGTATCTACGTATAAAATATTACTTTTTCCCATCTTTTCCACCTGGTTAGAAGGTCATATTTGCAAATTTGGAGACATTATGTGGTTGTGAAATTTGTCACAACTGCAAAATAATGCGTGTTACTAATAAAAATTGTCGTAAGTAACACACATTAATGTACATATATGTACTTGCTTAGAATGGCAGTATAGTAAACTGCAGGTTACCAACTCGTTCAAATATTTTGATTAAAATCTCGTCAGCACTATTATTTAGTTTCTTGTTTCGAAATTTTAAGTTTAAACTGTTTGATATATTTATAATGTCGTAAAACAACTTAAAAGGGCTGCTTCGATAAAATACTTAAGAATAACTGTGTATATCAAATATTTTACTCTTTAATTCAATTAAAATGACTGAAGTACAATTTCTTTGTTCTTAATACTTTTTTTCTTCTTTTGTCGTATTAAAGAAAATTTATTTTTAACTAAGTTACTGACTTAGATATTCACAAAGGAAAATAATTAGACCATGTCTGTTACATCATTTAAAGAGTTCTAAAAAGTTCTAAATTACTAAAGATTTGCATACAATTTTGCGTTTATTAAATATTACATTTTTATTTATTTTATACCAATAATGGCTAAATGTTAACTTGAACAAGAAAGTAAATATTTTCTCGCAGTAGCTTGTTTAGTATTCTAGTAATTTCCTAAGAGCCCAACTGCAGCTACTTGGCTAAAATATATTATTCTCTGCCTGAAACACATATTGCTCTAGCTCGTTTTGAATGCTTCTACACTACTAAAAATAATGGTAAGTATTTTCAGTTTCCTTCTTATTATTTAAAACTGAAATAGTACAAAACAACCCAAAAAACTTAATACTGTAAAAATTTTTAATAAAAAATTGTTTTTGTATTCGCATATAATTTTATGACAAATGATGTTGTACTTCCCCGAATGCTACATTATTAATATTTATTGCATTAAGAAACTGTCCGTTGCTAAAATGAGTTTGCACGAAATTTATGTTAGTTAATAACAATAAATAAAAACGACTCACAAATGGTGAAAATTTTCGTAATGGCATTTCAATAAACTGGGGCGCAAGGGGCAGTCCATAACGTGCGAAGCATGATGTATCACCTCAAGTACTAATATATAAATCAACCTATGAAAGTTTTAAGATTTACTGTTTCTTGCAACCACTTCTACAGAACATAACTTTTACAACTTTTTTCGTTTAAAAACTAACTACTCAAAAGAAAAAATGTTTAAAGTAATTTTTTCTGTAATTTCGTTTCTAAAACTGAATTTTAAAAAATCGTTATGTAGCTCATCACAATTTATTTTATTTGCCAAGTTAAATAAAATAAAAAAGTAATCTACTTTAAAAGAAAACATTTTGTTGCTCTCTAAGTTCGGAGTCTTAAATTGCTATACATTTACAAATGTTAATAATAATGAGCATAGTTTTATATTCACTCGTATAACAAAAGACTTTTACAATGGAAAAGCTTGAGTCGGTGTTGAAATAAGATAAATCAGAAAATCTTACTACGAACTAACTCGTCAAACATACCCTCAATGCGAATACAACATCGAGATTCTATTACTTCACCACACTACTGTTCAGAACTTTCTCAGATTTGGCGAGTTTTCTCGTTTTCTCTGTTTGTAATTAGACAAGTTTTGAAGTTGTCGGCAGGTTGAGATCGACTGCCAAAACCACGCGTATAGTTCACTGGATTTGAACATGGTTATAAAAGTTAACACCTTAAGCTACCTGCAACGTTAACCCAAAATAATTAAAAAAAATACAAATACAATCATTATAAAAAAATTAAACAAAATAACATTTTTAATTTGGACTAATTAAAATTGTATGTCACACTTTAAAAAATTTCTTAACCTAGCAATCAAGTTTAATTAAATTTTGAACAAAATTTTCATCATTAAAAGTTTGCAGTCTTTCGTTGCATCAAATGGTTTTCAAAACTTATTTACAATTGTTGGTTTAGTTAGAAAAGTACAATTAATAGTTCATGTTGAGCTCTACCTTAGTTAACCAAACTGCTTAAAGTATTATTTGAAATATTGTACATGCCAATCATCCAATTATTAAAAAAAATAAAAATTTTGACCTAATTCTCGACAATTTAAAATTTTGTAATCAATTATTTTAAATTCAATGAGTTTGAAATAATTTGAACTTCGATCGTTGCATAGATATGCACGAAAACATTTTCAATTCTATAGTCCAACTGGTGTTAATCGATTGCGCTTCATTTGAACTTCTCGTTGTTTGAGCTTCAACTTTCTAGTGGGTTCTGAGTTCAAACTCATTACAGTTATATTGAACAAAATAAAAGATGTTCTAGGTTCATAACAAAAAAATTTTGTTTTCAATTAAAACTATAAAAATTCTCTTAAAACTTAAAACTTTTTACCTCTGTTACATCAATTTTTATATCAACGTTTATCTTGACAAACTGGAATCCAATAATAGTCAATAATCTCAGCCTAAACAAAAAATATGAATAAAGTTTTGGCATATTTTTTTGTGGGTACTCAAATTATTACTATCTGATCTTTATTTAAAGAGATAGATTTCGACATCAAAATTAACATATTTAGGGAACGAGGAATTACAGAATAATATAAGACGTGGTGAAGTTGAAAGGCATCAAAGAATTACGTATATTAAGATAATTTCTAATAATGAATAATACATTTTTCACGCGTATATTGCTCGGTCATAAAGATTTCGTTGACGTATCATTTAAGCTACTTTTTTACACTTGACAATCGAACCGCATTTGAGGGAATAGAAAAACTTCAAATTGTACATATTTCTACCATTAACAAAATCGTATACTGGAGATACGAGATTTCGGTTAACATTGAAATACTAACACATATACGAGTACACTCGTACAATCACATTTTTTCTATTATTGTTTCAATGTTAACCTTAAAAATCGGATGTGGCCATGCCCATGACTTTATCATACTTTTATTAAATATTAAAAAAATAATTTTTAATAATAAAATGAAAAAAATATTTTCCATTAACCAATGTGACTCAAAATCTAATCAGCTCTAAGTCTAAATATAAAGATACAAAATACTAACTTTAGTTTTGAAATTCTCATTAGTTTTTGAAATATTTAATAAAAATAAATAATAAATAAAAAGATTTAGAAAAAATTGCTTCCATGAACCAATTTTATCCAAAATTTAATCAGCTCTAATTCCTGCCATAAACATAACAAATTTCAACTTTAGTTTTGAAAATCCTTTTAGTTTTTAAAATATTAAATAAAGGCTAATATTAAATAATAAAATTTAAAATAATAAAAAACAATAGTTTTACAAACAAATTTTAACTAAAATTTAATGGGTTATAAATGTCGACTAAAATATGCGAAATCCTAAATTTAGTTTAAAAATTCGTATTACTTTTCGAAATATTAATTAAAACTAATACTAAATAATAAAACTTAAAAAACAATAGTTTTCATAAAACAATTTTAACTAAAATTTAATCAGTTGTAAATCTCAACATAAGTATCCTAAATCCTAAATTTCGTTTTGAAATTCTTATTAGTTTTGAAATATTAATTAAAACTAATATTAAATAATAAAATTTAAAAAATAAAAAAATAGTTTCCGTGAATCAATTTTAGCCAAAATCTAATCAGTTCTAAGTCTCAATATAAGGATACAAAATCCAAAATTTTGTTTGAAAATTCCTATTAGTTTTTGCTGTAGGTCGCACACAAAATTTGACCACACACACACACATACACACAACACACACACACACACACACACACAGACATTTTTTGGGAAAAGGTCTTATTTTACTCAGGGACCTCAAAAGTGTAAATCCATCAAAATCTCAAATTTTTTTTCTGCACGAAAACAATACTTTCTCATATTACATATGATAAAGTAAAATGTGAATCTATTTAAATTTTCCTTATTCACTCAAATGCGATTCTCTTGTATTTTAAAACCATAAAAAAATATTTTTTTATAAAATTTTGATTTTATATTGTAGATTCCAACTTATATAACTCTGTCATTTATATAACTCAGGCATTATTTTATTTCAAATACGTGATATAAAATTAATTACCAATTCAATGCAATTAAAATGTATATATTTAAAGCATCTAAAAATTTTATTGCAATCATTTGGTATTTGGCTGAGTAAACATAACTACTGCCTTGGGCACCTCTAGATAACGCTGATTTATGTACCAATTTAAATAATTTTATATTTATGCAGTTAAACTATTACCGTTTCATTACATTTTCTTTGTTTTGAAAGAAAAACATAACAAAAGTTTATAAATAGTTAATATTTTCCATGTATATGCTTAAAAAATTTTCTAACTATTCTAATACATTTTTATTCAATTATTTTAATGTAAATATGAGCATTTTAATAAACCAAGTTAACTTAAATTTTGAATTAATTTTCACGTCCAAAGGTAACAAATAAAATGATTTGAATTCCCTCTAAATATTTTTTTGTTTCGGTTGCATGCAGCTTGTTAGGAAGATAATTGTTATTTTTGGAAAGTAATTTACAGTAAAAGTAGAAAATCGTCAAAAAGTGTACATACATATATCGCAGTTTTGTATTGAAAACTATTTGCAATTTTTAAGAGGACTATAATTTGTGTTCACAAAATAAAAGTAATATTTGTTTTTACTTTGCTGCTTTGAAAACTAAGTAATCGTATTATGTACTCTATTTGAAATCTTACAGGAGTGAAAAATAGTTTTTTTTCTTTAAATAATTAAATAAATTGAAATGAATTTAGTTTGTAAATTTAAAAATTACTTTAATTTTTTTACAATAAAATTAACAACAAACATATATTATAAAATTTACTTATATAAAAATTGTTCTTCATAACATAACATCCATGAAATAGATGTTTTTGTAAAAGCGAGACCATTTACCAAGGTACCAAAGTACCAACTACTACTTCACCGATAAAAATAAATTATCCTTTATTGTAATTTTGCATATTTTACATAGTAGTTCCCGAAATAAAGTACGGCAATTACATTTATGATATGTCTGGAATCTTAAAAGACTCATCAAAAGATGGGAAAATGGCACTACTATAATCAGAGTTCAACGTGCTAAATAATAAAATTAAAATTTTGATTTTCTTAATATCAAATACCATAACTAAACCAATTTTTCCAAATGAATCGTAACGTTTAGTGAAAATTATAATGATTTCCATTAGACCATAACACCTACATGAAATGAAAATCAATATGACTGTGTTAATATTTTTTTTGAATATTTTGTCGATATGTAGCTAGCATATTTTACAATGTTTATTTATTTTAAAATTTATATGAAAAATTCGAGTAAAGTAATTCGGTGGTCGAATGTTGCTCATAGCTCTGCTTTGAAATTCTTCTCGATAAACTGTGATACTATGGGGATTATAATAAGCAAGTGGGAAACGGCTATTCTAAAAATGCTTCTCTGGCAATAATATTTGAGTATTTTTGCAGCTATTCAAAATTTGATCACTTTTTGAAAGCCCTATAGCATTTTTATATGTAAATTAGATATCTCAACTTAAACGCTATTATGCTGAGTGTGTACCTTAATGATATTCTGAAAGTTGCAATTCATTTTATGTTAACATTTCGTTAGCAGAGGATCGATCTTTTGTTTTTAATTAAAGTAAAATTTATTTTTTAGGCATAAAAGCCAGACAAATGACTAATTACGTATAATTTATTAAGATTTCAAAAATGGAAGTACTATCGATCTGGAACTGCATTTCACAATTAAATTAAAAAGCTGTTTTTTATCAATACGTAACATGAAGTTAATTAACTTTTTAACTTTTAAGATATATTTTTGGTATAAAATACCTTATCTGTTCATCGATAAAACGTTATTTATAGCTATTGTGTAACAAATCTCAATTTCCTACGAAAGAAATTTTGATTTATTGAAGTAATTAAAATTAATAAAGAAATGTAAGAGAAGTTTTAAATGTTAAGGGATGGTGAAAAGTGTAACCTTTAAGCGCTTTATTATATTTTGAAATGGCTGGTCTAAAGAAATTGTAGCTATAAATACAAAAACAATTTATTTGGTTTAAGTAAATGATCATAAATTAAAATAGGTTTAGAAGTTAGCCATAAAATAGAAGCAAGTTGCAATAAAACTGCAATGTTAGTCAGTAGCTCTTTTGTAATATATACGAGACCAGAATCTCCGGTATTAAGAACTTTCTGCCACCATATACAACTTGTCACTTCCTGGTGAATTAGATATACATTTTATGATAACAAACATATTTGTGGTATACATTAGTAGCCATTTTAACTAATCAAATAACTACAGTTCAAGATATTATATTTCATATTTTCAATAAATCGAATTTAAAATACAAATAACTCCCTATTCTGGCAATATATTAAATTTAATTTATCTTCCATAATAAAAGAAGTAAAAATCCATATTTCTTAGTCGCCAACTCGGCAGTTTGCGAATGAAAGCGATCTGAAAGGCGGGTTCGCCTCAAGAAATTTATACTCAGTCGATTATGGTTTTGCACATTTTTAGAATTACTTTCAAAATTATCACTGTAGATTCAAATCATCAGAATAGTAAACACACAACGTTTTGTTTTATAACAAAAGTTCACAAAAAAAATTATTCACCTGATTTGAAAAATATTCATCGATCGTTTAATAAAAACGCAGCGAAGGTTCCGTTAGCCAGAACGTTAACCACAAACACATCATGTTTTAATCTCTTAAAATACCTACGAACGGCAATTCTTATATTTTTCCTAGATCGTTCGTGGTATGTGGTGTCTTTATATCAGAGAATGGGATATTTCTAGTTCAACTTGAAGTTCGCCGGATATTTATAGCAACTGTAAATTAAATAAATAAAAGTAGAGAAATTTCAAAATTTTTCGTTTTCTTTTTATGGCCTTCCGTTAGTTTTGCACCTCAAATTTAAACCTTCAAGTTTTCTACAAGACAATTGACAGAATTACTTTTTAACTTTTTTCAAACTGTTTAAAAGCTTTTTTATTTAAACATAGCATTTCAAGTGGACTTTTCTTATGCGTGTCATGACATAAGCAAGTTTAAATATAAAAACACAAGTTTTCAGTAGTACTTCACCTACTATGTCTGAACATTTGCCAAACTTGATCAAATATATTATTTTTCTTCGTTTTGCTCTTTAAGTAAACCAAGTTGGGAAAATGTTTCAGTATACTTCACCACATTAATTTGCTAATTAAACAGAAGGAAATTATAACCTTTAACAAGAGTTACAGGCTACAATAAACATTAAAGGTACGTTTGTACCAAATTTCAGAAGCAGCAAATAAAAAGAAATTAAGTGCGGTGGAAATACAAATCAAAACTATAAAAAAATCTTTTAGTATAATTCAGATTTCATAAAGTAAAGATGAAATGGGTCTTTAATGAACCGACGTATCTGGCACCTCTGTAGCATATGGTTTATTAAAAATGCAAAGCAGTTCATAAATATTCAAGCGGAAATTTTTATAAGTTTACTGTTAATTCGTTCTCTTTATAAAGCCGCACGAAGTAATACAAGTACATACTTTGATCTCTAAAAGCGACTTGTTTTTTCTCTGTCATACACATAATATTATACATTATATGCATATGCACTAAAATCTCATCATTTCAAAATTGTTACATCTGAAGTTAGCTAAAATAAATCTTGCTTTAATAATAACGCAGTTGATTTCAGTTTAGTTTAATTTGTTATTAATAAAGTTCATTTGCAATATAGCTTATTTCTACAATTTATTTACTTATCCTTTCAATTATATGTACCTAATATAAACTAAAACTCAAGTAGTCATTTCCTGACCATAAATTATTTTAAAACCTAAATTATAGCACTATAAAAATATATTATACTACTTTTCTAACCGTTTATTTACGATGTCTAATAATTAGTTCTGCCTTATTCGCAGTGAATATGGCTACATTTAAAAAAGTTTTACTCCATTGCATTTTTCAAATTATTTCTTAAAAGTCAGATTCTTCTTCTTCTTTCGGGAGCTTCTCATCAAAGGAGGCTGAGTACAGTATATTCACACAAGCAACGATGTTTCAAGAAAACTTCACTTAATATTATGTACAATATAGTGGTACTCTACTCAATTCAAACC
The DNA here is from genome assembly GCA_036346125.1 of Lycocerus yunnanus. Taxonomy (NCBI): domain Eukaryota; kingdom Metazoa; phylum Arthropoda; class Insecta; order Coleoptera; family Cantharidae; genus Lycocerus; species Lycocerus yunnanus. The sequence goes on from JARFIX010000002.1 coordinate 3,975,751, forward strand.
CACATAGCATTTATGCTTGGATTTTCATATTACCATCCCAAGTTGATTACTTATTTTGTTTTAAGTTTTTTTTACATAAGATCTAGTAATTATGTATATAGTAGTATATTAACAAAATTTCTCAAAGTTATTTAAATGAAATTTAAGGTAATTTAAACTTCTTTAAAAAACGTGTTATATATGCAGTTGTAATTGAATTATAAAGTTATATGACAAAATTAAATAAAGTTTAATATTTTAGACTTTTGTATAATAAAGGAAACCAACGTTGTAATTTAATAGACTTGTTATATTAAAATGTGAACATTAATGTTATGTAGAAACTCTGTTACATTATAGCGCCTCGGTGAATTTACTTGTAGTAAACATCATTTAACGAAGAATATAAACGTCAAAATTTAACACAAGTTTAAGCATTGTATAAGGCAAATAAATAAAACTGTCCATTGTATCAAACTTCCCAAGACGTCGTCAGTATACCCGTCAATCATGTAATTTATTTCAGGCCCAAAGTATTTTACGATTTTCACAGTTTTTCCTAGTCAATAGCATCTTAAGATACTTGTTGAAATGTCGGATTTGACATACATTTTTATACTTTTAAAGTGACAAAAGTAAATACGAAAATAAACTTTTCTTGAATGCATACAAATATTTTCAGCATATAAAACTTGAGCCGTTTCAGTAAACAACATAAAATTGATTTAAGAAAGTTAGGTCTTGCGTTGTAAATAAAATTAATTAAAATCTACGCGAATTTAATTATTTGTTTATTAAACGGGCTATTATCAAGTATCTCCATGCGCACTCATAACCTCAAATTATATTATACGAATAAAATTGTTATAAAATTAAAAACAATCACCATACAAAGTAGTTATTTTACTTTCAGTAAATTGCTAAGAAATTTAGTTAATAGGCTCAAAAATAACCCGAGTGAAGCTCCCCGACTTTTAATTATAGGTTAAAGTACTCCAATTAGCAAGTTTTATTGAATTAAAGTTAAAGTATTTCAAACTCAAGTTTAATTTAGCTTGTGATTAGTTTAATATATTTATTAATTAAAATATACATTCTACATGCTATTAACGTTATGGGTAAGCGTGATAACTAATGACTGTGAATAAATATTTATTTAAACCTATAGTTTGATAAACCCAAATTAAATTTATATCAATTAATTTTTAAAAAACGCATGTGTATCCGTAAATTTGTAACTATTTTATTATCAAAACTAGTATAAATGTATATACCGTTATAATTTATTTTATCATATGTGTGTATAAAATTATAAGAGATAAATTAATATTTACACAATATAAAATATTTAACTTAAAATAAATTTATTTTAATTCATACTAATAATATGCCACCATCGAAAAACATGTATACATATTTATGCATAGACTGTAAGCAAACACTTGAACATAAAAATGGTTAAATTTTAAGTAATATGCTAAAGTTTAATTTAAATTCACTGCAATATTTATTTAAAAGCAATAACTATTCAGTTCACAAAAGCAATATTAATGATGTTACAACGATGTTATATGTATGGCACAGGTTGTAGGAGGTATCCCGACAAAGCAGCCTCGGTCAAAATAGCCCCGACATAGCAGCCCCGTCATAACAACTTTGATGAAATAGCCCGTTGGCATAATAGCTCCGGCTAAATATTCCAATGACAAAGCAACTAAGACGAAATAGCCCAATGACAAAATAGTCCGATGACAAAATAGCCCGACATAATAGCCTGGCAATAATTCAATTCAAATTAAAATACGTTTTGGCGACAGTTAGGATACCTGAATCTAGATTTTTAAAACAAATTATGAAAAATGAGGATCTAATTAACATTTAAAATAATAAAATTTGTAGTCGGTCTACAAATTTTGGAAAAAATACACTTTAAAGATTTGCCGTGGTTGCGTTTGTAAAAACGGGCCGGAGCGGTGGGAGCGTAGAGGATCGAAGCGGAGGGTGCGGAGGTTCGATTTTGACAAACGCTTTAATAATTTAAGATATCCCTAGACCGGTCCTACTCGAAAAAGTGTTCATGTTATCTGATAGATAGCAGGTTATATAACAAGTAATTGAAATTGGAATTATTGCCAGGTTATTGAGTCGGTGCTATTATATCGTAGGGCTATTTTAGCATGAGCTATTATGTCGGGGATATGTTGTTGTAGATATTTTGACGGGTTGCCATGTAGGCATATTATGTAAAAGACGATCGCGGCCTGACGCGAATTTTTCTGACTGTCTTTCCTCGAGAGGTAATGGCAAACCACCTAGGTATAGTGCCAGAGAACCCTAAATTAAAGTCATCAATCCTTCTTCAAGATAAACAGACTAAAATGGAAAGAAGAAGGAAAGATGTAGTTATGTACATACATATGTGGATATATATAAATATTTATGATTTGTTAATAATAATTTACGTCAATAGAACCACTTGAGTACCTATTTGTAGTTATAATAATATATTTATAGTTATAAAGATATAATATAGTATATATGTTCATATAATTAATTATTTCCCTATACATACATAATATGTAAAGAACATAAAATAGAAAGCTAATATTGTAATACCCAAATAAAAATAATTTATTAATTTTAACTTAATTATAACTACTTTGAGTGGTATACACACGATTTATCCTTAAGAGTATTTTATCGAAAAAAATGAAATTGCTTTCGACGGGCTTCTTATTTACACAAATACTTGTATACCAAAAGTATATGTTGTTAAACCTCCGCTTAAATTTTAATATAATTTTGTCATTACATCTAACTTAAATAAATAATAGAGTCTAAGCAGTTAATGACAGCAATTTTGAAAGTTTGAAAGACGGCATTAGCTAACGAGTTTGGGCGTAAATACTGACGATTGTTGAGTCAAATTGAAATGCTCTCCTGCCAGATTCCTTCGAAATTCCGTAGAATGCCAACTCAGATACCATCGCGATTCACTGTCCTGCTATTTCCACCTCATCGCATTTCTCTAAAGATTTCTGCTATTCATTTAGAATCTCTTATCTTAAACAAACCCCGAGCAACATGGCGGTGACCGCGTTCCGTACATTTTCGTTGTTTTAATCGTTGCTAAAAATATTACAACTATTTTGTTTTGCCTAATTTTCGTAATACCTAAAAATTTGCCAATTGCAAACCTTTATTTGTTTAAAATTTAATTTAAATGGTTTCAATTTCTGAAAAGATCGCAAAACTACTCCCGAAGGATTGCAAAACAAAATTTTTCAGCAAAATTTTTTACATTTTTGTAAAGCCATCTTATCAGATATACAATGAAAGGTGTTGAAATTTGAAAATGGTCGAATGGGATAGTCGTAAAAATAAGTGAAGTTGTCAAACCCTCCTTACTCCTTAATCTCATTTTAAATTTCTACATTTAAAAAATAATGCTTTACAAGGAAACCTATTTTTTAAATTACTAAATAAAGATTTACAAAGTTGATATATGTATACCATCGATTGATTTTAAATTATAAAAATTCTAACCTAAGTTTAATTCCTCATCTTACAATACTAATCTCACTTAAATCCTTATCCTATTAACAAAATTATTACTAAATGCCACCTGTGATGTACCTACTTTTGCTGCTTCTTTAACTGCAATCTTGAAAAGAAAACTTCGCTTCTGTTACTGTGAATAAACTGTTTTTGAATTTTTAAATAAACTCCCGCAAAAACTTGGCGTTTTGTGTTGAAATCTGTATTAATTTTAATAATATTTTTACAAAAATTGACTAAAGATGTCACCAAAGTAGTTTCTTTCTTTATTAATCTATTGTGTAATGATGTGGTCGTGTTAGGACTAATACTAAGAAAACAAGTGGCCATTTAAATTAAAAATTACTTAAAACTAATTAAACTAAAACGTTGTAAAATCGTTCATGTTATACGTTTTTAAATTATTAAAGAAATAACAAACCGGTGTGCGATCAGCTGATTACCAGGTCATTACTCCCTCTTCAATACGCAGTGGTTCCAAACATGTAATCTTGTTGGACATCGTCATCAACATTCTCACAGGTAAATACGAAATTTTTTTAATAACTTTTCTCCGTTGCACTTTCTTTAAATCACTTTTTGTTACATAAAATATCTATAGCGTCACTAGTAGTTGCATGTTGTATGTCGACAAAATTATTTTATAATTTATTGTTCATTTTGAAATTTTTTTAGGAACGAAATTTTTACGTCCTATCTGGGCAAGTGAAAAAGGTCGACTGATCGTATTTTTCGCATCGCGAAGCCTATTAAATTGAGGATTTCTACTTTATATCCGGGTTTTCCAACAAAACTCGATTCCAATTGGCTGAAAATTCTTATCCAACGGATCCTTTTGAAACTTTCACGAAAATTAAAGACTACTAAGCAGTTCCACACAAAATTGTTAGAAAAATTCCAAGTTCACTGGTCGTTCCACAATCATCTGTCAAAGTACGAATTCTTTCTTTTGCACTCCATGTTTATTTCACACACTTTCCTATCATAACCACTTGCGTAACACTTAGTTTTTAATTCCTCATCTTACAATACTAATCTCACTTAAATCCTTATCCTATTAACAAAATTATTACTAAAATTAACATTTTGACATTTCTGCAGGTAACAGTTTCACATTTTTCAATGTAGAAGACTCAATTTTGCATCTACCATCCTCACTTGTATAGCAAATCGTTCTACAAATTAATCCTCAACTTTTGGTATGCCTTATGATGTAATTACAATTTTTATGTTATCTAAATCTCTTTTTAGATTTTCCGAAGGATGAAATATGCTTTTGCTCATTTTAGCTTTATTTGAAACTTTTGGATTTTGGATTCACTTACAATAGTGCCAAGAAATGCGGACGCTGCTATTGGATATGCAAAACAATTCCAACTTTTATCTGTGCTACCCGTAGGATAGATTTTAATTTTAGAATGCTAACTGCTCTGGCCAGCTTATGAAATGAAATTTTGTGTTCAAAATGGCTCCAATGGTATGCCATGAACCTTCTATAAATGCTACATGCCAAAATTAACAACCCGTTCCAACAAAAGTTCCATCCGAGGTTCACTTCATCTATCGAAGCTGCGGTTTTTAACCGGACGATGCAATTTACTTTATTAAGGTTATTTATCTTAGTTTTAAGTTGATAACATGACAATATTTATAGTTATAAAGATATAATATAGTATATACATATGTTCATATAATTAATTATTTCCCTATAGTACATACATATGTAAAGAACATAAAATAGAAAGCTAATATTGTAATACCCAAATAGAAATAATTTATTAATTTTAACTTAATTATAACTACTTTGAGTGGTATACACACGATTTATCCTTAAGAGTATTTTATCGAAAAAAATGAAATTGCTTTCGACGGGCTTCTTATTTACACAAATACTTGTATACCAAAAGTATATGTTGTTAAACCTCCGCTTAAATTTTAATATAATTTTGTCATTACATCTAACTTAAATAAATAATAGAGTCTAAGCAGTTAATGACAGCAATTTTGAAAGTTTGAAAGACGGCATTAGCTAACGAGTTTGGGCGTAAATACTGACGATTGTTGAGTCAAATTGAAATGCTCTCCTGCCAGATTCCTTCGAAATTCCGTAGAATGCCAACTCAGATACCATCGCGATTCACTGTCCTGCTATTTCCACCTCATCGCATTTCTCTAAAGATTTCTGCTATTCATTTAGAATCTCTTATCTTAAACAAACCCCGAGCAACATGGCGGTGACCGCGTTCCGTACATTTTCGTTGTTTTAATCGTTGCTAAAAATATTACAACTATTTTGTTTTGCCTAATTTTCGTAATACCTAAAAATTTGCCAATTGCAAACCTTTATTTGTTTAAAATTTAATTTAAATGGTTTCAATTTCTGAAAAGATCGCAAAACTACTCCCGAAGGATTGCAAAACAAAATTTTTCAGCAAAATTTTTTACATTTTTGTAAAGCCATCTTATCAGATATACAATGAAAGGTGTTGAAATTTGAAAATGGTCGAATGGGATAGTCGTAAAAATAAGTGAAGTTGTCAAACCCTCCTTACTCCTTAATCTCATTTTAAATTTCTACATTTAAAAAATAATGCTTTACAAGGAAACCTATTTTTTAAATTACTAAATAAAGATTTACAAAGTTGATATATGTATACCATCGATTGATTTTAAATTATAAAAATTCAAAAGCGCGAAAAGTGTAAACTAAATATTGCAACTTTATTTAAATATATATTTAAATTTTTCATTTTAAAAGAAACTGGAAACTAATAATATAAATTTTAAAATTATGAATGTTAGAGAAAACGAGAAATCTAAGAACGCTGAAAATAATTTATTAATGAAGAACAAAAGAACGAAAAGGTTGTAAAGTTATTTTATTGCTTAGTATTGTTCACATTAAAAAGCAGATGTATATTATGTATATTATAAAACATATTTTACTAAGTGACGGTTTATTTTATTATACAATATTTAGGTAAAACTAATTGCGTTAATGGAGGTTATCCGAAACAAAATATTTTATACGTCAATAAAATATAAAATCTCCCAAAATTACCGACGAATTTCTGTCAAATAAAAGCTAAACATGTAACACTTATAGTAGAATACCAATATAAGAATTGTCACTTTCCAATATAATCGCAACAGAGGCAGTGAAAAATTATAGTAATCAATCATCTACAAGTTATTAATTGTATCTACAATGACAACCAGGGGTAGAAAGTAATACAATGTTTATAAATAAAAAAAACAGTTCAATTTGGTTTTTAGATGCTAATTTTTCTGTACAAAAAATGAAAGTAACTAACCCCAGATTATTAAAAATGCCTTTTTAATATTATGAACTTTTCTGTTACTTAGTATATTACCACATAATTTAAAACAAAAATGAAGATTATAATTTAGTACATAACGTAAAATAGTGACACCGCAATCTAACGAGACGTTCTGGTAATTTTAGTTGCTTACAACTGAATAAAATACCCATTTGCGTAGAAATTCCAAGCTTAAGATATAATCGAATTCCTTGTGTATATAGGTGCACTTCTAGTTTTCGTTTCTTCGGAAAAGCAAAGCTGATATTCATGTGAAACTTGATAATCGTGGTTTTTACTAAAAGCAATATAGTTTTGGTTTCCGAACTTTTTAAATATTTACAATCGCAAAAGAAACATTTATTATTTAAAGTTAAGCAAAAAGTATTTTCCATATGTAACTTGTAAATAGAAATTCGATAAAGCTTTTACGTTTACATATTTAATAAATTTGAAATATTAATAAATATATTTTTTATAGAAAAAGCCTAACCCGTACAGTTACTTATTAATAAATTTAAATTAAAATAACCCTCACAACTGTTTTTAAATTTTATACTACGGAAAACAGTTTTACCTAAATTTACCATTTTTTTATTTTCTAAATTTCAATTTTTAATTAATAAATTTCCTAAATTAATTATAATCGTAAAATATGTTAACATAATAAATATAATAAATGTTGAAAATATTCAACTACGTGTAAATATTGTATATAACAGGGCCCCCTTAAAATCCCCCACAGGGACTGGAGAGGTAAGCACCGAGGTTGGAGGTCGGAATGTTTTAGAATATTCATTTTAACCTAAGCTACCATCTGTTTACGTTGAAAACATTATTCCCCCTTTCTTTTTTTTGCAAGAATTACTAATTCCAATAGCCTACAATATTATTTCGCTAATTTCTTTCCGGTTTTAATTTCCACATTTCTAGAAAATTCTCCAAATAAAGTTTCTTAAATTTTGATTAATCTATACAATTGTATTATATAAATAATATTAAGAAATCGTCTCAAATGACAATACGTTATATTTCGTTTCCATGTAATTGCACTATTATTATTAAACGTCTGATGACAGCAGTAACCATTGCTGAAAGCTTACAAATAATGTTTCGTTTTATTGTTCATTTAACCTTCTAATTTTAAAAAATTTGAATCAAATATAAATAATAGCAAAGAGAAAGTCAATCTAAAATGAAACTGAGAAATCGTACCCCTCCTAATTAAGGGCATACGGTCGGAGCTAGAAAAAAATCTTTGCATCGGCTAGCAAAATGTAATTGGGTACCTGGGAATTTTCTTTAAGAAAAATTAAGTTTAATGATAAATGGTCTAAACAGACCTAACAAAATTAAAAAATTAACCACCAAACAAAGACGTTTTTGAAGGCGCGTCCCATGAAATGCAAGGTGAGACCTTTTCTTAAATCTTTTCAATTTTATTCTTCTACCGAACACTAAACCTATGTCGCTACAAAATTTCAGCTGTTTTCTAGTTAATAATGGCAATTCATTACTGCCGTCTTTTGCATGTCCTTCGAAGAATGGAGACGGTCATAAGAAAGTTAGGCTCTCGTCGGATTTCAACTTGGTACTTGAGTATTAACAGTTGGTAGTGCTAATTGTCAAATTATGATTGCCGCATCGTCGCTATTTTTACGATGACTTGATTATAAAATTTACAAACGCAACTTAATTAAAAACTACAATAATTTAATTTTCTATTTATAATGCTTGCTCTATGGCTTGTTATAAAAATTTACAACTAATTAAAATAAATCGTACTTTTTTGCATAAATTTAATAAGTTGTAACACGTATAAAATTCAACTGAAAAATCTCGAGAAATACATCATATACAAATTCTTTTTCATAATGAAATTAAATCAGTTCTTATATGTCAAACCTAAAAGTTGGAATTCGTAAATTAGAAAACATAAGTTCAATAAAGATTTAAGATATTTTCATGATGAAATATTGAATTGTCGATATCTTTAATTATTAGATTCTATTAAATCGTAAATGAAAACCGAAGAAAGACACCTTTAGATCTTACTACTATAAATATAAAATTTATTTTTTTGCGAGCAATCCAATTTTCATTATTTCTCAAAGCGAATCAGGAGATTTTATCCTCCGGCTACAAGTCGAGAGCAAATTTCTACAATAAAATCCTCAACTCTCGTTACCGTTCTTTTATATCTTATATCCATTACCATTATTCGAGCTTAATCCGACTTTTGAAAAGAAATTAGTTTCTAAATAATATTTTTTTTTGACATAAAACATACTAATTAAATATCTTATCGAAACTAAAAACGATTAGTTTTACAAGAAAACTAAATCTGCTGTAATTCTTTTAATCTTCAAGAAATACTAAACGTAAAATTTAATATCTCTACTAATAAGTTTTTGATAAAAAATTAAGAAATTAAAGCCGCTTTTAATGTAATAGAAAAAGTCGTAATACGAAATAGGAATCAATGAAAATTGTTATTTCGAAAAGATGGGTTTGAAAAAGTTACATCTCATTAGGTAGTTAAGTGAGCGAACATGCAAAACTTGGATCAAATCTGCGCGGAAATAAATTTTTAAACTCTTTTTATATCGCAATGTTTATACTTAATCCAATCAATTGATTGTTTAATTTGTAAAATTTTGTAAAGCGTAAATAAAAACTTTTAAGTTAAAAATCGAGATTGGCTTTTACTAAATGTAATTTTGACTTTCTCGCAAAATTTTTGTTTGTTGATAAATTACTTGTTACAGTAATTCGCAAAAATGTGAATTTCTCTTAACAGCAATTTATTCTAACTCTAACCTAAATAATGTTTTCTTTAATAAATACTAAGTATGATATTTTAAAACCCCTTTCTGAGAAAATAAACGGCCAACATAATACGTTGATTTTTCTGACGAAATGTTTTAAATCCTAAAATTTATAAGAGCCACATTGACACTTAAATCTTGATGGGTCGAAAAGAGTTTCTTGCCTAGGTTATTGGTGCACTTATTTAAACCTGGGTTATGAATCCATGCGTAATCATACAAAGAAAACAACTTACTTAATTTTCTATGGCGTAGTTTGCAAAAGGATAGGCGAAAAAGGGAAGGAGCACCAAAACTGTTTTTTATCATAACTAGGAAAGCAACCATCGGAGACGATAATTCAATCATTGTATGGGATATTGGAACTGGATATTTCTTGTTGTTTGCAAGTTCTAACTCGTTTGATACAGTTTTGCATTTTTTTTTCATTTAGACTTTTCTCTAATGTCCTACTGGTGAGCTATAACTTTTGGCTAACGTGCATAAATTGTCAATTTTGACATTTGAAACAAAAATGGCGTGTATCTTTTGTTTTAAAAATTGCCACATAGGCTTACTTGAAAAACCAGAAAAATTTGCCTAAGTATATCATATTTTATAATTATTGAAAAATTTGAAATCAATTGAAATTAAAATTTTACTTGTGAAATAACTTCTAAAATAATTCCAGTAAATATTATAAATCAAAACAAAATGTATTAATTTAGTGTTAAAATATTTTAGTGCAAAAATGAAATATCAGTTGTATAATAACAAGCGAGATTCGCTTTTATTAACAATGGAACGATTGGCTTTGATATATTAAAATCTCATAATTTTACAAAAAGCTGTATCATCGAAAAACTTTAGTTACAATCTATGACAAGTTGGAAAATATAAATTCGAGGTGTGATTTAATGGGCACGATTTTAAATATTTGGAAAATTATGCTAATGCTCTAATGCGCTCATGTTTAATTCTTAACCATTGCAAAATTCATAACTTCAAAATTAACAATTTCACACGATAACATTCATAGAAAACAATGTTAACTAATTGTTGATAATTACAATATCAAAAATGAACAAACTACTTTTTCGAGTTATTTTCGTAATTGTTGTTAAATGATAACAGAATTAGATAATCTCGTAATAAATTTTAAAAAATGGCAGTTATGTTAATTTCAGGATTAGGGATGAAGAATTAACCAGTTTTGCTTTAAAACAGCATCTGTCATTCGCTTTCCATTAAATTCATCATCGATAATCAAATAATCGATATCAATTTAAAATTTTAGATACTCCGAATATTACAATAATAATGATTCTGCCACGGTATGGTTTACAGAAGAAGAATATGTTTTCAATTTTTCTTTGAAGTTCTAAAAATAATTGAATTTTGTACGGAAACAAAACAATATTCAAGTATATTATTTTATCAAGGCTTTTAGTTAAAGAAATTTAAGAGAAAATCAATTACACTGCGGTACTCGACGTTTTATAAATTAAAAAGAAATAATGAAAATTTTTCGTTATTTTAATAGAAAATTTTTAATACAATAAAATAATATCCAAACAAATTTAAACAATAGAGTAAAACAGGGAATACGGTGATTTATCATATTTTACTATACACGTCTGGCGCAAAACTACAAGGAAGTGGGTTGCAATCCATCAAACATTTCGATATAAAGAAGACAACATTTTCGCATTCTAGAAGGTTTTCAGCCTATTTCTTTATAGAAGCAATGTACAACTAATGACAACATGGCGCCACAGTACTCATTAAGACTTAAACACTCTAGGCACTTAGTTTTCAAGATTTAAATCAACCAAGTTCTAAGCTTCTAAATGATACATGCAAATCAGAAATCACAAAAATTACATTATTCATATTCACCAATCACCTTCTCTCCACTTTAATTTTTTACAAATTCTGGACCCACCTGTAACAAAAAAATTATTAGTCAAAATAAATATTTCATTAATCGAATTAAAGTTAATTTAAAATTTAAAAGCTTTAAATCAATATCAAATTTTAAACCTAAAATTGACACAATTTTTTTATTTGTATAATATTTAGATTTATATCTGTTTCCAAAATTGAAATTTCTTTTGTTTTCTTTAAGTTTAACAAAAATTTAAAACTAAAGAGTTCTGTAAATTCAAAATCTGTCTGCTTCAATAACAATAATTGAAATGAACAAAATCCAAAAACACATTGGTTCCTAAGCGAACCCTTTTTAGTTCTGCGGTCTCCGTATTTTTGCTGTTCTTATTAGACCAAGAATTGATAATTTATTTTAAGATTAGAGAATTTTTAGGGCTTATAACAATAATTGCAGTATAAACTTTAACTACTTAATAGATACTTAGTTTTATGTATTAATTAAATGCTGAAAGCAATAAACGTTATTGTTGGTTGGAGAGGTTCGTTTCTCTTTGTTATAGCCGTTTTACTTAAACAATAAAAAAAATTTTTAGTGGAAATGTGGGTTTCCGAAATTATTTTTTAATTGATTTTTAAGCATTAGCGAAGTAAATAGCACGAAAGATATTGATAAAATTAATTAATTTTCGTTTTGCTATAACACATTTAATTGAACTCGAACATAAATAAACAAATTTAATCATTAAATTAATACACAATAACCACAACCAGATTAATATTGAAGGGTATATTTTGAAACGTAACAAGTTTAATTCCCTGTTTAAAAAACCTAGAATTTTAAATTAAATACCATTTTTGTAGTAGGTAGCATAAAAAGTTGTTGATATTGGAAATAAAATTCTTTTTACGTATTTAAATTTCCAGTTAATTTGATTGCATCGAAGTCCTTACACTCACTTGAGATTAACGCACGCTAATCAACATTACATTTATAATAATATAGTAATATGATTAAATTTTGATTTTTCTATTTATTTAATCATTTCTTAATGTTTCTCAGTAAAATTTAAAAAAAATCTACTTGCTATATTGAGTAATTTAGGAGCATTATCAAATTGTTAAATTAAAAATGCAATAAGCATGAAAATAAATTAATGTACATAAATAATATTAGTAGCAACAAATCTGTTTAAAGACTAAAAATTTAGAAGAAAATTAAATTTTAATTTAATGTTTTAGTGAAAATTAATAGGTTTAATTATAATTGGTTTTGAAGTTGCCATGTTAACTTACATTGTCATAATGCATTAAAAGGCTTAATGCGCGCTTTATCTAATTATGTCAATTTTAATGTTGCTAATTTAGAAGCAAATGGATATTATAGGATATTAAACTGTTATCGCATCATTGGATGGTTTATAACAGAATTTTGTGATTAACTTCATGACAAATGTCTACCTGATTTTGCTAAAATTAGAAAATATTTAGAAAATAACCATAAATAATTTGCACTTGTCAAATTTCATATTACAGCGTAAATAAACTCGCGCAGAACATTACTAAATCAACATAATAAAATGAAACTCTCTGATATTCTACTTCTACATTTTTCCAAAAATGTTTGAATTTCTTTATACGTATTTGTAAAAAAATTTTAAATTTTTTCAATGCAGGCTTTTCATCGAACAGCTCGACAGCAAAGGTCGTATTGACAAATCTTCATCTATATTGTAGTCATGGTACTTATCATTTTGAGATATTTAATTTTAAACAATCTTATATTTAACCGTGACCAACAGTGTTGCGTAAATCACATATCGAGAAAGTATGAAACCGTAAATCGTCGTTTCATTTCCCATACGTGCCGGTTAGACAAATTCTCAGGTACACTGCTGTGCACTAAAGTTCAAAGTCAGTCTTGGGGCTATAGCCTTTTCTATAGAAAATTCGAAGGGAAACCACCTATTAATTACATTTCCTTAGTAGTAGTCATCTTGATTAGAAACCATGTTTGCTAAACGATACAAACAGAGACTCAATCAAGTAATACAATTCGAAAAAAGTCCATTGCAAGCGCAAGAGTTGATAAACAAATTAGTATGTAAAGTAAGTAATTTTTTAAACAGTCTTAATTCAAATAACTGAAGCCTTTTTTGGAACACATGAATTAATAAATTGCAATAATAAATATTTCTTTCGGGTCCTTTGCAGGTATACAGATACTAAGTTACGCTTCAATGGGACATCGATAATAAATTTACAATTTGCCAAAACGATGTGACTAAAACCTTCGAACCTCAAACATAGGATCATAAAGCTCACTATTTGGTAACAAGATCAAGTGATCAGCAACCTATAAGTACAAAGTTGACTAAACCTAGAGTAATAAATGCTAGCAGCATCCATTACTGGCTTAGAAATTATTAACAAAGTTAAATTGAAAGGGGGTTTTGGTTTACAACTGCACGGATAGAGCATTCGGCAGATTTTTGGACCATTTTTATTATAAATTTTGTAAAATTTATCTCATGAAAGAAGTAAAATTTGGAAATAATAATCACAAATTGGTATACGGAAAATTTGAGAAACCTTGAAAAAAACGTTGGACAAAGACCAATAACAGCAAGACAAAACTTGAGAAAATTATGTATTATACACAAAATCACCTAAACTAGAAAGAAAGTTAATGGTAAGAAAAATTCAGAAGCAAAAAATAAACAAAAAGCAATTTGGAATATAATTTTGTAGACAATTGCTATTTGTTCTTTCTCAATTAATATTCTAAGGTGGCCGGTACTTGGTTTAAAATCCAAACGATCTGTATATTTAAACTAGTGTGGGGTTGTATTCGAATCATATTTTGCAATCGTTACAAACTACAACTAATCTCGCTTTGCATCCATTTTACCGCAAAATATTCAATTGTCCGCCAAATATTAGCTCTGGAAAAAAGTTCGTGGCATTTTTCTCAATACATGGCATCAATTGCAAATAATTCACTAAACACAAATCGCACGACTAAACGCTTGTTGGAAATATAATACTTCAAGCGTTACTTTGAAAGTACAAACATCGAAATTGGTAAAGTGATTAAAAAGTTGTTTGCGTTTAAAAATAGAGAAAAGTAATGAATAATTGCGCTATATTTTGCAATATTGTTACGATAAATAACTGCTGTGTAGAAATGGTTTTGCTCGCTTTTTCTTTGGTACTTTTGATGTGAAAGACAAGGCTGATGAGTCAGCCTCTGGCCGTCCAATCACGGAAAAAGCTAATGAAATTATTGAAAAAGTTCAGCAAGATAAGCATATTAGCAGTGCCGATATTGATATAGAGCTAGGTATTGACCACAAAACTGTTTTGAAGCATTTACACAAAGCTGGCTACAAAAAGAAGCTCGATGTATGGGTTTCTCATAATAGACCGAATTAACATCTGCGATCAACTGCTAAAACGCAATGTAATCGCGTTACATTGATCGCGCCATTTCTGAAACGTGTCATAACCGGTGATAAAAAATGGGTTACGTGAACAATTGATGGTGTGTCGTCACAAGCGTTCGAGAAGCCAGGATTGACGTCAACCAAGGTGATGCTGCGTGTGTGGTGGGACTGGAAGGGAATTGTCCACCATGAGCTACTTCCAGTTGGTAAGAGGATTGATTCTCTAATCTACTGTGGATAACTAGACAGATTACGCCAGGCAATTGAAAGACAACGGCCTGAATTGAATAATAGGAAAGATGTTAGCAGAACTCTCTCAATGGAATTAAACTGGTTTTAAAAGAAGCCTGTGAAAACCACTTGATTCGGTTTTTTCTACCAGAAACCACACAAGTGCTTCATTGATGACATTATGGCTCTACCCAAAAAATAGCGAAACATTGTGAATAATAATGGAGCATAATTAGCTTAAATAAATTCATTTTCACACTATAAGAAAACCAGTTGAACTTGACTAAAAAAACGACACAAACTTTTTCCCAGACCTTATAAATGAAATACTACTTTTTCAATTAATTACTTGTAAAAATAATTTAATTACAAATTATTTATAGAAATTTTTGATGCTGTCCAATTAATTTTTTTTCGCCGTATCTTTTCTACGTTTTTGTGTGATTGTGTTTTAAGTTGTGAATCATTATTAAATGTAAATTTTTATGTTGTTTGTGTAGAATTAATCAACACTTTTGACGGTGTCGGTATAATCATGTTCTTATATTGATATAATAAAAAATATTATCTAATAATTATTTAATGCACAAAGTCCACGAATGCATTTTTAAAATATATTACTTTGATTTCTTGCATAAAACTACCATTTGCACGAAAAAACTAGGTTAATGATTAAGATTCAGGATAGTAGTCCCCGAATTATTTTATTCCAAGTATGATGTATTCTGAAAATATATTATGCAAAGCAATGCTTTAAATAACTAATAAAATATGTAACTGAAATATAAAAAAATTTTTAAATGATTAATTTAATTTGCATTATTTACTTGTGTTTTGTGAATTTTACAGATTTACCTGGAATAGCATTCATACTTGGCATCTGTTAATAAAATAAATGGTTTGATAAATGAAACCGATTGCTGATTTAAAGTTTTCAATTGCTTCTTAAGCTTCCTGATTGAAACAAACTTAGGAGTTCTGTTTTGTTAGTTTTGAGAGTTTTAGGTAATTTTTACAAAATGTAACGATTACTTTCGCTATCACGTAACACTACCAATAGTGAGTATATGTACATATTTTATTTCATAGAAAATTTATTATTTATGTTAGAGAACAAAGTAGCTACAAGCATTGACATTATCCTCTAGTCGATATAGGGTTACTTATTCGTATCCTTTGGACATGTAGATATTAAACAGAAAAAATGTTAAGCAAAAGTGTGTTAAAAATATGTATCAAAATTTAATCGAGAAACTAAATTTGATACAATGAACAATATTGGAAAAAAACATTTTGTACCAAATTCCACATATAAATTTAGTTTTATTTGGCTACTAAAAATATCACAAATAAAAACTATATAAAAAATAGATTTCTTTGGGGACATAATGTTAGTTCCGCCCAAATAAATCAACAAACTCGTATCCTATCAAACTAATTCGAAAGACCACAATACACAATGCTAGTGATTTTCAATTTTAGTGGTCGGAATAGCCATAAGCAGAATTTTGTTCCTGAGGCATTTGTTTACAAGTCATGATTGTAACGGCTGTTGGCCGTAAGGCAATGCTCAGTCCTATGTAAAGTAAGCACCAATGTTTAATATTTATTCAAATACGATACTCTTAACTAACCTCGATCATATTTGAATTGTTAAACAGCCAAAATTTGCTACACATTAATATTAATAACAATTTGAGCAAAAATTTTTTTCTAAATATTGATCTGAACTTCCAGTTAAATGGAATACGCGTAAAAATCTACCTACGCGTTTATAATATAATATGTATACTGAAACAATAAAACATTAATTTATTACCTATGAAATTTTGATATTATTATTCTCTTGTGCTCTTATTTAGAAAGGAATTGAGTTATTATTTAATTGGCATCTTGATTTTGTATTTAAATTAACAAAACTACGATTTAATGAGATGTCAATATGGAGTTCAAGTGGTGTTTAATACAAATTGGAGAACTGTTGATAGATGATACACTTCATAAAATGTTCGACATAGTTGTCAACAGTCAACACGAATTGTTTCATCTATGCTAGATTAATTGACTTGCAGAACATGTAACTTATTAATCGATACAATTTCCAATGCTTAAATATAATAGCATTAGATACGTTTAACCGGTTAATATTACAAAAATATTTTTAATTCGATAATTAATCGCTAAAATAATACTCAAAAATACAAAATAATTAAGAAGTGAATATTTGACTAAGCTTCACTTTATTGTGTTTATTATCGAATTCAATTTTTATGTTAGTTTATTAATAAAGTATTTCTTTTTTCATAAAATTACGCATTTACCTATTATATTCAGGAACGTAATAAAGACATGAATTTTTCAAAGGAAATTTTAAAGCTTTATTACATAATTAAATTGTGACGTAAAAACGGAATACACGTGTTGTATCGATAGTTATAAAATATCGATAGTTGAAATGCACAAAAAACTAAATTACGTATGCCAAATATGAAGTGCACAATAAAATTAGTATAAATATTAGCATAATAAACTATTGTGAAAAATAGTATTAAGCGTGACAGCTTATATAAAATATCTTTCGTGACTGAAAAGTGTAACGATACTCTTTTTAAGGCACATCAACTTAGATCTGTCACGTAGTTATTGCATAAATTAACTTCTAACCCAATTTTCAACCACCTGCTAGTGTATTTTTTATCGATTTTTATTTTAAGCTTTTATACATTATTTTTTCATGTAATTAATAAAATTTTCATGTAACGCAGTAATTGGATAATAAAAGTTGAAGTTGTGTAGGTCTGTTTGGTTATATAGCCTAGTCTGACATGTTCACCGGTTGTGCTTCCGGTAGCTTGTTCTAAAATATCGCAGCTTCCGGCTTGGCGTCTCCCGGCGTCGTAAACAAGCTGTCGACGGTATGGTGTCTAGGGACGACTTGATACGGGAAGGGCAAGCTAGGCCACCGTGGTCCAGCGTGGACAACCATAAATCAAAAGACCGATTTAAGACAACACAATTGCTGTTTTAGTTCCATCCATTACAGTTCCCTTGACAACCAAACTTTTGAAATAAGAATTGATAATAAAACTACACTTTTTTTTTTAAATATTAACAGCTTTTATCTCACAGCAAAAAATATATTTTAACAAATCAAAAAATATCTTTGTAACCAAATCAAGTATTTTGTAGATAAAAACAAAGTGAATTTTTTTATGTAAATCTTTTAAAAACAGTACCATATTATATCTTTTATTTACTTGCTGTGAGGCTGATTTACATAAAAACCGAAACCTATGCTGTATGAATTTTATCGTATCTACTGACTACCTTGTTTGATGTTTCCACCCTGTGTAATTTGATATCGTCAAAACTTTTTACTTTGCCGTTTTACTGTATGTGCAATTATTGAATTTATTAGTCATAATAAATAACTGCTTTTAATTTATACTACCTTCGTAATAAAAACTAGAAAAAGTATTTTAATTAATATTAATAAATTTAGACATTTTTAATATTTTTCTCCAAGTTAAATTTATGTATTTCACAAAAGTAAAACAGAAGCTTATAAATTACTGCATTAGTTATTCATTAAAATATTGATAAGAACAACGATAACTTTGGTTAGTCTTATCAATCCTTGATGGTACAAACGATATGATTGCCGCAACTGCTAATCTAGCCAAGCTTCAAATTCTACTTAGCCATTGTGAACCAATTCAAAATAGTTATACACACTTTTATATAAAGTAATCAATAGAACTTGAACATTAGCGTTTAATGTTTTAGCGACACGTAGGTAAAGGTTAGACCTTTCAGTTGGTAAATGGTTACGAATTCAATGTGGCTAGTCATGCTCGTAATTTAACTTCGATTTAAAATTATTAAAACCCCAAAAAGATAAAAGAAATAGGTAGAAAGTTTTATGCACAGATGTTTAAAACTACGCGAAGCAAATAAATATTTTATAGAAAAATAATGATAGGCATAAAAAGTTAATAATAGAAAACTAAGAATAAAACTCGATTCCTCGACAATAATAAAAAATATTCTACAAAAATTAATGAGAAATAAATAACTCATGAGATTCTAAGTTACTAGTCCGATGAGAGCAACAATGGAACAAGCATTTTTAAATTTAAATTTTTTTAGCTTCATAAAGTTTCGACGCGTTCTTCAAAACCTGTAGTACTTATTAATAAATAACTTCGGTATAACCTTCTCATTGAAGTTGGGCAAAATAATAGTAATCAGATATTATATCGGGCTATATTTGCAAGCCAAAGCTCATAGCGATGTAGTAAAACTATCAAGAAAATTTTCAATAAATTATTATAACTAAGTTGAAATCCATTTGAAACAAGAATTTAGTAAAAAATTGTCTGAGCGCATCCGACGCAACGCAAAAGAAGGTTCACACAGGGAAACGTCAAGAAATTAAGACGAATGTCAACTTGAAAATTTTACTAAACCTATTATGAGAAAACAAAAGAGAACTTGAACTTTTGTATTTAACTTTTAAAAAACTTACCAAATACATGATTTACAATAAAATCGAAAAAATTAAAAATTTTATCGTTAATGTTTAATTTTTAAATAACAATCGCAAATGAAATTTTAGCAGTGTAAAAATTTTCACTGAGTACGTTACATGGTCATATTTTTAGTACAAATTTTTACTGCATTTTTATTTAAAATTTGGAAATAAAAATTTGATCAAACAAATAGTGAAGAGAAGAATCAAAAATATAAACAGTTCTATTTATAATTTTTAATTAAAAAGGTTGCTTAAAGATCACTTTAACATATAAGAATCCTAAAATGTTTTTTAACCCTCAAGACAATTTGGCAAGTTCATCCATCCTATTCTCCCTAATCTTCAATTCAACAAAACAATTTTTATGAAGAAATGTTTGAATTTGACGATCGATTTAATCAGTTGGGTGAAGATCGAGGTTTAACATTGATATTTTGGTGGAAGCAGTGGCGGTTGCTCTATGGTTTGCAGGTTTGCGTAACTACCAAAAACAATTCTAAAATGTAATTTCTTTAATTACAAGTAGAAGTTTTTGAGATTAATGATAGCTGCGATAGTAGGATTAGTTGGCGAATAGTAGAAGACTTCTGGGCCATCCAAATTGGGTTATATTAGATAGAATAGTACTTTTTGTTGTTGACGATAGGCTGTAGTACTAAAGAAAGGTTGGATTCTTAGAGATATTAGTATTTAAATCATAAGGCCGCAATTACAAACATTAAAGATGGAGAGCTGTTACAAAGCAAACTTAAGCTTGATTTGTTGTCAATATCTCATCTAGTGCAAATCGCATCCAACAAGAAACACGACAACTAATTCAAGCTTGAACACGATTTATGTGAAGTCAAAGATAAAACAATTTTAGCTTTCCCGTAGGATTGCGATTTCTCCGAGAAACCTCAAAAACGGACAACCATGGCTTACATGTAGTGAAAGTCATGGGTCATACATAATATATGTTAATATTGTTTCAATAAGCGAATACGTTTAAAATGAATTATTCTTGAACTTGCTAATGCACATAGCGACAATGCAACATTTTACTAGCACTATAATAAATTAAATGTGCAATATGCTAGATCCATGAAACGAATGCAAACAAAATACGCTACTTACTTTAAAAAATGTGAGAACACATTATGTAAAATAAATATTTACCACTGCTATTGGCGTTTTCCTGCGGTGATGATACATAAAAATTGTGCCCAGACCACGTAGCTTGTCAAAAAATCCGAAAGTGCGTGCTCACCTGAAAACACCAGTCAAATGTTGGACAGTTCGACTATAATACTGCCAGGCTACTTTTGAGAGCATGTATTATGAAGAATTTAAAACGTTTGTTTTTAATTTTTACGCCAAGCCAGCATTTTTAATTAACATTGTATCTCGCCCTCATTTCGCATTTTAAAGATCACGACCAAAGGAAACACCTTTACTGATGTTTGGAATTTGTAGAAAAATCGTCTGAGTGGCCTGTTTTTATTTTATGTGCCTTCATAAATTACAGCTTATATGGCAGGTTGGGGACAAATTATAACTGACGCTTTGGAGGCACACACCCAACAAT
Source organism: Lycocerus yunnanus (assembly GCA_036346125.1). Lineage (NCBI taxonomy): Eukaryota > Metazoa > Arthropoda > Insecta > Coleoptera > Cantharidae > Lycocerus > Lycocerus yunnanus. The sequence goes on from JARFIX010000002.1 coordinate 3,997,080, forward strand.
CGCATCTGAAGGGGAACTAAATGCAACAAGGAATTTATTACATATGTTCACATTCAATAAGCTATTGTATGCGGCGACAGTCATGCAGTAATTGTGATCAGCTGTCTAATTGCAATTGTTGCTAGTAATTGCTGTGGTTACGCATTATAATTATCTCATTATTGATCATTCCTAAAGGTAACTTAAATTAATATTTAGTTTACAGTTAATATGTAATTAAACTTAACAATAAGCAAATTTTCCAGTTTACTAATTTACCTAACCCTAGATAATATTCTGCATAACCGTACAAAATTATTTTTGAGTAAGCATTCTTGCTAATAAAGCAATTATCTAAGTTGGAATTTGAAATTCCACTAAACCGTTAAACACGGCACGAAAAAGAAATGTTTATTATAATAACAAAATAATTTTCAATTTGAAAAGAAAGTTCGGTTTAAAAACAAATCATTGTCCTTAGATTAAAACGATTACTTTTGCAGTTGTACTATTTATATTTAAATGATCGATTAATTATAACAGACCTAAATTATTTTTAAATTTTAAGCAAAAATTTAAGTTATCCCCACAGAAAATTTTTGAATTAATAGAAACGAAAATTAATAATTTTCTGTATTTACTTAATTTTTAAAGGCTATTAAACAAATTTATTTGGTCCATTGAGCCATGAAGTTAAATTTATGAAGTTCTTCCATTACACCGTGCAAATTAAAAGAAACAAATAGAGTTTATGTTTAACGTTATTATAAATTAATAATATCAAAAGAGTGCGTTAAATTTTATTTAACATCTGAAAACTTCTAATTAATAAAAGAGAAGGTATATATGTAATTTTTAATCTCCAATTAAAATGTAATGCACTGGAAATAAAAATATAAAACCAAATCAATCTTCTTTTAGCTGAACCGTGAAAGAGCAGAGTAATCGGTGGCACATAAATGATCAGAGTAAATCCTTAATTTTACGTTTATTAATCTCTACATTTAAATTTGTATCTTTTTTATCATTAATTAAAGATTCTTGTTTATTTAATTAATTTTGCATTTTTATGGAAATCGCTAGTCCGTTAGTCAGTCTGTCTGTCGAAGCTTTAATTAAATTTAAGGAAACGTCATAGATATTTGGATTGCCATGTAACCTTGCCCGATTTTTTTCATCTTAGAAAAAATTTAGGGTAATCTATCATGCGTGCGGGCAAAAAATAATCCGCTTAGTAAATCAATTATTAGTAGATACCCAATACTTGATGATGTACTTATTTTAATGTGTGTTATGGAAAACAATGTGTCTGTATATAACGGATTAGTATAATAAAAAAAATAATTACATAAATAATGTATTTATATTTAAATTGAACTAGAAAATTTATATTATTTAAAGTGAGGAAAATGTATTCGGTAGTAGATTTTTGGTATTTGCGACATTTTCGGTAATGATCGTTTGTATAAATAAATGTTAAAAATAGTTTAAATGGATTGAAAATCGTGTGTTATTTTATTACGTGATAAAATGTTACGAGTTTATTCACGCATAATAATAAAAGTAATTGTTGAGATTTATAATACATTTTACATCACTATAAAATAAAGATGAGAGTAGAAATATTGGGAAAATTGGGAATTAAACAACGCGTCGCTTCTAAATTAATGTAATTAAAGGTAGGTAGGTATATAAATAAGTTACTTAAATATGTATGTATGTGCTAGGAATGTAAACATACAACATGTCATGCCAATTAAGCTCATTAAATAGCGATATTTAAACATTAGCAATGCTAACCTCCGGGATTTTAAGAAACACTTTATCATACATAAAGTTGAAGTAAATAATAATTATAAACGCATTAGTTAAAATTTGAAATTTTTTCATTTCCGAGTAATGAAATAAAATTATGAATAATATAATGGACAAGTAAAATAATTTTCAAATAGCTCCTAAAATTTTATTACAAATTAATATCTTCAAAGAGGGTAATTGTGTATTCAAAATTTACATAAGATGAAACATTCCTAAAAACCTTGTAAGAGTGATGAAGTATTTGCATGTATAATAAAAGTAGAACGAGTTATACAAGCTTCAGTAACAACAAATACTACGTTTGCGCACGTGTGCACATGCAGCTTGTAGGAGCAAACTCCGGCAAATCTCATTTCTCTCAAGGTTTTCCGGAACCAGCGTATAAAATTCCGGCTTGTCTCTTAATCCCTAGATGATATCAGAAAATTTAATAACTTTGCAAAGCATGTTATTTTAAAGCGACAGCATGCTAAAACAAAATTAACGACTTCATAAAGTTTTTTCTAACAACTACAATTAAAACTATCTCCAAAATCAAACAGAAAACCAATATTTTCACAAAATACGGTCGCAAACGGACTCAGTTCCGGAGCCAACAGTATAGAAGCTAATACGGCTATGCTATCGATTCTCACGTTTTCCGGAAAACTACCACTGACTCAATTCTGGCCAATAACCTCTATGATTTTATTAAACTTATAAAACGCAAACAACTCTGTTTAAATTGGGGTATGTTCCACAATTAAGAATTCGGTTTACATTATGACAATTTATTTAGCAGTTTACAACTGTTTTCCGTCACAAAACTCCAACTGTCATAAAGTAATATCTCCATTATTTTGCTTGCTCAAAGTTAAAAGACGCTTATAATTACAGTCGACAGACAACAATAATTGCAAATGAAAACAAAGTTACATTGTAAACTTTAGCAAAGTTGCAAAGTATTAGAATTGGAAAGTGCGGATAATCGAGTTTAACCTTATTTTAATTCGTATTTAGATCTGTGGAAAATGAAAACCGCAAAAGAGTTATTAATATGCAAGAAAGTTGAGCAGTAAGCCTATTTAAGAGAAAACTAAATTTTCATCTAAATATTAATAAATGTAAACTTTTGTTTGCATAAAACTAAAAACTTAATAATATATAATTTGTCTAACATTCGCTTTCCATCCAAACTTAAATATCGAAAACTTTACATTATTTTTAAATGATGAGTGCACAGTTGAACTAATTTCACTCTAAAGTTCTAAAAGTTTCTAACTTACAATATCAAATATTTTATTACATTTTTCGTTTTTTAAGTATCTTAGATTTATTCTAAGGATGTTACTGTACTCTTAATAGGTGAGTATAATACGTAAACGTACGTAACATAGTATTCTGGAAAAATTCCACACAAAAATAATTCGGTTAATGTTTTGTTTTTGCTTTAGGCTACCAATAAGTTACTAGTATTACCTACTTGTTTTCGTATTTGCAATATTTTATATTTTATTTCCATAAATAACTCTAATACATAAATATTTTGCTGTACATATATTTTTTAATTATTTCAAATACTAAAAAATATTTTTAAATATTGATAATTCTAAAGCAACAATACCGTTTTTACATAAATATGTACTATATATGTACATATTAGTAGCCCCAACAGTCACCAAAGCTTTTATTGCCTATATTTCGAAACAAAATCTTTGTGATTTGTAAGGATACAATCAATTTTTTGATTTAAAATGTATCCCTCGTTGCTGACAAAGGGCAAAGGGCTCAAATCCGGGCGGAGTTAAAACTTTATTCTAGCCATCTTACCTGGCAGTAGGTATAAAACGCACTCACCAAGACGAAGATCAGACAGATCATCACTTGTCTTGGAATACCAAGGCTTAGCTCCATACTCCCTGTCTTCAATTAGTTTCTTTCTGGGCGTTTTTTGTAAGGGATCGTACCCATTTTGATCCACCAGGTCTGCGCTCAGCCATTGATCGGCTGTCGCGGATTTAGCTAGGCCGGATTAACTCTAGCGGACTTAACATTTCGCGCTTGTCCTCGACTTTCCCCCGTCCCCCCCTCTTATCCATTTGCCGATTAGAGCCGGCATTTGATCCGAAGGGGTTCTTGGTTGGGTCGGGATCTGCGCGGCGAGTCACCGTTCGAAACGGTCGCTACGTTTTACCGTGCTTACCGCTCCTAACTTTGCGATGACCTGAAGCCTGTTTCAACAAGACGCTAGGCCAGCGTGGTGTTTTATGGCTAAATACCCCCAATGGGGAAGGTCTTTATCCAGCAGTGGATAGAAACAGGCACATAGTGATATTTTGCCTAAGTAGGATTTTGCACATAAAATCATTTACAATTATACGAACGAAAAACTGATTCATCCAACCTTTTATTTTATCACGCTGCTAGTTTTGTTCACTTTGCAACTTGATAAGGAACCAATGAAGTGTTACATTGTTTTAAAAGCTACTTGGAATTTTTACTTATCAACGTCACAAGAATCACATTGCTATTTCAGTACCAACGTTGCATTGTCTCTACTCAATTTGAACTACCCAAACATTTCTATTATTTTGGAATTTTCTTGAAGATCTTTACTTATTTTCAAGTAGATTTCTTTTATCTAGATTTGACTACCGGTTACAAAAGTGCCAACAGAAAAAGGGCAGAATCAGTACGATGTAATCATTCAAAAAGCATTTTACTAACATTCTCTTTGAGGTCAGTTTAATGTGCATTATATATATAGCGGTCTAAGAAACGCTTAATTATGAAACACCTTATCTATTATATAGTATTTGCATCAAAGCAAAGAGTATTTATACATAATTTTTAGTCAAAGTTACTATTGCCACTAACATATTTGATATTTTTGAAAGGTCTCCATCAATTAATCGAAAATAAATAAAATGTTTTTACGGGTATTTCTTTAATTATAAATTTTTATCAAGATTTTATTGACATTCACATTTTCAGTTTTCCTGCGGGGATTTTAAATCATATAACTTACATTTGTAGAAAAGAAGTTTGATCTAATTGTAACATCTAAGAGTAGAATACATGTTGTTTTGTGATCATCAAAGCAAGAGTTGAAAGGTTTTTGATGTCGGTATTTTCTCCTTTTTTGGTTGTCTACCCAATCTAGATTTAATTATTTATATTTTGCGCCAAAATATCCCACTTGTTTACATTTAAGATAACCTCACGAAAAAAAAATCTGACAGTATAATTCTTGTATCAACGTTATTAAATTAATTTGATTTAAATTCGGTAAATTACAATTATGTCGCATAGGCAGAACAAATTAGTAACTGAAAAAGCGGTTCATCAAAATCTTGGCCTAGTTGGTCGTTCAACTTGACGTAACCACATTTATCTTCTTTTTTTATTGCAAGAGGGGGAAGCGCTGAAAATGTAAATTTATGTCACAAACATCTATGGCGAATGAATCGTAAGTATTCAGTTCTTAAAAACTGTTTTTCGGTTGTTTTATTCACCATCAGTGAAAAACAACATTTCCATTTCCATAGAGTTTTTAGAGATTTTATTATAAACACTATTATCAATTGCATGATAATTGTTTTTAACCCTTATTAAAATTTACCGACCTTTTTGCAGCTGTAGTTTGAGAATTTTTCTTTAGTTGCTAGCAAAATTTTATTGAGTTATCTATTTTTATTGGGCGTTGCAGTTTTATCTTTTTCTCTTGTATTTAAAGATTTTTTTTAAGTTTAATTTTTTTGTTGCATTTTATTTCTAACAGTTGATAATTCTTTTAATATACCGAAAAAGTACAAGTACTTGGTACTATACTGCTTGGTAAGAAGGAGTTAAAGAATAAGTTGTAGCATACTTTTGAGCAAAATAAATAAAAAATTGAGAATACTTTGGTTAACCATTAATTAAAAATACGTACACATAGTATGGTTTGGTTTTATTATATTCAGCATTATCAGTCACCATTTTACTATTTAACAAAAAGGTGCATAACCAGAATGTATTACAATAACCAGAACAGAAATCTTCCAACTATGATTCTAACACATTTCAGGATATCGATAAAAGAAGTGGTTAGTCCATCCTGAATAACTGCTGATTGTTACTTGGAATAGTAATGGTAGGTATTGTTATAAAACGGTTAAGCTTCAAGAAGTTCCATTTCTGACGAGAAATAGTAAAAGTACGGATGACAGATGTCGGCCAGTTGGCGTAATGTACAGTACTCGAAGAAGATCGTTTCCACGAATGAAAACATTTTGTGGATTCAGTATGTGGACAATTATTGAAATAGTAAATAGAGCGTCAAGGTCCTGACCTATCCTGATTTAAAATGTCAAAATGTAAATTTTACTAACAAAATTTTCTTTTTGTATTTACTATTTTGTAGTACAGGGTGGTCAACTAAGGAATTCCGATTTAAAAGAAATAAAACAAAAACTTTCAAGTCAATTTTAATTTTTTTTTACAAATAATGTTCAGCTCTTTGGAAATTCATTTCTTAAAATTACGCTCTCCAAATGTCCACCGTTTTCTGCTGGCACTCTTCGAGTCGAACCCCGAAATTTAGAAAACACGTCGCAAAGTTTCTGGACCGATGGCTTGAATTTCCTGGCGGATATTTTCCTTCAACGCAATTAGAGTGCGGGGATTGTTGCGGTAGACTACACTTTTGAGGTATCCCCATAAGTAAAAGTCGCAAGGTGTCAAGTCCGGGCTTCTGGGGGGCCATGGAAGGTCTCCACGCCGAGAAATCAATTTTTCAGGAAAAAGCGCCTGAATAACAGGTAAAGACCGATTTGAAGTGTGACAAGTGGCCCCGTCTTGCTGAAACCAAGTGTCCCGATTGTATCCATCAAAGTCTTGAAGGGCTGGTTCAAAAAAAATTGTTCAACATGTCCACATAACGATCAGAATCCACTGTTACTGCTCGGCCGCGTCCGTCTTCGAAAAAGTACGGGCCAATAATGCCTTGTGCGTGTATTGCACACCAAACTGTGACCTTCAGACTATGCAATTGAGTTTCATGTTTCTGTTTGGGGTTTTCTGAAGACCAATACCGGCAATTCTGTTTGTTTACATAGCCGTTCAGATGAAAATGGGCTTCATCAGAGAAAAAAAATGTTGTCGTACGCTTGAAATCGGTTCACCATTTCATTGGCGTAATCAAGGCGTTGTTGATGGTCCCCTGGCTTTAATTCCTGCACTAATTGGATCTTGTAGGGGTGCATGTGTAAATCTTTATGAAGAATGTTTATCAATGACGATCTCTTCACATTTAGAGCGGCCGCGCGCCGGCGTGTCGAGAGGCCCGGTTGGTTGCGAACAGATGCTCTCACTCGCTCTACGTTTGCATCGTTTCTCACAGACCGTCGACGGTTTATCACTCGCTGGGGCAATGTCGAACCAGTTTCTTCGAATGTTCTGACCCATTTCCGAATGAGTTGAGCACTCGGACATTGGTTAAGATTGTGCAAAGCATAATGTGCACGAAAACGACGACGCACAATAATGCAAGAATTTTGATTTTGGTAATAAGCGCGCACACAGAACGAACGCTCCTCACCCGTCCAGCGAACCATGGCGACTGAATTTCCATGAGCCCCTCCTTCGTTTAAGACCAACTCCACTTCTCTATTCCTATTCAAAACAATTTTAGAGCGCTTGTAAATCGAAATTCCTTAGTTGACCACCCAGTACTACAAAAATAATTATTTAAAAAAAGAAAATTATAAGAAATGAGTGGAAAAAAATTAAATATGAATTGACAATTTATATAAAATATTTTGATCCATTGAAACTTTGTCGTGCGCAAATATTACTACTTATCAAACTACCAAATCCCAAAAATATCGCGTAAGCTGTTAACCGAAAATTGCGTGTTTCAATATTTAAAGTTTATCTCACAACTTTAATCACGTTAAATCCTTAATTGCATGTCTTTCCGAAACCCGTGTAATGGAGGATTTTATTGACAGTGGAATAGAAATTATGGTATATAACTTAGTAAGAGTTCATTAATAATAAATTAAAACATGAAGTAACGTACAAGATTATCCCTGATTATTTTTGACAATAAAGTGAGATCTGTATTTGAAAATTATTTTTCCGAACGGTTCTGTAGGATTATTCACTATAAAATTGGAATATTCTCTATTTTTGATAAATATAATATGAATGCAATTTAGTGTAACTTTATTTGATCTCTAAAAGTTTGACAAAATGCAATATACTTTTAGCCTATATTATAAAAGGAAACAAAAGAAAAAACCGTTACTAAGAAAGCATTGTTATTGAAGGTCTCATGAGATATTGTTATAAATTGTCCTTTTCGTCCTTTTCAATATATTTGTTGGACATATTTCTGGTCACGCATTCTAACTAAACCTTCTTCATTTCGGTACTACATCTACCTATAGGGTTTCAATTTCATACGTAATATTTCTTGGTTCTTTAGCATAATTGGAAATCTTTAGAAATAAAAAAATATTTGTTGTTAAGGAAACCTACAAATTTGTGCATTTATATATCAAAAATACGATAAAATATTAAAAGTAGGACATTATTGGCTATTGCATTTTATAAATCACCCATTCAACACAATACCCTGATATCTGACGATGCGGCTAGATATTCGGTGACTGGGAAGAATTGAATCGGCAATATATCGCACTTTGCCATCCAGCTTGCATTGGAACTTTTCAATTTATGAATAAAAATACCATAATTTATACCGATATCAATGTGGTGGAATAAAGGCATATTTACAATGAATTCAATGGACTTGATTGTAAATGCACTCACTATCTGCACGTTAGAACGGTCATTAAGCGAAACTCGAATTTTAACAAATTGACCTTGAATGAAATTTTCAATCTAGAATACTATTTAAAATAAATATTACAAGCATATTTGTTTTTTGAAATATTTAAACCGTAAAGGAAGTTATTGATCTGTCCCACTTCTGTTGGAGTCGTCTCGGTGTATCCTGACAAATAAACGGGATATATAAACGACCACCAAAAGTATCTTTCTTGTGTTATGACTTAAAAAAAATGAATGGATATAAGTTACACAATTTCTTCGAACCACGACATATTTAGAGTATTTTTTCCCGCTTTATTATTTTCTGACTTACTCATAAATTTATTGCATTATGTAAACTTTTTCATAAAAGATCTATAAAATTGAAATAAGTGCGTACTTAGTCCAATTTTGCCAGATTCCCTTAATCTCGGGTTATTACGATACGCCTCTACTTAATTCACTCCATCCAAACCTATTCCCTGATGAAAGTTTCCAACAGCTGGTACGTTATTCGAGAATAACACTGAAGTAAATTGCCAGTTCAGTTATATGTATTCATTATATAACATGATTAACTAGCAAATAAGTACGTTTCGACTCTAAAATTACTTTATCTAAAAATATTACTAATTTCACACAATTTTCCTGTAATTTATAGAAATTTCAACTTAGAAATTTCCTCTTAAATCTCAAGAAATTAATTTAAAATCGTCTACATTCAGAATCAGACCCTTTTACTTAAAAACCAAAATTTCAAATAAAATTGCTGCACATATGTCACTAGATGAAAAGAAAAACGATAAAAGTTTATTTACAAAAGAACAAGGCCGGTTATCGTTAAATCTATAAAAAAAATTGTGACGGTTAGTGATTTCTCGATTACCTATTACCGACTTTTTTAGCGACGCCAGAACTAATAAAAATCATTAGATATTGAAACATTAGACTATCTCAATTCAGACAATTTCGATCGGATTCAATCTATTTAAGCGGAAATATAATTTTTTACACTTATAAAACCTTCTTAAATCAATTACATTCATCTACTTCAAATGTTATATTTATTTTTTAACAATTATAGTTCTTAATAACTCTGGTCATTAAACAGGCGCTACCAGATTCACGACTAACACTTTTTATTGATTTTAAGAATTTTAAATTATTACAGGGTCGTTCCACCTCAAATCGAGAGGATATTAGCCTTCCCTGTATGTAATTTTTTGTCTAGTGAAGATGAGAAAGAAAGTGGTTATTTCTATATTTTTGAAAATAATAATTTTGACTGTAGTTACTACTGCAGAATTTTGATAAGTTGTATATGAGGGTATAGTATCAAAGGCGGCTATATCCATTTTGGTGAAATTGAGATAGATACGTCATTTTGTCAAGAATTTTGTTCTCTATGGAACCCAATAATCCATCCCTAACAAAACCGCTTACATCCAGTCAAATTTTATACTTAAAGTTGGCCCTTAGTTTCAAAGTCGGCAATATCCAATGAAGCAAATGAATCAAAGACGGCAATATCCATTACAGCCAATCAGGTAACATCATGATGTCATATGGTATCTGATTTTGATTTGGATCACAGTCTTTTTATCTTAATTTTGTGGTTTTGCTTACTTATTTTTGTTTTATTCTAAATAAAATTTAACTTCTAAAGGCAAATTAATATTCAAATATATACCTATTTATACATTCATTCAAAATAAAGATTACTGTTACTCAATATTATGGATTTTGAGAATCAAACACGGCAATATCCACTTTTCATATTCAAACACGGCAATATCCAATATTGATTATCGAATATATCGGAAACAGTAGAATTTTGTTTTAAAATGGTTATCGAATTTTATTTTATTAGTTATTATACAACAGAAAATTTATTTATGGGCGACTAATATCCTCACAATTAGCTGAAAACAGTTTTCATCTATACTGAAAAATCGCAAAAATGGATATAGCCGCTTTTGATTCTATACCCCTCATATAGTTAGCGAAGAATGGAATCAGTTTTAACATCAACATACAATTAGATACCTATAAGCAATCTGTAATTGACTGGACTTTATTTTGTTTAAGAAATATGATCATTAGGGTCATATATCAATATTCAGGAAGTTGCTGTTGTCTCGAAGTCTGATATTCAGAATGTAGCAATTTTTGTATTAATTGGTCAGTTAACAACAATCTCCATCTTCTTTGTTATTGTTTTTTTTTAAACAAACATTGACTTCAAGACTGTGAAGTGGCATTTATAACCATAATTTGTGCTTTGTTTCCACAGATGAGTTCAACAATTCGTTACCATGTTCTCCATCAGTTTATTTTCAGTTCCTGAAAAGTCAATATTGGCCATTCACTCTTCATGTGGGTTTTCAAATTCTTATTGTAAATTTCAAAGGAGTACCACGATGAAATTTTGAAAAAGCAAATTGGATCGAATACGCCAAAGCGGTGAACAGCAAAATTCGTTGGCTCGCTTCTGAAGTTCAGAATTTCAATTAATTTTCTGAAGTGCTACCAGGTGCTGCAAAAAAATTTATACTAAGAGATTATTGTAAAACCTATACTTCAGATAACGTAAACTATAGCTAGAAAGAATATCAAGTTTCTGGTTTGCCTAAATTTTTAATGCTTCTTAATAATACACATAATGACCGCTAGACAAAACTCGTGGAAAAAATGGATTTCTTCCAGTTGTCCAGAAAAGTTTAGGATCCATTTCAAAAGTTTTGTAACAAAATCTTTACAAAAATCAGTGTCTCTGGTTCTTGATCATCTAAAGAATATTAAAACGGGCAGTGAAGGTGGCATATTTCCGAATTTTTTTAAAAACTTTTCAACCAATGCAAAGAATTGTCTTATGAAGTATTATACCAATTGCTTATAATACTATTGGCGACTGAACGAAAACAAAAATTACTGCTGTTTTGAAGCCCGATATTTTTATCTTTTTAGGGCTAAAAGTAATTTTAAATAAAGTATTTTATAACATAATTTCAAATGGTAGCAAAGTCTTCGGCATAATTAAAAAAAACACATATATAATATATATATAAATTCGGTTTTAGAATATTCCGCGACGTTGTCTGAATCCCCTCAAGAGGGTACTCGAACATTTAATACCTCAAATATGTTGCTAGCACCTTGTGAGAGGATTACCGCTTTTACGTGCCTTTCAAAGCACGGAGACGGCCTTACAAAGTCAGCCTCTCCCTGGATAAAAACATCTCTAGGCTATAACAAATCTCAAAACGTAAATGCTTGAGCATCGGGGTCCGAGCGTCGACTGGGAGCTTCACACGCGATGTACTACTTATCTCTTTGCCTATTTGATGTTAAAAGTGAGCCGGGACGCAAGCACCGTCAACAGAATGATTAAATTTGTATTTTTCATAAACTTTAATATAGATTTTATGTTTAGCGTTATTATTAGAAATATCGAGTTTATCCATGGTACATTCGACTAATTTTAACGTTTTCTAACTAATTGTAAATTTTTTTTGTAAAATATCCACAGACAAAGAGTTCAGGTAAACTCTGACTACAGGTTTTTAACATAAAAACGACACCTAATTAATTTACTCGTAAAACTGAAAACTAATAGAAATAATATTCAGAAATTAGCCGGTACATCATGGGACGCGCTTGCTTTGATACTAAGAATATCGGCTTTGGCATTAATGTATTCTGCAGCAGAGTATTGTGCTCCAGTTTGAAGGCTCCCATAATCGCCATGCTGATTCTACGTTAAATTGCACAATGGAGTAATAAATTATACACTCTTACTTTAGCTACCGGTTCTTGCTAACTTATCCTAAAATTAGAAGAGAAACAGCTTTTCTGCGAAAATATAGAAAGATTAAATCTAACTACAGTTTACCTATACATCTCGATGTGTATAATAGAGAACCAAATTGGTTGATTTCCAGAAAAGATCATTAGAATGCCACTGATAATATCAGAAATTCTGTTAGTGGTATTGCTAAATATTCAATTATTGAACAATGGGGTCTTAGGACTTAAGACCCAATCGTTGGGTAAAAATTAATTGCATCAGCACCAATCATGTTTGTACCAATTATATAATCCATAAATGGAACTCGACATTATTCAAAAGTTGCAATTATAGCGAATCTATTCAAATATTTAGTAACATAATTGGTAACTGCTCGTTAAGAAGCTTTGCCGATAGCTCAGAAGAGCTACACTCTTTAACATCCAATATAATTAGTTGGTTAGATAGGTTGAATTTATTGCTTTAAATTTCAATCAGTTAATTACTGTTGTAAAGATAAGAAAAATATGTTGTTCTACATAGCTATATGAATAAATAAATAAAAGTGGTTACACATTGTTGTTCTTCTTCTTTCTCTTAATTTAAAACAAGGTCATGTTATATTTTAACAGTAGTTAAGATTAAATACTTTAGATTAGATTACTTTAGATTTGAGTTAAGATTAAGATAAGTAGTTAACAGTAGTTAAGATATAAAAAGGGTTTTTAAAATTCACCCAGGAACACATTCAAAACAGGAAAATGTTTAGTAAAATTTATTAACATTTGTGAGATTATTATAGAAAATCAAAAATCAAAAAACCAAAAAAGCCTTACTTTTTCTAATAACTTATATATAAAATATATGCTATTTTGATCTATGTTTATAACAACCTTTTTGTTTGTTTTAACGAGTTCCAACTTCTAAAATTTGTTACAAAATTTTTGTAACCATCTTTATTTGTCTTTTACAAAACAAACATTTCAAAAAGCAAAATAAATAAAATTGCAAATTAAAAAAAAAGGAATTGAAGAAAAATTAATAAAAGTGCAAACATAAAACTCTATAACTAGCTAGCAAGATAATACATAGTGCTTGTAATATAATGTAATAAACTATGTAGATGCCCGACCCGCAAGGTATTAAAATGTTTTTCAATTCCTGATTCTTCCGTTTCAAATGTTCAACAAGTATTTTTAATTTTGCTTAATTTAAATTTTATTTTAGTTAATTAAGTATATATAAGAGCAACTTAACAAAATAATAAACAAAAAGTTAACAAGAAAGTAAACAAAACAGATGCCAATTAAGGTTTTTTGACAAAAATAAAATTTTTAGAGACTCTTTACTTCTCATTGTGTTGCATTTTTATTCCAAAAATTTGTTCAAAAATTTTGTTAAAGTATATTAATGTAATATTCGTATACTGTAGTTTTGGGCAAATTTGAAAGTTATAACAAAAAATTTTTTTCCATGGATCGAATCAAAGCTTTTAATTTCTGATGTCTTTCATCAAAACTTTTACAAAAATTATGTAGTACCTACTTGATGACTTTTAATTTAAAGATTTTATTACATGTCTCAGACGTCGTTAAATTTGTGCTGCTTTGATGTGCATTTTTCATTACATCTTGGTAACGTATCAAAGTCGCTTTTGCACTTACTGTAGATTTTTAACACTTCAGTCAACAATTCAAAGCTATAACACGAAGTATTTTAAATTGTGGATCTGTGAATTATAGAGTGTCAACTTAATCTAACTAAAAGGAGTTTTAGTATTGCAACTGACGCTTTTCTTATTAACTTCACACCTGGTTGAATCTATATTACTGACAAGACTTAATAGATTTTTAAAATTTTTACTTCAGAATTAATTGCTTAATTTTTTAATATTTTTGCGAGGTAACATAATATAATTAATAAAAGGTAAATAATATAAAACAACAATAACTTTTGATCACCATTTAAATTACAATCAAACAGCCAGAGGCTTTCAGGAGAGAAAAAATATAAGAAAAACGCTAATCGATATGGAATAAAAATCAGTGTTTCAAGCAATGTCGTCTAAGTCACAAAAGAGGAAATAAAAAAGAGTAAATGATGTGCTTTGGCCGGTTTATGTCCGATAGATTAATTTTAAAAATATAAAAAAACACCACCTCTGTTAAAATCTTTTGCGCTATAAAATACTTCTGTTATTAGAATTTTTTTTAGATTATAAAGCAAAAAGAAATTTTTTTGTAAATAACCTATTAACTTCTAGGATGCTAAAAGATGTCCCTTGTGTAAAGAATGTCGACCATAAAATAAAGAAAGCATTATCAAATGGTGTGGTAATATAAATGGTTGTCGCGTACTTCACAATTTTACAGTTTCAACATGCGAAATATTTTACATAAATTCTTAAAATAAGGAAATATACATAGCGAAATTAGCAGTTGCAATTAATTACACAGCCTAATGAATCCGCAGTAATAAAAACGGTTTTGCAAATTTTAATTTAAGCAAGAATAACGTTCAACACACTTCTGGAAATCGCTTTTAAAACTTCAAGTACATCTTAAATGTTATTACTGTACAAAGAATTACGTTATATATTGTGTCTTGTGTCAAAGTCAAGTGAGAACACTAAATTTTATTGAATTGCATTCATTCACGAATGGGCGCATAAGAGCATTATAGGAATACACAATTTGGAATAATGAATTACTATTAATACTTTAGAGAAAATCAAAAGTCCGTTGCTTATACATACTATAATATGTATGTATTCCGCTCAACTCTTTTAATGCAAATAATTCAAAATTTAATTTATAAGCATTTTCCATTCACTAATTCAACAGATGCAAAATTAAATAAACCAAATACGATTTTTCTGTATTATTATTATTTACAGTGGCTATAAAACGTAATCGATAAACAAACTGATTAAATATATGTTTACTACATTTCTTGTTTACTTTCAGACTTCAACTTTCAACAACCAAAATTACGACACAATAAATTTGATAAGATTTTTTAGCTATTACGTGATGAAAAAATATATTTACATTTTTACTTTCTCAGAAATATAAAAATACATATAAGTTTTTCACCCTTCATAAATAAAAATAAGTTTTTTAAAAGTCCACTCAAGTATAATGTAATAGAATTACCTACGCCAAAGACGTTATTATTAATAACAATTATTCTCTGTTACAACTAACAATAATTAATTTAATTATCGTACCCCCTTATCCTTTCGTTCCTATAGCTTTATCCTACTATGACTTATTTTGACTTAAGTTCGGAAAGCTGTAATATAATGAATGGTTTGATAGTTGCATATGGGCCCTCGAGTTCCGCCCCCCTAGTTCTGCTGTGACCTACCCCAATCTTGAATTATTGTTCAATTTTTATTTTTTTAATGCACTCTTGTTGTTTGTTTATCTTAAAATTATAAGTAATATACTGACCTGGTAGTTAAAATTAGAATGATCAAAATATAACAAAACTTGAAAAATAAATAGACAAAATAAATAATTAAATTTTAAGATGAAAGGTGCGGTTTTTGAACGATGCAAAACTTGAAAATACTTTATAAATAAGTTTTTTTGTGACGATTGTTTTGTCATAAGAATAAAATTAAATTCAAAATTTTAAGATAAGTGTGACCACTGATTAACAAGTAGAAGTAGCAAAGTTTTAATATCAAAGTGCAAACAAAAATTTAAATTTAAATAGCGTAGTGAAAAGTTTAATTATTTTGGTGGGTAATTTGAACTATTGTTAACTAGCGAGCAATGAACAATTTCGACAGTTGCATAAATGTTAAGGGCGGGTCTGGGTTTTCACTTTCGAAAAATCGTTTTTTTTGTTTTATCTTATTGTTTAACATTTCAAGAATATGTCCTCAAAATTTTAATCCGATCTAAGCAATATTCTTGAAGTTATTGTTTAATTAGTTAAACAATAACTAATTAATAACTTGTTAATTAGTTATTGTTTCACTTTTGCTTCATAAACTTTAAACGCGTTTTTCTCAAAACTACTTTTTCAAAGTCCGTGTTCACTGCCATTTGAAAACTACTCGACCGATTCATTTCAAACTTTGTACACATTTTCTTCATATAAAATACCTCCCCCCTACGTTTAGTAAAAATTTTTTTTTTAACATTAAGGGTGTTTCCCACCCACAAAATGGCGGAAATTTTAGTCGAAAATAACGGTTCACACTTTAGATGGCCGCCAAAAATTTTTAAATTAAAAAAAAAATAATCAGAGAACGTTGGGGGGAAGATTTGTTTATAATTTAACTAAATTTTTATGGTTTTTCATTTTCAAATAATTTCCGGCCGAGTTACAGTGAACACCGCAAATTGTTTTTTTTTCAAGACGTCCTGGGGGAAGCTCTGTCACGGGCTAATGATTTAATATTTTGCATGAAAATTTACAGAACATAGTCAAAACTATGCTCAATAATGTACCTAGTCGTGCCATAAGTTCTGTAACAAAATACCGGTTGCATTTACACGCCCACGCTAGAGTGGAGGGTCCATTGAAGTTGTGTTTTGAAGGACCACAGTTTACTTTAAAGGGTGTATTAGTTGATTTTAAGATATTGGTGAAATAAACATGGAGTGGGGCGTAAATGAAAACCGTATAGCAGTTATAGCTTTACATAAGTGTGGTAAATCCGAGAGTGAAATTTTACTTTGCTAAAATTATTAAAAATTTCCCGAATTTTTGTGTATAGAACAATAAAACGTTTTGAACAGTTGTCAACTATTACTGACAAACCAAGAAGTGGACGACCACGAACAGTTCGAACCACCAAAGTTGTTAATGCTGTAAGGGAACGAATTCGCAGAAATCCACTACGAAAACAGAAAATTATGGCCAGAGAAATCAAAATTTCTAAGCGCAGCATGTCTCGCATTTTAAAAGATGATTTGAAACTAGGAGCGTACCGTAGGGTAACGGGGCAGCGATTAACAGAAGCTTTAAAAGAGATTAGAAGGGTGAGAGCAAAACGTCTCTTGCAGCAACACGCTAACAACAATCATCGAAACATTTTGTTCACAGATGAAAAAATTTTACCGTTGAAGAAAAATTCAATAAGCAAAACGATCGGGTGTATGCTCATAGTTCCAAGGAAGCGTCAGAAAAAATTCCAAGAGTGCAAAGGGGTCATTTTCCTGCTTCGGTCATGGTTTGGTGGGGAATTTCGTACGAAGGGGTGACTCATTTGCATTTTGCGAAAAGGGTTAAAACATCGGCTCTTGTGTACCAACAGATGCTAAAAGATGTGGTAAAACCCTTGAATGAGGATTTATTTAAAAATAAAGATTGGGTTTTCCAGCAAGATTCCGCACCGGCTCACAAAGCGAAAACAACACAAAGGTGGCTGCAAGAAAATCTACCTGGGTTTATTGCGGCAGAAGATTGGCCCTCTGGCAGTCCCTATTTGAGTCCATTGGATTACAAATTATAGTCGGTACTTGAAGAGGCAGTATGTAGTAAGCCCCACAAAAATATTGAGCTTCTTAAAGCGAAGTTTGAAAAAGCTGCAGCTGGTATATCATTGGAAGTAGTGCGTGCCGCAATTGATGACTGGCCGCGGCGTTTGAAGGCATGTGTGAAGGCCCAAGGGGGTCATTTTGAATAAATTTTAGATAAAATGAAACTGTAGAATCTAAGCAATAAAATGGTCTTTAAAAAAATGTTTTTTTTTAATTTTTAGTATCATTAATAATTCACTAAAGTTGTAACAGAACTTATGGCACGACTAGGTATAAGAGGTTTGAATAAAATTACTCAATCGATATTTGAGATAAAAATCACAAAAATGTGTTTTTTTTCGCTGAAACCCAGACCCCTCCCTTAAATAAACATTTACGACTTTGAAAATTTAAATTCCGCCACAGGTTAAGTGGATCATGTCAAATAAATGATAATATAATAATAGAAGACAAAATTTTAAAATTTGGATATACATATTAGAAACGACAACAATTTTGGAAAAGCAAATGCGGATATGAGACTTAAAAACAACAGCAACTGGAAAAATAACAAAAAGAGCAAATCACGATAAAAATTTAAAACGTATTTGTTAACAAACTTTTATCAAATAGCAAAAATTGGAAACAAAAATAACAGTTGTCACATACCTACAGTTTAAAACAACTTTTTATTTGTTAAAATTTTTTTATTATTCTAAACAATTCGAGGGTAGTTTTTAGTTTAAATTTAATTATTAAATCCAAGAGCATTTCAGTCCGATTTTGACAAATACATACTTCAATTACATCTTGGATTCCCTAAGCAATTAAATTGTTTGATAATTATTTCACACAAAAGCAAACATTTTTTTTATTAAGAGCTGATGCCACCTGAGAACGAGAACCTAGAAAAAGCAAAAACAACAAAATAATTAAATCTATTTCTTCATAGCACTCTTTTTACCATAAGTATTAGTAATATTTTAAACTATAGCAATATAATACGTTATTTATTATTTTTTTGCCTTTATCTAATGATAGAAAGAAGTTAACTTCGCTCACGGGCCTCCCAACTGTTTGCTGCGCCGCTGATATAACTTGATCAGGTTCTTTGATTACATATGAAGTTTGGTAATGTTGTATCGTACATCTCTTCCAACCTTGTGTATAAGGAATGACCAAAAGTATTTTGCATAATCGTAAGGTGGCGACTGACTTGTAACGCTCGCAGCGAGCATTACATTACAAAGCTCGTTTTCTTGACGCTGCGAATGCTTGGCTCAACCTGTGCTCCATAAAGCATTAAAGCTGACGACTGACTTGGAATAGAAGGTTGTAATGTAACACGAGAATTCGATAGTCAGTGCCGAAAAACGAAGCGAGCACGAACGTCGAGCACCGAGCGGAGCATCCGTGCTCCACTTGACTGTCGGTTTTCTAGCGAATTACTTTGGTTGTTACATTACATGTCAGTGCACCATAGCAAAATGTTTGTTTAGAGCAACTCTTTTATTGTTTGATGGAGCACAGGTTGACCCAAGCATTCGAAATGAGCATTTGCAGCGTCAAGGAAACCTTCTGTTACAAGTCAGTCGCCAGCTTAAGGCTAAATAAAAGAGTTGCTCTAAACAAACACGTCGGTATGGTGTACTGACCTGTAATGTAACAATCAAAGGAATTCGCTAAGAAACCGACAGTCAAGTGGAGCACAGATGCTTCGCTCGGAGCTTGCCGTTCGTGCTCGCTTCGCGCTCGTTTATCGGCACTGACTATCGAATGCTCGTGTTACATTACATTACAACGTTCAGTTACAAGTCAGTCGCCAGCTTTACATGCGGAATATTTGTAGGTATAATTAAAAAAAATATTGAAAAACAGTAAAACTTTTTGAACAATATAGAAAGTTAAGTTTATACAATCGATTCCATCAAACTTATTCCAAGGACCATCAAAATAGTTTTACCCAGAAAGGTTCCATACCCAGTGTAATTTTAAAGCAAGTTGTTATACCTTATATTATACATACATATTTCGTAAATAATACTTTAAGTATTTTTTGAGTAAATAATAGAAATGGAAAGTTTTGAAATACAATATAAGTTAAATACTTCAAATTAGCTATAACACAATGAACTTTAATCGGATTGTAAATTTTATTAAAACTCATTATCGAATTTGAGGTACACAGAGTTACCTGAACTATGAGTGTAAACTAGGCCATCGAAGTTTGCACTTTGTTTATTACAACCGAACTAATTTTCTAATTTATGATATTATCTGTCATTAACTTAGTTACGTTTACAAACAGATAACTTGAAATGTTTTTTGTGATATTTATAATTTACTATATGTAGTTACATTAGATAAAAAAAAACTCTTGTAACTTAAATTAAGTTTTAACAGTGTCATTTATATTTATATGTCAACATCACATACATATGTAGATTATCTACAAAATCTACATTGTAAGACATTGTTAACATACGCTAACTTTTAATAGTGTACAACATTTGAGAAGGTTTATGACATTTATATGCAATTTCTAGACCATTATTTCCGCTGCAACATGTAGAATTTTACACAAGTTTCGACACACTTCATTTGTTTATTAGAATCTTTGAAAATATTAGCACTTTAGAAATTTTATTAAAGTCTATGGCGAGAAACTATTAATTGCTATATTATGTTGAAGTCAGGAAGAAGTAATAAATGTAAGTTATAGCTAATAGGCATAATACTTACAGCCGATTTCAAAATAAATTTAAGAAAATCTTTAATTTTAAAACCTACTTTAAAGTATGGTACTGGTTGCATAATACTGTACTTTGACTTAAAAGCTAATTTAAGGGTATTTTAACCTAAAGCCCCGATTTTGTTCTTTCATACGGTAAAGTGATTCTAAAATGAAACATAACCTCATAGAATAAAATACATAATAAAGTGACAGTTAAAACTACAGATTTAAAAATTTTGACAGTTAATATCACAGAAATAACTTAAGAAAACATTAAATTCAGCAATACCAATATCAATTATATTTGCAAAACTGAACATTAACTAAAGTCATCGTAGTTCTTGATTATGAAACAGGGCTACTTTAAATATCTCTTAAAGGTGGCTTTATCTTAACGTTCACTTTAGTTAAAGTGACTTTTAAGTGAATATTATGAAATCGGCTGTTTAATATTTTATGAATCGATGTGATGATGATAGGTGTGAGGAATATAAGATAGACCACTTCTATAAAATTTTTAACCACCTTAGGAATAGAGCCCAGCAAAACCAGAAAGTCCCGTGTCGTGGCTTGCCGGTGTACTTGTTACTCACCCCATATAATTTTCGTTTTTCTTTCAAAAAAATATATAAATCACAAAAAGTTAAATTATAATGAATTGGTATATAATATAATAAATTGTACTACTAAGTAAATGACCGAATGGTTAGCGTGTTAGCTTTTCGTGCCAAGATTCACGGGTTTGACTTCCGTGGCGTACCATTTATAAATATCTACATTCTAACACTAAATAAGATTATGAATGACTTAAATACTTACTTTTCTGGTTTGGAATCGATAATGTTAATAACCAACATCTATACCCGTGGTTTGGATTCCACGGTCGGTTTTCTCTGTTTGTCACATATTTGGTACGCGTAACTGACAAGAAAAATCAAAAACATTGTAACTGGTACGTATGTACCGTATCTCTAATTTAAATTCAGTTGTTAGGTTCATGAAAAAAAAAGTATTTTTTGTTTTCAAATATAACATTTGCTTTTATTTTTTTATATTAGTTAATTGATATTATATTATTTAACTGGTCCTTTTAACATCTTTAAATTATAAAGCTAATTTTCCGAAATCATCTGTTTACTTGTATATACAAATACATTTACAGTGGTTATTTAATACTTAACAGGTTAAGCTGTATCCAGATTCCGAGCGATCGAACATCGCTTTGCGTCGAGCGTTGAGAACAAACAAATAAATGCAACAAACGTTTAGAGTAGATGCATTGCGTTTACTATGCCTACATTGATTCGTTCTTAACACCCGCACTTTAGATATAACTTTAAGATAATATAGAATTATTTTCTATTTATGATTCTACATACATAATTTACTACAAAAAAAATTGAACTAGAAGCTTAAACTTATTGGTGATAATTATAGACATAATTTTATTCATATGTTACAGCTTGAGAAACTATATAAGTAGAAAATAATTTCAATTCTAACTTAACTTGTTTAATTATGCAATAAATACTTATATTTTAGTTTTTACATTAGCTGTTAATCATTGGCAAGCTATGGAGGAAGTAACCGTGGTTCCAGGCTTGGTTATGCCGAGTACACTGCTGTGATCTAAAAGCTAAAGAAAAAGAGTTGTTTCGGTGGAAAAATAACCACCTCATGAAATAGATTATAAAGACTTCAAAGAAGTGGCTATATTCTATCAGGAATGGGGGATAGTAAATAATAATGAATAATTAAATATTTAGAAGGACGCTTAAATGCCTTTGCTATTTATCAACTGCGGTTACATGATGTTTAAAATTGCCATGCCTTCAATTTATGTTACGAATAATTTTTCCTTAACATCCATTATAAACCTTTCACATTAAGAAATAATTATTTATATTTAATTAATTCTATATTTTTTACTATTCTGTTAATTTCTTCACCATTTGGTTATAGAGGAGAGTTAAGATACTAGAACTTGGATTTTGACGATTTTCAAAAGCAATTATAAAAGATAATAATACAATATATGCATAAACAATAAAATTTGTGAGCGGTTCATAAATTTTGAGAAAAATAACTTTCTCATTGGCTTTTTTTAAACCCGCTCATTAAAAATTAGTTTTTAGGGCTAAGAGTAAGTTTAAATAAAGCATTTAATTATATAATTGCAAATGGTAATTCCTGGACCATAACAAAATTTAAAATTATGAATTCATTATGAGTCAACTGGTAAAACTTATTAAAAAAATATCCCCTAACAAAAAATAAATCTTTGAACCACGAGGTCTAACGAGAGGTTAAATTTATTAAAAATATTCCGGTGCCATAACAAAATTAAAATTATAGATACTTAAACCGCCGGATCCAAGAGCTAACTAATAGTTTATCTAGCGGTTAATGTTAAGACTCAGGCAAGACGCACCGACTGACATAACAATGCGCAATATTATAACGCAATAATACGCTCCCAAGTTATGTACATACTATGTAATTACAAGAACTTCAAAATTGAATTGAAGACTTAATATAAGACCTATCAAATTCTACCTTACCGTGAAAGTCTTATTTTAATGTCTTCTTTCGTTTGGTGAAGCTATTTCTGTAAGAATAAGTGTTTTAAATTTGGAAACTCTTGATATGTACATGTCATATTAATTATAAATTCCACTATTTTTTTGCCAAATTTTATAAATTATAGATGATAGTAATCAAATTTATTTTTATTCTAATCGTTCTACAAAATTTTGTTTATTTTACTTAGCAATTTTAATAGTGAACTACTTGATTCGTTTTATAAACGCAAATTCTTAAAAATAGCAACAACAAAATTACAAACCATTTATAAAGAAACTTAAAACTATAGCAAACATAATTTTGATAAAGCCGGGGTTGACTTTTTTATAAAATAATATTAAATAAATGCATAATAATTATTTTATAGATAAATCAGTTGGAATAGCACACCGAATTAGTACAAAGTAGTAGAAAACTAGACTGGCTAATAATAATTGTAAAGAAGGACCTATAGCTTAAAGTAATAGTATATTATAAACTTAGGTTGTGAAGCTAGGTGTTATAACGCTAGCGCCAAGATTAAATCACGAGGTGCGTAGCACCGAGGATTTAAGGCGCGTGGGTTATAACACGGTTCACAACCGTGGTTTATATACTATTTTTTCCACTACTAGGTTTATTAGCTCTTCTAATTATTAATAAATAAAACGTTTTAATTATTTATTTCGAATTATAAAACAAATGAATTTTGACATAAAGACAATCAAACGTCACAAAATTCAAATATAATCAAAATTTTGAATATTAAATTAATCTTATTTAATGACCAATTTTAATGGTTTAAAAACTATTAATCACATTTCTTGATTATGCTAATTCGTTTTATACATCAATTTTCTTTAAAGCTGTTGAGATGTTTTCAAAAAATGCACATTTGTTCATTATTAACCTCAGGGGAAAAATTATTTACCACAAGTGACAGAAGGTGCACTTACTTCACTTAGTCAACACCTACGTCAAAAATTAAAAAAATAATTTGTCAGTAATTATTGAATTCAAAATTGTAAATACTATTTACAACTGATAAAATAATGTGAACATAAGAATCATGCGAAAATTCTACCCATCTCTCTGTAATCGACTTCAAATAATGAATAAATTAACTTTTTCCTAAAAATGATGACCAATTATGACATTAAATCATCGTGATTTCATAATCATTCACGTATTAAGAGTTAGAAAAATTGAAAAACTGCTGTATCTGCTAGTAGAACATGATTTAAAATAAAATTATTCTTTGCAAATTTATAAATGACATAAATAAAGTAACTTACATGTCAAAATAATGTAATATCGTCTATGAATTCATGTTATTGTTGTAGTCATAAATTTTATTATTAAATTTTGACATCATTGACTTTTATGAAGCAAATCTTCTAAAACCGCAATAGTATTTATCGGTTTCTATCTAATATATAAATGTTTATGATACAGTCTGTCTTTTTTAATATGTAACCGAAATATGTAATCAAAATATATAACCGAAATGCGTGACCAAATTAACGAATTTTTGAAGTGACTTAATGCTCATCAATCGAGTTGCACATCAATCCTGTTTCTCTATATTCATTCGCTACTGGTCACGGCTGCCGATAGGCTACGCACCTCGTGATTTAATCTTGGCGCTAGCGTTATAACACCTAGCTTCACAACCTAAGTTTATAATATACTATTGTGATCAATAGGTAGGCATTTTTCCCTCAAAATAGTTTTTAAATTTTAGATTGTTTCTGTAGTCTTATCATTTATAAGAGTTTCCTGAGTTTTGAAATATACTATTCAAGCAGTAAAGGCTTCCCCACCGTCCTAGAAAACTGTTGCCTAATTATTTTTTTAGAAAAATTTGTATTTTATTTTATAATGTTGTTTTTTTTTAACCGCACACATTTCGTATTTTAAGCCAAAATTATTATGTAAAACTTTCAGAACTTCTATTTCAGATATACTTAAGTAATTGGTAAAAATAAATATTATTTTAGTAAGATTTTTTATTTTTCGAACAATGCTTTCAATTCAGATTTCACTAGTTGTTCAGACTTTGGATCATCTTAAATCATATCTCAATGCTACCAAAAGAGTTATTAAAATTTATCGTTTTCTGAATTACCATTGGACCAATGCTTTCTTTATTATTAGCAACTTTATTACTTTAGAAATTTTAATTATACTATTTAAAACCTTACAATGTAAAAAGAACTTTGCATAATATGTGCTTCTAAATATTGCTATTTTTAGTTATCTGCTTGACATCCGTATGCAGAGAGATAATATGTTATCCAAAAAAGGTTTTTAAACAATTTGCTGAAAAAATAACGCTAACAGATTTCCTTTACTTGATTCCTGCTGCGGAAAAATAAGAACTTTCTTGGATTAGATGATATCTACAGTTTTGATACAAAATAACATAACACGCAACTAAATAGCAGAAAATTTTTATCTTTTCATTCTTTAGTAGTTATTTGTATCAAAGAACGCAAAAATACACACCACCCGAAGAGAAATCATTATTCAATGAATATATTATTAAAGTTTTATTGAAAATATAATATGTAATGTATCCAATTCTTTAAAAGCAAAGTTTAATTAAAAATTTTCAAAGAATCAGAAAATGGTACTTGAAATGTTTGAACTAAACTTACAATTTTCAGGAGACTTATTTCAGTTCTCGTTAGTAATAAAACAGGCTTAACTTAATTATGAAGAAAATTATTTTCTTGTTAGCGTTAATTTAAACATCACGCCTAATAATTTTATTTTTAAGTGATAGTTTTATAAAATAATGAATTTTGAAGAGAAATTTAAATATTTTTTGTAATAAAATTAATTAAAAAATATTTTTGTATGATTAATGAAATTCATTCTATATAACGATAATGAATTAGGTCGACGCAATTATACCTTTG
The DNA here is from genome assembly GCA_036346125.1 of Lycocerus yunnanus. Classification (NCBI taxonomy): domain Eukaryota; kingdom Metazoa; phylum Arthropoda; class Insecta; order Coleoptera; family Cantharidae; genus Lycocerus; species Lycocerus yunnanus. The sequence goes on from JARFIX010000002.1 coordinate 4,023,162, forward strand.
TTCTAGAAGTACATTTAAGATTTAAATTAAATATATTCTTGGGCAATTTAGTTAATCCACGTTCTATTGATCCCTAATTACCATTTGTTCCATTCATATTGAAGTTCAACTCTGTTTTTAACCCCCGTCTGAAAAAAAGGGGGTTATTGTATTTTTCCTTTTTCTATTGCTCGAAAAGGATTAAGAAAAATGGCAAGCAAAAGAAATTAGCACAAAATCAATGTCTTAAAAGTATTAACAACTTTGCTATCCCAAAAATAAGAGTGAATAAATCCGTTTAGTCCTTGAAAGCTTAGAACGATGAGACACTGAAAGCCCTGACCCGAATAACAATTTATTAATTAAGCGAGAAAATGATATCTTTTCTATAGATATAAGAAAGTGATGACAATGCGCTGCTCTAACAGAGATAAAAAACGGTTCAAGTTGTTAGCTTAGCGGTGAGAAAATGGGAAAGCGGAAGAAATACCGAAATACGTGAACTGGAAGAGTTTTATTATATCCTTCAAAAGCTTTTATTTATACATGTTTAGTTAACCGTGCGTATTTTTATAGCGCTATATTGCTAAATAATATATCATTCGTATTTGACAAAACAGAATGCAGTTCTCTATATTGAATTCGAAGTCGATAAGTTCCGTATTAAATCTAAATCCTATCAGTTAAGCTGAAAATTAATTATATTTAATAAGTCAGTAAATGATGGAATCATTGCAGAAGTGTAGAACAAGTTAAAGCGTATAATAATAATTAATAAATAATATCTTAACAATGTAGGTAATAATGTACGACTGATTGAATTATTTGACACAGAATCTATTTATACCAAACTTGAGACTGATTAGCACATTTAGTTAAGTAAACGTGTTCGCAAAGCTTCAGGCAACTACCTCGAACACGAACTATTGCTTTTTGGTGTGGAAGTAAGACAAGCTCAGCTAGGAATAGAGTAAAGAAGGATCTCAAATAGCCCTGACAGAACACCTATTTATGGTTCAACCCCATTGATCTGCTGGTGAAAGGAATTGAAGAGTGACCTCTCTAAGAGTCCTTACTTTTCGCATGACAAACCAATGATTTTGCTAACTTTAATACTAAAAGACAACTTTAAAGCGATTACTCCTTACCTTAAAGTGATCGTTAAGTTCGAATGAAGTTTACCTAAAATTTTGCACCAATAATTCAACATTACGTTGCGCTTTAAATAACCACACACAAAATGTAAAACAAATGGCCTCCCTAAGGTTTAATAAATTTTTGAATATTTTAACTTTACCTTTATATTTTTGCGATTCTAATACTTACATTTTTAATATTAAGAAATATGTGGATGCGCTTTTATATTGTTTGGTTCAACAAAATCGGTAGCTCAGAAAGTGTCTATGTCAAAAAATATATACTTTACGAGTTTTTCGAAGTCATCAATTCTTTTATTTTATGGCTATTTACGTCTTATTTTAGTGCTATGTAAAATCAAAAATACCCTTGTAAAATTTTTTTTGCTAAATTGCATTTTATTGCAACATTAATTTAAAACTACTTTGTCGTTTCAAAATATTACTTTTACATGAAGGAATTGCAAATCAAAAAATTCACTAAAGCACAAAAACAACTCAATTACAAACTGAAAAATGCGATCAAACATTCCGCCGTTGCTTATTACTAAATGCAATATTTTTTCTCTCCAACAATTTATTATTACATAGCTTCAACTAATTGCAAGGTATTGGATATTCAGAAAAACTTAATAAAAAATTTTCAAAGTAAAACAAGTTAATTTATATTCTATATTATATATGTACATTAAATGTAATATAATATTATTATCTGTTTTGCATGTGTGCTGTTCATCAGATAATATGCCAGATATAACGTACATTAAAACATTTCATTTAACTCAATTATAAAAAATATATCCTTTCGTAGTCAAAACTTTACTTTAATTATTTTGAACAAATAATCAAAGATTAAGAACAAGTTGCTTTAAATTGAATAATTGAAGAAACACTTTAATATTTTTAATCCTTACTTAAAACTTCGTGCACTTTTCAAGCACCATTCGGATCTATAAAAATTCAGCGCATTTAATAAAATTGTCACTTTTTAAGTCTAACAGCTAGAAATACATAAGTTTGCAGTAACAAATCCAAAAGAAAACATGCTTTTAAAAATTATAGCAAAAACATTTAACCCACTATAAGATGATGATTTGTAAAAGAAAATAAATTAAAATAATGTAAATCATTATTGAGTAAGTAGTTGCATTTAATGTAAATTATAAAGGAATAGTAATCCTGGAAGTGACGGCAGCTGATATTTGAGATTGATTATTTCTCAAGGAAGAACCTAATGAGTACCTTGCAGTGTATATTAAAGGCCTTGTCTGTCTAGCTTAACGTCGACAGTACATCCACTGATTGTGGAAGCCTTGATTACAACGAAGTTGAGGTGAAATTTAAAGGCTGTCCCGTTCATTCGTTGGATTTAGAGTAGTGACTTACATTCAGAATATACGATCAAATGAATCTTATTTGACCATAGCAAAACGATCTAACCCGCAGTCCATTAAATTTAACTACTTTACATTGAGTTGTAAGTTTACGAGATCAATTCAATAAAACTTTAATATTGAATTCAGTATTCAAGTAACTTTTTACGACATGATGTAAAACTTATTTGTAGTTTTCATAAAAATTGACTTACTATAAAAAGTTTGGAATAAAACAAAGTGTAATTAAATTTATACATTTAGTCGTATACATATACTTACTACATTATTATGTAGTTACACTTATTGTTTCTGTAACTTCTTTAATTATTTACACTAAACAAACTAATTTTCTAAACATCTCTAACATTGCATTATTCAAAATTTAATTATCTATTTAAATTTACTACTATAGTTAATAAAATTACTTTCAATAATAAGACCATGCATAAGTAAGGTTGAAGTCATATAAACTTTCCTTAGTAAAACATGTTACATCAACCCATTTTTTGCTCATCAGTTAACTGCTAAAAGTTAATTTCCTCCTTGTTGTTAATAACCTTTTTTGGAATTCTTATAGGTAAGTTGGTAAAATGTACACAGTTTGAAATTAAACTAATGTGAAACTTTATTTCATTTTTTAAAAGAATTTTAAGTGCATCAACAACTATGCACCTTTATTGGTATGGTCTTGTGATTATATTTTATTTTGTAAGGTTTTATGTGGTTATCCATATCGGAATATCACCTATGTTTGCACGAAAACCGAGCTAAGAAATTTCGTGAAGTTTGTTATTCGAACTAGGAATTTTTGCGCTGTCACTCAACCAACTATCGTATAGAACACCAACCTACTGCTGTGGACTGAAACTGTATTTTTGTAAGAAAACAGTTCCAATGATCATAATTTTGTAAAACTTTTGTCTGTACTACTTTTTTAAACCTATACTTATTTCAATTTGCAATTGAGTATAGATTACTTACAGAAAGTTGTTGCTTAAGTTAAATATTTGTTTAAACTGTAAGAATAAAGAAACTTCAAAAACTGTCAAGAATAAATAAAAGTAAAAAAAATTATAGAACTACACTGCCCATTATTCTATGTGAGAAGTTTACATTTTCAGGAGATGGTGCGGATGTTAAATTTAGACGATCAATTCAATGGTTCATGGATGAGGTTAATTAGAATTAGAGAGAATTAGAGAATAGAGAATAGAGAAATTAGAGAATTAGAGAATTAGTTAATTAGAATACTAAAAATGGAAGTTGTGTTATAAAATTTATAACATGAAACAAAATATTTATTGGTTAGTAATTTATAATAATAAAAAAAATTGTAGTCTACTTCTTTCTACCTTCCTTTATCTAATTGTGAAAGATGAAGTAGTTTCCTTTCTGCTAAGCTTAGTTTTAGGAAAAAAATACTTATAAATATTTATAAATTAATACTCAAATAATAAATATGAATGAATTTTTAAATTGACATTTGTTATTAAAGTTTATTACTAAATCAGCAGCGCACAATGGGATTTATAATAATTAATTAATCTCATTTATAATTAAATAAATATTAATTTGTAAATGTACACAGTCGGACAGAATGCACTAAGCTCATAGACCGTATCACATCACCCTGTACAGAGAAGTAGGGTTTGTTTCCGCTTTGGACCGTGTGTTTGTTACTTATATTTTTTATACATTAATAATTATAATTAGTTAAATTAATTAATTTCTTTCTTTTGCATTTATACAAAATTTCAGAATTTCAGTTACGATTTATAAATTATATAATATCAAACCAAGTAGAAAAAAATAAATTGTTATGTAAATATTCATGAAATTAACCAAAATATAATTATTTAAAAACCCCGTGTAAAAGCTAACGAGGGAAACTAAAAGTGCAAACAGACGATTTGTAAAAATTAAAAAGTTAATTGACTTCATTCGAATTAAATTAGTATGAGCTTAACAACAATGAACAAAACCCAATTTAATCCGCTTTCATAATCGTTAGAAATATGAAAAAATGTTCGTTAAAGGTTATTTTTCACTACAATTTTAGAATTTAACAGCAAATTTTATCATCAACGCGGTTTTCGATATGAGCAAACTTTCAGTGTAAAGTACAGGATGCATTTGAATTTTTGTATTGTATTATATTTGTCAACAAAATAATTCCACTAAAAATTTTTCGCAATTTTGTTTATATTTTAAAAATTACATCTATAAATGATGTAAATAATTATTATTTAATAAGCAGATGTAGTATTTGGTACCTACCATTTTGCTGGATTTTTACATTTAATGAAAACAAAGCATGCGACAATCTAAAATAACTAGTAAGTGAAATTAAATTTGTTTTAGATTTGTTTGAATTTCTATTTTGCACATTTATTTTTTCCGTTCTGGTATTGTGCTATTTGTTTAATAATAATTATTAATTAATTTTTTTTAAATTGGATAACCTTGTACAAAGGTAATCCTTATTGTGTTGTCTTGTAGTGATTTTGCAAATCATTATTTTTTAATTATCGCTAATTTATGTTACTTTCTCAATCAGAAAAGTAGGAACTAATATCGTGGATTAAACAAAAAAACTTATATAATAGACGTTTTTCTACATAGAGACATATTATGCAAAAGAATGCATTTTTAAAAAAAATTTAATATTGGAGAAGTTGAGATCGTACTTTTTCTGTAGTCGGATACTGTCGGAGTCGAGCCATTGCAAGGGCAGGGGATTATACGTATTTTTTTAAATAAGAAGAAACACCTTATAACAGGCTCAAAACGTATAAATATATCTCCGGCTAGCAATCGGAGAGCTGAATCGGGCGTAGACCATAAAATAGTTTCTAGGTTGATTTATAATTGGCTAATTAATGCAACACAATAAAATGACCTAGGAATAAATTATATTTACAAAAATAAAAATCCTACCTAAAATGTAAAAAAAACAAACGGTAGATAATCGAAATAAGTGTACCTTGGTTAACCTTAATCCCACAAGAACAAAAGATAAGTACTTATTTATGATCGTACAGACACTTTGGCCAAAATCTATTTGTTAATAAAAGTTCACTATTTTAGATAATACTGACGACAAAATTAAGTAAAAAAACAGAAAGACATTTAGTTTAAAATTGAGTGACTATCCCAATTAGATAGATAAAACAGATAAACGATACGTTTTTGTCATAATTAAAAACCAAAGAATAGGTAAATTATAGTTTAACTAAATGGAGCACAGGTTCAATAACCGATTAGAGTAATAGCACTGAATTTCAGATGAAACACCATAAATAGAAAGCTTAAAGTTACCTGTAATAACGCAGCTATTGTTGAACGTTAAAATTAAAGACGGTGAAGATAAATCGTTAAGGACCACTTTGTTTTATTGGTTCAATATCAAGTTCGGTAACCCACAATGGCAAAGTTAAAAGAAAACGGATCTCTGCATTTCTAATGTTTGTCAGACCGCCACAAGTAAATTAATTTGTTAAGATAATGATAGTTTGATTATTAAGTCCTTCACCTGACCGTACATTATTATGTATAAGAGTTCACAACAAAGATAATTCAAATTGTCTTTTTTTATGAATCAGGAACACTTTCCGATTTATAAATCATACTTCACATAAAAAGATAGAGTTTCAGATAAAAATTCTAGGTACTACTCTGCGAAAAGTTAAGACAAGACTCACTGTCTTCAGACTATTTGAGAAGATAAAGCTAAAATTGGTCAAATAAATAAGTTTACCGGCTGCTTTCAAAGTTACGGTAAGACAATACACAGATAAAACACTTCGTCCAGGTAAGAAAAAACTGTCACGAAGGTAAATACTCTATTTTGGCAATATCACGACTTATATGCCTTTTGGCAGACAGAATAAGGTGCCAAATTTCTGGCAAATTAATTGAGTTTTTCCAAGTTGGTGTCGAAAAATAAGTGCAAGTGACTAAGTAACAATAAGGTATTAGAAAATGCCGCAAAGTGCATTTAATGTATAGAGCGGAAAGGCTTAAGAAAATTATTTTTAAATAATTGGTTACAAAAGATAACAACAGGCATATGGTTTTATTGTTTGATTGGCGCCTTTTTTAAAACTTAAAAAATTACAGTTTACATTGCGGCAGGGTCGCAATCCGGAAATTTCTTGATTAAAATTATAACTTAAAGTGATCCAAAACGAGTTTTGTTAAAACCTCTTTGTTAACACATTTGTTCTGAACATTGTAATGCAATTTTCATTATTTTTTTCTTATTGCAACATTATACATCGCGATCTGTTTTTCTTTACTGTTTAAAAATTAACTAAGAAATTAGATGTCAGTGGGCTCGTTTGTTAAACCGACTATGTCCACTAACATTTTTATTATATTTATGAGTTTAGTCTTAGGTTATGGTTTACCCAGAGTGTAGAAACCAACTTAAAATAAGGATTTGTAAGAAGTTAGATTATAAGAAAGACAGTCCCGATTAAGGGCTCAAGTAGTGCAGTTGTTATTTGCACATAAAGAAAAGTTTCCTTTAATAGTTTTTCTAAATCACTAACTACGATCAGAAAACATTAAAGGGTTTTAACTATTAATTGGTATAGTTAGCACCGCTAACTACTATAAGGCGAAGTTAAGAATTCAAAGTTAGTTTTATGCTAAATTAGCATAAACGCGACAAATCAACGTCAAACCAAGGATTCATATCACTACTGCAATCCACAATAATTTAGTTTGCGGACGATTTTAAATTGTGGTTTTCTCCAAATCTCTCAAAATCTCAAACTCCAAACAAGAAAGATTTGTGATCAACCAATAAGTGGTCAAAATTTGTGAGTGAATACAGTGCTACACGAGTTCACGCTGACTAAAGCGAAATTTAGGTAACAATTTGATGTATCTAATTGTAAATTAATATAGATGTTTATTGTTGAAAAATACATAAATTATTTGTATAGTATCTCCTTTCTTTATATTTGTTTATTTGAAGGAAAATCTACCAGGGCCTGAGATTAATTTGGAGTAATTAGCCGAAATAAGCAAAAAGTAAGTAAAGGTAGGAAAATTACATTACATCTTGCGGGTGTCCACTGTGTGTTATTTACCCTGTACCTTATGAAAAGTAATAGAATATTAATTTATAAACATGAAACAATTTTCATAATTTTATCGAAAAACGTATATATGTACGTATATTTCGGGCTTCTTTTAGTAAGAATACAACTTACGTCGTTTACTCGTTCCCTTGAGAGGATACTTGACCAATTAGTTCCTCGAAGATCTTGCCAGCACCTTGTGAGAGGACCACCGTCTTTACGTGCCTTCCGAAGCACGGAGACGGCCTTACAAAGTGAGCCCTACCCGGATTTGAACCGGGGCGCCTTACATTAGCAGTTAATCATGCTAACGACCAGGCCAGTGACCGTCTCGTGACAGTGACCGAAAAAACATCATTAAAGTAAATAATTTCACAATAAAATTTAAATCAATTAAATTTTAATAAGCTGCTTAATATTTAAAAAAAATAAATTTAAAATCTATGAAGTTTACAGTCATTAAAATGGATAAGCACAACTGGGAAAGTAAATAAAACCATACAAAATAATAATTTCTTTTTTTAAATAGAAGTAAAATAGAAAATATAGTGTAAAAGCAACTAGCAGTGTTAAAACATAAATATTGGTGGTTTGTTTCTAATAAAAAAAACCAAAACATCTGTACTTTGTTTTTTCTGTGACATCCTTAAATAGTAGCTGCATTTTTTAAATCACCATAAGTTACAAGCTTTACACTGACAAGAAGTTTCATGGTCATGAATTTTGTCGTGCAAGGTGATATAGTGAAACGAAACCGTCCATCTCTGTACGAATTCATCATGCAATGCCGTTGATACAACAATATAGTACAATGTACAATGCAGGCATGTTGCTGTTTGCATAATTAAACAATCTTTAAATTATTCAACGAATCTTTTTAATTTGCAAAACGAAACACATGAAATAGAAACCCATTGTAATAGTGTATTCCGACAACGAATAAAAGAAATAATATATTTTTGTAATACACAATTACTTGAAATTTAAATGCATACATATTGCTTTTTTATAAATAACAATAGGTAAAATTCTATAGAAGAAATTAATAAATTATTATTATTGATATTGTACAACAGAGTGCCCCGATGGAAAATGCAAACCACTAACTCAATAAGCTTATAAATCTTAATCAACTAATAAGAAACAAAAATTTGTAAAAGAAAACCTATCAATTTTGTAAACATTGAATATCCTTTTAAAGACATTCTAAACTGGTCCATTTGGTCATTATCGATTGCTGCCCAAAAAAATATTTGTAGAAATTATCTATGAAGAAAATATTACTTTTCGAGTATAATAAAATGCAGTCGAATTGCCAACAATCATGACCAATTTGGACAGTTACACACCGATGTATGGACATAGTATATAATCACAAGAGTTTCCTTTGGGAGTAGACACGTCTGTTAATCTGGATAATTAACCAAATCACACACAGTTGGGAACTTTAGGTTTATTGCTGCAGCAGTTTGAAATGTTTTCAATCTGACAGACGGACGAACGCGCAAATTAAAAATATAATGTGTTTGTATAAATTTCTGCTGGACTAATTAATTCTGCCAACATGAGTGGAATATAAAACACATTAAATTACATATCAATATATCTAATAGACAAATAATAGTCAAAGAGGAGGATGTGAAGCTATAGCAGTCCCCATAATTGGCTCTGCTTAGGTTAGTTTCCTGTACGGAAAAGAAAATAATTATCAATCTATCAGGACGAATAATACGATGGCGACAATAAAAAGAAGATATAATCAACTGCCCAATTCTAGAGGTGACATCAAAACTACTAAACAATTTCTTGCCGTGAACGATCATTTTTATATACTTCCAGCCATAGAATACAATGTAACTTTTTAGGATTTGGTAATATTTATAGACAGTTAATCGAAGATTTTAGTAAGATTAATAATAGCATAGCTTAATTAGCAAGGTTAATAAAATTATATAAAGAGATTTGGAGCGGTGAAGCATTCAGGAGCAGAGCCGAAATATCTTTAGTTGTCCTGCATGCGATAAGAAGGAACCTGCAGTCAAACACAGATTTTGCCCAGTCCGCAAAAATTTAAATTTTACGTTTTTCTTGTGTGGTTACATATTATGTTATAATCTGTTTCGATCTCATCAAAGAGCTGTTTTTGATAAAAAAAGTAATTTTGGGATTAAATTTTAGCTCTCAAAAATGTAGCATGTCTTTCATGTATATTTGTTTTCATAAACGCGTAAATATTGATAGCTGCAATAGATAAAGGGATACATTATTTGCATCATTCACAGAACAATATTAATTTCGAAGTTCCCTTTTAACGTTTAAATTTAACGATGACGCTTGACTTTGCATAAGTCCTTTACAACAGACTGTCATGTAAATATGAAAGCCTGTCATACAGTTAATATATCCGTCCTATAACTTTAAAAGGCTATTGCATGGAATACAAATGCATATAATTTCGATTTTTATAGATTTTTACTGTAATTTTCAGGTCAATTCTACAATATAGCTGTGGATTTTCCTTGCTAATTAAATGAAGCCACAAGAATGTTTTTAGTTAAAATCTATAATTTAAATAAAATCTACAAAACCAAGTAGTTTCGTAGATCGCATCGCTCCATACCGAGTTTGAATTCCACCGATTCAGCAATTTTTACAACGAAGTATCTCGTTATCTTTTTCAATACCCAATTGTAGAAATAATACATCATTACTAATTTCTAAATTTTATGTCAACACAAAGCTCCCTAATAGGATTTCATCTGTAGGGGTGCTTTGTAAATTTAACAATGTTAGTGGCCACTTTGCTATGTAACATTTTAAACCAACGGGATAACTATTGACGACGTTATTGGCTTTTTTATTTGACACATTTTAAAATTTTAAATTGAATTGAGAAGGGTCGATAACGAACTTGCGGATTAATCAAAACCCTCGTCATAAAATAATCTGAGACTAATAAAATTTTTATTAATTATGTTGAAATTTATAACTCGCAGGACAACATAACCTAACTTAAACTTGATGCGGTTAAATCTCGAGGAAATTAATTTTTTTAAGTGTCGTGGAATTTCTACCGATATCAATTCTTACAAAGTCAGTAACTACAGTATTGAAGTAAGGCGCATGTGGTATTCATTTGCGCGTACGGAGCCAATAAGGGTAGGACTACTATTGATTTCCATCCTGTCCTAACGCTGTATCGTGTGCAGATTTGTATATAAAAAGTGAATTTTATAAATTAGGGTAATTATTTAAGGCAATTTTGAGGTAATTATAATAGAAGGGCGATAAATAAAATTTGACGTAAGTGTTGTTCGCAAGATATAGTAGGTATAAAATGTGGATAGATTTTATATTATAAACCCTATGTTTTGACAAGGAAAGTAATGTGTTTCTTAAACTTTAAATATAATAAGTAGTAGGATATAAAGAAATATTGAAAATCGAAGATCTTTTCAAGTTGTGAAAAACACATATTTCAAGCCCACAACTTTTGTGATGGCAAACTTATTGAATATAATATATTAAGATATATGTATATATAATATTTTTATATAAATTTAAAATAACCGATTATTAAGCAAACTATCTTTTTTTAATTTACGACGAACATTTTCATTAACCGCCCAGGTTAGTTGTACGGTCACTCTGCAAACTCCCCACAGCGGCGGATCTAGTTTTGAATATTATTACAAAAGTCTCGAATTTAAAAAAAACCTTGCCCGTTTATCAAAAACATACTACCTAATTTTTTTTAATAAAACAGACTAAAAAATGTCATAACCTCAATGTTGCTAAACACGTGGTTATTTAGTTAAGCGGGTATATCTCGCAACCATTAAAATTCAAAAACGATCTAACTTTTCCATTAAATTTTAAAATTGTTCTTTACATTATGGTAATGAAGATGTACCCAAAGCTTGCTAGAAAAGTTATTAGAGCAACGTAAAATAGATTTGAGAATTGTGTGAGTATGAAAGATATGTGCAAAGTAATGAAAAATACATAAAAATGTTTTTAAAAAAATAGCAGAAAAATTTTACGCTTAGTTCCATAACACAAACAAGTGGTATTCTAAAGTTTAGCAACCGTAACGAAATTTCAGAAGTCGTTATAAGATAACGATCCAACGGATGTACGAAAGTTTGGAAATTTGACATTTATGTTTCCAAAGTCAATTATGAAATGTGGGATTAAATTTAAAATAGTTTTAATAATATTCTATAGAGTAATATATCGCTTTTACGGTACTCAAAGTTGAAAATATTAAGAAGTTTGATAAGCGCAGTTTGAATTGTGCGCTGTTAATATTAATGTACTATTTTATACACGTATTGCGTTCCCCCTATTTCATTTAATTAGACATGGAAAAAGGGGAAACTCGTTAAACTATGTGTAAGTGGCGCAATTTAACTTTGAAAATGTAGAAAAGCGATGGCGGCACATGCTCGTCTGACATGTATTCTGATATTCTTATAATTACAAACCTCGCTCTGGTACGAATAATAATACTGCATTGCAGTTTTAGAAATACGAAACCCCAAATTATTTCCTAAATAATTATAGTAAAATTGAAAGTAACAAGCAACACAAGAGAGTTTAATTTAATAAACGAATTATATGTTCCGTTTGTTTCCATACTTTACACTAGAAATAAATTCAATTAAAAGCAGAAACGATATTGGAGAAATCATAAATATTACAAATTTGTTGGTTTACAAAATTGAATTTGCAATATACTAACTGTAACACGTAAAATAAAATTTGCCTCTAAATAAGAAGCGGGTCAGTCCTCTCTCTCTCCTCTTGCATAAAAATGCTTCCCGATAATAATCATGGGAAATACATGAGATACCTTGCATTATCCCTCACAAACTCATTTTGCAATTACCAAGAAAAAACGGGATATTTTTAAAAATTATTCGAATGCTTATTTTGTAAAGCACCATCGGTATAATCTAATGTAGTAAATTATATAGTCATGGGGTTGGTAAATCGTATTCGAATTCGAGAGTAGACAACTTGAATTGCGAGTTTTGCGATATATTTTCAGGTCCGAATTCACATTGGCGTATGGAAATAAGCATAATTCTAAAGCTGATGTATGTTTGACCGTTGCAATAAGTTGCGAGATTATACATATATATTTATATCTGCACATTTGTATTCTACTGTTTCAAAAAAATTAATCTGTAATTTAAAAATATATAAGCATTTCAAAATTGCCGAGTTATTTTGTGAAACATTTAATAAAATTCTATACTCTTAAATATTGCCGCATTGTTGGGAGTAGCATAGTAAAGAAATATTTCAACTTTCTGAGGACGCAATAATTCCAAATATAATCTGGTTTGCTTGTAATAAATGTTAATAGTAGTACAAGCGTTTTTCCACTTAGATAGTCAAATTTTTAGTTTATCATTGATCATTTTAATTTTGGTATTATCAAAATCCTACTATAAATATTGCTATTGTAGTAACAAAAAATTTCTGGAAGTATATGCTGGGAATACTAAACCTAACATAATCTATTCTAAAAAGCAGTGTTGATAATACAACATGTTAACCAATTTTGGACCCGTTTTCTTTTCGTTTTGTTAATGATCTACTATCTTTTATTGATTTTATAACAACTATTACGTACGCAGCCGATACCTCATGTTGGATGTTATCAGGTGGGTCTTTCAGGAAATTTGGAATCGAAGTAATTTACATCTTGATCTTAGGATTGATAATCGTTTGGTTTAGACAGAATCTACTGTAAATTTTTGGGATTGCATATTGACAATCTGCTGAACCGAATGCATTTTAGATTTTCTGTGATACAAAAAATCAATCAAATTATTTTTATGTATTTATCACAGCAAGGTTAAATGTTACCCTATATATCTTTTTCATGGGTTTATTTACACCATTACTTTAGCTTATTGGGACAGATGTAAGTTCCCTCGATGGTCAGTTTTTAATCTTTTATTTTGCTCAGTAGCCGAATACTATATAAAAAACCTTGGAGGGTTTCTTGAAAATATTTTTAACTGCAACTGTTTTGGAAATCCCACTTACTGTTTGACATTTTAGTTTTGTTCATCTAGTAATATTACAATTTCACTTGTATTGTCATATTAATTTTATTTTATTTTATTTTTAATTTCAAATTATACGAGGGTTTTTAATTATCTAAGTTGACACTATGTTTTCATACTTAGATATCCTGCTTTCTAATAAACCCAGTGCTTAAATAACACCCAATGAGCATGCACATACTATATTTTTGTTTTGGTGCAACTTTTCATCTTTTGAAACCTGCTGTCAAAAGCTATTTTATCATTATATTATATCACAGATAAATTATAATTTAATTTATTTGATCGATTCTGATCACTTATTTTTAGAGGGTTGTAATGCCAGGGTACAATCTATTCTATTTCAATTTTTGGTTTCATATTTTTAAGACGTCATGGCCTGTAGTTAGAGATCGACTGACTAATGCTAAGCACCCTTGTTAACCGAGGAGTCTTTCAAAGAAAAATTTTTTTCTGTTTTCTATTATGACCGTCGTGCTTGAGCATGGTGGCCTCATTTATAAATTGCCATCATTAACATATATAGGAAAGGACGATCTAAGATCTAACTACTGTAGATGTAACTAATATACCTCAAAGGAAGCAGTGACTTCGAAGAATTATATCCAGGCTGCTGTGGAAAACACAGGTCGCAAGACCTCACGTAAGAAGAAGCATATTTGGTACCACGTTATATTTTGCAATGACGTCAGGCCGTTATCTTTAGAGATTACTATCTGGGTTAGTGAAAATTTAGCTTGTAACGAAGTCGACCTTTGTTCATTTAACTTTAGATAGATTTATTTGGAAATTCGTTTTCTTGGTTTTTAACTGTTGTGTTTATGAGATTATGGGGCCCTCGCCTTTTTAGACGATGGTATTCTTGAAGATTCGAGAGAGCTGAAATGATCCGGATTAAGATGCTAGTTGTTGTTTAGCAGGTCTATTGTTCTACCACAAAGGGAAGCAGTTCACCTTTTCCAAAACATTTTATTAAAATTTGACCAAGCGTTTGTAACGAGCTATTACTATGAATTTGTGTAGTTTGTCAATCATTTTTCAACATTGGTGAGTTGTCGACCTGAAACTATGTTTAACCCATTTTGTGTTTTTTTATTTGATTTTAGTAAACTGCCAGAGATAACCTGATATGGGACGATGACATAATTTACACTGAAATTGAAAGTAACCCGAAACGGAAGGTATTTTAAAGAATAAATCCATCATTTTGGAAATTTCTAGATAAGTGAGTTATGTCAGTAAAGATGTAGGGTTGTGCGTTTTAACTGCACTTCAGGTGAGACTTTTGCTTTAACGTCAACGATTCTCCAACAATCGGAAAGTCGACTTGAAACCATCATCTAGCCTTCAGATAGTGAGGTTGTATTTTGCTCTAAGTGTACCCATCAGATAAACTTTGAAACAAGCTGAAAAACCAGAGATACTCCGGTTAGCGATTGTAGAAATCAACGGTGGTGCCCCACGTGATGTTCCGGATTGATTACAATTAGGTAATAATTAATACGCAATAAAGTTAAAAAAGGATATATTTACAAAACTTAAAACCATAGCTAAAATGTAAAGGTAAAGATAAAGCTATCCCGAAGGTAAAGACAAGACTGTCGCGAAAGTAAAGACAAGACTAGAATGCCTTCCTTTCTTTTTCAAAACACTGCTTATATGCCCTTTCGTAAACAGCCACGTGGTGCCATGCTTTTGTCAGACAAATTGGGTTTTTCCCATTTACCGTCGCCAGAAGTATAGAAGAAGCTAGGTACAAAAGGGTATTGTATGCTAAAGCGAAGTGCAATTAAAATTGGGTTTTTGGGAAAAAACTCAAGGGAAAGATATTATGATAAATGTTTACAAATGGCAGCAACTAAATTTCACTTCACGGAACAGGGCTGTAATAAGGATATTTCTTAATTAACGTTGCAAGTTAAAATGTTTTTTTATACTATTTTAGCCTGTAGCCTTCAGTTATTTGCTAATGTTATTTGCTTTGTTTTTTTAATTTTTATTTTGTGTTTTTTCTGATAAGGAATAGCGAATAAATGTCATTACATCTTTATGCTATCTTTGCTGTGGATAAATTAAGCAACTCCTCCTTTCTTGATTATGTTATTTACCTTAGTTGGCGCCTTTTTTTCTCATACTAAGCACTGCATTTTTAATTACAAATCTATGATGGTTTTCGAACCACCCTCGCTCTTCGAATAAATACTTACACATATACAAGTTACCCGATCGTGTAATACCAGCTACGATCAAGCAAGTGGCTAGCGTGGCAAAATTATTTATTTATGCAATTATTTCTATAATCTTCCGTATGATAATCCTGATCATTTGCTGTAGAAATAATACGCTGTTTCCCTTCTTCAAACGTGTATATATTTGCTGAACACTTTTTATTGCAAAGCGCCACCTAACAATTCCATTTAATAACTGAGATTTGAATCCTCTGTATAGCGCCAATGTATTTATTACCATGAACGCCTAATAATTCGGTAAGTGTATCCATAGCATCAATTATTATAACTGTGAGATTTCCTACCGTTTTTGAAAAATGAATAAAGCTGTAATTGTCAGTTTAAAAATCAATTTGTTTCAGGATTTTAATTATTTTGAAAAAAGAGTAAAAGTAAATATAAAAATAATTATATAAATTAAAATTTTAATCGATTAAATTTAAAATTTAATTTAAAAATAATGTCGGATAAATGTGACCCAAAACTGATTGGTGGAACTTACATATCGAATAAAAAAAAGATTTGACCCAGTGGAGGAACTTACAATCGCCCGTTTATTTCCGTTAAATTTATTGTTTTATTAATTCCAAGAGTGGATTTTATACTTTGTATTAGGGGACTAGGTGTTTATATAAATTTTTGCAAAAATGTACGTGCCTAAAAAGAGATTTTCTTTGTCTCATTCAATATATTTTTTTATTTTAATTTTAAATATACAAAAGGAAGCTATAACTTTTTATATAATTTAATAAGAAAGCAACTATAGTTGAAATATTTGATTTTCTCAAAGTAATTTCTTCGCAAATTTAGTTTATAAATAATTATCAGTTAAAATAAAAAAAAAAGTGTTCCAAAATGGTATTTATAATTACTATCGCGAAATTTTAGTCTCGAATATTCTTAAACATTTAATAAATTTTAATATAGCCCGTCAAAGGTAGAAGCTTCTTCCTATTATTTTGACGAATTCACCTAAGTCAGATAAATATCTATCGTCATCGTCAGCCCGTACCGCATAGCTTTACTTTACTGCCTCAATCTAGTTCGATTCTATCACATTCATCAAATATTTCAAATTACATTTTTTCTACGACTACATTTATAAACTAAAAAATCAGCTGAACTGCCGTAAGCATAAATAAATTAATCTTTCATATTGAAATTTTTATGAAAATGTTATTAAGTAAAAGCTCGGCACCTTGTGAACCAAAAGTAATTTGAATAAATTAACGTTAGATTAACATTGTACTAAAATTATGAATCACGGTTGTTACCAAGTAGTTAGATATAAATTTTCAATTTTATTAGTAGGAAAATAACGCAGCTATAATTTTTTTACCAAAATATACTTCAAGTGCAAAGTAATGTTATGAAAATTAAAATATTTTGTTTCAGGATATCATTAACGAAAAGTTTTATTCGCAATTTGAATGTTCTCTATTAATTAGGATGGCTTTTCAGGTTTCACTGTGTGAGTAGAAGTTCAAGTTATATAATCAACTTCCTGATCGGTCGATATAGTTTTCAATATCGCTTAAAGTAATATTATTGGAATACAAATGCATTCACTAAAGACCAAACAGGCCAGTCACTAGTCGCAGTATATAAATTGAAAATATATGTAGAAATTACCAAAATTTGACGCAGAATTGATGTCATATTAGTGTCGTTTTTAGTAATTGAAATTGATAATAATTTAGTTTAATATTTTATGTATTATTTCCTTAGTTTTAAAATTTCATTAATTCAATTTATGTCATATGTTTCAAACTCGTTCAATTTTCCTTAGTTAAACTTCAGTTTTTAAATCAATATTTTCATTGCTTAAATTTTCCTTGAAAATAATTTCGATTTATTGGAGTTTTCTAAGTCTAATTTAAGTTTTGTGTGTTGATGCTTAAACTTGGTTAATGTTTTTGACACATACGGTATTTTAATTTTTGAAATGCGGAAGTTATCAAGCGAGTAGCTTAGTTTAATTAAGAATGTTCAAACAAGAAAAATAAAATTGGAAACTTTGAAATAATCTCTGGATCTTTATTATAAGCAATTAATTTTTATTGTTAATTAAAAAGAATCACAAAACTATTATACACTTTTTTAAAACCGCCTGCCACCTTCATTTACTTAATAAAATTAACTAAATAAAAGAAGCAAAGCAGCAAAAAGCTATTACATCTACAAGTTAAAAACTGTTTGCAATTATTTTTTCAATTATAAAACTAATTTAAAATTTTAAAACAAAAATTTGGTTACCTTTAAAAGCTTAAAAATTATTATGGTTTTAATTTCATATCATTTAAATACCGATATAAAAATACACATAGTACATATGTATATAATAATTATATTATTATATACCAAGTAGTTGCTGCAGAGAGGTAAGCTTCGTGTCGATTTCCAGTTTTTTTCAAATTAGTTATTCCGTGGTTTGGATTGCACAGATGTTGTTATATACACTGCTGTAGCAGTAAATAACTTTACTTACTTGTCTGGCTAGGTTGGACGATACATAAGCCACTAGATACTGTTTTATAAAATAATATTGAAAAAATCTTTTATATTTTCCTTGCTCACTGTTTTAAATCGAATGAAAGCTCTTCGTTTTTGACTTTGACATAGAAGATTTTAAAACTTTTTATCCTATTATTATTGCAAACTACGTATCATCTCTATGAAGTTACATAGTAATTATCCTACATAGTTTTCAAGATGTATTCCAAAAACCTAGATTTTCTCCAACAGTAGTAGAGAGAAAAAAATTTGGATTCTTTTCATACTATTTTATATTGAGCCTAAGTTATAATAGATTATTTTAATACATATTACCTGATACATTTACTGTATGATTATATTAATTTAATGTGTTGCGTAGTGTATACATGCCATGACAGATTTTTAATGAAAATTTGTGCATAAAATATTGAGAATAAGTTCATCATCGCGGTTTGAATTTATAATTTTATTGATGCAATGTATGTAAATTTCTATTTAAATTAAAAATAGAAAACGAATTATTCTTATTTGTAACAAATATTGATTTAAACAAGAACTTAAAAGTGATGAAAGAAGTGTCAAAATTTAATATTTGAAATGCAATTTTTAAAAGCATAATGGAGACGAAATACATATAAGAGAGCTGTCAAAGATAACAACGGCACAGGTTTGAGTAATAAGAGAGAGGAAATTTAGAGACGATTACAGAATAATGATACACAAAAAAATGGTAAAAAACATTTCGATGTATTTCGATAAAGCTTTTATATTCGAAAACTTGACAAAATTAAAAATAGCAGTATCAAGAAAATATAATTATAATATAGTTTTTTTAAATCATTTATTAACAAAATTTGAACATAATTTTAATTTTTAAGATTAATTTTAATGTTAGTAAATTATAAACAGAGGTATTTTCATTATGCTTAAGTCAGCTAGCTTTTATTGTATGTGTTTCCATTTAATGACCACAACATGATTGGTACTTGCTTATACATGTAATAATTAATCCATTACAAATTAAAATCTTTCGTCTCTCTAAAACCAGTAATAAATTTATAAAAGATGTTACTTAACCAGATGGTAAATGGCTTAACCAGAGCTCTTATCAGGACACTGTTGCAATCCTAAATATTTATTACGATAACATGGAGGTATTTTAAGTAATGTACTATATACTTGAATAAATGCGTATCTACTCAACAGCAATGATACAAGATCTACTAGCCCACTGATGAGCTAGTTTACAACCGTTATTTAGATAGCCACCTATCTCTCAACTTCGATTTAATAGTCCCAATCGTATGCCGTAAATACTTGTAAGACGTCCGATCTGATTTAAAGTAAGCTACCAAAATGCTTTTGGTAAACACCAAGCTGTCAAAATGCATGTAAAACCATAGTGGTAAAAAATTTACTTTGTCCCATAGATGTGGACGACGCGATTGCGGCGGATGAAAGCACTATTTGTGTTCCATTACGATTTACTACATTAATTTTACTACATACGTTTAAGTATTGCTTCAGTACAAAATGCGACATTAATTGGTATGTCAAATATAATCCAAACAACATGTCCCATCCAATCACATTGGTACATCAATAGACAAGTGATAGACAGTATACATTTAGATTTGAATATATGTAGAAGTTGTTTGGATTTAATTTGAGTTTCAAGATTAGAATATAATATTAGAAACCGCTTTATCGATTATTTACTAATTTCTCTCTGTGTAGGATTAAACTAATACCTAGGAATTGTGGATTTCATTGTGCTGTTTGGAACTCAAATATTTGTATCTGTGTAAGATTTGACAATCTTTAGCGACTGGCGTATGAGTTACGCCATGAAATGTCAAGGTATAATTTAGTATCTACTGCTTGGAGTAAACGTTAACATTTAGGTGTGGATACAATCCGAAACATGGCCATTGCCCGGATCTGTTGTTATATATTTAAATAAGAATTGTTGCGTGTGAACGCATGTATCTTTGTGACCGTGAAATTGTGGTGAACTCTGTGTTTGCGATAAATATTATTTAATAACCGTGGTTTCATTTATCGCCGGTAATTTCTAATTCACAAACTTAATTTCTGAAACAAAGACTCTTATTAAATAAAATTAGTTTGAATCTTCACATCATGCAGCCTACTGATCCTAGCCCAGTTATCAAGTTCCCGGCTTTGTAATCAATGCAGTGATATCGTTTAACGGTATATTTTATCAAGAACAATTGCCGCCATCAAACACTTCGTAATATTCACAAGCATTTGAAACATTTTATAACCAACACCTCTTGAACCTCAAATAACTATACAAAATTCATCTACAACGTTATTGGATTACTTAGAAATTGATGATAAGTTACCCCTCCCCCCCAACGGAAATCAATAGCAACTAATCAGCAATAAAAATAAAAAAAGACGCTTATTGCAAACGCAAGTACCATCTTCAAATCTCAATAGTGCAACAACTAGATTTGCTTCTTTACCAGTCAAAATCGTCACAATGGAAAACATAAATGTTACAAATGAATCAATCTCTAACCTACACATATCTTAACGAGAAGATTATTGCCAAAACTCATAAGAAATAACGTGGTAAAAATTAATGTAAAATCTATAGAAAAATCTACAAAAATAAAAAGAGAAATGAAATTCCTCAACAACAGAAAAACTAAACAAGCTTCCACAGAAAGACACTACTAATCATTTTATTTAATGCTACCATGCGACTTACTTATTGACACTGCTCTGGCATATATCATTTTAATGGTAAAAAACTGTCGTTATAAAAAATTAAAAATTAAATGAATCCGTTTTCATGAATTATCATTTTCATATAATGTTTTCCATTATTGGTCTATTTTGGAACTATCGCAGACTTTTTAATTATGTTTCTAGACTAATCTGCTTACATTCTTTGGTTATCATAGTTTTCGGAAAACTACCGTTTTAAATTTATTGACCCCAGGAGAAAAATCTTACGCGTTAAATTAAGGTTCTGCGTAGGATATTTTATCAGACCTCTTTAACCAATCTATTGCCAGAAAATTTTTTATTGGTGAGGATGTTCCGTCTTGTTGAAAATGTACATTTTGTTCATCTAGCAGCATATCTCCTTCTTCATTAACTTGATTTTCAAAACACTAATCGATAAGTGGAACAATTTCATTTTCTAATAGATTATGATACATTTGGCCAATCAGGGTTCCTTCAATAGAAAATAACTCAAACATTTTATTTCCAAATATATCAGTTTACACATTGACTTTTTGAGGATACTGCGTATGATTTAGAAACACGTGCGCATTTTATTGTCCCTACAATACCAACAATAGTGTTTTTGGACAAATTTATTTAAAGAAGATCTGATCGGTCGCTGAAATAAATATTTTTTACCAAATTTGGGTCATCTTTAATTCTCTGAAATATTAGTTCGCAAAACTCGATTTTTTTGACTTGTTGACTTTTAGCACTTTATGAATGAAACTATTTGAAATATTTGTTTTATTGATTATTAATTTTATTGCATACAGAACTGTTTTCTTCAAATTTTCATACCAACTTTATCACGTACTGGTGGCCTACAATTTTTTCAGAGTGGTTGCATTGACATGCATCAACAATGAGATTAAACTTAAAATTCAAATAGTATTTCTTTTTCTGAAATTTACTCAACAACAAAAGTTATTTCGACTAACTTTAAAAATAAACATCCGTATTTAGAATAGTTTTACACCTTGGAACAGTTTGGTGAAGCTATTAATTTTTTTCCTAAAAGTACTTTGTGTCTATTACAGTTAAATATATTTCAAAAAATGTTTCACAAAGTTGAACACAGCGTTGTACCTGGGAATACATTATTAATTTTTCCAAATTATTACATGTAAAAATATGTTTATATCTATAAGTTAGTCTCATATTTATTGTGTTATGCAAACAAACTAGCAAACGCTACCGCTGCACAGATCAATTTTAAAAATTTTGCATTTAATGCATTCTAAATAATACAAACAGTTGAAACAGACACAAATGATACCTTAAGCGATGTATACTTTTAATTTCAAGTTAAAACTTACAAAAGTAACGGTGTGCTAAATTTTAATGGTAGCGCTTCAGTTGCTATGGAGAGTTTTTATTGTAAAACTTTAGCTAAATCCGCTAGACGGCGAAAAGATCGTTAATAAATACTATTTGTCTAGCATATAGTCCATCTTGACTGACAGTAAATTTAATACTACGGTGCACGAATGCACAATTATTCACTTCATGAACTAATCCGTGGCGCTACATATTGTGTCTGTTGTGTAAACGCAATGAATGATTGAATCGCTTGTTCACAGTAGTGACACTTTTTGTGTCACCAATTGTGGCGAAGTCGACCTCTTGAAAACAGTCGCGACACCGAATACGTGTCAGTGTCTTTTGTTATAATATCATATAATACAATGCTTGATCAAGAAATGCAACTAAGGGTTGACAATCGTCAGTTGCACGATTATAAACAATTCACAATGCAATACTTACTTACACGACTACACAGACTGTTAAAAATAAAACATTTAATTAAAAATTTGCTTTATACTTTATTTTGATCAAATTCGAAGTTTCGCAGTAAGTCTATTGACAGCATCTAACGTTTTAAATTTTCAACTCGGTATTATTTTTATTCGTCGATATATACTACATTTTTTGTTTTAAAAAAGCATTATTCTAAATTTACTACATTACCTTTAATAATATGGCGTACCCACAGTTTTAAGAGTAAAAGGAACTGAACTGTGGAGGAACTGTATGCGTGTGTACAACAGCATTAAAGGCTTGAAAGCCTCTTCGCTTATTCCTTTCTATTTCTCACTTTCTACCTCCAATTGAAACCATTTGGGAATTATAATCTTCTTGCGCTTCTTTTCTCTGTCGTTCTCTTCCATTATCCATACTAATTCAATACCCTAACCATTTCTGTCGTAGCACTCTAACCAGTCTTAGTACTTTTACCACTTTGTTTGTTTTTCTCCTCTATCTTTTTCTCATCAATCACTAGACCCATTCTTCTTGCCGCATTTGTCATTCTTACCAAACAGTTTTGTGTGCGTCTAAACTGTAAGCTGTTGGTTGATATGTCGAAAAACGAACTTACCTATTCAATTATTAACATTTTCTATTATAATAGATATGTATAATGACAAATGCAGTCAAAACTTGTAATCTCCAAATATTAATAAGTTGCTAAATAATATAACCAGCTTATTAACAAACTATTGTACAACGTACTAAAAAGACATTATTTTTTATAATTACTTGAAAAATTTAACCTCAAGAAATGTTTAATCGATATACCGATATCTGAGCAAAAAATTTAATTACCTGCTATTATTAAAATAACATTTCAAAAAGATTATTATTAAATTTGACGGTGTTCCTCAAACATCATGACGAGAAGTTAATAAATAATTAATAATTTACCCTAAAGATAAATCAGAGTGCCTACATTAAAAACCTACGTTTATCGATTAGTTTTGAAAAGTTTTACAGAGTAACAGCAGCTACACAAAATAAAATAAATAAGTTTTGCTATTACATAACACGTTCAAATAAATGGAACACAAGTTTCAAATTTTAAATGTAGTAATATTTACGTCAGCATGGCGCAAAAATTATTAATTTATTTCATTCGGCCGTTTGAAGTGTTAGGGAAGTCAGATATTAAATTTAATGTAGAGCACTTAGGTGTCAGGTACATGTTAGTTATAAGGTTTTTATAATAATATTTAGGTATAATAAAAAAAATTTAATGAAATAACTCGAATGCAAAAAAGGAAATTAATGCAAATTTGATTTTAAAAATTAAGTTTGTATTTGAAAAACTTTAACTTTCTTGTTCAAGTTGATCAAGATAAAAATACCCTTCATGACCGAAGACAACCTTCATTTGTTGAAGAAAGAATATAAATGTAATGCATTCGGTAGTGTGGACAGACCCCGGAAAGATTGCTAGCAGCCAGTACAAATAGGTCTCTAGGCTATTCTATAAGCTCTAGCACCCATTCTGGTTTATTCGCTGTCTTTTTTCTGACAGACATAGATGTTTACGGTTGTCTTTCGACTTAATTGTATTATCCGTCAACTATCTACGATCCTACTTGACAGGGTGGTTTGCTTTTAATTCTAATACATACATATCACTGTCAATTTATGTTCATATTTAACTCCACGCTTCATGAATAATGTTTATATTTAACTTGTAAACGTGTCATTTAAACAAGCGAGAAAATGTGTTTCATTAAAATTTTTAGAAGGAATTCCAATATTTTGCTGTAAACGTTCGTTGTAATAAAAATAAAACTTTTAAGAATAGAATGGATTGCACAAACTACTTGTTTGTATATGACATAAAGCTCACAATTTATATCCATAAGCTAAGTTGAACAAATCTTTAGATGCATTGCATGCAGCCACGAGACAAATTATTTCTCCGAAAATTAATTTATTAAAATAATATATAAGATCCTAGCTCGATAATTAATCGTTAATATTTTAAACTAAATAAAATAATTTAATAATTTGCAACTTTTCTAAATAAACGTAATATTAATAGCAATTATTCCTTCTTTCTCAGTCCGTTTACCCTAAAGAGGGTTTGCTGACTCTATTTTTTTAGAGTTTTCTTGGGAATCTACCTCGGTGATTTGCCATTGCCTGCCGAGGGAAGACGGTCAGAAAATTCTTACTCCGTCCAGATTTGAACCGGGGATCTCGGTTTAGCAGTTGACGCACTTAAGCGCTAGGCCGCGACCGTCTTCATATAACAATTATTAGTTATGTAAAATTAGAAGCGTAGTTTAGGTCAAATAGCAAGTTTAATAACTTATATATTGCATTGCCAGCATGGATTTGAGGATATCAACTTTCGGACTGGTTTTTCAAAACTATTTAAAAAGACAGGAAGTTTTGAGATATTCTAGTAGTTTTGATTTTGAGTTTTGAGCAGAATAACCTAAAACATACACGGATCGACTTATGCCTCATTTTTTCACTCATAGTTATCTTCAAGTTAGCAAACTTTAGGTTAAATTGACAAAATAACCAATCAGACGACAACAAAGCAAATAAATCAATCATCTGATTGGCTATTTCGTCAATTCAACTTAAAGTTCCCTAACTTGAAGATAACTATGAGTGAAGAAATCGGGCATAAGAAGAGTAAGCTCGCGGTTCGAACGGGAACGGAACGGGGCTACGGAAAACCACTCTAAGAACTATATACTCTCTGGTAATTCATCTTGGTTTCGGCCAAGTTAAACCTTCAACGTCTAGGGAACCGGATATGGCACATGAGAAAGAATATATTATATTGGTGCAATCTGCTAAGGTTTGAATAACAAAAAAGAACATTGTAAAATCAAAATTTTTAGAATATTGTAAGATTATCATTAAAACTTATGATATTTCCAACTAGTGCCACTACAATACCCAAGAAGAACTTGTTAAAAAAATTTTCAGTTAAATCTGTTTTGCAACGAAACTCGTTTTGTTTCATTTTAAGTTACCTATACTATTACTTATTAAATTTCCTAATTACGCTCCTGCCGCTATGTGAGCTTTGATTTTTAGGTTTTCAACAAGGCGCCAACCAACAATGGGCCTGTCTGGTGCCAGTTGCTACCTTTTGTTAGCATTTATTAAAATATCATTTTCTTAACCCTATCCGCCTTAACTTTAACCGCAATTTTCAGCATTTTTTAATGCCACCTTTGCTACCTAGCCGCTTTCATACTTCGGGCGACGTCAAATTGAAAAAACCCAATGAATCCGACAGAAATATGGCATGGCATTCTGTTTGCAAAATTGTTTATAAGCAGTGTTTTGCCGAAATTGCGGGAGTCTTGTTTATATGTACCTTTGTGCGAGTCGTATCTTTACCTTCGGGGAGTCTTGTTTTTACCTTTAAGATAGTCTTATTTGTACCTGTGTGGTAGTTTTAACGGACCTGTGCAAAGAATTGTGAGTTAACTTCAGTGCAAGAGTAAGTGACCTATCGCGGTACCTTTCCTTAAGTTTTATCTTTTATCCCAAAGTTTGCATTAACATTATTTTGTGAAATTACCTGTAACGGTTTAACAATAAGCCACGCGCTAGAAAAAATACTACAGATCGGTTTAATTTATCGTAAAGTTAATAAAAAGGGATAAAATTAACCGAAAAAATTCCATGAGTATTGCTAGTGCCGGTAACTATCTGCTAAGGTTATTATCTTATTTAATATAAACACGTCGTATTAATTACCTAATGGTAAACCAACCTAGAAATCATTGCATAGTCTACGCCCGTTAGAGCACTCCAATAGCTAGCCGGAGAAATTGTACTTTTCAGCTTGTCACAGTTTAGTTAAATTTTTATGAATTTTTAACCATTTAAATTCAACAAAAGTTCACGAAAGCTTTAATAATAAATTACTTCAACTCCTTTTTTAAAACTTATTTTATTCTTAAGCTTGCTACCGCGTGTCTAAGTGTCAATTTATTTAATTGTTAATATGAAACTGATTAAATATTAACAGGTTCTTGCTTCTAAAAGAGATTTATAAAAATAGTTGATTTAGTTTATCAAACTTTTCATTTCAATTAATACTTTATCGAACAAAAATAATACTGTTAATTGACTTAATAAATAAAAAGATTTTACAATATTTTAATGGCATTAATATTATTTTGCAATAATTCAAACAATTCAATTTAAATAATTAGTTCTATATTTATACAGAAATATTATTATAAACCATATTATAGTATATTATATTTATTAATAAATGTTTAATAATAACAATTAAATGTACCTATTAATAAATATTTAAATACTTCATTTTCATAGCTTTTATTGAACTTTTTGAATTTACATCTATAAAATATCCTAATATATTATTTTGTATTAAAATAAGTGTAAATAGAAAAATTGTTAACTTCAAGTTACGATTAACATCATATAGTATTGAATTAAACTTAAAACTTACATTTAAACTACAAATTTGTTTTTAAATAAGAAAGTGCTATTACTCATATTAGCAAGTCAATTTAAATAGATAACATTTTAATATTAAATATGTAATACATTTTAAAATTATGTGTTATATAAGTTTTTTACATTTTAATATTCTATTACTGCTTCGACTACATTGCTATTATATAGAACTTTTAAATATTTCCTATTAATTAGGTAGCTACATATAAATTAACAAATGTAAACCGATAAGTGCTACCTAAAGTAGATTTCATAAAAATTGTATACATTATAAAACTATTAAAGCAAATCGATTGGTTTTTTCAATGCTTGTTCGATAACATTACTAACTACTTATGTATTATGTAGTATTAGTATAACAACTACATGTATACATATACATTTCATAACATAAGTAAAGGGATTAAGACTTTTTTTTACATATAAGTACTTTTTTCAGAATAAGTTCAAAATTTGCAATAAAAAATAGTCGGAGTGTTAGTTATCATTTTAAAAATTTCAAATTTAATAATCTTAAATTTAGCGACCCCCCCATCCATTTTCAAATGTTAGATCAACAACAATATATTATAGTATGTTTGTGCATTTTTTGGTTTTATTTATACCCCTTTTAATTTCAACTTATTTAAAATAGTTTGAAGGGTTAAAGTGATACTAATAAATGTATAAAAGGAATTGATAAGGTGTTAAGATTTTAAATCTTGGGTAAATAAATGGATTTTTAAATCTGTTACATTGTATTTAGATATTGATAAAACGAAAATAAATTAAAATAATATCTATTTATATAAAGGAAATATATTATTCAATAATAATTATATACAAAGATAAACATAATAAAACTTTTTTGGTCTTAATTTGATTGATCGATTGCTTTTAACTCGTGACTCCCATTTGTTTTATAAGACAAAAGCAAAAAACAAATAAAGAAATTCCAATTCAAACTCTTTTTTAGATTCATTTAATAACCAAAAGCTTTTAATAGAACTTATTACTTTATCATATTATATAATATCAAAATGTATTGTTCTTGTGCAGAGAAAAATTTGAGATTTTGATGGATTTACACTTTTCGAAGTCTTACAAACTAAACAAGATTATTTTAAAAAATGTCCACATGTGTGTGTTCTACTTCAAAAATTTCAAAACTAAATTTTTTTTTATTTAAAATTTTATTCTTTAATATTTCAAAAACTAATAGGAATTTTAAAACTAAAGTTGGCATTTCGTATCCTTATATCGAGACTTAGAACTAATTACATTTTGGTTGAGTCATGAGCATGATCACATCGGACATTTGTTATGTATTTTTATTAATCTGAT
Source organism: Lycocerus yunnanus (assembly GCA_036346125.1). NCBI lineage: Eukaryota > Metazoa > Arthropoda > Insecta > Coleoptera > Cantharidae > Lycocerus > Lycocerus yunnanus. The sequence continues at coordinate 4,051,894 of JARFIX010000002.1, forward strand.
AAGATTTTAGAGTTAAGTACAAAAGTACATAATTTGACATCTTTCAACTGTCGTTTTGTTTATAAAATTTGAAATTAATTCATTTCAAAATACTATTTTAAAATATATACTCTGATTTTACAAAACAATTTTTTCTTTTTAGACTTTTAAGAAAATGGAAAATATGTTATGAGAACAGATGTCATATTATCTTTGTCATTTGAAACTTACCTAATATTACTTGTTGCTAAGGTATTTCATAGTAGGTATATGAAATGTATGTAATTTCAATAATATACGGATCTACAATTTTTTCTAAATTTTAGTAATAAGTTGAGGCGGATATCTACTCTTTAATTATTGAAAATTAGTTTAAAAATTAAAAGTTCACAAAATATTAATATCAAATACATCAAAGTGTGGATGTTCCAACTGATTTTTTATGTAAGGAATTGACGTACATAATCAAAAATCATGATTCTGCAAATTTTCGGCATATTTAATTTGATATAATAAAAGTCACCCTGTCTAAACTTAGCTTTCTAGATGCTCACAGGTAAGCTCAAGTAGGCACAAGCCAGAAAAGGTTAGAATTTTTTCAAAACAACTCCTTGATAATAGACTGATCCTTGCATCACTTCTGTGTCTACAACTCTCTGAAAAAGTTTTTTCGTATACTTCCGGAACGGTTCAAGCTTAAGCGGTTGGAAGAAAATATTGCTGAAACTTAGAAACGTTATCTCAAAATGTACCAAAAAGTTATTAGGTGGGGTGAATCGAAGATAACTAAAAGAAGAGATACCGTAACTATACATTTGTGCACATCTTCAAATTAGACGTTGTTACTACAGACAAATACTGGTCAAAGTTTTCCGCTGAAAAACGTTTTTTAGTTAACTCTTATTAAATTTTTTACTTTCCTGAAAATTTGTTGTTTAAAGGAAATGTTAATTTCATAATATATTATATAGATTGATAAATAATTTTCTAATATTGTAAACTGTTAAGTTACGATTGGTATTCAGTTAAATTTTGTATATAGCGGTACATGGTATTTTACCGAGTGCCAAGTTACAAGTTAATTACCAAAGCGAATTTGATCGTTAAATAGGTACTCGTGTTATTACAACAAATTTTAGTGTTAAGGATGTTTTGCTCAATTGCAATTAAAGCACCACAGGTATACACATAACACATACATCACCTACATTTCAGTCGCTTACGGTTCATACCAACCGATAAATTGTGATAAATTGTGTAAAATTACTTAAACGACAATTTTCAAGCAATTAAGTAGGCACAATAGCTAAGTATTTATTGAAATATTTTTAGTTTAGCTAAAAGTTTTTGAATTAAAATTAAAACAAAAATTTGGCAAAAACTATCTTCAGGAAGTGAGCAAGTGAAAAAAAGAAGAAAAAGGCATAAAATTTTCGAAAATGTTTCAGGATTATAGTAATATTAATTAATTAAAGCGATACTTCATCTCTATGTCAAATTTTGAGATGTTTAATAATCAAAACATAATACACAAATTATATTGCAATAAAAAATTATACTAAAATTGAGAAAATTGACAGCAAAAAATTATAATAAATGTAAACAACTTGATAGGTTCTTGTCTGGTCATTAAATAAATTTAAAATTAAATCAATTTACGAATTTAATAAATGTACAAATATGTACAATACAAGAGATTACTTATAACAAAACAAAAAAAATTATCTCTAGGATTATGGAAATCAAAATCAAGGGCAAAATTTTTTAATGATATTTCTATATACCCACATAATACTATGTATATTAAACTTACAGTTAAACTTCAAATACATATTTTAGCATTTACCTATTTAAGTTTTGTTAATGTCTAGAATAAATAGTTAGGCATATAATACAAAAATTATTTTGAAATTTTTCAAAATACGGAAATTTAAAATTAATTTACCAAAAATTACTGCTGTTTTAAAATATAATTAGAGTAGCAATAATTAATACAGTAACAAGGTTTCAATGCTATGTTGCATTATTTTGTAAACACATAAAGTTTAAAATAAAATTTTCTGTATTATAAGAAGAAAAACATTATTTATTAAATATCTAGAGCAAAAGTTATAAATGTTTCGCTTCAGTTATACTACGTGCAAGCAAAAATCTAGCTAGAGGCAATAAGTTTTACAAAACTTATTAGCATACGACTTGAGAAAATAATATAAGTTAACTTATTAAAATAATATAAGAGGAAGTTAAATGTTAAAGTTAGAAAAGTATAATGTAAATTTAATAAAATTTTAAGAAATAACAAATGAACCTAACAAAATTTTAAAAAAATAACATCGAAATATACCAAATTAAACATTCTTATATTATTTGTAAAGAAACCATACAAATGCATGAAACACTTTTTGTCCATGATGAAAGGTAGAAGTACAAAAGTTGGGTAGCTACATAATATTTAACCCTTTCTTATTAATTTAATTGTAAATTATTTTAAAATAATTATTCAATTCGCTAAACTTGTAATATTATTAAATTAATACTTAAAATATATTTTCACAAGTTAATAAACAATTATTATATATTATTTTAAAGTAATATTGAATTGTCTTTGAAAATCTTTTAAATTGTTTGGCAAAAATATCGAAATTGCTACGAGTGCAAAACATCAATTTTTGAATTATTGAAGTAAGTATTTCATAAAAAAAACACTACATTGACATACACTCATAACTGCAAAATCAACTAATTTTTGCTATACATTGCTTACCCTAAACTGGGCATGCAAACAAATTTATTCTCCTCGTTTTCCCTCACGAAAATTTAAATAAAAAATTGATTCATATAAAAATATTATGAAATGCTGTTACTGAAGATTTTTTATATAAAAACTGAAGGTAACAACTTTTTATTTTAATAAAGCATTTTACAAATTTGTAATAAAAAATATCCTTTAAAGCTAATCGAAAATTTTAATTTAAAAAATTAATAAAGTAAATAAAAAGCTTTCATTGCCAATCAAAATGTTTTTGTATAATATTAAAAAAATATTATTAAATCAACTAAAAGCTTGAAAATATCCCTTGAAACAAATTTAAAATTTTAATGTGCTGTTTCTTAAAGAATTTTTCAATTTTGCATTATCAGACAATAACGTTTAACTTGTAGTTTATAAAACTTTTTGTAGTGTTTCTGGAATGCGGTTTCGTCTAAAGAATTATTTAATATAAGAGAGTATCGACTGCAAACAAAATCAAATAAAAAGTTTACTCCGCAATAGCTTAGTAGATTTTTACTTCTAAGATTATTAGCTTACATGTTTTAAACTGACACAATTTGAAATTTTAAAACATGTTTTTTCTTGCTCGTAAACCAGCCCTCCACAGCCTTTCGTTAGTGAAAAATTTGCAATCTTTCAAAGAATGAAACTCTTTTTAATTTTTCTTTTAAGGGAAGAGATAGTCTATAAAGCTCTAATTGATGAACCCTTTCGAGTTATTCGAATTCTAAATCAAGAATTATTGTCTTCATATCAATGTTCTATTTGTGTGTAGCTGCATTGTTCTGCAAAACTACAACTACAACCAGCATTCTGCATTTTTCCTCTTTCACTATTTTTTTCATTTTTGAGTTGTCAATCATGTAAAATAATATTAATCAATCGTGATTACTCTGAAGAAAGTAGTTTTCTAGTAAATTTTTAAACCCAAAATCTCATAAGCTTTAGAAAACTATTACAGCTTCCATTCCATCAATGACTATTTTTCTTTTGTTATTTACGGATTAATCATTTTAAAATATAAACAAATTAAATACACAATCAATTAATAGAAAGTGTTTACAAGACTTCCATCGCAAATGAAATAAAAAGTGAACAAAAATAAACCGGAATTAAACGATTTTGCAAATGAATGCCATCAAATCATTCCATTGTTTATATTACATGCCAATACAGGTATATCAACCTAATAAATTAACAAAGAGAGTGAAACGTAATCACACATCTGAAAGTAATTTAAAATTAGAATTACTCTTGCTTCTGGGTTGCAAAACAATATGAAAATTTTGCTCATGGTAATAACATATGTATTTAAAAAGTCGGAATTTTCTTTAAAATAGTTACAGATTAAGCGTTTTTGATCAGAATTAAATCATTTGGATCATTTGAAACTAGAACATTAGGTATTGGGATCCGTTTTGCCAAAACTATTTACATATCTAAATCAATGAGAACATACCCACATCCACTTTCACGTGACTGCGATATTTTTGGGTGGACATAGAAATGGATCAATAGGCAATTATTTTCTTTTTATTTCTGTTGTTATCCCTTTTCTATCTCTTTTTTTCCAATATTAAATTCATTTGTTAGTACTTTCTAACCAGGACTCCGATCAATTACTTCCATAATAATTTTGCATATAATATTATATTTTTGCATGTCCTTTGTTAGCACTGTTCTTATAAGTTTGTTTAAGTATCTCTGTACAGGGTTATTGGAAAGTGAAGGTGAGCCACCGATTAAGAGGATTGTATGATCCAGGATTCAGTGATCAATTTTACATTAAGTTAGAGAAGTGTGAACCCTAAAAGTAGAAATGAGAGGAATTTATGCAGTTACATAATAATCAAGTACAAGCATACAGAGTACAAGATATTACAATAATAAATTGAAGTGATCATAAGAAGAAGGTAAAAAGTTATTTTATTCCGAGACTACTTCAATTTTATATAAAATCTGAATAAAATTCTCTGTAATTTTTTATTTCCTCAATTTAACATACACACGGTTTAAAATAAACTATAAAATAAAGCGAATAAAAATAAATAATAAAGAAGGAAATGAAACGCGACTAGAATATCAAGTGCAAATTAAGAAGAATGACAAAACATAAGAAATCGGAAGGACGACGTAACTTCAGATATGCTTTAAAAAAGGGGGAACTGCGACTTGTGAATGTTATTGTAAGTAATAATAGTTTCATAAAATTAACTTAGTTAAAAAGTCACAAGAAAATATTATATAAACAATGTGAATATTTCCTACAAAACATAAGAAATTATTGTTTAGTTCGTAAAAAACATTTATCGTAGTCGATATTTGAATTAAAAAAAATTAACTAAATGTCTTGTTTAAATATAATTTACCTTACAAAAAATGTTTGAAATTATGAAAATTCTAAATTGATTTATTTTTATTATTGTCTTTGTATCTGCAATTTTTGTATAATATAAATTACTCCTAATTTTTATTTTACCCTGTATAGTTCATAAGTTTCTGTATTTAAATAAAAATATTTTAATTTTATCAAGAATAACAAACTTAAAATGAACTTATTTTCTTTAATGGAATGCGTAACTCAATTTAAATTGCCGAAACTGTTAAACAAATTTTTAAAAATAAAATATGTTCCAGCTGCTTAAAAATCAATCAGATCTTTTCAAAATGTTTTCGTTCTGTGTTAGTAAAAATAATAAAGATGTGAAAATTTTCTAAAAATAATTTTGAACAGGAATCCTTTTAATAAGGTATTACAAAAATGTATAAAATGAACATAAGATTAAGGTGCTACAAGTATAGATAAGAAGCTGTTTTAGCAATAAGGTCTAAAAACCTAAGGGGAAGCAAAACGATAAGATTAGTAAATTCTCTCTTAGTAACACTTCTATAGATTTCGCTAACTGCGTTAAATAACTGAATCTTGCTTCTCAAATCAATGATTACATTTATATAAAAGCAATTAAACTTTAGAAATATATTTCAATAAAGTGGTTATAATCATTTATTTAAAATCACGAACATTTTGTAATCGCTAATAGATTTGTATTGAAAATTAAAATAAATTAATCTAAAATAAATAAAGTTTTTGGTTAAGTTGTGTAAAATTTTGAGAAAAATTTATAGTATGGCTTAAAAATAATTATACAATATCAAATTTTTTAATCGGAATGGAATGTTTAACTGAAAATAACTTATGATATTATGTAGTAAGTAAATATTTCGTTCTTATTAAAACTCGTCAGATGAGTGTAACGATTCATTATAATAAAACGTCTGATTTTTAAAATATTTTGAATATAAAATAACCAAATTTAAATTTATTAGCAAATGCCAATGAAACCTCCCCCACATCATCTCTTTTTGAACCTATGTTCACTTCAGGAAAAATCATGAAGAGAAAATGACCGCTAGAAGAAGAAAAAATTAATTTATAAAAATAAAATTGTAAATTTTTAGCTCCAGTTAGCGGGAATATCGTGGCGGGGGCTATGGCCACCGTAACTCATCCCCTAAAAGATGATAATAATAATATAGAGAGTTAAGCATTTCATTTCAATTTAAATTGTAATTTTAAAAACTTGATTTAAAATTTTTTTTTAAACTTAATTTAAAGTTAAAAAAGTTATACATATTTCTAAACAGTTATGGGGTGGTTGTTGAAAAAGTGGTGTTATTTCGTATCGTTATTACAATTTAATAATAGGAAAGCTTTTGAGTTACAAAATAAATTGCCAAAAAGTAAATTAAGCATACCAAAAATAGAGTGACATTCTAAATAGCGATGCCATAAAAGAATACCTAGTAAATTCGACAATTTTGTTATTAATCGACAAAAATGCTCTCTGTGATCTAATTATCTTAAGTAAATTACCAAGTTTCATTGTGAGTAAAAAAAAACAAAGAACCCTATAAAATGAGGTTAATTATTTATGGTCTATTATAAGGTTAAAATGTTAAACAATTGAAAGACGACTAATAATTAATTCTGCTACTTCATAAGGTTAATTATTTACCTACTTTAAAATGGAACGCTTTGTACACTTGCATTTATGATGCACCTTTTAGTAAATGCAGAGCATAAATTTAAGTTTACATATTCGCGTCGTATATTAAGAGCGTAACTGACTAGAATCTGAAATTGAGATCATCAATATTGGAGGATGTATCTATAGATCCCCAATGGTTTATACTGAATGGTTGATTTTACCCTGTTGTTGCTCTGGAAAATTTTGTTTAAAATAAAAACAAAACATAGGGTTTGATTACAATGAAAGCATTTAGTGTTATGTCAAAGTCGATATTAATGAGATACCAGTGGAACTACAATAATCACTACTTTATTTTTGTTTTGTTTTATGCAACCAATAGAAGGTAAATTATCGGTTTTATCGTAATATAAAATATCAAGCTTAACTTCTCCAAATAAATTTCAAAGTAGTAAAATTTTTAAAATGTTTGTTTAAAACGCTCATCATATTTTCTTACGATTAATTAACTTACGCAAAACTCACAATTTTTTTATATAATCATCAGTGCTTCAACTATTATATTTCAATTTAACTTAGCTTACCATGTATGACCAAACGAGTTTCTACTCAAATTGAATATTCATTTCTCCTAATTTTACTACATTGGTTCATAACTAAGCATATAAGCTTTAAAACGTTAAAGTTCTAACCACCTGATTTAATTGTTTATAAAATATGTATTTAGTTTCGTACGTTATTTGCCTTAGTGTGAAGCTAAAGTAATTTGTTTTAGTAGTAAACTGGGTTGCGTGGCGCACTTTTTAGTTACACATTACGTACTTATAGCTGGATATTATATTATGTTAAATAAAATATTTTAAAAATTACAAGTTGAATAAAATTTGAAAATTTTCCAACATAAATTTTAGTCTAAGACTCCGTTGCGCATAAGTGGTTTCGTCTTTTCAAGATATAATCAGCTAAACTATCCCTAAATGAATGAAAATGGATTAAAATACATCAAAATTAAAATCAAAAACTATATTGGAAAATTTTTTAAATAAAATTAATTGACATGTGTTTTGACAAACTTATATCGACATACTAGATTCTAAAACTGAATGTCACTAAGCAAACAAAAATTATTCAAAAAAATGTTTTATATGTATTTCAAAAAAACACAGGATTACCTTTTCCCGTTCATGGGTTTTGGACCTAATGAAATAATAGGTTTGCTCATGCCTTTTCAAAATTCATCAACAAAATCCAAGAACTAAAAATTGTGACTCGTAGCAAAGACATACCGAAGTTCAATGTGGTTTTGCAAAACAATAAAAAAATATTATATGAAAAGTTAAAATTGAAAGTGCTCAAATTAGCCTTTAACAAAGATAAAATCTATAAATTTTCGGGTCTATGCGACTATGTTAAGCATTATGGAAAAATATAAAATTCAAATTTCAAGTTTTTGTAGAATTCATTTTGAAGGAATTTTCATATAAATAAAAATATATTTGTTGGTAAAACAGGACCGCAACACTTTTTTTACGTTTTCCTGTGTGAATTTACCTTAGCATTGCGTCGGAAGCGCTCCTACAATTTTTGACCGCATTCTTGTTTTAAATGTAGTTTAATATTCCTTTTGTTACTTAGCTGCTCTCATACTTCTGGCAGTGTAAAATTGGAAAAGCCAATCAATCCGACAGTAATACGGCACCGCATTCTGTCTGCCAAAATTCATATAAGCGGCGCATTGCCGAAATCTAAGGAGTTTTGTTTTTACCTTTGTCGGAGTCTTATCTTTACCTTCATAAGAGTCTTGTTTACCTTTATCAGAGTCTTACCTGTACCTTTGCGAAGAGCGTATCTTTTTAGTTTTTATCTGAACTTGCTTGAAGCCGTACTTATTAGTGAATTTATCTAAAACTCTATCCTTTTTCTGAAATGTGCAATTAGTAAATTGGAAAGTGAAAAGTATTACTTTTCCAGCTAACTAGTTATTAAGTGCTATCTTACGCGAAATTATCAGATCGGAAAAATTAAGTTCAACTTTGGTATTGTGTATGCAATAACAGTTAATTACCACAAACTATTCATATAAGCGGCGCATTGCCGAAATCTAAGGAGTTTTGTTTTTACCTTTGTCGGAGTCTTATCTTTACCTTCATAAGAGTCTTGTTTACCTTTATCAGAGTCTTACCTGTACCTTTGCGAAGAGCGTATCTTTTTAGTTTTTATCTGAACTTGCTTGAAGCCGTACTTATTAGTGAATTTATCTAAAACTCTATCCTTTTTCTGAAATGTGCAATTAGTAAATTGGAAAGTGAAAAGTATTACTTTTCCAGCTAACTAGTTATTAAGTGCTATCTTACGCGAAATTATCAGATCGGAAAAATTAAGTTCAACTTTGGTATTGTGTATGCAATAACAGTTAATTACCACAAACTATTAGACACCACTACTTATCGGCCCATCTCTTTAGTAGTAATAGAAACTTAAATTTTTATGTTTAAATAAGTGTTACATTTAAATTACTTCAACGGTAAAACTAGTTCGATGTGTTGTTTGATTATTGCAATAGTATATTACATAGCGAGGCGGAAAGCAAGTCATTACTAACTGAGGTCTGTTCTGCTGACCGACGGCGAAGCCGGAGGTCAGCAATTGGCCGAAGTTAGTAATGACGCTTACGCCGAAGCATGTATACTATTTTATTCGCAATCGCGAAGTTGGGGTTGGTTTAATGGAAATAATGCGTTTTCAAATTTATATTAAGTTATGTCATATTTGACATTTGTATCAGCGCCTCTACTTTTAATAGCTCATATCACGTTAGTGATAATTATTTTAGTAGGCGTCAAAGCAAAATTACCGATGCGTTTTTTGACAATAATTAGTATTATTGTTTTGTCGCTTTGTGATTATGAGTGAATTATCTTGTACTCCACCAGAGCTTCGAGAAGTTGCAGAAAATGCAGTAGGTGATTTGTTACCCAACAAAAGTAAGGCAAGGTATGAAAAGCCTACAAAGCTTACATGGATTGGCGTTGCAATAAACAAGCACGGAATAATTCAGAAAGTGTGGTGCTTGCTTATTTTAGTGAATTGTCGAAAGACAAAAAACCTTCTACGTTAACTCTACGGGCAACTTATTCAATGCTACGAACAACATTCAATATTAAAGATAATACAGATATTTCAAAATTTGCGAAATTGAGAGCTTTTTTGAAGAAGCAAAATGTTGGGTTCAAGCCAAAAAATCAGGTGTTTTACATAAAACTGAAATTGATAGATTTTTAAGTGATGCGCCTATAGAATTTCTTCTACAAAAGGTAAAATTATAAATTTTGTACTCACATACAATGAACATAATTGTTTAAACTTTCTAGGTTGCTTTAATAATCGGAGTTAGCGGTGCATGCCGAAGTGATCATTCTATGTGAACTATCATTCTCGATCATTCTTAATAACGCGCCCGGAATGGATTGTAATTGTTAAAGAATACGTAAATCTTCGGAAGAAAACTTGTAAACATTAGTTACTCTTAAGTAATCTTCTTATATTTTCAATAATTTTCAAAATTGCATAATATTCCATAATAAAATTATTTAAACTTTCTAGGTTGGTTTTATGATAAGCTAGGCTAATCTAGGTTGCACTTCTGGTGTCATGTAGCAAATAAAGTGTGACGGTGTAGCCAATCGTCAGAAGACTTCTACGGTTCCAAACTGCGAACCCTGACTGTAACAAATAAATTTTAACAAGAAAATGAGAAAGTATTATAGGACTTACCATAAATAAGTATTCAAATGTCACAATATGTACTTATACATCAATAATTTGAACGATAAAATGCCAGGAATTGTTAACAAAACTTTTCGATGTCGAAGCTTAAACTTATCGGATTATCCAAATATTTTTTAAACTAGCAACAAATAAATCTTAGCGAAAATTTAAAAAAGGGCTATCACTTGCAATAAGCAATTATTCTAATTAAAATGTTTTATAATTTGCACGCCCAATTATGATTTCTAATTATTGTTATAACCTAACTATATTTGACATTTGCATCAGCGCTTGTATTTACGTTAAAACCACGCCCATTTGTTCATTACTGACCGGCACGTGGTATAACGAGTGAATAATTTCATTACACACCGGTTGATATTAGTAGTTAACAATTTGTCACTTTCAACTTTTAAAAGTCGGAAACGAGCAATTACCGACCGATTGCGAATAAAATAATTTGTGTATCTGTTAAGAATTGTCTGCCGCTATACCTGGGTGCTTATTATTATCTCTTCATATCATCAAGACAATACCACCCAATTATTTAACAGGACCTCATCAACAAAGTGCATAGACAATTAACATTTTAATTAGCGGTAACCAGTTTAATTGTTTGTTAGTGAGACTGAACTTTTTACAACTAAGCTGGTCTTCCGTCATTATCTTTGTTTTATTGTTTTTATCTTTTAGTGGAGGATTTATTGTTGTAAATAGAATTATTAAATTTAGCTTTTATTTTATTGTGATTTATTAATTATCTATATGTAAATCAACCTAGACAATTGCATGGTCTACGCTCGTTAAATATCTCCGATCGCTCCCCGGAAATATCTTCTACCTTTTCAGATTATTACAAAATTTAAAACTATTAAACTTAAAGAATTGTGCTTTATATTAGATAAGTATTTTTTATATTAAAATACGTACCTTTTTAATTTTTTATGGCACTAAACCAGTGGAGTCATTTATTTATTATATTGCAGATAAAAATCTGAAAAATTCTACACTTATTAATATAAAATTTCATGTAGAATAATATTTATAAGATTTGTTTTCACCGAAATCAAAGAGATTAGTTAATTGTTTAAGAAATATTAACAAAAAACTTAATTTCACCGCTATTTTGATAATAAAGCTGCAATAGCACACTTCGCCGGAATGGGAAAACTTAGATTGTTAAATTGAAGCTAAACAGGAAGCGATTAAAACCATTTTCATCTTTTTGGAAATTACTTTCGAATTAAAACTGTTTCTTATGCAGACCTGGCCTGCAAACGTTTACACAATGTAAATAATATCTGTGGCTCGGTATAATACATGAAAAACCAAAATGCGGCTCTCATTGACCGCATGCGTGCCTACCCCTGTGATTATAGAATCAAAGAGTATATTGCTTAAACTAGCAATACAAAGTATCATACATAATATCGTAATATAAAGCGTAAGAAGAAGCGGTGCTGGTGATCCGTTGAAGTGGAACAGGACAGAAGCTCTAATCCATAAAGTCGATGAAGGCGATTTCTTGAATTGACACACGGTATGATATAAATTATTACACCCATATGAATATAAATTATATTACCCGATATCGACGTGTATTTCAAACTAGGTAGAAACACAAATTAACTATAGTGCATATTAACTGTTGTGTAATTAAAATTCCTTTTGATGAAAATTCTTTTTCAAAACAAATCACTGCTAATGAGTGAATTAAATTTTACATCGATACATAGGAATGGTAAAAAAAACTTTCTATTCAATTTTTATAATTCGATTTGCTTTATTTTTGTTATTCTTTGAATGATGACTTCCTGATTTAATTTCATTTTAATAATTCGATTTCTGTCGAAATCAATTTAGGCTTTTTGTGCCTTCGCGCTTTGATATTTAAACTTTAATTTCTGTTGCATCAAATTTTTTGGAATTTAAATTTGAATTTAATTTTAGATTAAGAAACGTTCGGAATGTTTTTAAATTGTAAATAACGTAATACGTAATAATTGAACAGTAATTTAAAGATATCCACTAGGTTAGTAATTAAATTAATTACAATTTTACTCAATTAATCGTAATATAACTGGAAATGAAACTATGGCATTACATAAATAATAAAATTAGGATTCTAAAACGTGAAATACATTATAAGCTACTGTAATGAATAATTTTATAATTGCAATTGTCAAGACGAACTTGTAACTTTAAACACAAATTCTATTACTGGTTCTTGTTTATTACTTAGAAAATTAATTATAAATATTACTGTGTTAATTTTATCATCGCTCCGTTTTAATATTAAAGAACAACGAAGGATATTAAAATGTAGCTTTATGTAATTAAAGCATTATTAAGCCATAATTTGTTTTTGATAGGACTAAATTATTATAATAATATTATTATGCTTCAATATCACCGAATTTTTAAAATTTATTAACTAAAAAAGAGAAAACCTAGATTGCATAGGATACATAATACCAACCTATCAACTATCGATGTTGAGTTAAAATAGTCCTTCCTCATAAGAAATAAAACTTCTCCCATGTAATGTAATAGGATCTAAATTTTTACTTTATCACATCATCAATCTACTTCAAATAGCTTTAATGGCATAGTTCTGTTGAGTCTTTACTGAAAACTTTATTACTTTTACATTATTATACATCCATATTCTTATTGAAAGTTTTTTCATGAAGGAAATTTTCATTGAAAACACGTTTTCTAATTCCAAGTCCAAAAGTATTTTTTGAATTCAATTTTTTATTTATTTAACTAAAAACTCTTTGAGTCATCAAAATAATTTAAATTAAAGAGTGTGCGAAAGAGATAATATGAATTCCTACTAAATAATGACAATATATGTAACTTCAAGTTATAGAATTTCATGTTTTTAATTTTTGTAGTGTACGTTCTCTATATTATATTACAAAAAAGAAAACAACAATATGTATTAATTAATTACCTTAAAATGGTAAATGATACAATAGATTATTATTTATAGGATAACAATAGGATTGGCGAGTTGCATGAAAACCTTTAATTTTTTGTTCAGAAACATAGTCAGAATTATTTATTTCTTCCATGTTGAGTGTTACGAATTGTTAGAATCTTTACCGGTACCAACTAAATATTATGTTATTGTCAGGTTTGAATAAAGATATTTGATGTAGGCAATCATGGGAAACTAATAGGAACCTGATTAGTTTCAATATTATCAAGGTGGTAACTTTGCAAGTTGTTTTATAATCAAAAGCTTCTAGTAAATATGAGAAATTCTTAACGTGTATAGTAAAATAAAGATAATTATTAATAAAGTTCAACGTGTACATTATTATTGCATTAAACAAATTCTTGATGATTTTGCTATTCTAGTAAGTTTTAATTAGGTTTTAGTTTAAATTAAATTTATTTCTGTGCTAACTTATGATTCGCTCCTACACCTCGTTAATTAATAATATTAGTTATGTAATTATATATTAATAATAAATTATATCACAGGCATTGTTCTGCTCTTTTTGCAAGGTTTTTACCCACAAACAGTATCAACGTTAACAATTAAGTTAATATACACTACGATTAATTCTCTAATTTGAAACGTGAGGTAAAATTCAGGATTTCTACAGATAAAGAGCAATATTTGGAAAAAGTACAAAATTACTTGACATAAAACCCTTCTTGTTTTTCAATATACACCAATTCTTATAAAAAAACTAATTTCGTTCTTAAGTTTGGCAATGTTATTACTAGGGATTGTTATCTTTTTACATAGAAAAAGTTTATTTATAATAATTATTACTCTGAAATTATAGTATTTAAATTTACTGCAATATAAAATCGATTCTATTTCAATTTTTTATTATTTATTTGTTCAACCCGGTATATTAAATAGTAACGCTATCTACGGTTTGTAATAGATGGCGTGGTGAGGGTGCAATGCGCTGTTGCAATAAAGAAAGTAAACCAGTGACCCTGAAGTAAAGAGGTAACTTGATACAAATGATTTCAAATTAAGGATAACGGAGAAAATTATTATCTAATTATTCAAACTGTGAAAATCTCATGTAAGTATTGATTTAAAAATTGATAGAATAGAATTTTCTTTTGTTCAAATAGAAAACACTTTTGTTTACAAAAAGGTTTTCATATTATATTTTTGTGTACGTTTATGAAAAGATTTGTTATTTCAAATTTGATGTTATGTTTATTTGGGGTCGTTGAGTCAATTTATTTTTTTTCGGATTAAAATTAGTAGGATTATTTTTATTGTAATTTATTGTAGATAAATCGATATGTCATTGGCATTTGTGCGCATTGATTATTATCATACCCAGGTATTTAAAAATTGTATGAATTAGTTAAAAGGTGTTATACAGTAGTTTATTTAAACAAGGTTTGGTGAATTTCTTAGTTTTAGGTGATAGAAGTAATTTATGTAGATCTAAGTTAGCGATTCTCAAAATAGTCGGTCGAATAGCTGACGTTTTGATGTGTTAAGTTACTTAAAACATTATTTAGTTTATAAACATTAGTTTATAAGTAACTCTCCCTGAGGTATTTTATACTACAAAACTAAATTCAATTTAGATTGATGCCCAAATATATGTATATAAATGAGAATTTTAAATCTAAGTACAAAGAGAAAAAGATAAGAAAAAGATGTAATAGACCCACTAATAAAAGGTTAATTACAACATAAATTATAATTTATCATAACTGATTTGCAATTAAGCGCATAATAAGAAATCACATGGTATTTTACAAGGTTTATGATCTAAACAAATGCTCTCAAATGCAAAATTTTATGTATCGAAACATTTTAATGGTTAAAGTAAATTCTATCGTTCTAATCGATCGACTAAATCTCAATGAACCTTGATGAATATCAGTTAGCTGGCAGTTGCTTTAACAAATCCAATATTTTGACAATAAATAACTTCTCCTAAGGTTAAATTAATTTGTGTTTGCTTGTATCCCCTTGTAAATTTTGGTAAATTTTAGAGGTCCAAAAATCCAATTTTATGAAGATAGTCAACCTTGTCTCTTTTTAAATTGTACTAAATATAATATAATAGTTATGTTTTAAGAAAGCTCTACCCACACCCTGGAAGTTCTAATCAAGTAAAGTGCAGTTTAGATTATGCCAATTTTTTATGACTTTCGGTCTAAGTTGTTATAAGTAATTATTTTAAAGTTCACATTATAAGCAAATCGGTAAACACATTAGAACATTAACGAGAAATCGTATACAAAATTGTAAAAATAGACCCGGTTCTAATCGTACGATTTGCTTGATTCCATGTCAAAATGCCGAAAACAAAAACACCGAAAGTACACTTATTCGCCGTTTTCAGGTTATGTAAAATGAAAATTATTTTTAATAAACATTTTTTTTATTTTTTTAAATTTTGACCGATATAACTCATTGCTATTATTTATATAAAGTTTTCCGGTTTAGAAATACAATGAAGTTTCTTTAAGAATAATTACTCTTTTAATAACTTATATCGACTCAACTTAATGATGAACGGTTCGGACTATCCCGTGTTAATAAATGGTTAATTTGTAATAATAAAAACATATATAAACCCTCTTTCTCTCTCTTATAACCTTTCTTTCATTCTCCTCTCGTAAGGATTCGATCGTATTTACTTGTAATCGTATGCGCACTCGTAAGCAAATCGTATAAAGTAAACAGAAAACCTCTAAAATCACTCAACAAAACCCATAAGTTAAGTCTTGACTTCTAAGGTTAACTTCTTCACAAATTGTGGGTCTGTCTTTTAAAAGAACTGTTAATGTTTGGTTTTTTCACAACGTATGGGTATTCTTGTTTGACGATCATGAGTGTACGACAAGCTAGAAAGCGTATGTTTTTAGTTTCTTGTTTGGATTTAAAGAATTGAAGTGCTAAGTTTAAATTTAAATCTTTACGTTACAAGTTTAAATAATATACATATTAAGAATTTTATTCAACGTACATACATCGAAACTGCCGGGTGCTAGAAAGGACAGTACCTAAACTTAAATGACATTAATTTTATGATAGTATGAAAGTAGAGTAAATTAAACCATATTTTTAATACAAATTAAACTATTGACAGTAGCCCATTGGGTTTGCTTTCCATTTAGCTATCTTAACTATAAGTAAGGTTTTTTAAACAAATTAAAAAAATCCGAAATAAATATTGCTTGATAACTGAAGGTTTTAAGTTATCTTGAAAGCTAATAGAAACAAAATGCAATTTACGTGACACTCGTAGACCGTAAGAATATTTATGCGAGGTCAGCAATATTCGACCCGAATATGATAACGTGTAGATTTGTTTTAAAAATTGTAGGTCACAATAATTAGTGACAGCTTAACTTCTCTTATTTTATTCACGAATAATTAACATCTACTCGGAAAAACTCATCCTATATACATATATGTATTATATTTTTCTGCGATTAGGTAACTCAGAAAACATAACTTTTCAGTAGAAGTATAAAACATGTTGATTAGTATCCGTCTTTGAATTTCAATAAAACAAAAATTTGTATTTGAGAATAGGACTACCTCACCGAGTTTTACTTGGACTTTAGTTTTTAATACTATTTACAAATTTATATTTTATACAGTCGGCAGGAAATACTGAAGTTGAGTTGTTTATTTGTTACTTTTATGCCTGAAGAAATATACGTACGTTTATTGTATTTGAATTTTTCTGATTCTTACTTTTAAAGATTGACATATGTTCTTTATGCCAATCGATAGAATGTAAAATTTTAAAAATTTTATACTAATGACTCAAAAACTCATTTTTTGACTTGAGGTTTTTTTATCTAACCGCAGTGATTTATATTCGACAAAGAAATAAAAGCATTAGAAACGAAACTACCCTACATTTTAATATAGCGTTATTAATAATAAATCAAATTAAAAAAAATTATATTTCTATTACAAGTATTTATATTATTTAATAATAAAAGAAAATATAAATCTGCGTATTAGATTTTAATATTTTAACTTTTTAAATAAAGTATCATGCAGATCAAAACGTCATTTTTTTTCGATCAACTTTGAATTGTAGAAATTATTGGTAATACCCTTATACACCTACTAACTGTCAGTTCAACTGTGAGTAAAAAGCTAGCCGGAAGGTAAACGTAATCTTCCAAATAATTTCGCGGGTATTAAAATTTAAACTATTCGGCATAAATACCCACAGATTTTGATAGATAGAATTTTAAAATTAAACGATTTCCTCGTAATTAATGCTATATTTGATATTATTGAATAAAATTTGATATTCAAATGCTCTTTTATTCTGCTCCACTTTAGCATGCTCGTTAGTGGGAAAGCAAATAGTAGATATTTAAATGTACAAATGATAAGTAAATATAATTGAATTTGATGTATTTAATTTTTTTTCCTTTTCAATTTACATTGTGCTCGCAAGTAAATAAACACAATTTAAAGGAATTGAATTGAATCAAATTGTTACTTAAATAATGGGAATTTATAGTACCTAGTTGATAAATAAAAGAACGAACAGTTTATTTAAATGTAAATTGTAAAATACTTTTGCTATTATTTTTATAGACATGAAGAATAGAAATTCTTTTGACGATATCACAGAAATTTAACACTTGCTGTAAATGAATTTGAATGGAAATGCTGAAAACATGGAAATATGGAAATTGACAAATTAGTGGAATGGTAATAATATTTCTGTAAAACCTGAAATAGAAAATAAATGTGAAGATGAATTCGTTTCTCAATTTCAGGTCTCAGAATAATAATTTACAAGTGAGTTGTGGTTGGTTGTGGTAGAAAATAATCATTAACAATTCTAATACAATATGTCTGCGTCACTAACTTCCTGAACGCCATATTTATTGTGACGAACCCAAAAGCACTAACTACAAACGACTTTGAAGGGCTTCAAATGCCTCAAACTTGCTTTTAACTCTCAAGTTCCTACGCACAAATACGAACTTCCGTTACCTACACTTCCTGGATATATGAAATTCCTGAGGAAAGGTGCTTACATCAAAACAATCGGTGATAGATGGGCTTTGCTAATATATCACTATCTGTTAATATTAATGAAATTCAAAACAAAGATTATAAATCTACAATTTGGATTTCAGATGCATATTCGTATAATTATTTGTTACTTATTTGATTATGCGGAATAAATAAGGATTTTCTGAAGCGTTATCCACATCACCACTACGCAAGCAAACCCGCATTCAGCCGGTCATACTATTTTCAAAAAAACTCTACTATCCTTTGATTTTAACTAACGAGTTTACACTTCAAGTTTATTTATTCTAAAACAATAAAATGAAACTTCAATAAAAAATTTGATGCTAGAAAAATAAGCCATGTTTTTTTCGTCTTATTTAAATACAACTTTCACTTAATATTATATTGAAATATTTTTTAAGTCTATTTCCAATTTTGTATCATCTACACAGTTTTCCTTCTCCTCTTTTTTATTCAACTAAATTTTAAAATGTTACCTGGGGCTAACAGGTAGATAGACATTTCTTTTCTATATTTAAAAACATATTATTTCAAAGTTAGCCGGTAGAAACTTATTGTTTCAATAATTGTTCTTTTCTAGTGCACCATTCCTATTCTTCCTATAAATGGAATAGAAACCAATTTGCGGTTAACTGAAGTTACAACTAGTTACTTCGGTTTGCATCTATTTCCAAATTTCTTTGTAAGTTAGCATTTAACTTCTGATTTTATGGTTACATCTGTTAAGGAAAACTTACTAACTTCTCAATTTTCTCGTATCCACAAGGCAATTTTTTAAATTAAATTTGAAAATAATCAAAAATTTAAATTACAAGAAACAATATTAATTTAAAATACGTACCGCAAGATAGCCTAATAGCTCTTACATTACGTTAAAAAGATTTAACCGCAAATTGAAATAAATAAATAATTTAATGCTATAAGTCTGCGGTTCCAGTAGGTACTATGTAATAACATTTAATTCTTTCAAGAACCGATTTGCATGTTTATTATTTACAAAGTGGTTCTTGTAATAAAACTTTTTATTCTTACAAAATTAACCCTCATATTCCATTAAATGGGTTATCCTGTTTAACTCGTATTATACTAGCTTATACTAGCACATCCCCATCGCATCGGTTTAATTGAACTAATTGTAACTTCACGCTTAGTATTTTACAAATGTTGCAATAGAGTTACAATTGTTTTATGCAAAAACATCATAGCAACATAGATAATTGCATTATTGTTGTTTTATCTACAAGTTAAATATTTATCTGCTTTAACAGAGTAAGTATAACAACTATAAAATAGTTCCCATCAAAGTACAGGCAGATTATAAACAAAAATTGTAATCTAAAATTACAAAATCTTAAATATTTTAAGTATCTGCCAAAATGTACACATATGCAAAGTATTTTTCAATTAAATTTTAATTTAATTGTTACCGAGTCTGAAAAGCACATTGACTCTATTTACGGTTAAAACTGTTTAGTAAAAGAAATTAACGAATTTAACTAGGGTTTCCAATTAACCAATTAAATCAGATAAAAACTTTACCATAAAAGTGTGTGAAAATTGCGTTTATTTGTGAATCCAAGGAGCTCGTGTTTCGTGCTAGTCAGCCGTTAATCAGCTGTGAATTCTAACAAAAATTGCAGTGTGTTTAAATTATTAAAAGTGAAAGATGGCGACTTATGTAATATTTAATGTGAGAAACAGTAGTTTATACTTGGATTAAAATGTAAATTTTAAAAATTTATAAAAAACTGAAAGTTTGAAGATTGTTAGGAAAGAAATTGCTTGAATATTTATAGTAAGATGTAAACAGTCCCATAGCCTGTTAGGAGACAAGAATTTTAACTGCACCTTGATGTTACAATTTAAATCTTATAAGAAAGTTTTAATGAAAGTTAAGTTAGCGGTGGCAGCCATTGTGGAGAGCGTTAGGCTCATTTATCTCACATAGCCTCTTTCATTTCCTGCCCTGACTCCGTGGGGCATAACTCAGCATCCTTTTCCGGGAGGGACTTCGTAGCTGTCCTAAAACTTCCTGTCTGCCTGGTTAATACCAACTTTCTTACCATAACTATTTATTTAATTGCAAAAGTACTCATAAAAACTTTCAATTTGATCTCTTTTAAAACAATTTAACGCAATCATCACAAAGCTTTTAGCATGCAAAAGCTTGTATAGGTATATAATTTTGATTTGAAATTTTCTTATACAATGGAACAGATACTTAAAAATTTAGAATTAAAGCTTAAAAATGTCTTTGTAGAGTCAAATTAAAGATTTTCAATTAAGATAATAAAACTTTTACAACTCCGGTTAATACAATGTAGGACATTATAACCAAAACCTTAAAAAATTTAAAATCAAAAAAGAGATAAAAATTTTTAATTGCAAATTCAAACTAATTTTAAATCTACTTTAAAATTTAATAACTTTTAAGATTGACGATACCAAGTTGAAAAAATAAAAAAAATTATGTACGAGTGATTGATTTCTATTTTAACTAATCGAGTAATTTACCATAAGCTTGGTGACTGGTTGGAATTAACGCTGTCAAATTTGTTTCAACTGGTTAAGTGGTTAATCGGCTACTTTTGAACAAGTAACTAGGTTAATTTTGTTAAATCATGAAAACTAGTTACATAAAATTTTATTTCTATGTCAATAATGTATCCACTTTAAAATTTTATATCGAATCTTTTTAGTAAATTCAAATAGCTACTAGAAAACTTTTAAATATTATTCACTGACCTGATACCTATAATATTCTGTTCAAATGGAAACGGTAAACGGTTTCAACTGCGCTTACCTGAAAATAAAAATATAATTATTACCATTATTATTAATATTTAACATAATATTTTAGAATAATTTTCGATTTTCGTATTTCTCATAAAATCACCTATGGAGCTTTTATTATGTTAAATGCTATCATTATATATTATTTACTGGGTAAAATTAAAAGTTAATTATAAATTAAACATTATAATTTTAACAATCTTAACATAATCCAAAACATGTCGCTACTTACCTAAGAACCAAACAAAAAAAGTTCGTTAGACTGTAATTCAAATTTCGAATTTACGTCTCGTAACTCACCTTAGTATAATTATTGCAAATTAATTCAAATTCGCATGTGATATGGCACGAACCAATCAAATTGGAGTATCTATACTTTGCTCTCTTAATATTTTAATTTGATTGGTTTGTACACAACTAATTCTTTTGTATAAAAAACGATACTTTTATTAATTTAAAATTAATTTTAAAATTAATTTGTTGCTTTCATATTGCTTTACTGGTAGACTAAATAATTATTCGCATCACAAGCCACGTAACCTCAAATTCCCCCTTTTCATACTCGAACAAAAATAAATAAAACCACCAATTAAATCTTAATATTTTTCTTCCAATAATAACTCTGCAATTAGTAATTAAAACGTCATTGTGACTTTAAAATTGTCTGTAACTGCAACCAAAATACATTTGTACAGTTTGTAGTACTACAACATGTTAAGAGGTTCTCGATATACATTTCCTGCTTTTTTATATTTGTTTGAGGTAATTTGTAGAACAAAACAAATTTAATGGTTTCAGAAAATAAATAAATGCTTAGAAAATATAAATAAATTTGAAGCTAATTAATGAAGAAAAAAGGGCCAAGGTAAAGTGTTTTTTTTTTAATTTTTTAGCCAGTTTACGGAGAGGTTCCTTAACGAAGATTGATACTGATCCTTATCGAATGCAGATTTTTATAATATTCGTAGAAACCGTGCTTTTAGAACTAATCAATTTTTTTGAATGGTTGCACTTGATTTCTTTATTGATTCATCATATCATACAAGCATATCATACATTTTAATTTAAAAATTTGAATTAAATTTGAAGTTTTATGAAAAAGCATAAAAAAATTTTGTTTTGAATATTTGAAGCCCATTCTTAAAAGTTCAAATTTACCAAATTAACTAAATTTATTTAGTTACTGAAATGATTCATTGTTTTAATTAGCATTGTTTTAACATATAGCTCCGTATATGAAGCTATATGTATAATATACAGATGTATCCTAATTTGAAGGATCACGCTTGAAATAAATTAAACTAATTATGAATTTCATATTAAACATTCATTTAAATCATATTTTTAACACAAACTCAAAACATTTATTCAAAAGTAACAAATAATTTATTAATTTCTGCACAGTAACAGATATTAATAATTATAACATAACTATGTGAGATGGATGATTTTTGTATATAACAGCTTGTGTAGGTATCGACCCTAACACTGAAACAGAACTACCTCGTTAGATACATAGAATAATTCTGTGGATTAAAAAACTATTTGCTCATCTTCCCGAGACTTCAATAACCATAAGACCGATTCAAACGACCAATTCCATCGCATAGTTACTACATACATAAATAAGAAAACGAAACGAAAACGGAAACGAAGACGTTATTAAACGTCTGATGACAGCAGTAACCATTGCTGAAAGCTTACGAAGAATATTTTGTTTTATTGTTTATTTAACCTTTTAATTTTAAAAATTTTAATCTAATATTAATTTCAAAGGTTAATAATATATATAATTTAGATAGATTATCTACGAGATCTACTCTTGGTGAAGAATTTGAAATGATATAAATTATTAACATCTAACTCATGTTTAATTAATATTAAAATAAAGTTTTAAAAAGTAATATATTAATAGAGCATTTGATAACAGCAAAACCTATTACTGAAAGCTCATGATAATATTCGTTTAGTTATTCTATTCATTAACCTGTTTATTTAATTAATTTAAAATTATACTGTTATTGTTACATGGTTTTTACATTAAATTGAAGTCATACTTACAGAAGGGTACAAAAGAAATAAAGATTATTTTGAATGAATAAAATATTATGCTATACATAATATGAAATACATATTTTGGGCGGTAATAGTATGCTTTTAACTAGAAGATTATTTATTAAATATTGACCAATCAAAGGTGAGTGATGGATAGAAGAAAGGATAGATATAATTAAGCTATATACAGAGTGGTCATTTGAAAACGATGTCTCTGAAATTTCTCTTTCAATTGCAGAAAATATCCAAAAGTTATAACATAATATATGTTTCTAAAGAAAAAGCGATTGCACATTGTAATCTGGATCAGACTATAGCTCACCTCCTCTAACTCTGCATGGAAAACTAACATTTTGTATGTCCTTGGTAAAATCTCTAATTAAGGATGTTTAAAATGTTTATCGTTTTACGGAAAGAAAATGATGTTGGAAAAAAATTACTTTTTTTTTAAATTAAGATGATAAAACAAGAAAATTGCTATACATAATAAATATTTTTATCTTTTAAATACTCAAACAAAATAACAATTCAAGTCATATATTTTTATAAATATATTTTGAAAAGTATAAATAAATTATAATTGAACAAGTACATATTTTCTTTTATTTATCAGAAAAATACAACACAAAATAATATTTATAAATCAAATAAACAAATACTAATAATTTGTATTACTTTATTAATTCTATTCGGCATAGAATTTTTGAACTTCTGATGAGTTTCCAGTGGAATATTTCTTCATACTCGGATAATTTCTGATTTGAATTTATTCACAGTTACAAATTACCTCTCATTTTTGTAATCATGCTGAACTAATATATGCAATAGATTTCTTTCGGGTTTAGGAAAAGAGTAATAGCTGGCTATTGCAAATTTTTTATATGTATTAAAAACACAATTATTTTGTTTTCTTTTAAAAATAGCAGTTGCATTATCGTGTTGAAAAATTAAATTTTTATCATCACGGCGCTAATAAATATTTAATAAAAGCTTTATCATCTACAACAACAAAATTGAATGCGATGAATCAATTTATGAATTGAAGGTAAAAATTGAAAGATAAAGCAATAAATAATTTTATTTGGAATGAGAGGGGGCTACTTTTGCAAATTACAAAAGGTATTTTATTGATTCAAGTTATTTAGAAAATACATTTTATATCTATATGTAAAGTTGTTAATTATCTGTATGTATATAAGATATATTTATTGAAGTGTATAGTAAGGTATATAATATGTACTAAGTAAACCAAAAGTTTTTATTTAAAGAATTTAGAGAATTAGTATGATGCTTTTTAGATACACTGCTACTTGAATGTTAAAATATTTTGTTTATTGATAAAGTACCGTATAAAAATATTGTTTACTGTAATAATTAGGCAATACTTATATAAATATCATTAAATTTAAATCATAAATAAATCCGTTATCAATCACAATTAAAGCCAGATTACCATGCACTACGAATTTTGTTAGGTTATTTATCTTTGTCATCAATCAATTATATAAAACAGAAAAGCTGAAAATTTCAAAGAAGTTAAAAACACATTAATGTTGTTGAAAAGTTTTACCTTTAGTTAATAAAAATCAGTTAAACAATATAATTAAATATTCATTTGAATGAGACTACCGGTTTAAAAAATGTAGGCTCTAACTGTTTATATGGTAATTAGAGAAGATTACATTCAATATAAAATTCTTTGTTTTAAATTGCAATAATACGAAGCTCAAAATTTTATGCTTCCAATATGTAGAACCTTTTAGCAACTTTGTACTAAAACGCGTAGGTAAATCGAATGAAGATATAGGAGGCGATAGGTGATTCCTCGTATATAACATAATGAGAAAACGAAATAGGATCTTGTGATAAAGCAACATATATGTAAATGAATCTCTAGAAAATAGATAGCCGTAAAAGGGCATCATTGAGATTTTGAGTTAGAATATATAGGCTTCTCTGGAGTTATGCATGTATTTTAAATAATGAACTTTGTTTAACTAAAAACGATTTGCTAAATTAAAGTTCCTATATTTAACACTTACAATTTCACTACTTTTCTAATACATAAATCAACAGTTATCTCTTAAATTACAATTTACTTTTTGCTACCAATATCACTTATACTTGCTGTTTGTATTAATTATATAAATTTTATCAAGTTTATTACAACAGTTAGGTCATAAAATTATTCAGTAAAGTTTAATAATTTTCAGAAATATTGTTTTACATTACCATCATATCATTATATATCATAAATTTTTGCGTAATATTGCTTTGTATATTTTGTAAACCTAACATGCGTGAAGTTTCTAGTTCAATTATTCATAGCAATGAAATTGCAGAACCTGCAGAGATAAGACAAACCCCTAGAGTATCATACAAGCCCCTTAATATAATTTAACATTTCCGAAATCAATAATTTAAATTTCTTAATAGCTCAATTCTTTTAACTTCCTTTTGTACTCAAAACTGTTATTAGTAAAATTTATATTAGTAAAACTTAAATTGAAATAATGCTTTGAACTGATTACTAAAATTCTCATTAATATGATTTTTGAAATTGTGAATTTTATGATTTGATGTTTCATAATTTAGCTGCAGCCATTTGGTGCCGTCTTCTAGAATTTAAAATTTAAAAAAATAAACATTATATAATAAACATCCAAGAAATATTATTTGCGGCGTGCTTAAGATTATACTATTTTGATATAACTTTAATAGCACTTTATTGTTTTTATATCAAAATATAGGCAGATAACTTTTAAATTTTGAAAATCATTTTCAATTTTCAGCTATTCTAATATTTGTATCGCGCAAAAGAACGTAATGTAATTTTGCTAAGTAGATTTCTATTTTACTTAAGTCAAAAATTTTAAACTTCTTTTCTTACTAGAAAACAAAAACTTCTTTTGCGTATTTTTATTTTATTTAATTTTAGTTATATAAATTTTTCCTACAGAACGCTTTCCCATGAAGCTAGAATAAAACAAATGCATTAAAAACAAAGAACGTCTGACCCTTCACGACAGGCATTATACTACTGTGTAAGATTTATAAAATTGCGTGTTTTGGGAAAATTGTCTTCCCATTCAAATCTTTCCATTAAGTCATCGCCGAATGTCCGATTAACGATATTTTAAAAGATACTGCAGTTTGAGTGCTTAGTTGTTTCCCGTTCAATTTCAGTCAGGATGGGTCAAAATAACAGATCTTTAACACATCTATAAAAGTACATTATCTAGAGAAGTACGTAGAGATTTAAGGTTGCATTGTAAAATTTTCTTGTTATAAACAATTTTTAGGTAATTTTTAACAAAATGGAAATTTGAAATCAATCGTGCACTATTTTACAAAATCAAAATAACGCCATAAAAATTGTTAAAATTATGCTAAATTTTTTTGTTTCTACTGTGTCATTACCCTTAATAAGAAACTTAGTATCATTTGCTATTTACTTAAATTTTCCGCAAAATATCAGCTGTTGTTTAATGCTATGGTTTGTGATTATAGTGGAAATTTCCTTTGTGGTGGATACGCGTATGGCACTTACATTTGTTTTCTGTGGGTGTTATCTACATACAAGACTAATTTAATTGAAGTATCTATATTGTGATGTAAATTTTTATTTTATAAATTTGGAAAGTGATTGTACTATATGCGCTGGTGTAGAAAACACTGCCAAGTGACAGTAAGAGAATGACAGAGAAAATTTTTGTTAAAAAAATTTTTTACAAAGGGGCAGAGAAATTACAGATCAATATATAATATAATATAATATCATTATAAAAGAGCTCGTTTGTTAGTTTGTTCGCTATACACTTCTCGAATATTAAACCAATCCAAACCAAATTTTGCACAGTTACTCTTAAGGATCTAAAATACCTATTTCAGTAAAAATACGAGTTAGGAGAATTTGGATGCGCAAGAATGGGCTAACAAAATTTTCATTACCAATACCTGTAGTTGATATAATATGTGTAATAGTAACGGCCCCAGGCTTTCTGTAAAAAAAGATGATGAGCAATATCATCTAAGTTGCAAATTTAAATGAAAAATTTAAAGGGAAGATGTACTTTTGCCACGTTTTCCAATAATTCGAACAGATATGCTATTTGAATTTAATTGTTTGCAGTGTGGACTAAATTTGAAAAATTCATGAACATGGACAGCTGCATGTGGCCTGTTCACGCGTCGAAAAACCTTCTCATTTATTCGTGTACACGCCAAACAGAAAAATACAAAATATTGTATATCCAAAAGCAGGGTTTAGTCAGAAAATCCAAACTCAAAAATACATTTTTTTCTATAAAAATAGCTTCACCAAACTCAAAAAAAGCACTAAAATACAAGAATTTTAAGATGAAGTAGATTTTGGTAGGTTCATTAATAAGCCCACAATTTAAATTTCAAATTACATATTCCCATAAGAAACACATAATATATAGTAAGTGTATTATTGCGCAATATTATGCGACATAATTAAACACATTCTATCACCAGTACTCGCGTTGTACTTGCACAACCGGAAATCGCCCCCTGCTATCTGTCTGTTTAACATCCCCAATTTTCCGAATAGGACCGGTCTAGAAGGATATTTTTTATTGGTAAAGCATTTGTCAAAACGACTTAGAGCGACCGAAATAAAAAAAACCAAAGCGGAGGCTGTGGAAAGTCGGTTTAGACCACGTCTAATTTTGAATTTTTAAAGCCGTTTTTTTCCAAAATTTGTGGCCCGACCGCAATTTTTTTTTATGTGCAGAAAACGATGTTTTTTTACATAATTTACTTCAAAAATCATGAAAATCCAAATTTGGGATTTGTGATCATCTTCAATGATTCCAAAAATGCGCATCCTCTTCTACCTTTTCTTTGACAATTTCGGCAGCCGATTCATTTGTCTCAATTTTCATATTCAGTCTACGTATATTACAGGCTTTAGCTAACTTTTCTGCAATAATCAGTTCTGTGTGGCGCGTCAAACTTTTTCAATATTCTTAAAATTTTGGAACGAATTATCAAAACAGGTAAAAAACAAAAAGCGAAAAAAAATACAAATATAACGATTATTTTACAATAAGAAAAATAAATGTCTTCTAAAAATACTCTTCCTATGTGGAATCTCTTGCAGCTAAAATAATGCGTTGCATAGAGCAGCGGAAATAGTAGATGAAGGAGATTAAAGGCTCACAACATATGCTGAAAGACTGGTTGCTGAAAAAGGTTGCAATGAACAGAACACGAACGACTACATATGACTCCAAGCACAAGCTGAAAGACAGGATACTATTAGTTACGACTTCATTCTCAAAGTATTTACAAGACGAGTTCAAACTCAATCTGTAATCTTGCAAGTTAGCGCTTGACTTAATCTGCATTCAAGATTTCATTAGATTGAACCACTAATGATGGACCCATTTGTTAGATTTTGAAAAATTTTGGCATAAGATAAATTTTAAAAGCTGTAAATTAATCTGAGATGAATTTGCGATAGCTTGTCAACGAGCATTAGAATACGTCTTATTAAGAGATTTTTGTCAGGCTCTGCCTGTTATATCTAAAGGAATTAAAGCTGAAGAAGCCTACAACGCACATGCTAGTGAGAAATTCGAGTGATCTAATATAAAGTGATTTGCTAAGAACTGCAACTTGGCGAAGAAATGCTACCCAAGAAACTAATTCTCTGACAAGGAAAATATATTATATACAATTAGCACAGTAATTTAAAGTGTAAATGAATTAGCTCATAAAGATTTTCCGAATTTCAATTCCAACTGGAAAAACTTTTTTTGGTTATGCGAAAAAGCAATATTGGCACAAAAAACTTTTATCAACCAATATTTGCCAGAAAATATTCCAGGGGATCCTTATATTTACAAGTCAGTAGATACAGTTGTCGATCAAAATTAAGCAGAAAAAAGTTTCCTATATTTTTAGTCAATGCTATCTCTAAATATTCACCAATAGAGCATTAATTCAAGTAATTAGTAATTCACTAACAATAGTTTTCCGAGCAACGTCGGGTAACTTTGCTAGTAATTCAATATTTCTGTTCTATTCCTATTTTTTACTCCTTTTATATGCCTCTGTTTTTACATATATACTAATTTTTTTACTTCACTCTTCTACTTCAATTGACTGTAACGTCTATTCGCTAATAGTTGAATTAGACAAACTTATGTTTAGATAAATTGTCTAATAATTTAGTAAATATGACAATACGTGTAGATGTTTTATGCACTTTAAATAGGTTACCACACTGAAGATATGAAAATTATAGCTAAAGCAACTATTATAATAGACGATTGTTCAAATTTATTTACATGATTGCGACACTTTTGCAGTAGACGAATTAGTTAATTCAATAGTAATGATTTACCTAAAAATTAAATAAACCATCTAATTATTTATCATCTAATGGCATTTAGATGAATTTTCTAGCCTACTTTTTTCCAGCGTATGTTAGTTCAGTTGTGTAGGTCTTGCAATTCTGTACTGGATAAATTAATGACAAATTTTCTGCCTAATAAAGGTTATTTAATATTACAAAATACAAATCAACCATCATCAGGTAGAAAATAACAAACTTCATTTGAAGTATATAAAAAATTTTTGTTGTGCCGTCTCAAATTGTTTTATTAGAAAAACCTAACAGTGCGCAACTAAACACACTGCGACCTATACTCCGAGGTGAAATTTCTTACTGTATGCGCAGAAAAGTATATTATAATGGTTTGACGATGAATGAATTCCAGAACTGTGCATTTCGGTGACATATTTTATTTCCACATTATTTAAACTGTACCTGAGATAAGTACATCGGCTCTTTGAAAAGGAGATTACAAAGCACTTTTTAAAATGTATGCCCAGATTGTTTGTAACACACCACTTACTGATATTACTAGAATCCTCTAGTAGTAGTAGACAATCTTTGACAAAGCCAATTGATTTCAAGTGACTTAGATCATGAGCTAGTAGTAAGTGCGAGAAACTTGATAAAAAATTGGTCTTTGCGTTTTACCTATCAAGTAGCTGAGAACTATTATTGGGTTTAATTGGAGAACAGAAATATTTTCACCAATAACGCTGCACGAGAAATGATTGAATGAATGGGTTAGAAAAGTTTATCTGTTTATTCTCCTCAAAGTCATCTATAGAATGTGTAACAAATAAGTAGATTAACGATAATAAGCAGATCAACGTAGAGCGACGCGGAAATAACCTATTTGGTGTTCGACAATAAGGAACTTGTTTGCATACGAAGCTCAATTATCAGAAACCAATTTATGTAATACTTTTGAAATTTTAGACTGAATAGAGATATACCTCTGTAATTGAGGATTGGGCTTCAATTGCAACGTATATTATACACTTTGTGTAATGCAAAATTTAAAAATACTTTTTGAAGACATAATTAATTGAAACGTTCTACATAGCGCATATATTTAGTATTACCAATCTGATCATTAGTAATACAATTTATTCATAAGTACCACTTGCAACCAATAATTGTGCTTCATCAGTTATTCGAAAATATTTAAGACTGCGACAAAAGAATTTTTTAATATTTTTATTCTTTGTGATTTTATTTAATTTAATTTTCATGTTGTGATTTTGTTTATTGCTTTCCAGTAATTGTTAATTTGAATCTGATTAATATGTAACAACTTGAAAGAAGATAGGAAAACGTACGTACATATATGTAGAAATTCGTAGAACATACATTGTTATAAATTTTTATTTCTAATTAGTGCAGTTTTCAAAAAATATTTTTAATTTTAACGTTTCAGTTGGGGGTCTTTCAAAAATAATTAAAATATTTAAAATTTGATAAGTCAAAATTATTTATAGTTACAATAAGTTTACATTTACAAATTAAAAAAGTTTGTCATATATTAATGCGTTATGAAAGGATACGCTTTAAAATATAGGAGCTGTCTGAATTAAATTTCAAAAATTACTTTTCTGGATAAAAACTGTCAAAATTTAATTCAAAAATATATTTAAAATAAATTGATTGATTATAAAATTGATTTAAAGCTATATAATATATACAGTTAAAAAGTTTTAGTTCAAAATATGTAGCTAATTTTGTTTCGTTGATTTATTCATGGAATGTAGATGCTACTTTTGTGTAACATAACATATTTTTCAAATTAAGAAAAGTTTTTTGTTTTAGACACCACATTATAATTAAAAATTTTTAGAAACAGTTATTTTAATAAATTATATTTTATTATTCTAAAAGTTTCACAGTTAATACAACACACACCTAAGATTTAATAATTTTCGAAATAAAATTTTGAAAATTACTTAATAGTTTGTAAACCAATGAATGTTAAGAAATTTCAAGTATTTCAATTTTGCTTAAGTTTACACAACTATTTCGCACCTGATCATGTTATGTAGGTACTGTACTGTCCTACTGTCGTTCCTCTTTAAACCAAGGTATATCCACAGAATTTTAATTTACTTGTAACCCTTTTCTTGTAGTTTAAATTGGAAAATTTCTAATATACCACAGAAGTTTTTTTTAAACAACCTTCCGCAACTATTTTATGTAACGGGTTATTTTATAACAAAGATATTTCATCTAGACAAAATATTTATTTCAAACTACAAAAAAGAGTTTAGATTTAACTACTTTTAACTTAACAGTCAAACAATAAACAATACCGTTTTAGTAATTATTTGTGAAATGCATTGTCCAAATATTTACCAATTGTTAAATAAACATTGATTTTGCATTATTAAGATTAATGGAGTATATCAATAAAGATGTTTAGACCGTACTTCTATTTTCATAGGACAATGCGGTCTTGCCTAAAAGATTGAATAAAGGAACATTTGAAGGCTACAGGAATAAAACAGGGTATGTCACAAAAGTAGAATATTGAGAAATCTTAATTTTAATCTTAATTCTTCTATAGTTTATACCGGTATACTATATTTTCAACGTTAAATTTTGTGGACATCCTTAGTTTTATTTTTTGATATTTTACATGTAGAAAGAGCCACATAGAGGCAAGAAATGGGATTAACAGTTTCATTTTGCAAAAAATGGACTTACCTTGTTTTATTCCTGTACCTTCATTTATCTTGATCAACACGGAAAAGTTTGAAATTCTACATAAGAAAAGATGATTTTGGTACTTGTTTGCAAATGCGATTATGTATTACAACTTGGTGAAATTATAAAGCTCAATCAGTGATATTAAATTTAAAATTAATATTAAAAAGCATCAGCTAAGGGGAACTTAGCCACATTGACCACAATTACAATCGTAACGGTGCTGTGGTCTAATAAAGCCCGTTTGTATAATACAAGCGCATAATATTGTAGCAGCTATACGAATGCATTTGAAATGATTGGCAGTGTTGGTGCAAGTTGAACACGGTTTCCTACTTAGCTTACTCGCAGATTGTGGTTAATGATACAAATCTGACCAATATATTACATTATTTCAATCTTAGGTACATTTAAGAAATGCAAATAAAGTTACCCATACCAGTTTCTAAAAATAAAATAAATTTATTTTCTAATTTAATTGTGTGGTTAAGCCGTAGTCTCTTTATATTTTAGTGCACTGAAAATGGTACGTAAAATTTTGAAATCCAAGAAATCAAAAGGCAATTGAGTACACATTATTTTTATATTTATTTAGCAATTTCAACTTAACTGAAAATCGATGTAAACTGGTAAGCTTTTATGAGTGGCTACTCTATTCTTTTCGTCGCGTCGTTCAAATAATATTACAAGAATATATTATTTAAAAATCATTTTTTGAAACACAGTTTTCTACACAAAAAATATTTTATATTTTGTTTTAATTTCCATAATGTGTACGAAAATTAAACAATTTTATTTCGACCATTTAACAAAGGGAAAATTGTGACCACTCTCTGCCAGGAGTTAATGGTTTAGGTCACCAAAAAATGTGATTGTTACATAAAAAATATATTTCCTTGGAAAATTATTTTCAATTAAACATGTGAAGTGTAAACGGTTCCAAAACAAATTAATTTCTGTTTGCAAGCACCAGATGGGTACTAACTTTAATTACAACACATATGTGCTGAGTATTCATGAGTAATTAATGTAAAAAAATAATTCGATAACCCACGAAAAACTATAAAACCTTAACATTACCTAACAGTGCAGTTAGCTAAAAAAGTTTAATTAAATTACCTTTTAATTACGCGGTAGCTATAAACAAACGTGTATTTTCTGCTGGTAGCTATTTATTTGTCCCTGAGCTTTAAACTCTCACATAAATTACCTAAAATAGGTCAAATAAGTGCATTAGTAATTACAGTAGTTCTAAATACTCAATTTGTTTTCTTAAACTTAAACTCTGTATTTTCCAAATATTGCCAAAAAACCTACAATAAAGAAAATCAGAAAAACATTGTAAATTATGCTATAAAATTAGAAAAAATAAAAATAGGAAATTGTAAGTATCATTTAAACCATTTTATTAAAAAGTAGATCCTTAATTCATAAAAACCCATAATTCTATTATTTTAAAGGTTCGAATAAAACTAAAGTGAAGTATAAAATAGTCTCGGAAAAGGTTTTCGCTTAAAAATTTATTTTTCTAAATCAATTATTTTATATTAATTGCAGTGTCTATTTTAAAACACTTATAAATAGAAACTTATCTTCATCAATTGTAATTTATTTAAATAAAATGATAAATTCTCTTTTTTAACAACAATTTTTTATTTTACGCACGAAAAAATTTACATTGGTCCACCCTTTATTAAAAATTTAAACCATTTTAATCACGCTCGATAAACTCTCATTCATTATCACAAATTCAAATTCTTACAAATCTCTCAAACCCCACTCTATACGATTCAAAAATACACATCAATATAATTATTATTGTAGTGATATTTTTACGCCGACTACTAATAAAAGCTATTTATCAGATAGGTAACCTATATTTTAAGTTTTTCAAATGTGACATTAATTTAAATCTTCGGTAGGGGTACGCCTAAAAGTAAAATATAATGTAAAAATTTGCTGTAGATGGAAATTTACTACCGAAACAGGAGTTTCGCTGTAAAAATTAATTGAACAAATCTGAGTAGGCAACTGATGGTCCCGTGAACATCGCCATCAATAAACTATCTGAGTTCTTGTTGTTACTGAAAAAGATCATGTTCAGGCAGTTGTCAGAGAAAAAACGCAGCAGTCACTTTGTAAGAAAATCAAATGAATGGAAACCATCAAAATTAATTTATACCTACATTGGGTTTGTTTCCAACAATCTAGAGGATGGATTTTTAGATGTTAAGGGTTAGGTTAGTAAGTTATGTGATAATAGAACAATATAAGGCCCCAAAGCCTATGTGTTAAATAATTTTGGTAGACTTTCTATTAAGCTTTTCTAATCTCTGGCGTGTCAAAGTTGGTACAAGAATAAGTTAAGATAAAGGAAATACTAAAGATGCAGAACATTACTAATTTACTAATTTGTAGTAATCTTAATTCACAGTATCCCTTTTATACCGCGCCGAAAGTAGTTTTGCCAAATATACAAATACTAGAAGGTCAGAGCGGTTAAAAGGCCGCCTAACCACTAAAAATAATTGTAAATTAGAAACATTTATTAGATTAAGCTTGATTTGTTTTGAAAATTATTTACATAAAACTTCAAATTTTTCAAAATGGGTTATTAAAAATTAATTAGCTAATTATAACAACTGTAATTCATCTTGCGAATAAAATAATTTAAGAATTTAAAAACCCGATTAATTGTTGAGCTGAATATTAAACTAAAGAATAAATTATGTAGTACATAGATATAGTGCGAAATTATGACAAACCAATTTTTTGTAAAATTTTTTATTCTCATGCAAACCGTTTGAATGGATTAAATAACATTGAAATATCACCTAAAATATTGTATAATAAAATCATATAACAAAACTATATATATTCAGGCC
The DNA here is from genome assembly GCA_036346125.1 of Lycocerus yunnanus. Classification (NCBI taxonomy): domain Eukaryota; kingdom Metazoa; phylum Arthropoda; class Insecta; order Coleoptera; family Cantharidae; genus Lycocerus; species Lycocerus yunnanus. Next base: position 4,087,232 of record JARFIX010000002.1, read on the forward strand.
ATATACAGCAAATGGACACATCTCGATGGCTAAAAAAATATGGGACTGGACTCCAAGTTTCAAAAGAAAGAGGGGTAGACCAGCAAAAACCCTAAGAGCAGGAGGTGAAAGAGGCGATGGAAGCCAGAGGCCTGAAAGAAGGAGACTGGACTGATAGATTGGATTGGAAAGCAAGTTGCTAGATACGGAGAAATCTGTAAAAAAAACTCGCCAATATATATATAACAAAACTACATAAAGTATATTAACTTTACCGATAAATTTTTATTTGTTTACTATTTAAAAAATATTTATAATATTTGATTTATACCTTTTTATATAATTTAAACTAATATTTGACTTGAAATCAAAATTTAAAATCTGGCTATAACACTATTGTAGCTAGTGTTGTAGTATTTATATTAAATGAGATAAACTAATATATAAACTCAATTTCAGTTACAAAATTAACAAGATAACTTATAGTACTGTTATTAAAAGTATAAACAGAATTAAAAAATTGTCATAGCCGTTAAACCTTTAATGTTCTACAATTGACTGCGGTCAAGTGCCGAAATACCCGGTTCGAGTCCGAGCAGAATGAGACATTAACCTGACCACTTTTCTCGAAATGCAACTGAAAACCACGGATGTAACTTTTCATAGTATTATTTTTAAGGTAAACAATAAATCCTCTATAATATTAGGTTTTCATGTAATGCTTTTTTATTGAAATATTTATTTTATTATATTTTGACGGTGATCGTCATGTTAGAATTTTAATAACAATGAACGGTTGAATATATTGTTGAATGAGACTCGAAATGCGTGTAATACGGTTATATAATGCGAAGATATCTTAAGTGGGGAAGTCGATATGTTGCGTTGAAATGGACGTTAGAGATTTGTTTAGTTCATCGGGTTAGATATTCTTTAAACATGTTTAAATGTTTAAATAGTGCATAGTTTGATGTTATGCCGATGGATTTAATAACCTTACTTGGATTTAAAACAGAATTTAACCATTTTTTGTCGATAATAATAATTACCATTTGGAAATAATTAATTTGTGTAAGAAGCAAAAATATCTAATGCCTGTCATGTACTGAATTTAGTTAATTTTATATTAATAATTTAATGTTTTAGTAACAAACTTAAGTATCTGATCATACCGATTACCGAAAACAAACTATGGTAATTAACAACCATATTTATAGATAAGTATTTAGTACTTCTTCTTTCGGTGCCTATCCGTATTCGGATGTTGGAGTCAACTTAGCTGAAGCCAAGCTGACTTTACTAGAGAATATAATTAATGGGGTGGTTTCCCGTTGCCTTCCCCATAGTCCACAGATAGATATTAGACTTTTGAACACAGCAGTGTATCCGACTCGACTAGGAATCGAACCACGGTCTACCGCTTTAAAGTCGGCCGGTGTATGCTTTACGCTACACTGCTGGTCTTATTTAGTACTTACTAATGCTTAATCATCGAATTTAAATTTCATAATCGCAAATTTGAAGTTTATAGAACGGAATAACTTGTCAAAATACAAATATTAATCATGTGTTGGTACATTTTTCGTATCATTTTTGGTACACACTTCATTTTTTGGTACACTCTCGCCATTAACCTGTGAACCACCGTGTATACTACTTGTGGACTTAATATTTGGCAATGTATTTTGCGTTGTATCTATGGAAGGAAAAGATTTTCCATAGAAACCAATGTATTTAGGTTTACATCTAGTCTATGGGTAAACTTCTTTTCTTTTGGTGCCTATCCGTTACCAAATGTTGGCGATCATCATGGCTATTTTCCTTTTGTCAGCTGCCGCTCTAAACAGACCTGTTGTTGACGTGTCGAACCATGTTTTTAGGTTTTTAATCCACGAAATTTTACATCTGCCTGGACCTCATTTTCCCAACACTTTACCCTGCAGTACCAATTGCAAAAGTTTGTATCTCTTTTTGTTTCTTAGTATATGACCCAAGTACTACCCTAGTTTTCAAATTTTGACTATCTTGAAAATCTCTTTCTTTTATTCATTCTACATATAAGATTCTCAGCATACGCTTATAGAGTCACATCTCGAAAGCTTCCAGTCTTTTACCGGATGCCTCTGTCAGGGTTCAGGTCTTCGCCCCGTACAAGAGCACAGGAATACGTAACTATGAGCCACTTTCATTCTTGTTGCCAGGTTCAGATCATAACTCTTGAAGATACTAGATATCTTCATGAAGGTGGCTCTAGCTCTTTCTATGCAGCATTTAATCTCCAGTGAATAATCCCATTGCTCATTCACCGTTGTCACGAGGTACGTGTATTTTTGACTCTTTCTATACTGTTGTTTTTAACGATCAACTGTCGTGTACTCATTTTTCGTTACTCACTACCATGTACTTGGTCTTGCTCGTGTTTAATGCTAATCCGTAGCGTTCACTTGCCTCTGCTATTCAGGTCATCAGTTCTTGTTGATCTTCCAAACTATCTGCAAATACCAATGTATCATCTGCATATCTGATGTTGTTTATGAACTCCCCATTAACTGTTATTTCGTTCTTAAAATTATCTAGTTCTTCTCGGAATATTTCCTCAGAATACAAATTAAATAGTTAGGGTGGTAAAGCTTCCTAACCTCAATTTGGAACAAATTTAGGGTATATGGGTCGGTAATTTCTTCTATAAACTTTCAGGAATTGATAATTATTGATTTGATTAGGTGCTTTTAATCTGTAAATAAGTACATAGAAATTGTATAGTAATTAAATAATTTAAAATTTTAATATTTAATGTTGTTTTTAAATTAACTTGAAGTTTTTATTTAAAATTTTTCAGTAAATTTGAAAAATATCTCCAAATGTGCCCTTTTCGTGGCCTGTTGCTAAATCAATCGATGATTAAATAATCAATTTTTTGTTATGTGCCGTAATCTATCTCGATGCATTATGAAGAAGTCGATTTTCAGATGTAATTTGACTTGTATATTTTAACTGATAAATCAGCAGTGTCCTTCTACTGGCTTAGATATGCCCGGCGATTGCAGACGTTTTTGGTTTATTACATTTGATTGCTAAAGAAATCAAGTTGAATACTATAACCTCAGTAAAAGAATCTTTTAATCAAATATCAAAGAAACACTTTAAAATTCCAACTGTTTTTATATAGGATTCTTCGCAATTCGGTGTCTAGATAGTTAAAGCTATTTAAAGAATATAAACTTTTCGCAACTAACAGGGCCTTCAGGTTTCATATCGATGAAGTTCAACATAAAAAAACTGATTTAAAAACAAAATGGTTAAATTATGTGAAAAATGATTATAGTTCGTCAGTTGGGTTAAATTGTCTTTTTTCGAGACATACTAAACTACAGCAATAAATTTCATGTTTTATTAAACTCTTAAGTGGTTCACTGCGTATATTACAGCTGTGCTGAATTGCGGATTGGTGTGGGTAATCAATATTTACGCTTCGGATTTCTGAAACAGGGAAGGTAACACGTCACGTGAAACATCACATGTGGATACACATTTCGGTCCCGGTATGCCGATGCCACTACGTGTAAATGGATTCATTGAAATAATTTCAGGATTTTATCTAAATTTCTTTATGTAATTCAAAAAAAAAGTTTTACTCATTTTTAAAAACCTTTTCACCCTATAAGTTTCCTCATTAATCTTAATTTCTCAAAACTCAATTAAATAATGCCTACATATTAAAAAGTAAATGCAGAACATTAATTTTTTTATTAAATTTTATGTAACGTAAAAAGTTTCCGAAGCATTAATAAAGCAATTTGATAAAATTTTAAAGTATAATAATATATTTTATCTTCTTTGATAAAACTGTAAAGGACGATTTGTTAACACATACTTCTGAAACTTATCACATATTTATTTATATTACCTAAAGGGAGGTAAAGATATATCTATTCCATCTTTTAAAAATATTTATCTTCTACTCGAAAATGGATACTTGAGAGTAATTGAGAAGGTCACATCTGGTTCACTTCAAATACCTACTAAAATGTTATGCGAGATATAAATATCAAAAAGAACATAATCGGAAATTTTTATACGAAGTACAAACAGTAGAATCGATTATCTACTTTTCCTGATCCTTAAGTATTTCAAATTATTTTAAAAATTGTAAATTTTAAGGTTTGTCCGCTTCCTTATTTAAAATAAAATTTATTTCCAATATTTTACACAAAATCCTAAAAGTATAGAAAAGCATACAATTTGGATGGCCTACAGATCCACTCCAACGGCACAAATATCCCTGGTCGGTATCTAATTTTTCTCGATCGAGACAACTTTCCAATTCCGATCAGCAAACTTATTTAGTCTATCAGTTAATGTGAACTTGCTTTGCGGATAAAATGGTATTATTTGATTGGAATTTGAAATTATTACGTAGGCACTGCGACAGAAACATTTTAATTGGTGTGTTGGTATTATAATATTACCTTGAACGTCTTTGACTTGGTAAAATATGTTATTGCATGTTTTATTTTTGTGTTGCATTGACGCTGAGGAATGAATGACAGTTTCAATGAATCTAAAATCTGCAACTTAAACAGGAATATATTTTTTCCATATAACTTAAGAATATGTTGTAGGTCCTGAAGTTCCAGAACAACTGAAATTGTAAAAAGTCTAGAAATATTAATAAGTTAAATAAAATTGGAACTTTTAAATCGAACATCCTAGGTTTTCATAGAAGAAATAATGTTGATAGGGTGTTGCCATTTTAACCAAATATTGTCTTATATCATCTTACCAATTAGCGGTTTTTAATTAGTAGATAATTCCTGTTATTGACAATCTTGGGGAGTACTTTGCAGCTATTTGTAGCATAATTTAAATTTTGCTACATAGATTTACCAACGGGGTATTTATAACATACAGGCAATGTAGGTAGTCGAGGTACTTTTGGATAAATAAAGTTTTGAAACAACAGGCAATTTTTAATAAATATAATATATAAATAAAATGCGAAAAATGCGTATTCAAAATAATAATTAAAATTTCTGCATGAGTAAATCGTGTAATGTAATTTTATTACATCGTATAAAAAAATATAAAAAAATAACAATAGAATTAACAAGGTTTACTTGCTTCGTAAAATTAATTTATTTTAATTTAAATAAATATAGATTAATTCTTGTTATTTGTTATTCTACTTATAGTTTGCAATTTTGAAAACATGACATTATTTGTTATCGGTTCTCCATTTAAAATTTGCAAATTAGTTAATTGAAGCAATAGAGAAATTGTCGTAAGATTGGCAGTTAAGTGTGTTACGTATCCGGTTCGACTCCAAGTGAATTCAAAACTTTATTTCTGATTGTCTACTTTCTCAAAAAGCAAACCATCAAGCTGCGTAGTAATCGTTCTCTATGTATAGGATTCGATACCCGGAAACGGATAGGTACCAAAAAAAGAAAAGTGGTAGAAAGCATCTAAAAATTTCAAGTTTTACAGAAGAAATTACTAAAAGTAGGTATATTTAAGCAAAGTAAAATAATATTCAGAGTCCATTTCAAAAATAGTAACTTATAATAAGGACGAATAACCAAAAGTAAAAAAATGTAAGGCAAAGTTTAGAGAAATGAAAAAAAACGGAATGGTGATAAAATAAGGTCATTTAAGATGGAGGTGAGAGGTCCGTGGAGAGACAAACAAATAAAAATTTAGGCTTCTCTTCAAATACTAGAAGAGAAATATAGAAATATAGAAAATAAAGGAAGAATAATAATGTAATCACGAAAGAAATCAACGAAAGATGAAAATGTCGAAGAAGTTGTTGAAAAGTTCATCTAGGAAATTTTATGAATTTCTCAACTATCTTTTAAGACAACATATCAAACATGCGGATGTAAGACATAATATAATGGACTTGCCTGCTAATAAAATGTCTGTTAATGAAAAATATTTACTACCAAGAAAAGATAGATAATGAAAAGTTCCAATTAACTACAGAAATAATTGATAAGATACAACTCAGTTTATTACAGGATTTGGGCCTTATCATGAACACACAATATTTAGAGAACGTGTTAACCCTTTCATGGGCGTTTAGGCTTGCACTTGGGCGAAGGTAAAAAGTCGTAAGCCAAAAAAATTAATAAAGTAACCTTGTGTGGTAGAATTTGAAACTGGAAGAAAAAATTATGTATTTATTTCACTGTGTTAGTTTATCTTAATTCCTTTTTGTTTATAATATACAATAACTACCACTGATTTATTTGGCTGATATCTGTTAATGAGTGTTGTACATATACTACATTTTTTCTATAAATCGCCTGGCGAAAAATAAATTCAGTGATTGAGTTATTGGAAACAGGAGTTATTAATGGAGTTATTGCGGTTGATCCGTTTACATCTTTGATTGGTTTCATTTTGAATCAACATGCATAAAATTTAATCCATACCCAACTTCGAGGAATTACTTTTGATCACGAAATCAGAAAAAATCGTAAACTGTGTAAGATTTTTCTGCCATCTTGTACTCAGCCCGTCTCCTCTGAAGCATGTTTGGCTCTCCATTGACAAACCGATTCTCACTCATCACATTCGTATTGACAAAATAAAAATATTAATACATAAAAAATGTTAACATATTTTCTTTCCAGATTGACTAATTTGGGAATAGATAGATAAAAAAAGATTTTGTGACATATGAGATTTATAAATCTAACCTAACTTATAGTAGCAGAAAAAGTGAAAACATCGTTGAAATATGAAAACATTTTATGTGTTGATAAGAGGTAACTGTGCCCGGATAAAATTTTCATTCCCAAATTTAATGTAAACGAATAGACTAATATAATTTTCTAAGAATGGTCTTTGTTGAGCCGGTAATAATTACATTCATAAAGCTTCAAAAGAAATTCGATGCAATTAATAGCAAGCGTCTTTAATAAGTTTATTAAAACGTTATTTATATTCGTATCACGAAAGCACAAACAATCATTAATCGCACCTGTTCTCTATGCAATTCCCTAGTTTAGCGCTTAATTTCTATCTATCCTTATTTATCTAAAACAAAGCTATTCCCATTGTCTTTTACTAACTTGAACGTCATGCTCTCCTTTAAATCCATCTCACAGGCCAAATTTAAATGAGACAGAAGGGATTTCTTAATTAACGCGAGACCTTATTAAGAGAAAGCTTGCTGATTATAACAAAAAGTGTTAAAAATAAAAACTCATAGAAATCATTTATGCCGTTATACCTAACACTCATTTACTTTCCATAATTTTATAAATCTCCTCATATTTGTTTGCACTAATTCCATTTAATAATAATTAAATATAAATTGTACTTGCAAATTCATTAACCACTTAACTGATAGTGAGTGATAAATATCAATGAAACTAATTTAACGAAGCCTGTAATATAAAAGATTTATCATCTTTTCTTCATGTCTTCATCAGCTTATACTACACATGTAGTTGGCTTATAACATAATTAATAGCTCATGACATTAACAACGTTTTAAACATCTTGCAACCTGTTACATTCACATATAACAAAAAAATGTAATTGCTTTGTTGATAAGATAAAAATAAAAGATTCTAAAGGATTAAATGAATTGAGTTTTTTAAATTTGCTGTTAATTAAATTCAGATGGGCGTCCAAAAGATTTTTGCAAATGATAACAAATTGATATTTTACAAAATAGAATTTATTAAACCTGATTTTTTGCATAAATCACAATTTAGTGTTCACTTTAAATATAAATGAGCTGTAATAGCTGCCCCGTCCCCCATTGAAAGTGACAGAATTCATCAATATTAATCAATCGGACAAAATTATTTTTTTAATCTGTGAAATTAACAATCTACATAATTTTATTAAATTAAAGAACTGTATTACTCCATTAGAACATTAATTTACAGTGAATTTTGTTACCCGCTTAGAAAATTAAAAAAATTTAAATTAAAATTTGATTTTAGAAACTTTCGGGTTAATTTAATTAGGGGTATGTGTGTAAACGAAATGGGCCTCCCTAAGCACATATTTCACGTCATGCAACTACTATAATATGATAAAGCAGAAGAAAGAGTTCAGGTAGAGCAAAAGGTCTCGAGAACTTTTAGAATGTAGAATGGAATGGGATAAGGATTTATAATAACATCTACGAAAAACTCGTAACGCGCAGTCTTCAAATACTAAAATTATAATTATTGATTAAGCGAATAAGAATATTTTATGTAAATCAACTTTTCAATTTATTGTACACATACATTTATAACTAGGCTCTCTACATTATCAATAGGGATGATCTATAAAAGAAATATTCCAAAAATGAGGGGATATCCGCAAATCGCTACCAGCATTAATAAATAAAATAATAGTTTTTCTATATTATGAAAATGCTACAAAAATGGTGATTTTATATTTTCTTTGTCAGTCAGGGTTTGAGGAGATCAATTATACATTTATCGTTGACAAGAAACCGTAGTCACCCAGTAAGAAATTTTTATAATTTATAATGTTTGTCTCCTAGTTTTTTATTCAGCAATATTGCTGAAGACGGTCCTGCCAGTTAAATGTCTACACGGCAAATTATATTAAAATGCCCTATTACCTCAGCTATAATTCTCTTTTTAATAATTTAATAAAGAAAAATATTTAATTAAATAACCGGTATTCAGGCGTAATAAAGCTAAGATTACATAAAAAATTTCTAATTGCATCGTCAACGATGATTAAGTTTGGAAGTCAGTATACATTACATATCTACAATCTCCCGGAAAATCATTAAGTTCTAAATGGCATCTTATTACACCGGTCACCCTACCCTTAAGATCCTTGTAAGGAGCATCTGCTCCTATTTACAAAAGAGAGATATAATACTAAAGATAATGTCCTGTTTACAGACAAATTTAAAAATTGTGAAGTTACTCCTTAATTTCTTCCTAATCTATCACAAAAATTAATTTTTTTGTAATATAGAAAAAGAATTTCGTCAATACTAATTTATTGTATACATATTTGTATCAAATGAAAATTTTAATCATTGAGTGTCTATCGTATTGCTTATTATTTTGCAGTATTCCATATAACTTCAGAAAAGTAGTGAATAATGAAATATCTTACATTGTCAACTGCTTTGATGGAAAGGTTCATGAAACGTTTCAGTTACATGTAATGCTTTCTCTTTAATGAGTCGGAGTGATATTTTTAGACTTTAAATAGTTCTCTTTTAGATTTCTGCATTTATATTATGTTAAAGGAACAACGCTAGCATACAAAATTTTTCACATGTTTTGTGATAAAGTTTATTTGTCAAGATGCCAGGAATCATTCAAATTATTGTCATGATCGATTAATAAAATAATGAAATGTGATTTAACTGTCACTATTCGTGACCACGTTCACTCGGTCGAGAATGTTCAGCGGGATTTGCTGAATATTCTCTTGAAACCTATCGTGTGCGGTCTAATTTCAATTTGATAAAGTTTTTTTTCAACATATTCCATAATATATAAACTTTCTAGTTTAAACATAAATTTTTAGTATTAAAATGTGGTAAAAAGTTTGGTTAGGTTAAAAAACCTTAATTTCTATCAACATTATTCAACTGCCGCTTGAATTTTTTATCCTTTCAAAAGAGAAGTAAACCTAACAGATTGGATTACCCGATTTAAACAATTTCGACCCTTTTTGAGTAGACATTTTCTTTATTTTCTTTTAAGAATGATTGTGTAGTACGTATAAAGTATGGCACAAATTATTTTTGGAATTGTGAATAGGATTAATCAATGTAAAAATAATAGGTAAATTTCATAGCCTTAAACAAATATACAAAAATATTAACTTATATTTAATAGTACTTAAAAATAATAAATAATTTAAATTTTTTTCATCGTAATAATTATTATTATCTTAAAAAAAACATTTAACAGAAAAATTTATCATGTTTTTTTATTAGCTTATTAATTTTTAAATTTTAACTTGAAAAAATAATAAATTTTCTATTTCTATGTTTTTCTTTACGTTTTTGGTTTTCTAGGAAAGAATACCAACAAATTGTTTTAAGTAAAACATAAATCATGTTGAATATCTTTGAAAATTCCATTCCGTTCTTATACAGCAAATAAAAATATAATAGATTAATATATTCAAAATTTATAAGTTTACGTTTTTTCAATAAACAAAGATAATAATATCTTTATTAAATTAAACTAATTAAAATTCAATTTGTTTTTCAGTTAATTTTTTCAAATCAATTCTTTAAATTTAATTTTCCTTAAACATTTCTAATTAAACTTAATTGTTTATAAAGCCTAATAAAATTTATATATATATATATATATTTTGCACAACTTCTACAATACAATTTCACCGTAATTAAGATTTTATTAAAACCAGAGCATAGCAACGGTTGTCTCACAAATACTTTCTTAATCGATAGTATTTGTATTTAATATTTTACGATTATCAGGATTTTTAAGAACTAATGAGTTGATTTGTAATTAAAAATGTACTTAAGGAAGTACTTCACCACCATCTTACATTAAAACACTACAAAAATAGTTTTGGTAAAAAAAAGAAGTTGGTATTATAAGAGAAAATGAAAATCACTACATAGTATAAAACAAAGTCGCCTTTTCTGTCCCTATATCCCTATGTGCGCTTAAATCTTTAAAACTACGCAACGGATTTTGATGCGGTTTTTTCCAATAGATAGAGTGATTCAAGAGGAAGGTTTATATGTATAATACATGCATCATATACTAAGGCAACATTGCTAATTTTAGAGGTTTCTAACGTGATGTCGTAATTTTTTGGGCTTATTTAGCAATTTAGCAAAAACGCTGCCTAAACCCTACGAGTTAGATCAAATTAATGTACTACAGTATTGTACACCATAAAAAGGTCTACAAAAAAGTCCGCGATGGTATATGTTTATCTTTTAGGGATAACCCACATTAACCATTTTTATTGTTTACTTTTTACGTGAAAAAATGGCTTATTTACGAAGCTATTTTAAGCAATACGGCATTAATCCTTATCGAATTAAGTACCTTTAATACAGTGTGCAATTAATATAGATCAATATGGTTCCTTACAGCATGTAAATTAAACAAATATTTTCGGAGATATTACAAATTTAAAATTTGCGTTTGCGGCGGGCGGTACCGGTCGGACGGGGCATTATATTAATTGTTGTAAAAATAAAATAAATACCTAGGTAAAAATGTCAAAAGTAAATAAGTAAAAATGTGTAATGTAATAAAAATTGTATGAATTTAGATATTCCAAAGATAGTAGGAAATCTTCATAGTAAGTATAGGGAAAGAGGAATTGTTTTACTCCAAATTTAATGCGTGCAGGCCAAGGGCAGTAATGAATGAATCAAAAATACTGGATCGATTTTAATCATGTTTTCATTGAGTGACATAGGCATATATATTTTATGCCCGTGCAAAGTCGGAGCGGGCCGCTATGTTTTTATATACAACGTTCATAGTTTTTCTGTAGTGTATTTAATTTAGTATCAGCATTGCACCCGTGCGAAGCCGGGGCGGGTCATAGTGAGAGATAAACCAAGATTGATAAAAAAATCAAACGATAGAAAAGGTGTAACAAAAAGGTACGAAATCACATTTCTGTGAAATTACAAAAATGAATTAGTCTTGGAATAGAAGATTCGATTTAGGAAAAAGTTTGCACACTTTATTCTCTACAATTTTAGTAATACTTAGTCACAAACTCTTAGGTTTAAATGGTCATTCAACATCAAATAACCAAAAGCGTCGAGTGTTTCTACATGAAATACGTTAATAGTTCAACGTCTTTAAACAATTTGTCATTAAAATATTTCACTTTATACTTGAAAATTTTACGTGGAGCAAGAGAAAGTTATCAAGCAGTTGTTTTTGACTATTTTGGAAAATTACGTATTACTCTTTACTGCTATTTTTATTCTCGATTTTGTGTTATCAGAATTCAACCATAATATAACAAAATCCATATTATGTGTGTTGACCCTAGATCCCGAATAGGGTGGTTTTACGTTAGATATGTACGTTTCGCCGGGTATGTTTTGCCGGAGACTATTTGCTGAAAATTGTCAAAAAACTACCGTTTTTACAATTTTTAAAATTTTTTACAAAATTTTTAAAACTAAGCAAGCACCCTAGGGGCATCTTTTAGAAAAGTGTTGTTAAAAATTTCGTAGCGTTTTGATAAATATTAAAGCAATGGCATGTAAATCGCCAAACCTTAAAATAGTCAATTTAGCAGTCGAGTAAGAACAGCCTTAAGAAATACTTTTTAATTTTACATTAAAATCCGATTTGACCCCAAATGGTTTTGGCGAATCGTGCTCGACAAATAGTAGACGGCGAATCGTTCACGACAAATCGTTCCTGGGAACTAGTTCTCGGAAAATAGTATAATTCCCAAATTTTTAATTACTCTATTGGGGTAGAGAGATTTAACCCTCATGGATTGGCGTCATACGGGTTCATTAACGATATTTCCACAGTAACTCATAACTTTGCAAAACGTTTGAAAACTGCGAGCTTAACTTCCAGTAATTACTAAAATATTAAATTTTGTGTAAAATTATATTTTTTCAGATGTTGTCTTACAGATTCTTTACGTGACAAAAGTTGTTTTTTTTTAAATATATTGACGATTATTTTAACCTTATATTATACTATGCTATATGTGATCCGGGCAATGTCTACGAGCGGTAGTGGCACTTCTTCCGAATACTCATGCTAAATAAGCTGCACGACTGATAGGCCGCCAAGTTAGTGTGAACGAATTGTATATTTTACACCGCTGAAATTGATTTAAAAATTTTGGCACGGATTTATAAGATTATTGTAATATAAATAGGTAATTTATACAAAAAACTTTTAATTTTGTTTTTGTAAGGTGACTAATAATTATCAGTAGCGCTTTTGAATTGTTTAATTTATTTAACGTTTCTCTTGGTGTTCTGTGAGCCCTAGTCAGTAGACGCAAACTAAATTGGACTTACCAACAGAATGGACCAAGATTTAAATTTTAAACATGAAAATGGATGCGTGCATAAGTTTTTATTTGTTTTAAAATTACTGAAAAGTCAAATTATACTATACATACCTACTGTATAGGTGTGTTTGAAAATAATACAAAATATTCGCGCAGATAAGAACAGCAGGTGCCGACAGCAACGTAATTTAAATAAAACAGGTTTCAGGAATTTAGAAGATTCAAACACAGAAATAAAATAAAGTCGTTAAAATCCTATAGGTGATTTAAAGGAAAGTTGAAAACATATATGTCGATTTTGTGAATATGATTAAGAAATGTGAAAAGGAAAAGAAAGTGTATGTGACTGACATGCTAAAAATGCAATCAGTATGGAACGACAATTTAAATAATTCTAGAAAAAGTATAAAAGTGCATTTTAAATTATAGAAGGAAATTGGTTTTGTTTGGGTATTTTATGTTAAGATTGGAGGATGCACTTTATTACATTTAGTTAAAGCCAATAAATGTTTAAAAGGAATAAGTTGCAGTGAGCAATTTTAAACTTTAAATACGTTCTTGGTAAATTGATTAGTTCAGAGATTTAAATTAGTAAATGGGAATTTAATACAATTAAGATAAATTAAGTTCAGCAAATCTCCCCAAATTCGTGACAATGGCACAATCGGACACAACTGCAAATCAACATGCCATTTGCTAACACGTCTTGGTCATAGGATATCCACGTTCAGTACGTAATTTCTTAGCCCAATTGTTCAACTAACTTTGCACGAAAATGTCACGTCCGTTCCATCTGCCCATGACGGTCTGCCAGAGACAACAGAAAATGGTACACACCGTTTCACCAGTTTAATCAAAAAGTTACAAACTTAATTATATATTTACAGTTTAAGGCTAACTTAGGTATTTTGTTGAATTTAAATTAATTACCCTACATTTATGAGAACAAAACCTTAAATAATAGCCTGGAAAATATCTTGCTTTTACAACTTTACATATGGAACTTGGAGGTTATTTAAATTTCATTCATTACTCTCTTAATACGCACAATATGTAACAAACTAAAATAAATTTAAACAAAATATACATAAATTTAATTTAAAAATCAATTATAACATTGAAAACAAAACTTTTAAGTTTTATTAAAATTTATATAAGTTCGTTTAAATTACAAATAAAAAAAACTTTCTCTTTCAATAAGACGCTAGCTTCTGAATAAGAAAAATCTGCTTTAATGAAGCGTAACTTGCCAGACAAAGAGCTTAGACTCTTCAATAAAGATTACATCCTTAATGAAAGATATTTGTTTTTTACTGTGCTAAGTTAAATATCGTTAAAATTTTATTTTATTAGGTTTCGCTAATATAATTTAAATGTTTGCCTATCCGTATTACTTTTTTGAAAATAGTTGGTTTAAACTAATTGATGATTATCGCAAGTTTACTTAAAAGTTGGAAAAGTAAGGCGGTTTTATTTAGAACCACTAACTAGTAAAAAAAATTAATTGGGCAATTAATTATATTTGTAGGATCCTAATCTAGTGCAAGCATCAGGTCTCATTCGATTACCACAACAAGCTCAGTTTACACACGATTAGTAATGAATCGATTAATTGAAATATGTCACATCTATTTGCCACCCACCATAGCTACTAAATTAGTAGGTGAATAAGGCCTCGCACAAGAAATTTTCACTACAAAAAGCAAAACATACTTTTACTTGATGAACACAGTAGATATACTCAAAAGGATTGGATAATCTTATAAAAGGGTTACGAAATCCAAAGGAAATTTGTCCCCAAGAACAAAAACCATCTGCCTATATAATTGCACTAAATCGGATGAAATGTTTTAACACCTTGAAACGAGATTAATGATAACCATAAGATACTATCAGATCTAAAGAAAACTGTAAAGCTAAGAAAATTAAATCAAATTAGATAAAGTACGCATTTTTCCTATCCCTTGGTTAATATTGTTTCTCTCAAAGAACCTATAGTAAAAATCTCTGGATCAAACAAAGCTAGTTGAAGAAAATTGCTAGAGCCTTGTATTACGAAGAACCCATTAATTATCGAAATGAAAACAATTTACCTTAAATGCCGAAAAATTTGCAAGTTTTGGGATTTAGCAGAAAACATAAAATTAATCCAAATAGTACACATCGATCTGCTGTACAAGTGCTTACGATAAAGCAGATGTTCAAACACTTTGTAACGCCAATTAATTTACATAACGTCAACATTTAATTCATTAATAATTAAAAATACAGTATTATTATATTTTTTGGCAATTCTAAAATACAATTAATGTTCTCTAATTTAAAGAGAACATTTTTGGAATTAAATATTACATTAAATTTTTCTTGCACAAATCTTAATATTTTACCCATTCTGTTATAACAATAAATTCTAATTAACAATAAACAATTGAATTCCTTCTCGCCCATGCAATAGAATGTAAACTTTCCTTTCATTCATGCCTCCTCTCGTACCTAAGCAAAAATTCTCGAAACTTGAATGACCAAAAATATAACTGAATCATCTTAATATTTATTATTTAATTTAAGAGATCACTTTGTTGTTTAATTTAACAAAAAAATAAAAGTTTTGTAATTTTTATAAATTATCGCATTGTCGCTGATGTGTGAATGGCCGCTTGACAAAATCTGCAGGTAGGTAAATACATTTTATCTAATGTGAAATTGTATGAAACTGAAATTTAAAATAAGTTATCAATTTTTATGGTTAGTCTTAAACAGGCCTGAACTAAACCGGTTGACAAAGAAGCAAATGCCCAGCAGGCCACTGTGTTTTGAGAACCAGAGGCAGCGCAGCGCGTTTTTAAATCTGTATCAACAAAAACGCTACTGTGTGCAAATTTTTCCTAAATTATTCACTTGTGTCGTTGTACAATATACAACTTATTTAATATCCAATATTATTTCAGTTCAGTATCTACTTTATGGAACCACAACCTTGGCCAGAAGGGCCACTATGGGTACATGTCCCCCATCCCCATGATATGGGGATTTATCTGCCTAGAGAGTAGAAAACAAAGGTCTTCTTAGATAGTGAGTGTTGATTACCAAAAAGAGCCTGGCTATGATATCGGGGTAATTTATAAAAATGTACTCTTTAAAACAATGCAAAACAAAAATTGCGAGATCAGCAATTAAGAATGGAGGTAAATCTTGGATGGTTTTGAAAAAAATGCCCCATATTCACCAGACAGTTTTTATCTCCCAGTATCAGGGGACAAAACATTAAATATTAAAACTTATGTAGAAGCATTATTTTCAATTATGGCACATTACATTAAGAAGACAATAAAATTATTTTTTTATAAAATATTTGTATAACATCACAAGAATATGCTACTAAAGTTCTTCTTCTTCTTCACTTCAAGAATTAGGCCTTATGGCCTGTTTCGGTGCCTATCGTTTTCTCAGCCTTTCGACATTTCTTCTTCTCTCCCATGCTTTCAGTGAGATTCTTTCGTTTGTCATTCTCTCTAAATGTTCACTCCATTTTGATCTGTTTTTTCCTATCTGTCTTTTAAGTTCTTTGTTTCTTTTCATATCTTTGTTTCTTTTCCTGTCTGTCAGTTTATACAGGAAAACACCGTTAGACAAGAAACAAGAATGAAGTTCTATAAAACAATTGCCATGCCAACCATAACACACGCAAGCGAGACATTGGTAATAAAGAATAATTTCTGAGAGCCACAACCACTAAAGTTTCAAAACTAAATTCAAAGTAATTCAAGTAGCAACTTTCTATCATGCTTTAATAGAAAGTACATTTTTCTATACGAAGATACACCATACATTACAGTACGAGAGGACATCTCGATTTGGATTACTATATGTTATGTGTGAAAATGTCAACAGTAATTTCAAATGGAATGAATAACAGAAATACGTACATGTGAATAGGATAAAAAAAAATAGATTACAAATACAACTCAAAACTGAAGAGCAAAGTATTGAAAAGCAATGAAAAAGATATTGCAAAAGACGGAAGTTTAACAAAATGTAGACCACATGTTAACATCAATAGAAAAAAGTAAATTGTTGCAAGAAGTACACAGTATGTGAAAACGATAAAGAAAGATAAGAAGTAGTATAACGAGCACGGTAAATAGAAGTAAAAAAAAAGAAAAAAAGTAAGACAAATGTTACTGGCCAAGCGAATGGCAGAAATAAAAAAATTAAATTAAATTAAAGTAATGAACTTTAGGAGTCATTCCAAAGGCATTTCCATCTCGACTAAATAAGATTAGTGTATTTTAATAATTGTGATAAGTAATAATTAATCGGATCACCCTCCATAGACTACTATTCGGTGAATACGAGTTTGTTGTGAACCAGGCTTGACTACTAGTATGTACATACATACATTGTGTGCTAGTATACCGTGTTTTACATAATTTAGGTTGATTTTACAAATGTTAAGTTATAAAACGATTATTATTATTCGTTTTGACAAGTAAAATAATCTGATGTGACATCGCATGACTGTCCTGTATAGTATAAGTTTGCTTATAAAGTAACCTACTACAATTACTTAGATCAAAGTAGCCAAACTTAATTTTAATGTAGTAACTTATTTAATTTCTTTCTTAAAACAAATTATTAAATTTTTCATCTTAAATATCACGCATTAAGTATTTTCAGATGCAAAAAAATCTTTTCCTTCTTTTGATATAATGGCAAGTACAACCAAAAATATAGGTTTTTCAGCAAAATTTATTTATACCTTTAGATAGCTGCTTCTAAGCAGTGGATAAAATTTCAAGTCAATTGATGTACGCGTTTGTTTGTAATCGTGAACGAAAATTACTAACTCAAAACTTTGTTAACTCGATTACAATACTTTCGATTACAACCTAAATGGAAAAGTAAAAGTTGCAAACGATTTTCCTAAGTGCACATTAATAATTTTTACGTAATTAGAAACTACCATTTTTATCATAAAATTTCACGATATTAGTATAGTTTTTGTATCTATATTATAATACTTACCTTTAATGATAATAACAGCTGTTTTACTATGTATCAGTAGCATTTTAGTGGATAACTTTACATTTGCTTTTTTTAAATTTCTAATGGTTATGCATTTTGCAAAGTTTCATTTTTATAATTGCTTTATAACCTACATTTACACCGTAACATAATATCGTTTATCATTTGTCAGTCGAAGAGTTCCCACTGCAAGTTTATCGGGTGTATTTTTGTATCTCACCTTTTTTAATTTTTAATATCACTTTATATTTTGTGCTTGACAGTGATTTGATGTAATGCTTTTTAATAATTAATTTTCGGTAACTGAATTCACAGCTTCTTTGAAAAGTTTACTTGCGCTTCATTATACTTATGATTGAATTTATTCTTTCTGCGTAAATTGAGATAGTTGTAGAGTTAGCGGTTAAGTTCGTGACTGCTAATCCAGAGTACTCGGTTCTACTCCTGGTGAAGTAACAACTGTATTTCTGCATGATCCTCTCCCCTCTGAAGCCAAACCATCGTGGTGTAATGTGTGAGTTAATCTTATCAAAAATTCCGTGGTTCGGAGCCCACTTTAACCAAAAGGTTTGATAATACTTCCCACGCACACCGCATATTATCACAATCATATCACATAGAAGAGAAGGTCGCTCGCATAGGAGGGGCATCATTGTGATCCCCATGATTATTATGAATTTGTGTTTCTAGACATTGATTAAGATGAGTTCAAGATTTAATGAATTTAATTTTTAGAAATGGAAGGAGACGGTACATTTAAATGACATCCTACATATACAACTGAGATTAGATCTCTGTTTAAAAATGATTATAATTATGGAGGCTGAATACGTTACGTTGGTAAACAAGTAATTATAATACTGGATTAGAAGATATTTAAACTCTTGGGAATTGTTTGTCTGAACAATTATAGAGAAATTGAAAATCAATTACACAAATAATTCAAGCAAGAAATTGTCTTACTTATTGTAAATAGACTGGGAATTCTACATTTGAGATAAAAGTATTTTTATTTGGGATTTATAAATGTCAGCTTTTTTTGAATAAAAAAGATGTTACATTTAGAGCAAACAATAAACATTTCATTATATACCGTTGAGAAATGCGTTGATGAGTTTTAGTCCGTGGTCATCAGCAATGCAGCTCGTGATTGTAACGGGTCGAATCACTTTAATTCGTAACCCGTATTCCATAGCTGCCGAAGCGACCTAACTCCATAATTGACATCACATTCTGCAGCAAAAATTAGTGGTGCGTTAAGTTGCAGCAGATTTATACAGTTACACATTTAATTTTGTTAGAAGGTTTATTCAACAACAACTTACTCGGCATACTATATGGCAACACATTTCAAATCAACTATTTAAATTACTAAAATTTACAAATTTAATGTGATGGTACAGTATTAATATATAACTTTAAAAATCGCATGCTTGATTATAGAAATCTTTATTTAAGTTAATTATGAAAACGAAGGTAGAATTGGTATAACCCAACTTGATAATGAAGTCGATATTGGAGTTCGTGATGAGAATTTCAATTCCGCTTACTAATATTCCTCTAAGTACAAATATTCAAACAAAATCTATTGAACAACATCATCAAACGTAAATAAAAAATTCATTTAATTTTATTGATTACTTTATACCAATTGGGTTACAAGAAAATTATGTAAAATTTCGATAAACCTGATAAATAATTAAAAATTGTTAGACGATAATGCCGCCCATTATGTATATTGTACTTACACAACTTACCGAGTTATCTAAAAATAGAAAATAGGTAAATCATATTTCGAAAATTTTTGCTTAATTGGAATAAATAAAAATAAAAATAGCTAAAATTTTAAATACTTTGATATTTTAGGTAATTAAACCACATTAATATTTAAATTCGTAAAATGTCAGACCGTTTATCTTTTAAGCAGTTCAAATTAAAGATTGATTAATATAAACATGTTGACATTTTTGCCAGCTAAATGACAAAGTGGCAAACATAAGCAACTTTCAAATTTGCTAAAACTTTAATGATGTTGTATTTCAAACTTTAATGCAATGTTTGGTAAGTTTGCAAAAAAATTATTGCAAAAAATTTCTCGAATTAGATCTACTAGTAAAGTTGATCAATCAACAACTTCCATAGGCTGAAGACGTCAAATACCTTGGCTTCCACTTGGACAGGTATTTAATTTCTAACATTTAACAGACGAAACATAAAATCTTCACAAAGCGAAAACAGCTCAATATAAAGTTTAGCAAAATTAATGTACTAGCGAATTAGTAGAAAATTACACCTTACCTTAGAAACCTATTCAAACCAGTGTGGACATATGAAATTCAACTGTGGAATTCATCAGCCAATTCCGATATATAGATTTTCTAAATGTTTTAAAGCAAAAAAAACGAATTCTGGTTATCGATGCATATGTACTAGTTCAGTGATTGCAACATTTAGATGCTAATTTACAGAATATCGTAATAATTACGTAATCAAAAGTAAGAGCAATAAACTTATATAATGTAGCCAAATTATTACACTGCACGTTAAAGAGTTTTTCCAAGCTATTGACGAAGCTCATTACTTGAACAGCCCAAAATACCAATAAAATTTTTATAATACCAATTCGAAATGTTGGTGATGCTTCGGAATTAATTTTCCGAAATCAAACTATAGTTTAATCGTGGCGACGTTTCGCCGTATCTCACAGCTTCTTCATCATTAAAAGGATTAGCCAATATGAACCACAACTGCTACAAAATATGTATCACCTACCAATTTAACAACAATTGCAATGGCATGCAACTACCTAATTCTCCGAAAAAAATAACATATTGCTATGATTCAATTTATAATTTACAAAGTCTAGGCGCCTTGAACCACATACTAAATTTAATGATTTCTTGTTGACGATTTCTACGGCTCTAATTCGTTTAAAATAACTTGCATTATTAATAAATTGCAAATTAAACTTCTTTTAATTTACAGTATTGCGATAATATAGAACAAAAATTGTGATTTTGTAAAAATTTTTTATTATGATTTGAACCATAATAATAAATTGAATTAAAAATCATTGCATTGTTTTATGATTTTTAATAATTATTAAATAAATCCATGCTAGTTTTACGCGATGTTGCATTTGTACGTCGTTTGAACATAATTTATTTTCATTTATATCTCTTTTATTTGTAGTTATTTAAAAAAAAATTCGTTGAGGAGGGCGGGGGGAGCAAATTAAATAAGCTAACTTATACGTATCTTGAATTTTTGGATAGATAATAGCCTAATAAAATTGATTTATACTCATCATTCACTTGAAGAAATAGTCAAAAACAAATCTAGGAATTACAACTTAAAAAATTCAAAATTCTTTCAGCCTATTTTATTATCCTTAAAAAAGTGTTTAAAGAACTTATTAATGATATTTGTGTAACTTCAAAAACAACCGAGATATCGACATTTATCGAAATGTTGCTTATAGCATTAAAATTAAAAAATTGCGAATTCTGGTTTTCCCCATTAAGTTTTTCTCAAAAAAGAGATGGAGGATGCGCTATCTATTTTTTTTTTATCTTTTATAGTTAGAAAGTTTCCAATAAGAACCATCAAAATTGGCCCACCCTGTACTTTATATGCATTTATGCGCTATAGGTTTTTGTTATTTTAATAGTGAAATGTTTCATTTTCTTTTAATAAATATAACTCTAAAATCCAAGAGAGGCTTTCATAATTATTTTTAAATCGTATTTTGTAGTTTACCCTTCTAACCTGTAATTTGTAACTGCTTTTCTTTTGTCCATTTAAATTTTGTCTGGTTCCAGCAGGAAAAGATTTATAGGTACACTTTCATTGTTGTCAAGTACGAATTTGACTTTCATGCGAAACAGTGATTCGTGCCTCCTAAAGTAGTAAAAGAAAAGTATTGATGTGTTGAATGCTGAAGTCCGTACAAGCATCTAATGATATTAGCAGTTGACGCGACGGTCGCATTGAGCAAAAAATAAAAGAACTTTCCAGTATTTTTTTATTTAACTTTTAGAATTTTGTTAAATATTGCAACTGCATAAATATTAGCCGGATATAGTTTTAATTATTCAAAAATATTTAAATTATTAGTTGCTACATGTTAGAATTGTAATGTTATAACTCCCAAATTTAGTGTTTTATATTAATTAAGTTTAATTTTCTGAATAAATTTTCTGGCTCTAGTTATACAGATGCCGTGACATACAAACGTAAAGGTATAAAGAATTAGCATTTTAGTAGAATTTGGGATTCACCTATTTGTCCTGTAATCTGGGGTGGTAAAACTAAAAGGAACCGACCATTAATCAACCGTAATTATACCCGCATCCATATGCTACAATATTCATACAATAAAACTAGCAAGTTGGTAAACAAAGTTAACTAAACCTGTGTTTCTAGCATAGAAGTTAATCATAATAAACCAATATTAATGCTCTTAACATGTAATTCAGAATTAATTATTATCATAATCAGTGCGTCTACGCAGAATAAGTAAATTTATTTTAAATTAGCAACAAATTCAATTATTGCACGCTTTTACGTAAACTAAATTAAAACTAAAAAAAATTAGGACGTATTGTAAATCTAAAACGTGTTCGACGTATAAATATTTTCTTACAAAATATTACTTATAAATTACACGAGCTTTAGAAATGAATCAAAAAGTTGATCAAAGAAAGTTTTGAAAAACTGCTGCCTTTTTCCTAAAAAGTTTAGTCACGTATAACATACAAAACTGACTAATATGCAATAATAGTAACTTTATTTATATAAGTCTTAGATTACATCTAAAATCAATTCCATAAAAAATGCAATGCGAAATATTTCAAAAATGTATTAGTCGTTTTGATGGAAACCGTAAATTCGTACACCGTAGTAACGCTATATATATTTTTCAATCAATAATTGATAAAAGCGTTCGCCTACTGAAATAAATAATAAACTGTAAAGTTGCTATAATTTTATCTTCAATTCATTCAGCAGGACATGGGAAATCAATATAGGTAGTTCATTAATTTTTAATTTTAACACAATCACGCTATTTATTTTAACTCGATTTCAATAACTATTTAAGTTTAAATAATTTTTTACATGCCTAAACAATTAATAAATTAACTTTCAATAAAAATTTAATGTGAAATCTTAAATAAACTTAAACTATATAAATATTAAATCTTCAAGTTATTCTGATTTGGCTTCCCAAGAGCGTTTGACGTTTTTGGCGTTGTCCGATCCGACAAATTAGTCAAACTAAGTGAACTTATTAATGCTACGATAATTACTACCTGTTAACCGATACTTAGAGTTCTTGTCATATGAAATTCTCAACTTGCTATAATTTAAGAAAAGTTTGCTTGTTATATCGTTGGCAAAGTTTTAAAATTGACTATTTATACCTCAACAAAGCTAGACGATATTAAAGACACTGCTTGAACAATTTCAAACTATAATTGACATAACCTCAAATTTTTAACAATTTAAATATCAATTACGTACAAAATTATAAACAATATTGATCTTATCGACTACTAACTAAATAAAACGTGTAATATATGCGTGTGTGCTTAATTCAACAACATTTTCAACAAATTTTTATATACTTTTTAACTGGAAAATAATCGTTTTAAATAAAAAGTTAAATAAATACAACTTTGTTTGTAAACCTACCCGGCGATCATTGGTATTTAATTTCAAATATACTTCATTTTACATATAACTAAATTTTTCAATCTTAAATTTTATAGGACAACTTTTAAAAAAAATTTGATTACATGGGATACCTATCCATTTGAATATTCGAATAATTTCACTAATTTTCCATGCATACATACTACATGCATTTGTGTTCAATCTAAATTCTCCTTTTGAAGAAACTTTACTACGCTGTCATGTAGTTACTATTTATTTCAAAAAAATACAAGCTTTCCAATTGCAATCATTTAAAAAACTTTTAAAATAGTGAACTTGCATATTTAATTAAAAAAAATTTTTCTCTGCATAAAAATTTGCCGAAAATTTAATTGGGACTTCCTGTAACAGCAGAGGAAATTTTCCAACATTGGCTTCATTATTTTTATGTCAAATCCAACGGTGGTTTTACACTAAAATGTTCTAACCGTTAGATTTTCACGGGATTTCTTCACGACCTGTACTTATATAGCGTTCTATCAGTCCCTTGGAACTTATTTCCCACTTTCAAACCGTGTTTATTCCATATAGCTTCTCTCAAACTAAAATACTTTTATTGATCGAAAGGGTTCAATTTTGTCATTTTTCAATTTTATTTCCGTTGTATTTTTTATTGCATTCATTTGTGAATACTTTCTCCGTTCAGCCTTTTCCGCCCACTTCTGAACATCAGCCTCTTTCTCTGAAAGAAAGGTTTAAGCATTAAGACCCCACGGCTGCTTAGTCCGGGTTGGGGAATGTACCTGTAACCCTTTTTATTGTTGATGCTGGCAGTCATCAACTCAGGGGGGACCGCCGGCTTTACGTGCCTCCAAAGCACGGGAGGTGGTCATAGATAGAAAGAGAATAAGAAAGAAAATTTTCTTTCTAGACTCTTCCCGGGATCGAACCGGGTGCCTTTGCATCAGTAGTTGATCGCTCTAACTACTAGGCTAAGACCGTCTCCGATCCGACCGTCAAGATTTGTGAATACACACTTTACAATTATAATATTTACAAGACTTACATGATGTGCTATTGACCTATAACAAGCCAACAGCATGGTATAATGCATACACTGACAGATTGAGAATCAGGAAATTGTGGTTCAAATTTTGACAGCGTCGGAAACACTGTTGTGATATAAAGTCTAAGATCCATCTGTCGGCATAAGTAAGGCAACAAAAAATCACCCATTAATTACGTGCCTTAAGAAGTCATCTTGGCTTTACCTAAGTTGATCGTAGACTGCAGAGCATATGGCACTTGAAAAAGTAAAAGTTGACCTAGTACATGTCAAAGTAATAATTACCATTGATACAAATCTAAGTTTCTACTATTTCGGTAGCTTTAACACTAAAACTGCTTCCTTTTCTATAACGTTTGATTTGGTACACTAGAGTTGTACAAGAAAACTCTGCTACTACCATACAGCAAAACTTGATAAAGATAACTTATCGAAAAATAAACCAGTAAAGAACACAATTCTACAGTTTTGTTTTAATGAATTACAATTCTACAGTTTTGTTTTAATGAATTAATTTTGCATAGGTCAGTGTTAGGCTACAACTTTATTAATTTTGATTTATTTTAGCTAAACTTTGATCGCATTTTCGTTAGTTTATTTGGAGATATTTTTGCTCGTCTGTAGAAAAAATTTCAACTATTAAAATATTCAGACTGATTACACCGAATTGAGGGAAAATGTGCTTGTGACTTTGGTTTATTACTGAAGATAGCAGTCATATCTTAGGGGAACTCAAGGTTTTACGTACCCTCCAAATCAGAGAAATGATCATAAAAACGTTGATCTCTCCACAGATTCTCCGGGTTCTTTAGTGTCGGCAGTAGAGCACTTATGTGTTAATTGACATAGCCGTATCACTGAATTTTGAATGGAACCAAGATGAAGGACGGTCACATAGTGTTTGCTGCATCTGCGAGTGAGTCTGATATGCTTTGGTTAACAAGAAAATTGAGTATTTTATAACTTGATTGAAATTGTTTAAAATCAAAAGTTTTTAAGATGTCATGTCACGAGTAATATATAATTAATTTTTGTGTTAAGTATTGAAAACCAAAAGCATTTCGTTCTTATTTTCTCGTTTATTTTGAAAACTTTTGACTTTATATAAGAAGAAAAACAAGGACTAAAATCAAATCAAAAAAATCCAACACGTAGTTCATTAGCCAAAAACTTCTGTAAAGGAAGCCTGAACTTACCTATGCTAGTGAAAATAAAAACTTTGGAAAAGTTTAAACATTCTCATTTAGGTGTTCGTGAGATTTATTTACCTATTAAGTGACTGTCCATATAATAACCAATTTTCTTTCTTTTATGATATTAAACTACTAAATAAAAATCAATAACGATGTAGTTCATAATATTGAAGTTTTTTTAATAAATAAAAATTTAAATTTACATTAACCCACTTAGTTTTTTGGTCGAGTCTGTTGGAGACAGTTTTTAAAAGTAAAATATATTATACTGCAAGTAAAAACACTGACTGACACGCAATGCTAAGTAGAAAATAATAGTTATTATAAGGTAGTGAAAATTTAGAAGAAAATGTTCTTATGTTGTGATTGTTATACGTCCAGCCTAGCTTACGCATTATAAAACATTTGCATAAAAATTTCAAGAATTCTTAATAATTTTTAAAATATTCCTATATTAAATTTTTAATAAACTCACACGAAGATATAATATAATCTTTACTATAGTACAATGTAATTCAAAAGTTTTTAATAAAAGCTAAGAAAATAATACGCTGATGTATAATATATTTTATAAGAAATACCTACTAGTAAATAAATAGGTTCAAAGGTTTAAATTTAACACAAATCAGCTACGAACCACTTAAGCAAATGACCTCTTGCAATTGTAATAAACACGTACAAAATAGAGTGGAATCCGGCACATTAGAATATAAAAATAAAATATGTAGAAAATTTTTTGCTTTTTTAAAACCACCAACGACAGCTGAGAAAAAGGAAAAGTTGATAATAGTAATAATAATAATATATTATGTTACTCCCACAAAGTGAAAATTGGAAAATACTTTGAACAATCCTGTATTTTCCTTAAACTATCAGCGAAGGCAGAGAAGAAAAGAAAACATAATAATATAATAATAATAGGTTTTGGTAGTTCTATATAAATTTATAGTGGGAATGTATCAACAAGACCACGCTCAAAGATATCACCGGAGTGTTTCAATAAACACATCAAATTTCTACAAACATCTGTCTTGAAATAAAATTACAATTATTTATATCTGTACAGTTTGTATGTATATTACAATGAAAATAAGTGGGTTTAGATCAAACTGCAGAGTGACAGTACCAATCTGAAATATTATACTAAATTGGTAGCAGTCATATTATTTTCATTTTGAATGGACTAAACTTACCCATGGTATATTCGAATCAACATAGTAGTTGCCTATTTCTTTAACCCTGTAGATGAAACTGCAGATTGTACGACTATAAAATCTAAACTAACAATTTTTTTGGTTCGAATGAGTAATTGACCTGTATATTTTTGTATTTGTCATAACCTTAAATAACTTTCTAGTCCAATTCTTCCACTTTCACTGCTCATTTGATGATCAGAAAAAAATTAGCAGTTACATACTAATATATCATGTAAGTCATAAAAACAGGTGTTGTACCAATAGAACCATTTGAATTAAACTTTTTTTTATAACCAAAAATATCCATATCCCATAATTAATAGAGAAGGGGGCAGAACTGGGTAGTAAAACAGAACCGGTTACCCATTTTATGACGACCAACTTGACTTGGTCAAAACAGTTTGATTGCATATATTTATCTTTATGATTAGTAGCAGTTTCTATGTAAAGTTTGTGTGTATAAGTACTTACAACATGCCGCATTTCTCTTAGCTACCCGGTCCTACCCTCTTTACTCCTACCCCTACTTTAGCAACAAAAATAAAATTTAAACTTAGTTTACATCAATATAAAAATGTATTTCAATTTTTAAACGATTACTTAGCAATTGGTGGTATGATCTATTTGAAGATAGATTGATATTATTTCTAACATCGTTCGTAAAAAAACAGGGCGAATAGCTAAGGCTACTATAGGAATCATATCTACATGACAGGTAGCAATCACGACATAAATTCGTTAACATACCTTAATTGACCACGAGTTTTGATGTTATGCAATGTTTATCCATGTCATTAATCTAATTACGCATATATTGATAAAATAAATATGTGTAACCCAATGAGATGAGCACAACAGATAAATAGTGGATAACATCAAATTGAAACGCTACTAAGGCATGTGAAAGAATTGAAATGACATTTTGGAAAAAAAATTGTTAATTTGTAAAGTTGTAAAATCACTTAATTTGATATTATTGATTTTTTTCCTAAAATTTATGTTAAACTTAATAAATTTGAAATATTTTATTAGCATTTTTCCAGTTAAAATTTAAAATCAAGTTTGTTATAGCTAATAACATAAACAAAATTGTACAATTTCCTTCGTCAAAATGATTTACCGAAATATGTTTTATTCCTCTTATCGGATATTAATTTTTATAAAAACTTTGATTGCACAAAATTAAATGTAATTGCTTTACGAGTAAGGTAATTACTATATTTATTAATTAATATTATATTAAATATAATTAACAATTATATATTATTTTATAATGAAATTCTAATTATAAAATTATACAAATTCTGAGAGAATTCTCATCGTAATTGTAACGTCTACCAGAGGTCAAAAGACATAAACTTGGTATATAATTTTGTTTACACAGTCAGTGTTGGTTATTTACTATGCAAATTACCGCAAATGTTAGACATGAAAATTGCATTTGCATGTAACACATATCGGATCTGATAATAAAGACAATTATCTTGTATTTGTCACCGAACAATTCAAACTTTATTATCGAAATCAACATCTAACAATTTTTCGGTGAACTATTAGTTTTCGTGCAGTCAAATATTTAATCGCTTTTCGTAAAAAATTAAAACGAAAGTTGAAAATAAATTAGACTTTTTTTATTTGGTGAGAATTTTCACTACATTGTTAATGAAAACCCAAAGCGGATAGCTAGAGCTTAATATAACGTGCGTGTGACTATTTCAACATCGTTATTCACTCTACCATAAAATAATTAATTAAAGTCAACTTAAAATAATTGGAATCAAATGACAAATCAGTGAATTTGAAAAAAAATACAAAAACAGTTTGTATTATTATAAGAAATAATTGCATAAAATGAGATTAACTCACTCCTTGGCTTGACTGCTGATTTAGCTTAAAACTTAATTAAAATTTGCCTTAACAACAAAAAATAAAGTTTTTTCTCTAATTACAAGTCAGAAAAGTTGTATTAATATTAATTTAGCAACTTCTCAACATTTAAGTAAACTAAATTGCAATAAGGTCGAAATTCATTTACATAATTTGCTACAAAATTGTAAAACATACTTGGTGTAATTATTAATAAATAAAATTTTTATACAAAATAGAGTGAACCATATTTTAGGAAGCATAAAGATAAGGTGAAGTACAAAGCCGTAGCAACGTATAATGTGAAATAAAACGGTGCTCTGATAAAACTTAAGATAAGTATGAATTTAATTCTCGTAATAAAATGTTGCATCTATAACTAATATAAATAATTGCCATTTTTGTTAATGTAAAATTACATTGCTCGTTAAGTCTAACAACATACGTAAAATTTTAATCTAAAACGTTCTTAATGCAAAAAGGTAAATTAACAACTTTAAAATAATTTAATAATAACTGTAGAAATATTAAAATAATCATTAAATAATAAACTTTTCCCAAAACTCTTACCAAATATCGGTAAAAATAAATAAACCTTTTCAAAAATTAATTCAAGTCATAATGAAATATAGTGAATTTATATTGCTTTGTTTTAATTAAAGCAATTAATGCTTCGTACGGCTTTAACACTATTTAAATACACCCCCTCGCCCTAGAAAAACTAGAATACCGGCACTTAGTTATTTGTGTGAGGAAATATGTGTTGTCGTTACGAAAAAAAATGCCCAAATAAAGCTATGTAACTTCACCGAAAGCTACCTGTGCAAATTCTAAGTAGCTAATATAGTTCAAAATCAAGGAAATGTAAATTAAGACAGTTTGTAGTTTGTAAATGACAAAATGAAATAAACAACATCCAGAGAGCAAACGTTTACAAGCGGTGATAATGTGAAATATGCAAAAGGAAAATACTAAATTATCACTTTGCCCTTTCAAATTTGTCACACAAACTGAACTACGGTCTCTTAAAGCTATTAAGATTTTTGGGGTAAAAAACTATTGGAGCAAGGACATTGCAGAAAAATGCCGAACTTACACCACCATTTTGAGAAGATATCAAAT
Source organism: Lycocerus yunnanus (assembly GCA_036346125.1). Taxonomy (NCBI): domain Eukaryota; kingdom Metazoa; phylum Arthropoda; class Insecta; order Coleoptera; family Cantharidae; genus Lycocerus; species Lycocerus yunnanus. The sequence goes on from JARFIX010000002.1 coordinate 4,117,339, forward strand.
GAGTACTTTTACAATAAACTTAATGTTGTTATTTTTTATTACCCGTACTTGAATAGTAGGTACTTACGGTTGGAAGGTAAGAAGTAGATCTGATTGACGTACTTATATGGCTATGCAATATTTAAATTTAGGCTCATATGTCCTTGTGACCAACACCAATATGTTCTCCATTTCTAACCCATATCGGTATTTTATTTAATATTTAAATATTTACAGCATTAAACGCAATTTCCACAGGACCGTACTCAAACATATCACATGATTAAACCGTGTAATTGAGGAACGTCTTTTCAAACTGTATTTTGTCCACCTCTGTAATGTTACCCATTGCGCAGATAAGGACTCGATCTATCAATGTTCAATAATTTCATTTTGTATCAAATTTAATTTGAATGGCGTAATGGAGTTTAAAACTCATTCATATACAATTTAAAAAAATGTTTCTCAATTATTCTCGCTGCTGTGGTACTTCTGTTTTCATACACAGTTCGGGAATATATGTACAATATGATTCTTCTCATTTGTCTTATATACCACTGATCTTAAAAATGTAATCCTCAAGGTTCGTGAATAGGTACACCTTGTTTACATGTAATGAGTACTCAAGTTAGAGGGTAAGGTTTGTTAACGATTTCACTCGGTTTTTTAGTAAAATGTTTGTTTACACAGAATAAATGCAATGCTTTAATGTAAGTAGTCACAGCCGCAGTATGCCCTTATCTTTTTATTTAATTTATTTTCTAATTAATTTTAAAAAGAGTTTTTCAATTTGCATTTATCGTAATTTCTGGTTCGTTATTGCAATGAAATATAAAACATCAAGCAATTAATTTTTAAGTAATCTTGATCATCTGATTACAAACAACTCCACAATAATTCAAACATCAACAATAATATTTGCTCAATATAAACCAATTAATGAGTGTTGGGGTATTTAAAAAATTTAATTATCTAAAAGACAAATTCATTACATTTTTGCTTGACGTGAAAATTCTGGAAATATAATTTATATTACATTAGAAAAGAAAGAAAGTAAATTAAATATAAAATGATTACATGAAAATTGGCAATTTCGAACTTCTTCGATATATTTTTGGTATGTACCTGACTTCATTGCTAACTACTACGAAGTAGTGTTACAAAAATTTATCGGATTGTTTTCAACGCTGACGAACATGTTACCATTAAAGTTCTGATATATTTTGTAAATTTTAATATTGATAAAATTTCAAAAACGTTTTGATTATTATCTGGTTATTGAAAATAAGAGTAAATTTTGTTTAGTCTGATTAGGAAGAAAATTTGTCACTGTCAACAAAACCAATTATGTTCAATTATGCAGATTTAAAAAGTGTGAAATTATGTGCAAAACTTCAAACAAAATTTTAAATCGAAATTCACATTAAAAATTATAATTTATTGCTTTGAATTTTAGGTACAATTTAGAACGTTAAATAGTAATGATTTTAACTTATAGACTCGATGCGTCAAATATTTTTTACACACCTACTGTATAGTTTTTAAATATTTGAAATTTGTATACGGGGTGATTCAAAAAGTACCATTGGTATTAAAGCTAAAAATCTAAAGCGGGACGTGCTTCTAAAAAATCTAACAAAAAATTATGTTTAACCTATTTGCTATGCGGATTTCCTTCATCTGTAGAGAATGAACATGCCAATCCATAAATCAAGGTATACCGTATTGAACCTTATAACGCCAAGAATACCAAATTCAGTAAAAAAAATATTCGGTGAAAATGAAATTTAATTTAAATAGCGATTAGAGGCCATCCTATTAAAAATAAAATTTGGTTGCAATGTTCATGCTGGTTGAGTTTTTGATATTTCGACAAAAGTATAGTAATTAATAATTTACTCAATTTTAACTTTGTTGCAAAGTTAGGGCATCGGGCGAATTTATAACTTTCCAAGCAACTTTGTGTGTACATTAATATGGAATTATTGCATTTCACAATTTATAAACGTATACTGAGGACCTTGCGCTCAATACAGTAAGTTTTCATCAAATTATTACAACCCACGCTAGCGAATTACTAACGCAATTATTACTTGAAATAAAATTAGTTTTTAATTGTTCACTTCAAATAAAATGTGTTGGACACGAACTAATTTCAATTTCAAATAATTTTAGATGATACGAAAGGCACGAGATCGAGTCTTGTCTATGGTAATTAGCTATCATTGCGACTGCTATGACCTGCTCTCAAAATTGACTAGCTAGCTTCGTATTTATCTATCGTGTTAGATTGGATAACACCGCTCACAAACTAAGTTACTAAGTTTGTGATGTATACTTAATTTAACAGAGAAAGTCTAGTGGGACTATGCATTTCAATATTTTGATCCATTAAATAGCATAACCTCCCATCTGCTATATTCCTTTAATTTATCATTTTTACAACATTTTGTCCAAGCTTATACTACTATAGTGGTTGTTTAAGTAATAGTTTTCCTAATTTCTCGCTGTACGGTTTATCAAAAATTAATTTTCAATCAGAAATTAATTTGGCGCTGTCGCATAACAAATTACCGACAAAGCTTTCTATAAGTCAGTAAACCCTAATGCGAGTAATCATATATAAGATGAGATGTAGTGTAAATTCCATTCCGGACGGATAGTAAAAAGATGGTGTGCAGGAAAAACGAAATACTAAATTTAAAGTAGGTAGTATTGAGAATTTATATGTTATCCCATAATGCATTCCTATTTGTTTTAATACAAATTTTTAGTTTCTATTTAATCTTATAAGTCAACTGGCCCTTCAGGTATGCAAACTACATCCTGATGTTTAAGCAAAACTACTGCAATGTTGAGCTTTTTTCTTATTTTTTAATACATTTAATGGAATCAAATACAGTTTCTAATTTAGTAAATTAAAGCACACTAATGCATTAATTACATCCGCAAGCATTGTTTAAATAAAGTGTCTATAGTTATTTGAATGAAGAACACCCTCATATGTTTAATCATACTAAACTAATTAATTTTAGCCAAGTGCAAACCAAATAGCTTATAATTTATAAAAGTGTTCTGGAAATATCATTTCCTGTATTTAGATAACTTTTTAAAACGTCAACCCATTTTTATGTAGTAGAATTTTGAAATATCACATTGGCAAGATTGAAGAAAATATAAAGAATTGATTTAAATCAATTACATTTAAAATGTCAAAATTTCTGTTTTCATTTTATATGAAATATTCAATAAAGGTTTTTCATCGCAAGTCAACTAAACGGTAGGACGTGGGTACTCGTACTTTTGTATTCCAATAACGCATGAGTTGATCGTAAATAAACACCCTTCATGGAGTTATTTGGAACGAATTCCTGCAATTTCGCCGTCGGCGCCGGGTCAGCTTTGAGTTATACCAGGTAACGTTGCAAACAAGATGGGCAGAGGCTCGTTTATCAACGTCTGTGATGGAATTTCAACTGGGGTCTAACCTTCTTGATACATTTCAAAATTAAACCAAACTTTCTTGAAAATGGTTTGACATTAAACCAAGAAACTTACCTATTGTACCTGAAATACCATCTCGTAGTATCATAATCTATGAAAGCTTTTAATGTTTTGCATGCTTGTAATGTATATGCATAGCGTGTGTACAAACTTATCCACTTTTGTCAGGTTGTCGGGTTAAGTTGCCACGTTACTGTTAATTCATTCACACTTGCTTTCTTGTTACTAATACCGCGATCTATTTAAATTATTGCTCCTTTACATGATTTAGCGCCACAATTTGTAATGCAAAATTATAATTAACCATTTACTATATCTCACATAATTTGATGCCAATCACGGCCATATCGATCGGCATTGCACTACTTATAAACTCAAACGAAATAGTGTGACTATTCCAGTACAGCATACACATCAGGGGTTGTCAGGGAATTATATTAAAGAGTCTGACGCGTCTTTATAGTGGCACAATATCATAGGTAACTGAAAAGCATAACGAGATTAAATTTACTCAAGGTAAATGTAAAATGTTACGATCGATTTTCCTAACATACCATACCATACCATTATCAATTTTCTTTCCCCTGTAAATTATAACTCTATAATCGATCTTAGATATCAATTTTACATGACATAAAAAACCTAAAATATACTACGTTGGTACAAATCATACAAAAGAACCTTAATTAAAAAAGTAACACAGTTCACATTTCAGGGAAGCCTGAAAATTGAGAAACCATGTAGTGCTTTAAAACAAGCACCAGCAGAAACAACTTTAACTTAAAATTGTAAACTTCTTTTAACAATATGAGTAGAACTGATTTTCTATATACAGGATGCATCAAAGTAACCAATACATTTATATAGTACGTGATTTTTAAACACAATAACACCGTGTTAAAATATTCTGGCTTTAGATTTTCTCTACATTTTATTTCTCTGTTATTCTCATCTTCACTTGCGGTTACTTTTACTGTATACACTAACTATTGATTGTTACTATAGAAAATTTTTTTTTGATAAAAGATAATCTCAAATTTGTAAATTAATTATTGATAAATAAAAAAATTGAATTATATAATGGGCTATATAATTATTTTAACTTGATTGGTTAATTTTTCTCCTCAAGAAAAGAGGAAACTTTAAATCTGATTTATTATCTATGTGTTTATTCTGATTAAAAAATACACCATTTAAAAATAAAGCAGGTCACCACTCTTTTAGCTTTATTTGTTATGACTGCTGTCCATAAACGTCTTACTTTTCATCCGTGTAGTTAAACCACCTTGTTATCAATTTTTAAATATTGAAAATTAATTGGTTTATCCTTTATTGAACTTTTGAAGTTTATAACTAGTCTCAGTTACTATTATCAATTCAGTTTAAGAGCCATGGTTTAAACTTTAGTTCATCATGTGACTCGCGATGAGTCACTGATTTTTATTATGTAAGAGTATTCATGTCACTTTGTAAATTCATCGTAAACGTCGTAAGCTTCGTAAAATCTAATCGTTTTTTTATTTGCCATTGTAAAATCATAAACACACGCTTCTGGTAATTGTCAAATAGGTATTAAACTTAACAAGTACGAAATAATCGACAAAATGCTTATTAAAAGAAAAACCTTCAGATTTTACGAAGTTGATGATGAATTTACGAAGTGGCATGAATACTCTTATTGTTTGTTCGTATTCTGAACCGTAGCTTGAATTTCATGATCATTGCAATTATAGAATTTAGATCTTTAAATCTTTTTACATAGGCATAGGCACAGATTAAATTAAGATAATGGGCTTATTTTAATTTAAAAAAAAACTTGTAAAGCCAAATAAGATACAAATTTGAGAGCATGAAGGTGAGTTTCGAAATTCAGTAAAGATGCAATAAATATTGGTTTTAATGATGTTCTTTGTCAGTTTAACGATACTAACTGCTGTCTATTATCAATATTTTTCAACAAGATAAATTTGTTATGCAGATTCATTGTAACCGCAGGCTAATTTTGATTGTCACTCGACTCCTTCAGGTGAGAGTGATTGTCACTTGTTTTGTGGGACTTGACTCTTCAAGTAAAGATTGCAGTTTAAGATTTTGATGGTTATTATTTAATCTTAGCATTTAGTCTTCAAGTAATTGCTAAAGTTACTTGCTTTAATATTCTTTCCTGTTGTGCTTCGACCTGATTAAGGAATTGAAATAATACGTCAACGCCACCCTTTTAACTATCTTTATTGTTATGATGATAAAACAACCCTTCTTTAGCTTTCAGTTTTATTGTTTTTAACCGGCATCCATCACTTTTCACGTTTGCCATAGTAATTGTGAATGTTTTCAAACTACTCGGTTCGCAAAAATTATTTCTGGGAATGGTCAAATCAGCTACTAAATTAAAAATATAAGCAATTTATCGGTATACGGCTTTTCACAGTTGGCGATTCAATAAAAAATACTGGAATCGAGACATAGAGTTCAAAAACCAGATGGAAGAGATGAAATGATGAAGACTTACTAGATGAACAAAATCAAAGATTAGAAAAATTTGAAATAACTGGAAAAGGTCAGTGAAAAAAATGTTCCCTAACAAATATAGTGACGAAACTAATAGTAAATATGCAGGTGAACACTCAAAATATATTACCAATGCCATTGAGCCAAAACCCAAATTTTGCTTTTGTAGATTTTACGAAAAAGTAGTTTCCTTATTTATGAAAATTTCTTCTTACGGCTTGTAAAATTTAAATACCTAAACAATTATAAAATAGTCAAAACTATTTAGAAAGTGTTCGAGTCCAGTTTTCAATGTAGAAAGAAAAGTGAAAAACAAATAACGTCGTTATAGGGGCATTAATAGAGATTCTACCTGGTTCTTTTTTGCATACCTGTCGATATTGCTGACAAATTGGATTGATTTTATTATATTTTGTTAAATGATGACATTTGATGGCTCACAGAACATAAGAGACTGGAGTAGCATCCAGAAACAAGAGCGTTATTATTAATTTTCAGTTCAAGATTTATTTTTCGTTCAATAAAGCTATTTTAAAAAATTTTAGTTCTAGTAATTTAACCACACGCTGTAACCTCTTGAATAAAAAGTGATAGATTTTAAAATATCTGAATGAAATGATAATTAAATTAAGACAAGAAAAGTTATTCTAAAATAATTTTTAATTAATGGCAAAATTGTTAATTTCACAAAAAAGCGTAGTATTATGTTCCTGACAGTTTTAACACAGAACTGACTAAAAGATGTAGTGGGAGTTACAAAAAATATAAGATACAAGAAACTTCCTAAACCGCTTGAAAAATGCTTGGTTACAAAAAAGGAGTGTAATACAACAATTTTTATTTTACCACAAGCAGAAGAAATGTTGTAGTAAAAATGATATTTTTTTATTTATGTAACATATTAAACGGTGTTTCTTTGTTTAGTAATAATGAAATATAGGTAGGTAAAAGATTTTTTTTTAAATTACAAATATTTTCAGCTAAATAAATACTATTTTTTTCTGTTTTTCTTAAACTAGTAGGATTTTAAAATGAATTCTTTATAGTAATCTTTCGCAATACATAATGAAACGCGAAAGCGCTTTTTCATATTTGACTACTCCAAAGATGGGCGTAAAAAATAATATTTATACATTTTTTTAGTTTGAAAATTGTAAATGAATTTATTTCATACAAAAATTTGTGACACTAAAAAGATGATTAATAAGCGACCGAAGATGACCTCAAGGGATGTTATGCTTTTGCGAATCATCGATAAGAAAAGATAAGAGCACAAGACAAAACGGAATCGATAAAACATTTTCTGATAATTACTATTTTTTTGTATTGTTTTTCTTTCTTTTGACCTTGACGTTTTGTTAATATTGTACATTTGACGATTTGTTAAGTATACACAGAAATTGTGAAAGTAAATAATTCTTAGAGTTTCTGAGAATTCTTACAGAATTTTAAATCACAGTACACAAAAATTCTGGATTGATTACTCCTCGGTTAATTGGTCAAACTAACTTTAATAAAACACATAGTCAGTGCCGTAACTAGGAGAACGCCTAGGAGAACTAGGAGAGAATTTGGCAACGATTTTATGTTTAAAACGTACGCATGTTCAAATAAAACTCGTTGTGTTGATTACAGCTGCCACGCGTTGCATTTGTTTATCAGTGCTTTATGCATTTGTTGTTTCTAGTCATACAGTTTATCCTAGTTCGCTGTCGTGTATCAAGGAAATTCGCTCTAAGCTATCCAAACATACCTAGCTTACTAAGCTGATAATTGAAAAAACTGTTGGTTTAATAAAACCCATGAGTTTCCTTTACCGAGTAGGTGTTTATCTTTTTGTATTCTCACAAAAGATATTAAGTTATTCTGTAGTTTTGAAAAGAGAGGTTAATGGTTAACTAGCACCTGTCGCAACAAGAACTAATTACGGTACTGTCTGCAACAAGCCGATGTTACCGAGACAACACAACTGTTAATTTGTTTTAATCCGCAATTTAATTACAATTTTTGCACTGCTATTCGACCAACTATCACACCAATCACCAATCAATTTAATTTTAATGCAAAACAATTATTAGGTATGATGTAATTTTTTCATCAAACGTTACCCGAAGTAACGCGTTAGTTACGCGAAGTGATTGGATAGCAACTACAAACATCAAAATCGCAACAGAAGGGGAAAAAACTTGTTCGGTTGAAATACCTATATGCAAACAATTGCTTTTTTTAATTGTTGATTTGAAACTGTAATTAATTTTAAATCCACCACTTAGCAACCATAAGTATTAGTAGGAACTTTAAAAGCCACCAAAATTAGCTGTTTTATTACTCAACGAGATGCATATGGATAGCTATGTTATTGTGTTTTGATTAGCTATTTTTAATAGTTTAATGTCATTGTGACACCTAATAAATAATTCAGTTTTTTTTAGAACTAAAACAAATAACAAATAAATAGTTGACATTGAAAGAAAGAATTAAATAAAATTTAATTTGGTACATAATATTTTTCAGTTTTTCCGAATAAACTTCTTACTGGTGATTCATAATTCAACAATCTAAATTTTATCAAATAAGTCGAACAATATTAGATTGCTTCTTTTCTTATAATGATAAAATTTTCTTTTTAACAAAATTAATGTATTCATTCATAAAGCAAGAATATTAGTTTATCATTGAATATTCCAAGCACACAATAACAATCACAGTTGGTATATATTATATATTTATGAACATTTAAATGAAATAAGACAATGCAGCATACACGTGTATTTTATAAAATTAAAGTGCCATGTTAAGGTAAACAAATAATACGACAACACTGCTTATACAAGAAAATTTATAAAATGAAGCCACGTGTATTGGCAATAAACAAAATGAATGAAAATAAAAGCAATTCGTACTCGACATCAGAAAAGCTCTTGTTAGAGCTTTATGTAGTAAACTTTTAGTAAACAAAACCCAATAAAAATGAATGAATTAGTGTATTAATTTTTCTCTTTTACTCGGGACTTTCCCCACAGTAACTCGGTAATCGACCACACCAAGCCTATTACAAGTTTGTTATTTGGAACTATACATGCCTGTAGCGTTAATTTTAATTTCATTAAAAATGCTTGCCACTGTGTTAACTAACACTCACAGCAGCTAAAATTTAACCAGTTAACGTGTGACGGTACGTGTTGCCTATCTTACTGGCCTACCACACGTACAAACGACGACGTGTTGTAGCTTTTCATGGCAACTTTTAGCTTCAATTGAACTAAATAATTCGAAATTTTTAAATGATTTGAATAAAAGAAAAAATCAGAAACATTTTTAGAAATTGTCTTCTTAGAGTAGATCAAACGCCAAATAAAAAATAATGTAAATAGAGAAATACTAATTTATAGCTGTTCGAACTGAAAATTGTCACGTCGTAAAAAATCTCTGTGGTTTTTCAAGTGAAACTGATTTTTGTGCAAAACGCTTTGAACTTCCGTTCTGGAATTCTTATACGCGTTCTTGGGGGAGCACCCCATAGATTAGAAGTAAGATATTGGTTTTTCCTACTTGAACGTTTTAAAAATATATCGTATTGTTAATAAAACTCAATCTCTCAAATTACTAACCACACTTTATTAAAATTATAATGACCATAATATTTGGGTTTGTTTTGATTAAAATGTAAGCTACATTACTATTTGTTTTGAATTAGACGTCCAAAGTTGTTTAAAAATGGTTAAAAATGTATTTATAATATAACCAGGTAGCTATGTATACTACATATAGGCTATAAATATGGGGAAAAATAAATTACTGTTATGAAAACTCAAAAGAAGGTTAAAGAGAAACCTACTGATGATTCCTTAGAGGTTTGTGCGTTTAAGCAAGGATTCTAAATCGATAAATAGTCGTCCACTATACTACCAATAACTAACTGGATGAATTTGTAGATATTTACAAGAATATTTTTTATTAAATATATTTTAAATTTTAAATGATGTTGGAGGAAAACTACGCCTACAAAAGGTGTAATAGATAATTGTATTTTGTTTGGCAAAATAAGAAAACAAAATAACACGCTATACGTATACTTAATCCTAACGCCATATTACGCTCTTGAAAATGAAAACAGAAAATCGGATTTTACAATTTTGAAAACATATGTAAGCATATAAAAAAACTCTTGCTTTGTTCCGCTCTAACATTTCTGTCAGCGTTAATGCTTGGTATATGTACGTTGATGCAAAATGATAGAAACTAAAACAAAACGAAATCCCAAAAACAGATTTAAAAATTTACAATTCACGTTTTGAATCATTAAGTAACAAGGATTGCGTTGTTTTTTTGATTAATTTGTAACTTTTATTGTATAGCTATTGACAACGCAGTCATTGTATAAACTATTGAGAATGCCAATCAAATTAACACCGTTGAAATTTGTTCATCCGAAAAATAACCATTTTTAAAACAGTTGATTTGGTTGTGTACACAAATTCTTTAACGGAATTAATGTAGTGGATTAACACTTTCGGTTGAATATTTTAAAAACCATTAAAATATTTTTTAAATTTAATTTCTTCAATGTTTTCTAACTTTTTAAAATAATCCGCATTTTTATGACCTCCTTCAAATGCGACAACCACTTCATACAATATTTTACCTTTTAATCTTCCTTTTTTCATAATGTTCTACTTTTAATCTTTAGACCTCTTTTAAGAAGTGTCATCTTACTTAGGCAAAACCCGATTTGCATAAATAGTGAATAATATTACAACGGAACTCGGCTAAGCAAAATAACGGGTAGTTTTTTTATTAAAATTTAAACTGCAAACTGGAATTAGTTATATCCCAAATTCAAATATTCAACTACGACAGTCTATATTTCTAAAAAAAGAATTTAAATTTATTTTTTGAAAATATAACGCAATGGACATTTCATTTTGATGCACAAATCGATACTAAGTATCATCACTATTCCATTCTTACCAAATTCAAAAAAAAAACAAACAAACAAGAATAAGCTTCTGTTCGTTCCTTGATGTTCACTACAAACCGCATCTTACTTTTTTCCAGTTCCTCGGACGTTAAAGGTAGAAAATCCCAGTAACGCATGACATAGAATGCAGAATATAACAGTTTCCTGAAAGTTAATTGAAAGGTGGGATGACTAGGATAAAAAAGAAGAGCATATTTTCGAGTTATGCACACAATACAATTACTGCTACTCTAAATCAATTACTTTCTTTTTATGATATTTTAGAGATACAAGTGAATAAGAACTGTACCGCAGTATAAATAATTACCAATTATAATATGCCAATTATTAGTAATTTCAGAGGTTCAGCTGTATAGTACTTAAATTAAAAACATGACGTTTAATAATCAATAAACTAATAGCCTGTAATTTACACATTGTAGAAATAACGTCGTATTACTCTAATTTGACCTGATGGGTTCAGCTGACACATTTTATATGGAAACTATCGATATTTTTAATTAAAATATTATTTACCCTTAAATTTTTTAAGTATTCTATATTAACTGTAATTAAAGTTTACTTTTTGATCAATTATTGTTAAGCAATAAATACATTGTAATCTTTTGAGAAAGAAGTTAGCAATTCATCCTATATTCAAAATTTTTATGTTATATATTAATGATCAATTACTTTAAAGTGCTTAAAAAAATTGAAATAAAACACCAGGATTATAGAAATTACTTTTCTTAAAATCGTTTTTATGTTCATCTCTCCCCCGTAGTAATATGGCTCATTTAAGTGAAAAAGAACGCATTAAAATTTTTATAATGGTTGGATACGAAGATATAAAAAGAATACAAAAAAGTGTAATTTATTCAACGAAGTGCTTTATCGTAAATTGTAGTATGTAAAACAATTAAATGGTTTTAAGAAATTGGAAGCAGTAGATATTGTGCAATTCGTTAAAACAGAACACTTGCACATTACATCTTTCCCGTTAATCCAATACAAATACAAACCAATCACTTCCAGTTCAAATTAATTCAATCTTTTATTATAAAAGCGTTGTTAATAAAAAAAATAAATAAATAAATAGCTTCTGGTATATACATCTGCTCTCCAAAAGAATAATGAGTTTAATTCTTAAACTATTTATGATGTGGTTATAATTTCACGTAAAACTATTTGTTCTTTTATATCGCATAGTCAGTATTGTTATTTGCAATAATATGTTCTTGCAACTTGTATCCAAACCAGAAACATGATTTAAATCACACTAAAAATATTGAAAAATCAACATACTAAAAGCACACTCAAAAAACAAATCGAAACTTAAAATTAGCATAGCGTTCACATGGAAATTAGTTGTATTGTATTGTATTGTAAAAGCGCGCAAAATAATCAAATAAAATTTAAGTACTATAAGTACTTTAATTTGATTGGTTCTGGCAAGCTCTTAAAATATTAAACAATTTATTACAATGTAAAATTTTATCAGAAATAATGTTTTCTCGGTGTTCATTTGTACCAAGGAAGCACAATTTTGCTACAACTGGATAGAACAACATCTTACTTTTAATAATAAACAGCAAAAATAAACTTAATGGTTGCAGGCAATCCTAGCTAAAACACCTTTGTAACGGTTACATTTTACATACTCTATATAACATTATTCAATACATTCGCTATAGCAGGAGATCTATTCAAAATACTTTTTAAAAATCTATGCAAAAATCTGAATGCAAATTTTTTAATAAATTTCAATAGACTGTTTAATTGGTAAAAAAGCTATTGCTCGAACTTGTATTGTTTTGCTTTAAAAGTTTTTTTATTTATTTATTTATAATTATTATAGTTTCCATTTTTATTGCCGTATACAATTATTTGAACGTTAAAACATAATATAATTACTTCTAATAATTAATAAAATAACATGTTTATTGGACTGGTTGTTAGCGCGATCAACTGCTAACGTAAGGCGCCCGACTGAAATCCGGGGGAGACTATGTATGGCCGTCTCCGTGCTACGGAAAGCCCGTAAAGATGGTAGTAGGTATATAGGATAACAGGTATATCTGAGGGTCAGCCTAGCAAGCTACTTCAGATGTAAAACAAATAATATGCTCACAATACTAGCAGTGACTTCGGAACTTTGCCGAGGTTGCTGTTGGATAAAGCACAAGTCGTAGACCTCAGGTAAGAAGAAGAAGAAGAAGAAGAAGAATGAGTTTACCCCAAATTTAAGAGCACTTATCGTTTTAATGCATATTCACAATGGACGTAAGATATAAGAAGTGCATAACGGGTAAGATTTAGGTAAAACGTGATATTGGCGTAAGCAACAAAAGTATTCACAATGAGTTATTGTCCCGGGAAGATTATTTAGGGGTGTTGATGGTGTTGGTTATTGGTTAAACTCGGTTTTGGTAATAATTATTATATTAATCAATATTTCTACATAATTTTTATAAACTAATATTTACATTATAAAATTATTTACTTTACTTACATGCTATTAAAATTAATTCACCTCAAGCAACCTTAAGGGCTGTATAGTCTTACAACTATGTCTCTCGACCTCGACTCTCAACATTTGACTAACTTATTTTTTACCTCATTCATTCGTTCATACAACCATTTAGCTTATTATACATTTTCTCATGGAAAATTTCCATTTTCGTTCTTACTTGATCGTACCACCTTAAGCTATTTGATGACAGTGTTCCTTTTCATTACATTATTGAGTTTACTTTAATTTATTTTATATACAGGGTGGACATATGCGATAATATTAAGATAGTAATAGGAGAAAAATTAATCAAGTTATGACTATTTGTTGTTAAAAAGAGCGTTTTTTATTAAAATTAAAATTAATTTTGTAAGTTAAATTGCATTTTGACAGAAATAATTCATATATCATTTTCGTGGCTTTTGAAAAAATAATTAAAGTGTTTATTATTTTTATTACAAAAAAGTTTATATTTATATGATATACCTGCAACATTATACTCTAAAATGCAGCTTAATTTAAAACAGTAGTTTCCAACATTTAGGAAATAGTGACCCAAAATTTAAAAAATGATTTTAATTCGACAGGGTAGAGTTAATATTCCCGGAATCAAAAATACACTTTTTTCTATAGAAATGAGTTTATCAATCGAAATAACACAAAAATACAAGCTCTTTAAGGCGAGGATCACTCTTGTCGGAGTTGTAATAAGGCCACAATTTCATTTTGAAAATTGCAATTTTTCCATAATAAATACATGTAAGTATATTATTGCGTAATAAAACACCAAATAAGGAAAACATAGTGTAGACGGTACGTGTGCTGTGCCTGGGTTGACAGCGACTAGTGGTGGAGAGATACCAGTTGCACCCTGAGATCCGTCGCGTCAACATCCATACTTTTCGAGTTGGAGGTACTTTGGGAGATGTTTTTAGTAAGTAAAGCGCTTATCAAAACTGCTTGCAGCGCCCGGAGCAACGCGGAGCGTCGCGTAGGGTGCGGAAAGTGAGTCTTGATAAACCCAGCTACGTCAAGAGTCGGATTCACACAAAAAGTGAATTTTTTCTGAAACTTGTTGTCCGATCACAAATTTAATTTTTATTAGCTAATTACACCAGTATTTTTCATAATTCGTGGTAAAAAACAAGATTTTGGTGTATTTACTGTCGCCACAACCTATTTTAATTTTGAAGGGCGGGGTTACAGTTCAAAAGAGCCAATGACAAAATTGCATTCCAAATTAATTTTTAAAGTCGTTTTTTTCAAAAATGTGTGAACCGACCTCAAATTTTTTTTTTATACGCTAATTAGACCCTCATCTTTCATAAACCACTTCAATAATGGTAAAAATTGCGATCCGGGAATCTTAACTGCGCCCAATGCGACATATATTATTTTTTGAACATCAATAAAATAATTAACGATTTCAAATACTTTTGTACCACAATATTTGCTTAGATAATATTTTATTTAAATAATTAGTAACTTAAATAATAATATTAACAATTTTGGTTTCAATAAAAACATTTTCTTAACAACAAAACCGCTATTTAGTCAATTTTTCTAGAAGAGGGTAAAGTAAAACACGAAATTACAGGGAATTAAAATATAATTCAATTTTGTATGATATTTTATATTTTTTGTGGGACTTTTGAGAAAATCGTGAAAAACGCACGTAAAAATTTAACTTTTACATGGGGGTTGCAAAAACACCAACTCTTAGAAAATCTAAGTTGGTAAATTTTTATCGTACAAGAAACAAAACAATACAATATAAAGAAAATTTATTTATCTACAAAAAGATCTTTTGCAATTTTTTGATAAAATTAGTCATTATGTAATTATATGAAAAAAGTAAATTTTTACCCTTTTAACGACCCCAAAACGATAAGTGCTTTTAAATTCAAGGTAAACTCATCGCTTCCTGAAATAGGAAGTATTCAATTACATTTTTTATACCGAGTTTTGTTGATCCTCTAATTATTTCTTCTAAATTATCTATTTTTACTGTACTGTTGGTAAAGAAAACGGACATTAGATTACATTGCCCGTTGTAATTATAAATTATGATGTGTTTTTGTCTCGTTAATTATAGCTATCTACTTGTTTTTGCCATTAAATGTGTGCATCTATTTTCTATTACCCATCTTCCTTGGCTTGCTCATCACACAGTCCCATTATCACATCTTGGGTCTTTTTCCATATCGGGTCGCATTCTGTTTCCACAATATCAAGAACTTTATCATTTTTTTGCATTGCTCCAGTAATTTATCTTCACTTATCTACTTCACCCATTTCATTGCGGAGTTTAAAATTCCATCTTCTTTTTTGGGTCCAAAATATCTGTAAACCTTTGTCGTTCTTCGATAGATCGTATTTTATGCATTTTGTTTTGTTTTCATTTTATACTCCTATTTATTAGGGAGTTTAGTATTTACATACAACTGAAAGCAAAGTAGTATAATGATATGCCAAATCAATAGAAATTCCTAATATATAAAAGAATGTTTTGAAACAGACTTTTCAATAAACTAGTTGATATTGCTATAGAACGACAAAAGTCAGAATTTTATTTGAATTGAACTTGTTATTTATATGTAAAAGTATGTAGGTCAAAATTTAGATAATAAATGTTGATTTATCCGTGTATACGCTTAAACTGGTAGTTTTATAAAAAATAAAACGTGGTATATAAGTGAATAAATATTTTACTATTTATGGCAAGTGGAGGTTTTAACGAGTACTTATTTAAATTCCCTTAATTGTCTAGCATTGTGGTTTAACATTTGAATGTGTAAAATCCACACTAGTAATTGGTCTAGTCGCTTGTAATCTCGGGTTCTAAATATAACTAACCTTTAGTAATCATATGCAAAAGATTACTACTATTTTCGGTAAACTTTCCACTAACGACCGTAAAAACCTTATACTTAAATCAATACAAATTTAGCAAAATTGAGTATAATAAAAAATTTAAGAACAAATCGAAATCGTACATAACCATCTTTCATACAAATCCACATTTATGGCTCATAAATAACAAAGGTTTTCCTTTCACATACATTACCTACTCGTCTTCTACTTAAATTAAACTGAAACTACAAACTCAAACTGTTCAAATAATACTAAAAACATTTTTTCATCATGTAAGTCAATAAAATTGTAGTAAAATTTAGTATCGAATCTCCAACCAAATATAAATAAAACTCATGAATAATATAATTTGTGAAATTTACGCAAATATTTAATTTATATTTATTCTCGAGTATGCTAATTTTGAAATAATTTAAATATATCGACTGGGATTAATTTCAAAATTACATCGAAAGTATCCAATATTAAAACTATTAAAAGTAATTTAAGTAGTAGATGCACAACCGGTGTTTAAGCCTTGCACTTATAGTTTGATGTGCTGGGTGGTTTTAAGCTGCCGTGGTTCTAATTCCACGAAATAACGCTTTAATGCGTTGTAATGAAAGTTAACCTGTTCGGAAATGATTAAACAGCGTGACTGTAATCAAATAAGAAAACAACATTATAAAAGACATTTAATCGAAAATCGATTAAAATATAATTAAATGAAAGATTATTTTTAAGATTATAAATATTATAGCACCTACACGAGAATTGATGGTTATTAGAATTACGAGTAACATATTTATTAATCGCATTAAAATCTCCGATTGATTTTTGAATTATCTGAAGCATAAATTTATAAAATTAATTAAATGATAGAAATCGATTAATTTTAAAACGTCGAAAGCTAATTATGCGAAAATGTTTTCCAATTTATCAATTTTCATTTCACTGCTAGATTTATTCCAAAAAGGTTTTTAGACAATTACTTGAGTGTATTGAAATGGTGGAAATATATTTTCGATAAAAGAAAATACAAGACAATTTAACTGGAAATTCTAATAAACAAAAAACCAAATTGTTTATAAATGTTAACGTTAATTAATGTTATTGTTGTTTAATTCTGAATATGATGAAAATTTATTTATACGCTTCCCCGCCTTCTTGTCTATCACTCCTGCAATGTTTGACATGCCTGTTAACTAGACTGCATAATTTCAAGTAATATGAAAATCATGTTTGCTTCCTAGTTAAATACGATACTTAGAATCTACAAACAAGCATAAACATCAAGGTGCAGTACCATTATATCCTGTTAATGGTAGAGCTATGCCAACTTCAAAAAGTAAACATTGCATGTGATTAACAACTTACTTGTGATGTCTAAAGGAATTTAGTAGCAACCTTATTAAAATTGTTTTAACAAATTTTAATTATATAATATTACAACAAAACATATTACAATATTGTACGCTTTGTACGCTTAATAGATTGAATTTTCTGCTTATTAATAAAATATCTAAGCACAAGTATTTCAATAAGAATTATTAAGAAAATCTATAAAGAACTTCTTCACCGAGAACCCCAATCATGCTTTAAGATTATTGTGTCCCGCAGGAAATTGAATCAAGTATTAGGGATTTCATTAATTAAAAGGACAGCAGGTCATACAGTTCAAGTTCTGCTTGAGATATTGTGATGTACATTTTGGTATAACCACTACGACAGCGTTTTCGAAACGGATTATGCACGTTTCATAATTTCTCACGTGCGCTTCCAATATTTAAACTCTTGATAAAGAATCAACTGCGGTTTTTCCAATCTTTTATCAAATTTTAAATTTTTAAATTTATATGTTGATAATATTGATAATATGTGTATCTATAAATCTATCCAACATTTTTATAATAAAAAACCATTGAATCTGTCAAGTTAGTGAGGGTGCATATTTTAAAAATTTTTATCTTGTAAAGCATTAGAATAATCGTAAAATATAAAAGTTCCTAGTTTTCATAGGAAAATCGCTGTTAAACCGTAATAGCGTGCTGTAAATATAAGTTTACCTATAAATCACATGATTCTTGATGAATATTTTGTACTTTTAAAGTTTTAAATTATGAAAATATTACCATAACTACTATTAACGTTATTCTTTTCGATTAGTTTGGAGCATGACATGTATATTACTGACGAGCGATATATCAAAAACTGTATCGCTTACATGACAGGAAAGAATGCAACCAATTTGGAGAGCATCGCACAATTCAAAATGTAATTTTTTTATGTCAAATTTTATGTTCAAAATTTTTTATTTAAATAAGTAATTTTTTAACCACGTTAAGGATTTTAAAATATCTGTTAAACTAAGGTACAAATTTTACTTGAAAATAAAGGCTCTTGTAATCCAACCGCAATATCAACAACCATTTCTACTTTAAGAAAACATCAAAGTTTCAATATTTAGACCCCTTTAATAGAACTCGAATAATCAAAGGATTAGAAGCGTATCTTGACAATTTTTTAAGATTTTCTTTCGACATTATCCAGAAACGTTGCTATATTTTTAAGCTATGTCATCATGGAAACCCAATGGAATTTTTTGAAAACAACCAAACCAATTAATTTTAGAACTAAATAGTGTGCTTTATGAATGTATTCGTATATTTTGGTTTTTGTAAATTGCTGATAATACTAATTAATTTTGTTGATTGCAATATGAAAATATTGGAAAGCTCATATAATCATCAGCGCTGAGCGTGCAGCGCTTTTACAAATTTTTTAGGTGGCAACTAATTTTAATTATTCTTTGTATGACCATCATCAGACTTAAATTTACAAAGCAGAGAATAATTACAATACAGCAGATTTAAACACAATATTTAATTATAATTACTTTTTTAAAAAGCTTTTCAAATTAATCCATCTTAATTATAATTTAGTTTCAACTAAATGCTTTTAATAGTTAGCTACATTTTCCAATAAGTAATTAGTTTTAAATTAAAAAATTTGCAGTTATAAATTTGCGTAATTATGGCCAAATGAAAACTGGAAAATTTGTAATTATTTAATAAGTAATATTCAGTCTTAAAAATAATTTTGATATTTTTATAGAAACTTAGAAGTGGTTACATAATATTATGCATACAAATAATCGTTCATGAAATAAAAATTTACAGAGAAAGTTAATACTAGATTTTTTAGAATTTTATAAAAAAATTAAATAAATTTAATAATAAAATCTATTTAACCGAAAAAAGAAAATATAATCAACAATCGCACAGAAAACATGTACCACGTTACAGATAGATTTTGTCTCCACTCAAAACCGTATTAACCGCTTGCAGTTTTTTTACCTCCAAGCGAATTCCTTTGTCTATGGTTTAGATCAAAGACATAGTTATACATTAATTGAAACCCATTAGCTCTTGATTTTTATTAAATTTCTTTTTGCGCTGTCACAAAAACTTTTTAACGCGTTTTACTATCTATTTACGTATAAATTTATTTAAACTGTAAATTTAACTGATCAAGAATTAAATTAAAAATATGTAGATATTACATATTGCGATGGAACCAACTTCCTTCCTACCTTTATTCCAAAAAAATCGAATGTGACCATGCCCATCCCTTTATCATACATTTAAATAAATATTAAAATATATATAACTTTTATTAATAAAAAGAAAAAAACATTTACCATTAACCAATTTGACCCAAAATCTAATCAGCTCTAAGTCTCAATACAAAGATACAAAATACCAAACTTACTTTTGAAATTCTCATTAGTTTTTTAAATATTTAATAAAATCTAATAATTGTAAATGATTATTATTTGAAATTATATTTGAAAATTTAATAAGGTTCTCAAAGGATGTTTTAAGAATCATCAGTCAAACTATCCCTAAATGAATGAAAATAAATAATTAATTTTACTAAAAAAAAATCCAATATAGTTTCTGATTTCAATTTCAATGGATTTTAATCCATTTTCATTCATTTAGGAATAGTTTGACAAAGGAGTTTTTAAAAAGACAAAAACCACTTATGCGCAACGGGATCTCAGACTGAAATGTAAGTTGGAAAATTTTCAAATTTCACAAAACTTATAATTTTTAAAATATTTTATTCGACATAAAATTTAATATTTAATAAATAGATTTAAAAAAAATGTTTTCATGAACCAATTTCAACCAAAATATAATCAGCTATAAAATCACAACAGAAGTCTAAAGGAAAATCATAAGAAAATCCACATAATGTAAAGTACGCTTAAGTATCTAGTTTTATAAATTTTTAATTTATAGATTGTAAATATTTATTACCTAGTATATAATAATTTAGCACTCTTCTTTTTACAATCATGGTTAATCTTGAAAGAGGGAGGAAATCCTCCCGTTGTATTTGCAAGTTCCTACCACTAAATTCCTGGTACAATCTTTTTTATTTGATATAGTGGTAAGTTTGAAATTTAAAATTTTTGTTTCATATACCCAGGTTTTCAAAATTTATGTACTGCACATTGATTAACCGAACATTTTGTTTCATATTTGC
This sequence comes from Lycocerus yunnanus, assembly GCA_036346125.1. Classification (NCBI taxonomy): domain Eukaryota; kingdom Metazoa; phylum Arthropoda; class Insecta; order Coleoptera; family Cantharidae; genus Lycocerus; species Lycocerus yunnanus. The sequence goes on from JARFIX010000002.1 coordinate 4,138,209, forward strand.
ACTTATGCTTTAAATTGTTTCTTAATTCTTATTAACAGAACTTCTTACAATTACAAGTTTTATAAAGTTTTATTGTTTAAATATTCAGTTATTTACTAATAATTATACAACATTAATTCTTAAAAATTGGATTTTCATGCTCTCTATTGATTTTTGCAATAACTAATTATGATTAATTGTATTTTCTTTAATAAAAAAACATTAATTCTTAATTCAACTGATTTTACGTTATAAACTTATAGTTAAAATTAATTATTGTGTTTTATTCTCAGATCTAACCTTTCATGCCTTCAAAATATATTTCTACGTTATTTCCAGTATTGTATTTAAATTAATTCTTAAATTATATTTTCTGAATGTCTTTTCCAATTTTGAATTTTGAATTTTAAAAATGCCAGAGCAGTAAAACATTATTTTACCCTAAAATATTATACAAATAAAAAAATAAATTGTAGTTGACTACTTAAATAAGTTATAAATCAAATATGCCTTTAATATTTTTATGAAAATAAATTTGGCAAAGAAAATGTTACCTATGATTAGTGTTATTTGTAAATTTGCCGATGTACTGTCAAGAAAAGAATGTTCAAGTATTACGTAAAAATTATGGGAAGCAGTAAAGGTTTAATGACAGCAAAAATGTGTTCCTTTTACACGGTAAGGAATTTCAAAATTTCAGTGCTGTAATAAGATTTAAGATTACTGGCAGTCATATAAAGACCGACATCGATCTGATAGGCCAAGAAGTACGACTGAAGTTGAGGATTTACGCTTAGTATCACTGCCTAAACGTAATAGAAGATTAACGGCACCTGAATTGTGCATCAAACTTAATCGGAGTCGTACAAATCCGTTTCTGTCACCATAGTGGAAAATCAACTTTATATGACCGTGTTGCCAAAAAAACCCTCTTTTAAAACCAAAAAAACAAGAAGAAGCGGCTCCGGTGAGTACTAGTTCGTACGAATTGAACAGGAGTATAATGGGATTTTCTGTTGTAGAGTAACAAATCCAAGTTTAAAATTTTTAGTGACAATTGAAAAATTTATGTTCGTTATTCTGCATTGGAACAAATGTTGCCAGACTATATTATGCCCGCAGTTAAGTATGGAAGGGGGGTTCCCTCTGGCATTGAATTATGCGGCTGGGAGTTTACCATACCACAAGATAACGTTCCAAAACACAGCTCAACATTTAGTACTTTGGTCAACCCAAACGTCCAATGTAAACATAGAATAACATCTTAATTGTGGATGAAATTACGAAGTAGGACGTCTGGTTATTAACGCATACATTTTTATGGATTTAAGCATATTACTGAATTTTGATAATAATCATTTGTTAGAGCACAATTTTTTGTTATCTACAAATAAAAAGATTTGTTTCAATGTCATTAATCTATATTAGATTAGAATATATTGAATATATATTTGTTTATTTCGATTATGTACCCGGTTTTATTTTGTTGCTCGAAAAGGAAATTTTAAATTTAAAAAACCAAAATAAAATTTAATAAATCCTGATACAGTTTCTCCTTTTTTATTTGCGTTTTATTAAAACAAATACTTTGGCGAATTGGATAATCACATAATTTAGTTTGTTTCTTAACTTAACCTCGTATTTACTAATTTCTGAACTTCACTTACTCAGCATCCCACAACACTAAATTTGAAGGAGGGATTTATTTAAACGCCGGAATAGACTCATTAGTTGTCTTGCACAATTTGCTTTTAATTGTAGTAAGCGGTGCGTACTAGGACACTTTTTGAACAAGCATAAAGTAGCATGCCGTCTATTTAAGCTTTAAAACCCGCAGCACTAAAGGTAGCAGAATATAAAATCGCTACCACAAGAGATGTAATTTAAATTATCTACCTAATATAATAATTAAAATTAGAAAAAAATTCACTCAAACAAAGAAAATTATGTTATCGCTGTTAATTCCTGCTTTGATATTTAAGCCAATTACAGTAATTTGTATCTGTAATATTTATCCTGTAGAATTTTTATTACGTTTATAACAATTATCGCTTAAATAACAGTCGTGAAAATAATTCTTGCAGATATTGCTATTTTAACATTTACATAAAATACCAAGTAGCTGTTAGTAGTGTTGTATTATTGTAGATTCAATTCTTGCGTATGAACAGCTATAATCACACAAAATTTATTTCCTAAAGATAACATGCTATTGTTTTAATTTTTAATTACTAAAAAGAGTGTACCTATAGAAATTATAACTTCAAAGACAATATTTTCAAAACTTGCATCTTTGAAAAACTGATATCCTTAAGAGTTTTAGTATCACAAAAATAATTTCGTACTTTGAAAGATAATACTTTCCATAATTTAAAAAAGAATCTAAAATCTCTGTTTTAAAATATAAAACTCCAACATACGAGTAACAAAATACAATATAAATCATATACTTTGGGACAGATCTAAAACTAGTTAGTTTTGTAGTCCAAACCTGGATTGTAATGCGAATCACGGTTGTCTGGATTCATTTGTTGTTTCTAGCAGAAATAAACGTGGTAAACAGTGTGCTGACTCGACTAACCGTACTAGAACACTATTTTGCTGTCTTGTATTCGCTCTTTCCTACTCGAAAAAGGTCGCCCATTTTCTCTATATAGTTTCTAGTTATGTAAAATTAACATTACATGTTTTTCTTCCTTATTTTCCTGTTGTTACAGTTTTAGAGGAATTGAATTAAGTTTTCAGTATTTCAACACAATAAAATATTTTGATAAAAATATAGATTGTTAAATCAAAAAGCGACGAAAGCTGCGAAAAGTCGGAAATTACGATAACTTAAAGGAAATTGAAACAAATAGCAAATACAAAATTTATGTCTTACAAATTAATTAAAAGTTAAACTAAATGTAAAGCAAGTAAGTTTCTTTACAGATATTTTAAAACTAGGAATATTCAATAAACTAAATTTGACTTTTTCGGATGTTGTTTTTTTTATCATGATTGTAATCCTAAACCGCAAAACTTTTATAGCGTTGCAATAAGTATAGGTATGTTTTCCTAAAAAAATTCACCTATAATTATTGTTGTCGATATCAATAAAGGAAATTTAATTTTTTTTTCAAATCTCAAGATTTTCCTTTTAATATTTCTGATTGCTACAACTTTCGGGCAATGCGTTGGCTTGGTATGACCACTGCTCGAATTACTAAACGGAAATTAACTTTCCGGAGTTTATTGCCTTAGCCGTTTTGTAGACTAAGACGACATTTTATGACCATTAAATAATTTGCTTTGAGAAGAATTACTGCAAAAGGTACAGTAACTTTTGCGTCTGCAACTATATTGCTTCTGCAAATTATACATCTGAAAACTACACATTTTTTCTCAAAAAGGATAATGTCCTGTTTTTATTAGCGAAAATTACGTAAAGACTAATCACAATTAGAGTTTCTGTTTCTTTGATTTTGTCTTTTATGTAAGTTCCATTGACCGTAATAATCACATAGTTCAGTTTGTTCGCCAATGAAGCAGTCGGTTACCCAGGGAACATCATCTACACTTCGTCCCAGTCAGCAGCTCTAACTCCATTTCTATTAGTCGCTATGGCTCTTGGAGTTAATCTGTTCAGGTTTTCTCCAAGTTAATCTGTTCACGTTTTGCACTGGTCTTCAGATAAACTCCTCAGAAAAACACAGTATACGATTTTGATTATATTAAATTTCTTCACACGAGGATAGCAAGCTCTAACCGTTTATTAATTTTTTTAATTATTTACATAAATTTTAACAATTTGTTATATATTAAGTTCCTACCTACCATAAAATAACTATTATTTTCTATATTTTTTTGAAATTTTGTGTTTTTATTTGAATATTTCATTATTATTGAATTTACATAGTTCTAAAAGTAAAAACAAAATTGCAATCCCGTTGATAGAATATTCACAGAACACTGCACACTCCTGCCGCCCACTGGACTCATTTCACTCACTCTCAGATGAATCTGTTTATTTATAGTTTCATTTTTATTTGGTTTTTACAAAGCGAGCTATCAACATCTCAAAGTCAACGCAATCTAGGAATATTGTGGTAAAAAGTTCGCAAAAACTTAACTGTAAAAGATTTTCTGTCAACCATCTTACAATTGGTTGGAATGTTATTGTATTCGCAGTATTTATGTATATCAGTATAAAAAATAAGTCATACTTACCGGGCGAACAAATTTTTAATTTTTTTAAAAACATTTTGTTGTATTATTTTGTACGTGACTTGTCATATTAATCCTCAACACCAATGCAATTCAATCTTAAATTTCAAATTTGGTCTTTAATTAAAAATTTCTTTGATATAATTTTTCCTTCTCTCTTTTTATGTTTACTTCTTTCTGTGACGTTAAATTATTCAAATATGAAATGGTTCATTTTATTAGTTTTCCACCAAATAGTTTAGATAATGTTTACCTTGTGACGTAAAATAAATCACATGATCATAATTCTCCAATTTTGTTAAAGCAAAAGCTTGGTTTTGAACTTGCCTTTTAATAAAAACCAGGTTGTTTACCCTTAGTTACTAGCTAGAATTTTGTGATAACCAATTATTGCATTTGATTATGTTTTATTGCGTAGCATTGAAATAACCAACATTTTAATTAATCCATCTGGTCATAAGGATAACGAGCGTTGCAGATCATTATCTTTATTTTTCTTGTTTAACGAACTAAGTAATATTAAGCTTGTTTTGCATTGCTATCTTTGCGGGATATCTCAAAAAATATAAAGCTCGAGTAGGATTATTTAATCTTCTTACCTAATTTTCTATATATATGAACTTTATCAGCTACCAGCAATATAATTTTTCTGGCGTTCAGGCTATCAGTTATAGCAACAAATATTGAAAAAATTTTAATTTTTTGCGTAGTTACGTAGTACCAAGTCCAAAATAATTTTTCCCTTTTCAACCTTGGAGGACCATCTTATAATAATTGGACCAAAAACTATTTCTGTTTTTCCCAATATCCCCTTTTAATTACAGTCGTATGATCAAAATGCCAATATTATAAAGAAGACAATTTCCTACAACTTTTTCCAGATAGTAAATTATTTTCAAACCTAACTCAATTTGGAAGTACATAATAGAATCGTACTGAATCGATTTGCACCAATTACGTAGTATATGATAAATACTTAAAACGATATTATGGCCGAAAATCTATAGTTGTTTTTCATAAGTGTACTGAACTGAAGCTATTGAAAAAAGTACAAATGGCCCAGAACAACTAAATTGATCTAGAAGAAATTGTAGTGATTACAACCGTTTTATCATCACGGCCATTCGCATGTCCTCAAAACACAATTATTTCAATCGACTTAAACATAGATCTACAAGTTTGATATTTAAGATCCAAAAAATTAAATTTAAATCTTTATTTTCGGAACCATGCAGTGAAAAAATTACCAAACCTCAATGTGAGAAGAACCCACAACACTTAAAGCAATGATGTCCAAATATTCAAGCAACAAGATGATATAGTATAACTTTAGATTGCTTCATCTAGAAGACGCTTTTTGGTTACGATATTTAAGAGTGATAAAACAAATTAAACATTGGGTTTATTTTGCTACCAGCATTTTAGAAAATATTAAGTTCAGGTCTATTACACTAGAATCCAGAGGAAAGCACTCGTTTAGAATGTACCCATGGTCCACGTTTAATAATTTATTTACAAAATTCTATCGGAGTAGATTTAGCAAAGGAACAAGAATAAACTTGAGTAATACCAGATATTCTGTTGTTCTTCAGGTTTGGCTTTAATTTATTTTATGCATAAAATGCGGTGCGGTTTGTGGTTGCAGAAAATCCGGTTTAATTTTTCTCAAATTATACTCATTATTAACATATAATAATAATTTTGCACGTATTGAGACACAAACAAACATTTTCAATTATTTGCGGAATGTTCTCCATTTTACGCCATTTTAGACTGAAAACTATTCAGTTAACACAAAGAATTGCAGAGATGTGATATTGAAACATAAAATGAGATACTGAAAAAAGACCTATTTTGGCCGTCAATTTTTTTATATGGCTACGCGAGTATGACGGTAAATTACCTTAAACTACAAAGGTTGTTAATTAAAACGCCTAAAATCGTCCAATTTTAAATTTTTAATCAACTCAAATTGCAATTTTAGAACTCTTTTGATATTTTATATTTTTCCTTTGTAGGGGTTAATTTAAACTAATTTAAAAGTTATTTACTCACATCGCTAATCAAATACCTCATCATTAAATAAAGCAAACTTTTCTTCACTAAAAAATTTATTTTTAAAACTTGACGATTTAAATCAAATCTTTCACTTTATAATTCTCTGCGGTTGTTTGGCATTTTTCCACGCAACTAACCTCTTATCAAAGTCCAATCTCGTTCCGAGCCACCTTTATCTCATTCCTGCAAATTAATGCAATTTCAAATTTAATATTATAAAAAATAAAGCAACCCTAACCACGTACGAATAACACACTCGACTATTTTGAAAACAACGAAATTTTCCCACGCTTTATATAATATTCCAAGAGAAGGGCCTACCAGCTAGCTGGCCTATATTAGATGAAAATATATACCTAATATTGACAAAATGTAGATTTTGTTTATCGATTGTTTAGATGTTTTGTTGTCCTAATTAAAACAATGTTTTAGCAAATACCTGGAGAAAATTCAATTAATTTTCCCAATGTATAATTAATTAATCAAATACAACTAGAGGGCCTGAAAGATAAAAAAGGCAGAAAAAGGTGGAAACTAAAGGGCTCTTAAAAGAAGAGTGTATTTCACGTCGTAACCGAACAGAAATTAGAAAAAGTCGTAATTTTTGTTCCACTTAATAAAAGACTTTACAAAGGCGTAGTGTTTAACTTGTATAACTAAAATAGTAGCACAAAAGCCACGGCAGACAGAATTAGCTGTATCTTAGAGCTAACCAGACACGCTCTATTCTAGAAAACAAATGTCTGGAAATACTCGAACGTTGAATGACAAACTAATTAAAGTCGAACACTATATCACCGGTCGCCCATGTTTGTATCTTTCTCTATATAAAGCTTTAGAAAGAGATGTGGCCATTCGAAAATACGAGAAATGGGGTTTCTTCCTAACCGCAAGATTGTTTTAAAATTACTTTATGCATGTTCCTCTACAACTTAGAAATAATAATAAATTTCTCTTGTTGAAGAAATTTGCTTTACGTGATTTTAAAAGAGTTTACGTTAAGTACTCTTCAGGTTCCATGACAAACATACACTTTGAATGCTTATTTTCGCTTCAGCAGCTACAATAATAATGACACAAAAAAGATCGTGACAGTTATCAATAAATAAATTTTATTACTAAATTAATTTTCGTTTTATAAATGAAAAAGATAAAAATATGATATCTTAAATATTTTATTTTTTTACAATAGTAATGTAAAATTTTTTGCTTTTGAACTGAAAATCTATTGTGATATCTCTTGTCCAAATTCCTTTTGTATGAGAGCGTGAGGGTTGTAGAGGTCATCAAGAAAGGATATAAGGGAAACTCGATATTTAGAATGTCACAAATACTTTCTTGATATATATGTACGTATATATCTATACTTACGTATATTATATAAGATGGAAACATGAAAGCACTCTATACAACATGCAAACTTGTCATTTTTACAATGCGAGTGTATAATTTAAAAACTTATAGGTGAACAAAAATAAAATTTCATGTTGATTTAATGTGTCTCATCAATGTAAATTGAGTTAACAGCAGTTGTCAACAAGTAAAATTCATCATCATTAATGTCAAGAGTTCCCTAAATACTTCTTACGACCTAACACTTAATGTGCATTAAAAAATAAATTTCTATTCCGCCAGTTTAAAATGTCTACATCATTGTTTGGTATTTCACTGAAAATGTACATTTATATACTGGTGCTGAAACGCAACATTGTTCAGTTATTCACCAAATGCATATTTTATTCAAAAACACTAAATTAATACGGAGAGGCCACACACTCGTCATGTGGCTTAACTGTGGTTCTATTTAATCAAGATGTTGTTAACAAACTGTTGTGTTTGTGTTTTCATTTATTTTCTTACCTTACAAGTCTAGATCCAGTATTAGATATAATTTTAAAATTATTAAGTATCAAATTTTACTGTACGTTATTTCTGTGTAATAACTAAAAATGTTTTAAATTGTTTAATTTTGTTTTTATTTCATGTAAACGTGCGATAACTTCAATTACAGGAAAAATACAAATGTTGCACCTTGGATACCTTTTGTTTAACAGCTGCTGTTGATCGAAAACAAGAAGCATGTACTACATATACATATATGAAACCGGCGCTAGTGTAAATAAAACATGTTTCACTAATCGAATTTTTCAGAAATGTCTCGGTGAACAGCTGATCTTTTGTGTTAAAATTACAATTTTCTTTTTTAGTCCTCAAGTTAAAAATATTAGAAAATTACACTAATTTCAACTTCAACGGAAATCCTGAATTGTTATTACTTTTAAAGAATTCAGAACATAAACATTTTGATTAGCGTCAATTTAGTAAGCGAGTTAATGGTCTTTTATATAACTTTGATTCCAAAACAAAAGCAAATATTCATTGTTGAAAATAAATTACATTTCCAGATAAAAAAAAATTAAATTTTTTTCTCGTTTTTCTTCAAATATAAATAAAAGCGTAAAAAAATTAAATAAAGTGAAGAAAATAAATCTGAAAATTTTCTCTAAGTGTGGTTAAATGATATCCAACCCTTCGTATTCCAAACTAGGGTGCGAGTATAATATACAGTCCATTCTAATGCTAGGTAGTCCACTTTAATGGTTATTTCTAGTATTACAAAAATGGGGTGTAAAATTGCTTGGAAAATCAATTAAAAAAAGTGTTCGTTTGAAATCCGTATATTATTTTTATTATAAAGAACTTGAATACACCGAAAACATAATCATGTGTAATTTTAATAAATATTTTTCTAAGATATAAATACAATTTTTCTGGTATATCAATAACTTTTAAATTTTTTAATGATATATTATTAACACAAAAAAACGAATTGTCCCTTTAAAAATAATAAAACCTTTTTAAATTGATTAGTGATTTCTATTTGTCCAAAGCACTAAAACTCAACTATGAAACCCATACAATGGGGAAATGTTTAAATTGATTTTTTATGTTTTACGATAATTGGTATTCCATGTTTCCATTATTAAGGTCAATTTCTTTAAAAGTCTGTTAGTCACAGTTAGTTTTGGATGAATTTTGAAAGCAATGTTTAAATTTCATTTCAATGAAAGATATCGATATTTTAATGAAAGAAAATTATTTTTCTTTCTGTTTGATTTTTTTGATAATTAAAGCAATTAACAAATTTTAAAAATAACATTTTTAGGGACAATTAATTCAATCGATCTTATGTTCTTAATTTCTCTTCTACTAATGAAAATTTTAATTTGTTTCCATTTGATATATATTGTAAGAAATTAGATAACAGAAAAAAACCTTTTATCTTTCAGTTCGAAATAATTACTTCACCTTCAAAATGGAACATTTGAAAAAGTACCTATTTAATATTTTAATTAATTTTCAACGACAGACGGCGTCACTTACGTTACATTATAAAGCATCTTTTGTTACACGCTGTATGAAAATTATAAATTGAAAGGTAGAAACCGTTAAAACAAACTAAAAACGTTTTCTTAATTAAAACTGTTTTAAACGAATATTTCATTTTAAGATAAATACTTAAATAATTTTTTGGTATTTTAACTGCGGTTAATTAAATATTATATTTTAAATTTGGGAAAAATTAAAATGTTCTAGTTACTTAAAGTATAAATTTTAAATGAAAATTTAAATTTTAATACTTGAAATCCTAACGCCATCTTATTTTATGTTGATTATTTATCTTCCCTTTTCTTGCTTATCTATTTCTTTAAATGTTCTTAACGCGCTCGTGACGGAATTACAAATTATTTCACACATTTTAAAATTATCTGTAATTCTTAAATGAAATTGTAGAAAACGGGTATTAATATTTTAAAATTATTATACATACTGCCTTTTTGATTTCAATATCAAAAATGATTGATCAATTTTGTTCTTGTATATTTTGTGACAAATGTTTAAAGGTTTAGGTCATCCCAGGCCGCTACAAATGACCAGACTCTGATGACATCTTTTTCAGGCATTTCTTGCTCTTGCTCTGAACTATCAAAAAGCGAACATTTTCAGAAACGGAAAGATAATCCTTGACTATTAAACTTAGGTGAAAAAACTAGTGTCGTCCATCAGATTCGTCCAACTGCTGCATCACCTAATCTTGCTGTTTTGTATAGCAATTAAAATAATTATTAAAAATTTGCATTTTGAATTGAAACAAACTACTACATAAACGTTACCTTTTTGACCTATATCTTAGGTTGAGATTAAAAATGTAAATTTATATTTTACAACATTTTTCAAATCTAGCTCAATATCGGACATGTATAAGTTAAATATATCCATGAAGTTAATATGGATACATTTTAAAATGTAAAATTTCTTAAGGATATTTAAACACATATGATAGTGGTATCTCTTAAGATCGTCAGTAGCATTTGATCGGGTTTTGATAAACGAACTTCCAGTTGTTATAGTGTTTGTGGACAATTACTTTAGTGGATTCAAAGTTTTTGCTGATAAACATGCGGTGTGATTCCTTTTTATTTAATTTCATATTAAATACTTATTTCGTTATATTATATGTACAACTGATACTGTACAAATTTTCGCTTCAATTTTCAATCATACATATAATATTATGTAGGTTTATCTTATGAATATTTCTTTAGATTATTGCGTCACCCATTTCCAAATATGACCAAGCGCAGTCGACCGACAGATCAATTCTTCACGATGTTGTAGCAGAATCTATGAAAATTTGAAAAGGGTTTATAAGAATTTGTGTAAATTTTGTGTTATATTACACTGTTGTAATAAAATCAATTAATAAATTTCTAGGTTCAATTAAAAATTTCCATTTAATGTTCATCCATGTTACTCAATTAATGTTTGTTTAATTAACTGCTCATGATGTTGCATATAATTTAAATATCTAAACTTTTGGTTTACTTTACGAAGAAAATTATCAAAAGTGAACTGTTAAGTTTTGGATTAAATTCTCAATAATAAATAACAGTTAAAATGCTATCACTCAAGAATTTAGTTTACAAAATTACACTTTAACATTTTCCGCAGTATAAAACTAACTATTAATTTTAAGGTAACTTCTAGGATATTTTGTTTGTTTTCATGGTTTAGTTGAAATTTATCGGTAATGGACTCTACTAATGGGGTCTTTAATGTGTTTGAATACTTGTCAATTACATACTGTTAATCCTCTTTTAAAACATTTGATTCCGTATAATTAATATAAAATAATTTTTGTTACTCATATGTATATAATTTACTACAAAAACCTTTTCCCTTTACATTATGATGTTCTTTTAGTAGGTTAGAAATACTACACAAAAATTACCTATGATTCACCCGTAAGCTTCATCCACCATCTTGGAAAGATGGCGCCCGTTTTATGTTTTCCTCCAATAGGTTTATTAAGAGACCTCTAACTGTATTACAGGTTATAAGTTTTGTAAGAAGCTTTTCAGAAAACGTCAATTTCTTAAGTTCGGTTGATTACTTGCTAATTGATCAATTTTGATTTTTGCAACAATTCTTTTTCTTTAATATCTGGTATTTAAGCATTTAACTTTTTCAAAAAATTTGGGTCATCAGCTTAAAAGCTTAGAAGGAGCCAAGAACAATTTTGATATTTGTAGTAATCCACAACTTTTCTGTAATCCATCGAAATCAAAAAGGCATAAGCAAGTAAATATTAAAGATTTCTAAAGTTTATTTATTTATATTGTTGTAATTTTTGCAAATAATGAACTAATGTATAAATTACTTTGGATATCTTGTCGTGGAAAACAAAAAAGAAGTTGTGAGCGATGCGCTATGGCAATTGGATTGCTAGTTTTGCAGTATCCTATACATTGGTAGCTTATAACTTGGTATTACTTGCTTATTTTTTGTAATAACCGATTATTGTTTTTCAACACAGTTATTTTTATAAAAAGGTTTTCATAATGGAAGTTTAATTTGTGGGTTTGATGTAGTTTTATTAAAGCTATAGACGAAAATATTGATTGATTCACTTGTGTTATAAACTCCAAAGCGTAGTTCATAGTTATGTCTTTGCTTGATTTTTGTAAAAATTATTTTGTTCTTATCTGTTTGTAGACCAATTTCTTTAGTTGTCTTTTTAAATAAAGATAATGTTGTGCCTGATTGTGTAATTGCGCCAGTAAGCAATTGTTTTTGTTATTAAAAAATCATGGGAGCTATGTTTATTTGAATCATTTCAATTGCCATTCCTGTTTAATAGAAGAACACTTGAACATTCGGGTATTGAGAAGATCAAGGACTACAGGTACACTAATCTTTGTTCAAGTATATTCAGTTTTTTAGCTCTACAGTATAACCTAAAGCCTAAATCAAGTCAATGCATCCTTTGTAAATAGGTTATCTTTGAGAAGTTATTCGTACTATTAGATGCACAGTAATTATTTTGGTGCTGTCAAATAAAATCGTTTGGATTGATGAAACTTTTTTTGTTTATAGAAAAAGTTCCTTCGGGGCTTTCCTTTATATTCTCCTGGATGTTTCTTTAAAGTGGCCACAATTTGAACTTGTACTTTCATCACCGTGGACTCAAACCTTCAGCTTAAGTGCAATTTTTACTGTATTTTCGAGAAATGTTTTGTGTTTGTTTCCTTTCGCTTTCTTAATTTTTTAATTAAGAGGCTACGGATATAAAAAGTTCCCATTTGATCCTGATCGAAGTAAATATGTTATTATAAATGCCTGCTTTTCTCTCTGGGAAGATAATTACAAAATGAAATTTTAAATTAAATATTTTTAAGAAGGTTTTTAAATGTCCAGACTTGGGTAGTAGTTACACAGCTGCTTTTCTCCAAAAAAATGTATGTAGCTTATAACTTCATGCAATTATTTGAAGTAGCATAAGTTTCTGTTTATAATTGGGTAATGGTTTATGATAATGGGCAACTGTGGTCGACAAAGTTGCAAGTTTGCGAATAACACAATTTATTTTTAATAATCATAAACATTGATAATTTTCATTTAAATACTTTTAAAAACTTTTCAGTAGTATGCAAGTTTAAAACTATGGGTGGTGGAATAAAACTCAGGGTTAATTTACTTTACATGAAAAACTGGAAGTTTTAATAAAAAGCAATTTGAAACATTCATAAATTATTATTAAGATAAAATAATATTACATTGTCATTTTTTTTCATCTAGAATAACAAATTATTATTATGTTGTGGCCCACATAATACCATAATAATTAAGTATATATAATGTATTCAAACTGAAGAAATAAATTTAAATCTCCAGACGCAAAATATGATTTTCAAGAAACAATTTTCCACTAGATTTTCTCGATATCAGATCAGTATAAAAATGAGGAAACGTCGTTACTTTCTTATTGACAATCGCTCATCTATGTCATGCTTTTGAATTACCATAAAAGTATCGGTAACTTCTTTTTTCAATAATTATATTATATATTAAACGTAAAATGTTAACTAAAAGCGCTTTTAATTGTCAAAGAAAGTAATTTTGCATTATTAGTTAAGTTAAAAACTACTATCAAGTTTGTAATAGTTTTTGTGTTCCGAAGCACAGATAGAGTTTCTTAGCAAAATCATAAAATAATGAAGTAAGTCTTCGAGTTCAATTTAGAGTAGGTATGAACTGGCACTTTGGACATCCGGTTAAAGCAGGTATACTCTCGCACTTGCTCTAACTTCCGGGCGAACTCAGAATGATGAAACTGTACCCAAGGGTCTCGTTATTAAAAATTGTATTCCAACTTTTCTGTGCTTAAAATTTGCCTGTATATGACGCTAGAGCTAAATTATTATACACTCGGCTTTGAAAAGGCAGATTTTTTATGACAGGACAGTGCTTCGAGATAGGAAAAATAATTGTCAATTATATAAAATGCTCAAAATCATTTAATCATTTTTACCTAAAATATATTAATTATCCACACGGTAATTGAATTTAATTTAATACATTCATGACACACAAACTTTTCACATCATCTCATTTTAGCATTTTAGTAAAGCGAACTTTGATGCAAGAGTTTTGAGGATGAAACACGCGACAATAATTCAACTACTTCAAATAAAATCCGCTAGAAAACGCCCCACTCAAAACTTTTACATTGAGCAATGTTTCATACTAGAAACAAAACTTGATAAGATTTTAAGCGGTTGTAGGTTTACCAAAACGTTGTAAAATATGAACCATTAATTTATATTAAGCTATAAAGAACTGAAAAGGGTAACAAATTAACAACAAAAACTAAAACCACATTGTAATTTTCCGAACTAGAACTTTGAAACTTATATGCTCTCTGAACATATAGTATTCATGTACATACATAAGAATAAACAACAACTTTGTTTATGTGTATTTAAAACTTTACACAATACTGAGGTTCCAATTTTAAAGTACATTTCAAAGTTATGCTTATACTTCCTTGCAAAAATAAAATAGTTTTGTATAATAATTGTAATGGTCATTCGAAGTGAGAAATTCTGACCCCTGACTTCAAAACCGAATAAAGTGAAAAACTTTTATTCAACTTTTAAAAAAAAATAAATGATTTCCTTTTAGTATTGTCAATCGCCGTACTAAAATTTCATATTTCCGACTTACGTACATGTTTCTACAGCACATTACCAATAAGGCATCCAGCTAGCAGGGCCGTCTTCAGCAACATTGTAGAATGAAAAATTAGTAAATTAGTCATTGGCTTGGGTGTTAGCGCAATGACTGCTAATGTAAGGCGCCCCCGAATCAAATCCGGGTAGAGCTCACTTTGCAAATGACGTCTCCGTGCTTCAAAAACCACGTAAAGACGGTGGTTCTCCTATGTTAATGAATTGCTAGCATTAACAATAAAAAAATAGAGTAACAGGCACATCTGAGGCAAGTCTAGCAAGCTACTTCAAATGTAAAGCAAGTAGTGCTCACGGTACTGACAGTGGCTTCGGAATATCGCCGATGCTACTGTTAAGTAAAAACAGATCAACGGATCTGGGCATACAGGGTTATCCCTAGCCAAAAGTATAAGAAAAAGAAGAGACAAATATTTTGGTGATGTTTTCAGAAGATATTTACGAACTCATAAATTTTCTTTTCTAAGACACGAAGTGACGAAAACATTTTATTATTACATTACCTATGAATATGTATATATTTTCTAGAATTAATGAATTTTAAAAAATTCTGGGAAATATAAAGAAAAAATCAAAATTATTGAATTTTTACTTTCTTCTATTTTTATTATCTTTTTATATTCAAATCAGCTATGAATTTATTATAATTTTTTAATGTTCATGTCTGCTTCGCGGGCGACTTTTAGGTTTTTGCCATCTCTGATCTCTAAGTTCAAAGTTTATCTATTTTAAATAATAATTTTGTGTTATTTAAATAAGAACAATATTAATTTCCAAAAAATAAGAAATACTAATTACACAAAAAAATAATAAAAACTCTATAAACAAAGATATTATGAAATAAGTCAAGGGATAAATGAAAAAACTATAAATATTAATACAAAATACAGCATGTTAACATAAGCAACCTTATAAATTAAAATAAGGAATTAAGCAAAAAATTAAATATAAAATAAAATGATGAAAGTCAAAACATAAATTGAAAATACATCTAATTCAGTATGGAATTTTTAAATGTGCTGTGCTATAACTTCAAAATTAAGAAAAGTTATTTAAACCTGTACAGATTATTTTATTTGCTACAGGGACAAATTATTGCAATTTGACATTTTGTTTGTAGTTAAAAAAGATTGATAGTTAATTTTGGTTTTTACCATTAAATTTATCTGGATGAAAAATACAGTTAATAAAAAAAGTTTTTTAATTTAAAAATCAAAACAGTAGCTTCTCGACAAATACATCCTTCACGTTAGATATTATTAAACACAGTACCATGATACATCGGTGAAGCCGCGCCTTCTGCATAGGATACGAATGCAGGTAGCAGTCTGTAACATGGGACTAATTAGCCGAAGAGGCCAATGTAAATTTATTTGATAATGTGAAAATTTGTTTCATAAGTTTTATCATTAAATAGTTTTAAAAATATAGATAATAATTAAATATTATTTTGAACGTCATATTATCAAATCTAACATAAAAATTATCAAATTTAACATAAAACTAGTACTAACTGTACCTATATATAGGGTGGTGAATTGATTCATGCATCATAGGATTTTTAATTCAAAATTTTTAATATTCTGTAAATATTTCCTCTAATTTAAAAAAAAAGCTTCAAATTACTATTTTTCCATTGAAAAAATGCGTCATCCATATGTTATATTTTATAATTTTTCTATAATAAAAGGACAGAAAGAGGAAAATTGAAATTACTATTTTACAAATAATCACCTTTGCTTTGAAACTTTTTAAATAAATAAAAATTATCAAAAATATGTATTCCAAAATTGAACCGGCACAATTTAAATTAAAATGTTAAAATATTTGTATTTCATCTCAAAAATGGCAAAGTAAGCTCATTATTTGTAAAATGGTAATTTTAAGTTTCCGTTTCTGCCTTCATGAAAAAAAGAAAATTAAAATCAATAAAATTTACGAATGCAAAAGAGTAATTTCAAGTTGTTCTCTAAAATAATTATGGAAGATATTATTTGATTGTTAAAAATTTTTTTTAGTATTGGAAATCCTATAGTGTGTGAATCGATTCGCCACCCTGTATAAAGGATACCATCTATAATCTGCTTGAGCTCTTTCAAATATTAAGATAATATAATATGTATACTGAAATAGTTGATACATATGATAGTAATTAATGTTAGTTATTAACAAACTTAATACCATTAATTGGCTAATATTGGATGTAATATTAAGTTGTGTTGTCTTAAAGTATATCTGACTTAAAGTATAGCATTAAATTATTTTTGCGTCTTTGAAAAACTTTAGATAGTTAAAGAAAGTATTTATCCCCATCTAATAGTATTAACAAGCAAAGGAGCAAAGAGACCAATCTTCCGGTTCTTGATATAACCTGAAGCACTAAAAAAATGTTAAAGAATTGACTTACGTCAAATCTTCGTGCGTCAATCAATTTTTCTCTTTAAAATACATTAGATTTAGTTGAGGAAATGATTGCTTTGCAACTTTTAACTTTAAAAGCAATTAATAGTAAAGAGGTTCTCTTCCGTTGTTTTATTTCATTTTAACAACTCGTTAAATGTTAAAGATCAGACTTAAATCTTCGTACGCCAATATGTTGAAATACATTCGTAAACGTGCCATCCATAATAAATTACGCGTGGTATAACTATAATAATTGTAAATGTTTATTATTAACTTGTTGAAATTATATGTTGGATAAAATATTTTAAAAGGTTACAAGTTTAATGAAATTTGAAAATTTTTTTTACAATTTTAATGAAATTTAAAAATTTTTCAACTTACATTTTAGTCTAGGATTCACTTACGTAAAGTGGTTTAGTTTTTCAAGATATTATCAGGTAAACTATCCCTAAATGAATGAAATGAATAAAAAAATTTTTATTAATTTTTAAAGTTTATTAAACTTGTAACCTTTTAAAATAATTTTATTCAATAAATAACCATAATATTGTAGTAATTCCAAAATACACACTTAAGCTTTGTGCCTTGAAATTTTGCAAACACCAATCAAATATATACTAAGTATATTATTACAATATGTTTACTTTTTAGTTTTAAATTGTGTTTGGACACATTTTAGTCAATACGCGAAAATTCAGTATCGACGAGAACAACCAAATATTCTATACTGAATTATTATTTTTTTTAAATATACGATATATAAAAGGAAGTAATTTTAAAAAAATATTTTGTATATTTTGGGAGTAATTAATTACTGTAGTTGGCAACACTTGCTATTACTAGTGTAAAATTCAACTAAAAAATGACCAACGGAGGTGGTTTAAAAATACTCGGCGTGATAGAATTAAAAAACAATCGCCGGTTATTTTATGTTAGCAATCAACTTGTACATGGATTTGTTCAATTTCTACTTCTAACTGAATTCTGCTACATTCAAGGTTTTAGATATAAATCAGAGAACAATTGAAAAATTTTACTCAAAATCGAAATCTAGATTTTCTCGTTAAAAAAAATAAACGCCAACTTAATTGCTTCGATGTTCTTGTAAAACATCAATCAGGTGACGTGTCACATTTGTTATCCTACAAAGTAATTGCGACAGATTTCAAATTAACTTTTAATTTTGTAACATTTATAAACCTAATTTTGATTTATTTATGTACCTGTTATAGGAGAAAAATTTTAATTGTTTAAAAATTACCTTAAATAGTTGAAAACCAAGAACTCACCTGAAACAAAAAGAAAAATAGGTTATAAAATTTTCACATTAATTTTTATTTTCTACCATAACAATATATTACATAATACGTGTTTCTATTCTATTTTCATCAAATTTCGATATAGATTCATTAATAAAATAGCGAAATTAAGTGATAAAGCAAGATTAAGTTGCTCTGGTAATTTGTAACTCGAAGAAAAAGGCACAGCAACTGTCAAAAACCTGAAAAGGAGCACGCAACTACCAATTTTTGAAATATTAATGTCAATATTATATGATGTACAAATTTTGATTCGAAATTCGTAAATCAAAATAATTTTTTTATTAATAAAAAATTGTAATTTAAGCTGGAAGCATTATTATTGTTTACATTCCAAATAAGAAAATAATGCTTTACTTGACAACAAATAATATTGTCAAGTCAACACAAGAAAATTATTTCAATTCAATAACAAAACAGACATTTAAGTTAATTATGTGCTAGTACTTCAAAGCGGAGTACTATAATACTTAAATTTTCTTAACTCTTGTCATTGACTTTTTGATCAAAGAAAAATATTTTACTTCAAAGACATTTTTTCATTTTGTATTATAATCTATAAATACAAACGATTTTTTAAATTAGAATATAATCTGACATTTATAAATTGCACACAAAAGTTGCACAAATTCTTTTCTTTGTAAAAATAAGAAAGACTCCTAAAGTTATTATTAACTTTACTTGTTTACTTATTTGTAATTAATTAATAAAAAAGATACACACAGTAGTAGTATTTTTACTTTTTTCCAACGCTTTACATGTTTTTAATAGTCTCGGGCTTTGGCTTTAAGTTTTTACTATTTTGGCAATTGTGCTATTACGAATGACCGCCAAGTGCTTGCTTTCTTTTGTAACCTATTCCACTTTGTTTTTGTGTATCTCGTTTTTAGTATTCCATTGTGAACAGCGTTTTGTGAAAATGCCCACTTTTAATATGCAATAAGTAGGTAACATTTCATTTTTACTTTATCAAAACACAAATATTAATTGAAAATTTTTTATAATAATGGGATGGTTTTTTATAATTTTAATTTAAAACAACAAGCACGTTTAGAAATTAATTTTTCTCACACAAATTATTATACTTTGATTTTAGTTTGATCCGTGTGAAACATTTAAATTACTTACATTTACTTACATCAGTTTGTTGATCTAATTTTAACTTTTCAATTTTTATTCGAGAAGAAACGAAAGTCTTACTTATTGTGTTATTTTTATTCTCTCTAAACACCTCCTTTGAATTCGAGATTTTTATAATAGGCTTATAACATTTTAAATTCAACTTTGAGATTTTGAAGTTATTGAATTGTTAGATAATATATTCTTTGATATTTAATTTAAATAAATCGATAAAAAATTTTACATTTACAAATATCCACTATCGCAGTGATCGATATCGAATTGCTGTATAGTAGAATGCAATTCTATAGTAATCCGTAACACGTACTCCAATAAAGACGAGCCAAATAGTGTAGTCTGGTAATGTATTAGAAGTGAAAGGGGGTTAGTATTGGGCAAGAAGAGGCGAAATACAAATGACGAACCGTCGATGCTAACTTGTGTCTTGAATACTGAGTAGCGGATCTGCGGTCTTTTCGTATACGGTCCTAATTTTGCTATACGTTTTCTTTTGCACTCGTTGCTTGTATAAAGCAAAGTGACACGAACTAACCTCTAGTAAAGAAAAATTACAGAAAACTACGCCACGTAGCTGAAGGCTTGGAAGATTTGATTTTGTGCTAAAGCACAAAATTCTTTAAATTACTATGTAATGACAAAACACAAAGTTATTTCATAAACAAAAAGGAAACACTAGGCTTTAAAAATGATACTAAAAATAATAACGTAATTTTGAAAATATAGAGAACCCCAAATTTTGATACCGACTACATAATATTATATACCTGCCCTTATTATTACTTGCTTAATTTACATGGGGCAGGCATATAGTTAGAAATGATGAGGTAGAATGCTGCGTTTTAGTTATATATTATGTACATACCTACGTGGGTATATACTTTCCCTCAATGTAACTTTTTGACTCTTTTCTAATTAACGAATATGAGCAGAAAAACGCTAAGAATTAAAACCCAATTATCTAATTGTTAGAAATAAAAATACAAATTACTTTTTAAATACAACCTTCAATATTTTAAAAGAAAAATTACTTTTTAACAGGTGTGTAAATGATAACCAATAATAAACAAAATTTTATAAGTTGGCATTGAAGAGACACCAAGTCTAGTAAATTAACTCCAAGCACGAGAGATCGTTATTACAGTCGAGAATAATTAAAAGACTTGTATAATATCCACAATTCATTTGTCGAAGTTCCTCTAGTGTCAAACTTAGATACATAACATGAAAACTCAATTATCACTATATATGTATAGTCATTAAAGAAATTGATTTTTTAATTAGTGGCGTTTCATTACACTGTTTATGCATACTAATATTGTAAGAAATATCAAATAAGAAATTGTAAATTTTTTTTTATGATTTTAAAATCATTGAAAATATGACTAAATAAACCACAAACTCTTTCGTAACATTTTGCTCTAATATAAATTTTATCGCAGTCTTAAAATATTTTTAACCGTTAAGGAATTTCATAAAATAACTTACAGTTATGTGCAACAATTAATTGTACATAGGAATTTATCAAACAAGACAAAATCTACAGAAAACAAAGCTTTATACAGGTTTCTCTTACACGAACGAAATTTTCTACCAGTTATAAATTTTTATGTATTTTTATTTGCAAAAGTTATAAGTAATTGGACAGCAGAAGAAGAATAAATTAAGGGTGTTTTATGAAATTCTTATTTGCTCATCATCGGAACTAAGTCATCTCGACTCTTACTTTAAAGTGAATGCAAATTTATGTTAAGAATCAAATAAACTATCATTATTTACTATATATTTTTAGCAAAAATTTTAGTCAACCACGTCTTTTTGCGGTTGAAAAACCAAAACCCTATATTCAATTTGATTGATTGGTTTAATTCAAATACATCCGCCTTTAAGCGGTCCATAAAACCTTTTCATATTAAATTGGCGTTATATTTTTGGGCCAAAACCTAGGCTTTACACATTTTATTAAAACTATTGATGTGAAAACTATTATTTTATAATTTCTCTTTATTATTGCTTGTTATGTACATATCAATCAGAACTATAATTATAAATTCATAGTATAATATTTATATGTAGTTTTCTAAGACGAGTTGATGTCTTTTTCCGTACAGGGGATTCCACCCATCGGCGTTTAATTAGGCGCGGCCGACTAGGCGCGGATCATATAAGCGCGGAGCCATTTAGGCCTGAAGCCATTTAGGCGCGATCCATTTAGGCGTAACGCATTTAGGCGCCGAGACATATAGGCGCAATTTATTTAGGCCCCAAATCTTCTTATAGACATTCTATTATTATCTATGTTCTTAATTTTTATATTTGCTGGTCATAAAATTGACTTTCTGAAAGGAATTGCTTACAATCTTCATAATTTTTGATTGTTGAAATATTATAATAATAATACTTTTCTTTGTGTTATATCATGCCATTGATATTTTTCAATTAATAAAGGTAACTTATAAATACCATGTCAGAAAAACTGCTCTTCTTTTGCGGCTAACCATTTGTCGAACCATTTTTCAATTTCCTCGAAATTGCTGAAGTGCTGCTTTGCGAGCGCGTGCTCCATTGATGCGAAGAGGTGATAGTCAGATGGCGCCAGTCTGGCGAATACAGCGGGTGCGATAGGATATCCCATCCAAGCGATTTCAAGGTGTCTTTCACTAGTTTTGCTAAGTTAGACAGCGCATTGTCGTGTAACAAAATCACTTTCCCATGTCTTCTGGCCCATTCCGATCGTCTTCGGATCTTCCGCATTACTCGTAAACGTCTGCTGATTGTTTCTTGTGACACATGTAATGCTTCTGCTAATTGCTATTAAGTATGAGTTGGGTCATCATCCAATACCTCCTACAATTACTCGTCTTCGCGATTTTTGTGGTCTACCAGGACGCTCACTGTCTTTTACATTAAAATCATCACTTTTAAATTGAGAAACGGTCACTGGCCTAGTAGTTACAGCGATCGACTACTAATGCTAAGGCACCCGGTTCGAACCCGGGAAGAGTCTACAAAAGAAAATTTTCTTTCTGACTCTCTTTCTATCTATGGCCGTCCCCGTACTTCGGAAGGCACGTAAATCCGGTGGTCTTCCTATGTTAATGAATTGCCATCATTAACAATAATATAGGGTAACAGGCACATCTGAAGCCAGTCAAGCAAACTACTTCAGATGTAAAACAAATAATATGCTCACAGAACCAGCAGTAGCTTCGGATCTTTGTCGATGTTACTGTTGGATATTACAGGACCTAGTCCTAATTTAAGAAGAAAAAGAAGAAAAAAACTTTTAAATTGTCAAAACCGTCTTACATGTTCTAATCGATGGGTCGTATTTAATGTTTCTACCAGCAAACGATGACTTTCAACAGCTCTTTTCTTTTCATTAAATAGGAGAACAAAGACGCTAGTTTTTGGCAGACTCAACTTGTGTGTGTTTGTAGTTTAATGTCAGACGAACAAAATGACGTGTGTCAAATTAATACACTACTTTTCACTGAATCCATCTCTTCAGCTATGCTCTCTCTTGCTATGGTATCATAATTTTTTGTGTTATCAATTTTCAGAAATTCCCTTTCTTTGGTAGCAATCAATCTGAATCTCCAGTGGGTATGTTTTGCATTATAATCTCCACCTGCTATAAATTTTTTAACTAATGATTCGAAGATCGATTTCAGATCTGCTTCATTGTACTTTGGTGAACAATATACTACTGAAATTTTTAGCGACTCATGCAACTTATTGATTTGAATAAATTTAATTATACTATACAATGTTTGAAAACATTTTAAAATTAAGTACAGTTTAAAAAATGGTAAAGGAAGAACTGAATTGATATAATATTGTTTTAATTATTAACTGGAGAGTAGTTGTTATTGGTCTTTTTGGCTGTACTGCTCGCAGTATTTTTGACAGGAAGGAATAAGTTGAAGGAATAAGTTCTTAATCTGAAGATAAACTTTATGTAGATGCTCTAATAATATTAAATTACAAAAAAAATTCTCTCATCAGTCTTCTGAATTAAATTTTCTAATAGAGATTGCTGCAATCTATGAATACTTTTTTAATTAACCTCAAACTTACGCTTGAGTTATTTTTCACGATTGCAACTGCATATACTAACTTGATTTGATCCAGGCTTTTTGTTATCTTATGTTAAATTTTTATATATTGATCTTTGTTGATATTAGCTAATTCGGAAAAGAAAAATATTCTTCTATTACAAAAAATATTTTGTTGGATAACGTATTTTTTTATAGCACCGACAGTGCTTTACCATAAAAGTGAAGTATTGTTGAATCAGTATTATTACATTTGGTATATTTGGCTCACATGCTTAACAATTTTATTTTATTTTCCAATAATATAATTAAATTCAAAATCATATTGCTTTGTTATAGGTTTATCAAAACACAAACATTACAATATAAGGCATTCCGTGTATTATCAATAATGTAGTACATAATAAAAAGTTATTAATAATTAATTTTCCATGTCATATTCAATATTGAATATTTTCTCCTTTTCATGTTTTTTGTTTAATTAACAAATTCTATTTATAACTCTAATATTGCACTGAAAACTTTCAAGAAAATAATTTTTATATTAACTTAATTTTAAACTTTGATGAAATATAAATTGTATTTACCTATATATTTATGTTAATAAAAATATAACTACTTTATAATGCATTTAGAACTTTTATTAAGAAGAACGTTTAACTATTTATGACTTGCAGGAGTAAAAGTTGTAGTGCAGGTAATTATAAATTTAATAAATCTTTTTGTATCATATTTTTCATAATCAAAAAATTGTAAAATTGTTAATTACTGCAACCACTGGCTTTAAATAAAAAACAATGCAGTGAAGGTTTTGACATGACTATAGGTAATTAGTTGTATACATATGTGCATGCGTATGTACGTGTGTATATACCTTGCTTTTAGCATTAATAAAACTTCACCACTTACCGTTTTTTTCACATAGGCTGTAAGTTTTAAAAATACATTAATAATTAATTTCAGTTACTAACAATTTTCTATCAAAATGTCCTATTTTTTCGCTTTATTGTTTTATTTTAAACACGTGGATATTCAAAATAAACTTTTTTTGGTTATTGTGCCATTATTTGTACTTAATCTAATTTGAATATTTAAATTACAGCAACTATAAATATTATTGTCAATATGTGTGCAGATTTCGAAATCAAATAGAATATCTTAATGCTATATTTGCATTTCAAGTTCTTGTGAGTATAATGTAAACTCATAATATGGAAATATATTATTTTTATGATATCACTGAAATTTTTGCATAATATGGCAGTTTTAGTAAGAATATATTTTAAGACCTGTTATAATTTCAGCAAAATAACTACGATGATAGAAAAAAGATTCGTATTAACCTAAATGAAATAATCGATATATTTTATATTATGATCACTATATTCTTACAATCCTATTGAGTTTTTGCTAAGAATAGAGTGAAATATAATAGCATTTAGCGTAAAATTTATTGTTACGTTTTCTCATAACTGTTACGTATGTCATTCTAAATCTTGAACTTAGTTGTTGACTTACATAAAAAAAATCAATTCTGATTTCATTAAATACATTTAACAAATTAAGAAACTTTTATAATAAATAAACTGATATGTGTATTTTAAAAATATAGGGCAAAGTTCTACACTTGCAAGATTAATAGTAGTTTTTAAGATTCCTAACCTTACTTCCAAACCTTACAGTCTCCATCTGTCTATCTGTACGAGCTCCAGATCTATCTCTTATTAATGTTTTAAATTTAATACAAAGATACCTCGTCAAAAACTTTATGAAAGTTATAATAAAAAGTAATATATTCAAATAATGATATTTTATTCAACGAACCGTGTGTTGCTTGAAGCCACACCAAAACATGTCATTGTAAATTGTGCCACAAAAAAGGGGGCAGATGCATATTTCACTCGATATTTCACAATAAATAAGTAACGGCACAATTACAATTAATGTTTTTTAACTTGTCAACTAAATTCAGAATTGTCAAATTGTCATCATCATAAAAAACATTAACACATTGTAATTGTGCGTTTATTTATTAATTGTCAAATATACACTTTGACAAAATACAAATCCAAAAAATGTTGTTTTGAGAATAACAAATTAAAGTTTTAATTTTAAAGAAAATCCTGTAATTTTTAACAGAATTTTGGTTTATTCTCTTATTAAAAGTATCTGCTTTGAGAAAAATGAAAATTCTAGTCAATATTGCTAATAGCTTACTGCAAATGAAGGTAAAAAATGTGTACCTGCATAACAACTTTAAAAAAAGAATATTTTGAATTTATTTAAATATGAGAAAATTGAATGCTATATGTTTATTATTCCGTTTATTGACTGCTATTTACGCCATTTCTTTAGGAATACAGAATTAACAAAATAAATATCTACTATTTACAAATGTCCAATCAGGACCTAAACCCAATAAACATTTCTAACAGCCATCAATCGAGTTGACCTCAGATTGGTTAAGAGTACACGCAACCATGTGGTCTGGCGCTCATTTCTTCGGTTTTAAATATATTTTAGTGGCCGAAATCGAATAAATAGCATAAATACAATAAAGTTTATAAACATTTTAAATTTAAAATAAAAAAAAAAAATTAAAAATTCTATTAATTCGACTTTTCAGCAAAATTTTTTTTATTTTCGTAATGTACCTATATTTAAATATATATACAAATAACATCATGTCAATCCAATAAATATTTTCAAAGTTACAAGCATATTTGTAAAGATGTCCCAGAGCGTTTGAAAGGAGGTAGATCAGGGGCCAGAAGGGCAACTCTTAACCTAAAACGCTGCTCCTTTTATTAACCTTTCTATTGTATTTCGATACATTGAGCAACAATGTAGTAGTGGTCCTTTTTTGACCTACGAGCTAAATTTTGAAGTAAACATTATTACTACGTGTAAAGTGCTTTTGAAACTTTGAACGCATTTTACTCGAAACTACGTCATAAAGTCGGTGAGCAAGATTTCTTGGAAACGACCCAACCGATCCGTTTCAAAGTTTTATACAAGCTTTATAAATATATATTTTAACAATTAATTGAAGGTTTTTTGTCGCAGATAAATATTTTCCATTTTATAAACAATTTGAACCCAAAATTTGTACCGAAAATCAAATTTTTTTAAACAATCTGCAATTTTGTTAAAAACTAATATTTTGCTTATTTCTTTGGTTAATTGCTAAAAATACCTTTTGAATTAACAAAATCTTTCTAGTTTTTTGATTTTAAATGATCAGATCTAGAGATCTTGCTCACCGCAAGACGCCTTTTTTTAGAGAAGCTCTTGGAGATCGGCTATAGCGGCTTTAAAAAATCAATATTTTACACATACAAAAAGTTAAACTAGAGTTAAAAGTTACCACAAAATGTATAATAAATTCATAGGTTAATAAATTAAAATGTCTGTGCAGGAAAAATTCTTGAAAAATCGTCTTTTTTCGGCCTCCTGACTGCGTATAACCATATATTCGTGCGTATATTCATAACTCAAGTTGCCCAAAGCAGATAATTAAAATTTTAGATGCACCTAGAATGACAAGGAAAGTATAAAAAATTTTAAAAATGGCGTTTGGTTTTCTTTTACAAGAGTTTCAGCGTTTTAGAATTTTTTATTTAACAACCGATTTTCAATTTCATTTTGTTCGTTTTAAGGTTTTCTTTTATTTCAAAAGTAAAGTAAAATGCATTTTCAAACTTAAAATTTTACAGAAACGTTGGCTTATTAGGTCATATCCCCGTAAGGATGTGACTATGGATGGCCCAATTGTGCCCATGGGTACTTTTTGAACAGTGGGTAAATATGCATGTAAATGGTTTCGTAAATTTGATTTGGTTATCGTAAATTTCCTTTATCATTCCAACAAAACTGAAAATAATTTTTCAATTATCTACCTAGATAATGACGCGGACACTATAATAAGATTTTATAATACTCAAGGTTGCAAATAGAGTTTTTATTAGGCTATCTATTCTAATTCTTCATTTTACTTCGAAAAGCATCAACTGAGGTTATAATTTTGAGGATTACAAATTTTTTAAAATTCTAATTGAAATTCAATCTTTTTTAAGTTCAAAGTTACAGAGTCAATAAAAAACAAAATAGTTATTTAAAAACATTTTTTATAGAATGATTTTGCTTTCGTTTGACCACCTTAATTTGCACAGAGAAAAACTTTTAATTTTTATTTCATAAATAAATCTCTTGCGGTAATTCGCATAATATCTCATATTCTCTTTTTCTGTTTTCTTTGTTTTTTTTTTTTCATCAAGAAAAACTAATTTACCTATAACTACAACTATCAAATATAATAATGCCATGATATTTAAATAAGGAACGATGAAAGGCCGCTGGTTACTGCTGTCACTACGAATCCAAAGACCGAACTGCGTCGCTAGTTTTGCATTAGTTCTTGCTTTGGTAACCATGGTAGTTCCAATTAAAAGCGTTATAACATAAAAATTGTCCATACCTTCGGCAATTCGTTATTTTTAATGTTTTTATTCTCCAGTAAAGGTAGTTCGATATAAATATAAGGCAAAGGAAGTTGGACTATTTATCTAATGTATGGTTATAGGTTAGAATCTCGGTCGCTCCAAAATTATTTATACCATGGTTCACGTTAAACTCTCGATTCTACTATAATGTTTAATCAATGAATAAGTAAAACTGCTGACTTTTAATTTGGACCTTGCAGGTTTATTCTAAATGGCATGTCGGAATGCTGTCACTGTGATATATTCCGACTGTATATTGAAAAAGTTGTTAGAAATTTATGCTAATTACATTATAAGTTATATAGGTTACCCACAATGGTGCGTTATCGTTATATGATTTAGTGAGATTGTAAACCTTTACGTTCAAGCGTTGCCGTCGGTCGTTATGAAAAAATTCCCTGAATGAACTTGTATCATTTAAAGCACGTTGCATAAAATAAATTATTTTTGTAATTTGATATTTGCCGTTATTTAAAATGTATTTAGCTGAAAAGCTGGAGTTGATTTCGGATAATCGCTAATAATTTAAAAATTTGCAGAAAGGGCTAAAGCACTTCAGAATGACATGATGTCTTTTCGTCAACATTAGCGATTCTTGTTTGTAAAGGGTTGGCTAAAACGTGTGGCCTGCGGATAGGTGGTTAAATTTTCGGTATCATATTAACAAGGTGGTGGCACTTGGGATTTCTGAGAAGTCTGAGGGTTAATCTTTCAGCCCGTTCATTTAGATTAATTTATTGTTCTTGCTTCCCTGGAGATTGAATAATGCGGATGGGGTATGATCAGTGTTGATGCCGTGAACAGGTGTACATGTATTGGTTTTTAATCGTCGGAGAGGTTATTATTGGACTCTCCTTCAGAAATAGGCGATAGTTGTTTCAGTGGCAATGCAATAGTGGTAAGGTAAGAAAGAGAAATCTAAATAGTATATTGACAGTTCTACATTGATTATCAATCTGCTATTTGTTGTCCCGCATTTCTTTTCCCCAAATAATTTAAAAGAAATGAAGGTGGGTTGTTCTCATACATACCCTGAATTTTTTCAAGAAATGTGCAATTATTTTAAAAACACATCGTACTTTTTATCATCTGTAATGACTATGAAATCAATTAAATTGAAAGCATTTTATACATTCCTATAATAAGTTGGATTTCTAAAACTATTGTATTTTACTGAGTATGTAAGCAATTTCAAATTAAACTAAAATATCAAATGCATTTTCATTATCGTTATTTACTAATCAAGAAGATGTAGGTTTAAGGTATTCTTCGGGGACTACAAACGTTAAAAAAATTGCAGTGGATATAATACGTCAAAATAAATCGTTTGAAAATAGTTCGACACATTTTGAAGCGGTAATTCCAGTTAGAATAACAAAGAGCGATCTAGAAAGCTTATATCAGTCACCCATAATCAGCACTGCATGACAAAAATCTTTTCTCAAAATAAAATTTACTTTATGTTTAGTGACAAAAATAAAATCCCCAAAGCTTGTTACAATCCAGAAAAGTGATTCTATGTAATAAAACTGAAAAATTTAATGTTTACGTATATAAAAGTATTTTTCTGATGTAGGAATCGCCTAATTTTAAAATAACATTGTATATACTATAAATCATTTTTATCTGAGTGAAAATTTATTAATTTACGTCTCATACAAAAACTTGTAACTTGATTGTTTTACAGAAATGTTTAAAAACTTCCAGTTAACTATGATAGTAGGTGCATGAACTTAGTCAAATATGAATAAGTAAAAATAAAATAAGTTCAGTTATTACCGTTCTGAAAACTTTCTCGATTTAAATAGAACTCAAAATGAAGAGCCATGTAGAGACAAGATATTTCAAGTGCTTTTATAAAGAAAATAGTTTTATAATTAGCTCAGTTTATACTTAAAACAGATTAAGTATGTTCATTAAGAAATTAAGTTTTGACGTAATTATTTTCATGATTGTGATGACGAGATTATATAATATGTACATATTATGCAAGCAGTATGTAATACTTTTTGTTTCTTGAAAATCTAAAACAATTTCAAAACTAAATTTTAGGGTACAAATTCAAATATCTTTTTGAGATGGCGCAGTCGAGCTCATTAGTTTTTATTGATCCCACTATGTATAAACTAATTACAAATGAAATAAAATGAAAAACTAAATTTTTAATTTAAGATTTTTGAAAAAATCTACACAGTTAGAAAATTGCTTTTTCTTTCATATAAAAAGTCTTTAAAAAACTGTAAAATTTATAAG
Source organism: Lycocerus yunnanus (assembly GCA_036346125.1). NCBI lineage: Eukaryota > Metazoa > Arthropoda > Insecta > Coleoptera > Cantharidae > Lycocerus > Lycocerus yunnanus. Next base: position 4,168,715 of record JARFIX010000002.1, read on the forward strand.
TGTATTTCTTTCCAACAGTAATACCCAAATAAAAAAAAGAAAGTTTGGTCAAATATTATCTTATATGGCAAAAACTGTTAGGTTGTAATTTGAACATATAGCTTCAACTTTTCTTGGTGTATAATAATAGAACTCTTAGTTTAATGTTCAAAATAAAACAATAGAAAAGTTTCATTCGGACTTTTTCTTGTGAGGTCAGTTTTATTGCTGGCAAGTATTTGGCAATATAGCAATTCCAACTTTGCGAAATTAGGATAATACAAAACAAATACTGCTTAACTTTGTATTTGTAAAAATTAATTTTAATTGCATATTCATGTCGGGAAAAGTCTAATTAAAAATATTAAATATGAAAATAGTTAAAAATACATAGATGCATGATGAAAAACTTTTTTCCGCACATGTCAACACATTAAATCACTTTAACTCGCAATTCTTTTGTATATGTTGTATATTCCAGTAATTTAAAATAACAAATTTATACAAAACAGAGAAATTACATATTGTAATCACTAAAAATTGAACATATTCCTGTAATAAACATGCCTGACAAAATATATTTGATAATACATTTTCATTTCATTTGCATAACTAACAAAGCTTTAACAAAAGATCCCATGGGATAGGCGGTGGTTTTATCTAAACCGTCTCGTATACTGTCAATACATTGACCAAACATAGAAAAAGCCTTGTAAAGCTCATTTCACAACATAAAAATAAAAAATTTGTAGAACTAATACACAAATTACAAAAATCGTTCTGGTTAATAAATCAATAAAATATTTAAATGATTTAATGTTGGTACAGAAATGTATACTGCCTATTATACTTTGATATATTATTTAAATTTTAATTCAGATAATCCGAGCTTTACTTAATATGTCTAATGGACGATAACTATAATTAATTAATAGACAACAAATTTTTGGAAACAATTAATTCATTTATATAAAAAATGATCTTAACAATTACAAATTAACTGAAACATCACGAAACTCTATATATAAACTGTATTAAGAGTGAGTAAGTCTACTACTTATCCGCCCGTTAAAATACACTGCAACAGATGAAGTTAAAAACTTACAGGAATTTTATAATAGCACTCTAAAGTTTTGGTATAATTCAACCAGCGACCACACCAACAATTTTACTAAAATCATCACATCATGATGTAGTTTTACTTTTTAGCAAATTAAAATTTTCCGTGCGAATGTGATTTTGTTAATTCAATCACATACAAATGCGCACCAAAGTAAATGGTGTTAAATCATTTCCACTTGAGTATTTTAGAAGTTAAATGTAAATCGTTAGATAATTCGATTACTATCAGTAGTTACCTTAACAGTTGTTTCAGTGCATATTAAATTTGTATGACGTTAATCAACGTTATTCTTTTTATTAATATGCAGCTTTAACAAGATTTCCATTTATAAACTAATTCCTGTTTTCAGGGCCGATCAGACAGAAGTGTTATTAATTATTTGTGTACAAAAAAATGTACACCATAAAATTTGCTAAGAAATATTTTAAAACTTGCGCTGTCACACCTACAACATCTAAAATATCAAGTTGACTAATAAAAATTTGATAAAGATAGCGAGCAGATAGTGTGATTTGGCGGCGTTAAATTATTCAATGTACCTAAATATAAACATGTTACAATCATGTATTTACTGAACTATTGAAAATCAATTTTTTAATCTGTCTAATATTTCATCTATTTTTACCATAATAACCATTAAAGTTATTTTTTAATTTCAATTATTAATTCAGGTCGACTACGCTTGTCTATTTTTGCTTTTCTAAAATTTTTTTTGTTTTTAATTAATTTTTCTAATTTCTCCAAATTCAAATTTTGGCGCTGCTATCTATTATTTTTTAATGTTGTTTAACACTGGGAGATCTTTGAAAATTTTTGCATCTGAATCTCCAAATGTAGATGATTGGCCTTGCCTATTTTTTTGAACTCAATCGAACAAATATATCAACAACGGTTTGTTAGCGGTGACAAAATAAAAGCTACCTGCTCCAAAAAAGTACATCATGAAGTAACAAATTTTCAAAAATCATTAATTATAATATCGATCCATTTTCACCAATCGTGATCTAGTGTCTTGTGGATTCAATTGTAGGCTGCTGTTTTCTTTTTATGGCACTGTTGGTTCACCTAAGCAGGGTTTTCCTCTCAGTCTTTTTTTTCTGTTAGGTTTTCACTCCAGCAACGCTTGTCCACATTCTAACTACATGTCCGCTCACATGCATTTTTGTCTAACAATTTTTTCAAGCGTATCCTCTACTTTTGTTTTACTTCTCACTAACTGCTTTGTTCTCCGGTCTTTCTATTTAATACCCAGCATTCACCTTTTCAGTGCTCACTGCATAACTATCATTTTATGTTGGTCTGCTTTTCTCACTGTACATATTTCCATCGCGGAAGTGAGGCTTGGAAAACAGTTAAATGATTTATCCCAAACTCGCATTATTTGTTACTATTGCTTAATATGAGCCGTGAACCATATAACTAACTTCACTTTAAGAAGATTTTCTAGGCAGATTACACCGCAGTGGTTTGGTATTGTTTTCCGATAGACGGTCAGAAATAAATTTTTTATTTGTCTGGAGTCAAACCCGGTACTCGGCATTAACACTTACACACAGCTTCTAACTTTTGATCATGTCTAAAGCATTATCAATGCATTATCATTTCAGAACGACACAATTACACTTACTTTAAACTTGAAAACTTTGTTTGCTTATAGTTGCTTAGAAACCGATTTTGTCAGTTTTTGTCAGTTAGTAAAAAATAAATGTTTTGAAGCTAAAACTTTCTTGTTTGTTTTTCATTTATTCGGGGTGTTCTATCAAATTAGATCTTTTATAGGTATGTATAACTCATTTATTATTTATTTCATATCAAAAATGCAATACAAAAGTAATTTAAGAGTAATAACTACAATATTAAATTTTAGCCATACCAAATGTTAGACATTTTTTAACTTATTTTCAATATTATAGCGTTTTTAAAATGCATTTTACCTACAATGGTTCATTTTAATTTAATTTGTACTTAATAAACAATTTTGAAAAATACATCAACCTACACAAAGCGTTTTACGATATGAAAAGTTTTTTTTAACTTTTTTTATTGCTGTATTTTACTTTATTGAAACTGTAATACTGAAATAATTAACAGGATTCTTGTTAATATTTACAAAAATCTAAAATTGCAAGTTTCAAATAAAATCCTTTTTTTTCACGTTTTCTGACGCAGGATTTATTTCTCTTTCGATGACATTCAGCATGTTCCATGTTCAACTTAAAAGTTTTTGATTTATAAACTGCTATAGCAGTTCTAAATTTAAAAGGAGAGTAAAAATCTATCAACCAATGGAATTTATTAGAAAAATTTATTGAATATTTGTAATTATTTTATTATATTTAATCGATTTAAAATAAATGAACCACAAGTACAATAACTTATATTTCTAAAATATAAATGATACACAGTACTCCAAATATAAACTAAGAACTATGGAAACTGTAATTCCACTCTTGTCTCATTCGTGTAATGAGTAATGCATGATAAAGATGTTGAAGATGCCGCTTATGTATCATCAAAGTTACTAGCCCAAATCTGTAAATTTGTTAGTGAATTATATCGTTACTATAAAGTAATTGCACGTTTCTAACTAATGACCACGCAAACTAATCGCACTGCCGGCATTTCAAGCAAATGTATTCAGATTACCGATAAGCATTGCTCTCAATTTGGCTAAGTAAACTTTTCACTTTCCAAAATTGGTCTCTAGAAAGCTCAAAGTTGATAAAACCTGTTCAATCACTTTTAATCAAGTTTTCATAATTTTCAAAATTATTAAAGTAATTTTCTTTTAATATTATGAATATCACCAAAATAACGATGAGCTATTAATATAATAAAGGCACTTTAATTTTCTTCAAGTTGGAATTATGTTGAGCTCTTGCATTACCATTTTGTAATTATCACTCCATTTTGATAAAAGATGAATACTGAAATGACTTACAAGTACGTGACAGTAAATTGCATTAGGGAAACCAAGCATCGCCCCGCTTTTATTTTTAAAACAATTTTTATTTTAATTTTAAATTTTGTTGTAAATTTAAAAGGGTTTATAATTGCTTAAAATTAAGCAGAAATGTGATAAAGCTTCTCTAGTTTAAAAAAATAGTGATTAACTTCTGACGTGAGTTGATAATGTAATTTGAATTACTTAGATATTTGCGAGTACGAAAATTAATGATTATTAATTTATACTAAATAGGAATTTGTCCAGTTGTTCATATATGCAAATTGAAATTTACTCGTAAATAAAATGATTTGAATTTCAGAAATGCAATGTGCAATTTAAGTCCACCTCTCACTATGTCAAAGTAATAAAGTTCTATTTTATTCAGTTTAATGTAAAAGTCTCTTCAATGGTCTTTTATCATAAAATTGAAACCTGAAGATGAATTTAAGAAATTGAAAGATCAAAGTAATACACGGTGAAGTGATAAAAACACACATATCACAGTATTTCATATTTGTATCTTTTTAATAGAACATAAAAATTTTATTTACTTTTATATATCATACAAAAATAATGCAGAATTATACTGAATAGTGTGCGTTATTAAATACTTGATGGCATACCACCTACAAAAACAATAACAAAGAAAGAAATCAAGGTTGGTATTTTATCAAGTTGGTCTGAATTTAACTATTTTGTTACTAGAAAAGCATTTTAGACTGGTATTTTTTGGAACATAATTATTTCTTCTTGAATATTAAACTCTGCCAAAAAAGATATATACTATATATAGCGCTAAATCAATAAGCAAAAATAAAATTTTGTTATTTTAACTAAAAAAATTGGAAGAATTTTGAGGCAATAAAAATATTGCAAAGCTCTGGCAAGCCCATTTACAATCAAACGTAAGCCACTTATTTATTGAACAATAAAAAACATAAAATAGCCATTCTTTATTTACATCGCAAAAGTCTAATATCAGGAAGTCGTCTTTCTTCAAATTAAATATTAAATCATAAATAATAAATCTGTAAAGGAAGTGAAGTTCAAACTACACCCATAGAGTATAGAATGAAACAAGAGCTTAAAACTCAATGCACGTCGACTTCATTAATTAAGTTCAACTCCATCATACTAAATAATGTTGAAAGGTTTGTACACATGATTTATTTAAATTCCTCTTACTTTTGTATATATTTTTAACATACACCATTTTTTTTTAAATAATGTATCAAAAATACAAAACATAATTAAAATGTTTCTTTCAAATACTTTTAAACAGAGCTTTTTGAATTTCACAAAATATTTTCATTAAACTTAAAAATTCACTCCAATTAACCTTCCTTCATACAAATTTCAAACTGTACTGCAATTTCTAACAAAACCTACTAATTAAGTTTGAATATTAATTCTAAAATTTTACATTAAAATTTTAATTTCGAAAATGAAAATAATTTATTAGATTTATATTTGTTCGTTAAATATTTGATGCGAATGCGATAATAACACAATTTTATATATATATTATATATATGCAAGAGATAATTATTTATATTAATTCAACAATAAACCATTCCAATTACCACTTGTGAATTTTATTAAATCAATGATTCCTCCTTTATAGTCAACCAAAACTTCCATTTGATCGTAATTAATTATATTGGAAATTAATTTCAGGACACATTTACATACTAAGTATCTTCAAGCTAACTTTGATTTTATTTGCAAAAAATGTAATTAATTATATTAAAAGTATTATTTTGCAATTAAGTATAAAAGGAAATTGATAAAATACAAAGTTTAATTAAAAACATAAAAATTGTAACTTTTACCTAACTTTATTTTTTAAATCAAATACTGGAGAAGGGTATTTTTTTGCTAAATGAAACATAAATTATATTATGTTGGTCGGTTTTGGCTTATTAGATCATCCTCAGGACACACTACAAAAAATGACATTTAAAATCAATTATTATCGCTTTTACCATTGTAATGACCTGACTTTCCACGATTGATTGCTTGGTGTTCTTCAATTTTGGTATTTTATTTTATAATTGATTAATTTTGTTGTATTGTAATTTGCACTATACCGAGTGGCCGGCCGGACATCCGAACATAGAGAAATAACAGAGGAAATTGGTTTTTTTAAATTCCTACTTCCCATTATAATAAATTTTAATGAAAGAAATATCAATCGAATGATAAAACATCAATCAAAAGATATTTCTTTCCGCTTCTAGAGATATGCAACATTTAGTACCTACTTACTGTTTTAATTATTATTAAAAATATAAAATTTAAATTTTAAATAAGGTTTTTCAAAAATATCGAGATGTTTTTTCAAAAACAATTGTTTCAAAAATTAATAGATTGGACGTAGTGGTGCTAAAAATGGGCCAGCCAAATATCCTGATTTGGCACCGTGCGATTTATTTTTGTGGGGTTACTTTAAAAACAAAGTTTATAAAAATTTGTCATTCAAATATTGAATCTTTGAATAGCGCAATAGAATGCATACAAAATTACTGCTCGACAGGTTACAAATGTATGAAGTATTGTTTGGTGCAGAATTGAGGCTTATTCAAATACTTGTTACAATAAAATAATATTAAAATTATATTTTGTTTTATTAATAATAATGTAATAATTGAAAATGCCTAATCTTGTTCTTCTTCTTCTTTGCAAGGAATAGGCAGTGTTTGCCGGTTCCGACTTCATAGATCGTCCCTAATAAAACAGGAATTTAAAAAAATAAATTTTTTATGTAAATTTTACTCTGCCAATGTAATTAGATGGCAATTGTTTTTGAAAAGACAGCTCGATATTTTTTTTAAAAACATTTAAAATTTTTAATTTTTGTATTTTTTAGTAACAATTAAAATAAAAAATACTAAATGTTACATATTTCTAGACGCGGAAAAAATATCTTTCGATTGATATATTTTTTATTTAAATCCGTTATAATAGGAAACAAGGATTAAGAAAAAAATCAATTTCCTGTGTTCGGGTGTTGAGGAAGTTTATTTAGAATAATTTTAATATTTGAAGTAAGAATTGATAATATTATGAACCTTAATATGGCTAATATGGCTTAATATGAAGACGGTCGCGGCCTAGCGCTTATGTGCATCAACTACTAAGACGAGCGTCCCTGTTCGAACCCAGGTCGAGATAAGAAATTTATTCTGACCGTCTTCCGCGCCAACACGTTCGGCAAGCAAGGCGTGTAGTAACTGCCAGAACATCTAGGGAGAACCAAACTAATTCTTTACAGAGAGGTTTGGGGGGACTGAGAAAAGCCGATGTCCAGGAGTACACAAATGCAGGCTGGTGAGGAAGAAAAAGATCTTAATATATAAAACTAAATATTTGTATGTCCGTCTCATAAAATTCTCCCCAATGAAATGCTCTAACAAAGTAAAATTTTAACTGTTGATTCTAATACAAATTCATAGGTCAACTCCGCTATTCCCAGTTCTAAACACATTTCCAAGAAAATTTTATTAATATATATATATATATTGCAGTTTTATTTACATCTGACGCATTGCAATCGCCATTTGCCTCTGTCTTGGGTATCTTCATCCCCTAGTTATCTCTCTCTCATTGCAGCCGTCACGCCTTTTTTTCCATGTGAGCTTTGGCCTGCCTCTTCTCCTCTTTTGTGTTGGTATCCAATCCAGCATTTTTTTTCAGCCATCTACCCGTCCCCATTCTTTTCAGATGCCCATACCATATCAATTGTCTAACCTCTATGGTCTCTGTTATGTCTATGTCCACTTCGGCCTGTTCTCTGATTTTTTTATTTCTTACTCTATCAAGTTTCGTCCATCCGCAACTTCTCCTCCAGTACTCCATCTCGACTGCTCTCAATCTTCCACTATTTTTTTTGACATTGCCCATACTTCCGAGCCACATATCACCACAGTTTCATATATTTTTTACTAATAAATCCATAGATTTCATCGCAAATTTTTTTACCAAAGTATCTAAAATCTTTAAAATTGTCATAATAATTTATATTGCGATAAAATGCGATGTCGTCAATTATGTTAATAATTTATAAAACAGAAAGTTTGCTTTTTATAATCTTACTAAAACAAACACCGCTATTTACCTTGTACCAAGACGTTCTTTTCGCGATGTCTACACACATCAAAATTGGAATTCTGGAACTATTTTCTTATTGATTAAATTTTTTATACTTAAAATTTAAATTGTACAGTCAATCGGCCATCTATAGTTAGCAACATACATAGTATATACGTTAGCTATTTAATATATAACGTGGAAAAGAATCAAAATTGAACTCACACCTGGATAGAAGTTCATATAAATTTAAACCCCGGGTGAAGCCGGGTATCCTGCTAGTACTATATATTTATGTAACCTAAAAGTAGGATTTAAAATAATACATAAATATGTAATTTACCTGGTATATTTACTATTTATTATTACCTTGTAATAATTTACTCGGAAACTTGATTTCAAATTTATTTTTGCAAAACCCTGTATCAAAATAAAACATGCATATCAGATGCTTTTAGGATTAATTGTATCTTAATAATCACCTCAGGTGGAATTGAGACGAAAAATCAATTGATTGATTATTTATTTCCCCGAAACACAATACTAAATGGTGTTGACGTGTGAAGAGCGATTGTCAATCGCTAACACAAGCAGGTGAAAAAGTTGATAATCACAAAATATGTGAAAATCGACTTAAATTTTGAAGTATGAAAATTAACTAATCAGCAAATTCTAATGGTAAAAATAGTTTACATAATTTATACCAAATTACAAATACAATAAATTAGAAATTCAAATTTTAGATTTATAGGTGACGAAAGTACATACTTTAAGTTTCAAAACAAAATTCCAAAAAAAATTAACAGTTTATTTTTAAACCTCGAACTGCACAGAGGATTATGGTTTTCTAATGTCACAAAAATCGCTAATTTTAGTTGCAAATAAGCTTAAACCCATCACAAGAAAATTACTAATTCGAGAAAATTAACTTATAAATTCAATCACAATTTTGAGTTCGACAAGATTTGAAATAATTAGAAGTGCTGTTGTGTTAAGTTTGCCAACAACAATCTTCTTTAATCTGACTTAATCTAACATTGTCGTTAAACTAACGTAAAATAGGTTGCCTATCATTATCTAATCTATATTACCGTAATATAATGAACATATTCAAAATGTCAAATTAATAAATTACAACATGACAGCCGCTACTCAAAGGCATTGATCAAGTACATTTTTCTTGTTTTTCCCTATAATAAATAGAAATTGAAAAATGTTTCGGATAAAATTTTAATTATATAAAAACGGTTTAAAGTTATAGCACATACAAGAAATTTATATGGAAAGGTAAACTTGAGTGAATTAATTAAATTGAATATTATTGATTATAAAACCTCTAGAGAAGCCCAATTTTAAATAATTTAACAACAAAAGTTTGCTGAAGTTCTAACAAAGAAGGAAATCTCTCAAGTTCTAATAACTAGAAGTATTAATAGCTATAAGTTAACAGAAGAAAATTATTTTTACTTTTTTGTATAAATAATTAAATTTAAATGTTTTCTTTAACTTTTAAAAATAAAATCATTATTTTTATATAAAGCTTTTACAGCATCACAAAGAAAAGAAGCATTTAAGTTACAACAAACAATGAAAATTGCCAGCTGAGGGTTCGGAAAAGCTATCAATACTTTCTAATAGGTACAGTTACGCTCGAGCTCATTTTCGTTTTCAGTTTAATTTTTTACTTTTCCTTATTACTTACTATTGATCTAAACTCGGCATTCCATACTAAATTAAGCGTGTAAAATTGCTAGTTTTAAAAATTTCTTTTCGAGGTAGAATTAGAAAAAAAATTAAGATGTTTAGGTTTTCACGATATATCTAAAACTTATAATTAAAATCAAAAAAAAGTTAATTTCAATTACAGTAAACTAATAGATCAAAATAACTCAATATTTTGTAAATTAATTTAAATTAACATTATACCGTCTACACTCTGCATAACCAAATTATAAAAAAAATTTGCTTAAGAAATTCTAAAAACTTATACTACCAACTTCCCCCTTTCTTCAAGTAATATTTAAACAAGCCTTCTCAACATTTTGTAAACGGTATAAATAATCTCCTGATGATGTCACAATATGATGGAAACGCTTGTAAAATTATATTCACAATGTATTTGACTTGTCTACTTTAAAAAGTATTTAGTGCAGTTGTTTGGTGATTATAAAATTGTTGGAGTACACGAACCGCAAATCAATTGATTAAATGTCCAAAATTAGAAACTCGGAAAAACTTATAAACAAATCGATGTCAGCATGTCTGTACAAGTTTAAATCTAGCAAATTTAATTTAAAAGAGTTGGTTTACAGGAAGGGGGTTAATAATTGCTTCCGTTGTACAAAAACATGCACGGATAAGATTACAAGTTTATTAATTTTACATTGCAAACATTTAATATTGACCATGCAAAGAGATTTGCTTAGAAAGGTATAATTTGACGGTTGCTGTTTTGCATACCAAACACAATAGAATTTCATGAAATTTTAAATTTGATTTTTATCACGCGTTCAGTTTAAATTTGCTGGATTTAATTTCTTTAAAAAAATTTTATTATGTGAATTCTTTATAAAAAATTATTTTAATGGACTAAAATATGTTTGGTTACGAAGTCGAAATTCACTCGACTGCTGTGAAAGTCTGCGGTTTGACCGTAACACTAGTTTAAGCGTACGAACTGAGTTTAAACTTTAACCCAAGCGTGGTGTATAATTCAAACATCCGAATTTTCTGTTTACTTCATTTGAAAAATTTACTCCATCATCGTTATTTGAAAATTGATTAAATTAAAATCGTTATGAACAATAAGATTTTGAACAGCTATCGCCTATAAATAACGACCTAAAATTTCATCAGTTTGTTTTGTCATTTCAGTGTAGGGTTAGCTACGTATCATTGCGCCTGTGGCAAATCGATTTTACTTTCATCCTCGTATCTGAAGTCAATTGACCTTTTTATTGAATGGGTCATAGTGCTAAAAGCAAACTTGCGCTTTTATAATATATTTTGCAAAATAAAAAATATATCTTAATTAAATGATTTTACAAAAAGAAAAGTGTGAACTTACTTTTGAAACGTTAAACGTCTCTTTCGTTACTAACATCGCTTCTTCAAAGCACTAATAAAAAATCACCAAGGTTTTTATTTAAAAGGCATTTTATAATTAGCAGCACCCACTAAATAACACAAAAAGAACTTATCAAGTCAAAAGCAAAATATAAGTTAGATATTCTTATTGAACCTAAAGGCATACTCGTAGTTTTTTTTATAACAACATCCTTTGAGCAATATTCTATGCGTTACCTTCTTTTAAATATTTTTTTATTTACAAAGCAATTATAAAAAATAAAGCGGCGTAATTTATTAAAAAGTATCCTTGTAATTGAAATTCTACTACAATTTTTGTAAGAAAGGTGACTTTTACAAGGTTGAGGGTTAAAATCTATGGTCAGTTTAAGTTCACCCGAGGGAGAGAATAATGAAAGTTTTGTATGATTCATTGAAACGTGGCTGTCGTAAATATGACTTATAGCGTAGCAAAATAAATGGAATCTTAATAATAACTGTTATATTAGTTTTTAATCAATGTTTTCCAAACTGGAAACGTGTACTATTAATAGTCAAATAGTTTTACACTTTTACTATTTCATTCTTTTCTCAATTTTTTCAAAATCGTTTAAATGGCTTCTTTGGCCTGGGGCAACCTAATCTAAATTGTGTAAAAAAAAATTTAAGCTTCCTTAATTAGGAAACAGAAGCAACATAATGTAGGGAGAGCGGGAAAAAGTCAATAATTTTTTATGAATCTTAAAAACAAACCGATAGTTTTCTTTAGTAGGTAAGCAATCGGGGTTCTAAAACCAACAGTTCTACAGTATACGACTTTTAATGATGGCCAAATATGATTCTACTGATCGGCAAGTTTTTCTCAAAGTGTTTAAATTTGTAGAATTGTAGTTTAATGAGCAGTTAACAGAAGCCGCTGTGTGATTTTCAATGATCTCGTGGAAGCTTTGAAATAAAAATTGTTTTTACAAGAGGTATTATTCAACTCAATAACTAGACAAAATACTTCTGTTAACGAAATTCGGCTTGTAAACCTGTTGTTTGAAGAATATCAAGCCGAGGATCCAAAATCAAAAGGGTACTTTTTTATTTTGCGCCATTATCTTTTTACACAAACGCTCTTACTGATGGAAAAAATAAACCAATATATTAAATTAATACAAAATGTAAATAAAATACCGGTAGCATCATAATATGCATCTGAGTGTGATGTAAGACACCAAAAAGCTGGTTGAGCTGGCTACCTATAAATATTCAGTATTAAAAAAGATTGTTGGCTAGGTATAAAGTGCCGTAGAACTAATGTGGAAGACTACCACACATAAGAGATGTAATAAGAGGGATGTTACCAATATTTACATAGCATATCGGATTCCAGATTGGACTTCCAGAAAAGCCAGTATAACGGTTAGTGAATAATATAATTCAAATAGATATTAATTGGCATTTCCGGCAAATAGAAACTATTCTAGTTAATATTTAATTCTTGGCAGGATGAAAAATCTGACCAACAATTCCTACTAAAATGAGCAACGACAATTTAAATGGGCTTTGGAATTTTGAATAATTACTAGAGAGGCAATAATTAGGATCTCGGCAAATATAATTACAGCGGTAAATCTCGTCACCGTGGACCATGAAGAAAGCAATAAAACTGCTAATTGATTTCATTAGCAAATCATCTTATCTTCAGTCAAGTTGAAATTTTGAAGTCTATTTAATACTTTATATTAGGTACTGAGCTATAAGATATGTGAATCACGTAAAATTTGCCTCAAATGTTTTTCTTCAATTTGTAGTACAGACGATTACACCACAAGTTGTGGAAAGCGGTTTATATTCAGAAAAGCTGCTAAACATAATAGTTTGATTGAAACGTCTTGACCGATTTTTCTTATTATTTTTGCTAAACTTGGGATAACGTCGTTCATAATTTCTTGATTTTGGAATCACACTTTTAGCTACTGCCCACTGATTATCTAAGTGATAGCTTTGATGTAAATGCTCCTCGGAATAATAATGAATAAGTCATATTCTTCCCAAACGTTTATATAACGTTGAATCGAATCGATTGAAAATGAATATAAAATTCAAAAGATATAAAATTGAGTTACCTGTAACTATAAAAGTAGTTTAATTTGCTTATAAAACTCACCACTCAACACTTTCGCAATATTAACTAAATGCTTTCATTCATTTCAGCCAAGTAATTTTTAGAATTGCGTAAGGAGAATACAAAATGAGACCTTTGCCTTTACTAGAGATAATACTAACCAATTTTTAAAATTAGCTAAATGTGGTTTAACCGATTATTAGGTATTTGTAAAATTTAACTAAAATAATATTTAATAAATTAGATTATTACATTTCTGCGTAAGGGTGAAAACAAAGTCGATTTTATAAAATATGTTTCTAGCTTTAAAAAAAAATTGCTATCAATAATTTAATACGATATTATAAAATGTATCATTTCCACAAGTGTGTGCAGTGGGCAATAAAATTTGTAACTTATTCAAATTGCTTATAAAAACGAATACTTCAAATTGTGTAATCTTAACACTCAATTTAAAATTCTAGATGTACTTTGTAAACATAAAACGTCTTCATAAAAATGTTCGGTTAGTAATTTAGAAAGTAGGTTTTCGGCATAAGAATTTTCAACGTATCACAATTTCCCATTTGACCCTTGGATAATCTGGCCGCGTTCAATCTTCCGAACTCCTAACTAGTTTTTAATGTAAGTAATGACTTCCGGAACACGGAAAGGTGGAGGATTTTACGGTTTTTGTCCTGATTTTTCCCAAATTACTCTGAAAACTTGAATGTATATTAGCGGGAGTTATGGGCTATTTCGTTTTTGTAGCGGGCTAGCTTTATAAACTAAATGGGTTTTGTATTTATATACCCAAACACCAATAAAAACCTCTTTTAAAACGTAAAACTTTTCTTGTGTTGATATACAATAATTAGTCAAATAAAAATTTTATTTCAGAAAAATTTAATATTTTTACTGCGTATGTATACATATTTCTGCAATATATTCTTCTGCAAGGTTTTGTAAAACATGGCGAAAATTTTAATTACATTTGTGTTTAATTTCACCCTAACTAAATCAACGACTTGGTGTGAAATTCGGGGTTCGAATCGTGGATTTTACGTTTTTAACTCTTTAAATATTGTTTTAAATTTCTGTAAATGGTAGGGTTAAAAAATTAAGTTAAAGGTAAAAGAGAGCTACTTCTGACGAAATAAACCCAACATACCGAATTACAGTAGCAGTTTTAAAGAGCGACTACAATACAAATAATTTGGCAGTAATAACCGGGAATGTTACCTTATGGTCCAAATTTAACTTACATACATATCTATGCACTATACCAACGTATATAATTTTTTATTATAATGGTTAAAAATTCTCGTTTGCACATAACCTCACAAATACTTCTTAACTTTTCGTTGATAATGCTGTATAATTTTAAAATTTTTGGTTTGATTTATCCCGATAATTTCCATAATTTAATACAGCAAAATTATAAATTTTGTTTTTAATTACAATAGCAGTTAGTTTAATTTGTAATCAAAATATTAAAAAACATAAATTTATAATAATTTATACAAATAGTTTATTAGTTAATATATAATTTGTAACTGACACTAAAATTATTTTAATAATAATAATTTATAACAACCGATGTTCTAGAATCGTTAATTTTACAAACTATGTGATGCATTAGCATATACCTAATAAAACAATATACAATAATAATACATTTAGTGTACAATTTATCATTGACGAACCTAATTAGTCAATTTTATTAGTTTAAGGGTTATAAACATAAACAATTATTATAAATTAATAGTTGTGGTGTGTCGGATGGTCAATCTAATACAGTAGTACCACTACAATGCATACAATTATATTACAATTAATGCCATACCGTATCTATAATACTTTGTCACTATTTACCAGTTTCCTTTTAAAAGTTTCCGAGAACAATTTTTGATTAAAAACTTTGACTTTGAAAAACAGTTTTATCTAAAAACTAAAATGTTGTCAATAATAAAACGCAATGAATCGGCACAATTTATAAATTTGAAAATAAAGTGAGTTAAAAGACTTTAATAAAAAAATGGTTAATTCTAATTGTATCAAATATTGCGGCTGAAGCGGTTTAAATATGTAAATAATTATTGGGCGAAATGTGAATGTATTGGAGGAAATTGAATTACAACAGATATCCAACCGATTTAGCAACATAAATGAAATAATTACAAATCAAATAAAAAATCAGTGTAATTGGATTGGAATTCATACAAAGTATTTTAACACACGTCAATAATAAATTTATCTCTCATATGAAAATGAACTTTTATTACTTTGATTTAACGATAATTTTGTTATAATTATAACTCAAATTATGATGAAAGTATCGGAAAAATGATTAAGTTATTTTAGTGATAAATAATAATACCAAGCAATTTACAACATATTGGAAGTGTAATTATAATTAATCTAGATCAATATTTTCCTAATTCGATATTTAAAGTCGGAAAAAATGTCTTTATTTTTGAAGCACACGATATGTGTAGCAGCTGCTAATATGTAGAAACTCCAAACTTACGATGACAAGCTCGCTTCGAATTGAACTTCGTCGCTTTTGCAAATTGAATTATTGTCAAAATAAAATAGTAGAACTAGGAATCCGACCCTGCAATGAAGCAGGCACTCAGTTGCTATCCAATATTTGAAAACGATATTTATTTTCTTATACAACGTGGATATTGCTTTACTAAACTACGCTTTGTGCAGAAATCCCAATTTACTAAAAATATTTAACTTACATTTTAATTTAAAATCGATTTATCAATACTTATTTTTTGAAAATTCAAAATTTTAATTTATGTATGAATAACCTTTTCCTCAACTTAGTTCTCAACGCCATACGGAGGATGATTTTAAAATATACAATAAGAAAATGCAATATAAGAGAACTTATTATGAAAACATACGAGGAGCAGAAAAAGAGTCTCATGGGAAATTTCATCAAACTACCACTCTCCGATTCTAATTATCTACAGTTTCAAAACCAATTTATGGCATCCATTTAAATCATTAATAAACAAATTTACCGTTGAAGTCAGAAAATTAGTTTTTACTGCAGTACAGTATTTTTTCAATCTCACTCGTCTAACATAAAATAAGAAGTTACTAAAAAGCAACCGTTCAAAAATGTATTACAAAGCACATCATTGTACGTACTATCTTTTTACACCTTAAATCTTGCTACGATAGAACCCAAACCCTGATTACACACTGTGGGGCAACAAGACATTATTAGCTCAATTAAATTTATTTAATATATAATTAGAATTAAATCGTATCCAGTTTATCCATATTGATTCGTTCCTTTCCTACTGCTTTACACCTCTCAAAGATAACCGCTGCGCTACCCCTAGGGGATAGCGTTATTATTGAAACCATCAACTTCAAGAACCACTTATTTTTTAACATTTCATTGGTATCAATTAACCAGACTACCAAGTTTCATATCAATTGTCTTATTAGTTCGTGTTTTAATGGTTCGTGTTTATTAAACAAACACAGATACTTGATTCCCTTTGGTATTAAAAATTCTTACTGTGGCATGTGCATGAGAAAATTTGGTCATTATTGGCTTTAATACAATTTCAAGAAAATGAAATTATCATAACCTCATAGTAAATCAAACCACATTTATGATCCTATGATGTTTCAATTATTCTCTTAAGATTCTCTGTTTTTTCAAATAACGCATTTACGATCTTTGGCGATTGTTAGCTTATTTAATCAGCAGAACTATTTAAAAAATTGTTAGATGACCTCTTGGAAGTGTCGAGAGGTGACCTTTCAGTGTAAACATATTTATTTAATAAACAACAACTGGAAGGTAGAATTCTCTACACGGTGTGCTTGTGCGTTGTGTACGCAGTTTTATTTCATTTGTTTTTTTTGCCTTAAACTTTATCTTTGTTTTAAGTTGTACCGAAAGAACTAAAGATTATTGGTAATTTCTATGTGTCTATATCCACTAACAGTTAAAATGCAAAAATTTTACCGTTTAATTTTAGCGCTTAGTAAGCTTTTGCAAAATGGAAAATTTATTAAAACTAATGTCTGAAGTTCCTCCTAAACTTTTAAAAATAAAAAATTGCTGGCAGAATGTAAACGTATAAGAGAATAAGATCTGCACTAATAATCGATAATAAATTTTTAAATTATATTATTGTTTGTCAAAATCATGATTTTCTAATAGTGCCTTTCAGATTTTTTTGATTAAATGTACAAAATATAGAAAGTGTCGAAAAGAATTATTTTTTTGCAATTTACATCTCTTTAGTAAAAAAGTCTAAGAATTTATTAATTTAATTAAGACATACATATTTTGAAATTAATTTGCATAATTTGAATTGAAATTTGAAAAAATTAGGTCGTTTTAGCATAAAAACCGTTGGAACTTATTTTGTGCTATATCTGTATTCTGCTTTAATTATTGTTGCAGTATCACGCAGAGTGAGGGCTTACATAAGAAAAGAACCATTTTCATCATCTGTCTTACTTAAATAGATTAATTATTTAAAATACAACAATTTGAATGGTCAAACAAATAACTTTTAATTAAATTATAATAATGTTTATGTAAAACAAGAAGAATTTTTAAATTATTTGATAATTTTGTGAATTAAGTTGTCTTTTCTTGAAACATTCAAGTTAATTTAAATTTAACAAATTTAAAAAGAAAAACGATCCATCTAACTAGCAGCTTGTAAAATTCTGTTGTTGTAAAAACGTTTAAAATGGATTTTTCAGTCTCGACTTAATTATTAAACAAACAACATAATAAAAATTAACTACAATTTTAAGCACGTTTTTTATACAAGGCAAAATTTAATATAAAAATCATCTTAAGAATTTTTTTCTCCAATTAATTAATGTACTTACCTATATGTACATATATGTATGAGATTGTGGTTTAGATAATATAATTAATTTAATTAAATTTGTGGATATCACAAATTTAATAATTCAGATTTTAGTGATATTTGTTGATAACGCTATTGTAATCACTCACGCAACTAAAAATCTGAAACGTGATTATGCTAATTCTCTCTCACATTCCATTTTACTCAATTTTTAGCGGCTTTTGGACGTTAAAAATCAGATAAATTGATATGTGACTTGTTTATAATATTAGGTTTATCGAACCATTTTCTGCCGATTTTGTAAATTTTTTCACAAATTTGCCAAATCGTGACAAACAAATTTTATTTCGCATTTTTTTTTTAATTTTAATGCAAAATTTGTATTGTTTTATTTTATTCAGTAATATTAGTATTATGCTTTATTATTTTATTTAGAAATATAAACAGGAAATTCTTCCCAATAAAATTGATGGATTTAACACAAAATTGTACTCACGCAATTATTTCTTATTGTGGCAGCATAAGTATGTATAGGGGAATAAAAATCAATCAAATCAAAAATCGTTGAAATGTAAATATAATATACACCATTAAACTGTTATTTCGAATTTTGCTACATTTTTGTTGCTTATAGGACAATAAAATTTGATATAATTCAACGACAATATATTTGTCAACAAAAATAAGATAGTGTATGTGTAATATCAACCAAAAGCTGTATGTCAAATGAAATTTGCACTGCAATGTATTAAATAAACAAAAGCAATTTACAATTCTATTTCCAACTTCACTACTGTAGGTAATAATAAATGTAACTACGTAAGTCTACTGTATAAATAAACAACTGCCCGAAAACGTTACGTTAAACTAACGTTTAATTTACGTGGTCTTGTTATAATAATGTTATACGTTAAAATTTTCAATAGTCGTCTTTATCCTGTTATCCTTTAGCTGTTATCCGTGATTTTAAAAAATTTTCCAAGTTTATACTACTTAAAATTTTTGTAATAAAAGTTATTAAGACTTTTGGCCAAACTGAAATGGCCTTAATCAAAACAGAAATTTATTTGTAGGCCCTGATAGTTGAATAAGTCAGCCCCTGATATCTATCTCGTCGGATGCAAAGGGCGTGAATCTAAATATTCTTTTAGTTGCTTCCATGTGAATTATCAAAAAGAGAATAAAACAAACTCTCAAAGTTAAAATAGTTTTCTCTCTCTATTTGGCGTTATAATGATGGCTCTGCTAGATGTTTGTAAATACAAATTGAAGCAACAATACGAGCTTTCCAACTTCCAAAGAAATTTAATTTCACAACAGCGAAGGTAAGTATGCATAATTGATTAATAATTTTGAAGCCCTAAATAAAAATATGTCAGCTGTAGCAAATAAAAAAATAAATGCTTATGAGAAAAACAAAATCCTTACAATCTTTTGTAAATATGACACAGAGTAATTCGTACAGCTGTAGATAACTGCCAACACTGAGATGAAACCACAGAACACTTCACAGAAAACTCCCGTTTTTCACTTCGGTCCGAATGATTACAGGTGCGTTGTTGCTACTATGGGACGAATAGTAACTCGCTGCAACAATTTCGCGATTAATACCAGAGTGGATTGACAACGCTGGTTGAAGGCAAGTTGTCAATAGATACGGCGGCTTAATTTTTTCCAATTAAGAAGTGATTGAAAATTGCGACCGGATAGTTGTGGTAATATTGTGGTTGAAAACGTTTCGAAAACAAACAATACGGTCGCAGACGATTTCCAAATAAAACTCGTGATCCAATATACATGCGCACGCAATGAACAGATGGCGACAAAAAGCACATAATAATTCCAAAATGGCTGGATTTACAAATTTTTCACAATTGATTGAAAATCCAAATAGTCGCTGACTAAAATTCGCACTTTACACGCTTTAAAGGTCACCGTCGTAAATCACTACTAGTTTCAAGGTTAAATAATTTTTGAAACGAATGATCAGCTACTCAAAATTGCAGAAAGTTAACAATACGCGTCGAAACGGCTCGAAATCTGCCGGTCAAAAGCAAGCCAATCTTAATTTTCGTTAACGTTTCTTCCCACCCTTTTGAATATTCGGTTACGAAAACCTTCAGGTATTCTTAAGAAGGTTTTCGAACGATCTTATAATCAGACCTTGCTTAACAGGAATTAAATTACAAATTTCATTATACAACAATTTGATTGCTATAACCCTGCAGTTTTTATATTAGTTTTAACAATATCAAAATAATCAAAAATTTTACACAATTTTTTTTATGGCTGAACCCTATTGCAGTAGCAGGTACAACTAATTAATCTCGGGTTCCAATCCCGCAACCGCATTTATTATGAGGTTAAGCTGAACAAAAGCGTAAAAAATAATTCAATCAAATCTTTTTAAGCAATTTTTCAAATCTAAATTAATATCAAGCAAAAAGCGAAGTTGTTTTTTGAAGTAAGACGAATTCGCTCTTTTAAACGTGACAATATCTATACAGGAAAATACCAAAAACAAAAAAGTAAACTACAGTCAAAAGCAACACGAACTTTTGATAATCTGCCAGCAAACAAGGGAACTTTGCTACAAATACGGTATAAGAACATATGAGATAATATTTATTAACATCCAGTGTTTAAAAACTAAATGGGAATAAAAAAGGTAATAAACTACAGAACTTCTAATTCTCTCTGTGAAAAGGTTTTTACTTCTATATTTTGATTTGTCTGCAAACATTATTTTACTATTTAATGGCTTTAAAACTTAGTTGGGTATAAATAAATCAGGGATTGATCAAATTTAGCTTAGGCGAGTCATGTACCCAAAACTTTTATCACCTGCGCTTCAAATAAAAAAGTGGAAATAAACCTGGTTTATTATTAAAGGTTGTTGACTTTGTTCAATTATTACAACAAAATTGTTAACAGTCACGTTAACCTTTAATAAAATACACAATTTGTATATAAAACAACTCAATTAAAGATAAAAGAAATATAAAAATTATATTGTCAAAAATAAACATAATTGTAATATAAAGCATTTTAACGTAAAAATTTGTTTGTTTTATAATTGCTTAGATGTCAGTTTAATAAAAAAGGTAATTATTTATTTTTAATTAATTTTAAATTAGTAATGAGTTACACTTATTGCAAAATTAATGTAATCTAAATTAACAAGTTGTATTTTAATTGGTTCACTTAGGTGAAACTACGATATTTAGTTTCAGTTTATTTTAATCATTAAAATTGTATTTATATGAAATTCAATAACTTTTGACATAATTTTTTTAATTTTTACCCTTATTTACTCTTCAGCTCTTCATTAAACTCTTATTATATTTGGCAAGTGAGAACTATTTTACACGAGCTGAGTATACGGCCAGCAAATCACAATCGTGTTTGTCATGCATAGTTCATCAACTGTTATATCAATTAAATAGCAATTATTCAAAAAAAAACAAGGTAACAGAAATAACAAATTATATTATATCCATTCAGTGAAATGGAAAAAATTTGCCTTTAATAGTTTTTGTAGGCATCGATTTCTGCATTGAGTTTTTGAGCCTCAATTCCCCGATACATCCAGGACTGCAAAGAACTGATCCAAGTAACCAATTTTTTTGCATTGCTGCTCTAACGACCAAGAGACTGGGTAACCAAAGTTAAGAAATCATAGTGGTTTGTAATCTTTTAATATTTATTATGTTTTCAATTTTTAGATTTTGTCGTTACCTAATTGATCATTTGACACGAAATAGTTTAAGTGACTTAGCACCTTCGCTTTCTGCCACTAGGATACAAGGTACACCCTATCTGGTCTCTTTCAGCAGAACATTTATTTTATCACTGTCCAGCCCAAGAATCAAAAAGTTTATTTATGTTGACGGATTCTTGGTTTATCACTGCTGTGTAAGATATTTGACTGTAATCTCAGCTTAGGGGTGACTTAAGAAGTAGTGGGAATGATCAATCGCCTTTTGCTAAATCTGCGTTCCCAATTTTAATGAGAAATCACATATATTAATCAAAATAATAAAAATCAACAGTAGAAATACGTCGTTTTATGATTATTAATAAATTTAGAGTTTGATATGTGCATGTGTTTTAAATTTACATTCTGAATTACAAGCTTTTGGTGTTGAAAAAGTCATAATATTTAAACTGGACCAGATGAAGATGAGTAAAGAAAAGCTGCAATATTTCTTATATTAATTTTTGATTTTTGATTGCTAAGAATATGATCCTTTGCTTGATCCATTCTCTTACCGTAGCGTAATTTTTGATCATTTACATTGACATTGGTCATTTAGTTGAGAATGGAATTTGAGAAGAACCACTAATCCAACACAGTAGATCGAAAAGATCTATGTACGTTTAGCTGTATCTTGTAACCATATCTATGAAAATGCATGTAGCCTAGTGAAGGTGAAACTTGATCAGATTTCGCTACATCATTATCCAGTTATTACAATTAGTGACAAAAATATGAGCAAATATTTTGCTAAAGTAACAATATTTTAAAAATACGTAATGTGCGATTCTTAAAGATGGAAGCCACTAAAGCTATTTTATACTAGGAGTTTTCATGCATCGTATATCTGCAGTTTTTGTAACCCACCGTATGTCACTTGAATAAATTTAAGGTTTGTGGAGAAAACAGTACCAAACTGAACAATAATTTACTATTGAACAAGGAGAAATCGCAGTAAGGTGATCCAGCGTCAAATTAAAACATACTAAAATATTTATTATAGGAAATACCTAAAGCTCGTTTATAATTATCTGGAAAGTTTCCTTCTTTTATTTTTAGGTACAATTTAAACATGAGCGGTGGAATTTTAGACATTGGTTCAAATTGGATCATTTTCAATTTAATATTTTAATAAATTTTTAATTTGTAATTTAAAAATTTTAATTTAATTTTTTCATTGTGATTTCATAACATTCTTTCTCGTTTTCTTGTCGCATATTCGGTTGTGTCGAGTAGGTATTAAAATTTTATATTTAATGCATAATTTATACTTATAATATTTAATACTAAACGAATTTAAGTTTGAAAATATTAAATTAAAATAAAAAAATTATTGATTTATAAAAATATTTTGTAGGTATATAATAATAAAATGTAATATATAATATTCACCTTAATTACTTGAAGTATAATTTTCTTTTAATTAAAAAAGTAAAGCGAACCGGTATTGAGGTAATAGCATTTAAAACATCTTTAACTTGGATGAAATACTAAATAAAAAGCACTAACTCAATTAAAAAAGGTAATTAATCGAAAAATAATTACAAAGCTTATTTATTAGGACAAACCCTGCAAATTGAAAGCTTAAAGTTGCTAATTAAAAATAATTTAGTAGGTTAATGAATTTACTATAAAA
The DNA here is from genome assembly GCA_036346125.1 of Lycocerus yunnanus. Classification (NCBI taxonomy): domain Eukaryota; kingdom Metazoa; phylum Arthropoda; class Insecta; order Coleoptera; family Cantharidae; genus Lycocerus; species Lycocerus yunnanus. The sequence continues at coordinate 4,192,272 of JARFIX010000002.1, forward strand.
TTTATAATTTTGAATTCGTTGATTAAAAATAAATTTAAAAAAATATGCTTGGTCGGTTTAATATGTATATTATAAAAGAAAGTGAACACATAAATTGTTGGCAAAATAAAAATTTAATTTAATGTGTGCGTTTTAAAAATGACTTAAAATACCTAACTGTAAATATACTGAAAGCTATAAAGGTACTTTGAATTTCCCCATGGAAACTTACTAAAGAAAATTAGATTTTCTGGCTCATAAAATTTGAAAAGCTATTGTATTTTGTGCACATGTTCAACTGAAACGTGGACATCGGTCATTGGTTACTTGTTAAATTACTTTAAAATGTAATTAATCAAACAATTTCCATCAAAATGTAGTTATGAGAGTAGCAGGCTATATATTTATAATATTACGTGTATATAGTATATTTAAGCGGACTCGGTGATAGGTTTAAAGCTACGATAAATTCTAATGTTTCTTTTATTTGGATAAATAATTTAAAAAATTGTAAGGAGATTGTCAAGGTAATAATGCAAGCCCGAAAAGTGTCTCATAAAATACGATCGTCCTTCAGATAGCCTAATTTTATTCCTGATAGCAATCATAAGAATGTACCCAAAAATCTCTGATAGAAGTTGATCTTTGTTTTAGTGCTTTCTAACATAATACAGAAACCAAATGTATTTCTAAATAAACGACAACTATAAATTACACTCTGTACGCCAAACTTATTTATCTTTATAAGTGACTTTTATTTGCCCCGTGCGAATTTGTACACCATAGCCTTGATTGGCTTTTCCCTTTTCTACCCTTTGTACACTAATTAGATATAAAAATGGCAAATACGATTCTACCATAAAAGCTTCAGATGTTATCACGCACCTCTGGAATAATGTTCAACGCCTGATAAAGAAAAATTATGTATTATATTTTAATTCAATTTGTACATTGCGCTAAATTACTGCAAGGAATTTGCTCGCATAAATTAGCTTGATAATTAATACCGGCAGTCTTTCTTATGTTGCTTACAAATTTACCTATCGTAAAAGCACGCGATTTCAAGCGAAAACTACTACTGTTTTATATACCAGGTACTTATAGTAAAATCCACCTAGATTTCAATGGATATAGTAGTTCAACTATGGATTTGTGTTTTCAGAAGTTGAGTTTCCTGCCTCTGACGAGTTTACAACATTCGGTACAGGAAATCGCTGAAAATATTTCACCGAATCCTCGTCTAGGTTAATTTAGTTTCACTTAAAAACAATAAATTTTGCAGAGACTATTGTTGACATTTTACCAAAATAACTCTATAATTCATTCGTGTCTAAAATTATTAATAAATTAATATCTATAAAGTAATTCAAAGTTTATTCTCAATAAAATTTCAAACATAAAAGATTTATTGTCTAAAAACAACAATTTTTCAACCATAAATTTCATATTATGATATTATTGCGTTTCGGCATAATATCCAAAATTAAAATTTTTTAATTACAAATCTACCGCTAAATTTTAGGATATTTTAGAAAATCGTTATTATTAAATCAAGTATTCAATCAACCCCAGATAAAAGTGTAACATCGCGGCCTAATTTTTTAAGCATTTACACATTCGAATGGAATTAATTGCTTTTAAATTATTAACAATATAATCTTCCTAAGCGTTAAATAAGTTAAAACAATTTCACGTTAAATTTAAAAATATTTAGATATCTAATTATAAATTATGTTTTCAATTTTTTTGTTAGGTATAGAAATTTATGATGCTTTTAAATAAACTAATGACTTATTCCTAACCTAAATTTTATTTTGAACGTTTTCAATTGCAATCAAATCTGTATTTTATGTTTATGATACTTTTAGGGTTATATTATTTTTCAGTCAATAAAGCGAATTGATAATAATCCTATTGTGTAAATTTACACCAAAATTATTCCATTAAATTAATCGAAAAGTATGTAAAACTTTAAACTTAGTAATTATAATTTTACAAAAAGTCCTTTAAATCATAAATTTCATTGTTTTATTGCATTTTCATGATGAAAAAGTTTAGCTAAATACCAACACACCACATCAGCGGGAGTTTAACCAGCTGTCTTTGGATTTAATGCTCGGTGCTTTCAAACTTGAACTAATGTGCTTTCGTTTTAATGATAAAAATCATAAAAGTTAAATGTAAACATTCGATAAATTAAAATTTATAGTCACCAATTACAGTTGAAAAAATAATAGTTTAAACATTTGAGCTCTGATTTCTCATGTAAATTTCCAACGTTGCGTTGGAAGGTATCAACTTGGAATTACGAGGACATGAGTATTTTTGTTCCAAAAAACAATCACCCCGGTAATATCTTAAAAATCATTTATTGGACAATATAAAATATTTATACTCGTTTATCATTAAAATGTTATAATTGAATAGATTAACCGACTGAATAGAAATTTGAATTATTGCGCTTATGCTGAAATTGTTTCCTTCAGCGTCTTCTATAAGATTGTAATCAAGAACAATTTGCCAAACTATCTCTATATAATAATTTTAACACATGAAAGCTTAATTTAAGTCATATTTGTATTCAATTGCGTTGAATATTGCTAAATAATTAATAAGTTTAAATTAAAAGAATATAACACCTAATGGCTGATTCAATTAAATTTATAAATTAATTATCTAACTACATTTTAAGATTACTACTTGCTTCAACAAAAAATTTGCGAATTCTATGAGATTACAATTTCTCATTTAAACTTTTTTAAAGCTACATTCTATTAACTAAAATTCTCTTATAAAAATAAAATTGATTAACCAAAACTTGGTCGTATCTACATCAAATTGACGCGTTATTGTTAACTTGGTAGTAAATAACCTTTGTCCTTAGAATGAAAAGTTTTTCTGAAAAAATATCATTTAACATCCAACCGCTAGTAGGCTCATTTTATTTGAAAATTTTAGAAGAAAGTTTTCTCCTTTTAACTTCGTTTTTAGTTTTATTACAATTATTTATTTTCGTTAATTAATAAAATTAATAATTTCGTTAATTAATTTAAATTTTAAGAATATTTCGTTGTGTTAAATCAAAATTGAAAATATACATATACAATTTAAAAATCTTGACAATGCCTTCACAGCTTCTAAAAATTCTGACAGAAATAGCTGTCAACCTACGTCAAAATCTGTGTGTTCAAAAAATAAAGTTAGCCTATTTCAGTTTTTGGTAAACTAACAAAGAAGCTCTTATCGATTTAAATTCCATACTTTTAACTCACACTGTATTCAATTATAATTGAATAATAATTTCTTCTAATAATTATTAGATGAAAACTCTAAAATATAAAAGTATGCTACAACAATTACTTTCAATTGTAGCAAATTGCTATGTTTTAATTCACAATTTAACGAATTTAAAATAAGTCGGAAATTTAAAAATATTTACTGAAATTAAATTTGAACAGAGGTGGATTCTGAACATCTAACTTCAGCTGATGAAGTTTAAATATATACAAATTTAAGCAAAAAGTTCAATTAGAGACATTTCATAAATTAAATATTGAAATAATAAAGATTTGAATGTTTATAATAGTTAAAATCTTTTTGAAAATTGAAATACAGAATAAATAAAAAAACACTTTTTTCAAGAAATAAAATACTTAATTTAATGTGAACTGGTTTCGATCGTAGTTGTCTTCAGAACATTCTTCAAAAGCATATTTTTTAATTTTTGTAGAAAGTATTCTTTTATTTATCTTGAGCTTTTTTGAATATTCAAGTTTCCCCTGCCAGTGTTAGTTAATAAAATTTAAGCTTTAGTACAATTTTGAAATTATTATTTTACAGTTATGTTTTCCGCTTTTAAATTTGCTTTTACAGTAATGTTATATTGTTTTCATTATTACTATAATTTCATTATTATTACATTTCTTGGGAAGCTATATTTTAATTTATGTTCACCAGCGACGCACCAGCGACGCTAGGGGGCACAAGCGAAACTTCAGCATTCGCCAAAAGAAGTTTTCCGAAATTGAAATTTATAAAAAATCATTTAAGAGACACAGTAAGCCTTTCTTTCTTTTTCCTTATTAGGAAAGAATACATCATAAATTATTATTTACTACGATGCCTTAAATAATAGATTTTCATAATTAAATGTATTATAAAAATTAATTATTGTTAATTTATTCTTGGCGTATCAAATGCTGTAAACTTTAACATCTTACATGGCACAAAGCAGAGAATACTGATAGTGCAGTTTATGGGTGATCCAAAAATAGCTATCATTCCTAAAGTAATGTAAAACTGGTTATATTATTGAATACAAAATGTCCTAAAATAGTGTGCTATAGCATTAAAAATATGTTATCTTTGGAAAAACTAGAGTTGAATTATAACCCTGAAGAAAACTGGTATATCAGTTCAATTTTGAATGTAGATCCTGATTACTTATATACAGTTGCTCTCAAAACAAAGTTACCAGATACAATTCCAATAAATATTGTCTTATTTATAAACTAGAATTTGTTTCTAGAATGTTTTTTTTTGTTTACATTGCAATAATGTCTAGGGAATCTAATTTCCAACATTTTGCATTTTTAAAACAAGTACTTTATTGAAAATAGAGCAATATTTCTTGGATTTGTATCTGGTAACTTTTTATATTTAAGAGAAACTGTAGTACTAACTGGGAAATACTAAAAGAAGCCTTGATATTTGCTGATGTAAACAAAGTTGTTTGGTAAAAGTTCAAATTTAGGGGTTTGAAAATACACTTTTTTCTATAGAAATGGCTTTACCAAACGAAAGAACAGAAAAATACAAGCTCTTTAAGGTGAGGATCATTGTTGTCGGACTTGTGATAAAACCACAATTTAATTTTAAAAATTGAATTTTCCCATAAGAAATACATGTATAAATGTATTATTGCGCAATACTACGCAATAATTATATACATTGTTTTTTCGGTGCGTGTACTATAGGTGGGTTAACACGGACTTACTGCAATCGCTCCCTGCTATCTGTCGGGTTAACATCCCCAATTTTTCGAGTAGGACCGGTCTAGGGGATATTTTTAATGAGTAAAGTGTTTTTCAAAAAGGCTTGTAGCGGCCGAAGCGGAACTTAAGCTGCGTAAGGTCAATTTTGATTAACGCAAATACATCCGATTTTGAATTTTTAAAATCGCTGTTTACCAAAATTTGTGGAGCAACCAATCATTTTTATATGCTAATTAGACCCTCATCTTTCATAAACCACTTCAAAAATGGTATAAATGCCGATCACGGAATTCGAACTGTCACCAAGTCGTTTAATTCTTTGAAGATTTTTTCAATAATTTAATAATTTTTTTAATATGCGGTTTTGCAAGTGAAATAGTTTTATATTTTGAGTTATCATTACCAACTCTTAACAAACACCTTTGCAGATAAAATCTAATCTTATTGAAGAATTAATTCGTCCAATTTGAACATCTTTTAAAAAGTTAACTTATACTGAAATTGTTAAAGCTCTGCATTTACATTTTCAGGTAAATTTTTTAATTTTATTTATCTTTGTGCCCCCAGTGAAGTAAATATTCTTATCCTACGCGGTATTCTTAATTTTACATCTTAAGTTTCGACATCCAATATTGCATTTATTATTAATTTATATTATATATAAATTTTTTAATTAAATTGAAATTATAATGGATCTGCATTTCTTAATTTTTATGGCAATTGACTCAGTTATTTCATTCTTTTGCAACAAACATATCGTTGGTGATTATAGATTTTTTGTTATACTATGTGGAAGTATAAACCGCGCGGTACTCAAACTACAATAATTGTACCAATTTAAGATTATTTATAATAATTTATAGTGCACGATTATTATTTCCGTTCTTAAATATTTGTTATGGTTTTAATCTAACTACAATTTAATGTGGCGACGCGACGTCTGCTGTAGATATTACAAATGTAAAATTTCGGTAAAGATGTGAAACTAAACTAAATGAAATAATATTTACGCTACTAGCGACACCAATGTTATATAACAACCTTACCTCTCTCAACGTTTTGCCTCTTTATTAAGAGACAAGTTATTTGGTGGTTTGCCATTGCCTTTCAAAGGAAAACCGTTGGTAAAAAGTTGTTGCTCCACCCGGACTCGAACTGAGAATCTCAGCTTAACAGTTAACACGCTTAACCGCCAGAATGTAACCGCCTTCATAACGACATAAACATTAAGCATTTGCTTACAAGTTTATCGTTGAATGTTGCCGAAATAAACCACAAAATATAACCCACAAACGTGAAAAATAAATTATGAAGACAACATTATCATAAGAGACGGATAGTTTTGGAAATGCTACATATCGGAAACCTTTACTTAATTTAAACATAGATGTCATTAGTTTAAGCAAATTTAAAAAGCATTATTCAGGTAGATACCATTGAATTTTAACACTGCAAACAACCCTTCACAATAATAATTCTGGAATGCTAAACCCATTCTCTATAAGAAAACATAATATGTGCAAAATTGGACGACAAATAATGACTAGAAAAAAAGATAAAAATAATATTTAAATAAAAACTAATTAAATTTAATTATTAATTACTTAATTATTTCTAAACAAAAAGTGCAGCTTATTAAATATAAAATCTATGACTGAACCGTACATTTAAATTACTTTTATATAAACAAATTAAAAATAGTGTCAGCTTGTAAATTAATTAAAACTATAGAAAAAAGTTATCAATGAGCTTTATAATTAATGAAATAATTATAAATTTTGTGTCGGAAATATAATTGAGTAAAAAGATATAATTTTTGGAAAAAGGAAAATTTCAATCATGCAAAACTCGATTCCGCTTTCCTTACGAATGCAACTATAGAGCGCGAAAATTTAAAAACGTGAAAAAGTAATATCGCTAATGCAAAAAGTGTTTTCTCAAGCAAGATTAGAAATTAAATTGACGGTTCAGGAAGTCTGCAGCCTGGCCGCACGAGTAGTCTGAATGGCTGTTTACAATTCAGTTTAAAAATCTGAAATTTCTTGAGCTGTCTTGTTATTGAAAGTCAAACATTGATTTTATAAAAATGTCAATTACTTTATAAACTATACGTGATTTGAAAAACTCAATACCACTTCAACGTATTTTTGAAAACTTTAAACTAACGTACATGTACGTATAAAAGTTTTTATTTAAATATTAAGCCAGCCTTAAGTACACATAAAATAATAGAAAATCACGAGAGCTTTTCAAATTTAGTTTTATGTTTTTTAAACATAAAAAAAATTCTTTTTCAGAGTTTACTTAAACATAAAATTTTTTATGCGAATTCAATCGGCACAACTGATGAACCACAATTGTGTTATTCTAAAATAATAATTTTTGTAAATAATTGCAAAAATGTAAAAATACAATCCCACTGCTAATGTTTTTACATGAAAATTTTTAGAAACAGTTGTTCCTAACTTCTACTTAAACCAACAAAACCGTATCAAATAAACGAACAGTAATATTGATCAAAAGTACCAGTGAATTATTTATGATTCAAAATCTTACTTTTATCTGTTGACCTTAGTCTGTAACAGTTGTTCCGATATGAAAGTCGATATTCTTGAAAGCGAATGTAGGGATTTATTTAACATATGTATCAATAAAATTAGTATAAAAAAGGAATTGAAAAAATATTCTACTTAATAAAATTAAAAGCAAAAGGAACATGTAATAACATTAATGTAGAAGAAAGTTATTGTGTTGGTGACAAATTATAAACAAACATATAATAAGTAGAAAATGTATCATTTGGGGAACAAAGTTTCCAAATGTATCTTAGCTAAAATTAATCTGACGTTGGATAATTTGCCTGCTTTGTCTTTCCGACGAGTTAAAAAGAACATGGCACCAAATGTTCGTGTATAAATCATGTCCATGGCGAGTTGCCGTTCTGAGCACTTGGTTCATTCGCTTTACTTGGCTTAGTATTTTACTGTTCTACCCGCGAACAGATACATATCGCGATCTACTAATTACTTTTTCCAATCTGCTACTGGATTAATTAAAATGTAGTGGTGCTGAATTTAGAAGACATGTTCTCTAAATTTTAGTATACCTACGTGGTCCAGATTAATTGTCACAATTTATCATTGATAGCTCACATTTATACGCCGGCTCTTCTTTTAATTAGGACAAACAATTAACTATAAATTTTAAATTATTTCTCACGTTTATTTTATTACTAATTCACTTCTACGTAATTTTAATTTATTATTAAATATTTTTTTAATTACCATTATTATTTGTATTAGAGAAAGCACTTTCCATTTTGTATTTATAAAAGCTTGTTTTCAGAGATTTTTTTTTTACAAAATTGAAATATATTTAAATTTTGAAATAACACGTCATATCACACAAATTGTTATTTTAAACATTTCAAAAGCCGTTCAGTTATATTTACAAATTTCGCATCAATTTAGAAACGTTTATGCTAAAAAAACTTTATGTGCAAAAAAAGTTAGGCTATAACCAAATTCATTGTAAATTATTGATTTCACTTTCAGTCATGACAGAAAAATTATACTTTTTGTTTCGTTATCATTCATTTTCAAAATAAAAATAAAATTGCTGCAGGTATTCATACTTTACGTACTTGAAGTACGTGAAGGTTTAATTATTGTTATTAAGCTTAACCACTCGTTGAGCTTTCAACATTCCAAATTTAGAGAAAAGTTACATTTTAAATTTCTCTCATTTTTTATAAAACAAATATTTAAAAATTTTAGACCTTCTGTAAACTTTTGTTTCTATATGCAACGAACAATACGTTAATGAACAAATGGAAGCATTAAATAAATGCTAAGTAATTAAAAAAATTGTTGTACTCTTCATTGTTACAACATTAATAATACTGAAAATGTTATGAATTTAGTATATATTTAAATCATTTTTTGTGCATTTTTAAGTGCACTTAATTGCGCAATTACCAAAATACATACATTTGGATTTTGGTATAATTTTAAAAAATTTATTTTACTCATACTTAATGCACATTTAAATGCAGTAAATAGTTGTCCTCTCGAGATACCAAAACCACTGAAAACTGGCAATATTATGGCAGCACTACAATGAAATTTCTCGTGGGGAAGCAGTCATATACCCCTTTGGGGTTTATGTTTTACCATACATAGAAACGCCTATATAAAGCAAATATGATTGCTGTACTAAATAATTTAAATAAAACATTTTCCTCTTTTATTTAGATGTATGAATTTTCATCATAATTTTGATTGATTGTAACTTATAACTAACCGTAATTAATGTATTGGAATACCTCTGATAATAGCGGCAACAATTATTTTTAAAAGTGTGGAAAGCAGTATAATTTCCGCAATGGGATCACCAGGTTCAGTTTCATATCACGCTTGAAAAAGTCGCCACGTACCTACTTGCTCGCCATTCCAACATACATGTGTACCTCTTCCGATGGCTGCATGTGCAGAATAGTCATTTTTTGATCGTTTATATGAATACATCCCATATTATTGAAGTTGGAAGAAAGCTTATGATACAATATTGAATCAACGCATCAAACCTGTTCTCTTATTTAAGATAAAAAGTGAATTCAACAAGGTTTTTAAAACTTTCAATTCTATATTTATTTTCTTGCACGTAGTCTGGAAATTAAATATGTATACCTACTAAATAAGATAAAAATTCTAAAAGATATCAAATGTTTTGGTGTCTCAGAAATCTAATAGTTAGACAAATATAAAAGGTTTTGTTTTATATTGACGTAATGGATATCAAAGGCAAAAAATGCTTCAAAATGAATTCTGTGTGCGACGATGCATTGAATAAAAAACAATTTACTTCATAATCCACACATGATACGGCATAGACGCTTCACACACTCAAATAATTCTATAATTGTTGACTGATTAAGGAAAACGGTTCAGCAAAATTGCAAGGTCATCACAAGCTCTGTTAAACGGGGCGCAAAACTAAATTAATGCAAAATAAAAATAATTGTAGAGGCAATAACATAAGACATCAGTTTCAAGTAGGATTTGCTGCCTTCGAATCAAAAATTTCAAAAACTTTTTTTTAATTAAATATTTTACTTCAAGCTTGTAAGAATATGTGTAATAAATTTTAAATCAAAATTCGTAAAATTTCTGATGTTATAGGCCATCAACTGACTAGGCGTGTAGATAAACAATTCGAAGCGCGCTGCAGCGTACCAACGGACTTGCAAATTTTTACAAACTTGAACAAAAGGGCTAATAAAATTAAATTACATTAAGATAATAAATATAATATATCTTTGTGATCTGCGTGTAATTTAATAATATTCGTGTTATCGCGATAATTCTACAAATTGGCAGTCCACGGTCTTCTTTTAAATTCCGAGTGCAACAGACGCTAATTTGGAAGAGTCATCTACAGAAAATATTTCAGAACAACTTATCATCATATGGACAAACTCAAGAAAAGAAAATTTACTAAGAATATATACACACACACTTGGAAGGTAGAATCTACTAGGTTTACTAGTCTGCCGAAAAATTATCAACATCGACAGACGAGAAAATTATAACAAATTCGAGCCATGATTATCGAATTCTTTCTTGGCTGCCTTTACTAAAATTTGTCGCATTGTCATTTGAAACCAGTGCAAAGGACAGATGCAGTTTGGTAAATACAATGTTCGTGGTTTGAGTTGCAAAATATTGATCAAAACATTGATAAATTCAGTGTAAGTGCTCTGTACGGTACATACATTCCTGCCCTATGACTGATAACCAATCGTGAGAAAATAAACAGGAGAATTGTTTTAATTATGAAAATGTTGGAAGTAGGCGGAAAGGGCATAAGTTTATTTTGTGGGCTCTATGAATTTATCTCAAGGAATTAGTACATATTATGCTACTCTAGAAAACATTTACCAAGTAAGATATGCTAAATTGACAAGGGTGATACAAAAACATTCAAAGTCTTGTTGGTCGACAATGTGAGGGTGATAAAATAAAAGTGTCTAGGGGATGTTGAGAAACGTATGGGGTCACGGCTAAAAAATATTAAAAAAATTAAGAAACTTGAAGAAATAAGAAAATTGACAGACAAATTGAGAATTGACTATTTTCTACGATTTAGCTACGTATCAGAAGACATCCAAACTGTATTGATGACATGTAGTATTGGACACGTTTTATTACAATATTTCGGGACTCCCAGCATAATATGCACTTTTCAGTAGGGTCACAGAGTTAGTGCAAAATGGTGCAAAGCCGTAGTTCAGAAATCACTCGAAAAATTAAATCATACACAACCACTTTATAAAGGAGTTGAAAATGCTTTGAAACCAATTTACAAATATTTGTCATTGAGAAGATTATTTGAAAGATGTTTGGGTGGTGAAACTCTAAACAATAGCGAGAATCTTTATTCTACTATCTAGCGACTGGTTTCCAAACATCTTCACTATGGCGTTAAACCCATAAAAGTTTATTTAGCAGCTGGTGTGTTTAATAAAGAATTCCATATTGTTCTTAAAGCAATGAAAATGGTAAGAATCGTTGTTGGCAAGCAAGCGAGAATATTTGCCAATACGCGAAACAAACAACTGTTAGCGAAAACAGTGAGACGGAATCTCGAGGCTACAAAAGAAGCTCGAACAAAGCGCCGAAGTAATAAATTAGCTTTTAACAATTTTTCTGACGTAGAAAATAGGACCCTATATGGTTCTAGTAGAGCAAATTAGCAGAGAAATTCCGTAAGTACTTGATAATGCCTTCATGAATTGTACTTAAAACTTGAAACGCGTTTTTCTCGAAACAACTTTTTTACGACTGGTTGCCAGGATATCTAAAAAACTATTGAACCGATCAACATTAAATTTTTACTGCATGTCGAGCAAAGCTGCTATTATTGTACAACAATCCAAAATTTGGATACATTTTTTTTTATTACAAAATAATAGAGCCAATTTTCTAACGAATTAAATGATTTTACTTAAGCAGGTCGTCATTTTCCCAATTTTTTTAATTTTTTATTTCTGGATCGTCATACTTGTATATGAGGTAAAACACCGTTTAATTCTTTTATTTTTGATAATTTGGAAGAAAGTAATCATTCCAACCAGCGACGGAGAGACGCTGCGCAGCCTCATGGTGGAGGACGAGGGCAGGCGTTTTTCTTCATACAATTAAAACTCTATAAAATACGGTAATATTTTCAGCTCAAAGCAAGCAAATTCTCCCTTTATTTTTTATGTGAAACGAGCTGCAATAATTCAATATTATTCAATTGTGACAATAAGAAAGAAAAAATGAAAAACCAACGTTATTTTATTCTAAATTGTTGTACTTTCCCGAGTAGTCTAGTTGTACGGTATAGTCAGGACACGACCAATTAGATTCGTAAATCCGACGTTTTTAATAATTTCACGAAATTGCAAAAAAGTGATCAAAGACGTTTCCACCTATTCTGCGAGTATGTAGTAGTACTCATGAGAGAATTAATATGTATAACGTTAACTTACCGTTAACGGCAGTTACGCATAAAACTGCGTGTGGCAAAAACAAAAAAAGCAATCGATTCCAACGGTTCCAATATTAACTGCAATTTGTATTTAATATTTTGAAACCCAAACCAATCGAAGTGGCTCCAAAAACGAATTAAACGACGCAGTTACAAAACATGTAAAATTATCGATAACAAGAATATTCCAAAATAATTTCTTCAAAAATTAAACTCGGTTGTACGTACTTGGTAAAAAAACAGTGAACGCAATCAAACGTAATCAGGTACCTAATTCACAATCTTCCTTTTAAACGTAGCAGTGATAAGTTAAACAAATCCCTATAAAGGCTGTGGGCAGTATCGCAAAAAAATACACCATAAATACCACTCCACACTGAATTCAATTAAGATAATTCAAAAATTGGTAAGAAATTTTACTGTTTCAACTCTCAAAAGAGAACAAAACGAAATCACTCTATTTTCAGTGGAAAACTGGATTATTCACAAAATGACACTCTTCAAGTATGAAATCTAGTCGTAATCTCTCTTTTTGGAAAATTATAAAAAGTTCTAGTTTCCCCAAGTTTAAAATTTAAAATCCACTAAAACTGTCAGTTTCAAAAATGTAAATAATTATTTCAAATTAATAAAGAAAATTTCGCCTCAGCGTTAACAACAAAAACCGAAGGTTACATTATGTACATGCACTTCTCATAATATTAAAATAATAATTTATTACATCATAATTAATTAGAGGTGAGTTAGCTCTACCACGCTTTTTCTGGAAAATCGCGCCCACATAACATTATTGTGATGCATGCTGTATATGTACATAGTATATGATTCACTTTCGAACGACACACTAGTGAGATGTACAGCTATAAACAATTTTATTCAATAAGAACGTTACCTGCTAATAATTTATTTCATGTTTCAATTATTGTGAGCATTAAATTACGAATGTAATTGTAGAAAAAAGTTCATTTAATAAAAAAAATTTCATTTAGAAAATGTTATTCGAACCTATGAAATTCGAAGCCTCTTTGTCTACAATGAAATGAGCTGTTAGATCAAGATGGTATAATTAGCGCCTGCGCGCTAAACATATCCACCAGGTGTTGCAAAACTTTAAGATGACTTGATAGATATTTTTTAATGAAATTTGATGAAAATTAATATTTCAACATTATAAAATATTAAAGTGCTCAAATATAAATAAAATAAATTTATGGTACATGCACAAACAGCAAAAATTTTAAAAGGCTAAAAAAGATTCAATTTAGGCTAATAGATAGTTACAAGTTGGAATGCCTTGATTGTCGCAAAATTACGAGGGAAATTGCATAATCTGTTAATACATTGCACTAAACTACAGCAAAATCCAAACAATTAAGAAAGATGAAAAGTTATTTGCAAATTGGGTGACGCACTTTTTGTGAAGTAATCTATCGAGGTACTTTTACTAGCCGAATCGCCGAAAAAGATGTAATACAAATTAAAATTACATAAAATTTTGAAAAAAAAAGATTTACCGAATAAGACAATTTGAGTATCTCATAAAATCTGATTGAATTTCAAAATTGATTAACAACTGATCTGCATACAGTTTGTTTAAGGAAAGACGGCGTGGGGGTATGACCCTACAACGAGTTGTGTTTCCCAGCGTATACTCTAACAAAAATAATGTTCCTATCATTTTATACTACTGTTTGATAAGATCGATATGGTGGCAAGAGTGGCATAAAGATGTCAAATTAAAGTCAAAGTTGACAGATTAAAAAAATTTGCAAAGCAAGGTCAGGTGAAAAACATATAAACCATCCGATAACCACTTGCGTATAGAAGATTGCAATTTAGTAGGGGCCAACAAGGAAATCATCATCGACAGTATTATCACCAAAAACAATTCGCAAGGAAAACAAGAAATTAATTGAAAAAGTAAAAACTTGATGCACAAAATAAAAGAGTAAATCGACGGAAGCAAAAAGATATGGAATGCAAGGATTGAATATTAAACAAAATGTTTTGGACATTGTGCAATAAAAAGAAACCACCTGAAGTTGCCCCAAAATAAAAAATGTGATAAGCGAGTTAATTAAAGCAGCATAAAAAAACATTAATAGAGTAAGTATAGGTCTTAAACTATCGAATGACACAATAAGAGTGTTTGCAAAAATTAAAGAAATATATCGTTGGATATAGAATTCTGCTAGCAATCTATTTGGAAATTTGTACTTTTAGGGAAGATCTCATGTGCGGCAAAAGTTATTAAAATAAATGTTAATTTTGAACATGGTAATGGTAATTGCTAGTAAAAAATAAATCTGGGAAAAGATGATGTAGACAACTTCAAGTATGAAATCATTATAAACTATAGTGAACTATAGAAGAAGAATTAAGTGTTACAATAGCCGCAACAGATAACATATTCTATGTTTTACCGGTTTTACATAAAAACTTTCTATCCAAAAAAGTATAGAGAAAAGCGAATAAAAAATAATTTGATTCATAACCCACGCATGATATAGCATAGGTATATTGGTATTTTATACACCAAATTGCTAATTATTATTGCTTGCGATTACTATATTTGCTGATAATTTTAGGGTACCAAAAATGAGTATCACAAAAGAGCGATTCTGAAACCCGGTGAAATAGCACTATCTATTGAAGCAGAAACTTATCATCACAAAGTATTTTTTTGCAATATTCAAGCTGATGCTTTTTGCAGTAAAAATCAATTTACGATGGATAAACATTTCAGCATAACTTTAAGAAAATATTACTTTTATTTTAGAAATGCCTTTATTGAAAGTTTAATTTTAATTAGCATTACTCTGTATATTTGTTAATATTTTAATGCAAGTTTTTGGCAAAAATTTATGTACGGAATTAAATAATATCCTCAACGTTTTCGTCAAATGAAGCTATACGTCAACGTCTTTTGTTGTAGTAGCTATGATACCTGACGTGGCAATTTGTAAGAAAACTTCCAGAAAACATGAAAATTTATGAGTTGTACACCTTAAACAGTTTGCTCCTTAGCCAATTAAAATTACACGATTCCATTTTGTTCAAATAAGTGTAGACACTTTTTTTTAACAAATTATCCTTTTGTGTGTTTTATACACATACCGACCAGGAACGTATTAAATAATTCCGTTTATATTTATTAAAAATTCTATTTCTTCCCTGTTTAATACGGATTTTAACATCAAAACCAATTAATAGTATTAGAGATTAATTACCTTTGTAATTTATTTCATTATGGTAATCTTTTATGAAACCTTTGATGATCATGTTATTTACTTTTAATTATTATACGGGGTGTTGAAAAAAATGTTGCTAAATTTTAAGACTGAATAGAACTTCCCAAAACGAACAATTTTTTTTATTCTAAAAAATACCTAAATATGGTACTGATAGATTATTTTTTGCTTTAAGTAATTAAAAAATTGTGATTTATTTAATGCTCAATTATAAGTTAAAAATAATATTCGATAGTTTTAAATAATTAGTTGCAATGAAATAAAAATAGTTCGCAT
Organism: Lycocerus yunnanus; assembly: GCA_036346125.1. Taxonomy (NCBI): domain Eukaryota; kingdom Metazoa; phylum Arthropoda; class Insecta; order Coleoptera; family Cantharidae; genus Lycocerus; species Lycocerus yunnanus. Next base: position 4,208,305 of record JARFIX010000002.1, read on the forward strand.
TTAGATGGAATGCATTCGTACCTTGCTGCACGTTCAAAAGGTAATTATGAACTTGTGATATTTGAATTAGTAAAATTCGGTGCTACGTAGTCGCTGCTTGCAGGTTTTAGTAACCCGGTGTAGTGTGAAATTGTCTACCAGGAGGAGAATTATGTTTAACTTCTCATATTTTAAAGTTAAGTTTGTCGGGACGTCTTTTTTACTTCAAGTTATTTACCGATTGTGTCTCCATATCCATAGGTTGATCTTTGGAACCAACTTACACTTAAATTAGTTTGTAAAACCAACCAACCATCTGAAAAATCTCCATGATAATATTTACACCGCCCTTTATCAACACCCCCGTACACAATTTTGAATTACATATTATAAATATGAAATTATAATATTTGTGCGATGCAGGTGACAACGGCACGTGTTATCTAGGTCGTATTGATATTAAATTTAATCAATATAATTATTTATAACATTTTTAAACTATTTTTTTAACTCTAATGAAAACGAAAGCGTACTACATCGTGACAATCTCAATGAATATATTTTTTGAATTATTGAGTTTGCTAACTTTCAGGAATTACATTTTTTAAATTTATTATTACTAATATTTTATGTTGTTCTATTAATAGATGTTTAAATTATTATAATGATCCCAATTTAATAACCCTACTTGTAAATCAGGCAGTGGCATGTTAAAAATCAGTATATTTATACTATAATACACCAAAGGAACACTAAAATTACTTCCTTAATTTAAATACAACATTTTACGCCATATAGGATTGGTTTTCGTTTTGAATATTTTTATAAAGCTTTTTTTCTGCAGATAAAATATTTAAATTTATTTAATTTAAGAAAATTGCAAATTGTATTTAAATTTTATTTTGGGTGCTTAGTGCACCGAGCACGCTTAAATGTGTTGCAATGCTAGAATAAAATTTTTTACCATATCTGTTCAATTATAATTATTATTATGAAAAAGTACTAATGTAAAGCATAATATTATAATACTGCAAGTTTTAAAATTATTAATTAAAAGGATTTTAAATTAAAAACTTGGAATAACTTGAAAAAATTTCATAAGCTTAGAGCATTTAATAAATTGTTGTGCTTGAAATGGATAAAAGAGAAAATTCTTGTAAATGGAAAGTTTTAATAATTAAGAAGTACTAATTTAAAAATTTTAAAATTTAAAAATCACATAAAGTGAATGTCAAAAATCATTTACAAGAAATTAGAAAATTGTAATAACTTGAAACGCTAATTTGTAAGATCACGAAAATGTTATGTCCAATTCAATGATTGCCTACTAATTTCATTCTTCATAAAGAAGTTTTTATAGCCCTTTTGATGCTAATTAAAATTTATTTTTCCAAGTTGAAACTGTTCCATTTTCCACAAACTTAGCATTTCATAATTTAATGTTATTACGTACTAAATGTAATTTTAATATAAATTTGAATTTTATGTAATTTAATATTTAGTATAATTTCGGTTACGAAATTTTTACATAAATATTTATTACCAAAGGTATATTACAAATTTTATTTGTTTTCTTTTATTTGAAAAGATAATGGCTGGATCGATATTTTAAATTGGTACCTATAAATTGTGTGTGTAATTATGTTATTCATGTTAATTACGTGTCGTGTTATTTGAAAATAAAAATTACATTCTAGCTTAATTAATTGTGGCAATAAACAAAGTAATTACTCATTTCATTTGAATTATTAATTATTATTTTAGACTTTTGATTGTTTATGCACTAATTAATAAAATGCAAAAGTAAACACCTTAGTCATATATAAACGGTGTGTAACAAAGCATGTATCATATTTTTAAAGAGGGTTTCTTTTTGCCCTATTACGGCAAATTATTAACAAACATGTTGTACATACGTGTTTATTTTCCACCGCCGAAAAGGAAACTTAATAAAAATAAATATCCTACAAGTAACAAATTTGAAGAAATAATTTCTTTGGCGTCCAGGCCATTTCTTAAATCCTTAATGAGATTTTTAAATAATTGCACTGCAGAACCGTACTTAATAAAATTATAGACTCTCTAGACTCAAAAAGTAACGCAAAGCTAAGAGGCAAGATTCTAAATGAAAAATCACCCTGAATACAAAATTTGATAGTAAGAGAGTAAGACATACAATAGTAAGTTGATATGATCAATTATACAAAATTATGTAGGTTTGATTTTCAAACTTGACTGATATCCTTTTCTGTTGGAATAATTTGATTCTTTTTTATTCTGAAAAACTTTTTACAGCATACACTGAGCAACACAAAAGAAGTTACATATGTATTTACATACATAATGTGTGTGTGTGTGTACCTATAATCACGCCGTTTAGTTTACGGAAAAAACTTTAATTTGCAAATGAAATAATGCTATCTAAAAATTAACTTGGCATTGAATTAACCGTAACACGCTCAAAACAAAGTACCACTAATAAATGTAAAAAATGCTACAACACGTTACACAGTTATCAAAACTACATTCAGTCCAGTTGAGATATAAAATTTAATATTAAAATGTGTGCGTAATAGCGATAATAAGCGCATAGCATGCCAAATGAGGTAGAATGATAAGGTAAAAATACTGGTTATTCACATTTTAAAATTTATCAAGAACCCACTATATTGAACTTCTGAACCTAGAGAAATTATAGATATATTTATTCCGATATATCTAAATTTTCTTCTTTGTAAAATATAGATTCCATTCAAAACGCCAGAAGAAAAATATAAAATGTTACAAGCATATCTGTAATTATTCAAATACAGAGATATGACCAAACGCACAAAATTGTTTTCATTTTACCAATAAACGTAAAAGGGTTTACCAAAGTTTTACATTTTTCCATGATTTCTATTATTTAAATCTGTAATTTAGGGAGAATATGCGGACATGCTTCTAATAGCGGCTCGGTTTGTTAAAAGAACTTCGTTTATTTGGAATTAAAGGTAATAATTCGATTAATTTTTTATTTATTAAAAGTTTAGCAATACATCGATTTCTATCTCTTTAGACTTCTTCCCCTGAGATTATGAGAAATTCTTATAACAGTTTGTACAGTAACAAACGAAAATTAAATTTCGATAAAGATAGATTAGAGACGAATCAGTTCACATTAGAAATGTTATTTTGTTCAATATTGTAACTTTATAAATGTTTTCGATAGTTGCTTTAATTTATCTGTTCTCTTTTATTTATACTCGTGATAAGACTTGTAAGGGCAGTTATGAGTATGGCCGCTCCAAGAGATCCTTGGCATCCCTACACAAGAACCGTAAAGGGTATAGAAAATTAAAATTAAATCGGAAAATAAATTGTAAATATTTAAGGCGATATAAAACTAACTTGCAAATAAATCAGAAAAATACAAAAATTTTTAAAATAATAGAAGTATTAAATACAGCTTTATTTATTATGTCTAGATTCCCCAAGATAAATATGTACAAATAGGTAAAATTCAGCAAAGTGAGCATAATAAAACAACAAAAGCAAAAAAAGAACAGCAATGACGATTCATGGATTTAACACAAAACTATTGAAGTATTGGAGAGTATCTAAAACACCTGTGACTACAGCATCTAAATGTGCTGGAAAAAACTGGAAAATCTGAAAAACCGAGAAAAATATCTGTGGTTCGAAGGAACTCCTAATGTTAAAAATAAAACATGATTTCAACATTTTGTCATTGTTCTGATGAACCTAATCAATAAATTGACACTAATCTTCTGTTAGGAAAGATTTAACACATAAGCTAAAACTGAAATAATTAATAATAATAATAAACTAATGTAAAAAACGACAATGTAATAAATTATAAAACTTTGCAAAATTTTTTAAAACAATACAAAGATATTTCAAAATTAACTTATGAGGGTAAAACATGAATCCTAATATGTATGTACATAATAAATAATATATTATATAAATATTTCAAAATTACAACATAATTTTCATATTGATTATTATTAATATACTTTATTTTTATATTTTATCTGTTATGTACTAACTAATAAGTTATTAATATGTACTCGTTATTTCAAAAGTTTTAATAATCATACTATTTTTAATAAAAGTAAAATGTTTATTAATTATTTCAAATTTTTTTAAAATTTTACAAACTTAAACAAACAACTTAATTAAAAGCATCAATTTAAAAAAATTAAAATAAAGCATGATAAAAAGCAACTTTTTAAGTTGACTTCACCGTGCAGCAAAACAAGTAACTGAAATCAGAAACTAATTAAGATTTAATTAAAAAATGTTAAAATTTAAAATTACAAATCCCTTTAACTAACTTTGTTTGAGAGTTTGGGGCTAAACTAATCCAAATAGTTCTCATAAAAATTTGACTGCAAACGCTTCCCTTGAGAGCTGCAAGCCCTCAAAGGCGTATTTACATTCTAGTTATTTGATAATATTTATTTATAAGCTCACTTATCGGATTTCGTTAAACATACAATTATGAAAGGTCAGATATTACATTCATAAATATGTTTTTACAAATAACTAGAGAATATACGCTAAAAAAAGTTTATTACGATAACTTCGTACTTGCCGTTGTATATTTATATAATATAATAATATAGATAATTTATTTTTTAACTTTTGAATATATTCCAAATTAAAAGGAAAGAACAAAGCAAGAATATTGTAGACCGGCAATGGCAATGGCGTGACCCGCGGACGATTTCAAGGCACCCGCATAACTAATGGAAAGTATCAGGTTTTTACCAAGTTAGGACAAGTAAAACGTCAACTTTTTAAGTTTTATTCAAATTAAATATTTGACACGCGACTAAGAGTTTTAAATTCAAAACAAAATATTAAATTCAATTTTGAAATTAGTCTACGTTATTGCAAATGCATGTGCTAAAAAGGAGATGAAGAAGAAGAGAGTCTTTATATAATTCTGTGTGTATTTAGTGTCGAGAAGTAGTACCGATGCGCGGCTAATTATTTTATTTTTTGTTTCTTTTTGTAAAAAATTCAATTTCTTTGCGAAGAAATAAAAAAAATCTCTAGAGAAATGCTATTACTAATAGAATTACAAACATTACTAAAGAAAAATAGAATTTTGCACATGTTAGTACCTTTTCAGGTCAGAGACCGTAATCCCGAAAGCAATCAAAATTGCCATACACGAGACTTTTTTAAGGATTTTTAGCATTATACAGTCCTTGCTACCCCGTAAGGAAACGGCGTAATTAAGTATATATGTAAATATGTTGTAATGCATCATCTAAGTGAAAAAAAGATTCTATTCAAGAAAAACAATTACAATCGACGCTGGTTGTAGAAAGGGATCGTTTGAGTTCTCATTGCATCTACGAACTAATTTTATACATAAATTACCCCAATTCGTAGAAAATTATGTTAAATTGATGTGTAAGATAATACGAAAGTTGTGTAGGATTAGGAGAGCTTGTTGACCAAAATTTGGATCGAAAATGAAATAGCACTGTCAATGTAAAGTTCTCTATCTGTAACTGTGTAAGCTCAGATAAAGCACTGTAGATAGAGTAGGTCAAATCACGAGTAAGGCAGGATATTGCGATTGAATATGAATGAGCGAGCATACCGTTGTGAATTCTGGAAGGGCATGACAAACACGACGTACGAAACAAGATTCATCTCCGGCCTAGACAACACTCCTACCTTGGCTTGATACCTTTTATTACCGTTTCCAACTCTAATAACGGACTATGCTCACAGTTAACTATAATAAAGTAATTTTAGTTTACAGAAGCTATGTAATAACATTATATTATTACTGCGCTTGTATTACATAAATTATCTATCTCAATTTTCCGCTATCTACAAATAATATTTATAAGGATAACATAATAAAGTAATTAATGTTCGTCAAGAATATTTTAAAACCAAAATAAATACATAAACTATTAGGTACTATTTAGGTTATGTAAACACCACAAAATTTAAATTCAAATAAAACTCGAGTCGACAGAGAGAAAATTCTATTGCTAATGTATAATTGACCAATTAGCCAAAGAAAAAAGTTTTGAGTCTAAGACATTTTTACAATATCATATACCCACAGTAAAATCTCTATTTTGCGTTTTTATATCTCTGGAAATTATTTATATATCCATAATATTCAGAAAGCTAAAGATTTGCATTACAAAGTCAAAATTTTATCAAAAATATTTAACTTGTACAAAATATTTACTGAATTTTTATTAAGCAGTAATAAATTTATATTTTGTCAAATGAAATGCTGCTTAACATTTTAGAATATACCTATGTATATCTCATCTGTGAAAGCACAAAAAAGTTCAATTCCACAGCTACATCATGGTAATAATAAAGCACAATTACACATACATAATTAGTTTTCTGCATTAAAACAAAATTACAGCAGATACTACGCAAAAGTTGTTAATACATGCAGACATAATTGTGTCTAAAACTTTTAAGTTAATATGTTTTAATAGGAAATGAGCTAATAATCAAAGGTGAGATTGCTAAAAAACCTTAATTAAACTTTAATTGAATATCAGTATATGTTGCTCTGACTTTCTAAGAAAACTATTTGTAATATACGAATCTAGAAAGTTTGGAAACTATGATAATCCGCAACTATAATAGGTATTACATTGGATTAAGTGAACTAATTTGGAGATCACTCAAACTACAGCCACTACAGTAACCATCGTAACTTTAAGATATGTTTTAAAGTCACATTCAATAATTTAATTACACGAGATATAATATCAAGATGTCAACCATAAAAAATGTGACTAATTAGTTTTAACTAAAAAATAATTTCTTAAAGTTTTTCATTACTTAGTTAAGTAATTAAAAATCGCCGAGTAGTTAATAAAATTATTATTCTAAAGTAAATGTGCTCTCTTAAATATAATATAATAATCCTAATATAGCTTTTAATTTTTGTTGGATTTTGACTGTCTCTATGAGACTTTACATATCCATTTTTTAGGTGCATTAGTCCTCTTTTACTTAACATTTCAATCTGTAAATTATTGTCGGTTTTCGCGTCTAATACAATTCTTGGTGACAGTTAAGATTCCCAGATCGCGATTTTTACCATTTTTGAAGTGGTTTATGAAAGATAAACCACTCACACTTGGGACTTAGGGCTTCCGCAACTTATATCTTTTATTCCAATCCGGTATAATGGGAAGCAGAAATTTGGAAAAAATCAATTTCCCATGTTATTTCCCTATGTTCAGATTTCAGCCGGTCACCCGGTATGCTTTATTCCTTCTGCTTCTTCTTCTCGCTTTTATGCCGTCTGCAATTGCTTCAAAATAACTGTCTATATCTCCACTGATTTCACTGACTTTCATGATTTGGTTTAACGCATCATTATCAATATATTATTCATTTTATTCCACTCGTATATTTTGTCTTATTTAAACATTTTTTGATATCCAACTTTTACTTTTTTCGTTCATCATTTCATTTTTAGCGATAGTCTAAATTTTATAATGTATCTCTTTCTCCAAGTTTGTTAGGTCTTAATGTTTTAATGATTGTTTTAGTACCCTTCAGTTTTCCTTTATCTTTTATTATTATTTGTTTTTGTTTGATGCTTCTAACCTTCTCCACCATGATAAGGTTTTCCTCTGATTTTCCAATCTAAAGCATCCAAAACGTTTACCTTTACTTGAATTCTTTGGTTCAATAAATCTTCGAATTTCTTCTACGTCATGTTTCCCATTATTGCTATGTTTTAGATTATTACATATGTTTGTCACCTAATTCCTTCTTTCATATTTTTCTAACTGACTCTCCAGCAGAACTATTTCTTTCTCCCGTTTATCTGATGTATCTTGCAATTTCTAACCGTTTGTTTTATCGCGTTAGATGCACTGCTGTAATCAAAATTTCCAATAACGATCTGTGGACTATAAAAAAGGCAACGGGAAACTATCCCGTGAATTAAAGTCCCTGGTAAATTTATCTTGGCTTCGACCAAGTTGAATCGCCTACTTCCGAGGATCGGATATGGCACGTAAAGAAGATGTATTTTTTCACCCAGTGCGTTTCCAATCCGTTCAACTATATCTTTATTTTTCTAATTTCTTGGTTATTTTCTTTGAGCCCGTTACTGACTACAGTTGTTAGTTTTGAGAGCATATTCTTTAGTTCTTCCATGTTTTCTTAGGAGTTTACTCTTGCATCTGCTGTTATTGGTGACTGTGCTATTTTTCTGCTTCCCTGAAAAACATTCCATTCGATTTTGCTTTTCTTTTCACTCCTATTCTTTCCGTTCATTTGCACTTTATATATTCTTTTATTTTGTAATTGACAATCTTACTTAAATAATGTAGGTCGTCATTTTTTCAATTTTTTATTTCTGGATCGTGATACTATAACTACATGTATATGAAGTAAAACACCGGTCGAATTTTACTATTTCTGATAATCTGGAGGGAAGTAATCATTCCAATCAGCGACAAAGAAACGCTGCGCAGCCTCACCAGTGAGGTCGGGTAACAGGCGTATTTCTGCATAAAACTTATTGAAAAAATGTATGTAATTATCTTAATTGAATATAATAGAAAGAGAAACATGGGTCGACCAAGAAAAAAATGGGTGCCGGAACAGGCTACATAAGCCTAATTCGCGAAGCGAAGAAGAAAAAAAATATAATAACAAGTACATGTGCAAAGCTCGGATTTAATAGACCAAAGAGTTTTGTCAATAAAAAATCTCAAATGAGATAGAATTTTCAGCTCAAAGCAGTAAAATCCCTCCTTCATTTTTTATAAGAACGAGCTATTATAATTCAATATTATTCAACTGTTGCAATAGGAAAAGAAAAACTAATGTTATTTTATTCCAAATTGTCTTACTTCCCGAGTAGTCTGTAGTTGTACTGTATAGTGAGGACCCGACCCAATTAATTCCGTAAATCCGATGTTTCTTAATAATTCCACAAAATTGCAAAAAAGTGATTAAAGTCGTTTCCACGGTAACTGCGAGTTATGAAACGTAACTAATTTGAGAGAATTAATACATGCACAGCTCATAATATTAAAATAATTTATTTCATCATAATTGATTAGATGAGTTACCACTACCACGCTTTTAAGATACAGTGGACCACACAAGAGTACTGTGGTGCATTCTATACATACTATATGTATATGCTTCACTTTCAAACGACACGTTAGTAATATGTGCAATTTTAAACAATTTTATTCAATAAGAGCATTACCTGCTAATAATTTATATCATGCTTCAATTATGAGCATTAAATTACGGCTATAATTGTAGAAGGACTTAGTAAAAAAAAATGAATTTAGAAAATGTTATTCGAATCTAGGAAATTCGATGCCACTTTCTACTCAGATAGAGAGAATATGACTAGCGCCTGTATAGATATGCCTGCGCACTAGACATATCTACCAGGTGCTGCAAAACTTTAAAGCGACTAGAACAGTAAATTGCTATTTATACGCCCATAAAATACGTACATTTGTAAATGAGATAGTCCTAAGTAAATCAGATTGAAGACGTTTGATTAAAATAATAACTCATGTGCATAAGAATACATATGGGATAAAAAAATGATAAGTGATACAGTCAATGAACCTATTACTTATTGTTTTATTTACGCGAGTGCTGTTGGTAAAAAAGGTAGAAAAAGTTGATAACGAATTATTTAGTAATTATTAAATTATAATAGGTAACAAATAAAAAATAACTTCGTCATTTATTGAAATATTCACAAAAACGGTAAGTAATATTATTTCTATGCAGTCCAGTTTTATCAGCATTGTAAACGTTTTCGAGAGCATAATCTTTTTCCTTCAATGTCTTTTAGTCTGATTTTGAGAAAATCAGCTGCTGAACAGTCATCAGATGTTTTTTGCTTGTATTTTAAGCTCACTGACTTAAATCGTTTTAACCAGCCAAAGAAAGCATTTTTTTGAATTAAAAACTATCGTATTACTCGGTATGAATTACTACTTTTCCATTGAAATGTATATAACAAAGTTAACATCTTAAGCTGTAAGAGGGCGGTACTTTACGCTGCAACTTACGCTTTAAGAAAGCAATTTTTTGGGGAAACGGTAAGCAATAAACTCTTGAAACCTTGGGTATGTATTCTTTCTTCTTCTTCAGGTGCCTATCCGTTCCGGATGTTGGCTATGTATTCTTTAAGGACAACTTATTCGCAATTTAAAAAAAATTAAAATTAAACATATTAAAATTATTTTGTCGATATTCTAATTCAATTTAAAAAAAAATAATATTTGTCATAGCCAAAATGTTTCTACGTATTTTTTTAAATTTTTGTTTAATTTTGGCAATTAAAACTGAAAATTTTTGCTTTAAATATTTTCCATGCATGTCACTTCCCCTCCTTAAAAAGGTTAGTCTATTGAATTATTGACTTTTGACAAATATGTGCTTAATTTAAATTTAATTAAATTTTTTTAAAGATTTTACAGGTTAACTGAATAATATAATAAACTTTTTTCATAAGCTTTCAGCAATGGTTATTGCTGTCGTTAGATGTCATAACCATTGCTAAAAGCTTATGAAAAACATTCGTTTAATTGTTCAGTTAACCTAATAATTTTAAAAAATTTTAATTTAATATTAATTTCACAAGTTAATAATATATATTATTTAAATTAAATTGAAAATGTAAATATAAATTAAATAAAAAATAACTTAATAAAATATTTGTTTAAATAACAAGTAAGTAATTCTGAACATACAATTTCTATTAGTATATTAATTGAATTTTATTTACATTTCAATTGTATATAAAATTTAATATTGAATATCTCATTAATTAAATATGTAGTATCAATTATTGCATTCATTGGTAATTTTAGTTTAGAATATATTATATACATGTATAATATACGTGGATTATAAAAATAAACTGATAGCCTATTAAAAATAAACCTATATAATATTTATATTTTCTTAAATGTCTATTAATATTATTTCACTCTATTTCAAGCGAAATAATTATAGTCACTATCGTCTGTAATTATTTTTTTAATTATTAATTAAACTATTTTCATACAATTTTTGTTTAGCAGTATATATTAAATTTTCATGTTTAAAGTGCTTTAAAATTACAACATATTAATATTTTATAATCACCAAAAAAATATAAACTAAACACTTTTTAGAACTAAAATGCACACATTATCAAAAGAATACTACTTTTCCCTTCCTTGCAGTTTTGCAATTGCTAAAAAAATAATCGACAGCGAATGCCCGATTTCTTTACTCATACTTATCTTCAAGTTAGCAAACTTCAAGTTAAATTGACAAAATAACCAATCAGATGAGTTATTGATTTATTTGTTTTGTTGTCGCCTAATTGGTTATTTTGTCAATTTAACCTGAAGTTTGCTAACTTGAAGATAACTATGAGTTAAGAAATCGGGCATAAGTAAGCCAGTTACAAATTGAGTTGGCTTCCTCTCTAATAACTGGTACTAATAAAAATATTACATAATTAACTGTTCGTCGTAACTATATTTAGTGCGTTCTTCATTGTAAAGGTACTTGTTACTTAAGAAAGGTCTAAACAAAATGTTTACATTTTAATTATTTAATTTTTTTAATTTACTATATTTCACTTTTACAGAATATGTAAATGTGTTTTTATTTGTATATTTATTCCCCCACACTATAAATTAAATCGTATTGGTTTCGCGTACAACGATTATTATATTACGATAATTATTCGAAAATACATAAGTACATTATTTTATGTTACAAATACAAAACATACAGAAAACAATAATATCAATAATATATATAAAACAAATAATTGAAATTAAACTGTGAACTCGAATAATGAAAATCAAAAACAGCATGATGTGTAAAATTGAAAAAAAAATGAACATCTGTCAAGTTTTTAGAATGTACTTTTAATCGGAAATTTTCCAGGATTTGGAAACAACTTATTTTACCACATAACAATCGAAATATTGAATTTAGTATTACACATAGTATGTATGTAGGTAACGAAGTATCATACCTATATACAATCTGATATGTATGTACTATAATATGTATAATGCAAAGATACTTAACAGACAATGCAATGGATATTGTAAAACTGCTATGTATATTATAAATATGGGGCTATGTTAAAAACTGTTATAATTATAAACTGTTATATATTACCAAATTTTATTTCCTATAAACAATACAAAATTTTATTTAATAAAAAATTGTCTAATAGAAAATACATACACGTAACGAATATTAAAAAACTTTAAAGCTACATTATGAATTAAAAACATGACTTATTTTATCTATAAAATATATTACATGTAATATTACATATACATGCACACATAATCATTATAACCTTACACTGTAGTTGGCAAATATTATTTTAATATATACATATTATGTTTGCGTAATATATATAAATTTTAATACAAATTTTGTTTTCACAGGCTTAAATTAAAAAAATAAATCTGGAATCTTTATACCCGATGTATTATAAATCTTAAATCATTGATGTATGCTGAAATGCACTATGTATACATTTTATATACTATCGCATTACATAAACAATTACAATTTTTATACACAATGCAATGTTTTTTAATGTAAACATGGTGTTTCTGTAAGCCTCATCTTCTCATCATCTTTCAGCCCTTTTCAGCCCTTACAGGACTGAAGCCTCTTTCTCTAAGAGAAAGGATTAAGCATTAAGACTCCACGGTTGCCAAGGCCGGGTTGGGGAATGCCTGTAACACTTTTATTGTTGATGCTGGCAGTCATCAACTCAGGGGGACCGCCGGCTTTACGTGCCCTCCGAAGCACGGGAGACGGTCATAGATAGATAGAAAGTCAGAAAGAAAATTTCTTTTTTCTAGGCTCCTCCCGGGATCGAACCGGGTGCCTTTGCATCAGTAATTGATCGCTCTAACTACTAGGCCAAGACCGTCTCTTTGTAAGCCTCATTAAATTTAAAAACGACTGAATTTAAGATTTCTCAAAAATTATAATATTTATCCCAGTATTATATTGTCATGTTATATTCTAGATTTTTATTCATTATTTAACGCATCATACATGTTTGTTTTACTAAATTGCAATAACTATTTTCAAATTAAGTACCTACTGGATTTATTAAAACTTATATAGTATATTTAAATATATATTAAAAAAAACTCGCCTTCAGATTAAATTTTTTCTTTAACATTACAGCTCCCTTTTAAAATTTCATTGCACATCATCAAATAAACAAAATTTAACGCTATAACAAATCGTTTTAATGAATATAAATTTAAAAAATCTCTTTAAAAATTCTCTAAACAGAGCAAAGCATTAATTATCAGATAGGTACGTATAAATGTAAAATATAAAATACGATAAGAAAATAAACGCACGAAAGATAGACATCTTTATCAAGTCAGATCAACATTGACCACTACAATAAAAATTTTTCGTTCAATTCGGTTTTTTCATCGGATTCTTGGTCAGGTTGTCATAAACCGCTAAAAGGCTGAGTTTATAAGAGATATAACCACTTTTGCTACCGTGATGTAAAATTTGTTTGTGAGACAAGCAATAGTTTAAGTGAGCGGGTAGGAGTAAGTCGCAATGGGTAGTATTTTCTCTATTATGTATTTTTAAGGACTCATTAAGTTGTGTTTACTTCTACTTATGGTAAAACCAATATTCTGATGGATTGAATGTAGATGTATATGAAAGGTTGATAAACCGTGTTCGTCTCTATTCCAAAAACCTTAGACGCCGTTTATATACGAGTACCTTAGCCATCTCGACATTATCAGCAGCTCATAGATTCTTCTCTTCATACAATCCATGAGGACACATACGAGAAAAGGAGAAACTATCTGAAGACCATCGTGCATGATATAAAACTTGTCATTAAACTAAAATTATTTGTTCTCCATTTTTAACGTTAGTAATTCCACAATACTTTCAAATTCCTTGGAGTCAAGTGAATCAAGTTAATCAAGTAATTTGTTACAAATTGTTTTTGTAACAAATTTTAAATTTATTCTTACTAGCGACCCGCCCCGGCTTCGCACGGGTGCAATGCTGATACTATATTAAATACACTACAGAAAAACTATGAACGTTGTATATAAAACATAGCGGCCCGCTCCGACTTTGCACGGGCATCACTACATACGCGCTATTTATAGGCATGCCTCCCGCAATGCCCCGTCCGACCGGTACCGCCCGCCGCAAACGCAAATTTTAAATTTGTAATATCTCCGAAAATATTTGTTTAATTTACATGCTGTAAGGAACCATATTGATCTATATTAATTGCACACTGTATTAAAGGTACTTAATTCGATAAGGATTAATGCCGTATTGCTTAAAATAGCTTCGTAAATAAGCCATTTTTCACGTAAAAGTAAACAATAAAAATGGTTAATGTGGGTTATCCTAAAAGATAAACATATACCATCGCGGACTTTTTGTAGACCTTTTATGGTGTACAATACTGTAGTACATTAATTTGATCTAACTCGTAGGGTTTAGGCAGCGTTTTGCTAAATTGCTAAATAAGCCCAAAAAATTACGACATCACGTTAGAAACCTCTAAAATTAGCAATGTTGCCTTAGTATATGATGCATGTATTATACATATAAACCTTCCTCTTGAATCACTCTATCTATTGGAAAAAACCGCATCAAAATCCGTTGCGTAGTTTTAAAGATTTAAGCGCACATAGGGATATAGGGACAGAAAAGGCGACTTTGTTTTATACTATGTAGTGAAGTACAAATACCCCGTTTCTACAAATTTCTTAGTTCTGATCGTATTCATCGGGTGAATGTATTAGATGGCCAGTTTCTAGAAAAGAGGAACCATAAACTTATGATAAAAAGTTGCAAAACTCAAAATTTGTTAGACTTGGAAAACAAATTTAATACGTTTGCCAGTTATGGATTTCAATAATAATTAGTCAAGGCGAGAAATACTTTACGATAGTATTCCGATATTCTTGGAAAACGGTTTTGTTTTTTTTAAGGGAGGGATTTCTAAAGATAGAAGAAAAGAAGCGAACAAGACGATTTGAGATGTGGCAGTTGGTAAAGGGTTGAAGGACCGGTAGGTTGTGCCTTGGGCGAGAAAACTGTCCCGAGCGCGTAGTAGTACGGGAAGATATTAGTTGTGAGATAATTAGGAAAAGTTGGCCACTAGAAATAAGAATCGGTATTGTCTATTAGTGTACGAGAATAAGTAAAGCGGGTTTTGCACAGGAAAAGTAGTATTAGTTCGTGAAATTAGTATTAGAAGCTACCTTCGTTAGAGTTGACTGTAATGTACAAGCGACGCGACCGTAAAGTTAAGTGTTACACTGAGGCTGAAAATTGAGGCTATTTTTCAAAGTTTCGTATTTACATCAATTTCTTTAATATTTATCAATAACGTTACGAAATTTTAGCAAATTTTCTAAAAATGCTAGGGTAGCTTGCTTAGTTTTAAAAATTTCTGAATTTTAAATTTTTACAATTTTGAAATTTTTTCAAAATATTTCAAACTAAACAAGTACCTAGGGCATTCTTTAATGAAAGTTGCTTTTTATTAAAATTTCGTAGCGTTTTGTAAATTTAAACAACTGTTCGCAAAAGCTTTACCGAGTGCGCCAATTTTAAAGTCGAATTGCCTAGAAATGTAAATTTCGATAGATTGGACCATAGTTTTTCGTTATCTCCGGACTATAATCGAGCTTACCCCTATATATATTAGAGAATTGTAAATTTAAGGAGCATATGTTAGCTAAAGTCCGGTCCGTGAGCATCTGGACAAGTCGCAGGGACGCTGTGCGTTGAAATTTTGGGAAATAAACTGTAAAGATTTTATAGTTATATATGTATCTATGGGTAACCTTAATGTAAACTCGATTTATTTCGTGCATAGGATATCTCTTAGCTCAGGGTTCTGTTATGGGTTGCATTACTGAAATGTGAAATAATTTGATTTTATGTTTAATACTACTTTATCTATGGTTTATTTTATTAAGTAATTAGTTACATAATATTATTTAGTGACAATAACCAGCTATTCGAAGAGATTCTTCTAGTCTATATTTGCTATTACTACATTTCATCAGGAATATGCAATGATTTAGTTTATAATTTATTTGGTTTAGATATCAAATTAATACAAAATAATATTATTGTTGAAATTATGTTTAAATATGTTGCAATTTATTTATAAATTATTATGATAATAGTTTTTGTACAATATCATATTTATTTAATTTTTTCAAGTGGTACATAATTTAATGTACTATTTAATACTTAAATTTATGTAAAATTTGAATTACTTTAATTTTTTTAAAAACTTCTTTATTCAGAATAATATTATGTTTTGCTTTGTACAATTAACGGCCATTTTCATATGAATGTATCTTTTTCAAGTGTACATAATTTACATGTACTAAATCAGAGCTTTTGAATATTAATGTAAAAATTTGAATTATTTAGAATTTCTTGTTGAATATAACCTAGTGTTCTAACCAATATACATGTTGTCATTTAAATTTTTTCTGAGGTAATAATTCTTATGTTCTTTTACAATTATTTTTTAAATATTAGACTGTAAAAATTTGAATTATTTAGGATTTCTTGTTGAATATAACCTGTCGTTCTATTCAGAATATATCTATGTTTTGTTTTTTTGTAAAATTTGAACGGCCCATTTTCTGAGGTGAATGTATCCTCTTTTCTCTTTCTTTTTACAAGTATAAATCCGCAGAGTTTTGATGTTTATCGAAAAGATTGATTTGTTCAGAATTTCCGCTCTGTAACTTAACCAGTGATCACACCAATCTACACTGCTGTGACTAGCAGTTAAGTTTCATAACAAAAATTCTGAGTTTAAATTCTTTGATTGCTCATTCGTAATCAATTATTAATTTTTGAAATAACAAATTGAATGTATATTATCATTAAAATTTGAATTTTATGTGTCAACTTATAACTGTTTTAATATATTTATTTTAGCTTTGAGATATATAATGTACATATCTATATATTTCTTGTTTAGTCTATTCCATTTATAGATACTTATTTATAATTTATATTATTATTATTTATCATGTTTACAAAGAAATACTTTGTTTTCAATTTTAAGATAACGGGAAATAATGATAATATATCTTTATTGCCTAATGGTTATATACATTGTATTAGAAGCATCGATTACATTGTGACATTTAAAATTTGTCGTAAGTTGAGATTTAGTTGACAATGATTTTCAGTTTGCCTACTAAGCCATTTGTTTCACCCTTCACATATAGATTAATATTTATATTAAAGTTTTGACAATCTATTCACTGCACTATTTATGGAATCATAAATCTGCTCGTGGTTTTATGTATTACTTTATTTACCTATATCACGTCAATGCAATTCCCGGTTAAAATTTTTTTAACTGCAATGATATACTCCGTTAAAAACCGTAATTTTGTTACGAAATACAAACATAAAATTATTATTTGCTAAACGTAACAATTTTACGGTATTCATTTTAAGGTCAATTATTAAGAAGAGCTAATCGGTTAATGGTTTTACACCTTCGGTCTTCTTTGATCATTGAAAAGATGACAGTAAAACTAATGAAAAGAACCGAACTTTTATTTTACAACTTGCCATTATTTGTCACTACGTAGTGCAAAATACACAACAGTCTCACATTTAACTTTTTGTGAAGTTTTTTAACGTTAACACATTTAATTGTTTGTTATCTTTTACATAATATATAATTTAAATCAGATTAAAGCTGAGAAATCAGATTTGAGTTTTTGTGTAATAGTACTAGTCAATGTTGATTGTGGTCATAGTAATGTAATATTCATATAGCGTTCCTATTAACGTCCACAGTGTTTTTCATCCCAAGCGTTTTCGAGTGCAATTCAGTAAACCAAATTACACGTGTAAGTCACCCCTTCTATGAATTAATATATTCACCCCCGTTAATTTTATAACTTCGATATGTAGTTATTCTGCAACTTATAAAATCAGAATTGCTGAACATTTTTCATAAATTTATTAGCCAACATTAATCATCGTGCATTATGCATTTAATGTTTATTTTCATCTTCAAAACTTTGGAGTTTCTTAAGAATAAAAATTTCCCGCTGATATACATTAACTAACTTTTTAAATGTATGTCAAATTTGATGCTTCTTAAAAGGTACTTGAATATTTTAAAGTAGTTTATTTTAAGCTTATGCTGGGTTTTTAATTTTCAAAACTTTTATTAACTTAAAGAACTCGGAAATCTTTTTTAACCCTTTTTAAGTTTATAAATAATGTAATAATTTTTTATCTGTTTTTAAAATTTATGTTTGATTAAATAGTTTAAAATGTAATAGAAGTAAAAATCAATTCAGTGGCTTGGTGCTACCGCTGGATAAGTTGAGGTACGCAAATTTCGGATTGGGGTTTCTCGGCTTTACGGAGTTCGTTAACTCGATACTCGTTGATGGCAAAAATTCATATTTACATTTACTTCGACGTGACTGACTGAGCACATTTGTACAAATCGGTACTCATTTCCAAACATATTCTAAAATATATAACAAGACGTAATAATGTAGTAAAACTTAATTAAAATCAATTTAATAAAATACAAGTAAATTATTGTTACCGAATCAGTAAAAGTTACAATAACGATGCAGCAAAAAAATAAATATTAATTAAATGTTTTCACTTAGACTTACTTCGTTATAAATTGATAGGTAAACATAATTTGAAATTTAATCGTGTACACTGATTTAAAGTAGAAGTTTAGTAATACACCTTGAATATTTAATAAAATGTAAAAATTTAAATAAAATAATAGAGTTTTTAAAGTTACTTTAAAATTTTATTGAAATGTTTTAAAAAGTTGATAAATAAATTAAACGATATAAAATAACTTAAAAGCAAAATTTGGACTAAGTTTGTACTGAAATATTCATTTTAATTTTTGTACATATTAAATTGAATTAAAAGATACTTATTAAAAATAACTTTATCCTGAAGTTACAGAATATCCAACCAACCGAAATCTAAATGAATACTAACTAAAATTGTAATTTTAAAACTACCCATTCGCTTAATTATCTAGCATAGATAATAAAGATTGAGCATATTAGAAGCCTTGATAAAGATAAGAATAATTTCATCTATTCTAAAGATTAAATTTTTTCGACATAATTAATTATATTATATTCATATTTTAGCTTTAAAACTCATACAGGGTATCGCAATAGACAATATTATTGGCTGTTCATTTAAAGCGCTATGAAATGTTTTGTTGATTTTTAAGACTACAATTATTGCAATTAAACCGGATAAATACAAACAGAATTTCTTAAATGTTTAAAAGACAAGCTTGAAAAGAAAAAAAGAATAGCAAAACAAAAGTAAAACTTACACGTTTTTTACTTCCTTACTTAATTATGAACGGTTTATCAATGTGTTTACACACCGAAACGATGTGTATTCATTAATTATATAATGTATAGAACCGGGTTATTTACGTAATGTGTAATTATACACGTCTACATTCGTTACATATACACTACTGCTCAAAAGTTTAGAAGCAGTCATATTTTTGTTTGTGATTAAATTTTCCTTGAAAGAATGATAAAAAAATCACTTGAAATATAAGTTCACTGGTTTTTATGACTATTTTAGCCAAAAAAAATGCTACCTGCGCATAATTTTTTTAAAAACCCTCTAATTGTTTACTATCGCTTAAGCAAATATTATAGAAATGCCCTATTCATTAATTACAATGAAAAGTTTAACAGCAATTTTGTTACGTAATAATTAT
This sequence comes from Lycocerus yunnanus, assembly GCA_036346125.1. Taxonomy (NCBI): domain Eukaryota; kingdom Metazoa; phylum Arthropoda; class Insecta; order Coleoptera; family Cantharidae; genus Lycocerus; species Lycocerus yunnanus. Next base: position 4,228,130 of record JARFIX010000002.1, read on the forward strand.
ATTCATATTTAGTACGATCGTATCAGTTGCATTCTACCATCCATAGGCGATAATTGCTATTTTTAACCTTACTATGACTCAGATAATCATTTCACTACCTTTCTTTAATTTATAATAACAAGATGAAAGCAAATTACTGTGGAACACCCAAGTGCTATCTGTACTAACAGTAAGCAATACTGCAGTAAGCGACAAATCGGAAAACAGCTAAGCATTTCTTATAAACATGTGCAAAACACGCCTGTCAGATACGAAAATTGGGCATTAAGAAAGATAGGAAAAGAACGAGCCGACCAAAGCTGTAACAATTTGAGAAGACTACTTCATTAAAATGTTATCCAAACAAAACCGACGTTTAACATCTCAGAAATTAAGGCTGCTTTTGATAAACACGTCAAGCATCAGTTTCAACTTAGATTATTAAGATACATCTGTTATATGTTGGTTTACAAAAATATTTAACTGATGAAAAATAACATTAACACGTAAATACAAGCAAAATTAATCTAAATGGGCTATAGCATACAGAAAATGGACAGAACATGTCATACATAAAGTTCTATAGACAAAACTTTAAATTTCAAACATTTGGTTCCAATAGATGGGTGTTTGTACGCCTTTTAAAATCCAATAGGGGGTTAGTAGCGTGCACTATTACAACTGTACAATAGGGATATGGTAATGTTGGGAGGTGTTTTGCTAACAGGAAACCTGGTTAACTTGGTAAAACTAGATAAAGGAAGCTATCTGAAAATCCTTCAGGAGTATACCGAATCGTCTGGGATAAATGTTATTAGTCTCAACTTAGTTTTTCAACCAGGTAATGATTCCAACATTCCCAAACATTTTTCAAAAGTGTATCGAGGCTTTTTTAAAATAAAAAAAAATTAAAAATATAGATAAAATCATGAAATGGTTGTATTAATCACTTAATCGGTCTTTGATTGAACTAGTATGAGCTCAACTGATTTGAAAAGTGAAACATCATTCCCTGATCAATACTACGCAACTCGAACACCGTCATTTTGACGATTCCGATTCGGCAATGGTCAGTTCAATGATGAGAGATATACTTTTAGTTTATTCAATTTATTTTTAATTTGATTCTATTTCATTTATAATGTGAAGAATTACTTTCATTTGATGCGATTGGGTGTGAAGTTATAATGTTTGTAAAAGAATATTTTTAAACTTAACTTGTACAAATTTCTATGATCTAAAGATAACAGTTTTTTTCTAACTGTTAGAAACAATAAATTTACACCAACTTTCAAATATAAATAAATTTCCCTTTGAGATCACCGAATTGGCAGTTGCCGAACTGGAAGTCGCCGAGTTGACCGCATTGAATGTACGGTGCCGAATCGCTATCGCCGAGATTACGAAAACTGTGCACAGCTCTGGGAATATTTACATGCTGAGTGGAAAATTTTGAGCACAGAATATTTAAAAAAAAAATTATAAATAGAATTCCGGAAATGTTCTCGCTTATAATAAAAAGTAAAAAAGGCCCGATATTTCTCAAACGTCTGATTTTAAAGAACAAATCAAATATTTGTTTTTTTATTATTTCATTTAAATTATCTTATTGCTTTTAATCATTGGAGCGCTAGTGTATGCAATATTCACCGTAGCACGTTGAAAATACATTGATTCAGGTGACATTTTAAAGTCGATTCAAAGTTTGTAGGTATGTCATCATATTCGACGAGAAGATTAAAGTAAACAAGGTAAACCACTGTATTACTTTATTTTGGTGTAGATAATTCCAGCTAATAATAGAAGTTATTTAGCTTGATTTTCTAACTAAAGGAAGTGAATTGAAGCTTTACTTAAAGTTTGATGCCAATTTTCAAACCTTTACGTGAAAATTTATTGATTGTACATATGAAACACCGTGTAGATATTTTTAAACAGGTGGTAATTTCTCATAACTAAGGTTAATTTTATAATTAACATTATATTAATCATGTCATAGAGTGTATTGATAGCTCCTATTAAAGTTTAGGCATCACAGTTAATTGCATAAATCTTTCCTACCATATAAGGTATTTGCATAAACCCGCATTGTTATTGTGTTCTCTCATGTTAATTACTCTGCACCCATTTGCGTTTAAATTTTTTTCATGATTTTGAAAAATGATTGAATATAGTTTTCTACTTATAATTCCCCTATATCGTAGACCGTATTTTTTCAAAACTACCAAAACCGAGTTGCGCTACTTTTTGTAGAAGTCGTAGATATGCAGAACCTTAACCTTTGCACAAAATATTCTACTTTAAACTACTGCATAAACCAAAACCAATTATGTTTAATAACAATAATAAAAATTAATAATTATTATTCATTCAGTGAGGTGGAAAAATTCGTCCATAACAGCATGTGTATGCATCGACCCTAACACTCTAGCGGAATTACCTCGTTGAATACCCAAACTGATTTTCTGAATTGAAACAAACTCTTAGCGCGTCTATTAAATATTTAAATATTAGAATTAAATATTTAGAACAAAAAAAAACCTAAAAATTAATTGTAATTGTATTGTATTGTATTATTGAAAAAAAATTTGAAATGTCCTTAATTGGCTAATTTAATGGTAAGTGTTTTATCATTATTTAAGTGTCGAATTTGCAATATTTCATTCACAAACGTAATAATTGTTTTGAACAATCAAATAATTTTCATAAATATTATTTGTTATAGTATATAACCTGAAAAGTACATACTACATAAAGTACCATAATTTTGTTCATAATAATCGAACTCGATATTTAAAAAAAAAAAGTTATTTAAAATTTGGTTTGAATTATTGGTAATAATTGAAAGAAAATACTAAATGCTGCATATCTTTAGACGTGGTAAAATCTCTTTCGATTGGTATATTTTTTATTAAAATCCGTTATAATGGGAAGAAGAAATTTAAAAAAAGCAATTTTTTATGTTAATTCCGTATGTTCGGATGTCCGGTTGGTCACCTGTTAGATATACACATATACTGTATTTATATAATATATGTAGGACAATCATCCCTCAATTTTAACATGGTATTAAAAAATAATTACAGATCACTGAGATAATTTGACATTTTTGTTAACTACTTTTCTTTCAAAAGTAGGTATATTTTTGTGGGTAAATCATGATTATCTGATATAATTAATGTTTTGTTTAATTGTATTTTGTACTAAGTCTATATGTTATCTATGTTTTTCATAGTACGTTTTTGTAATGTTTTGTAGATTGCATCAAAACAATTTAAAATTATGTACATATATTTGATTTTTACCTCATATTGTATAATATAAAATATATTACCCATTGGGTAATTAGCGATTATTGTTTACTTTAATCGATTTTTTTATATAAATAAGCACATTTACATTTTACAAAGATATATTATTTTGAAATAAGTTTTTATATTATTTAATAATGGCGATTGGTACTACTTGAAGAATGCAACAGTACGCAAGTGCGAATTTAATGCAGTAATTTAAAATGGTTTACTATATGTAAAAATCGTTATGTATTAAATAACCCTAAATCGGATACCCACAATTTTCATAGCTATTATGTATTACATATAATGAATTAACATCAGGAATGATAAATGAGTTTAGGTTGTTAATGCGCTGTAGGGAATATTAAAAAAGAATTATCTGCTAAAACTTATTAAAAAAATTATAAGTATTTCATTAAACGTTTATTAAATATTAATTTTTTACACGCACCACTCAAAATGTAATAAAACTATTCCGTATTCTTATTCACGATTTTTATATTAAATAAAAGAGTTTTGATGTTAAATATTTTCTGAAAAATTTGCATCACCGAACAAATCCTTGTAATATTAATGATAAGTTAACAAAGAGCTAAGGAATCGAGTAATGGATTTGTCAGAATAATAATTGATGTCAACGTTGTTTTTCGCTATTTCCTTGTTGGAAAGTGCCTATACAAATGGCACCTCTTTCCAATAAAAATCGATTTGACAGTCATTTATTGCCAACACTTAAACTGCGTCTAAAGGGTCTTTACTCAACTATACAATTTATCAGACTTAGCATGCTACTTATAAAGAATAGAAACATAAACAGGAAAACCGTTTCATTGATAGGTAGTACTGCAAAGTTACACTTTCTCATTTATTCACAATTTATCTCAAGTGCCAAAATTTTACATAACATTAATCAATAAATTTAGTAATTCATAACTTCAAAAGTTTTATATTTAGACTAAACATATTTGTTTCACTTTTCCAAGGAAATGTAAATTAATAATCCATGCATTTATAACGTGAAAGATATTTTCAACCACCGGTTGTTATCTCAACCACCAAGATTATTTAAATCAATGACCTAAACAGATGTACAACATAGACGATTTGCAGTCTTTTCAAATTTTAAAAAGTTCATATTTTGCTAAATTCAAAATGGCCACCCTAATCATTCAAATTTATACAAAATTGTTTCTACATATCAAAACCGATAAATAATAAAATATTACATAAAATCTTAATAATTTATTGTGATTTTACTGGACTTCGCTTAGGTCAAAAATAAGTAAGGATTTTCGTTGGCGTATTTATAAAATATTTTTTATTGATGGTGTCCTAATTAACACTATCTAAATTATATACTATTTAGGGTCGTTTATGGAGCAGTTAAAAAAGCAAACCAAATAGTTCTACGTCACGCAACTTCTTATAACAGTATTAAACAATTTCAGGATTAATTATAATCCTTCCTCCGGAACTATTCAAATTACAAAGCGCTAGTTTCAATTCTAATTTTGATTCGATATTTTTTATAAGGATAAATTTTCAAGGTTAACGCTGTTCCAAAAGTATTGACAAAAACTAAAATTTGAAGTTACAGTTTTATTAATATCTAAAAAATTGTAATTCTAATAATGTATAAACATCAATAAAGTTCTTTCATGTAAAAAATGTTTAACCTAATAATTGAATTACAAAATAATGCAAAAAGGTTTTAACTTAATAATTTTTAAATGTGATGTAGTTATATCATTAAGTGGGTAAATGAAACTCAATTGCTTGGTAAGTATCGGATTTTTTATAATTAAATAATAATAGTTATACAGTACTACTTTTAAAGTGTTTACTCTAAATATAGAAACTACGTAAACATATTAAGAACCAATTTAAGAGTTTAAGGATAGCATTTAAGAGATAGAAAATTTATATCGTGTTTTCTCTTGCGCCCACGGGACTGCATAGGTAACAAAACCCGATCTAACGTTGTGTAATTCACTCCAAAACTAACACAAATTTTGTAATTTTTTTTCATCTTTTAGAAACTGCTCAATTCAAAATTATAAAAAATTAGTTTTAGAGTAAGTCCCAACGATATACCGAGATTTGCTTATCCCTTAAATGCTAACCTTAAGCTCAAATACACTATAAATATAGTCCTTAGTGCCCTCACTTGTCGCGTTCTAAAGAAAAAATTAAGTTTGATGTAAATTTTGACCCGTAAAATCGAAAGCACCAAAATTTATTAAAATAACTTGTGTAACAAAAGTTCCAGTTCCTTGTTGGCTTTAAATAATTTACAAATTTTGTTTCAATAGTTTACTAACATTAATTTACAGTTCTTATAATTAATTATTTCATCTTCTTTAGCCTTTTTGTCGACTCCTTAACTCTAATAATTTAGCATTAAGACCCTCTTATGCAGTTTTATTGTTGATGGTGGTATCTTAGTGTAAGCTATTAATAATAGTTAAATACTATATACTCCTATGCGAAAATAATAATATTTAAAGTTTTTCAACGTTTTAGCAAAGTGATTATAGTATTTGTAAAAATATTATCAAAACATGAAACAAGTACCTGAGAAATTGATAAACAGCGCTATTAAATTATTTATACCCGAGGAAAATAATCAAAAATTAATCATGGCAATTCAACAATCTATTTATTTTTGTGTTTCAACATGATTTTGTATTCACAAAAATTCAATTAAAATTCAATTTGATACTGCTAACTAAATAATTTTTGGTAACAATTTTTAGCATACAAAATATCAGCTTTTTATGTTAGATCAGTCCTTTTACATCTAAAGGGAAATTAAATTCTATTTGGCCACATAACTACACTTTACTAAAATAATATGAATTTTTGCCTTAGGTATAAAGACCATCACAATTCTCATTCACGGTCACTTTTATCGCTTTCGCAATATATAATACCTTCACGTACGTTTAATTATAACTGGAACTCATAACTAAGCAAATTACAAATAGTGAATTTCCTTTACGGAAAATTACGGTTAATACATCGCTTAAAAACAAATAATTGTTAAAATAATATATGGTTGAAAGAAAATGTATTAAAATAATTTGCGTTTTTTGTGTTTGTTTGGCTTGTTAATTTTTACCTAATCATGGATACCTACATATGCATTATATAGGTGTAGTTCAGTTAAATAGAAAATAAATTACTTGGAAAGCTTGGAAAATTTCTGGAGTAGTTCATATTGACGTATCGAATAACATATTAAGTTTTCTGGGTCAAGAGGGCCGCAGACCGCGGAATGGTAAGAGGGAAGGTGCACCAAAACGGTTTTTCGTCATACTTGACAAACTTTAAGAGATGTGCAATGTAAATTGTTATAAAAATTTTGCTTTTTAAATACGGTTTAAGATCAGTGATTTTTCACAAATTATGTGTTTCAATCTTGGCGTTATTTTTCATTTGATTTTGAGACGTCTTCTCTATCGATTTCTTGCATTTTTAATCCTCATCATCAATATCTACGACAGTTACAGTATGAATTTTTACAAGATATGCCGTTACAGAATTAAAAAAAGAAATCCTCCATCGATGATATTACCTATATGTATGTTTCACATAAATCGAAGCTTTCATTTAAACATTGAAACGTATCGAAAATTTATGCTTTGTTGCTTTTTTCTTATTTCTGCTTCATGAAATAAATGTAATGGAAATGAAGTTAAATAACTCGTACTCTACATATTTTATAATTATGCAAGTTGTAGAAGATCTATAAATTGCTATAATGATTCCATGTACTTTCACATAGCAGCACATTAAAAATTAAGGAATACGCTTTATTGATATGGTTTCTTTTAATATTTTTCACGTTTTTGGTAGTCATTTATTGAAATAATTTGTTTTAAAATTTTAGACAATCATGGAAATTAATCTTACTATTTTCTATGCATAGATTCCTTTCCTATTCCTATATTATTAATGCTGTTAGCCGTCATTCGAAAAGTTGTTTCATGTCTTCAATATCTTTTGTTTTGTAAAAATCTATGAAATTAACATAGGTATTACTTTTAGTGCTAATAAAGTACAAGTTTCAATATTATTCCAAAGAGTATCGTATTTTATAATGTCAGTTTTACTACGTAACAAATTTTGAAAAACAAGACAAAAACAATTGCTGTCCCAATATTAATGCACAAAAGTGAGACATCCGTCCCAAAATTTTTAGCTGGAACTAAGGTTTCTATCAGAGCACCTAAGCATGTACAAGCTGCAAAACAAGATTATTAAGGGTAACATGCATTGGAATAAACATGAAATAGAAATTTGAAGATATGTATAAACCGCCAAGAAGAAGGTTGAGGCGGCTAAGGGTTCCGAAATAGACGATATTACCTACACTATGAAATGAAAAAAAGGAAAAATCAAAGCACTGACGATGACGATAAAATGATTCAATCAGTAAGAACTATTACAATAGTAAATCTTTTGCTTCAACTGTGCCCCAAATTATTCAAAGTAATGACTTTTCAAATCGAAAACATGAAAATATTTAAATAATAAAAATCACAATCCATAGTAGGTACCAAATATAAATAATATCCAAAATCTATTTCCTCATTAATTAAATGTTTGAGCTTCTTATTAAACGGCATCAGGAAAAATCTTAAGTGCAGCATGTAACGCAATTTTCATTATTTTTTCTCATTGCAACATTATACGTCGAAATCTGTTTTAAAAATTCGTGAAAATTAACTAAGAAATTGGATATGTCAATGGGTCCGCTTGTTAAACCGATTTTGTCTACTGACATTTTTATTATATTTGTGAGTTTAGTCTTAGGTTGTGGTCAACCCAGAGTGTGGAAACCAAATTAAAAAAAAAGATATGTAAAAACTTAGATTGTAAGAAAGGGAGTCCCGATTAAGGGCTCGAGTAGTGCAGTTGTTATTTGCACATAAAAAAAAGTTGCCTTTAAGAGTTTTTCTAAATCGCTAACTAAAAATCAGAAAACATTAAAGGGTTTTAACCAGTAATTGGTATAGTTAGCACCACTAACTACTATAAAGCGAAGTTAAGAATTCAAAGTTTACGCGACAAATCAACGCCAAATCAAGGATTAATATTACTACTGCAATCCGCAATAGTTTAGTTTTTGGAAAATTTTAAATTGTGGTTTTTTACAAACTCCAAACAAGAAGGATTTGTGATCAACCAATAAAGTAGTCAAAATTTGTAAGTGAATACAGTGCTACACGGTTGCATCTAATTGGTGATGTATCTAATTAAAAATTAATATAGATTTTTAATTTTGATAAATACATAAATATCTCTTTTCTTTATAATTGTTTATTTGAAGAAAAATCAACCACGGCTGAGATTAATTTGGAGTAATTAACCGGAATAAGCAAAAAGTAAGTAAAGATAGGAAAATACGGAAATCCACAAGCACTTGGGAAAAGTGTATTGTTTTTTACCAATAATTGTAAAAATAGCTAAAGTTATACTTTTCGGTTAGGGTCAGTTCAAGTTTCGGAGTTGGTTGCAAAAATGGTAAATTGATTTTATATTTTTAGTCTATCAATCTGGGCCTAAGAAGAACAATTTCACGTTTATCTTGGACTTGATGATGATATTTGAATTACGATTTTAAAATTAAAAATATGAATAAAAAAGTATAACTATGTGTAGGTAACATTCAGTAGGGCAGTCAGGATAAAACTTCTCTGCATAGTGTACACGATGAGAACTGGAATAATTTTTCCACTATTATTTCAATTTCTTTATTCTTATATTCATGAATTAAAAATATTATTAATCAAAATTAAATTGATTTGCGGATAAACCTAATTTCAATTCAAAAATGAAAAGTGTGGCAAGAATTTAATTTTTTTAACAGAATTTGGGTTCATATTCCTATTAAACGTTACTTTAAGAAAAAGTAAAGTTCTAGTTAACGAGGTCGTTGTTTTGTGAGAAATAGTGCAAAAAATGTGTACCTGCTTAATAACTTTACCAAAAATAACTTGACAAAACCAGAAAATATTGAATTTATTTTAACATAATAAGACAATTAAATACGCCAGACAGGCCATATTTTAGGTTTTAAATATGTTTTGCTCACCGAAACAAAAAAAATAGCACGAATGTTTTAAAACAAACATATTAAATATAATTTCTTGTAATGAAATTACATTTAAGCTTGTAATGCTAATAAATATTCAAAATTATATTACAACGGCTCTATGTAGTAATTAGACAATACTTTAAAATACGTTTGTTTAAATAAAATTCGTAAAATTTTAGGAAACTCAATTATTAATGAACAGTACACGATGAAAATATAAATTTTTAAGGGAAAATATATTTATTTTAAAGTTCATATTTTGCAATTTTGCTAAACGAAATTTATAATTATAACACTAAGCCTCCTTGAAGTAATTTTAAGCCAAGCACCAATAAAACGTTTTTCAAACTAGATAAAAACGTGACTCCTGAAATTGTGTACACCAAACTCTATCTCAAAATTAAACAAAAATACGGTAATAGTGAATTTAATTATATCAACAACATGCAAAATAAAATTAAATTTAATCAACTCCAGTTAGATTGCAGAATTACTTGCCATTTAGCAAACTATAAACCTTATCATAACAAATAAATCATTAATGGCGATCATTCCAACGGACTCATTTTCAACACTAACGTTCATGAAACAAGTTAACAGATCAAAATACAACTGTTCAAAATATAAAAGAAGATACCCAGAAGAGCGTACAAAGAAAACCAAATTGACATAATATTCGTTTAGACCCTGGGTCACCGAAATATTGAAGGGAAAAATCAAGCGAATACGGCAGCAAACGACGCCCACCATACTGGTACAAACCTGAAATGGTTAAATTCGAGAAATATACAAATCTACTATTATAAAGTAATATTCCAGGAAAATGAAAATCTATGAAAACAAGAGCAAGGTAACACTAAGCTACGGAAGATAAACAACAATCTACTTCAATGGAATTGGCACTGGGCCAACCAATGTAATGGGAAGTATGAAGCAGCTCTGGCAAGACTGCACATAGGCAACACAAAAATAATACACCAATATCTTCTAAAAAACCCAAACCCCATGTTGCCGATCACGTAATAAAGTTGAAACAGTGGAACACAGCATATTGACAACATGCAGCAAATGTGACCAAATAAGAACAGACTTACAAGTTTCAACAATAATACAAGAATTACTGGCCGATAACAAAGAAAATGTCACAACTCTTTAAATTGATTTATAATATTTAACAATGTAAGAATTTTTACTCGACAGTGTTTATGATTTTGTAATTAAGCACTTATAATAAAAAAAAATTAATTATGTAATTGCCTGAAAATTAAATAAAATCTAGGTAATTCTTTTATAATTAAAATAAAAATATAACAAATAATGCTAATAGCAAAACCAAATAATACAAACGGATAATAAAAACATAAAATTAATTGGATTTTATATGTTGAACTTAAGTTCTTAATAGGATTACTATAATAATAGTAATAGTCGTAGTAATTACGGTTTAACACTTGAAGAAATATGTTTAGCACTGAGATTATATAAGAAATAATTTGTTGTTTTAAAATTACTGTTTAAACCAAAAATTAGCGTATATATTAATGATTAAGATGATGATAATGTTAATAGATTATTTTTAAATAAAAACAAGTTACAAACACAACGGGAAAACTTAAATGACAGCCGATTAAATGTTTTGACATACTTTTTCAACAAGTAAATCTGCTGACATACAAAATCCGAAGCCAAAGTGACACAGGAGAAAAAGTCAGTATTTTAGCTTCAAAAAAGCAAGAAACGACTTTATTATTTTTGAGCTGCAATTTTTGTAACGATAAGAAGAGTTATTTTGTAAATAAAATTTAAATTCCACAATACTAAATTTTCTTGATTTCCTTACAAAAATTTTAAATTTCCGATTAAGAAATCGATTTGAACGTCTCGTCGTATGAAAATTTTTAAAACAAAAATTTGTGCTCTCTAATTAACTTTTAGAATCCTGAGTAAATATTTTTGCTTTGAATGACTTTCCGGATGCCCTAAAGATGTTTTTATGATGTTTAATTTCGCTAAAAATATTATTTTCGTGTACGTTGTTCTCAAAATTGCGTGTTATAGATTTTTAAAGTCGAAAGCCTTAAATTATTTTTATTTAATTAATTTTTCAATATTTTTGCTAACTGTAAGTTATATCAATTAAGTAAAAAATAAAATTAAGGTGCAAACATCATGATGATATAAGAATTTTTTATATTTTTTCATTTTATTAAATAAAGTAAGTGCTGGTAATAAAAAAATTTTTGCCTGAATTTACATTTAATTAATTTTGTTTCTAGTCAAATTTTAATAATTTAAATAACAAAACGTATAAGCGAAGGTAGAGAGAGAGAAAAATGGAGATTTGTAATTTATTTAAATTTTTTCAACCTATTAATTAAGTAGTAAAGATTGATTTAAGTTGTTTCATGTTGACCTTAAGTAAAAATACTTTGTAATGTAAATAAAGTAAAATAAACTATCACGTACCAGAAGTAATAATATTTTAGTAGTTGTGCGTGTTGTAATATGCTAACAACAAACCCTAGTTAAAAAAGTAATTGATATTTAACACAGAATGTTGAAAGGGAAAAAAATATAAATATTGAACTAACCTGTGCAAAGTTCGAGGAGAATTAAAATCCAAGTTGCCAAAATGAGAAGTCCTGAAGAGGTCCTTGAAGAAGGCGCTAGGGTCTTCATTGTAGCTGTTCCAACCGATTTAAATAAAATGACACAAAAATTCACCACACCACACTGAATATTACAAATCCCAATCTTAACATTTTCATAAATATAGAAACCTTATCTTTATAGTCTCTAATTCTTACATATTTTACAATTGTGAGTTTGATAAATATAAATATAAGAACGATGATTAATTGATCTAAATAATATGTTAATTAGCTTTATACTTCTGTATCTTGGGCCTGTAACCGCTTTATCCAGATACTTAGTGAAGTATAAGTGTGTTAATTACCATTTCACTAAATTTCTCAAATACAAAACAGTTTGAAATCCCGAACACCTACGTTATTACAATAACGAAGAAACATACCATAGATATTATATTAGTTCACTTTTAATTAGGTATCCCCACGTCGTTTAAATTCTTGATATGAGCTTTGACAAGCTTTCACTTTACAGTCCGTCAACTATGGTCATCATCTGAAGCTTATTTGGAACCTGCAACAAACCACACATTGCTGATTCAACCCTCTCGTTTCCGCTTGTTGCATATCATAAAAAAATACATTTCATAAACATACTAAAAGAATGCAACTACTCAAATAAAAGAACAACAATACGTTAAATTTTTCGATAAAAAAAAATATGAATCGAGGTATACATAAAAAAATAAAACGCGACAAATTTTAACATAAAGGAGCGTCGATATTCCTGCGAAAATAACTACACTAAACGACAGTGAAATATCGTAGTTATCATTTCACCACAATACACATTTAAACGTACGAAAGTTCACTCTAAATTATACCACACTAAAAGAAAAATAACATTTTGCGTATTTACTTTTCTTTCCTTCACTTTTTTTAACTTGCACTCTTTTTACAACAAAAATATTTTGTTTGATACTTGCTAAAAATTTTTTTCTCATAGAACAAAATAAGAATAAATTTAAATGTTGAATAGAGAAATAGGAATTTTTAATAAACACAAAAATGCGCCTCTCTACCCGAAGGTCTAAGTCAACAATTTTTTTTTAATAACGAAAAAATTTTTTATTCGGCTTGATAGTATTAATTGTAAATCGCATTTTAGTGATTTCCGGTGGTGGTAAAAAAAACAAAATCATATTTGAAATATATAGTAGGTGACATTTATGCAATTACCTTTTAAGATATTGCACGAAAAATTTAATTTAATCCTTCAATTTATTGTGTGTAGGTTTCCACTCTTTCTTATTTTAGGAATACAACAAGAAGAATTTTTTAAGGTGAAAAGTGACAAATAACACTTTTTGTGATACGAGAAAATACTCGATAAAAGCATCACATTGCCAACACGCGAAAGCTCGTTGGAACCGTCTTACAGTTTCTAGTTGTTGACGGAAACTTGTGGACTGACCGGGCTTCACGTTTATAGAAAACGCGCAGACGTCGTACTGACGCAAGCGTCGCGACGCATCTTCATGCTCATTATTTTAATAGGATTGTTGCAGGATTTTAAATACCCACCAATAATGCGCTTATTTTCCTCAAAAGATTTTACTTTTGACACCACCTTCTCGACTATAAAATTTTCTAGACCATACACAAGTACTTTAATGCACACCCAGTATTAGCTTTTTGCTTCAAATTTCAATTTATTGTACCCAACTTTCACTACCGTCACTTTATTTATTTATTACTATTTTCGATCCGAATAACTCGAAATTATTCTTTTGATCTTTTTAATATAGGCAATGACTTCATAAACTAACATTTTTGCAATTGCAATTTTCTGAACTTTAAATTACTGCTCGGCTTAATGTTTTACATTTTGAATAATTAAATTAATATTTACTTTTGTTTAATTTGTCAAAATCTTTAAAAATCTAAGTTAAAAAAATTTGTATGTTAATGTAGGGTTACAAATTTTAAGAGAAATGAAAAATATAAAAAGAGGCATCCACTCGAGAGGAGTAAAATAAGAGTGACTCATCAATCAAACCTAATTCTAAAGAAACGGTGACAAAATTTACAGGGTGTACTGTACAAGACGACAGAAAAGAGGGAGACGAATAAATGGTAAAATTATAAAATATTGAACAAATACGAAAAAAAGCAGTAAGAATGATTATTAGAATAATGCAAGAACATAAAGAATCAAATAATGTTGAAGAAAGACGTCATAGCACAAAATGTAAAAATAGAGTATTTTTTTCAATACTTATAAGATTGTTGATTTGTTGACAAGGATTTACCAGATCAAACTCAAGGAGACCAAAACAAAAACAAAATAAATAACAATGTGTAATACAAAGTAATACATAAGTTTGTTATAAGAAATGCAAACAATATTTTTATTTTAAAAAACCATTGCTTTTGAACAAAAAAAAAAGATTTAACTAATAATTTTCATAATTCTAAGTTTTCAAATTATTCTTTATGATGAATATCTTTAATTATCTTTAAAAATAGTACTCGTATAATAGCACTATTCTCTTCAGTGATCTTAGTATGTAAAATAAAAAAACGTTTTTGCACTTATCTTGCTTAAAAAAATTCGTTATTTACGAATGGCGACGCGTTTCGGCTTTTGAGGCTTTTTTGGTTTTTAGAAAACCCAAACAATGCTACGCCTTAATATCTCATAATTCAGCCCATATTTACTCTCAGAAGACTTCGGCCTCGACTTCGGCCTTCCGTTACTACTTCAATAGAATAAGCCACGTTCTACTAAAACCCCAGGAAAAAATTAAAAATATAACAATAAGACAAACGAAAAAAATAAAAAAAGAATATTTGACAGACGCAACTGCATCAAAACTCGGATTCACACAAAAAGTGAATTTTTTCCGAAATTTATTGACCAACCACAAATTTTATTTTTTATTTGTTAATTACATCCTTATCTTATATAATTCGTTGTAAAACCGAGATTCTGGTATCTTTACTGTCGCCACAACCTATTTTAATTTTGATAGGCGGGGTTGCAGTTCAAAAGAGGCAATGAGTAAATTGCATTGTAAATAAATTTTTAAAAGCGTTTTTTTTACAAAATTTGTGAACAATCCGAAAAATTTTTTTTTTTTTTACGCTAATTAGACCCTCATCTTTCGTAATCCACTTTAAAAATGGTCAAAATCGGTGTTCAGGTTTCTTACCCGTCCCCAAAATACCAACACCACTGTAATGAAAAGTTACTGAGACTTTTGGGGAGATACGGGATTACATTGGTTAATAGATCCAACACCAAAAAGGTCAATAAATTGTCCTACATCAAGAGAACTTAGAGAAGTTTACCAGATTTATTGTAGGGACTGCGCGACAACATGCATAGGTAAGACGGGCCGCAACGTACGCACAAGACTCAAAGAACACCAGAAGGCTGATCGGAACTCCAAAATGTACCATCACTTACATATTAACCTTCACAATATTGATGAAGAAGCCACAAAATTATTGCACATTGAGGAAAGAATGCAAAACCAAAAGCTACTGGAAACTTTGGAAATCGACAAATACAAGAAGACAGTTTCATCTGAGTTTACACTTTCCATGTTTTTTGAGTTGTATTATATGTTCTCGTTTGTAGTTGACATGATTGAGGCCTTAAAAGCCAAAACGCGTCCCATTCGTAAATAAAGAATTTTTTTATAATAAGAGCTGCAAGATAAGTGCAGAAACGTTCGTTTTATTTTTTATATTTTACAATTATCGTCTTGAAAATACCTCAAATACCATCATCATCTTAGTATGTGATAAAACAAATTTGAAAAAACGTACAACGAGTTCG
Organism: Lycocerus yunnanus; assembly: GCA_036346125.1. NCBI lineage: Eukaryota > Metazoa > Arthropoda > Insecta > Coleoptera > Cantharidae > Lycocerus > Lycocerus yunnanus. The sequence goes on from JARFIX010000002.1 coordinate 4,243,943, forward strand.
AGTTTCCTCATACAGGATTTGTAAGACTTTTCAGCTATCTTCAGTCATATTCCAAATATATACGTTTGCAGTATATAAACTTTTCTTTTTTAGTTCTATCGCGACTCAACAGGAAGAAGTGAACACCTTTAGAAATGCAGGAAATAAGCGACTTAACTAAAGCTCCATCCCTGTACAACTGCTCTTGAAGGTTGTCAAAGTAGATTAGCACAGGATAATAAAAGATCCCCGTACTAAAATTATTAAGTTGACATAATAATAACCCTCTCAATGACGTTCTCCAAGAGTTTAGTTAAAAATTTGTGATGCATCTCCATTTATATAACAATTAGAATTAAACTTTATTAATTTAATTAATCATGAATTAAAAAAAACGTTGAACGATATTAAGCGTCTGATGACGGCAGTAACCGTTGCTGAAAGCTCACAAATAATTTTGTTTTATTGTTTATATAACCTATTAATTTTGAAAATTTTAATCTAATATTAATCATGAATATGTGTTTAAATGTAAGTAATAAAACTTACTCTATTCTAATTACTAAACCACTTTGCTCTAAAAGTAAAATACGTCACTTTCCATTTTCAAGTTAATCGGTCCAATGGTTTTTTGAGATATAATGAGTACTGTCTTAAAAATTCTGTTTGAGATAAGCTGGTTTAAAATTTATAGTACAAATTACGAACATATAAAGTTCTTATTTTAAGTATGAACTTAATAATTACAAATTTAGTGAATTGTTAATTAAATTTGTAAATTAATGAATTGTTATTGGAAATTCATCAGATGAACCTGGATCGATAATTGATTTTAAAATGTAATATATGAAAAAAATATATTTTTTAACAGGTGTCAATGAATTAATTTATTTGACTTATTTAATATCTTAAAATAATAATTTTTGAACCAAAAAATATAGTTTTAATAAAGATCAAATTCTATTATCCATACGGGTTCTAGACTGAATGCAAAGCATAATTTTTCAAACATTTTAAATGGATGTAAATGAACCAATTTTTTTAACATTTAAGTAAAATTTTCATTGTAAATTCACTAAACTTATAATTATTAAATTCATACTTAAAATATATTTTACAAGTTAATAAGTAATTTATATTACATAAAGTTTTTATTGTATATTTGTTATCGCTAGATTTTTTGCACATTTATACTTAAAAATTGGTAGACATGTTCTTAATACCTCGAATAATATTAATAAAGCATTTATATTCTGCAATGAGATTGGTGCAATCGGCCCTATCTTCTTTCAAATTATGATTTCTTAGAGATTTTATTTTACTTCATAAAACACAAATTTTTACTTTTATGCTTTTCGATCTGTATTTAACTCAACACTTAGAGTTGTTACTATTACTATTAGAGAGTGATTCCAGACTTGTCGTACGTGTCACGTATTTAACTTATAGATCCATCGTACATATATGGAATATTGAAATATATTTTTTCAAATTTTTCATGAATAAGTAGCAAAATATTCTGTTATATATTTACTTGTAAAACTTATTTTTTTTCCAAACAATTTTTTGGAAAAAAAATTCATGTAAAATAAATGTATGGTTTTAAATAAATAAACAAAAAACAAGTAAAATTTTAAATTTATTACAACAAATTTTGAAAATTTTAAGAGCCTTATTGGAAGCTAAAGTAGAATAAAATCTGTGCTCTGTAAATCAGACAAAAAAAGATAAATTTAGAAGTTGAAACAAATATTGAATAAAAAAGTAGTGAAGCAGTTTGACAAATAAAACAAGAGAGAAGAGATGACAATGAATAATTAGAATCTTACTATGAGATTCGCATAAAACAATTTTAGAAGTTTAATATCAACATGGTTATATAATTGGGCTTGTAAAGAAAGACTTTTCCAATAAAAATTACCTTAAAGTTTTTAATATAAAAGTCTTAATCAATTGGAGATTTATTGTAAATCTCTGTTCTGCATGCAGTTTGTTCGAACGTGAAATCGACTGCAATATTAGAAGAGTAAAGGGTTTAAGCATCATGCCATATAAACTAGAATGATTTAATTTGATTTGAGTTTTGAAATTGCACGGATAAACGATGACGCTTTTGATTTCTGTACTTAATAGAATTGTCTTGTTTTTATTGTCTTTTATGGTATTCCTTCTTTTCAAGTTCTAGAATCCAAATATAGAGACAAAAGCTTAAGCAGAACCAAAGATTTCTATGCTCGTTTTTTCACTATACATATTATGGAGATATTAAATTGCGCTCGATGATAAGGTATCACCAATATAATTAATATTGGAACTTGGCGAGTTTAAAGAAAATTTTAACAGTGTGAACGTATAAATTTTATCCAACCACTTGGCAAGGTTACAATTTCAAATTTCTTTCTAGGTATCATTTCTACGAAAAACCGAGTTAGTGAAATTTGACTGTCAATTTTCTGTGAGACACGGTAAGTATTTTGGCAAACTCAACGGTGATTTCGGGGATCATAAAACAATAAATTACAAACAATAAAGCTGATGATTATCAATAATAAAGGATCACTAAATAAATTCTATAGTAATAAATAAATAATAATAGTAATAAGGTGTAAATAGCTGCTGTAGCTGAAATACCGACTAATAAAATTCAACAAGGCCTCAAATAAAATCGAAATAGATTGTTACTCCTTAAAAATAGAATTTATTTTTGTTTTGGGTTTCTAAAGTTTAATTGTAATTCTATTATAAATGAAGTACCCAACAAAGTTGCATGGTTTAAAAATATAAACGACTACACAACGAAGTATTATTGTACTTACAGTCGGACCGTTAAAACGTTCTTGAATAATATAAGAATAAAACGCATAAGTTTTTGATCCAAGATTCGTTGATCAACGGGTCATAGTTTATTGAAAAAGTGTTAAGTAAGATTTTATTTGTGTTATATATAAGTTTAGTTATTATTTTAGTAATCACACCAATTAATTAAAGTTTTCTTTTTACTTTTCGATTAACTCAGAGCTAAGCCTTAATTTTGTTTGTTTTTACTTTAAGTGAAACGACGAACGCCACAATGAAAAAAATAATTAATTTTAGGTAAGAAAGAGATAGATATAATTTAGAAACGTTCAGGACTTTATCTTTTAGAATGCTGCGTATATCTCCACAACATATTAATACTAGGCGATCGATAAACCATTATAAGAAGAAGATAGCGGATAAAAGTGCTTAAGAAGTTAGTAAATTGGCAAGTCATCGCTGATAGAACGAGAGTCTAAGATAAACGAAAGCGTGTATACAGTTTTTGTAAATCAAAACAAATAGGTGTATCTATAGGTCATATATCAATCCCATGATAAGCTTTTGTTGAGGCTTGTTCATCGTTTTTTCCCAACAGGATTTTACACACTTCAACCAATTAAAATAAGCACAACGTATGATATTTTGTAGAATTAGCTGCAGAGCATCAGTCTAAAAGTTTAAATTGAAAATAAATTATTATTCCCAATTTATTATTACCAACAGCATAGTTTTCGATGTTTAATAAATATGCAAATTTTTGTTTTATCCACAAATTATAACGTATAATTAACTTATTTCAAAAATCGATAAAATATGCATAGTTATCGATAATAAAACTTTTCAAGTTCCTGGGACTTGAAATAATTTACCAACAAATGTTTTTCATAATAAAATGTCAAATACCCATTAAAGACTGCTAAATTTCCCAACGGTTTCTTTTATGCGATTAATTAAATTGTAGCGATTTCAATTACGTTTCACCTTTTCCTTTACAGCTCTAGAACTAAAAGTTCATCCGGGTATGTCACGAATTACATCTTCTCGACCTATCCATTTATAATTGATTTGCTTGGTTGTTTGTCGTGAATTATTGTGGAAGATATTCTATCAAATTTAAACCACAATAATCCACACCGTAATATTAAACGATACATATTTTAACGAAATTGTTTATCTATCTACCCTTAATTTTAAAATACTTTTATTCAGCGAGCCGTAATTACCTAAAATATTTGACATAATTAAAATTTGAAAGTTTTCAAACTAACTTCCTAAATAAAGATTTTTCTGTCATGTAAAAAAAAAACTTTTCAAAACCGTTATCTTTTGCATCATTAACCAAACTCAAAGGATAATTAGAGCTATTTTTAGTTGTACGCTACATCTTTTAAAAACTAATTGGAGACATTAATTAAAGATTTATTTTATTATATCTACGGCAGTGTATTTACCTACCTTATCGTAATATAATATTAGAATATTGCCTATATTAGCAATTGAGCTGTTAACATCAAATGTGTTTATATTTATGTATTTCCTTCTACCTACTATTATTGTTTGATATAGAAGTACAGCAATTATCATAAACACGATTTTAAAGTTTCACCTAAAACAAATATTTTATTAATATTCCTGAATCCATTTTAATAATTTCATATTTATGTATTATTAACTTGTGAAATGAAATTATTTTTCATAAGTTATCAAAGATGGTTAATAATAAAATTAGAATGACATTGCTAAAAACTTATGAAAAAAAATTTCGTTTAATTGTTCAGCTAACCTGTTAATTTTGTAAAATTTAATTTAATTTTGACACTTTATACAATACCAAATAAACCCAATTAAAAAATTAAGTAACTAGGCATTGCAACAGGTGCAGCCGTGCAGCGCCCAAGTATGAAAGGGGCCCAGAAATTACCGACAAAAAATATTATTTTTTAAATTAAAATTTCGACATTTTATTATGAAATTAGAATTTGAAGCAATTTTTAAAATAATACACACTTGGAATAACTTTAGAAATATTTTTATTGTTTATTTTTGAAAATAGACATCCAATGCATTAAACGTAGCAATGGCAGAGAACTAATAAATATAAAAAAGGGCAATATACCTGCCAATTTTAGTTTACAGTAAGTGCATTCTTTTATAAGTTTATTACTATAAGCTCTTTGTCGGGTTGATCCAACACTAAAAAGAAATGAAGCAACATCCGATCATAATTGAAACTATTTCGTGGTACATATGTATCTATTTTTCGTAACTACAAAAAGAAAACTACAAAAAATTTTATTGTATACTGTTTGGCAACGTTGAACTTGTTTGTGTTATTAATTTTATTAATTATTCAGTATGGTAAATATTTAAATTTTCAAGTAAAAATAAATATTTTATTGCACTCTTCTTTTTGCTTTGAAACTCAACAATTTATTTCTAGTCCTTTTTATGATATATTTTTAAAAGGAGTAGTTTTTACAAACTTTAATTTGGAATTTTTATAAATTTTAAATGGACGGTTAAATTTTATATTTTTGTGAATATAAAAATTATTAATAAACAATAAATTATTACAAATTTATTATTTTATTATTATTTCCTAAAAAAGGTGCAAGGGGGCTCTAAATTGAAACCAGCTCTAAAAAGAGCTCAGAGTAAATAAATATATAATATTGTATCAAATACTACAATTACCAGATCTTTCCGTTTTTCAGATAATTTCCGTTATTTGGTACGCAACCATCTATTTTAATACGTGAAATTATTTCTTTGAAGTATATTTGGCGAGAGCTACTCTCGCGATGAAAAAATGCAATTTTTTTATTCACTCTTTTTAAACTAGTAACCCCGCCCTTCAAAAATTAAACCCGAGTTTTTAGGGCTAAAAATAATTTTTAATAAAGTATTTTATATTTATAATAACATAATTGCAAGTGCTAGCAATTTCTACAGCTTTGCAACACTTACAAAACATTCCTGAGCTAAAACAAAACTTGAAAGGATGCATGTTCACCGCCGTAGATCTTAAGGAGCACTAAACGCTGCACGAATTACTGGTCTCTTACCCTTGGCTGTATTATGTGCCCTTGGCACATGTGCCGTTAACAAAATGTGGTAAATACATGTTTCCATAATATGTTTTTATATTATATTATATTAATATGTTTTTATATTTACATAGGTAAATTCGTGAACTTCAAAATTGATTTTTAGGCTTATTAAAAAACCTATCAAGTTCTACCTTACCTTAAAAGTCTTACTTTCTTCTTCTTTTTAATTTAGGACTAGGTTCTGTAATATTCAACAGTAACCTCGGTGAAGTTTCGAAGCCACTGTTAGAACTCTCAGCATATTATTTGTTTTACATCTGAAGTAGCTTGCTAGGCTGGCCTCAGATGTGCCTGTTACCCTATTTTATATTGTTAATAATGGCAATTCATTAACATAGGAAGACCACCGTCTTTACGTGCCTTCCAAAGCACGGAGACGGTATTGAAAAGTGAGCTCTATCCGGATTCGAACCGGGACGCCCTACGTTAACAATTGATCGTGTTATTATTTTATTTTTCTCTTCTCTTTTCTTCTCTTATTTTAATCTAATTTTAGTCTTATTTTAATGTCATCTAACTGAAAGTGAAAGAATTTCTTTTGGAAATTTTATACTTTCGAACCAGGATTGGATGACCACTACTAGACGTTGTTTTGAAACCTGCAATTAGTTATGCAAAGAATGATCAGTCAAGTGCCACTGGTCTAGTTCTCTCTACCTCAAACCCAAATAATTTAAGTAGTGTGGTATAAACACTTACTAGGCGATCTATGTGACTGTATCTTCAAGTCAGGTCGGGACACGTAAATAGTTTCCCTGATCTAAACTGACAATGAGTTGTAAGTGGCTGCCTAACCTATAGGTGTAAACGAGGTAACTGTTTACCTCTAAGGTAAGAAGTATGAAGAATCTAGTCTATTTGAAATGAAAAGGTTTTATTACAGGAGAGCCTAGCGTAGAACGATCTTGAATCGACTTTTCCGGGAAATGGTATCAGTAACACTATTCGACTCGTCATTAAAAATTTGACGAAGGATCGAACGATAAACCTCTTGGTAGATTTAGCTAATAGATCAATTATTGTTAATGAAAGTAATTTTAATGATTCACGATAAAAGATAAAACAAGATTAAAGAAACTTTCTTGTACCTCTCAAAATATAGATGATTTCTGGACGTGCAGTTTAATTGAATAAAACTGATGGACGTCTAAAGAAAATCTTTTAATTCCATAAGATTTACTTTAATTGTTTGCGAAGTTAAAATAATTAAGTATGGCAAATAGGAAAAAAGAAGAGGTTTTATCTTGTATGTCATAATAAAAGCAAGATAGTGGATTTAAATAAGCTTAACGAAAGGGTAGTTTAAGGATTACTTAATAAATTAGAAATTTATATAACATGATGAGAGCTTGAAATAGTAATTTATTAAATAATAACAATTTATAATGTTTTGAATGCAAATCCCTAGTGAAAGGTGTAGCAAAAACAAAAACGGGCGGTTGAAGGGTGTAATAAAAAAGTGCATAGCATAATAAACTAGAAAAACGTTTAGACCAATCCTTTCGTTTTTATCATTTTAACCCACAAATCCGTGCTTCACATATAAATAGTGTAGAGAAAACGAGAGAAAACATTGTCCAGTATTTTATTTTCTCTCTTATAAGTACGCGGCCAGAGGGAACACGGAGAATAATTCTAGAGACTAACTCCCTTATACACGCGCCGAATACTGAACACCGTAATTGATAATTCTATTCGTCCACATTAGGAATAACACAATTTCTTAATTGTTAATTCTCACTCCCATGATACTTGCTCACACGAATTCTTTTATGTACTACTACAAATTTTTTGCTATTGTCACGTTAATTACTATCGATCCAATAAATAAGGATTTAATTTTATCACTCCAATTATTTTAACAGAAATATTTAATTATTCCTAAAACATGGAGCGAATGTTTTTAAAATTCAGCTAAGGTACTATGAAGTTACAATAAATTGACGGCTTTACAAATACAACTAGTTTGCTCGATAAAAGGCTGCATTATTGTATATTACAAGAAATGAACGTTATACTGATATATAGCCTCATTGAATACTTGAAACGATAAGCAAAGCCACAACACCATTCAAATCAATATGGTTTGAGAATCACTTTTTAAAATGTTTGTGACAGTGACACTCAAAAATTTTACCTAATTGCTCTGTTTGAGGTACTGCTTCTTACTTATTTTAGACAATCACCTTCTTCCAAGATATAGAAAACCTTATCCATTGTTCAATCAATTTAAAAAAACTCTTATTATTTTAAGTGGAGTTCAAAGGAAGCTGGACCGAACTCAAATTAATTGTACCATGGTTCCAATTCTACATGAATCTGTAGGTTCTTGTTTATATTCAGTCAATAAGTAACCACCACCGACTTGAAATTCGAAACTTTGATTGATTGGGTTTGCTTTATCCAGAAGAACTAGAATGTTTTTATTGTTATAAGATTCAAAACCGTATTTAACTTAATAGGTGATTGTTCTGCCGGTTTACCGTTATAGTGCACTTTAAATTTTGTTGCAGTTATTTTTAGGTTTAAAAATAAACACATTTAATGTTATTGGTTGCATATTCCAAAGTAGAAAGTAGCTTCCATTATTATCAATTTTGCAAGTCAGTAATGGCTTTAATTTTATTCCATGAAATTTCTTAATAAAATAAAAATAAATTAGACAATAGAGTAGCGCAATTGTTAAGGTAAGTAACCGTAAATTTAAATCTCATATTTGTTTATTTTAAGAAAAAAACGGTAAAATAAACGTTACGTTGTTTTTCCAATTCGATTAAATTACCCCGATTACTAATATGTTTTACAATATTTCGGAAAATGTTTTAAAATCTTAAAAATTAATTTTGGCAGCAACAAGTCTACAATTTATTTATATTTTCTCTAAAACGCCGCACTAGCTGTAGTTATATCAACATAAACCATAAGATTACACTGAAACAAAATATTAAGGTTTACAAAAACTGATATAAAAGTTTAGATTGTTTGTTATTTATAAATTTATTATATCAAATAATGTTAGCCTAAAAATAAAAAAAGTGAAAACAATGTTGTAGAACAGCCAAAATTGGCACTAACCCGTATCTTTTTAATATCAAAAAGACTACATTTTTCATAATTTCGCAAGACGTTAAATAAAAAAAAACTTATAAAATTTTTTTTGTAACAAAATTTACTGTACCTTGTCACTTTTAAAACATGTAATGATTTAAACGTTTGAGAACCTCTCTGCAGTTTATCAACTTGTGGAGCGTAAAATCGATATACACGTACATGCCATATTATATCGCATACATTTTATATAATATTTTGCAATATTACGTCAAATGTACCATTTTCAGTTACATACTTTTCCGAAAGCATTCATCCTTCGGTGATATTCAGTCAAACATTATATTGGAATATTATTGAATACTTATATGTATGTATATTCAAAATGCTATACCTATATAGGTATATCTATAATAAAATTTTTAAAATTATTGAAAAATCTTGACATATCCGTTCTTTGTATGTAAATGTAAATACATAGTGTATAATAATTGACTGGCAATCTGAAATATCAAGATCAGTCCATGATACCTTAGTTTTCATTTTATTTGTTATTAATGTGTGCACATCAAGGCCAGTTCATACATATAAGGGTGATCTAAATTGACAAAAAAAGACAAAAATTACAAGTTATTTAATTAAAAAACCAACAAATTTTTTATAAAATTTAGTTTTATTAGCATCAACGTAAAATAAAACCTAGAACATGATATCATCTAATTGACCTCGCATAATTCAGGCTTCAATAGCGTTTTCAATGGCCGAAAGATATAAATATAATAGTGCTAAATCACAGGACTTTGGTGGCCAGTTGACATCGCCTCAACAGGAAATTAAACTATCTTTAAATTTGCCATACAATATAGCCAATTAGATGTATATTTTACCATCAGGAGAGCGTGTGTGTAGCAGTATTTTAGCGATTTGCAAAAGAATCTCCGTGTAGAATCCGACCTCTCGATAGATACTAGCTAACTGCTGGTATGGATCTTTGGCAATAATCTTTTTTAGTCTAGCTGCTTCGGTAGTAATTTCTTGTACTCCAACTAACGCACTTTAAACGCTATTCGGTCGGTGTAATTCTTATGTCCGGTTTCAGAAAAGTTCACTTTAACTTGTGTTAGTTAACATGTGTTCTCTTGTTAAATTTTAAACCTCTACTCTTCTTCATCGTTTGCTTCTTGTTAGTAGCGTCTGACCCAACTTGGCCGAAGCCAAGATAAATTTTCATGAAAGTATAATTCATGGGGTAGTTTTCCGTTGCCTTCCCTAACGCGAGCAGGGTTTGAACCGCGAGCTTACGCTTCTTAGTCGACCCTTGTATGCTTTACACTATACTATTGGTTTTGAATAGGTTGCAGAAACTACCTGAAATCTATAATTACTTAATCTCTGATTATGTGCCGATTATATGTTGGTACTACAAAACACCAACTTCATAGTACAAAATTGACCACTAACCGTATATACATATGTATAATGACGGTTGCTTTGTGTGGCAGTTGAACAAAAAGCAATAGTGAGGTTAAATAATTTATTATTTATTATTTCAAAAACAATAATTGTTTAAAACGGCTGATAAATTTACAATAATTTAAAGAAGGCTGCAAACAATTCATGTATGAATTCTTGTAAATTTTATATACAAATTTGTAATTGTCTAAATGATTTGTTTTAGAAAGAGGCGTATTAAAATCCAAAAAACTTGATTCTGAAGACAATGTAAATATAATACAGTTGTGCATTTATAAATTATCATTAAAATAATATTTCTTACTTTTTAACACAGAGAAGAAAAGAAAACCGAAGAAAGGAGTTATACCTCCCAATTGACAGCCCAAAGCGCAAGAATCTTTGAATCAGTGGCCTCTGTACAGGTTCGCTCGATATAGTATAATTGATACGACGATTATTTTGCAGAAGGTTTGTTATGGTAATTATTTGTAATTTGTGATTCACAATACCATGTATTTTAGGAGTTGGTAGTTCACAGCAGGAGATTGCATATAAGGTTTCTCAAAATTTAAGATTGGAAGAACAGAAAAAATTTGCCTTCTGATTCTTTAAATATTGTAAGCATACCAAATTCTCTAATTACGCCAAACCATGTAAATCCTTCACCCAATACAACCACTCGTCGTCTATGTAGGAGAAGCACAAAGAAATTATCGCTTTCCCACAAGAAAAAGTAAAAATTACCAGCAATTTTTTCTCAATTATGTGCTCAGATAAATTAAATAATAATTTTTGTTCATTTAAATAATCAATTCAACTTGTGGAAACCAAACGAGAAGGACATGTTTAATAGTACTCCGTTATCGTGCGATAAAGACTTGAACACATAGAATTGGAAATAATTGATTTATTGAGTGAGTCTTTTTTTTAAATTAATCGAAAACCAAAACAAGTAAAGATACTTTCCTTTACTACGTAAATGGGAAAGTAATAATATTTGATATACTTTGATGTTGTAGATATTAACCCTACCTCGGGCGATTTAATTACAATGGCATCAACTAAACCTTGACAAAGAATTAAACAACGATTCAAATAAACCAAATTTAATGCCAAATCCCACATCCGATAGATGTTACCGAAAACCACCAGCATCCATGGCAAGTTATGGGAAATAATAAGAGAAAAAGAAAAGAGGAGTCCGATTACAAAATTACCAGCAGTGCTTACATATATTTTCATGTTGTACTTTTAATTGTATTGTTTGTAATTATGTATAGCCATAGTGGTTAAATAAACGATTTATTATTATTATTAAGACTAAAATACGACAATAAAAGCAATTTTTAAAAAATTCCGACATGTAATTTTTGAAATAATGACCGATTTAATTAGAAAAGAAAAATTAGTGAAGAAAACATTGATTCTCACCTTAAAGAGTTTGTATTTTTCTGTTCTTTCGTTTGGTAAAGCCATTTCCATAGAAAAAAGTGTATTTACGAACCTCTAAATTCGAACTCTTACCTCCATATTGTTTATCTCTAAAGCTTGGTAAACAAATCAGGACAATAGGATACGCTAACACTTATTTATTTAAATAATTAAATATTCAAATTGTTTACTATCAATTTATTTGCTAATAACACTTAAACTTTTTGCATCAACGCCACTTATCAACTGATTTTATATCACCATAATACAATGTGTAACTACAATATCACTATCAATGACTAATCGCTCCGTTGTATAAGTACATGAGTAACCCAAACCATATGAATAATTTTATTGAGTTTTCTTACAATAAAAAGTGTAAAGAAATAATTGAGCGCCGTTTCTATCAAATCTCCCAACTGATGCGACAGCAAGCATTGGAAAATAAATAAAACGTCAAGAATCCAAGCTGTAACCATATCTTAATTAATATTTTTAGCCGCGATAATGGACCTCGAAAAGGAAGACACTAAAATTTCTCAAGTTTTGATGTACAAGTTTGGTATATTAAATTTAGCTCAGTAGAATAGCGTGTAGAAAAAACGCAAGCGACTACGAATATGTAATCGTGAGTTTAAATTCCATCAAATGAACTGTCATTGTGAACAATAAAATAGGGTAACAGGCGCATCTGAGGCCACCCTATATCTTCAGATGTAGTAAAACAACTGATATGCTTAGAATACTAATAGTGGCTTCACGTACGAACCTTTTTTGTCAAGAACGCTCCTGGTGTTTGTTCTACGCTCTGAGTTCTGAACTGTTAGTCTTTTTAACACTTTTTTCGGTTTCTCGGAGAGTCCCGGAATCTATCTTAACGCTCTAGTGAGTTTAGGTAATGTTTTAGATAATTTAGTAATGTCAATAATATCAATTTTAGCGTCTTTCCAGGGTAAGTCTTCCCCCACCACTCACTTCAACCATTTTTTAGTATCCTGATCAGAGCAGGAGGCCCTTTCATTCTCATTTCCAAAAACTTTGCAGATGGACCTCCTTCGGTAATACCATCCATAGCTGAAGGCGGCATCCCCTCTAATGAAGTCAGCCTGCTCATCGTTCAGGATGACATTTGGATGATCTAGTAGCTTAATAGACAACCGAACATCCGTTAATACCGTTTTGTAATTCAATGCAGGCCCCGCATCCCTGCACCTTTTCTCGGTTAAATTTTTCTTGTGGGAAAAAAATTAAAGTTTCTTCTTATGCTCATCTCGGGGGGTTAAAATTAGCCTAAACATTTCAAGTTGCAATTGTTTATAAATTCATTCCGTTATTTTTATCATTTTGTAAGGTAATATACAAATTTTGCTACATTTATTAAAAATTCTTATTTATTTTAGCTGACGCCTTTATTCAAATTGTTAATGTGCTCGGAAATAAATTCAATATGAAAACAATCAAGTAGTAAGACTTTTTCAGAAGTTTTTATAAGTATATAAAGAATAAATGAAATAAATAGCCCGAAAACAGAATGAAAGGATCAGTTTCTATAAACTAGGGATTACAAGAGTAGCTCAGTACAAATTGAGGTGGTAATATTTCAAGACATTTAAAAAAAGCGTTTGAGATTGAAAAAAGTTACTTACATGTTTTACAAAATTAAATTAACTAATACGTCCTTTAAACTTAAACTAATTCAAAGATTACTTGAAAATGCGATTTCTTTGTCGAATATTTACTTTTATATATAAGAGACAAAGCAAATCTAGGCTTTGACCAATTCGTTTGGCGGCTTATAAAAGTCCATTAGAGTTACCACAAAAAACTAGGTTGTTTGTTCTCAGACATCTGTGGTACAGAAACTGTTTTAAGACCATCTTTGTAAGATTACAGACTATGTGAACAATACCTCCATTTTGCCATTATCGCAAATGTGACACGTTTTCATTTGTAACATTTCGACTTCAAATAACAAAATATAGGATAACAAAAAGTTTTATTTGTGCGCAACTTGTTTATAATCACCAAATATCCCAACTTAATTATCATATTATAAAGTTATTAAAGAGTTAACTTTCACAGTTATATAAATAAAATAATTAAGATCGATTACGTTTAGCTGATGATTGCTTATTATTACGAAACACCTGCTTTCGACGATAATAAAAAATTTAATTTTTACATTTACTGATAAGAAGAGTTTTATTTAACTTTGAGTGGCAGCAATCTGATTTAAATTAATTAAATTTTCCTCGAGCAAAACTTGAGTTATTTCAATAATTGAGAATTTATAATTGTCTATATTGGCACGTAGGCATTGCTGGTGATTACAGCTTTAGTTACACCAAGGTGGACATTAGTAATCGCATTATGTTTTTGTCACTTTCCTCATAAGAAATATTTAGTTCATTTTCTTAATAAATTAATTATTAAGATCGATTGCTTTCAACTGACGATGACCAATTAACATCATGGCATATATAAATTATCATAGATACATATAAGTTTGTAGTATGTAAGTAAAAAAGCATTACCCTTAAATATTAGTTCTTTGTTTCTTAATTGTTTAAATGTTTATCATAATAATCCATTTTTCAATTAACACATAATTGACAAGTAGGTGGTACTCTTTTAATTATAATTAAATTGTAAAATGTCTTAAGAAAAATGTCCGATTTGTCTTGTGTCAATTATTTCCACAATGTTACAAAAGTTCTAATTGTCAGGTTCTTAAGGATTCTCAAACTCTAATTTTTATTTTAAGCGATAATCAATTTAGTTTTTCGTGTATGTGTAAATAAATGTTTCGAGTTTTGTGGAAACTAACGATTATTTTAATTTTTCAAACAAATCTGGAAGCAAATAACCCAATATAACACTCTTAACTTGATCACCGTGTACTACTTCATATTATCCTTAACGTTACAGCATAACCAATAAAACATATTCGTAAACTTAAATCGATTTGCTATTGCTAGTCTCACTAGTGGTTTACTGTTCCACCTTTTATCCCAACATTGTAGGTTTAAATCTATTCAATGAAATTTAAAAATTGCACCCCCAGAAAGAAAGGGGTATAAGTCCAAAAAGTGATTTTTTGAGTTAGATATATCAAATAATTCGTCTCCTCAAGTTCTATCAGCAAAACAAGTCATATTATGATAGTCGAATTATTTCCGCTAAAAAACCGCCAAACTTGGTACTTTTGTTCAGCTAGAAAGGGGTATAACTCCAAAGTTTCCAACCGAAACTGAATTTGCTTTTCTTACAATAAAATAATCTTTACCAATTAATATTATCAATTATTATTTTTAAAAAAGCACATTTATCTAAAAAGATAAACGTGATTTTCTTATAAACGTTCAAATATTCAAAGCGCTCTAGCTCAAAATGGCGTTTTCAGACTTATACCCCTTTCTTTCTGGGGGTGCAAAATGTTATTTCATAACGTCCATATTGGTTTTGGTGAGGTGGAGAGTGCTACGAATTTGCTAAAATTAAGCATACGTTGTATCCAAATGGTCAAAAACTTAGATGGTTTTGAAATCATAAAGTACTACCAACATCAAAAGTCTGCCATTGTACCCCAACAAACGAGTCCCCACTGGTAGATGCGTCTGTACAATTAGGATACTTAATCTATGGAAAATGCTACAATACAAAAAAATTTAAGCAACCTATCCTGGAAGAACATCAATTTTGCCACCTTTTCACTAATGAAATAATAATACAAAAAAGAGAAATTTGTTGTACAGCTAAAATAGTCTAAACTAAAATTATTGTGAACATCGGGGTTGTGGGATTTAAATGCACTAAGGGTGGCATAGAAAGTTACCCCAAGGCTAGCTGAGGCACTTGGGTTATAAATACAAAAACAATAATTATCCAAATCAATCCAATAAATTCAAGGGCTTAAAAACCAGCTTGACAGTAAGGTCCCCAAATCAGCGTCCAGAAGTCGACGGTCGGATGTAAGATGGTGGATAGCGTCACGTATTTTATCAAAATCCTTACTGACAAGATATGCTGGCACCGTGCTTCCATAAAACGTAATTGAAGCTAACCCCGAATCGTTATGGATAGGTGTTAAATGTAACCAAATAAATAAGTGAACAAGCTATAGATAAGCTATCACCATAATGCATATAATTTATTTTCCAGCATCAAATTGAACCACGTTTTAAAGAAAATTTAAATCCACAATAAATGTGATATGGATTCTATTTGATCGACTACCAAAGCCATATATCGCAAATGGAAACCAAACTATCTGCTGCCCAATTTAAATCCGTAACCAACACGTGTCCAAAATCAATAATCCAAAAACCAAGTAAGGACATAAAATAGGATTACAGCAGTATTCTTCAAATTAATTCAAATTTAAAAACTTTGCGCGAATTCACTATGAACGTGTTAAAACTAAAATTTAAATTTTCAAAATTTTAATGTAACTCGTGTAACAGAAATTTGTTAAAACTTATTTTTGTTACTATTTTTAATAACATTTTTTTCTGAAATGCCCTATATATAAATGTTATTTTACATTTATTGTTAAACTGCGATGAAAATTTATTAGAATATTTCAATATTTTCTGCAAGGTTAAACCAAATTTTGATAGTGTTTTAGTCGGTGTCCTACGTTACGCTAAAGCAAATCTTTTTTAAAGTTGTCATCGTTTAGATGGCTAATCTCGATTTTATTTTTTTAATATGGTATACTTATTGTTACCACCTTATATTATGTAACCTGTATTATTATGTTAATTTATTTCTATAATCTGATTTGATTTATTTGTTATGTATATAAATTTATAAGGATTTATTCCGATAATAACGAAATTATTATTATTATTTACAACCTATCGCTCCTGGTACCACATATTTGTAAATCATGTAACTGTACTTTTAAAAAATAATAAATAAAAAATAATCAAATTTAACTACTAAAATATAATTTTACCACTTTAGTTTTACTAGGACAACTTTAAAAAGAAAATCACTTAGCAAAATGTTACAGATTCAATTACAAAGTTCTTACCAGGTGTATAGCGAATTTTATCCTAAAAGTAGAACATCGTTTACCTTGTATACCGATTTGAAGGGCAACTGCATTTAAAACTTTCTTTACATCACATTAATTCTACCCGTCAAGATTCAACCTCAAAGCTAATTGTAGGATTGAGCTATTCAATGTTGCCATACAATTTGAAGCTCGAAGTTAACTACAGTTTACAATAAATATAAACTGTACATTCATTCAAATTTAAAAATAAGCATTATTACTTAAGATTGTAAAAACATTATTTTTTTATTTGTCGAAAAAATGCACTACAAAAGAATGACTTTCATAAAATAATAAGTTTTCATATAAAATTTTCACCTTTCATTATATTATTCGTGTGTTTCATGATTTTATATTTACGAACTAATAATAATATTATATAATTTAATTATATAATTATAATTATTATATAATTATAATTGTCTAAATTATATTATAATTTAGGCAATTATTCTTTTTGATGGTGGAAATGATTTATACGGGGGTGCTAACTCTCTTAAGAGCAAGGCCTGGAGATGTAGATTGAACGGCACACTGTTTGGAACCACTCTGCACAATAATAAAATAGTATCTATCAAAGGAACTGCGGAATTGTTTCCGCTAAAAGAAAAGAGGATAACTGGGTCCAATACCTCAAGTATCAAGAATGGTGATCCGTACTAGTTTCAAATTTAATTCTTACTAAATTCAAATAATAAAACTGATCGCAATAGTTTGCCATTGCTTTCCAAGTTGAGACGGTCAGAAATAAATCTTACTTTGCCTATAGTCGAACCAGAGACTTGGTATTAACAGTCGCACACTTCTATAAATTAAATTATTAATAAATTAAGTAAAATAAATTTTAATAATTTTAAGTAAAATAAATTTTAATAATTTTAAGTAAAATAAATTTTAATTAATTAAGTAATAGTATTAATTAATAAAAAATTCATATTATAACAATCTATCTCCTTACAAATCAGAGCCAGGAAAACGTATTTTCTTATGATTGTGCACAAATCACATTTAATTATAATTTCAAATTGGAATAACGTGTTTATTACTTTGAACATCATAATTGCAATTATTACCGACGAAAAGCTAAATGTGATACACATCAATCAATCTGTAAAGATTAACTTTTATAATATAGGTTAGTAAAGCAATGAAATTTAATAAATGCGCCATGATAAATATCAATATAAGTCAACGTAAATCATCAAACCTTTGAATTATATATTCAAAAATTTAATTTATTAGAATAAATTTGGAAATCCATGAAATCAAATTTAATTAATAAATGTTTGTGTTTAAAAAGACCTCGCATTTGAATATGTTTTAAGTAATCTTAACATTTTGACTAGGAACATACCGTAATACCTACCTATCTTATGTATTTGCCTATTATGTAGTCTAAAGGAAGTTTTTTATAAATAATAATTATTATTTATAATTAATAATTTTTAATTTTTATCAAAAAATATACCGAATAAATACACTTTAAGGTACTTTAAGACCGGTTATCGATTTCTAAAGTATATTTGAATTCAGTATCGCATTTGCCATCTACCGGAACTTACCACAACTTACATATTTTGTACTGCAATAACAGGTGAACTTACAAGAATTAAATTTGAAATTAAAAAAACAATTTATTAAAATGCCAAATTTATTTTAGATATTTTTTGTATTTAAAATTTTAATATAAAGAAAAATATACAAAATTGTTATTATTATCCGCCTTCTTTAGATTAGAATTTGATTCTATTTCCTTCTTTCGTTAGGTTTTTAATTGTTTTCATGACATCATGCGAGTTCTTTTAGATCAATAATAATCTTAACCATATTTTGGTGGTTTAGTGATTTGTTCAACCACGAGAAAGCGATGCTCATAATATTCTTTCCTACTCCAATTGCCGCTACTCACCTGGTTGATGTTACTTAATGTCATTTCAGATTGAGTGGTTTGGTTATACAAAATATTAAATTCTGTTCACTTCTCACATAATTCTGACTCTTTTAAAAAAATGTTATCCAAATTTTGTTTGGAAACAAAATAATTTTCATTTTTCTCTAAACTTCAATCACCCACTTGCATTCCAGATTTGTTCACATAAATTTGTTTAGAGTTACGACATATTTTGACATACGACAAATTTCCACAAACGAAACGCAAGTCGTTGTTACTTTTAACCCTTCAGACGAATGTAAGAAACGAAAATTTTGTTTGTAAATGGTTTCCCTTTAGCAACTTCCAAGCAATGTTTTTCTCAGATTTACTTCATTCATCGTCTAAATTTAAATTATTCAAATTATAGTGGGTAATAGAGAACTTAATCGAACGATTTTAACTGTATTTACAGTACCATTGATACTGTATTTCAGAAGGTATGAACCTTCGCCATTCGGAAAAGTAAACATTTGCTCATCTGATTCAAACGTTTGGTCTAGACAACTGAGTGCGATAGTGTGATTGGTGTATTTTATTTTATTTTTAGGTTTCTATTTCCTTACATAAAATGGCAAACTGGAATTCAAATAAGGACACTTGTAATAATAAAAATTTGTTATTTATAAATATGGAAAATTTAGGGTCGTCTTTATCGTAGTGACAATCTATTAATATATAGGTACTCCTAATAACTTCGTTAATCTTTCATAAAGTTTTAATTTCAGTAAAAATGTTAAAATTCTTACAAAATTTGTGAAACATAATTATGTGATTTTTAAAACTGAAAAATTACAGAACATTTAAACATTTCAAAATTCTTTCAAATGAAATAGTACAGATGGCTTTCCTCTCGGAAATTGTGAGAAATGGTATAAACTCTGGACATGCAAATGATGAGAAAATTTCTTGTGATGTAGATTACTACATTTATAACAGTTCTGCGCAGATTATTTCCATTTCGTTGTATCGTCATGACATCTTACGATAGCTGTTCTATTTATTTTGTGCGATCCTCTTCAATCAGCAAAATTTAAGAAACATGAAAAACTTGCTTCAAGTTCCCCGTTCTCTCAAAGTTCAAAAACAAGTACTAAATACGAGTGTTGAAATCACGGATAGTTGAAGCATTGCGTCGTTGCCACATAGACCGTGTTCGACTTGAAGCTTACGCGCTGTTGGTACCAACAGACGCTTACGCTTATAGCACGCAAATTTTGCCGTTCGACTTGGAAAATATGCGCTTACAACGCTCACGCTGACGTTCCAAATCGAACGATATGACAGCACCATCAGCGCTGCAATTTAAAAGTGACAGTTGCTTAACCTATAAAATATTCAAACAATCTAAAATAATAATTGTTTTTAAATGCGATTACATTTTTAGCTATTTTTTCACAAATTAATAACTATAATTTCATACAACAATTTATTTTGGGTTAATTAATTTCATTTACAATCTTGTCATTAATTTTTTTTATAAAAAATTGAGCGGTTAAAACAAGGGAAATAAATTATTGAAGTAATAATTAATATAGGACTACTAATTTTATGTTTAAATTTAAATATTGAAGTTAAATAGTAAACCTAAAATATTTAGGTTTCAAATAAATTCAAAAATAGTTACAATTTTTACCACTACAGCGCCGTGCTTACGCTGCCCTACCGAAATAAAATTTGCGTTGTTAGCGTGAGAAAATGGCGAATCCATGACGTCACGGTTGCGTTTACACGGAGCCGTAAGCGCCAACATTCCCAAGTCGAACGCTTAAAGCGTTTGCATTTGCGCCAGTTCGTACTAACAGCGCTGTAAGCGTCCAAGTCGAACACGGTCATAGTAGCTGCTTTGTTTGTGATGTAACATAAATAAGCGTTTATTAAAATAAATGAGACGGTCTTGGCCTAGTAGTTAGAGCGATCAACTACTGATGCAAAGGCACCCGGTTCGATCCCGGCAGGAGTCTAGGAAGGAAAATTTTCTTTCTGACTTTTTTTCTATCTAGGACCGTCTCCCGTGCTTCGGAGGGCACGTAAAGCCGGCGGTCCCCCTTAGTTGATGACTGCCAGCATCAACTATGAAAAGGGTTACCGGCACATTCCCCAACCCGGATTTAGCAACCGTGGGGTCTTAATGCTTAAACCTTTCTCTTAGAGAAAGAGGCTATGGCCCAGCAGTGGGCTAAAAAAAAAGGCTGAAAAGATTAAAATAAATATTTTATTAACTCGAAAGAATTTGAATTTTGCGGTAGCGTTTTTTTAGTTTATAAATAAATTGATTTATTGAATAAACTGATTAAAAGTTTAATTTTATAAAGGCATGAAGAATATAGTTTATGGAATCTCTAATGATCAAGTTGCAACTTAATAACTTTCCAAACAATGCTAATTCAATTACTTATTTTATTAAATTTAAATTAAATTAATTACATAATTGTGAATGTTTATTAACTTGTGAAATTATATGTTGAATATAATATTTTAAAAATTACAAGTTTAATGAAATTTAAAAATTTTCCAACTTACATTTTAGTCTAAGACTTTTTTTTTTCTTTTCTTTTTTAAGAACTCATTAGCTAAACTATCCTTAAATAAATAAAAATGAATTAAAATCCATTTAAATTGAAATCAAAAACTATTTTTATAATAAAATTAATTAACATGTGTTTTGACAAACCCATATCGGCATACTAGATTCATACTATCATACAACAACTACTGAATATACATGACAAACGACATACAACTGAATGTCACTAAATAAACAAAAAATTATTAACAAAAATGTTTTATATTTCAAAAAAACGCAAGATTACCTTTTTCACCGTCAACGTTAACGAACTCTTGCCGATATTGTACTCCATATTTAATGTGAATGCTTACATATTATATTACCTACTTCATATATTCAAATAAAAATATTTAAATAAAAAAGGTTTTTTATTTATTTATTTATCTACTACATCCAACGATAAAAGAGTCAACTACATGTTGCCTCGTTTCAAAATTTACAGAAGCAATTAATTTAATGCTAGAATGATCGAGCGGAAAAAAATTTGAGGCCATGCTTTTTCGACATGGCCGTTAGGTTTTACGTGAATACGTCATCGCGGTAAATTCATTTTGCCAGTTTCATTTACTGAATAAAAATTCCTAGTAACTATTGAACGACATTAACATTGGTCGTACACACACAATAATATTCGTTACATATTTTTCTTCAATTTCATCATACTAACAAAATCAACAAAACTGTACGTAGTCCCAATATAGATTAGCAATACACTCTTCCTCTTCTTCTTATTCCGTTATAAGATCTGTTGATCTGTTTTTAAGCCGAATTTTGTTGCTTCTCCTGTGAAATGGACTGCCAGCTGTCTCTCCATCTCTTAGCCGGTCTACTCGATTGACGGTTACCTTCTGGTTTTCCTTCCCGGGAGATGCTAGGTAGTCTTGTTGGGTTCATTCTAGTGACGTGCTCATTCCAGTATCGCCTTCTTTGTCTGCCCCATCTGACTACGTCTTCCACTCCACATTGGTGCCTTATTTCTGTGTTTCGTATTCTGTCTCTCAGTGTTTTCCCCGCTATCGGCCGCAGTGTCTTCATCTCGGCAGTTCTCAAGGTGCTCTTTGTCTTGATTGTGTCTGCTCGAGATTCTATGCCATATGTTAGAATCGGCCTTACGGAAGTTTTATATATCGCACTATGAGAACAACACTATAGTAAGTGCAATAAACTAACTTGCGAGAAAAACGCACTTTAAAATTCAATATTTGATGTTTGCAACTTCTTTTGCTTCTAATTTTTTTTAGTTTAATTGAATATGGTCAAATATATGTAATAATGCTGCAATATGATGTATTAATAATGTGATTTGAAAATATTGAATTTTAAAATGCGTGTCTCTCGCAAGTTAGTTTATTGCACTTACTATAGTGTTGTTCTCATAGTGCGATATGCGTGTTTTACTTTCTACAACTATTGAAACAAATGGGAAACCCTCGATACTCCGGCTAGCATTCGGAGAAGTTACAAAGGTTGTGAGCCACGCGATGTTTCAGATTAATGCTATTGAGGATAATTAATTAAATAATTAATGATACGTTAAACGGGGATATATTTACACTTATATTTACAAAAACTGCAATCTTAACTAATAGGTAACAAAAATTAAAACTTAGCCAGTTAATGGTCCTTGCATTCGATGCGGTCCTTAGGTTGACCTGATGATGTCTTTGGTTACGGCAGACACAGATAATAAACACTCAGATATCGAGAACGACAATGTCTTTAGGGGGAGTACACAAATTTACACTAAATAATCGAACGATAACATCACACTCTAATAACGTTTACGGTTGAAGTAATTGTCTGATACTTATATTCATTTATCAAAAAGAAACTTATTATTAACAAAAAACGTACCAATGGCTAATATTGCACTATGGGTTTGTTAAAATCAACGGTACACCATACAAAGTTTAAAATAAGTTGTTTTTTTTGCACTCGTACAAGTTGAACGGAATTGATAAGTACTCGATAATCGCACTAAATAATTGGTAAAATTATCAGATAAAGAAACGCTCACTTCTTCGTCTTCTTCCAGTAAGCCACGATAAAACTGCTGCACAACGGTAAGAAGAAAACTCTTCGCTAAGGTAAAATAAGACTATTCCGACGGTAAAGATTCGACTATCACAAATCGATAAGTTTGCCGGTTGCTTTCAAAGTTACGGTAAGACTCTCACAGAGGTAAAAACAAAACTAGACTATCACGAAGATATAGATAAGACTCTTTGACGATAAAAGTAAGACTCTTGGACGATAAAGGTAAGACTCTTTGACGATAAAGGTAAGACTGTCCTCATTTTCAAAAAATACCGCTTATATGCCTTTTGTCGACACCCTAGGGCTGCCATGCTTTTTCAGATAAATTGGGTTTTCCCAACGCAAAAGAAGCTAAGTAAGGGTTAATGTTACCACGAAATGTAATGCCGCGTCCTCATCTGAGCATTTTGCGCGCACGAAAGCGTGCGGCGTAAAATTTTCGTGCGCGCAAAATGCTCAGATGTGGACACGTTTTAAAATTTATAAAACTGTGCGCGCAAATTTTCGATCCATTCTATGTTAATTCAATGTACCCGTCCACATTGAGCATCGTGCGTTGTGCGTAGAAATCTGGTGTCTTCGAATTTAATTAGGGGTTATTTACGATGACAGCTTTCGTCGCGCACAAATGCTCAGATGAGGACGGACGAAAACGTACCGGGTCTCATTTCAACACACAAAACTGGGATCCGATTGTTGGCGGTTTCTTCAAAGGATTTACACGCAAATACAATAAATGTTGACGAGACTTTCTAGATTCCCAATCGAAAATTACGTAAAGCCTGCAATAGTGCTAATTTTTGATTTAAGTTTACAAAATCTTGAAAATCCTTGAATTTTAAGTTATCCCTTGAAAGATTTTCTCATTTTGTTAAATAAATTTTTATTTTAATTAAATATGTAGTATGAACGTTGTATTAATTTTTATTCACTACATTGTTTTGTTTATGCAAGATATGGAGTTATTTTAATACATTTTTATATGATAATTTTTTTGTCTGACTGGCCATAATAATTTATTATGAACCCAAAATTATGATATAGATAAAGTTTTATTTTCTAAATTTTAAAAAGCAATAAAATGTGAGTAAGGACATTGGATTGCCGGATGATTGACAGAAAGGGCCATCATAATACTAATAGCGGTCGTACTCATTGTCGGTACATATTTTAGGCATTAGAACATAAATATGTAATTGTACATTCTTTAGAAACATATGCAAAGTACATAAAATAATGATTAAATTATTTTTTAATAACTTAAAACCACAATAGATTAATACCACAATTTTATATTTTATACGACCGATAGGAAATAGTTCACTTAAGTTGTTTATTTATTATTTTGATACCTGGAGAAATAAATATAAGTTTATTGTATTTGAATTTTCTCATTCTTATTTTTAAAGATTGACATTACGTTCTGTCTACCAATCCATAACTTAGTACTAATAACTCAAATACTAAAATAAACAAATACTGCAAGCTTGTATTATGTACTATATGAATCCCCTGTTTCTAAAAACCGGAGAGTCAGAGCTAATCGTTCTTGCACAGGATAACACATTTTCTAAATTTCTTATTCATCTTGCTAATTTTAGGTCCAACAGCGTTAATTAAAAATTCGAAGTCTTCAGACAACGTTCTAATAAAACTTTGGAAATGATGTATCTGCTAGTAAATTTGATCTGCTATAGGTTTCTCTACTTTGAAATAATTTGGTAACCCACCAACGTTTTAGTGTTTTCTTCTTTTTTTGTACTTTGTGGTTTATAATTACTATAAAATCTTTAATGACGTATTATTCATTTCTCTACAAAGTCGGAACGAAAATGTAAACATAAAATTAAATTTAACGAAATTTTTCGTGCGGCGCAAAATTTTCGTTCGCGAACAGCTCTTGTACGTGTTTAGCTTTCGCGCACACAGCTCTTGTGCGTGTCTAGCATTCGCGCACACACAGCTCTCGTTCGCGAATAGCTTTGTCGCGACAGAGCCGTCACATCTGAGCATTTTGCGCCGCACGCTTTCGTGCGCGCAAGAATGCTCAGATGAGGGCGAGCTTTAATATAAGAGAGTTTTTGAAAAAGAAGTTCAAAAAAAGATGTTAAGGTAAACCTGCAAACCAAAGAACAACTGGCCAGACAGGCCTATTGTTGTTGAGCGCCGCATTGACGTGAACAATACATTACAGTTCGGGCCACAAGGCGGTACTAGGTACATTTACTAAACTAATTGCACGTTCAAATAACGTGTAACCAGTTTCGTTACACTATATATTTATTATTCTATATTAGATCCCTCATACTTCCTAACACAACCGCCGCCCTATTAACTTGATGTTTTATCTCTCTCATTGGGTCGTGGTTACTGGTTATATCCACACCAAGATAATTAAAAGACATAACTTGTTCGACGGCTTTGTCCTCTACCACCAGTTTGCATCTTTCTGAGTCTTTGGAAAGCGATTTACACTCAACTTCTAAAAATCAACATCTCAGTATAAAAGTCATATTCTCTGGCTCCGTGTCAGGTATTATGGTTTTACTTTTAATTGGCGACTCGGAGTTAGTGCCCGTAAAACCAGGCATTCGCCGTGTATTTTAACAAGAACGTTCGAAAATTCATTAACCCATTCCATAAACCCGTACGACTTCGAGTCGTGCACGATGTGATCAATGATGAACTATCATCCATTGATTGAACGTTTTTGTCTAATGTTCTAATTTTTGACGAATATGAAAATCGCAGGTGTTTTAAAGTTTACATTTCGACCATGAAATTTACACGCAAAAGATGTTACATACATTTTTCTCCTACTCAATTAATGATGTGGTTCTTGATAATGCAATGAATACAAATGCTTAGTATTATTCTTGATCCTACCTGGTCATATGATCACCATTTACACCCAATTATAGCAAAAGCTAATAGGATGCTTGAATTTATTAATAGAACAAATAGTAAATTTAATGATATTTAGGCTTTCATAGCTTCATGAGATCAATTCTTGTTTATTGCTTAGTATTCCATCGTATGCTTCACATATTGGCAGAAATGGAGGGATCCAGCGGAAATTTGTCAAATTAGGTGTCGTATCCAGCACGCATACTTTCGGGTTTACGACTTTGTCGGCGAGAAGATCTATCGCTGACAATACTCTTATTTAGAATACTGAACAACCCGATTCAATGTCCTGTTGTTTTCATTTAATGAGCCTGTGAGTCCCACAAGTGCACATTGGGGACGGGTAAGAAACCCGTCATCCGATTTTGACCATTTTAAAGTGGATTATGAAAGATGATGGTCTAATTAACGCATAAAAAAATAAATTTGCGGATTATTCACACAATTTTGAAAAAACGGCTTTAAAAATTTATTAACAATGCAAATTACTCATTGGCTTTTTTTGAACTGTAACCCCGCCCCAAAGTTGAAAGAGGATGTGGCGACAGTAAATATACCAGAATCTCGGTTTTCACGACGAATTATGATAGATAATGGTGTAATTAGCTAATAAAAAAAATTAAATTTGTGATCGGACAACAAATTTCCGAAAAAAAATCACTTTTGTGTGAATTCGTTTCTGAGGTGGTTGCACTGTCAAAACCTACTCTCCGCACACGCTCCGCACGTGCTAAACTCATTAAAACATCCCTTAACGGCTCCAACTCGAAAAGTTTGAAAGTTGACGCGACGGATCTCAGAGAGCGAATGTCAAGGTCAAGGTCATATCCTTGTTCGGGATACCAGGGCTTAGCCCAATACTCCCTGTCTTCTACTATTTCCGGTGTAGGCGTTTTTAAAAGGATCGTACCTATTTTGATCCGCCACTGTCGACCCAGGCACAGCACACGTACCGCCAACAGAATGAACGCCATATTTGAATTTTACAGCAAGCCACGATAAAACTGTTCTGCACAACGGCAAGAAGAAAACTCTTCACAAAGGTAAAACACGACTGTTTGACGATACAGGTAACACTATCGCAAGATAAAGACACAAAGATAAAGCGAAGATAAAACACAACTCGCATCGGCGAAAGTAAAGACAAGATTCTTCACGATAAAGGTAAAGATAAAAACTTACAGATACAACTCACAGATACAACTAGTTTAAAGGTAAAGCCAAGACAAGACTGCCTTCTTTTTCCAAAAAACACCGCTTATATAGCTTTCCTCGACAGCCTGGTGCTGCCATCCCTTTGTTAGATAATATGGGGTTTTTCCCAAAGCAAAAGATAAGCTGGGTTAATGTTACCAAGAAATATAATATAAATGGGTTTTTTGGAAAAAGAAGTTCGAAGAAAGAGTTTAGGGTAAATTCCCAGAACCAATTAACAACTGGCCAGACAGGCCTAATGTGGTTGAGAGCCGCATTAACTTGAACAATAAATTGTACTTTGCGCAACAGGGCAGTACTAAGTAAATTTATATTTGAATTGTACGTTTCGATAACGTGCAACGAGTTTCGTTACACTATCGCGAAGATATAGATAAGACTCTTTGACGATAAAAGTAAGACTCTTTGACGATAAAGGTAAGACTCTTTGACGATAAAGGTAAGACTGTCCTCATTTTCAAAAAAATACCGCTTATATGTCTTTTGTCGACACCCTAGGGCTGCCATGCTTTTTTCAGATAAATTGGGTTTTTCCCAACGCAAAAGAAGCTAAGTAAGGGTTAATGTTACCACGAAATGTAATATAAGAGAGTTTTTTTGAAAAAAGAAGTTCAAAGAAAAGATGTTAAGGTAAACCTGCAAACCAAAAGAACAACTGGCCAGACAGGCCTATTGTTGTTGAGCGCCGCATTGACGTGAACAATACATTACAGTTCGGGCCACAAGGCGGTACTAGGTACATTTACTAAACTAATTGCACGTTCAAATAACGTGTAACCAGTTTCGTTACACTATATATTTATTATTCTATATTAGATCCCTCATACTTCCTAACACAACCGCCGCCCTATTAACTTGATGTTTTATCTCTCTCATTGGGTCGTGGTTACTGGTTATATCCACACCAAGATAATTAAAAGACATAACTTGTTCGACGGCTTTGTCCTCTACCACCAGTTTGCATCTTTCTGAGTCTTTGGAAAGCGATTTACACTCAACTTCTAAAATCAACATCTCAGTATAAAGTCATATTCTCTGGCTCCGTGTCAGGTATTATGGTTTTACTTTTTAAATTTGGGGACTCGGAGTTAGTGCCCGTAAAACCAGGCATTCGCCGTGTATTTTAACAAGAACGTTCGAAAATTCATTAACCCATTCCATAAACCCGTACGACTTCGAGTCGTGCACGATGTGATCAATGATGAACTATCATCCATTGATTGAACGTTTTTGTCTAATGTTCTAATTTTTGACGAATATGAAAATCGCAGGTGTTTTAAAGTTTACATTTCGACCATGAAATTTACACGCAAAAGATGTTACATACATTTTTCTCCTACTCAATTAATGATGTGGTTCTTGATAATGCAATGAATACAAATGCTTAGTATTATTCTTGATCCTACCTGGTCATATGATCACCATTTACACCCAATTATAGCAAAAGCTAATAGGATGCTTGAATTTATTAATAGAACAAATAGTAAATTTAATGATATTTAGGCTTTCATAGCTTCATGAGATCAATTCTTGTTTATTGCTTAGTATTCCATCGTATGCTTCACATATTGGCAGAAATGGAGGGATCCAGCGGAAATTTGTCAAATTAGGTGTCGTATCCAGCACGCATACTTTCGGGTTTACGACTTTGTCGGCGAGAAGATCTATCGCTGACAATACTCTTATTTAGAATACTGAACAACCCGATTCAATGTCCTGTTGTTTTCATTTAATGAACCTGTGAGTCCCACAAGTGCACATTTGGTCAGCATTTAGCTATGTCCAGATTGTTCTCTCTTGCAAACACAATTAACGTGCATAACAGCGGTTCTGATTTTTTTTTTGAAAGTGCTGCTAATTTCAACCACTAAGGAGATTGAAAATTATGCTAGTAAGCTACAAAACTCTTTCATAAACGCATACAAGCCTTCCTGTCCGTTACGAATGGCTGGACTGCGGGGTCGAGCAACACCTTGGTGGTGTTCAGAACATGACCAGCTAATGAAACTTGAGAAACCTCTACAGCAAAGCGCACGACTCTAATACCCGGTTTCACAAACAATGCTTAAGAAATTTAATCATTGATTAGAAAGATAATCATTGATTAAGTCACATTTCGGTTCTAGAAACCCCAGTATAATATTTAACCCGTGATTACACTGGTTGCTTGGAGATAATCATGTTGGTATTTATCTACTTCATGGTGTTTGATTGTTTTCCTAATAATTATTGCCGTTTCACCGTGCGCGCTTTCGTCCAGATGATTGATACTGTACATTATAATATTTGGTATTTTAATGTGGCTTTTTGTAGTAAAGTGGGTTTCCGAGATTAGCATTATGTCGATCTTGTGTGTTTCAACAAATAATTTTAGTTCTCGTGTGTGTGTTTGCACAAGCCGTTGGAGTTCCATGTTGGTATTTTAATGATCTCGGCCATCAGGCAAGCTTAGCGACTACTGTGATTAGAAGATTTATCATCGTGCTCATTTGGTCCATTAGTCTTTTCGGTAAGAGTTAAAATACCCGGAATCGTAAATACACTTTTCCCTATAGAAATGGCTATACCAAACGAAAGAACACAAAAATACAAGCTCTTTAAGGTTTAATCCTCTTTAAGGATCAATCTTGTCGGAGTTGTAATAAGGCCACAATTTCATTTTGAAAATTGCAAATTTCCCATAAGAAATACATGTAAGTGTATTAAAATGAAAAGGTATCATTCATTCTGTTGGCGGTACGTGTGCTGTGCCTGGATCGACAGTGACTAGTGGTGGGGAGATACCAGTCGCTCTCAGAGATCCGTCGCGTCAACTTTCAAAATTTTCGAGTTGGAGCCGTTTAAGGGATGTTTTTAATGAGTTTAGCACGTGTCAAAACCGCTCGAAGCCCCGCACGAGCCCCGGAGGGGCGAGGGCGGGTGCGGAGAGTAGGTTTTGACAGTGCAACCACCTCAGAAATGAATTCACACAAAAAGTGATTTTTTTTCGAAAATTTGTTGTCCGATCACAACTTCAATTTTTTTATTAGCTAATTACACCATTATCTATCATAATTCGTCGTGAAAACCGAGATTCTGGTATATTTACTGTCGCCACAGCCTTTTTCAATTTTGGGGGCAGGGTTACAGTTGAAAAGAGCCAATGATAAAATTGCATTCCAAATTAACTTTAAAGCCATTTTTTTCAAAATTGTGTGAAAATTCCGCAAATTTTATTTTTTTTATACGCTAATTAGACCCTCATCTTTCATAATCCACTTCAAAAATGGTAAAAAATCGCGATCCGGGAATCTTAACCGTCACCAGTCTTTTCATTATGGCTCTAAGTTTGTTTATATCATTTGGTTGTTAAATTATTGGTATTGGCATCACTGGCTACTGTACTGGGTGCATCAAGTTGGGTTCATTCAGATTGTAAGCAGGTTGTTGTGCTGTTATTTGGGCATATGGTGTACCTGGTTGTGTCATTTGTTGAGCTGTCACAGGAGTAGTAGTAGTTTTCTGTTTTCGAGAAGAATTCATTTGTTGTTGTAGCTGTTTAGGGACCTCACAACCTCTGTAATTAGCTGGATGTTTACCTACACAATTTATCTGGTTATCTTTTACCTTTCTAGTACATTTGGTAGTAAGGTGATCACCGGTGCATTTAACGGATCGTGGCTGCCTATAGCAAAAGTTCTTCGTGTGACCAAATCTCTGACAGGCCTTGCATTGTGAGATTTCTTTTTTTAGATGGGGAGTTTCAAATTGTACAATCGCATTCATGAGTCGTTGCACTTCAAGGATTTTTGTTATTCTCCTTCACTTGAAAGTCAACATAAAACATTGCGAGAGGGTTTCTGCTACTTCTTTGTTTGATATTTCATACATTGACAGCTGTGTGACCTAGTTCTTTTAGTTCTTCTTTCAGTGTTTCAATATCTGCTGATGGGTGTAAGTTTTTCAGCACTACTCGGTAGGGTTTATTTTGTTTGGGTCTAAAAGTATGAAAATCAGTATTTTTAAGTTTTAATGCATTAATAATGTCTGTGTAATTCGTACTAGTGTTTGGTTGTATTTTAACCAACTCACTATTAATGGTTTTTGTAATATAACTGTCCTTTGCTACCTTAACCAGCTCTTCGATAAGTGGTTTTTATGTCACCTACACCTTCAACGAAGATGGGTGGTGGTTTTGGTTCACTATCTGGTGGTTTTGGTTCACTATCTACTGCAACTGGAGCCCCTGTTTCTGTTGCGTCGCCGTTGCCATCTGCTGATGGGGCATGATATTTATTTCGTGTTTCAATTGGATTATTCTTCAGCCAGTAATCGCTCATTCTCTTCTGTTCATAGATTATAGTGTTATGTTCCGAACTTCTCCCGCGTTTTTTGTTTCCCACTGTTTTCCATGTGTTTTCTACTAGCGTAGGCGTTAGCAGTGGCATATTATTAGGTAGCGGCGGGAAATTAAGGTTATCTGTAGGCAGATATTGACTTTGATAATGATTAAGGGGAGCATATTGTGCTAACACTTGCGGACCTCCAGCATGCTGCTGATTATAATATGTCATACCAGTATCACTGCAGATTGCATTGGTGGGGGGGGGGGGCTGGGATAATTGTAGTTGGCTTCCCGGTTGTACAACCGGCAGAGGCGGGTGTAAGCACTGTGCCTGTGGATTCTGGTTGTATATCATGGATGCATTATTTAATTGTTGTTGTGGGTTTGACATCCTTACATTTTGAGGTTAAGTTGGTATTTTTCTTGATTTTCGCTCTGAAAAAATTTCCTATACACGAAACTCAATATGTATCACCTCAAGTATGATAATGCAGTCCAAATTCAATTAACTTGAACAATTTAACTTCACTCGGAAACAAATTTTTGAAAATTTTCAAAACTAGCACGATTTATAAACCTGGCAGTGTCTAACGTACCTCTCATAAATTTAAAAGTAAAATTTTTATAAGAATTAATCACTGCGGTTGAAAATAATAAAATGATGAGTATTCTCTTTTTGACGCATCATCGAGCAGGCAAAGTAAACTATTAGGTAAAATCACAAAAAGTGTTTAGTATATTTTCTATTGAAAGCATCATGAATATAAATTTTGCATCAAGCGTAAGCTCGGTTTGAATTCTGCTCATGTTAGATACACTGCTGTGATCAAAAATTTTATATCGATCCGTAGACCATGGAGAAGGAAACCACTCCATGAATTCATCTTGACTTCGGCCAAATTGAATCCCCAACGTCCGGGGGACCGGGATACGGCACATGAAAGAAGGTTTTCAAAAGTGGAAATATACAATCAAAAACATATATTTCTTCTTTTTAGCAACCAGCACTTAAAATATAACCAAATTTTTTCCCAGCACCTCGATATTGTCAATTTTACATATAATCACTTTGATCGATCAAACGTGTATTTAAATTCTATTAAGACAAAATAAACTTTCTAAAGGCAATGAATCCTTATTAGCTTGATAAACTAATAAATGCTATCCAAAATAATTTTTTTTTATAAAAGTGGGTATCGAATTTACCTTTTTATAAAATTAGTTATAAGGGCACTTACGTGCTTTAGTGAGTATAATCGCTAGCTACATTTAGAAAATCTTGGGTTTGATACATCAAGCAGACTTTTACCAAAACTTATGGTTTCAGGTTGACTTAGCTTTAAAGTGAGTAACCAAAGGGTTGTGTAGAAAAAAAATTATTATTCTAATTTTATTTGTCCCGTACTGCTTTGCATCAAGAATACTGCTAAAATATGTACATTAATTATTATTGATCGTTATACAAATTAAGTCCTGCTTTGATAGAATAGCTGACCAATTAGAAATTAACATAGCATAATTATGCTATACTTAGGCTAAGAAATTAATATTGCTATTTTAGAGAACCGATAACCTCTGCCGCTGTTTTTAATTCACAAAAGAAAATTTTTACAAATATTTCTAATTGTAAGATTTTAGAAATAAAATTTAATTTTAACTAATTTTAGGTTCAATTTAATAATTTGACAAACAAATTTTATTTGACATTTTAATTTCCCTCCAAAACAATTGCAAATTAAATTTATGTCAAGCAAGTTTTACAAATTATATCAACTTCAATTAATTGATTAA
This sequence comes from Lycocerus yunnanus, assembly GCA_036346125.1. Lineage (NCBI taxonomy): Eukaryota > Metazoa > Arthropoda > Insecta > Coleoptera > Cantharidae > Lycocerus > Lycocerus yunnanus. The sequence goes on from JARFIX010000002.1 coordinate 4,277,600, forward strand.
ACTGATTAAAAATGCATAGATACTTAGTACGGCGAATGACCGTAAGTTACATAAGTGCAACCTAAAATTGAGATTATTAATTAGATTTTTCAGTTTGCAGAATACATGGCAAAACAGCTACGCTTGCATCCTCTGATAGTACCACCAGAGGAAGATTTCCACTTTACTAGACCACAACTAAACGAAATAATACGTAGATTATCGAGAAATAATATAAATATATGGAGGCCAGCACTCATGAATACAGAAGAAAGTTATCGACAAAACGTTAATCAAGTTATTCGAGCAGTTCGAAATCTTTTCGTTGACCATTTTTCAGATCCAAGAGCGGTATGTATTGTTCGACTATTGTATTTATTATTTTAACATCCTAAATTTTAGACCAGATTTACAGTTCGCAATGCAACCATAACAATGGATATCCGTGCAAGAATATCGACACAGCAGGTGTCCACCGATTTGATACTCCTCTTTATTTTTGTGGCGATTATGCTTGTTATATATATTGAATATAATATTTACTTTAGAAGATATTAAAATTGACTTCACAGTTAAAAATGTAAATTTCTGTATGTAATTGGGTTGATAAATAAATAAATTTTTTGTATTTTCTTGAAGTTATTTGTAAAGGTGCTTGTAACTTGTGACAAATCTCACGCGAGCGAATTCCTTGGGTATTTGCACTATTAGCAATAATTGTCGCACAAGTTTGTGAGTTTTATCTTTCACAAGTTGTCACATATCCATTTACACTGATTGTGATTCCCACAAGTTTGGTTTTGCATTTGCTAGTAATGCCGAGCAAGACGGATTTGTGCAACAGTGGTATTACTTGTTTATTATGAAAAAATACTTAAAAAAATAAGAAAAATAAAAATTGTTAGGTAAGGGAATGGTTATTAAGAAGAGAAAGTTTAGGAGCTTACAATAATTAAATCAGTTAAAAATTGAAGATGCTCAGCAATTTCAAAATTGTGTACGCATATCTACCATTAACGATTGAATAAATTTTAAAGTGGAGAAATAGGGCCAAATTGATACAAAAAGCTCATCCGCTCCAGATCTGCTCTTCCAAATTTAAATTTTTTTTAGTTCTTACATGTATTGGCTCGTGAGATTCGAGTACTTTTCGGCTAATTTCATTAGCATCCGTCTAAAATTTTAACGCCAAAATTTCAAAACTTCTTGTTTTCTTACTCTATTTTTAGTTTTAAGCACGTACGTCCAATAGTATCTGCACTTTGCTGCTACACTATTTCTTTTTTCAGTAGACATTAAACATGAACTCGCCACAATAGCAAAACCAACTGTTTTAATTGTTTACATTTGCGAGTTGAAATATCTGATAACCGTTCTCGCAAGTGCTAGTAAGTCAACTCGCAGTGCTATTTACATTAGTGACACTGCTGTTGGACAACAATTCGGTGAGTTTTCTCACCAGTCTAAAGGCACCATTAAGATAAGCGTTCACCTGTACGCAACGCTGTCACCTCGACCACCGGCCAAATCTTCATGTTTTAATCAAGTGCGTCCACTTGTTAGAATCGAATTATATGTATGTGTATAAAATGCGATAAGCTGCTCTGTTTGCTATCGTTCCTGACATTGAATATCCTGATGACATCATGTACTCATCCAACTCTGCTCACATTCGTTGCTGTATGGAGCAACGCAGCCACATTTCCGGGAGCCCGTGACGAACTATACAATGTAATGAACACATGTTCAATTAAAACAATGTATAGCAAATGAAAATTTGAGAATGGCGTTGCCAGGATTGCGTACAACTGAACGCTTACCTTTAAAGGGGGGCAAAACTTTTTACTTTTTTTTGCAGTTACAGTCCTACAACAGTACCATTTAAATATATAACTTTATTTCTGATATGTACACTAAATAAAATCATCACATAGGAGATACTCTATTAATATGCAAATTAAATCTTCACAACATACAATGTAACACTTAGTTAATAGTGTCTTATAAAAGGCTTTAGATCTTCAATAATTAATTTAAACAACAATGTGCTTAGTGGGAGAATATAAAAGTAAGCATTTATTCTAGACTACACAGTAGTAACAGAAAGCAGTCCCATCACTTTATTACTTGGATTTGGAATAACCTTTGGCCCATGCACTAAAATTTCTTGGACTGTCGTGAAATCATGATACCCTTCTTTGTGCACCCGTTTGGCTTTATTCTTTTTCATTGTATTATCTAAATTCACAGATATTTTCTTGTTTGTTGTGGAATGAATCTTCTCAAATGATTTTTGGTACATCACATCCAAATTCTCTTCAATAGTTTTTGATGCAATTAGAGATTCCTGCTTTTGTTTTCTCTCTTTGGATTTTTCAAAATGTTTTTTACGTTCTTCTTTGCTCCAGTATTTTCCAACCTAAAAAAATAAATATCAGCTATTTGGAATGATATCAGCAAAAGAACACTTACCTTTAGTTCAGAAATTGTGTCGTCTTCGGTTGTTATTCCTGCCCTTTCTTCTGAAATTGTAATAGCTCTGTTTCTCAAAATTCTATTTCGCACTGGTCTGCGTGCTATGTATCTTGTTCCGTCTGATCTGCGCTTTACTTTCCATTCCATTTTGGTATCCATTGTTGAAGTTTCCCTATTCGACTTGAAAACCTTAAACAAACAAATATTAGTGAAACGTTTGAAGAAAAAATTTTATGTACCTGTGGACTGCTAACAAATTGGTATTGACTTAAACTTGGGGCGGTAAAACTGGTTGTTGGTTTACAAATCACATCATGGTTTTGTTGTCCTAAAGCTTGTCTAAACAGTTGCTGTTGCAATAACATAGTTTGCTGTAAATTTGCTACGTTTGTATACATTGTATCCGATAGTAAATGTGCAACTGTAAATCCTTGTCTCATTGTAGGAGAAGAAGGACTGTTGGTTTTCGATATTGAAGTTTTATTTTTCTTTGGTTTTGTATATCCGTGAATCTTACAATTGTCACAATTTTCCATAGATTCTTGTAATTTAGTATTTTCTTCCATTTCGACGGGAGGGCATAATACCAAGGTTGACCTGAAAAGCCTTTTAATGTAAATCGAAAACCTTAAATTTTAGAAAATTACCTGGAAATATCTTTTTGGCATGCTAATTCTACTGTTAATGGGTTACTGTTACATGAACCTCCTGTGTTATATGCACTAGAACTATTTTCATGTTCTTCCCCACTGCTGGTACTTTTTGATGACTTACTTCTATTAGTTTCTTTCGTTTTTGATTCTTTCAAATTTTCTTCTTTTGTAGGAACCCAAGCAGCTTCTTGCGATTTAAGCCATTGCTCTACTATATTTTCATCTTGAGGTTCATAAGGGCAAGAATAAATAGGTTCCAATTCAGAATCTACAGATTCAGGTATGGTTTCATAGATGTGCTCTGAATCTGATTCAGGTGGAACAGGAATTACTGGAAGTTGTGGAGGTTTACGTTTATCAATTTTTATAAGTTGTATATTTTGCATACGTTGATCAAGTTCGGATATTTCTGTACTTATCATGTGCATTTGGCTCCGCGTTAACGAATTAGTTAGATTGAATTGTGTGTGGGGTGGTACGGCAGGTGCATCATTGTTAATTAAATTTTGATATTCTGTTTGCTGTTGCATTAATTGTTCAATAAGGCTATTTTGGTAAGCTGCTCCACGACTCAAAGAAGATAATAAATCACCGGGAGATTCAACATTGGATTCATCCACCTAGACAAAAAATTAATGTTATGTTCAATAAATAATACCAACTTGGCAGATCAATTATTTTATTTAAGGATAAATTCGCTATAAATTGTTTTCACTTAGATTATGCACGTCATAATAGAATCCACTGCTTAACGTGGAACTCAAACCACAGTATAAATAATTCAGTCCACAATTCAAATCCCCTTGCTATAGCAAACTATATATACAATTTTTATAACATGTTAAATTTCTTACTTGATTTAAACAGCGACTGACCAAAAGAGTAACAGCTTTACGGTTTTCAGCAAACAGCGTTTCAGTTTCTTCTTTATTTGAAACATCTTTACCGTTCACTTGTAAAATTTGATCACCTTGACGTAATCTTCCATCACGATCTGCCACACTTCGAGGTGCAATTCCCTGAATATACACTTCCGTGTATGTGTCCACTTCAGAACCTGAACTGTAGCAGACGGTCAACCCCAATTTTTCATCACTACTGCATTTTCTTAACGTAACTTCCTGAAATACATAAAATGTTAAAATAAAAATTAATTAATTAATTTAAATTTTTGAATTTCATTTTTTGCTAATTTGCTGTCAACATTTTTTTTCATTACAATAAGTTGCTTAGGTATTAGATGTTAAGTCTGCTTACAAAATTATTTTAAAAAAAATTTAACAAGTAATTTTAAAAACACAAAATTTTTTTATAATTTTAATTACCGAAACTTCACTCATCAGAGTTACTTAGTTCCAAACTCCAAAATCCCACACTTCTCAGATTTATTATATGGAATTTCTAATCCTATTGATATGACCCACGATAGTAGAAGAAAATAGAAGACAGTTCTATAGCGATTTCTGATGTTTACTGCCCACAAAATCAAGATAAATGGTTTTCAAATATCCATAAAATATTTTCGTAAAAGCTTTGCACACCTCTATCCCCGAATAATAATATTTTTTCACACCTTTAGCTTTAGACACCCTAAGAAACATATTTAAATAAAACATTTATCTTGTTTTGGAGATCATCAAGTTCTCTCTCTTGTATTTCCTCGTCTACGCCTTCTAACCAGAAAAAGAGATAGGGTAGGAGGAGGTAAAAGTCCACATTTTTGCATTTGTAATTATTTACAAATTATTTGGAATTACCAAGCTCTTCTATTTTCGGAGATTTTGGAGGTTTCGTAGAATTTTTCTGCCAAGTGACAGCTTCCTATTTGTGACAAACCACGAGATCTGCATGGCGCTCGTAAAGCAATATTGTTGGTAGAAATGAGGAGATCTATATGGGATTTCGCTACGTAACCCCAGACGAGAGTTCATAAAATTTGACTAAGGGTTGGATTTAAATATTACATAATTCATCGACTCTCCCGCCCCTATTAAGAAGGATAGCAGCGTTTTTAACATTATACATTAAACTAGTAATTTCCGTGAAGTTTTGAATTTTATAGTTCACCGTAACAATTATAACCACTTGCGTCAATGAATTATTTTTTCTAAAACTGTGTGACAATCGGTTTCTGATATGTAGCCGGCATCGTCGCTTAGTTAGCCACCCGGTACATACAAAACTGCTCATGAATTAAAGATGAATCATTATTAAATGTAATTAAGATCAAAAGAGATGGTTATTGGTCTGATAGTTAGAGCAATCAACTGCTAACGTGAGGCGCCCCGGTTTGAGTCCGGGGAGAGGCTCACTTTGTATGGCCGTCTCTGTGCTTCTGAAGGCACGTAAAGATGGTGGTCCACTCACAAGGTGCTAGCAACATTTTTGAGGTATTAAATGTTCCGAGTACCCTTTTGAGGAAATCGAACATCGCAGGACATTCTAAAACCGAATTTATATATATAATTAGGATCAAAATGAATTCAGTATTTCAAATTTTCAGCCAGTTCACGTCAATTTTTTTTACGGTTGTTTTGATTTAATCGAAAGGCAATTCTTTACTAAATCCATACTTTTTAGCTACTCAAGAAATTCTTACATTAAAGCTAACCATTGTTTCTATTTTCAAGAAAGAAAAATTTAATGAGGATACATTATAATTTATACATTATCATGTATCCTCATTAAGCAGCTGATTTCTACCGGTGTACTGCCATATATTCTTCCGGTATAATTTTCGTAAATGTCTAATAATTTTTATTTGAAAAATTAAAATTCGTGAAGATTAAACTTTTAAATATTATATTACCGCCTTTAATTATACCAACTTCGATATTTAGCCGTGTATTACTCTGGCGCACTGTTATAACTACCGGCTCTACAATTGTTTAAATTAGTTTCATATTTTGTTCAACTTTTCTGACACTTTCTAACTCATTGATAAATTTTTTTGATTACAGCAGTAATCAGCTGGATTGGGCGTTATGACATTCTCTTTGTCCGTAACTATTATTTTGGTCGTGGATTAGAAATGGTGATTTCCTAGCAAAACAAGCTATGTGTCTCTTTTTTTTTCTAAGGCACTAATTAATAGAAGATAAGAGAACGGATGCAACAACTACCAAAGAGAAAAAAAAAAACGGGAACGAATTGCAAAGGGGTACAACAGACAAGGGAAGTGTTGGTGGTGACAAGGAGTAGTACACAATTACAAAGTTTGTGGATTTGAAAATGAGGACTATAATAAATAAAATACAAAATAGTTTTTTTTTAAATGTATTATAAATTGACGACGAAATGCTAAAGCGATTGCATTTTTGACACCTTGCATTAAAAATTTCGACTTCTTCAAAACGATTTTCTTTGTCAATGTCGTTATGCTGTAGTGATGTATTGTGCAACACAGTAGTGGCACATATTATTGTAACAGAGGTATTAAATTGGGTTGTTAAACCTCATTGTAGGCATGAAAATTTTCCTTTCCATACCCCAAACACTCAACAATATTTCTCGTTCTTATGTGTGCAGTATTATATCGCCGTTCCTGTTCATTGACTATAATAAAAAGAAGTATTTATTAATATAATTAAAATAAAAAAAGAAAGCAATTACTTGGTTGCAAAAGTGGAGTTAGCAAATATTGTCTGCAAGGATAACAACTGTCACCGAGTATAAAATTCCAATGACATCACCACTTTCAAATTTCACTCGAGCACTAATTCTATCAAAAATTACGCTGTCGTGAGTAGACCCGGGATGACGAACTACAATATTTAACATTTCCATCGATGGTCCAACAACTACCTTGAATAAAACAACAATATAAAACATGTAAAACTAAATAATTGTACCTGTGTATACCTGCACATTGAGTGAAAAATATCCTTTTCTGTTTGTAATATATGTAAATACTTAAGATTTGAATTTGTACCCCATTGTCAGGGTTGGTAACCATGGGGTTAGATTACCAACCGTACATGTACATAAGGAGTAGTTTAGTTAGATATAGTTAGTTCGTTTGTACCTCTTTTAGGTTAAAGTTTATTTATTGAATTGTGAAAGTATTAAAGTTTAAATATTTATTTGTGTAAATAAATTGTTATAAAGTAAGGACTTTACACTGGCGACGAGAATAAATTGGATTTTAGAAGAATAAGAAAAAAATTGGGTAAAGCATTTTAAACGTTGAAATTTGTTTTAGTTTTAAAACGTGGTAGTCGAAATGGCAAATTTTGGAGTTTTACCGGTATTTTCGCAAACGGATAGCATAAAGATATTTAAAGCGAAACTAACGCAGTACTTCGCAGCTAATGAAATTAAAGAAGAGAAGAAAATTGCGATTGTTCTGACGTGTTTGGAGACGTCCGTTTACGAAACATTATATGACTTGTGTGATCCAATTGAACCAGAAAAGAAGACTTTAGAAGAATTATGGGAGATTTTAGGAAACCATTTCAGTATAAAAGTTTCAAGTTTTAGTGAACGCATAAAATTTTATGAAGCGAAACAAGAAGAAGGAGAAAGTGTAACAGAATGGTATGCTCGAGTAAAGAAACTATCGGTAAATTGTAAGTTTGGGGTTCATTTAGAACCAACATTGAAAGACAGATTTGTGGTAGGATTAAGGAAGGGCGAAATTTTAAACAGAATTGGTGAAGAAGAAGCGGAAACTACAAAATTAGAGAAAGTTTACGAGATGGCGTTGAAAAAGGAATCTACGTTAAATTTTTTTGGAAGAAAGGTGGATGAAGGTACGATGCAAAAGTCACAAACTGTATCGAAAAACGGCTCCAAATTCCAACCAAGTGAAAGCAAAAGCGGAAGTACAAACAGTCCCAAAGTGCAACGCATGTGGCAAAGACAACCATAATTTTAGCTTTTGTCGATATAAGAAATTTCGTTGTAGGAAGTGTGGTCGTATGGGGCATATCGAAGCAGGTTGTCAGGAAAGAAATAATTATTTACAAGAGGTATCAGGGGAAAATGGTAATAATAGTAAAATAAACAATTTTGAAATGTATAACATGAAATCGTTTAATTGGGTAGAACAGGAATTTTATATTAATGTATTATTGAATGAAATACCAATTAGAATGGAGGTGGATACAGGTTCAGCAATTTCTGCTATTTGCTGGCCTACGTATGTGGAAAAATTTGAAAAGATACCATTGATTTATACAGTGACGAGATTAAAAACATATGATGGATCGGTGTTCAAACCCGTAGGAAAAATCAAAGTAACGTTAAAATGGGGAAACCTACAGAAGGATGTTGAAATTTTGGTAATAAAAGGTAATAATGCCCCCCCTCTTTTGGGAAGAGACATTATCCGAATGTTCGAAATGGATCAAAAATTAAATAATGTTTTGAGGAATCCAAGTTTAAATAATATTTCGAATCATGAATCAAGCAAATTGGAGCAGCTGTGCAATAAGTTCAGTTCACTTTTGAAAAAACTAGGGTTATATAAATACGAGAAAATAAAACTAGAATTAACAGAAGCAGCGACTCCAAAATTTTTGAAGCCAAGAAATTTACCTTTCGCTTATAAGGACAAAGTGGGTGAGGAATTGGAACGTTTAGAAAGAGAGGGAGTAATTACGCCAATAACGAGCTCAGAATGGGGCACACCTTTAGTTCCAGTATTAAAAAGCGATGGATCTTTGCGTTTGTGTGCAGACTACAAAGTCACAGTTAATCCATTCATAGAGGACGACCCATATCCATTACCAAATATCCAAGAGTTATTCGTAAGACTTCAAGGAGGAGAAACGTTCACAAAATTAGATCTTAGCCATGCATATAACCAGTTAGAATTGGAAGAATCGTCAAAATTATTGTTGGCATGGAGTACACACAAGGGTATATATAAGATGGAACGTTTACCTTTCGGAACCAAGCCAGCAGTTTCAAAGTTTCAAAGGATAATGGAGAAGACATTGCAAAAATGTAAGGGACAAGTAGCGTTTGTGGACGATATTGTGGTAACGGGGAAAGATGAACAAGAACATATAGAAAATTTAAACGAAGTTTTTAGCAAACTTTCCGATGCGGGTTTCAAATTAAAAAAGAAAATGTGTTTTCCAAAAGGAAATTAAATATTTGGGTCATGTGATCGATAAACGAGGACTAAGGAAAGACCCGACAAAAGTAATGGCTATTTTAAATTGTAGAACCCCGAAAACTGTAACCGAACTAAAATCGTTTTTGGGAATGATAAATTATTATTCTAAATTTATCCCTAATATTACTAATTTATTAAGTCCACTGTATGACTCGTTAAAAGATGGTTCGAAAAATCAAGAAGTTCGATGGAACGATCAGTGCCAAAAAGCGTTTGAAAAGGCAAAGAAGTAATGGCATCGGATGATTTACTGGTACATTTTAATCCAAAACTACCTTTAAAAGTCAGTTGCGATGCTAGCTCATACGGAGTTGCAGGGGTGTTATCGCACGTTTTCGAAGACAACACGGAAAAACCAATCTGTTACACTTCGCGCACATTAAGTACCAGTGAAAAAAATTATTCGATGCTGGACAAAGAGGCACTAGCCATTTTCTTTACGATAAAGAAATTCGCGCAATATTTGGTGGGTCACAAATTTGTATTAACAACAGACCATCAGCCTTTAGTATATCTTTTTGGTAGTAAGAAAGGGATACCCACGATGGCAGCGGAAGACTGCAAAGATGGGCCGTTTTCTTAAGTGGTTTCGATTTTGAAATTAAATACGTCAAAGGAGAAGAAAACGCAAACGCTGATGGTTTGTCGAGGTTACCATTGGCAGAAAATGTGGAAGAAACGGATCACTACAATTATTTAAACTTTGTGGAAGAATATAGTGATTATCCGGTGACGGCAGCAATGATTAGAGAAGCGATTAAAGAAGACGAAATACTATGGAAGGTGTTGTTGGAGATTAAGAATGGTTGGAGAGATTACTCGAATAAGAAAGACTCAAGATTTACCCCATATTGGAATCGTAAAGACGAACTGACTTTAGAAAAAGAGGTAATAATGTGGGGACATAAAGTGGTAATACCAAATAAGTTTAAAAAGAAATTATTACAAGAACTGCACGAAACGCATAGCGGAATAGTAAAAATGAAGAGCAAAGCTAGGTCATTTTTTTGGTGGCCAAATTTGGACGTGGAAATTGAAAGGGTCGCAAAGTCATGCGACATATGTAATCAAAATCGACCGAGTCCAAAACAAGCAGCGGTTTTGCAGTTTAACACTACTGCCGAAGTCTTTGAACGGGTACACATAGATTTTTTTGGTCCAGTGAAAGGGAAAATGTACTTGGTCTTGGTGGATTCTTACAGCAAGTGGCCTGAAGTGGTAGAGATGAGTTCGACGACAACGGGAAGAACAATCGATGTTTTAAGATCTCTGTTTTCTAGATTTGGAATACCGAAACAAATCCATTCGGATAATGGCCCACAATTTGTAGCTCAGGATTTTAAATTGTTTTGTAAAGCGAATGGCATCAGGCATAGTTTGAGTCCACCATATCACCCGGCTTCGAATGGTGCAGCGGAGAACGCAGTAAAATCAGTCAAGAGAGCGTTGCAGAAAGCTTTAGACGACCAGCAGAACAATCTAATCTCAACCGAGGGATAATAAGCCGATACCTGCTAAATTATCGTACCACAGAGCACTGTACGACCAAGGTGACGCCAGCTAGTAGGATGTTCAATAGGGAACTGCGAACCAGATTGGATATGCTAAAACCAGCATATGAAGACAAGATCAGAGAAGACCAGATTGAAATTAAGAGTGGAAGAAAACAGACATTTGAGATCGGGGATGAAGTTTACATAAGAGATTATCGAGAGCACAACAAACAAAAGTGGACAAAAGCAAAGGTTGAGAAAGTGTTAGGCAGTAGGACATACTTATGTAAGGTTTCAGGTTATAGAGTATTGTGGAAACGACACTTAGATCAAATATTTAAAACAATTCCAGAAGAAAGCCAGAAGACAAACATTTCGAAATCAAAACTGGAGAATCGAGGTGTGACGGTAAGCTATGCTCCGAGGAACGACAAAATGCAAAACATAGAAAGCGCTACCAGGGTGTTAGAGGTCGAAGAAAAGACGGCTTTAGAAAAGGAAGAAAGCTTAGAACCAGTTTTAAATGGGGGGGTGGTGGAAACAGAAGAAATGGGAGCCCCACAACAGACGGAAATCATTGCAGCCCCAGAACAGACGGAAGTCATTGTAGCACCAGAACAAACGCGAGTAATGGTAACATCGAGCGAAAGACCAAAAAGGCAGAACATTAAGAAGCCAGCACGTTACTTGGATTGAGGTGAATAAAGACTTAAGGGGGGAAGAGTGTAATATATGTAAATACTTAAGATTTGAATTTGTACCCCATTGTCAGGGTTGGTAACCATGGGGTTAGATTACCAACCGTACATGTACATAAGGAGTAGTTTAGTTAGATATAGTTAGTTCGTTTGTACCTCTTTTAGGTTAAAGTTTATTTATTGAATTGTGAAAGTATTAAAGTTTAAATATTTATTTGTGTAAATAAATTGTTATAAAGTAAGGACTTTACACTGTTACGGAAGATTTCTGTATATTCACCTCCTGGACTGCTTATGCGAGCATGGGAACAATCAACACATCCGGAAACCGTTAGGAATTGTGCAATGTTAAAAGATTTATTAATGTTCATCCTTTGCTGAACATTGTCTCTAGGAAAATGAACATACTCTTCACATTTTTGAGCCAACAAAACAGAACATCTTTTAATAATGTTGCTGACGCTTTGTTGATTAGCTCCTCTTAAGTCACCACAAATAACCTAAAAACAAACATTTCAATAAATCTTAAATTAAAATTGAAACTAATTAGGTACCTGAAAACTACCGGTGCTGTAGTATCTTAAACAAGTTAATAACTGCACCATCGGTGAAATTGGTAATCCTCGATTGTTAGGTCATTATAGCGATATTATAATTATTTCATAGTCTTCGTACAAAAACTAATGCATTTTATAATTCTATATATTTTATATTTCATGTAAAAAGCTGTTCACACGACCCAAGCGTTTTTATTATTTTAACTCTTCACACTCATTGCAACAAAGCAAAATAAATAAAAAAAACGTCTAACCAGATTGGGTCGTCTGGAGAGCCTTTAAGTACTAATAGGTATGTGCATTCTGAAACTGTAAAAGTTCTCCAAGGAATATTGAGTCTAAATGCAACGGGTATATAAAAATCAAACAAATTGAATTAGATACGGAAAATAACTTAAATAAAATGTTGCCTTATTTATATGTTTAGTATATGTTCATAATTTGTCATAGTTTTAGATATCAAAGGTATCTCAATGCTATTGTATTTTCGCTTCAACTGTCACCATTGTTCTTTCTCCATTTCTGAAGAACCTCTACATCAAATTGAACACTTCATTTAATCTAGAGCGAAAATAGTATATATTTAACGATTTCGAAATGAAAATATTGTTATTCCTCATTGTTTTCAACATTTCAAAATGTCTTTTTTGTACCCCCTCTCTTTTAAGTTTATATTTACCTGTGAACATATCCCACGTATAAAGTTACAAAGTTAAGATATTTTAACATTTATTTTTCCAAAATTGTATTGCAAATTTGTTAAAATTAAAAAGTACGACTTTATAGCGAAAGAGAAATTTTTGATAAGCGAAAAGTTTATTAACTGAAATTCATAAAAACAAAAATAGATCTTGGATCGATGAATTGATTTAATTAAAATTTGAGTAAAACAAAATTTGCTTAAAAGGAACATTAATTAACTTAACTTGACAAAAGAGAATTAATGAATTAGAAAAACTTAGTCGCTTCATCGAATTTGAAATTACTTCTGTACAGAATGGCTTATGATAGATATTTTATCTACTCTATTTTATGAATACGTCGATAATGAACAAAGGCAAATTTAAATAAGGAATCGTGTTGATTTTATAATAAGAAAAACGTACTTGCAGCTTGCAGACAACAACATGTACTAGGAGAAACATCTAAAGAGAAATACAAAACTCCTATAGTACTCGCGTAATGTGTATTGGATTTAGTAAGTTTTCATAATATTATGTTACATTAGACAGGTGATTTTCGTGATGCCATTGCATTAGTACAATTTTGCCAATATGTATTATTTGATTTCCCTCGAGTTTTACATCCAAGTCCACGCCGTTGATATTCATGACGTATATAATAAGATATAGACGTGTGATATTATAATTTAAAATCACGACAGCATCTCATAAAATACCAAAATACCTATCGCATTTGAAAAACTAATTAAAATAAAAGTGGCGAAAATTCAACTCGAAAAATGTATTCTCACACAACGAAATCAAAATTAGAAGATGATTTAATGTTGTTTTACATTTATTCCGTAAATCGAATAACGTTTCCTAAAAAAACAAATCAATCAACGTGAGCTTCAAAAACGAATTTACGATACGCAATCAGTTTTATATTGATTCAAATTTCCGAAAAACGCTTTTATCAAAAGCAAAATGAACACAAGACCACTTTTAATTCTAACGAACGCGTTTATCGAACCGCATAAATGTGTACGTCTTGAGCTTTCACAACTCTTGATGAAAAACTTCACAAGTCTGGATACCATTGACGTGTTTGGAAAACTGTCTTTTAAAAATTTACAAATCATTTTATTTCCTAGTTTACACTAAATGAGATAAAAGATGTTGTATAAGTATTTCTTTTAAAAAATAGAGCAAACAAAATACACGATGAATAATTTAAGTTACTTTTAAATCGAATCATTATTGCATGGTAGACTACAGCAAATTTCTAGTTACACAAATCCAATAATCGAAATTTAAAATAAATCTCATTTATTGGAACGAATTATGATTTCTGATCAAATTACCATGAATTTAATGTAATTAGTAAAACAAAATATGTCATAAATTTACATGGTAAATATAGAGCTTTTGATTTTGCTCTAGTCCATAGATTTTTGATAATAATTTATTTTCGCTCTATATTTTCCTTCCATCTTAATCCCATAAACAACCCATATACGTATGAATTTTTTATTAAACAAAACGCAACGTTTCAACGCTAAGACTTCTCCCTAGTACATATATTTAATCACTATAATCAGCGATGTAATATTCAAAACTAGCAGGAGAACCTAATTAGAAATGCGTGTCATTTTAATCTTACATGAGATACACCCCTAATATTAGGCACAATTTTAATATTAAGAACATCAACAATTTATAGCAGTGCAACTAATTAAAATTATAGAAATTAAAATTTCAAGTAAATTGAAAGGCACCAACACGACTTTCACAAACGTTAATCTACGTCAAGTAACTTCTTGTAAATTATTGAAAACTTTCGATGAAAATTCACAAAATACCACCTTGAAAAGATAAGCAACGCAGCTAAATTTAATACAATGGAATTCTTCAAGTGTATAACTTATTTCATCTGACTGGCAATAATAAAATTGTAAATTCATTATCTCTAATTTCTAATTTTTTTATCAATTAATCGACTTTTCAATTTATAAAATTAAATTCACTTTTTGAATTGTGTAGAATAAACATTTATATAAAATATTTCATTATCGGACAAAATATTCGAGAACATTTACGTAGACAAGTTAATTAAAATGAACAATTTTAAATCGTACTTCGATGCTAAATTTTTATAGTCCATTTGGTCCAAGAATACACTAATATAAATTTTATATATTCGATACAAAATTAACTCAGTTTACTAATCTCGGTATTCTTGAACCAAATGAACTGTATAATTAATATATAATTAATAAATGTTTAATTACTATCTACCCCCCTAATAATAGTACAGTAAAAGTCTCAATTTTTAACATTTAGGAGAAAAAATTAAGGGATCAAGGAAACTCGACATAGATGTAGTCAAATACTTACTCTTTCACAAACCAATAAGTCTTTAAGGATCCTTCCTTTAAGGAAGGACCCCAGATTTAAGAACAGATCCCTCCACATTCGCTGGGTATAGCCCTCTGACCGTGCATCCAGCCTAACATCCCAACAACAACAATCGAGGAAAAGATGGGCCAGAACAGGTCAACGACCTAATCCATGAAGGAATTGATGATGATAACCTCAAAGATGTTACGAGAGGGTTTATAACAATTTTAGTAGTAATAAATTCTTCTTAGATGGAATTTGGACGTAGAAATCCTTCAAACGAAGTCCAGATGATTTTCTCAAAATTGCTTACATCAGAAAAAAAATCATTTATCACAAATAATTGGATTAAAAAAAAACTCAAGTTCAATAAAATAATTGGTTCATTGGAACGTTCAAACAAAAAATATTTTCTTGCAAAATTGCAATACATAAAAATGTTTGAATTTACTAAAATTACCAGCTGAAAATTGCTTATCTTATCCGTAATGATAATTCAAATAAAATTTAAATGTATTTATGTAGAATTTGAATTGTGAGGTCGCATATAGGTATGAAAACTTGACTGAATTACATTGAGGAATTTTCGAATAATTAAAAATAAATTCGTTGCGAAAACAGGATCGTAACAGCAATCTCAAATACTTTTGTACTACAATATTTGTACTTAAATATTGCTTTATTAAAATAATTAATAATTTAAATAACAAAATTAATAATTTTGATTTCAATAAAAACACTTTCTTAACAAGAAATAATAGCTATAACTTAGTCAAAAAAACACGAAATTACAGAGAATTAAAATGCTTTTCAACTTTGTATTATTTAATATTTATTTGTAGGACCTTTACATTTCGAAGAAATCGCAAAAAACACTCGTTTAAATTTGACTTCTATATTGAGGTTGGAAAAATGGCAACTCTTAAAAAAATCATAAGTCGGTAAATTTTTATCATACAAAAAAAACAATCAAATGCAAAAATTAATTTATTTATTTACAAAAAAGATTACTAGTATTTTTTCGACAAAATTATTCATTTGATAATTATACACAAAAAGGTAATTTTTCACCCTGTTAACCTCTAAAACGAAAAGTGCCCTTAAATCCGGGGTAGACCCATTAGTTCCTAAAAGAAATTCCTCTGCATCTATGCCGAGTTTCATTGCTCCCCTAATTATTTCTCCTAAATTATCTATTTTTACTGCACTAAATTATTTTGAAGAAAAACTGTAAATTAGTTTTTTGTAGAGTAAAAAATAATGCATTCGTACATGTTATTGTTTTTCATCTTTCTCTTTCATAACGGCAGGAACAGTAAACCTAAAGTTAATAAATAATACCAGCGTCAAATTTGAATTTGAGAAATTTAAAAATTTTTAAAAAAATTTTTTTATTTTTTAAAAATTCAAAAATTAACATAATATGTACTATTATAGTCGACCTTAATTATAAATTAGAAAGAATTATAGTTGAGATAATAGATCATTATAATCGACCAATTAGAATTATTTTCTCAACACATTGCCAACGAAAACATCCCTAATACAAGACGTTTTTTAAACTTACAATAACCATATGACATTTTTTCTGTCAGATGCAAAAGTAAATTTTGTATTTTTCGTTATTAATCTGGGTCCGAAGAAATCAATTCTACGTTTATCGTGGACGATATTGAAACCATGGTCATCCAATAAGATTTTTATAAAAATTTTAAATTTATAATTTTTTGTTATTTGCTATTTTTTCATTCGACGATGTTACGGACAGACCCTACCGATTAGTTGTTTTCGTTGGGAGTGAATTGTGAACTTGGTAGATTACTACCAAGGTAGATTAGAATGATCTATTACCTCAACTATAATTCTTTCTCATTTAAAATTGCTATTTTACGAATAATCAGCTTTACCTTGTCAAAATTTTACCTACAAAGTTAATAACGAAGCCAAAACATCTATGAAAAACTGAAAATTCGCTCTTATTAAACTGCAATAACTGAGGAATACATAGGAGAAACTTCAGAGAACATACGTATAGTTCATTTGAAACTCAACAGAAAAAGTTATTCCTACTTTTCAGAGCACCTGCTCATGGAAAACTGCCAAGTTGGTATACACAACATGAAAACCACTTATATTTGCGACCAGGATCGCATAGTGGATGAACTCAACGAATACCATGCAAATAACGTCAACGAATAATTGAATTTGGCGGGCAACCTACTGAAAACACTGAGAGTTAACTGCATAGGATGCTATACTCGTCGTTTTAGCTTATTAGCAATATCCCGAAATATGTCGTGCATTTATTAATTTCATCAGTACGACATATAGAAGCAATTTAACAACTCAGAAACCGCACAATTATTTGCTGATCTATCGTCGAGATTCGTGTCAAGAAAATTGGACCACAGATGTTTTTTGTGGTCCACGATGCTCTGAAATGAAAAACAGAACAATATGTTACCAAGAAAATCGAGCCTGTTAGTAATTATCTTAGTAATTTTGCAGTTTTTAACAGCTGTATGAAATGTAACTGTTATAGAGATTTTCTCAAAACGTTCCAGTCAAGTTGTTTAGTTCTCTGTCACTAAATTTAAGCTCAATAAATGCTGTTCAGACTTTTTCAAGTAATAAAATTTCCAAAATCGATGTTAAACTGTAGATCCGCCATACTCAAGCTCAGTATACTGAGAAAAATATAGTGACAGAAGAGGAGGATGATGATGATGGGTAATTAATTACCTATATTATCCGTTAGATATACAAAACAGCCAAGAGAGAGTATACAAATAATTTACAACTTGAGACACGTTTTCTTCTCCTACTAAACTAATATAATTTTTTATGCAGTGGTTAACACTTAAAATAAGTAACAATGTCGATTACAAAGAATTATAACCCAAATCTGTTTGCACAGTTTAACTACATTAGAGAAAACTGATTTGAGCCTGCACGCTCAACGGCATTTATCCAACCTGTGATCAAAAATTACCTCTAAATCGATATCTTGAGCTAAGCAATCGAATGAAGGTTCTTCTAACCAATTAAAACCAGATAACTCAGTTTGTACGCCAGTTGACACTAATTTGGAAGATGTAGAACGATTATCATATGACGATCCATCTGTAGCTCTTCTCCTTACTTCTACTACTATAGGTTCTTGAGCACTGAGAAAAGCATTGACAGCGTCTTCATAAGGAAAACTGCTTACATCAGTTCCATTCACCTAATAATTTAAAAAAAAATTATTTGTAAAAGAATTAAAATATTGAAAAAAAAGTTTTACTTTGTTTCATAATGAATTACAATCAAGCAAAAGGAAATGAAATTGTCTGTCTAACAGGAGTTCACAATTTTAAAAATATAAAAAATCGATGAGATTCGATTCAATTCCGGGACAAGTGATAGTCAACTACGTTGAGAAACACACTTGAGGTTTGAAGTCTTGATGTCAAAAGGTGTGCCTCCTCATTACAAAATCAATAGATTGCAAATAATTAACTCCACCCATCTGTTACTTTAGCTATTAGTGTTTTGAAATTTGATAGTAAAAATTCTTTAATGAAGTACTTGAGCTAACATTTTGTGTTTTCCCCAATAGAAGAGATCAATTGTGTAGTAAAACGTAAATAAATAGGGGTAATTTAATATTGTAAAAAGAAATTGTTCCGACACTTAATAAATGTATCCAGGATAAAGAAAAAAAATAATTATGATAAATTAGAACGAAAATTTGGACATAAAAATAAAATAGCCTTAAATTTACGGCGTAACGTAAGTGGTTAATGTGCGTTTCTCATGTTTACAATTGCCCCAGCTGCAATATACAATAATTGTATTTATGTTATTTTGAAAATAAAATGTTGTTTTCTTGGGTTTCAATTTATATTCTCTGTGTATCCCGTAATATTTCTAATGAACTCGAGTAACTTTTTAAATTTATATTTTTAACTTGATTTTCGATTATATACTACGTGTTTTGCCAAGGCAGGCAGCAAAAGTGCTCGATATATCGTTCCTAAAGTGTTCACATTAGATGTAGGAAGTTAAAATCGGTAAGCGTTTTAGAATTCTAAAGAAACCCCAATACGTATAAACTAAAGTTAAAGTTTATTTTTCGTTTCTCGCCAATAAAAATATTTTCGAATCGCACCAATTTTTAGCTGCTATTAATACAATTGGAACTTGAAAAACTCCTATTTATTTCCTCTAATCATATTGGCGTCATTAAAATATCAAAAGCCATGTTCAAGAAAGCGCAAAAGTTTATGAGAGTTTAAAATTGCAAACCTATTATTTGAGTTTTCGTTTTGAAAAGTTGAACATAATAAACTCGATTGCAGTGGGGTTAATAAGAATCGTACTTCACACATTCCGCTATCGAATCGGAAACAACAATCGATCGAACTTTTGTCAGATCAACTTGCGATAAAGAACTAAGGATATGGAACTTGAGTAGAAATCAAGTCAACCAGAAAATGTATTTCTTACAAATAGAATGAGAACAATTTATCAAAATTGAACGTTTAAAACCCTTTTGCTTTTAGGTACTGGCTTCACCGTTTCGCCAACGAATAATTGTAATTTCCAAATTGATAAAATAAAATGTGCATCTACTAAATTTACATGCTTAAAATTGCTTTTCTAAATGCAATAAAAATAGACAAAAGACTGAGTATGCAATTAAAAATGCATATTCAAATAATGCATGTAAGTCAGGCAAGCGGTTGTTAACATGAATAATTTAGCATCGTCTATTATAATAATTTAAAATATTTCTACTTGAAAAATAAAATTAATTGCGAAAGTCTGAATGCGAAAATTCTAAAGCACTTACGATGCGTTTTTCACAACACAAGGAGACGATTTTATTCTGACCATATTTACTACTGAATTTTTTAATCAATTTTTTCTTTTCGTTCATAACTATCTCGTTCGTGATTTTTAGCAATCATCAGATGGATATAAACCAATGGCAGTATGATTACATTTCTCAATATTTATTTATTTATTATATCTTTTCGATATAACGCTATTAAATTTTTTTATATATATTACCGTTGAAAGGTTGGTCAGTCAAAATATCACATTTTATAAAGATTACAGCTGCAGGCCATGTCAGCGCGATCGGTATTATAAATGAGTTGAGATCTCATCGTCGTACGTATTCAAGCGCAAACCAAGATCTTCTGGTCGCCCCTTGAGAAAGATACTTTCGATATCCAAACATTATTATAGCTATATCTGCCGTCAAAATCTGAAAATAGAATTTTTATATCAAGCGTTCTTCAGTATACCGTGAGTATTAGCGTGATTTCCGTAAAACCGTTTATCATTTCGTTTAATTTTTTATAACAAAATTTTCAATCATTAAAAATTAAATTATTTAAAATTTTTGTACCTTTTTTATTATAATCAAAATCTCGGAATAATTGATTAACTTCTGTGCAACTTATTGATTTCCTGCTCAAGGTACTGTTCATCAGTGCAAAATTTAGATCATCCCATTTATTTATACGGCCGAGTATTAGTTATAATTTAACATATTATATTCCCAATTATTATCAATAATTACGCTTGCATTTTGCATTTTTCAGTGTTTTTCCATTTGATAGATGACTCGGAATACAGCTATATGGCGTTATATTAATACTACATTGTACATACGCACATACATTGTATCATCCAGCTCTGCTGTTCGCAGAACTTACGTTTTGTTCAAAAGATTAGAGTATATTTCATTATGAATATTGTCCCATATAAGACACTTCGTCCTAAATACGTCGTAAATACAAAATTCGTCTATGTACCATGAGATGTACTTGAAAGTACGTACCATGGATATTGAAAATAACATCCCATGCACGTATTAGTACGTACTTAACTGTATACTGAATTAATATTTTATGTTTGGCCATGTATTTTAACGTTAAATTGAATTTTATGTAAACGTCTTATTTAGTTTCAACATTTTCTTAAATTATTTTTCTAATAAAAAGTTTTTGATAATTGACTTGTGGCAAAAGTATGTACTATGTACGTATCTAGAACAAATAATGTACGTAACTGAACGTACTGCGTACATTCATAATTCGTTTTTGTGTAGTATGGGGTGGTGGCCCCCAATCTGACCTTAAACTGGCTGCTGTCCGCTCAAGGGACGTGTTCTGTGGAAGAGTGCAACTCCGTGTCAGTGGCCATAGGTCCTCAGCCTAACCGGAAACTATCTGTTGACCGTCTATGAGATTCGCATTTAAAGATCAAAATGGTCAGAACTTGAAGCAGGTGTTTGACACGTAAAATGACTAGTCTTGGAAAGTCTAGGTTTTCATTTTGCCTAAGGAGGTGGCATCTCCTACACCTGTAGCTAAGTCATGGGTAGTGCGCCATAACTTGGCAAACGGGGTTTAACAACGGCCCAGTAACAAATTCGTCACCATAGGTGATAGTGGTCTAATAACTTTGATCGTATGGTAGTCCCCGAGTCCATGCAAAAGGATCGTGGCAATCTGCTCCCATGGGAAATTGGTTAGTTATCTTAAGTGCAGCCCAGCTACATTACATAAAAAAGCTGTTGTGAACATTGTAGTTAATTAATACATTCAACCCTCCCATAACGCGGTACTCTTGTAACGCGGTTTCCGTTCAACAACATTCCATCAACTTAATGGCTTAAAAAGATTCTCTGTAGCATGAATTATTTTTTGCAGTTGAAATTTTACCTTTTGAATTTATAAAATTTTATTTCATAACCGAATGCACCATAACTTGGTGCGTTAAATATAGCGTGATTTCCATATAACGCGGCACGATTAATTGCATTATAAGAGGGTCGGCTGCAAAAGTATTAAACCTAAAGCATATAAGTGTAATAATATCTCTAGAATCTCTAAATTGTGAGCTAAAACTGAAAGCAAGGTCAAGGAGAGATTACAGAAAAACTTAACTGTGCTTAAAGTTTTCGGAATAACAAATTACCGATAAATGCATTTAATTAGTTACCGTACCACCTACTATCTTCCAATTTTACAGGTGGTATAGGGATGACATTTGGGAATTGTGTATTTGGGACCAATAAGGATAATATGAAACCTGAAATAACCAGAAAAACCAAGTTAGAATGGAGAGACTTTAGAGGATTAAAATACATCTTAAAATCCAAAATACCAATGTCACTTAGACGACGCGTATGTGATCAACGCGTCCTTCCTGTCCTAATATATGGCTCAGAAACCTGGAGTTTAACAAAATCCACTGCGGAGAAACTTAGGATTGCACAAAGGGCAATGGAGAGACAAATGTTAAATATAACTCTAATAGAACGCAATAGAAATGACTGGATAAGACAACAAACCGGGCTAAATGATGTGGTGGAAACGGCAACTCGGTTGAAGTCGAACTGACCAGAACACGTGGACAATGTGAAATATGATAGGTGGACAAGAAAGATGATGCAATGGAAACCGAGTGCTGGAAGAAAGAGCACAGGATGACCAAAAACATGATGGAGGGACGAGATAAAGAAGACGGCAGGTATTACATGAATGAACGTGGCAGAAGATAAGGAGAGATGGAAAGAAATGGGGAAGGGGTTCATCCAGCAGTGGAGAGATATAGGCTGATAGTGATAGGGTTGGCAAAGAAGCAAGAATGAACTTACTGCAGTGATAATTACTGAGAATGCTATTCTCAGCTTTGCTCAATTTTATGTCGTGTAAATGCAAAGTAAGATGTGGTCCAGGTTGTACTAATCATGCAAAAACATGCTATGTACTACAGGATAGTCTCCTGTTCAGGGAAAGAAGTCGAACGTGCAGATTATGATGATGATGGCAATACCTAGCCCCAAAATCAAGAGTAGTTCCGTAGTTCACTTCAAGCATAATAACTCTTCACTTTTGTGATGCACTATACCAGAGTTGGCTTAGAATTTTTCCAGGTGGACAAAACCCACTGGGTTTTTTGGGGAATTTGAATTAATAAAACGTATCACTATTGCGTTATTTTGTTTTTCTTTTTAACAAGTTTATTTAATTAAACAAAAAAATATGTATTTAGTTTTAAAACAAAAACAAAATTTGACATAATAAATAATGTACAGTTAACTATTCTCTGAAGAAGAAACATATAGAATTAAAATATACTATGTACGTATGTACACATGGGTAATTTGAGTTTTATCATTGAATTGTAGCCAATAAAAAGCCAATCGTTTTTTGTATAAAAAAAATTGCAAACACAAAAATCAAAGAATTGTATAATTTTGTAAAAATATGAGAAAAAGAAATGACATTGGCCGGAGCAGAACCAATAAGTAAATCTAAAATAAACGAACAAATCCAAAAAACGGTGGTTTTTAAAAAACGGTTTGCACCATACAGACGGTAGGGTTGCCGATGTAGGAAAAATCCAGCCAAATAAATAAAATTATTAGTATTGTCATTGCCAGTCCAACCCTGGCTAAAATTAAACTTTTAAAATAGTTCCGAGTTTTATCGAATTTGATGCTTAGCTTATTAATTTTATGTAATATTAATATTTTAATGACATGCCATTAATAAAATTTTCCAATAAAGTTAGTCGACTAAAATGCAATTATACAAAATTGGTCGTTCCATATTTACACTTAAATTAACTGTCAACAATTGAATTATTTCGAATATGACAATTTAATGCTAGAATTATAATTTGATTATTATCACCTGCAAATATGCACCAAACTTTATTTTTATTATTGAAATACATTTTCGAAAAAATTACAGCTATTATGTCAACAATTTTTTTTAATTACAGTTTTCCCCTCGGTTATTTATTTATCATCGATCCATAATTAAGTAAATAAAAAATTTTACGGTGGAGTTGACACCTAATTATCATAATTATTTAGGAAAATGGAAAACAACCAACGCTCGGCAAGCACGAAAATCTCCCTCCAGAGTTTATCGACTAACACATGCCCGATGTAAATTATCATTTAATTTGCCAAAGTTAATTTTGCTTCAAAAACGTTTTTCTACGTGAGGGACTAGGGTTGGTCAAATACAATGACCCTAAGTTCAAAAGAAAGTCTTTGAGGTTTCCACTTGATTAAAATCACCAAAATAATTAATTAAGTATACCACCGCATATAAAGCAGGTCCATATTCGCCTATATGTAGGTACATATGTATATAAAAAGGAAAACCGAAAATGGGTACGTTTACGATTGTTGAAAACTTTCTCACATAAAATGAACACATCGGAAGATTGTGGTTCCTTAAGTCCTGTTGAAAAAGTGTAAAAAGTTAACACAAACCCGATTTGTGTTAAATAAAATAGAAATGTTACACTAATAACTTGGTAATAATTTCACGAGTCTTAAGAGCTTTTTTTATTTCAGATAAATCTCGAAAATTAACTAATAATTTTGCGCTGCGGATTATGTTAATTGCAGCTTAACAAGAAGTGCACTACATTAAAAAATTTCATTAAAAGTTCAACAGGCTACCGCTAATTTTAGAATATTTAACACAAATTAAAAAATGTGTAATAAGAATTTAACGTGCTAATTTAATTTAAAAAATTGTTCTAGAGAAATTTTCCTTACGAGAAAAATAAAATTTAAGATTATGTTGCGCCTAATTGTAAGTGAAAATTACAAATTAACCTGTAGTACGTGGTAGGTATGTACATGATTTTTAAGTACTATAACGTTTATCAGGTTGGTATTTTAATGATAATAAAATTGTGAAATCCACGGAGTGGAAATTTAATAAATTGAAGTTAATGCAACACTAAATTACATTTGTAATTGGAACTTGCAAGTTTTCGAAAATTTATTAAAATATTTTTATTTTTCGTAGATAAAGTTTCAGAAATTACATTAAGTAAAAACGTTGCTTCATTCTAGGTAACTTTGGAGAAACATTCAGACGTGCGAAATTTTTGCTTAACAATTCTTATATTTTGTTACAGTTTCACAAACTTTTCTAAAATAAAATAAATAAACGTAGAGTATTTCTTCTGAAATGATTTTTTTTAGTTTTGCCATAAAGTTTTAATTAAATTTGTCATCTGCTCCATTTCCATTATGCTTAAATTTTAGGGATGTTTTATAGTGTGAAGTATATAAAATATAATAATTTATTACACGAGTGTAATTAGTATAAAAAAAATTATAAACTGTTTGCGTGATGAAATACAACAATAAATCAAAGTAATGTTTCAACACCTTTTGTCGATGACAGTCGAGTCCCAATATCCGGCTCGGATGCGGACATGCATGATCACCGCACTTCCATTAGCAATGTAAAGCTCAGCTTTTATACACTATGAGTTGTCAGATATTGTTGTCCTTCTCAATCCATTCTCTATGATGAGGATGCAACACCAACGTACATTTTCACACAAATCTAGCAGTTCAAGAAGGTTACAGGTTTTTCATCCTTCTTGTTCACAAAAAGCTCTCAGTTCTTTAGAGACTTAAACTTCAATAAATAATGGATTGTTGTTGATCCATTCCATTTTCCAGTTGCTTCTGGATTTTAATAAATTAATGTACGCATTTAAAACGATTACTTTATCCGCTTATCCTTTTAAAATATACACATTGATGAAAAGCCCACGTTTCACATTTCAACGTAAAAAAAGGAAAATGTGTCACTTTTGTAAGGTGGACAATCGTTTTTAATTAAATGATAAGAGGACATTCAAATCTCGATACTGTTTGTTACACTCTATTCATTATTACGTGGGATCGATTGCCGTATCATTGACTTCTTTTATTACACCAAAATGTGCACTGAATTGAAAACGAAAATAAAAAATTCAAACATCTACACTTGCCGAAGTAAAGAAAACAAAGTGAAAATTGTCAAACGTCAAGCTGTGATAAAAATAGTCAATTCAATTTTAGCACCATTTTTATGCAAACAATAATGCGTATTTTTCAGTCATATTGATTTGCAGAGAAGCACTTTCCTTTTACAACGAAAAAACTCTGACGCTATTTATATTATTATCTTTTTCCGTTATGAAAACGTAAATTATTAATACTATATCCTATAATCTAAACTTAATTAAACGCTGACGGTGCTAATTAAATTTTGACTGATTTTTTTAATTTAATTAAAATTACCGCGTGGTAATTCTGCAAGTTCGTAAAACGGTTTTTCGATAATAACTCATCTGACGCGGAGCTAATTTTTAGACTAAAGTTGAAATGATAAAAAGTTTTATCGAATATTGCAAAATGTTTACCTCAAAAAGCGTTACCTCGGTTCAGTTAAAATGCAAATCCAGAAAAACGATTTTAGATAATTTGCCCGATAAGACACATGTTAGAAGTTTCGATAGAAAGCTTACATAATTTTTCTCTTATCTGTAAGAAAAAAGGAAAAAATACTATCAAAAGCAAAGCTGTATGGCAAGCGCGCACCTATGGAAAATAATAAATTATCTTTAATAACAAACAAATTGCAATCAATAAAATAGATATAAAAAAAACAACCCGGTAAAAATCAGCCAAATTGAAGATGGAAATAGAAATGTACATTTTTGAACTTCGACATCGAAATGTTTTTATTTTATCTACGATTTAAATGACATAAAAGTTGCACAAAGTATGAATAAACGGCAACGAGACGATGCTGCTTTTCAGTTTTCGCGGCGTTGATGTGTTAGCTAAAGGAAAGCGTTCAATTAATGCTTGAAAAACTCCTCTCATTTTTTCTTATCATTTATGTACCAAACAAACTCAAAGTAAGTAGGTGCATTTTCAACCACATTTGCGTGTTACATGTATACCCTCAAGCTATTAACCATAAGAAAATTCATAAAATAAAATTTTATCATCTGCAATTTCAAATAAAGTTATAACTTCAAATATTAAATTTTTTAAGATATTCAAACAACAGAGATTATAATATACAAAGTAAACACTTAAAATTGTCCTATTAAAAAATAGAAAAAAGCAAATAAATCCACTCACGTCAAATCTTTATCATTCGAGTTGGAATTCGAATGCAAACTAAGAAATATACATATAGTATATGCGATGTGAATTTATTCTTATATTTTTAAATTCACCAAACTGAACGAAAAAATTATCTAAAATTACGATATTCATTATTATGTATTATTTATTACATGCTCGAAGTAATTATTGCAAAAATACATTCACCCTGTAATATTTCATCTTTGTAACTGTAAAAGCCGATGATTTAATTTTCTGAATCATAATGCAAAATTAAATTCTATTTCTTTCTCAAAAGAAGATGAGACAGATTTAAACATGGGCACCTCCGAACAAATCAAATTTCCCGCTATTAAGTGGGAAAGAAACTCCATAATGGGAAATTTGATTTGTCCGGATGTGCCCCATGTGCGAACTTGCCCCGTCTTCCCAAAGCAGCTCACTGTTCTAAAATATAATATAAATAAAACATTAAGTTTGTAAAGTAAGTATAAAAATTTGCAAGAAATTAAAAAATCCAAACAAAATTGTACAAAATACTTTTTAAACTAAGCAAATATTGGTTTTTATTTCGTAAGTCACTGAAGTTTTGCTGATGAATAAATTGTAAACCACCAACGTTTAGACTTGATTTGGTTTCCAACGAATTGTCGAATAAATCTATCCAATTTGATATTTCCAAGTTGCAATGTTTTGTGGTTTTAGGCATTTCGCAAACTTTTAATTAAGCAAACTATAAACTTTCCCCATCGAAATTTTTTCAAGTTATCGAAATTAAAAAGTGAATACCAAAGTAGAATGAAAATATCGAAGACACAAATTTATTTCCCTATAACCAAAATTCTGAATTAATATATTATTATAATATTATAAACAAATTTCTTCATAATAACCTTGCTATGTTTAACAATAGATGGCTCTAATTGAATTTATCGTGTTATTAAATGTTATGGTGTTAAGTATTATCGTGTTATTAAAACATTGCATTTCAATTTTAAATTCAAAATGACAACAAACATTATTTTTGATTAGATACAGAATAAGGTAATATGCACTCAAAAAATGAATTGATAATTAGAACAAAAATGTGTTTCCTAAAAAAATTTTTTTTTGTGAATTAAATTATCTGTTCATCATAACGCATGTCTACTACCGATTAACAAAGCAGTATTGTTGCGTAAACCTAAAATAATTTTGAACATTACAAATAGTTTCTTATAAATAAGAACTTTTTATTGCTTGTGACAAAACACAATATTTTTCACAGAACAAAATTGCTTTTGTTAATAATTTTGTTCTTGTCAGTAAACGTTTTGTTGCAAATAATTAAGATTTATTATCAGGGACAAATGACTTTATACGTAGGTTTGCTTGATAATTTAGGAACACATTCAATTTCAATACGATCTGGCCCTTTGCTCCAAAACATTTGATTTCGGCCACTAAAATTATTCAAATCTGTTAAATCATTGTGTTCTCTGTTAAATCATTACCAACCATCCTATATTATATATATGGTAAAACATTTATTTAAAATTATTAAGCCCATTAATCAATCTATAAGTTGAATTTTTAAAATATTTTAATTTATAATTTAGGATTTTGATGCAACGCCACGAAAACCACAACACATCGTCGATATTTTCAATTTTACCGTCTATTCTATCACAAATTTTGCAATGTGTTGTAACGGCCCATGTAATGGTCAAAAATGTATCTAAATTAGAGTTTTTATTCTTTGATAAATACTTCAGTACTAAATGAGCGAACTCACCCACAACAATACATTTTACAGAAAAGAACGTTTTGATGATACAATAATTGACCTGTATGTGTCTGAGATTGATATTATTTGTAAAATTATCAATCGCGGCGATACACAACAACTGTAAAACTTTTTTTAAATATAATATTATAGTACTTATATTAATTATTATTGTAATGCGACTTGTAATTAATATCAAAACATCCCTGAATCCCTGAATCAAAACAGATCTCGAAAAGGTGGGTGTTGAAAGCATGGGATTTGAAAATGCAATGAACGCTCGGAGAACTGCAAATCTCGTATATATATATATGCAGAACCTTCCCGGACCGCCAAGAGAAAGCCGAGAAGCTTCTTCCATTAAAATGATTCCATAATAATTATAGTGAGTACATATTTGATCGTTCAAAAAGAAATCCAGTACATTTTCTAGAGGCGTTTCCTTCTTACATTATAGATTCTTTAGGGATTTACGTGGGTGTTAGAAATAAAACCTGTTTGTACCAAGAGGATCGGTTCGGCCATCACGGTCTATCAAGGCATTCAATTTTAAACAAAACCGTTAGACGATTTCTTACCACTGTAAAAATTTCCGCCATCTTCGAGTCCGTAGAGATTTGATGGAAAGACCCGACGGTATGACCTTAATACTTTGACGGCAAGGTAGAGCCTTAGTATAGGACGCAACGTATGTGGAAACAGTGACTGCAAGTCACTTGAATATTCGGCAGCTCCGAAAGTTGAAACTCGAAAGTACAATAAATATCAAACAGTGAAAAACCACTGGATTTTCAGCATTCGCTGGCGAGACCGTTGGCCTTTGGAGTAACGATGCAAAGGAATTAATCGCTTGGATCAGTCCTTTCGTTAGTGATGTATCGGAGGATAGACACGCAAAGAATTTTTTAATCTAGAGAATCAGTTTGTGTATCCAACGCTGCAATTCCGTTCGAGTGTTAAGGTCATAATAAACTGTTATGAACGAATTTTTCGATCTCATTGGATAACTATGTTGTAATTATTAATTTCTGTTACTAACATTCTGTTATTAATGTCGAAGTAATAAATAAATATATTCAATGTTTAACAACTACTACTTTAAAGTTTCAGAAATTTTGGCTTTATTTTATTGTGAGAAATTTTTTTATAAGGTTTATCTTTCTAAGCCAGGTTTTTCCCTTAAGATAGAGATGTGCAGAAGCTGGAAGAACCTTACATTCAAATGAACAAATATGGGCTAAGACCGCAGTTGCAAAATGCGCAAACAAAATATAAAACGGACTGGTGTACAACTGAGATGAGCAAAAGAGGTGTATTTGATTTGAACGTTGGTTTATTCGCAGTGCAATTTAACGGGTCAAGCTATCTTGGGGGAACTGTAATTAAATAAAAGCAATGGTGTGTATATTGAAAGTTGTAAAAGCTACCGCTATATTTTAAGAAGATTCCAATGAACATAGTTTGGGTTATTTATTTACAAATAATGTCATTTATGGGTTTTGATTGTTACGGTGTCAAAAGGTTGTCTCTCGAAATTAAAATTCATATTTAACGAATTTCAATTAAACTTTCCAAAATATTAGTTTTGGCATAAAACAGTAACTATGGCGAAGTGCCATTAGTATTAAATTTAAGGATGTTCCATAATAAATTCAACTTTTGGGCACTACAAATTTTACAATGCTAATTAAAAAACATATTTGGAACATAAACAATTAGAATATTTTTGTGAAAAAATAAAATATTAAATCTAAATGTGCACTCCGGGAACTAAACTAATACAAAATTAAATTTAGGTCTTCGATAATACTTATAAAATCTGTTGTGGTATAATAATTACGGTATCCGATTGTTAAAGCCAAAACATTAAACTAACACATAAATTGTTATAACTAGCTTCCCCACTTGAGAATACAGCATCAATATACCTATATATATCGTCTACAAATCCATGGATTATGGTCAGCATTTAAATGGTTTCCGTGCGGAACAATCGTGATTAATACGTATTGTCCATCCTTGCAAACTAGAAATTAGGCATTTATCCTTATATTCAATTTTGAAATTATAAAAGAATATCGTACTATTCTCGGGTGCAAAAGAATAATGCCTATAAATAAAAACTGAGAAGTGTCCGATTAATTATAAAATTAATTCCCATTGCAGTGTTGTTCCCAGTAGGAATGCATATTTCAAACAAACAAGCATAAAGTTAATGTTCCAACAATTCCGTCCACTGTAGACTATCGCAGTTCTTATGAATCTCTTCTAAAGAAAACATAAAATCTACATAAATCATGTCAAATGGGTTTCATTTACTTGGTCGATTTGGTTTTGTTAACCATTTGGTATATGCACGTGCTGACTGGTGTAATGAATGCGCTATGCTATCATTGGGTTAACTAACTAAAATCTAGACAGCCGCCACTCAATTTGAAAATGTGCATATGCTCCTCTCAATTAATTCGTGTTGAAGTTAAAACAGTTCATTTCAATATTACTGATTACATACGGAAGCCGCTAATTAGAAATCGTGATGCATTAATAAAACCAATAAAAAAAATTGACAATCGAAATTCAAAAACAATTTACGGTTATAGTAAAAATATCAACTGCAAAATGTTTTAGAGCAAAATAAAGACATCAAGAATCTTATAGAAATTTTTCCTTTCTAATATAATTCACAAAGAGACTGAGAAAAAGTAATATTTCTGACCCGACGACGACGTGTCTATTACTCAATATTATATTGTCTTATAAAATGGTAACTTTTTATCGTCAAAAATGAGGTAAAGTTTTTGTTATAATATACGACAATAAAAATTTGGTTCTATTTACCAATCAAATCCTTCGGAAAGACTACAATCTACCGACATGATTTACCCTCATCCTCGTCGTTATAATTAAGCACACACAAGTGCATTCATAAAATTCAGACTTGACCACAAAATAAAATTTTCGAAAATAAAAGACTCAAAAGTGCCTACTATAAAGCAATCTTTTAAATAAAATTAATGACGTACAAAAAGATAATATAAAATGTGTCAAACAGACAAAACTTTTTCTTAATTTCATCATCAAGTATAGGGAATATTAAAACTTTCCTCCACGCCTTTTGCATCGTGGAACATTTATTCCTGTCAGTTTAACCAAGAAGGAAAAAAACTAATGCGGTTAATTACCCACAAATTCTAAAAAGCTTAATTTAGCCGACAGAACCGACTTTCAAGAGACTTGTAGTGTAGGACAAAACCATGGATTTATGATGTCAAAAAGTTAGCTTACATATAAAATGATATGTTTGCATTGCTGTGTCGGATAAACTCACTATAGCACATAACGAATAAATAAGTGTATACGTCGGATTTAACTTAATTTATTATGCGTAGGTATTACTTTTATTGTCTAGAAAACCTCTTGCTCTTAGCCGTACCGAATATAGTAAACGAAGGCGACGTTTACAATACGCCCCGTAATTTGAGAACACATTATGATGTAGTAATTAAATTACAGACAGTATGATTCGACTTTGTATGCCAAGGGGTAGTAGCCAGATTTGTAAATACAAGGTAACTAATAATTCCTACTACGTCGGAAACTCTTTCCGCATGGTTTCAACGGCGATACTCAGCTTACTTTCAATAAAAGCAGCATTTTTCAAGTTTATAATGAGTGTACCTGCGACATTCAAGTCCACATCGAAGAATATTTTTTTATATTTTTAATATAGAATATTTTATCACTACATCCTCATGCTAGATTGGTATCCCCATGAAACATCTATAATCTTGTCAACAGACGATTCTTAATTTTATTGTGCACCACTCTGTATGTTAGAATTTTAAACTAAATATTTTCGTTTTGTAATCACTTCTATACACATCTACATATTCCCAATGATATGGTTGTCCTTATAAAAGTATGTATGGAAATTTTAACAGCTGAGCTATTCTGTTTTTTTGCGGTAGTTCTCTATTTAATTTCGAAGGGCAACGTTATTTGTACATCCGTTTTGTTGTCTACTTCCATAAGAGGTAATTAGCTCTCAACATTTTATTTGAAGTTAGTAAACTAGAGCTGTATCCGTTTTCCCTTGGGTTTTTCTGCTAAGTTTGGATTGTTTCAGCAAGTAACAGTTTGCCACTTACATACTAGTGATATGCATTGGGTTTTGACCGCATTCAAAGCGAAAAATATATCGAGGTTGTCGTCACATTATACGATCATAACGTAAGGATAAATTCAACAATGCAATTCATTAAGGACTGTAAAAATGTTTAAGATAGTTAGGGAATCCGTGATTACTAAAACGTTAAATTTTCATTTTTGTATCAATTCTCTGATGAAAAAAAACACTTAAAACTACATACGCATTTTGTTGATTTACATAGTTTTACTTTTGGTTGCACTGTGGAGTTCATAATTATTTTTGCTGGCACGGAAATCACGTACCACGACCCAAAACTGTGTTAGCCTATACTATAAGATATGAAATTAATTATTTTTGTTAAAAAATTAATTTTAAACTTAGCATCGTACCACTATCGTGATGTTCTAAAAGGAAGACAAAAAAGTGCCACAAAATTACAGAGGTATCAAACCTTCTTACATAATACCGCACTTAAGTTAACAACAAAAATAATAAGCAATATGATCAGTTCTGGAATAACACTAGCAGACGAATAATAAGGATTTAGAGCAGAAAGTCTCTAGAATACAACAAACCGGGTACTTGTGCTTCATTGATCTGAAAAAAGCATTTCATCGTGTACAGCTCAATGATGTAATACATCTACATATGCAACAAGAATATACCTATGGATTTAATAAAAACTATCGAAGATCTATACAAAGAAAATACAATACAAGTAAAAGTCAATGGAAAAATCTCCATAGAACTCTGCTAAGCGGATGATTCTTTTCTTGTTGTGGAGAGTGAGGAGAATCTGCAGAGATTATTCCACCGGTTCAACCTAACAGCCAAAAGGTTTAGCATATCAATAGCGATTGAAAAAACAAAATGTATGATGATATCCACAGAGCCAACTAGATCTAAACTTGATCTAAACTCAGAATACCTTAATGATACCATTTGGAGAAATAAGTACCTAGCAAATGAAACAAAAGCTAGAATATACAAGGCAACAGTAAGACCTATAATAACGTACGTAGCGGAAATAAGACCGGATACAGCCAAAACGAGATGCATCCTTGAAACATCAGAAATGAAAATCATTAGCAGGATCTCTGAAAAACCTTTGAGATAATCCCTAAGGCAGTTTTGTAACATTGAGAACATCAACAATTGGATTATTGGCAGGAAGAGAGTGGAACCAATACATCAGTAGAATGGCAGAAGACAGGGTAGTGAAGACGGCGAGAAACAAATCCCCGGTAGGCCGCAGAAGTGTGGGAGGCCACGGAAGAGGTGGAGCAACAACATAACTGAGCAATGAAGAAGCGTCCAAAGATAAAACAGGTGCAAGCCTAATTAGAAGAAAGAGGAAGACATCGCTAAATACTTTAACACTAGGGAAATTGATTTGAAACGTATTTTAGTAAATATATACTGGTTGTAAATAAAATGTTTATTATGCTAATTAACTAATACCAAGATTACTTTTTTAGATTTCCCTTGATCGATCCATATAAAAAAAAATTGGTCCGGCCCAGGTCCATCCAAATTTGAAGTTCTAATTCTGTGCCTGTATTTTACTAAATTAAAACTGCTCTTTTTGTTGAACTAATAAAAACAATTTTGTTTTTTTTACTTATAAATTATGTATCTTTTAAATGGTAGATATTTAAAGTAACTCAAAAAGTTGAATTTACAACTACACAGTAAGATTCTAAATAAAGTTCAAGGGGAAAACTTCTAAAAAGGGAAACCCATTTAATTTATAGTTTTTATCACTTTTTCCAAAAAGGAAATAAAAACCAGATGGCCAGATATAAAATCCTAACTGAAATAAATGGCAGAACTGATCGAACAGCTCTACCAATAAAAATCCTACTCCCATGTCTTCAATAGCCTTGCTCAAGAATTGGAATCCCTGGGCTAAGAGAAGGACACTTCTGCCAAAAAGTCAAACATGTTAAGAGTCAAGATGGGAATCCTATCATTATCTAAATACAGACTGGTAATCTATACCAGCAGAATAGAGTAAAGTATACACCGGTCGACTAGAAAGCGGGAGACAGCGGTTCAAGTCATGGTCGTGTCGGATATACAGCTGTGATCAAAGGGAAGCCAATAATTATATTCCCTAGTAAGATCAACTTGGCTTCGGCTAAGTTAATCGCCTACGCGCTGTAAAGTGTATGGCACTAGAAGTAAAAGAATCTATACAAAGGAAACAGCCGGACGGATCAAATATAAACTACTTAAGCGTGAAAAAGTCAAGAATTTTGGACTAAAAGAAAAATTAATATGGCAACTGGAAATGTGAGAGGTCTCGGGAACAAGGAAGTGGAATTAAACAACACACTTAAGGAACAAAGGATAGATATAGGCTTCAAAACACTAAAAATAACAAAAGAGCTTAACGATTTCGTTTGATATGCAATGGCGTGGAAGAACAAGTGCGAGCAATAGCAGGAAGAGAAAAGAGAAGAAACGGAAGCTTTCTATGAAAAAACACAGAAATTTACCACAGAATCCAGACAATCACTCTGGCGATCTAAAGGCCCGTGAAACACAACGCTTTTTACAAGAAAAGTTCGCAGCTTCATTTCTTTACAACAATGGCCACTATATTCCCTGGACTTAAACTCTTTTTTTTTATTTTTCCGTATGATCCATTCGAGAGACCAAAGTAGGTATCTACTAAAAAATATGAGACGGCCGGCGCTTTAAAAATTGTTCTTCGCCGAGAATGAGACAAAATACCATCAGACCACATTTTTTAAATGTGATATCCTATTACTATAGGATGTTTTTAAACTTTCTCACACACACATTTACCACGTGACCTTTCTAAGGTTAGGGTCATTCAAGCTTCGGAGTCGGTTGCAAAAAGTGGTAAGTAGATTTTATATTTTCTTTATCAATCTGGGTCTGAGGAGATCAATTCCACGTTGTGGATAAGAACAAAACCTAAGTCACCCAGTAAGTGTAGAAATTATAATTTTTGTTTGCTATTTTTTTCATTCGACGATGTTGCTGAAGGCTGCTATTTTAAATCTTTGCATTGGTAATGTGTTGTGAAAAAGGTATCTAATTGTTAGATTTACACTGGCCTATCACCTCAACTATATTTTCTTTTCAATTTATAATTCAGGTCGACTATGTTTGTCTGTTTTGCATTTCTAAAACTTTCCAAAATTATTATAAATATTTCTTTTTCTTTATTTTTTAAATTTTTTTAATTTCTTCAAATTCAAATTTTGGCGCAGCTATTAAAAATGAAGATATCTACAACGAATTGAAAATCTACTCTGTTAATGAAATGTATTTTAGAAAATTAAAAAGGGGGTGGTCATTTAGAATTAACCAAAAATATTTTTTATTCCTTTAAGTGATAGTTTTGATAGAACCACTGCATAGTCAAAGTCTATCTACCAGATTAAATTTGTATTTAATAGGATTATACGCCATACTTGAAGAGTTATTCGAAATAATAAAATAACATAACTTGAGAAATAGTAAAAAATAGCACCGATTTCAATTTTAAACATTACCAACATTACTTTATTTTTAATAAAAACGTATACGTTATTTAAAATTATTTTTTGGATTTCTGGTGGATTTGGAAAAAACAGTATGTCATTTTGGATTGGAAGTATTTTTGCTTGATGCCCGCTAAGTTTTGAGAATGCTTGACTACGTAAGCTTCACCTCACAATTGCAAAAATTGCTGGTCAAAAAGAGTTATTGTTTAATTTGTATGATATATTAATTTATAATATACATACTATTTTTTAATTGGTGTTATTTTTCCATATAGCTAATGCAGTACACGTTCTACTCTGGCGCTTCGTGTGCCGTATACGGTTTTACAGGTTACGCTAATAAAGTTAAAAGAAACTACTCTATTACTAATCTATTTAAAGAGCATACTGTTAAGTGTTGAGTCTATACGCGTCAAATGGAACACGGCTTTAATCTTCTCATTTCTATGCATTAAAAGTCGGGCAATATTTTTAGGTCAAAAATATTGACCGAAATTCACTTAAAATTATAAATCTTTCAAATATATGTGCGTGGCAATACACCTGAGCCCACTAGTTTCCATCCCTTAACTTTTAAGACGTGTAATATTTCAACGAAGAGTTATGATATTAGGTTCAACTTTTTCACTTTACATGATATTTTAATTTCGTGTAAAAAGAGGCAGGTAAATAAATGATGGAATCGATAACGAAACCAATACTTTAATTTGGAAACTTTTGCAGAAAACCGTCACTCTTTAATTACTAGTCTTAAATAAATTATGAGAAACGTGAAAATTTTCTACTTTTAAATTGAAAGTTGTGAAAAATGTTCTCTCTCTACTAAGCTGAAGTGTCTATAGAAAAATTGAGAGATGAAAACACGTATAATTTAAAGTAACGCATTCGGGAGTGCGTCTCGCGGGAGCACTAAAGCATCCACAACTGGGCTACTAACAAAGGGATGAGTGATGCTTCTCGTATGCTGTCTTACATATATGTCGCAACCACATTCTTGTCAAGACATCTTATGGTAGAACGAGATGGGAGAATAAGTTAAAGGATTTTATTGTTAAAGTTGTGTGCTTGACAGATAAGATGGCAACGGGCTTAAGCTTACATATTGAAATTTTCATCTTGATGCCAATGCAACATGCATTGTTTATAGCAATTCTAGCGTAAACGTTACGGTTAGGTTTTAGAAACAAACACGAAAAAATCGATGTGCAATAATATATGTATAATGCTTTCGGTATTAAAAATTATCTTTTTTTCCTTTTAAAGCTATGAATGTGTACGTGAATGTGCCAAACCATCACATATATGTATTAATTAATTAACCAGAAGTTCCAAGAGTATTTATCAAAAGCCACCGCAAAACCCACATCTGAACTTAGAAGCAATTTTAAAATAAAATTATTACAACTATTTTGCATAAGCCAACGAACTACAATTTTACATAACCATTTATTAACACCTACCAAGTACTACTTCAAAATTGTATCACCAATTAACGAAATTGTTATTTCTAGTTCAAACTATTTGTTCCGTTCGGCATTCTCTCAAAACATACATACTTCATACACGTCACGACAGTCTTTAAGAAAAAAAATCCTAATGATGATAAATTAAGAAATACACGTTTCGGTGTCGTATTTAAAAGATTGCATCTTAAATACTACAAAAAAAATTAAATTTTATCTTAACATCTTCAAGAAATTTCCTTCTCGACATTTTAGAAACATTAAGGTTTATTCGAGTCCCTAATACTAAAAAATTACTTAGAAAGCGTGTTCAGGAAGAATTTGCTTGTTAAAAGTTGCTCGACTACGGTTTAAGCCTGTTTGACTAAATTGTTGCTTTATTAATAGCTAATAATAATTTTAATAACGAATAAAAATTCTCGTACAAATCGTAGTTCCACAAAATTTTAAATTTATACAATTTCATGTAACTTGTTTGCTTTGTTGTTGGTGCAGCGCAGCCTAAAAAAGTATTTATGCCACCCTATAGCACAACCCGGAAAAAATATTATATTTTTACATTAAATTACTTCACAAAAGTTTTCTCTATTAAAATAAGCATAATTTTCATTTATTTTGTAGAACTTTCTACAAGAACAGGTTAAAAATATGTTGACCACGACCTTTTTTGTAGAAAAAAAATTGCTTCTCTGTTTGCCTCATTAACTATTTTCTTTACCTATGTCTGCCTACTCTCTAAAAAAACTTAACGCCGCCACTGTTTTTTGCATCCAGAACTCAAAATAAGATTTTGCGTTGTTGGCACTTGATATTTTTCAGAAGATAAAAATGTTTCTAACAGAGAAAAAAAAATAATCATCGAAGTCGTTTCGATATCAGATAATGAAAATATTTGTTTGGCCCAACGCTACGAAATAAAAAAATCGTTTTTCTAATGTAACAACAGCGAACAGCAAAAGATATATGCCTACATTAAAAGCAAATAAATTATTGTAAAAGCACAACAAATAGATGCTCTACATTCCATTAAAAACATATTTTTTAAAATCTACAGCTGACACTTAAAAACCGATACTTCCATAAATCAAAAAATAATATGAAGAGGGTAGAAAGTATATTTAAAATAACTTCAATCAAACAATTCAAACGTCTACAAAAATCGGTTAGATCGAGAGCAACGCTCTATGAGAAAGATTTATGGTCAGTATGTAAAAGAAAAATGTAGAAACCTCCCAAACATAATGTAAGAAGTAGCTCGCATAAAGAAATCAAAATTGGTTTAGTCGTTGTAAGGGATCTTGCCACTAAAAAAGTCTACTTTGCTTCCAATAAACAAAATTTATTTTTATTTCATTAGTAAAAGCCCGTGAACTATAAAAATCTTCCCAAATTCATGGAACACCACTTTTGTTTAAAAATTCTCTTTTTATTACACCAATTGCATTCGTTCGTTTATTTTATTTATTAACTTTCTTTTTGAATTGATTGCTAGGTTTTTCGATGCTATAAAATTTTTGATAGGTACGAAAATTTTATACTAAATGGAAATGAATACTTTTATAATCTTATAACAAATATTTATAAAATTATAAATCTCATTATAATTTGATCGGCATAATGAAAATGATCGAAACGTCTCTACAATAAAATATTTTTGGTCAAAAATACCCAATCTTGTGTTAGTTCTTATAAAAGTTAAAGTGATTTAAAAGTTTTATGACTGCTGTAAGTTAAAAATTCAAATTGACCTAAAGCATGGTTAGAATTTATGTTTCTTGAAAAGTTTCACAAAGATATTTAGATCCCCAAATATTGCAAATTACTTCATATAAAAAGCCATTTGAAAATTTCAATTAAAATGAAAACCAAGATAAACTGACAAAGATTTTTATTCGCGCATAAAAACTTAACCGCCATTCACATCAAAGCGAATATTCTGAAAAGATCTGGTCAACTGAAATATACTATCCCTAACTGGATAGCAAATAATATAAACTTGGTACTTGAAAATTATGTTCATTAAAAATTTGTAGTGTTTTGCAATATAAAAAGTATAACAATGAAGCAATTTAATGTTAAAAGATTATAATTCATTCAAATCCACGACCAAATCATCACCATTGATTGTATAACAATCCAAGTCTAATAGAATTAATCAAAGTTAAACCAGAATTTAACAAGAATAAAATGTATCAATAACCAATACAAATTTAAAACTAGGATTAATTTAGTTGCGTTAATCAAATTTTTCTCCAAATAAATACGAAAGTGTATATCATCGGCCCCCTCGCCCAATTTTGTATTTCACTTAAATAATCTAAATCGTCTTTCGATATTTTTTCGAAGATTATTAGTCCGACTGTTAATTCAATAATTTCTTAGAATAACTCGGCGAGTTGAGTCAAATATTTCGGTAACACATTAAATGCCCCGTAATGCATTTAATCTAGATTAAAGAAAAAAAATTGTTTTTGTATTATGCCAGTCCAAGCAGGGTTGTAGGCTAGCAATCAGTGTTGCTAAATATGCCATAGTCGAGAGTTCAATCCCTGAACAAATATACAAAATTTTTGAACCATGATCTCTTTCAAGAGGTTCTGGCAACATCAACGAAGTATTATGCCGATTGATTTCCCTTATAACTGAAATTCACACACTTCTCGTGGTTTAGAGCTTATGTTAAAGTTTAGATCCCCCCCGACCACTCATTCCTGACATAGAAGAGAAGAGACGTAGAGAGAGTCAACGGCATAAACTGTTCAAAAATTTGAATATACATTAAGCCATTCCATTCATTTTGACCTCAAAAACATTATACAATACGATAACAGCTTTTTGAACACAATTTTTTAGTATAGGTGTAATTTTATTTTTAAGTTGTTCAAAAGAGGGTAATTAGCGGTAACTTTTCTCCCTAGTTTCCAGCTTCCCTTTCTATTAATTATTAATCTTTACTTAATAGCTTCATAAAATCAAATTGCATCCTCGCCAATTCATTAACACTTTATTTCTTTATTACAATTATTAATTAAACAAAAGTACTTGGGTAGGTATTTTCATCTTTTTCGAAGATAAAATTTAATTTTTTTTATATTTAATTATGTGCATTGCACATACATATTTCTTGATAATGTAAAAAATTAAACATTTCTAAAAATTATTTTCTGAATTGGAATCCAACAGAATAAATTAGATAATGAGATAATTTCTCATTAACCATTGTTCAAATTCAATTTATAAGTATTTTTATTTACTGAATATCATAACTTCCAATTTACAAAAATATTTATAATTTTATAAAAATGTGTGATTTTTTTACATATCTGTATGAATTTTAACGCTCTCTTCAACTTTAAACGGTTTCAGGCCAAAGGACCTATTTGAGTTAAACTCCTTTCTTTCCGTTTAGTGAATTTTAAAAAATAAACCACTTAATAAATCGGAATAAAATATAATGTCTTCCGAGCAATATACGAAATGCGCAAAACTAATGTGACAATGATTTTGTTTTTTAAAATATAAAATTCTAAATAAATAAATACAAACAAATTTATAAAAAACCTAATTTTCCTTGTAAATCTGGCCCTAGGTGAAAAGTAAATTTTATTAGCTGACAACCTTTATTATCTTGCAAGTTGTTAAAAAAGTAGTACATAATTTCTTTGGTGATTACTTTTAACAGATTTAAAGGGAAGTGGAGACTGAGAATTAATTTAAAAAAGGACTAGTAAAAATTACAGTATGCAACACATAATGCACTCGACCACAGAAAAAACTGTTCAGCAAGTAACTTCTTCCGTTACAAAAGCACGTCGAACAACACTGTGGTGTTTTAAATACCATCAAACTCAAAGGAAGTGAGCCTAAGGCACTCCCCTCTCAAACCGAATTAAAAAATTTTCTTTCTTTATTAATCCTATATTTTATGGTCTTGAAATATTAACAGTTCTTTGTGAGTAGTACGTAGTTACTTTATTAAGTGATGCATCCCTCTAAAAACATGTTCGATCGTGCCGTATAATATAGAATCTGAAAATCTCGTTAATCAATATGGCGCGTCAATATAACTTATGTTTTATCGGTATCCCGCAAAACAAAAGAAGTATGAAATGGTACAAATAGTCACTTTGAACAAAATAATATTAAAATTTCCTAATATTAAAAGCTATAGCAGAACCGCTTTATGATGTAAAAATAACTCTAGGCAAAAAAGGTTAATTTTAAAATTTTCCAATAAAATTACGTCCGAATTTTATTCTTATGACGAGAAAACATTGTCTACACTGATCAAAATTTTATTATTGTTAAATATTATCAACATAATGTAAGAGTCAATAGGAATTAATAATAATTACTAAAAATAATTGTCAAAGTTTAAATTTAATAATGCAATCTTTTCGGGTGTTAAAACGTTTGCAACATTATTAGCTGTTACATTTTGAGAAATGATATAATATAATAGTATCACTAACAAAAGCGATTTCTACCTTTCTGAAAAGCTTCAGGAACTACCACAGAATTAATTAACTAGTAACAGCACGTGCCATTACATGAATTCAACCGACCATGCTAAAAGCAG
This sequence comes from Lycocerus yunnanus, assembly GCA_036346125.1. NCBI lineage: Eukaryota > Metazoa > Arthropoda > Insecta > Coleoptera > Cantharidae > Lycocerus > Lycocerus yunnanus. The sequence goes on from JARFIX010000002.1 coordinate 4,320,072, forward strand.
ATGAGTAGCGGCGTTTCAGATATAAAGGAAAAATCTTACCACAAATAAGAATTCATTATTTAACCTTTAAGTAGCGACATGGGTGCCCTCGGGTCCCATATAATATGTTTAATGCATAAAAACTTTTCAACTTAATCTAAAATATTAATCCAATGGGATTACATCGTAATTTGTTTGTTATTGTTAATTTCATACTGTGATTTTATTTTTTATTGGAATTAATTTGCAATCACTGTGTAACTTTTATAGTAGGCAATCGTTTTGTGCCATCGTATAACTTGACTGGCTTATCAGTTTCTTGATAAAATATGAAGGGTACATATAAATAAATCACCACTTAAGATATCTTATCGCCAAGGGTCGCAATAGATATGGATGACACCAAAAATCAACTTTTGTTAATAAAATCTTTTAAAGATGCACTTTATAATTGAATTTATTGTGGGAAAATTTAGTAACCCATTAAATAAGCAAATCATGAAAAGAAGCGTACGAATATTTTTACCTTTAATATTACATGTAGTATTGATTAATCAAAATCTAGACGATCAGCAATCATTAGCCATTCTTCTACAGAAATAATTTTGAATTACTGCAGTAATAACCTACTTTAGATCATCCAATAGAGATTCCATACTCAGTAGACACCCAAACATCAAAACAGCGATGTTATTATAAAATCCCGTACCTTCAATTTGAACCAGTCAGCAAGTTTCTGCCATTTCTCTAATAAACAATTGTTGATAATTAAAAGGGAGCAACAAATATTCGAATATTGCAACCATGAACTTTCAAAAACAGGATGAAGGGACGCATTACGAAGAGAGGTTATGCAATGAACAAACGTGGCAGAAAACGGATAAAAAGGTGTTGTGGCGGCCTTCTTTCGGCAGTAAAATGGAACAAGCTAATAGTGATGGTGGAAATGGAATGAAAGAAACCTCTCCTTCGTCTGCTTCGTGTTTACATAGAAGAAACATTTAAGGGTTTCTAAGAAAGTACAGCAACTTATCAAACTCGGACACGCAATTCGAAAGGACTCGCGACTTGGGGACCCGATGGGGGAGTTTTTTTCAGTTCTACAGTCGAAACACTTCTCCAAAATTTAGGCAAACCAGGAATCAAATCTATCTGAATCAGAAACGTAGTAGTTTAACGTGAAATTCTGATTATGACACATCTAAATCAATTCTGATAAGTCCTGGGAGTATCTTAAACAGCCAGTCCGGTCCAAAAATGATGCGAAAACCGACCAGTAAGCTTAATAATATAATGAAGTAAATGTAAACGTGAACAAAACTTTAATAAAAGCCGATTTAATTAAAAATTGCAACAGGATAATTTTAAAATGCAAACTTATAAGAAATTTTTTGAGTTAAACTAATATCTTGAGACGAATAAGAAACGTGAAATTAAAAATTATAGTCTTATAAAAATGCGGTGTAATTATCCTACTTACACAAATTTTCTAAGACTAATTATATTAGGAAATTTTAAAAGAAAATTAAATACAAAGTCGGGGATTAAGGTAAAACTCAGAACCGTATAATGCGAGAAGCAGTCTAACTTATTGCAGTAGTAGCGAAGATTAATTAAAAATTAGTAATCACGATACGCTTACTACACGTAAAATGACTTCAACGTTAGTAATCCTTATTTGCTATAAAACGTTTAGATTTAACTTAAAATAGAATTTTGGTAATCAAATTAAAACTAAATTTCCTTTTCTACTCGGTGCTTTCCGACAAAACAGCTTAACTTTCTTTATAATGTAAATGAAGATTATATGCTTCATACTTCATTCAAATGTGGACAATCAAAAGTTGTTATCAGTGGTTCTAACTACGCCATGTCAGTAGAGCATTAAATTATCTATTTAGATGCAAAATTAAATTTACCATAATATAAAATATTGTACACTAAGAAAAATATTTCAAGCTTTGAAAATAGAAAAATTTTTCTTGTTTAAAATATTGGAATAAATACTCCAACTCAAAAAATTATTATAGTTTCTACGAAATTATGTTCAAAATTTAAAATAAAACTTTTGCTTTAATTGTGGAGAAATTATATTTTTTAATCGAGTGTGTAGTGACAATCCACATATTTTACTACTACCACTATATTGATGCAGTAACTATTGATTATATATAAAAATTTTCATTTATGAGAAATTAGTATTTTTTTGTATTTATGTTTAACCTACACATGTACATACACCACTTTAGGAATACCACTAAAGTTTTATATTCGAGAAGTAAGTTCGTAGCGTGAAACTGAAGTTTTAACAATAAATTATTAAATTTCCCCAACAGTGAGTCCTTTAAATCTGAAGCCGACAATGATTTCAGTTTTGGTCATAAACATGTCAGTTGGAACACTCAAACATATGGTTATTTTTGTATTCGGCTTAAATTTATTTCTTTATATTTCCCAGTTTAGGTTACACTAAATATGAATTTGCTTTTAAATTTTGATTTAAGGAAGTGTTAAAAGAAAATCAGCACAATCGCAAATTAGAAAGATTTACGAGAATGCTGGTCGTCAAAACAGGAAATTCTTTTAAAGCGTTTAATCCGTGCAGTTGAAAAGAATGACGTCGTGGCCATGGGATTCAAAAAATTTGACGATATAATTAGCAACGAAATTTCAAAATTACCCATGACCAAAGTTTTATTAATAAAAATTTAACTAGGCACATCAAAAGATTCCAAAAATTTACCTAAACTTGGAAGAAAAAAGAAACTTTTAAGCTTTTGTGAGCTACTACTTTTAATTGAAATTTGGGCATATCGTGTAGTATCAATTTAACAATTTTAAATTGCTCAAAGCATAATAACAAGATGAAAGCTTTGATCGGTATATTTTTTATGAATAATAAAAGATAAACTTGTACGTGACAGTTAATTTAAGTTTCAAAAATTCATTAAAACAAATAAAATTATGATATAGTGGCATTATAGCTCGCGACTGCAAAGCAGTCATGGGCTTGATCCGTAATTCCCGCCTATTAGGTGTCATAATAAAAAAGTAACTAAAACAGTCTCCTTTAGACATTATTTTTAAATTACCCCTTTGACATATTATATAAGTTATTATTGTAGGAAAGACCAAATTAAAACACTTCTCGCAATGCAATTGCAAAGAAAAGTGAATTTTGAGTTTTTTTGTTCCGTTTTCAGGTAGTAAAATCAAGCCATCCATCTGTTTGAGATATTCGATCCTTTTTGCATGTTTCGCTTTCACTTACACCCGCCCGCTTACAGTAGTCAATTATGAAGTGTCACATTACTTTCGCGCGGTCCCCTATGACATTTATCTAATCATTAGGAAGTAATTTAGATTCGATTAGATATTTTTACACTTACACTAAATTTTGTACTCCGAAATTATAAAAATTACTTTTAGATTTTACTTCTGATCAGTAAAACTCAATTTAATTAATTTGGAACCAATAGCAACAATTTAAGTAAGCGTAAACGTAGCGATACGTGAGCCACAAAATACAAAGCAAATCAATTTGCGCCTTCCGATTGATAAATTACAGCAAAATTAAACCACGTTAAAAAGAAAATTGAGACAAAACTAATGAGATTTTCCGATTGTAAATAGACAAGACAATACTTCTCACGCAGCAAGAAATAATTACTTTCACAAGTGTAGCCAAAATTGTACCTGTTACTAATTTATTCCGGGTTAAGTTCGATTTAAATTGAGTTTATTGAGCATATACGTTTCGAAAGAGACACAATTTAAAATTAAATATTGTTAATAAATTATTTAAACAATTTCCCTTTATAAAACCCCTGGGACTAGAGTAAACAAAATTGTATCCCATATAATTTATTTAAGGATATGTAACGTATGTCGGTTGCTGTATGTATGTGTACGTGCACAAAGAGCTAAACTGAATCACTTAATAATTTACAAAGAGAAAAATTATTTGTTTAGTCCGACTTTATTCCAGAAGGCACAAATATTCTATTTCAGAATACGAAAAAGTTCAGTTCATTAGGCTAGTGTGCCTCTGTCAAACTCAAACAATGCAGCAATTGTCGATATTGAAGTTCTTTCAACATCGGCCACCACAATTTCCTTTAATTTAATAGGTCCTGTTCCGCTCACTTCTCAAATTAAACTCGGATAATTTAAAAAAAAACTTCTAAAGCAGAAATGTTCAATCAAATATATTTTTGAATCCAATAAAAATAAATTTTTCAAACTTTTTATTATATAAAATATGTAGTACCAACCTTAAAAAATAATGTATTCCATTTAAAATTATGGACCTCCCTGCTCTATGTTTTAATACACAAATGCATTTTGTAGAAAAAATTCTACCTCGATTTTAATAAATCAATACCTTTAGTACTTCATTTGAAAATCGTAAACAGGAAACGAATAAGATATAATTTAACGTTTATGGTATAATAACCAAAATTTTAATATATACGTACATGTTACGTGATGGCAATGCAAAAAATATTTCTCGCTTTGCAAACTTCGTAAAAACTTTTATTATCAAATTTAAAATATACACTTTGCCTCTATTTCTCATAAAAGTCTCGTAACAAATAATAAAAGGTGCTCACGGCTAACAAGTGGTTTTCTAAAATACGGAAAACAAAAATCAATTACTGAAAATTGTGGACCGAGTTGGCTACTAAAATTTTAATATCCAAACAAAAATTAACGCTTGAAATCTATCGACAAATTTGAATTTGTACATGCATGCATGTTCAGATCTTGCTTTTTCTACATCACAAATGACAAACATATAATTTACCCCTCGAAAACTTTTTAATTGATTTTAAGCTAATTAAAGTTGGAAAAGTTTCTGCAATTCTTAATGAATGTAAACCACGCGCAATACTACTTACTTTTCACGACAAAATAACGGAGTCGAAGTAAACACAATTGCGTGATCCGGCTGTATATTAGTTTATTTAAGTGCAAAATACACGGCAAAAATAAACATTTAAATAAATAAAACCTCAAAATACATTGAAATCGATCGATTTGGCAACATTATAATGTAAAAAAGTGGTTAAACCAAACCTGAAGCAAATAAAATAGTTAACGCGATAAAAAATGTATAGATTAAACTAATATAAGAAAGTAAAGTTTAATGTTGTCCAGGATAATCTCAAAACTACTCGACCGATTATTGTTAAACTTGCACCACCTATGGCATGTCTACCGCAACATTTGAGAACAAATATAGGCTAAAATTATATAAAACGATCAACTAATATGTGTCTTTCCCCAGAAAACACGTACTTTTTGGAAACCGGCTACGAGCACTAAATACGTGCAATGGCAATAAGAGCTGAAGCACTGGACTTTCAAAAATTCGCATCAATATATTCGTCAAAAAAAATCCACAAAGCAGGATGTTACTTGATGTACTATACTATTTGATGATTCGAAGCACATAATTTATTTTATTATTTGTTGCCCCAAAGCTTTATACTTTTAAACCCGGCCCTGGATAAATTATAATTTAAGGTACCACGTCTCGGTTCTTAAAGTTAATAAACCCCGTGACATCTTCAAAGGTTATATCACAAGAAGGAAAACCTGCTCTAAAAAGGCAAAAGATGAACCTGCATCAAGTTATAACATCAGGAGCAGACGCAGAAGTAATTATAACTTGAAATATTTCAAATGTATAGGTTTATCTCAAAATTACATTTATTGAATTGGCATAAATCGTATCTCATATGATAATCATTTAATTACTCTGACATTTTCTGGAAGCATACGCAAGTGTACCTATTAGCGTTAACGTACGAAATTTTTCAATATAAAAAAACCTTTTAAGAAAGAAAAATTAAATTTGCCCTTAAAAGTTTTAGTAACCACTATTTTGTAAAAAAAATTAAATTTGAAAAACCCTATAGGCGTTTAACGATAGCCACTTCTGTATTTTCTTATTTCGAATGATCAAAGACGGCTTTTCGATGTACGCCAGCAGAAAATCGACTATTGCAAGTGAAATTTTTTCGATTTTTTTAATTTTTCCGAAAATTGTTGGTTATATACGTAGAAAAATTAAATTTTAAATTATATTAACAAAGTGACCTCTATTTTTTCAGCGATCACCCTGGGGTGTTCCCCTTTAATTGACATTGCTTGTTGTGTAAAAAGACTCCAATTAAAACTCGAGATAAATTATTATACTATGATTTGTTTACTGATGTTTAAAATTGCATAGATCGAACGATAACATTAAATTTAAAAAAAACCACAACTTGTTGGGACCTTGGACTGATTTATACTATCCAAACAATAACGCACAATCCCAAGATACTCACCATTGTAGGACCAATGAAATAACTCTGTTCTACAATTAACTGGATATGATACAGAATTGTGTTACATGATGACGATGATTAGGTATTATAAATAAATAAAATAAAATTTAAATCACGCAGGTACCTGCGATACTCCCTTCTGTAGGAAAAGTACAATTGAAATTTGGTTCGAAATTGTAATGTTGAGGTAATACTGCAGCATTGTGAAAAAGTTCACATATTAGTCGGGTTTTTTTTAATATTTAAAATTTTGAACTAATATTTGTTTTGATTATAACAAAATTATTAACTTTAAATTAATTTAATTATTTTAAAAATAGAAATGAATGTAATTATGAAATTTGGTTTTATGACCCGGTCGTAATGACTTGCAACGGGACTTTAGAAAACAATTCAAAACCATTAAAACCAACCACAAAAAACAACCAACACGGTTGTTCCAAAAATATAGGTTAGTTAACATAACCTTAATTTTTGTGCTAAAAATTTAAATTTATATATGAATATTAACTATCGTCTGAGGATATACAGGTCTACAACAATATTTATAGGATACCATCCATTGTAATTAGAATTTGTGTCAAAAAAGCACAACCATACAATAATAACCTATAAAATATGATAAAATAGTAATGGTTGTAGAGTGTATACCATAATAATAAAGAATATACGAGGTGTCAAATTTAATGATGGTCAACATTGTGTTTTACATTATAAATGAATCTCAGTAGATTAAATATAATGAAAATGCACATATTTAAAACAGCATTTTCATGTAAAAATTATAAAAGATAAACACCAAAAAAAATTGAACTTTCCTGTTAGCGAAATAATGTAAAGTTTAAGTGATTTATTTTTAAATTTCTAAGATTTATCGGATCAAAAATTTAAGTTAATAAATATTTAATAACTACCATAAAAATGTTAACAAAACTGCCATAATGAAGCACATTAAAATTTGTTTAATTTGTTTTTCTGATGTGAAAAACAAAGCGTTAGTCAAAGTAATAAAATACTCGTCAAAAGGAGCTTATCGTGAAACTTATATTTTTAATAAAAAAGTTTTAAACGGATTTTTAAAAATTCACGTAAAATAAATTAAGCAAACAATAAAAATTTGCTCAACATAAATCAGCAATTTATAATTTTAAATTAGTCGATGCCGCAAAAAATATTAAATTAGTGAACTTTTTGTATAGCATTTAGCAGCTTTTACCCATAATTTCATTAATTTGTTAAAGTGGACATTTCATAAAATTAATGTTACAATGTTTAACAAAAACGTACTCAATTATGTACAATAATATTATTTCCTTCGATTAATTTTTAATTGAAATACTAATTTTTAAAATATTCTGTCATCGAAATAATTTTAAAATTTTCTCAACTAAAAAGTTTTAAAATATGTTTCGTTCACGAAAAGATGAAACTAAAATATGAATTCCTACTTTGATAGAGTACCGTATATTTGTAGCAAGAGGAAGGTTTATCATTTTACATTCCAACTTGTCTTCGCAATTCTTTATATAAACATAAAAACAAATTGTTTAAAGCGTCGTCTTAACCAAATATTTCAAATATTTTATATACACTGCCATTCACAAAATAGATTTTGTAAATTAATATACATAATAATTATTAACCTGTGAAGAAAATCAAATCAAATTTTGTTTATTTGGATTTTGTACAAATGCGGAAATGCTACTGTATGCTTCACTACGCAAATGCAAAAATCCAAGACACACAATACACTATTTTCTGATCCTGATGTGACCTTGTACCAATCCGCATTTTGATCAAAAAACACTTTTCCGTAACATTGATTTTTTGAAAGCATAGCGTAACAGTAGGTTCCCATATTCAATCTGAACGATGAACAAAAGTATGGCGTAAAAGCACTCCACTTATAGCACATTAATGCTGAGATTTGCAGGCATGACGAGAGAAGGGTGGTAAGAGAAAAAAACCCAGACCCGGAGTGTTTGAGTGGCCTTCAAAAACTTGAAATTTAAATAAGATCAGGAAAAATTTATAAACTTCCAAACAGCAGTTGTCTAAAAAAGAAGGTAAGGCCCCCCCCCCCGGGCCCGGGTTTCTCTCTCCACGGTCCTGGGGATCTTGCAGTGTGTTCGGACTAGAATACACTATATAAAACATATCAGATTATTTTTTTCTTAGCTACGAGTGTTTTTTCATTCAACTTATAGTGGTACAGAAGTACTATTACATCTGGGTATGGAAGCATTGGTAGCTTATCCGTCAAGCCGCTTACAAGATGATAAGTATGCTGGCCTTAAATGTAAGGAATAGAATCGTATCTATATGTTAATGTTACAATAGTTAATATGGAAAATAAAAATTTTCCACTTTAATCTTATTTTAAATCCGGACTCCGTATTCTAAAGAACACCTCAATTCTTTTTAAAGTTGAATTCGCTGCTGATGCATCTATCTAACTGACTATTTAGCCGCCTCTGATGTGTCCAATTCCAAAAAGGCTCGTTAATTCCTCGTGTCTGGAAATTGTCATGAAACTATTCTAATGACTGAACTAATGAATTCAAAATTTAAAATGGGGAGGGAGAAACGAGCACATTTAAGGGATTAGAATCCATAGTCCAATTCCCTCCCACTACATTAAATTAGCCTAGATTAACTAAACATATTTAAATTACTAATCATTTACAAAAATACTAAACAACCAGATTGAATCTAGATCACCCCGTATATGTACGTTTTAACAAATATTAGTTCGTCATGAATAATAGTTGAGTTGAATCTCCAATTCAATTTAAATTGAAATATGATTTTATTCTGAGACAGCATATTTTTGGCTAAAACTAAAAATATAACCATCTTTTTAAAATTTCTATCACGAAAGTAAAACAATAAGCATAAAATATTTTTAAATGTAAATATAAATAAAATAAAAAATTTCTTGCATTTACTCGAATTGATGACTCCTAAACCTGATTTATGTAAAAATTAGTAATAAATTTAATTATAAAATAATATTTTACCATTGCTTTTAAAAGGAAAAGACGTACTAAACCATTAGCGAACAAATAAATCACAAAAAATTGTTCAAGAAAGACATATCGTTTATCAAATCGAAAAACAGACATCAATATTTCTTATTTTGAAATAGCTGACATTACTTTAATGATTTATAAACTAAAAACTTTTAACCAGACAATTTTAAACGAGAACTTTTATTCCGGTTTTTTAATAGTTTGAAGATGATCAACAGAAAACGTTCGTATATCCTGAAGAGGACTCTCCGAATTTTACTTTGTCTTTTAAATACGATTTGTTCTAGTTACCGCAAAATACACATACGTTATGAATATAATACTGAAAGAGGGGAGAGCTTCGACCAAATCTTCGACAATACAAACGATTTTAGAATAACTAAAGGCAGATTTGTGATTTGAACGGCAACGTTTAATAATTGGCACAAATTTTTAATTTTTCGTCAACCCCTTCCCTCGTTTTCGAATTCTCAGTTACATTTTGAATTTCATTCGAGGTTTGCATGAAAGAATTTGTCGTCGCGGAAATTTTAGCATGGTTTTCAATTCAAAGGAAAATAAGGTAAATGTTTTTTCCATCAAAATCAAACAAAATTTGTTTGAAAATTATGCATCAATTTTGATTGGTTTCAATCGATAAATTTGCGCAAGTTGTTCGAGTATGCACCTGTATAACCATGAATTTAGCATAAAAGAAATTCGTAAGTATTCCAAGCGTCTGGGAGCGTCTTAGTGCTCGTTTTGTTGTATTTTCCAATTTTGCGATTGTTAAATTCAAAAATAGTATATTGTTTTCATTGAATAAAAGAGAGTTCGTCATATTGAACAAATACAGAATTTATATTTAGATATGTACATACATATTTAAAAAATATGTCAAGAGACAGCCCCCTTTAATGACTTGTTTGCTACTTTCAATAGCGATGAAAACTGAAATAGATTTTGAAAGATTTTTGATCTGATTAATTATGGTTTCCACTACATATTTGTGTGGTGCCGGCTTTCCTTTAAAATGTATGATGAATGGCAGTGGGAGATTACGCTTGGTTTAAGATTAATAGACTATTTGAATATAGATGCAAAGTAATTTTTTAAAATCAAACTTCATAAGCAGAGAATTTTCGTAGTAAATAAGTTTTGATGATAATAATCCCGATTTTTTAGACACTAATCGTTATAAATGTCGTAAGTGCCTTAATTATTGTCTTAATTCCTAGCTGATGGAATCCGATGAAAAACTATATTAATTTTAAAAGATCTTGTAATACAGTGCCCGTTTACAATGAATGATGGTGCCTATAAAATCCCTTCAACTGTGTAATGAAAATAATCGACGAAAATTTGACAGATTAAGCTTGTCAACACAACGAAAATAATAGGCTATTTTCGTTTCTACTAAATAATTTTTTTTAAACTAAGCATCAAAAAATTGTTTTTTAATAAAAAAAATTTGTTATTTGTCACTGTTGTAAATAATATAATGTAACAAAGCGGTAATATGTGAAACATTAGTCACATATTTTAGTGTGAACAAGCTGTCAAACCCAGTGTGTATTCAGAATTACTCAAATAAAATATTGGATTGGCAGTTTTGAGGAATTAATAAAGTGATGTTGATTTAATTAGAATATCCTTTGAAATTTAAATATAAATTATACTTCAATTAAATTAAATAAACCAGCGAGAACGTATGTATAATGTTCTTCTAATTTTTGGGTTACTGGTGAAATCTAAAACCGCAATAATTATAATCAATGTCGTTAATAATAATTATTATGTAAGTTGAAACAGCGGTTCATTAAAATGCTTGTTTTATTTTACCAATAAAAATAAAATTTCTTATCGTCTGATTTTTTTCTATATAAAAACCGAATCGTTTTATCGTATTACGTTCAAAGTTATACTAATAAATTGAACGACGTTATTTTATTCGATTACCTATTACTCCTATTAGCATTACAGTATTCGCAGTAACATAACATCTTCAAAGACCTTAGGAATGGCACTTTTTAAAATCATTCTTGTTCAATAGCACTCAAACACTTCAGAAAGACATCCTCACTGAATGCTACGACCACCATTACAAAACAGTCATAAAATGAACTTAATTCTTTACAGTCTCATAATGCGAGAATTGCGAATTCTGAGTTCACTACCCCATTGCTAACTTAACAAAAGACGAATGCAATTATTTAACTAACTACATCAGAGACCTATTTATTAAAGTTGTACATAAAATATGCAGTTCAATATCAATTCATCGTTAGAACTAATTGAAAAACGACGGATTGTGAATCCATAACTTGCTTATCAATAAATTCCGTTTCCCCGAAAAAAATTACTTCCTTCTCTAATTATAATGCAACTGTTACGCAAGGAAAAAATTACAACGATAACCAGGAAGTTTTGTATTCTAATTTAATGCAATACCAATATATATTTGAATAATTTTGAATTTAGATATACGAAAATTTTAAACATAGTTGACCGTGAGAGCAGTAGCGTGCTATTTTATTTTGAAAGGGATGTGCTATGTTCTCGCAGTTTATAAACTCGAAGTTTATAAACAAAAACTCAATGTGTCATAGCAATGCATTGCATTAAATGTTCTTGATCTTATTGCGGTTCAAGCTTCAATTATTACAAAACTAAAACTTAACAAATAAGCCCCCCCCCCATACCAATTCAAATTATTCATTTATCGTTTTCTTTCATTGGGATATGTGCATACATATGTGTGTATACCTCCAAAAGCCCCCGTTAGCTACGTCGCTGATATAGAGGTTACATAGTTCATTTATTTGAAGTCAAGCCAATGCAATCAGACTACCGATACACACATATCGCAAACAAAATGAGTAGTAGGTAATTGACCTAAAACAATAAAAATTTTAGTGAAAATCGTGTATCGTACAATATGAGACCTTAAAAATTAATCGCGTTTCCCATTTCAGACTCGCATTTCAAAGAATAAACAAAGATGAACAAAAATTAATCAACTTCCTACATAATTGTGCCGAGTATTATAAATGTGCTCAACCAACGTGAATATTCATGCTATAAATTCATCACCTACTGATGACATTACAATTTAGGATGGTGATTACCGAGACAATATTCAAATTTGAAAATCTGTAATACCAAGCAAAAATATTTATCTTAAAAAATTAGTTTGCACAAGTACATAATCTTCTAACTTGACAATATTAAATGTAAAAAATATTCCATCCAAGTCGCTTGATTTTGTTATTAGGCTCAGAAAATAATGATTACTCGACAGTAATTGAGTAGGTATGCAGAAGTGCGTTTCCCTCTCGAAAAATAATAAAATTTGATTGTAAAACTTCCGAACTAATTTAGAGAAACAATCATATTTCAAAATAAAATTTTGATTGTGATAATTCGGCACGTCAATTTAATTTGATTTTAGAACCGTAAATATTATATTACAAATTTAAATTGGAAGTATTTACTATTACAAAAATTATAAAATCAAATTCAAATTCTAACTTAATTTTGAGAAATCCTGATGGTAAAAAAATTTTAAACGTGAAGTTATTTCAAACAATTGAAAAATTTACAAAATAATTTTTGATTCACTCGGAAAGTTTTGCTTCCAACGATCAATAAAGTCAACTAAGAGAATAAATTCATTCAAACTGCAATATTATATGAGTATATCATTGCTTTTAACTAAACATCGTTCATAATAATTAGTTTATTAAATCTAAACACACTGAAAATGTACTAGTCGCAATATAATTAAAAACCTTAAATCAAAGTCAAAACTTCCTAATACTTGAAGATAAGCTGGGTTTAAATTTATATAGTTAACAACAAGATTAGCGCCAAAGCAGTACGAATTAACTAAATCTAGTTTAATTTGAAAGTAGAAGAACTATTAAAACCAAGAGTTGCGGTAGTGAGGTTACGACGGGATAAAAATTCAAAAATAAATAATAGCGTTTTATTAATAGCCAATTTACAAACGGAAAAATATGCAAAATAACTCGAGATGCAGTCGACCCTCGTTCGTATGAAACAATTTGGACAAGAAATAGCCTGTTTTTTTTAATTAACCATATTTGTTCGGACGCACGTAAATTGCGCCAGCGATAGGATGTATGGTGGGTAACTTAGGAAATCATGGAAATTGCGCCAGCGGTTAGCATTAAGTTTAGATGTAATTCTTACAGTGAATATGAAATAAGAATTTTAAATTTTCACAAATAACAGATAAAAAGTTAAATCATTTAGGTACTTTCAGCACCGCCCCCTAAAATTCACATTTTTAATCCTTTCAATTTCAGTTTTAAATTTTATGAAATGTGCATATAGGACTCCTATATAATGAACAACGTTAACTCCGATACAGCAACCTGTATCGGTGCTTAAAGCTTAAGTGCGTCAACTACTAAGCCGATGCGCCCCGGTTCGAATCCGGGTGGGATGAGAATTTATTCTGACCGTCTTCCCTCGGCAGGCAACGGCAAACTACCGAGATTAGATGCAAAGAGAACCCTTCTAAAAATGAAGCGGTCACTATGCCCTTTCGTAAGGCGGAAAACTCGAAAGCATTATTTTTACACTTTATTTTACTCACAATGTTAATATTATAAACAAATTTTATATGTTCAGGATTCTCTGGAAAACCTGAAAAACTCGGAGAATTTAAAGTGGTGCAAAATTTGGCTTAGCAAAGCCAGGAAACTTTCATTTTTAAACAAAAGTCAGAGAAAAAAACACTTTGGGCACAGGGAAATTTTTTAAAATAACAAAAAAAATCTAGCTTTAACAAAATGATGCTTAATTAAATAATTCAATTGTTTTGTAAATAATTCAGCCGCTTTGTTTAATAAATTCAGCTATGTTATATCAATAATTTAGCTGTTTACTTCAATAATTCAATTTATTTATAACAATTCAAATATTTTTAATGCGGCGGCGATATTCGTCGCTTGCGGAAGTCTAAATCCTGGACAAGTGATCAAAAGCAAAATAATAAATAATAAAACACATATTCTTACTCTATACACTATTGTGCATAAAGTGGACTAGAATAAAGAATTCGAGATTAGAAGAAAAAAATTTAAAAAAAACCTTAATAGTGATTAAAGGAAAATTTTCATTTTTTTCCAAAAAGTTTTGAGTTTTTTGTTTATAAAATAAAAACCTTTTAACATTTCTGGGATAATTTTAGTTCAATTTATAAAAACATTTGTTGTACACGTAACTGCCAATTTTCATAATCTAGAGCGTGCAGGGGCACTACCGTAAACTTAAAAAATGTAGTTTTGAGAAAAACGCGTTTCAAATAATATTGAAGTTACTGTTAAGTGTGTTTATTAAACTAATTATACAATTTTGATTAGTAAACATATAGTATAGTTTTTGGTATATAATCACACTTAATATTGCTTCTGTTATTTATTCCATCCTGTATTTGGGACATATGTGTACAACAACAAAGAACCCTTCGTGGCAACCCAAGCGCTCCGAATTTTATATCTGCGGATCAATTCTCTTCGTCTACCTATGTATAACTTGACGAATTTTACATAGCATTGCAGCTTGAAAATTTTTCTGAGGGTATTTTTAAGGCTTCGATATTTCCGATACAGTAAAAACCATAATTTTTTTTTCTTGGCTCTACAAAGTAGAAACCTCTTTTAATTTTATTCCGTTTATTGTATACTGCTTTATTCATTTATTTTGTGAACACAATCATTAACAAAATAAATACAAATTTCAATATAATTAGTTACAATAATATTACAATATACAATTTACGGGGACGGTCAAAAAACCCGAATTCGGATTTTCATGATTTTTGAAGTGAATTATGAAAGAAGACATCGTTCTCTACACATTAAAAAAAAAATTTGCGGTCGGCCCACAAATTTTAAAAAAGAAACTACTTTAAAAATTCAAAATCGGCTGTGATTGCGTCAATCAAAACTGACCTTCCGTTACCTACACTCCGCTCAGCTTCAGCCGCTACCGGCTGTTTTGAAAAACGTTTTACTCATTAAAAATATCCCCTAGGCGGGTCCTACTCGAAAAATTGGGAATGTTAACCCGACGGATAGCAGGAAGCGATTGCAATAAGTCGGTGTTAACCCACCTACAGTACACGCACCGTAAATACAATGCATAAAATTATTATGTAATATTGCGCAATAATACATTTACATGTATTTCTTATGGAAATATGTTAATTTAAAATTTAAATTGTGTGCTTATTAAAAGACCTACCGTAACCTACCTTACCTAAAAAGTCTTGTATTTTAGTGCTCTTTCGTTTGGTAAAGCCATTTTTATAGGAAAAAGTGTATTTTGAGTTCGGGTTTCTTGACTTTACTCCAATTCACAAATGTCCCATCAGGGCCTAAACCATATAAACATTTCTAACAGCCATCAATCGGGTTGAGCTCAGATTGGTAAAAGAACTCGTGATGCCCATACCCCATACAATAATTAGTTTTGGTTAATTCAGTCGGTTTTGGTTCAACAATGCAACTATTTTGTCCAAAAATTCAACTGTGTCGTTCAACAATTTAACTGTTGAGTTTAATCGTTCAACCGCTATGTTTAATAAATTCAGCTATTTCGTCAATAATTCAACTGTTTGGTTCAATACTTCAACAATTTAAACATTTTTGGTTTGATAATTTACTTATAGTTTTGGTTTAATAATTCAATTGTTTACGGTTCAACAATTCAATCATCTTTGATTCAGCAATTCAAGTTTTGTTTAATATAAATTCAGCTATTTCGTTCAATAATTCGGCTGTTTTGTACAGTAATTCAACTTATTTGTTCGATTATTTAATTATTTTTGGTTTAAAGGCCTCGCCACATAGCTTGTGTTATGCTATATATTGTTATTTTGTTCAACAATCATTTCCTTGATTCAACAATTTAACTGTTTCTTTAACATATTTTTCAACAATTCAACTGTTTTGCTACTCTGTATAAAGAAGCTACTAGCAAAATATTAAAAATGTAACTGTTTTGTTTAATAAATTAAGCTGTTTAGTTCAATAATTCAGCTGTTTGATTCAAATAATTCAACTGGCTGTTCAACAATTCAATTATTTTTGTTTAAAATTGAATTAATTTTGGCTTCATAATTCAATTATTTTTGGTTCAATAATTGAATTATTCTTGTTCAACAATTCAACAGATTGAATAACTGTTTTTTCAACAATTCAACTGTTTTAAACAAGAATGCGAATACTATTTTATACAAAAAAAAAATTTGTAAGGTTTTTGTTCAGTAATTTAACTGATTTTCAACTATTCAACTATTTTTGGTATAATAATTGATTCATATTTGATTTTTGTTTTGAACTATGTTTTGAAAAGTCAGGGAAATTATTGTTAATGTTAAACAGGGAAACCTTGAAAAAGTCAGGGAATTTGTTTTGGAAAATTTCGTGGGAACCCTGAGTTGGTGTCATAATTTAAAATAAAAAATATTAAATATTAAATTAAATAAAAAGCAACTACACCAGGGTCTCGTTTTGCGTCGCATCGATTTGCGTCGATTCGATTTGCTTAATAACACGAATATAGGACCGAAAATCTTATATGCGTCACATAATTCAATTTGCGTCTTTTAAAATAATACAAATTCAATTTTTTGCTTCATGCGTAAAATTCTAACGACTGTAATTTAATAGTTTTTATCTGCAAGTAGAATTAATATCTACTTGCATGAATCGCGCCGCCATGCCACTTGCAAAGTTTGTAAGTCTTGTAATGTATACATACTACTACATAATATTATGAATAATTGTGTACGATGCGTTTTCTACATGCAATTACATTTTCATTATTTAGTTTAAAGCAACCGTCAGAGAAGCTTTAAAATTAGCAGTATTCTTCTGTAATAAATAATTTTATTTATCTTTTTATTTGTTTTTACCGATATTTTACTAAAAATAAATTTTGTTAGCATAATATGTGATTTTATTACCATTGTGAAAAAGTTTTTGATGATTGTAGAACGCATCTCGTGAATTACTATGGAATCTTATGGAAAAATGTGATTCGATTTGAGTCGATTCGAATTGCGTAGCACTTTTACAGAACGTATCCCCGACGCAAATCGAGACCCCGGTGTACAATCAAATATGACATCATTTTTCGTACCCACATCGTAATCATGTTTATTTTTTTAATATTAATTCCGTATTTATCACTTTTGTTTTCTGTTTCATGCTAATATATAATTATCTTTAAACTATAGCTTTTATTTTTCAAAATGTTTTTATTGTGAATTTTGCAAATACAAAAATAGTGAACGACCCCGAAAAAGTAAAAGCTCTTTGCCGTATTAAAATTCACTATTTCGCGACTCGATTGTACTACATTATTCCCAAAAAGTTAATTTCGAATAAACAAAAAAATTTGAAATACGTCTAATTACCAAATTTGTTAAGAAAATTAAAAATGTATTACTTGGCACGAACAGAAAATAGGTTACCATTTAAAAAATTATCGAATACGTAATAACTGCTAGAAAGTTAAAACAGTTGGATGCTATTAAAGATGCTTCTAAATAAGAAAATATTCGTTTTCGAACATTTTTGTGAAAAAATTGTTTTTTCAATTTTATGATGTTAATTCTAATACTCCGCGACCTCGCTGTATATTACAAAATAAAGAATGACGAAATTGAAATTTCTGCGGGGCATTGTCTTAAAAATTATTAAGTTAACCCTAGATTAAAGAGGCAAAGTTCAAACTTTTCGTGTTTACCCTAGCAACTTGTAAATTAAATTTTGCTGAGGATTTTGATTAGTTCTATGTCGGCCGATTAGAATGATTCAATTACCCTACGTAATATCTGGTATGCGAGCGAATAATTCACTTTAAACTTGCTTCGTATTATTTTATTAAAAAATCGTCTACTTCTACATTAAATTGCTGGAGTACCTATAAGATAAAATTTCTTCCATTTGTACTTTTTAACTAAACTTCAATAAGAATACTTACGAATTAATTAAAATTACGATTACTTTGGGAATCTTCAAGTACAAATTAAATTAAATAGATTAGTACAAATGAAATGCAAAAATTGGTTTAAATTATTAAACATCAAAACATCTTATCTAACCATATGGTTTACTTAAATTACGAGATGTATTTTGTCATGGTGGTCCAAACCAATATCGGCAAGCTGCAACGTAACACAGTGACACTAAAATATATATCATCCCTTGCTTGTCATATTGAACAACAAACACAACGCTAGGCAAAAGTGGCCTTATATTGGATAAGTGGAAAAATATATGCAATAAGACAAGTTAGAAACCGCTCGAGTTGAAACAATATTGGAAACATTTTTTTTCTTTCAATTTAAAATTAAATTCCTGAAATAAAAATTTCCATATTTTATTTACCTCTTCTTTACATTTTAAGTTATTTTGTTAGTGTAAATCGCAAATCCTTTTTCTTTTTATATGCTAACTACCTTGTAGTAATTCCATATCCCAGGTGATTTTACCGATAATGAAATTGTAATTATTTAAAATTCCTAATTATATACAGCAATTTTAAGAATACCACTACGAGGGTTTACAAACTTCTTATTCGTATACAAAAGCTCGAAATAAAAAAATGAAGTGCTACAGATTTAATGTACCTACAGTCGAGTTTCGGTTATCCGAATTCTACCCGGATTCAGCAGGATCTGGATCAATTATATTTTTTGATATTTTGAACTCGGTTCTCGTTTATACGCATTTGGGGTACTTATGCAAAAGTGCATAAATTAATAAGGATAATAGAAACTCCACCGGTAAATTAATACGGTTATACGGATTGAGATTCGCAGTAATTAATCCGGATAATATAATAAATTCTAGTATGCCTAAATACAGTCGAATTTAAAAATAATCAATAAAACATTTAGATATAATAAATTAATTGTATTTCGGTTAAAAGTTATTTATGTTTGACATGGGCTTTTAATTTTTTTTACAGTTTTCCAAATAGCATTTAAAAGTAAAAGAAATAGTAATCTCTTTATTCGAACAAATTACTTTGGAGAAGCTTTGTAAAATGCAGGAATAATCATAATTTATCTATTATCCTTCATAACATATGAACCGGAGTTATTGTAATTATCAAATTTGTGGTAAATTGTGTACTTAGTTACAACAAATTTACTAATTGGTATGTATTGTGCAAATATTAAACACAAAAACTATTTTTTAAATTGTGAATGCCATAATTTATTATGAAAGTTATAAACAACAATAAAGACGAAAGAAAAAGCGATCTTTTTATTACCCCTATTGTATCCTATTATCTCTTTGTAGACACAAGTTTGGGCCAAGTTTGTCTCTGAACCTGCTATTTCCAAACCTACCGCTAATAAGTTCAAGGTGCCATAACAAAAGTGAAAAAATGAAAACTAAAATAAAAAGACGAAATAGTACAATACAAAAACCGTTTAGCACCCCTATTACTCATCTAGTGTGATGTGTTGCTTGTGATTTGGACTAAAAATAATTCTTTGTTGTCGTAGGTTCTCATCGGAGCGGAAGATAGATGATGCAATTATGAACGGATGCGTAGTTATTGCTTTTTAAAGGGTGAAAAAATGAATGTGTAGAAATTGATTTAACAAGTTAAAAATTTTCCCTACCGACTTCTGAAAGTTATCGCCAATATGTTTTGCTGAAATATAAATTTTTAAAGAAATAGTTCAAATTACCGAGCATTACTATAACCAACAGTTATAAAGTAGACACAAACCTTCTTCTTTGATCATTTTTCACGCTAAATTATTGTCAACAATTTCTGTGCAGAACAAAGTGTGCAATGCGCAAACGTATAAATTTATTTTTGCGCAGAAATTGTCGACAATTTAGCGTGAAAAATTTATCGACAATTGCCATGTGTCATAGCCCTTCAGTTGGGCTTCGGACCGTAGATTCGATTCCCAGTAGCTATCAACTTATTTTTTGTTAAAATTAATTAAGTATCCTATTTAAACAATTAAAATATTTGAATCACTTTCTAAGTAGAATATTTTCAGTAAATTTTAAAATAAGAACCTGAATATTAACCCCTTACCGCACAATATTTTTATTAATTTAGAGTAAAAAAACAATTTTTTTCTTGCAAGCAATGATAACTTACTTTATGGTTAATTATTTTATGTAAAAAATAAGCAAAGTAAACGAAATACGACCCGTTATGCAACATTTATACAAACCTACATTATCAGATAAAAAATATGCTACGTATTACCAACAAGACAGCAATCCAAAACACACATCTAATTAAAAATTTTTTTTCAAGATCAAAAGTGAGTTGTTTCATAATGGCCTGTTCAATTCCCTGATATAAATCCGATTGAAAATCTTTGGAGTGAACTGGAAGTCAAAAATAAGAACGAATTATGTAAAATTGTGCAAAAAGAATGGAAATAAATTTCTGCCAACAACTTTTGAAGTCTACGCCACGAAGATGCCAAACCATTGAGAAAAAATTAAGAATCAGGCAACTAAATAATGACTTAATAATACAATTTTAGACTTGATTTTTTCAAAGACACTTCTTAGAGTTAAAAACTAGACTGTTTGGAAACAGATTTAGAAATGCAGTTCCTGCGTAAATGTAACATGCAAACAATGCGAGTCCTGCATAATTCTGCTCGAGGAATATGGAATATGGAAAGGTAAGTAATAATACGCATAAGTAACTAGAAATAAAATTTAGTTTAGTATTGTGCACTACAAGTTCGTCCCGGTATTAATTTCAAAATTAAAGGAGACGGGTAACCGTTTAGTATATTGCAGAGTTGGAATTTTTGTTCTCAATTTATTTTTTGACCTAAATTCGCTGCATCAAATAAAGCGTTGGCAGTACTTATTTGTTACTTGTGAATAAATCACTTGAATAAATACGATTTGCACTCTTCTAAGTCAATCAATTTTGACTATTAGGACCAGATACCAATTTTTTAAAATACTTTAATACCTAATTTAAAATTACAATAAAAAAATAAACTTACAAAGCTTTTGAGGTGAAATTATTGTATATTTACATAATTTAAAATATTTATACTAGCGTGCAGTATATACAGGTCCCCACGTGCCTTTTATAAATATACTGAATGAAACCTATTTTGAGCTACACCTTGTCATTTTATGGTTGTTTAAGAAACAGAACGATGTAATTATTACCAAAAACAAATCTGAAGTTTTACTAAATGGTAAAAACAATTTAAAATGTTTAAATCATAATTTTAATTAAATAAGAGGTGATAATTAAACTTGGAAACTTTTGCACTAACGTAAATGTATAAACTTGCTCAAAACAATTATCTTAAATTGAAAGAGCAATAACCGTATAAATGCATGTGTAACACCATTACCATTGCCACTTGTATCCGAGTAACATTGCTGATAAGAACTTGAAAGTAACATGTAGTCCTAAACCTGGCAACAAATTACTTAACCTACAAATGATTATAAGTCAATTAACGTAAAATAACGCAAATATTAGTAATTCCTACGAATGTCGCTAAGTGAAACTTCTTTGAGTTCCTGTTATGTAAATATACAGCATGGCATGATTTACTATGAAACAGTTTTTGTTTTCTTACTTGCACTGTGTATTTACATTTACACAGGTAGTAATGTAATGTACTGTAATCAACAAATACCAACAAAATATCCTCCGAGTTATTAAGTCTAAACTAGTGTTTCATTAACTATTATCTCCCCTTGGGGCTCCAGAAAATGTATTTTATTGTATTCATATTTTATGATAATAGATTTGTAAATTTGTAATAGGATCATTGCAAAGCGAATACAAAAGGAACAAACGAAATTAAAAGGAAAGAAATAAAATTTTATGTAAAAATAAATCGAATAAAAAAATTAAGAAATTTGAATGTGCAAGACGTCGTTCTATTCCAATTTATAAAAATTACGATTTATATTTTTAATTACTTTTACATCAAGTGGCGTAGTAGGTATGATAATTAATACTTAAAAAGAAGATATTTCTCCAGGTCGATAATGCTTATTAAAGATACATCCCCTTTAAATCTTCAATCCGACACTACGTTTGAATAAAAATGAAAAGAAATAACTGTGATGAAATAATTATCAGGTTCATCAAATTTGTTATGGGTCAAAACAACCTATACAAAACACTTGTTTATTCAATGTATTCATAATTTTTAAAAGATGTCACCTGCAGATTTTATAATCATGTCTAAAAATTTGGGATAATCGTAACAAGTCGCGTACAGGGTGATCTTTAAAAATTATTATCTACAACCGTTATAATATGAATAAAAATAATTAACAAATACATAAATGAATAATAAAACAATACTGTATCAAAAATTTCCAGATCGATTGAGAATTTCCCATTATGTATCTACTTATTATTTCAAATGCAGACAAAATTAGTGGAGAAGCTGCCACGACGAAAACACCGGAGTAATGGAATCTGAATTATGGTTACAAAGCCCCAGGGCACATTATCGGAAATTTTTGTTAAAGAATGATGCTGATGGACCGAAACCGGCCAAGGCAAATAAATGAAACCATCGCACCCTTCCCTTTCAGCTGGGTGTGAATTATGATAAAGAAACCATCTAATCCTAAGAACAAATACTTCTGTAAAAAATGAATAGCTTTCCGAGTTGTGTACCAAGATTTTGCCAACCCACACACGTAAATAACAACAAATTATACTATTCTAGCTACTGATGTAGTTTTCGTTTGGAACCGGAAGAGATGAGGCCAGAAAAACTGTCTATTCATTCACATGAATAAATAAAAATCAATGGTAACCTTATAGGCGCAGATCTAAGAGAAGACATTCGCCCATAGTAAATACATGCCCAGTGCCCACCTCTTTTCCATCCGTTAAAACAGTTGCCTTCATTTAGGTAGGCAAGCAGAAAAATTAGTTTTTTAAATGATCGCTTGAAGTTGAAAGCCTTCAAAATTAAAATCCGGAAAAGCACATTATGCAACAACGTTTTTAATTTGAATTTTCTAGTTGTCAATTTTTTATTAAAATTGAAAGAAAATTTTTTCAGAAGCTTGAATAGCTTTCGTTAATCTTGCATTTTGTAATTTCCATTTTTGAAAAAACTAGAATTAAAAAACGACTAAATTGTCAGGAAGTTCATCACAAAGATGTCGAAACAATTTGTGTTAATTGAGTCAGCGAAGATTCGATGATTGACGAAGCTTAATTGTGCTATTCTATTACTTCTGGTGTATTGTCGCTCTAAAAAATATTAGAGAAATTTTATGAAAGTCAAAATTACGTTCTTTATTATACAAAAGTTAAATAAATTAAAATTCCCATTTGTCCCCTGGCCTTCATGATTACTTGACCCTACTGACATTTATATTATTTAAAATTTAAAAATGCACCCTAACAAAACTAGGAAATGATGAGTTGTTAGCTTGAATTTACTTATTTATTAGCAAGCAGCAAACAAATAAATGGTCCTTCGAATCAAGTTTGTTCGTTGAAAATCCCTAAATGCTTAAATTTATTGTAGCGAAAATGAGTTTCAGGTAGGATACAAGAAAATACACGATACTTACGACTTATTACTGATGAAATGATAATTGGTGTGTTAATAAATTAATTTGCGCAATTCTGCAATGTGTTGACTTACAACTGAGGATCCCAACCTGATGTTTGAGAATTTCAGTTTCAAGTTAGCAAACTTGCCTTAGAATCAGTAACGCTTTAGCCAGTTTAGAACGATAATGAAATTTCCTTCACTAGGTAAATCAATGTGAATTGCTTGCGACATTTGAATTTTCCTTTAACCAACCCCCTGTTAGTGTCTCTACAGTTGCGATGGTAGTGTTTCCGTTAACTTCGTTTATGTTGCGTAACGTCGAAGCATCGACCACAATTAAATAAGAAATCTGCCATCACAATAATAAAGGAACGTTTTAACTTTTAAGAAACACTTGCAATTTAATTTACCAAGAGAAATATTGGCATCCCGTTTTAAGTTTCTCCATTTTGTAATAATCTGACAAGTAGCAGAAATCATTAGTCAAACACTTAGGCGTATTTACCTAAAAGTTAAATAAAAATCTTACAAAAAAGCGTGCAACAAAAGGAACCTTAAAAATATTTAACAAAATTTGCATATTTTATGTTTTCATTATGTTTAAATGTCCTCAAAATTAAATAAACAGCAGGCGGTGTGATTATGAATGCAAGTTAAAGTAAAACAAAGTTTAGCAATTAATACCAGTCTAAAAATTGAAATATATACGACCAAAATTTATGTATAAACATCAACGTACCAGAGTTCTAAACACTAATTTATAAGCTAAACTTCATTCTATTTCTAGCAAAGTGCAACTACACTTATTTATGTTTCAAGTTCACTAGCACTGATTAAATTTAAATTAATGTATTCGCATTTTAAACTTCATCAAATAAATGTAATCCGAACAGTTTTTTAAACGGTAATAGGAAACACACTATTTTTTCTACAAACATTCGTTTCTTGTAAAATAAAATTTAGGGTAGCAAGTGAAGTTGGTAAATTTTCGCTGACAGATGCTATGAGATATTTATATACATTGATAGGTTATGTGTCCCAAGAATTCATATAACAATTTAAATTAATTTAAAGAATCAGTAGGAACCTAAATTTTGCATATTACACTAGTAAAAAAAATAGTGTCTGAAATAAATTCTCATAATATAACCCCTGAAAATGGACAACTTATAAATTGCATTTTGTTAGGTTATGCAAATATTAAATACAAATTAATTCTTTATGCCTGACGCAATTATCCACAAAATGGAAAACTAAAGTGGAAGATCAGTTTAAGAAGTGCAGAGAAACAAAAACACATTTTGTTAAGCTCGCTGATTACATTGCACACCAGTAGGGATAAGCGCCGCTTTTACTCAGATTTAAAAAAGTATTCTTTTTCCCGAAGTTGTGTAAAAGTGAGCTATTTCGATACCGCAAAAGTCCTCTTTTGCTTACTTCCGAAATAATAAACATCTAGGGAATAAAAAGTACTTTTTGTGTAAAGTGCACTTCAATAACAATTATTAGAAACAAATCGTGACTCGTACAACTCCAATATTGGGGAAAGGGGGTATATTCATATTCAACCTGAAGGACATTTGACTGGTTTTGACCTTGAGATACTTCCGATGCGCTTTTTTAACAAAAAATTTATTCTTCATTCCAGAATGACCGCAGGGTGAGCTAAACTAATTTTAGATAAGTCATGGACTACCCGGCCCATCTGCACGAAGGTTCTCCACTAAACAATTTTTTTGTGCAAGTATCAGCCTTTACTATAGTACATCAATTTGAGTAATTTTTGGCAAATAGCAAATTTATTTGCTGTGCGTTTAAATGTACGTATTTCGATGTCGATCAAAGCACAGAGCAATTTTTAGCACAATTTAAAGGTAAAATAATTTTAATTTTCAAATTCAAATTGGTTTAACTTTGCCGATTTTCAGGTTAAATTCACCTACACAGCTAGAAATTTGCCAACAAGTCACGAGAGCTGCCATCAATGTCGTGAGGCAAGAAAACGTGTCCAATAGATATCGTCGGTTTATACGCTGAAAATATATGTATAATGGAGAAGAAACTATCTTCATTAGAGTAAACATCAAACTGCGTATCAAGTTTTCCAGTGACGTATTTAAGAAATGCCTATTGGGGGTCAAACCAGATTATTTTTCAGGAACTCGTTAATTCATCCATGCGCGTCAGTGGTAAAGAGATAACTGACAAATTCCAAAAAAATAAAAAAAAATTCAAAACTTATTTCAAACTCAAACTTATTTAAATTTTATTTTTATTATTATTTTTTTATTATTATTTTTATCACAGAGAGTTTCGGGGATGCAATTTGAGTCATCCTTGGAGGGTCAATTGCCCCCTTCCCCAACCCCTAAATACGCCACTAAAGCTTTCATAACCCATCAAGAGAAGCGGCTAGAAGACTACACTCCACAAAACTAGCCAGAAAATTAGCGTGCGTGAAGTTAGCCTTCCATTTTTAAAATTTTTTAGTTTTTATGGTTGTGCTGAGTTGTGCTAGTGTTGTGCTGACTTGTTTAAGGTTAATTAAAGCAAAAAAAGGCCTTCCTCATGCACACATCCTCAAATTGCTTTTTGTGTTTTTCAAAAAAACGGTTAATCCCATTAAACTAAAAGTTTAGCACAATGTTTAGAACAACTAGCACAATTTAGCACAATAAAAAAAAATTTATTTTTTCAAGAATGGAAGACTTCAAATGGTTTTTTGTGTTTTTTAAGAAAACGGTCAATCCTATTAGACTAACATTTTACTGGCATTTGACTGTTTGGTACAATAATTTAACTACTTTGTTCAACATTTTAATTATTTTTGTTTAATAATTCAACTGTTTCTGATTTAACAATTCAACAGATTTTTCAAGAATTTCACAGTTATATGCAAAAAAACAACTATTTTGTTAAAAAATGCAATTGTTTTGTTAAATTTTAGCTGATGATGTGCGGAACAAATATTCCACAATCTGATGGATTCGAGCCCGAACGTACTAACTGTGAATACGAATGCTAAGCAACTGCACTACTGAAACGACTGGCATTTAGTTGCAAAGTTTTTATCACGAGACAAATATTTTGATTATTTCCGCAGACAAAATATTTGAGTTTTCTTTACCAGGATTCGAAGTCCCCGAAAATTATAAAATTAACACAGAGAAATTGAAAAAGACTCGATATTTGACCAAACAGCTTCTAAATTTCTCTAAACCCACAAATTTTTGCTTATTTTGCACGCATCAATGGTACAACTTAAACTTTTTTTTTAATTTTAATTTCTTTTTTTAAAGATTCTACCCAATCTTAAAATACCATTTTATGACCAAAAATTTTTTCCAGTATGTTTTATTTCATTAATAATTTTGCCACCTCTGATTTTTTAAATTGCTAATATTATTTTGTATTATTTAGAAATTTATAAATGAAATAAGTTTTATGTTGGATGCCTCTCTCTCCCCTACAATATTTGTTTAAAATGTTATTAACACTTCATTAAATAACCCCCAAATAAAAAAAAAAACACTTCATTAAAAATTTTAAGTTTAACTTGAGAACTTGAAAACCACTTGAGATTTCTAATTTGTGGATCACACTTTAGGATGTATGCCAGTTTTCTTCCAATCACATTTCTGATTTATTTGCTTTGTTGCTGTTTGATTGGTTACTTCGTTAATTTAGCTAATAGATTCTCTAGATGAAGAAAAAAATCATTAGTCATGCATTAACACACCCCCTTGACAAAAATTACTAATGTGTCAAAACTTGGTTTGATCTTAAATATCACCAAAATAAAAGTGCCTACATTCTTTTAAAATTTTGTGGTTGTCTTGGGAAAAAATATCATGCATAATTTGAATTAATAGTAGGTATGCTTTTGTGTGATTGTCAAACAAAGTTCTATTTTGAATCCGAATGATACAATATTTTATTTTGTCGAGATTATTGAACAACACTATAGGACGAGAATTTCGATAGCAATGGAATAATACAGAAAAAATCGAGCCAAACTTTAGAAATACAAAAAAAGAAGCAACGAAAAGTTTATAAAAAATAGTTTTGCAACGCCAGCCGGACGAAATTGAAAACGATAAACCATAAATTTACCGAAGCAAAACTATCAAGTTATAAAAATGTTGTATTTCTTATAGATTCGTCGTAAAACAGAATTTCTCCCTTGTTTCTGCCTGATCGGTTTAGTGTGAATCCTACATTAGAATTACAAATTATTTTTGAAACAACCATTTGTCTATTTCTCAAGATTTTGTATAGCAAAATTGTAAAAATTACACGAGCATCCAGATGATAAAATTATATTTATAACTTTTATTCATAATAATTCTAAATATAAATTAATAGCTAGAAAATTGCTCGTTAGTTTTAAAATTAATAAAAAGGAATTGTAACAGTGACGAAAATTTAATTAACCCAAAATTAGTAAAGACATTAATATTTCTTTAAGTAATAGTAATAAATTTCATAATTACATTCTCCTTGTAAAGTATTTTATTAAGCTAAATTAGAGATACATAAAATTTATTACAAACAGGAAACATTTACCCAATGAATATTAATTGTGATTTTTATTGCCACTTTAATTATAAATTGTAATGAATCAAATTTTTTTTATTCAAAACGTAAATCAGTTGTTCTTGAAGGTGTTCAATAAATACTTCATAACGGTTTTTGTAATGTAAGGGTACAACTTTGTACCACTTATGAACAGAACCCTAAAACATAATTTCAGAAAATTTACGTCCTGTCTCTGTATAGCTACAACTCGAATTCTATTTCAATTTGAAACATTTCCCAAACCTGCTTCGGTAGTAAATCTAATGACGATCTAACAAATTTTATCTTGATAAGTAAGTTGAACAAAAGGATATTTCTTTCCAATAAGTATAGATGAATAAGTAGAGTAAGAAATAAGAAAAAAAATTTTAATCTCTCGAGATTTGTCAATTTACAAAAACTTGGTTCGCTAAGAATAGTGTCGCTTATATGGATGAGCAGTATCTACGCTATAAATTTCGCTTGAGAAAACTGCATGTTATTCCACTACGATTGCAAACTTATCACAAGCGTTCGTTCTATTGGAAAGCTTTTTAGATTTATAGAAAAATACTTCTCGCCATCTAATAGCCATATTTACAAGTCGATAAACTTGCCATTCTTACATTTATAGAAAATATTTAATTATTAACACAAAAATGATCCTTAAAAGTGAGTCCTTGGTTCACTACATTCTAATATTAAATGTTAATTTTTACTTCTACCACGCGTGCCATTGTATGCCCCCACAAACGCACACACCTCAACTAATTTACAAATCATGAAGATTAACAATTCTTTAACACAAATTACCGGAGTAAACCGTAGTACTTATTACGTAAACCATTTTCGTTATACAAAACAAATAAAATGATAGAAATTTTCAGACATTTTTCAAAAAACAGCTCGATAGTTCAGTAAACTGCACTAAACCCAGTGCTTACTGGAAATTTTTCTCATGTTGGATAAAATCATAAAAAAAATTTATTTGCAAGAAGAGTGTCCTGTTGATTTTATAATTTTTAGAAATTTACCTAACCCTAAACACCGTCGTCGTGCGATCACCGTGACCACATTGTTAAGTGTGAATAACTTAAAAGTGCTAAGGTGCTAAATGTCTAATTTCTGCAAAAAACAAACACAAAAATTAACATTCAATGCGGTTATGGTGAGTAAACAGTGTTTAAGGGTTAAAAAGGAGATATTTATATTTTATTACCTGTTATATTGGTAAATATTTTGAAATTATTCTTACACGAAAAAAATTTAAATTTTTAATTCTTATCTTGTTTTTTCTATTGTTATTGTCTTTCCACCGTTTTCGTGGTGTCTCAATACTTCTTCGGCCTACCAGATATTTACTACACAAAATTACTGAAACTATTGAACTGAAGCTTAAATTTACGTTTCAGGTAAAATAAAATAGTAAAGTATAAAAATAAAATAACCTTGTAACAATGATATAAGCTAACCATAAGCGAGTACGGGGGATTTCAGGGGGGATGAGCCTTTAAGCACTTGACTTCATTCTGCGATTTACTGTTAATTTTTCATTTGTTTTAGTGAAAATAATTTTTGTGTAGGCACTTTTTAATCAGTAATACTGCAGTTTTTAACAAAGAAAGCATCAGAAACCGTCATATTTTTCAAAGACAACATAATTTTACACAAAAACACATATTTCGACCCCCCGTAGAATAATAAAACCAAGAGCTTATAAAGGCAGATAAAAAATTATCTACATATATTAAAACTAAATTTGCAATTTTGTACACCTCCTTTTGGGGATGCAAACCAGCAGTGTATGACGATCTGATTAAGTCAAATACAGGTAAACGTCGTTTTACGCCGGGGTTCCGTTCCGAGAGACACCGGCGTAAATGAACACAAATATAATGGACGATATAAGGTTAGGTTCCGTGTCAAAATTCTAAGACCAATCTAACATGTTAATTTAATACATTATATCCAATACTATATTCAAAATAAATTATAAATGTATTTAATAAATACAGTTTAAATTCGTTTACAAAATAAATAATAATCTCTTCATATAAATAATGAATATGATGAATTAAATTTTCACACTTTTTGCCCATAATGAAACTACAAATATTTGAATATTCTTTTAATTTTAATAATAATAAAATAAAAATATAATCATACCGTTTTATTTTTTTTAAACAAAACAAAACTAACTCGGAAACAATTTTACACACACAATAAGCTGCTCGCGTACACGGTAATAGAATAAAAAACGTGTAAAAGTGTGTTTGCTATTGGAATCGCGGCGCCTACTATCGTCTGGTGTCGACCGAACCGGGAATCCCACGCTGGCACCAACCGGCGTAATTGTGAATCGGCGTAAAACGAACCGGCGTAAAACGACGTTTACCTGTATATAACTTCTCTTTAGTGTATTTGAACTAACATTCTGGTTCAATGCAGGGCAAGTGGCGGAAAAATAATCCATCTAATTAAAAAATATTAATACAATCTCAAATTATGAAATATACAAATTAATATTATTTCTAAGATTACCAGTATTATTACTATACAGTCGAGTCGCGAAGTAGTGAATATTGTAATATAATAAACTACCGGAAATAGTGAATGCAAAAATTTTAACATCGAGTCTACCCCGGTGGGACCTCGATACAGCCAACTGGGTACTAAGTCGTGTAGTTAACATGAATTTGAATTACGTAATTTATAGGGACTTCCCCCTACGATGCAAAATTCATATTTGGTATCATACTTATACAGTGAATCACAAAAGGTTTCGCCTACCCATAAAATTACAACGAATTTCTCATTTATTATTGATTTACTCAGTTATTTTGGAAAAAATAGTGTTTTTAAAACTGTATTAAAGAACCAACAATTATAATTACATAAAACACAAAAATTAGATAAAATTGTTTATAATATTAAAATAATCGAGATTATTTTATTCACTTTGCATTTAATATAATTTCATAGTGTTACAAAAGGTTTCGCCTAGATACTCAATATTATAAGAAAGGGATTTTAGAATCTGAATCTGCATTTTGCTTACGTATGACAAGTAAGGATCAGTTTCAGTGTTACATTTAATGTGATTATTTGTTATTTCATTGCGTTACTTATATTAAAATGAACGAAAAACATAAAATATGTTTTGTTTACGTCAACTGGTGTTTTTAATTGACACCGTGGTAAATCATACGACAAAATTGAAAATTTATTGAATTTACCAAGAAGTACAGTAAGAAGTATCATATAGAGGTTTAAAACGAGGATTGAATTGATGATTTGAAACCAACAGTGCATCCAAAATTGTTCAGTACCCGAAAAGAAACAAACATCACTAGAAAAGTAAAAAAATCCACGTTGTAGTGGTCTAAAAGTTTCAAATGAAGTGCAAGTAGAAACAGGAAAGCATGCAGGCCCACAAACCATAAGTAGAATTTTTAAAAAATTTGAATAAAACGGGCGTTTGGCCAGAGAAAAATCTTTTATTAATAACGTTAATAGGATTAAACTTTAAAATTTGCTTCAGAAGGAATCTACGTGGTAGAATGGCGTAATTTTTGTTGATGATAGCAAATTTAACTTGATAAATTCGGATAGGCGAGTAATGGTGTGGCAAAACCTAACATGTAGTTAAGAAACGAAAATTTGTGTGGGACAGTAAATCATGGGCAAGGAATGTTTTAGTTTAGGGTGCCATTTCGGCTGTGGTAGGGGGAAGTTTGGTATTTATAGACGATATAATGGATTGCTACAAATATCTAGACAATCTACAACAAAATTTATTTCAAAATTCTGAAAAATTAGGTATAAAAAACACTTTTAAATTCCATCAAGACAATAACCCCAAACATAAATCATCTTTAATTTAGGAATATCTTTTATACAAATGCCCCAAAGTAATCCTTAATCCTCCCTAATCACCAGACTTAAATCTCATTGAGAATTTATGGGACGTTTTGGACAAAAAATCCGTGAAACTCCGATCAATCCAATACAAGAATTGAAACAAAGATTCCAACAAAAAGTGTCCTAATAACGCTCGATTATTTATCGAAAATTATTAGTAACATGTCAAAACGGCTAAGGTGTGTTAAATAACAGAAGGGCTATGCAAAAAATATTAAAAACCTACAAAATACTTTATTAAGGCGTATGTGTGCACCTTTTTGTTAAGTGGGCGAAACCTTTTGTAACTATATACAATTGGTAAGTGGATGACTTTTCTTGATTATTTTAATATTATAAATAAATTTTACCTACTTTTTGTATGTTATGTAATTATAATTGTTGGTTCTTTAATATAATTTAAAAAATATTGTTTTTCCCAAAATAACTGAGTAAAACAATAATAAATGAGCAATTCCATGTAATTTTACGGGGTAGGAAACCTTTTGTATATAATTTTACTCGCAACATTAGTATAAAACGCTGATTTTATATGTTCAGGTCCACTGGAAAACCTGGAAAAATTAGAGCATTTGAAGTGGTGCAATTTGGTTCAATAATTCAATCGATTTTGGTTCAATAATAAAATGGCTTTGCTTAAAAATGCAACTGTTAAATTAGTTAAATAATTAAATTGTTTTGTTCAATAATTCAGCGGCTTTGTTTGATAAATTCAGTTGTTTTGTTCAATTATTTAACTGTTTGATTAAATAATTAAATTTATTTATTCAACAATTCAAATATTTTTTTTTTGATTCAACAATTGTCCAAAAATTCAAATGTTTCGTTCAATAATTTAACTATCTTGTTAATAATTCAACTACTTTGTATAATAAATTCAACTGTTTCATCAATCATTTCGCTGTTTGGTATTCAACTTGTTTATTCAACAATTTAAATATTTGTGATTTGATAATTTAATTGGTTTTGGTTTAATAATTCAATTGTTTTCGGTTCACCAATTCAATCATCTTAATTCAACAGTCCAGCTGTTTCATGAAACAAAATCTAATTATTTTTAGTTTAAGAGTTCAATTGATTTTTGTTCAACAATCACTATCCTTTATTCTACAATGGAACTGTTTCATTAACAATTTAACATATCTTTCAACTATTATTCAACAATTCAACTGATTTATTATGCAAAAAAAAGCTACTAACAAAATATCAAAAATGTAATTATTTGTTTAAATAATTCAACTACTTTATTTAATAAATTCAGCTGTTTTGTTTAATAAATTAAGCTATTTGACAATTATGGTTGCTCAATTAATTTTGTTAAAATTGTTTTTGGTTTAATAATTCAATTAGCCTTGATTCAACAATTTCATTTTGCGAGAATTAACAATTTATTCAACTGTTTTAATCAATAAAAGCATTACTTTGTCCAACAATGCATCGGTTGTGTTAAATAATTCAACTCCAAACTAACGTTCAATAATTCTGCTTGTTTTGTTGAATAATTTAACCGGTTTGTTTAACAATTCAACTATTTTTGGTACAATAACTGATTCATATTAGATTTTTGTTTACAAAGTTTTGAAAAGTCATGGAAAATTATTAATATTAATCAGGAAAATCCTAAAAGTCAGGAAATTTATTTTGGAAAATTTGGTAGTAACTTTGATGTTGATGTCATAATTTATGACAAATTATTACTACTAAATTAAATAAAAAGCAAGTACAATAAAAAATAACACATTTTCCATACCCACATCGTAATCGTGTACGCATTTTCGTAATCATGTTTGTTTCTGTATTATTAATTCCATGTTTACAACTTTAATGTGTTTATAACTGTTTTATGCTAATATACTAGTTTTCTTTAAAATAAAGCTTTTATTTTCCAAAATATCTGTTTATTCTAAATTTTGCAAATATCAAAATATTTTGAAAGGTTTTCGCCATATTCAATTCACTATTTCACGACTCAAATGTATTAATTTTATTTCATACAGGAAACCTAATATTTATTATAAATAAATTTGGTAATTCTAAAATTGACTTTTAAATTTCATTTTATTATGAAAGCAATAATTGTTTTACTTTACCATCACCCACGAGCGGCACTTAGAAGGAGGGGGGAAGTTGCAAATCTTTAATCTCTCTTGAAGAAGCACAAAAGTTGGATCCGGTCCTGTACCTGTGGTACAATTTTGTTGCACTTTGCCAGCTATGACAAATTCTATGTAAAGAATTGAAAAGCGTGAAAATATTTTCAAACAATTGCATTAAACACTTAGGTTCCTGTAACATTTAATAATTGTAAATGTTTATTAACTTGTGAAATTATATGTTGAATAAAATATTTTAAAAATTACAAGTTTAGTGAAATATGAAAATTTTCCAACTTACATTTTTGTCTTTTCAAGAACTCATCAGTTAAAAATGAAATAGGCGGTGATCTTGGGTTTTTTTAAAATATAAAACATTTTTTTTAATAATATTTTGTTTACGTATGACATTCAGTTTAGGAATCAAGTGTGTCCATATGGGTATATCAAAACACATGTCAATTA
The DNA here is from genome assembly GCA_036346125.1 of Lycocerus yunnanus. NCBI lineage: Eukaryota > Metazoa > Arthropoda > Insecta > Coleoptera > Cantharidae > Lycocerus > Lycocerus yunnanus. The sequence continues at coordinate 4,355,044 of JARFIX010000002.1, forward strand.
ATTTTACTAAAACAAAATTTTCCAATATTGTTTTGATTTCAATTTTAATGGATGTTAATCCATTTCATTCATTTAGGGATGGTTAGTTGCGCAACGGGGTCTTAGACTAAAATGTAAGTTGGAAAATTTTCATATTTTACTAAACTTGTAATTAGGCTTCTATACATAGTATAGAAAGAAGCCTTATGATCTGGTTTCGTGTCCGTCCGTCCTTCCGTCCGCATAATTCAAAGTCACTAAATTAGTGACAAAAAAAACCTTTTGTCACTATTTAAAATATTTTATTCAACATGTAACATTTAATGTACAAATAAATTTTTATTATTATTTAGTTGTCAGGCCTAGTTACCAACAGAAGAAACGCGGTTGGTATTTTTTTGACAGTTATAATAACTTTTCTGCACAAGTACAGGCTCGACCCCATTTTTTGACATCTGAACTTCCTCGCTAGCTGACCGGCAACACCCAAAACTAAGCGTTAAAAGTTGCAACCTTACGCTATTTATATAAGTATTGTCACTTATATAAAAAGAAGCTTTTGAGAAAAATTTTCATTCTAGCATGAGCTGTAGTCATAATAGAAGAAGAAGAAGACATACATAGTAGAGGAGAAGGTGCAAATATGGAATACCATTTTGTTTGGTATATAAAAAAATTTTTGTTAGCGAATAGAATTAAACCAAATTTAGGTAAAAGTTACTTCAGACAATTAGACACCATAATCTAAAAGCAAATGTGTAATTAACTAAAACATTTTTACAAAAAAAAAGTTTTAGAAAAAAATTACAAAATGCTCACCTAAGAAAAGGTGGTGCAAATATGGAATACATTAAATATCTAAGAAATAATTAAATAACTTATTGTTCCTAAAAACTTAAACTAACTATAAGGGTTAGATTAACATATTGCTTGCACCAGTCGCAAATATACTCGTATTTTCGGCGCTTGCACACTCATTATGAGCGTATTATGAGCATGGTGGTATGGAATACTGGTATTCCATATTACCGACAACCAATGTCATCAATATTTTAGGCTAGATCTACCTATCATAACAAAAACTAAACAAATACAACGTTATCTTAAACTTTAGTTTATATACAATGGCATCGTAACAAATATTTAAATAAAAACGTGCAAATAAAAAATTAGGCTTGCATATTCACTTACGTGTTAAAATTATCAATGTACGAAATTCACATGTACACATGTGGTAAACTAAAATCATACTAAAACGGTACGGGTGGATCGCCTCCAATAAAGATGGCAAGCGTTCACAAATTTAGGGTTTTCGACCGAGGACCTTACTTGGTTTAGTCAAAACGATGTATTCCATATTACAAGCATATTCCATATTTGCACCTTCTCCTCTATTAATTTATGCTATGTACCTACAATTTACAGAAACTGTAGGCAATGATTTATTTTTCTATAGTTTCTATTTTTATACTTTAAAACGAAGTCGGTCACCTTTGAAAGTAAGAACACTTAACATTGTACATCAAGGGATGCTCACCAACCCCACGATTCAAAAATTTGTGTGACGTATCATCATCTAAAACGTAAGTAGGTATTAAGCTTTGTAACGAATAAAAATTATAATTACACATCTAAAAAACGATGATCTAATCTTATGTGGGGGAGTTTTATATAAAATTTTAAAGTACTTGGGTAATACACGCGACTACCCTTGTATAATTAAGCTGAAAAGTGATCCTGTGCCAATCTGATGAAAGATTAAGTGATAGAAAAGTAGCTCTTTCGAATTTGTGGTTGTGTGGCAGCCCATATTACTTTCATATTGCTTACATTTTCTTTTTTTTCTTCGATATTCATTTTACACAAAATAATAACTATTTAAATTTTATAATTTTCGCTGGTTAATTACGATGTAAGTTTTGTCATTGATAGGGACACGCGTATTTGCTTTGTGCGGTCAAACTCAATTTTAATGCAATCCACTCAAATCTTAATTAAGGAGTAAACTTCAATATATCATTCGTCAGACAGGGGAACGATGCATTAAGTGTCTAGTAAGTTAATAGAAAGTTCGTTATCTGGGAAAGTTTTATACCACAAATATAATTTACATATTTTGTTTGTCCAAGAAAATTTATTCCAGTCCTAAGAAGGAATAATATTTTTAAGAAAGAATTTTTGCACGATTCAAATCAGGCAATTTATAAGCTAAACAATGCACCGTATTTTAAAATTTTGTCACTAAACTACGTTATACCCTTTAAGGTGCTTATAAAAAATTGAAAAATATGCAAAAATGATACTTTTGATATCATGGTGCATTAATAATAAAATACAATGGCTAAATGCATTCGAGGTTCTTTGAACTACTAGATGGATCATAAACAGGCCGCCTTTGGGAATTATGCCGACAGACCCGGCTGATGAATCACGTAAGTACATTTTATTTGCAGATATCAAATAACTATAAAGTTATAGTAATGCACTTTTGTATGCAATTAGAGACTGTTTCAATTTTATAAACTTGATTGACGCTTTTCAAAAATGTGTCAATAACAGGGCTGGCGCTAGGGTTCTTAGCGCCCGCCTGCAAATTCCCCTAAACAAATTAAAATTATTTTTGAAAATTCTATAACTGATCAAGTAGTTTCGTAATTTCACCATTATACTAATATGAAATTAATCAGTTAGAGGTAAAATAACAGATGCAGCAAATTTCGCAGTAAACTTCGAGAAATAATTCAAACTTAAAATAAATTATATTCTAAAAAATGTTTGCATTATTTTTTGTCATATGAAGCTGATCATAGATTTTCTATTTAATTGTTTATTTTATTAAAATGTTAGATTTATAAAAAAACTACTCATTTTTAAAAATGCCGATATGGCAACGTTTGGTCACTCAACGCCCCTCAAGCGCGGCGTCCGCCTGCGTTGTAGGTTTTGCGGGCTGCTTGGCGCCGGCCCTGGTTAATGGCATCCATTATTATTTAACATTTCAAAGTTTACGGAGAATTAAATCTTGCCAATATCATTTTCACTGCAAAACAATAAATTCATAAAATATAATAAAGAGATAACATAAAATGATGCAAATTCAAAAAAGGACATTAATCCCTGATTCACCAAACAGCGCTTCAAATTCTAAATGTGTTACCATATCATCAAATTTCATGACAAATGAGACGTGAAATGTAAATTTAACAAAATCGCTCTGTACATTATCACTATAATAATTTATATTATGTTAGGAAATAGCACGAAACTATTCATAAACAAGAGTAATGGTAAAGTCAAATAGAAACACAACAGACAGTAAATTCCTACAGCCAAATAGTCAGTCAAGTAAACCTGAAAAAGGTAAACAATACTGAACTGAATTGTTCGAGAAAGACAAATTTTAGAGAACGTAAATAATAATCAATCACTAATGGAAAACGGAAATAAAAATACCTTCGTCCACATTATTTGTTTATTTATCACTATGATTATTATCTTCCTTATTGTGACCAAACAAAAAGTCGAATTATTTTTAAGCAGTTAAATTAATTAATATAATATCTTATACTGCCAAACGTTCACGAGTAAAAAATCAATTAGTAATCGAATCGGAACAAAATTAATGTTACACTAAATAGAGCATGCAAAATGAAAGCTGCTGAATAATTAATTTTAAATCATTTATTTATTACAACACTAAACAATTCAATTGTTTTAAAAAAATCTTCTTATAAACAACTTTAACTGAACAGATCCTTGAGAAGCTCAAGTATTTAAATTTTGTAGGATATTCGACTTGGCGAGAAACAAACCATCATCATTATTTTTTAAGGAGTGTGTGGTATTCTAAACTGTTAAATCCATAAATTATTATTAATTAATCGATGAAATGGAATCAATTTCGATAATTTACATAATGCTCTTATTTTAATGTAACAAAAAAAATTGTTAATGAAATAAAAACAATTTTCCTAAATACACTCCCTATCAATTAAATTTGGAGTTAAGGGTATTAATTTGTCATTTGCCCTTTCAATGTTTGATTACCGATTAATTTTCAATTACAAATATAAAATTTTGTATCGGAAAAATCTAGTTTCGGTGATGAATGGAGAAAACTAGGGCGTGTAAAGAAGTATGTGCTCAATTAATTTTAAGATTTCAAATTGAAATATTTGTATTTAAACAAATTTGTTATGATAACACAAAATTAGGTAGTTTTTTAATTTATCAGTAATTGCGAACATTATTTTAATACAGGAAAAGTATGAAACATATAATGTCATTTTAAAACTTGGTGACATCCGTGAAAAGTGTGGTTGATGAAACAGAGACCGAGTTGTTGACATGTGAAAACGGGTGTGTTTTATAGGGATGTTTGCAATGAAGCATCCACATGCAGCTTCATGCGTTGCCGATTAAATTGTATTATATAAAAGAAGCCTTACAAAGCAAACAAAAAAGTAAATTTATATTAAATTTCCGTTTGATTTTTATTATTATTAAAACGCGTCCGTTAATGGAAAACAACACGCGCACTAAATTTAATTTTTATTCATCTTCGTTCAATCGAATAAAATCCCAACCCAAATAATTTGTGTTGAACGAGAAATGTAAAAAGCACATATTACATATGTGTAACGACGCTATCATATATAAGGCATATATCCAAAAAATCATTAGTAATAAATTTATAGATCAATAACACCTTTTTTGAAAATTTATGAATAGAAGAAAACGAATTTAGGATATAAAAAGTTGATACAGCAAACCCTCGCTTTCACATTTCTCTGTAATTTCCTTTAACACGAGCAGAGATATATGAAAATTGGTTAATTTTTTAGAAGTCATTCCATTTGAGTTATTTAAGGAAATGTAGGTTCAAAAATTATTGAGAAGTTTTATATCGACGGGAAATCGTTTTGTTAGCCTTAAATGTTTGGACTATAAGGTAATTGTTGAAACTTTTAAATTGTTTCTCAAGTCCCAAACCATGCCCAGGTTAGCAAAAAAAAAACTATTAGTCTCGTCGAAACATTGGAAACGGAAACTTTAGTGCAAAACGAAAAATTGGACCCTAATTCTTGTTCCAACTGAATCCAAAATTCTCAAACGGCCAGTCTATTTTTAGGTAAATCGTAAAATAAAAATAAGAAGTGGTACTACATAAACGCAGAAAAATGAAAAAAAATAAAATTATACTTGTTCCGTTCGTGTTGGAGAATTTTATTTCGAATAACTTTTTATTTGTGAATCATATAAAATTAACTTATTTGAACATTTACTAGCCACCATTACCGTAACATTTAACGAATGCATTTTGCAACACCAAATTCCAAAGGATAAATTTGCGGGCAAAATTATACCGACTTGAAAAGTAAAAGTAAACAATTTTCAAAGAAATGAAGACCCAAAAAATGCCACAAAAATTCGTTCAATAAATAAACAAGTAACATGAAATGTCGAGGAAAAAATTTCGCAGACACATAAACAAACGACTTGGTGTATTTTTAACGATACAAAAAACTAAAAACAAATTAAATAACGCTAAAAGTACCGAAAAGAAAATAAAAACAATGCGTAAGTATGTACTAAGTCAAAATAAATGAATGTCCTTGTTGGATCTCATCATCTCTTATTATGATGGAAAAAAGTTGAATTAACCACTTTCTTACTACAAATAAACCGTTAATTACGATTATGTTGAGGATTTTACGTGAATTAAACATTTTGTGAAGCTTCTTCCGCCGTAAGTATTATCGAATCTCCATATATAAACAATACTGTCTTAAGCCAATAGAAAATTGATGTTCGACATTAATTCATCCGACGTTGGCCTTGTTATTCTTGTTACATTAAGTCGCCTACTACACTTCTGTCAATGGAGCCTACTCAGACATGCTTTGCGCTTTGTAGATGTTAATCTCAATTCTACTTTGCTTTATACGTACATCACTGATGTTAGATATCTTTTTAGACCGTACTACTTGGCGACACCTAAAGACTTAGATAACATCGACATTTATTTACAACGTATGCTAAAATCGGCTAAAGTTGCACGATTTTTGCATCACCACAAACAACGACAAAAGTATTTTGTGCAAGGATAACGACACAATGAAAAAAATTCAACAATAAAATCAACTTACTTATGTATAAACAAGACACTAAAAAATGTAGTAATATGCTGCAAGCCTCCAACCTACCTAATATGTAAACTTGTAGAAAATAAAAATTTTATAGTAATTGATATGTTATTGCGAAAGTTAATTTTTACGCAAACAAGTTTTGCAAGCAATTCAAAAAAATTTCAGAGTTTAACAAAACAATTGAGAATAAACAACCGCAACTAAACCCGATTTTATGCTATAAATACGGTCGGAAAATTGAAGCTTAAAGGAGGAAGAAGAGCACATAAAGTTGTCATCTTTAATCCGTATTCAAGTAATCAAAGGCATTCCATGACATTTCACTCCGGGGGATTCACCCGCTCTCGTGCAAATACCCTGTCCGAAAGGAGAATTGAATGAAGACAAACGAAACTTGATTTGTTTCAAAATCCTAGCATAAAAATTCTAGCAAATTTTCGTAAAACATTTTATAACTTTTATAAAATACTTGTAGAAAAAACTTACCTTAAGTATAATAAAATCCATGAATGTAAACGAAAAAATTAAATTTTTAATCCCGAAAAAATCGCACTTTATAAGAACAAAATGCGAGAGGAAATAAAATCATTGCGAACGTACACAACGTGCGAACGTATATGACGACAGTTTATTGGAGCTGCAAGTCGTCTAACCCAAAACCGACGCTGAGGGAGACTACTGGCTGCTGGTGTGGGTGCCGCTTTTGCTGTCTCTCCTACACCCCCTAAGCCGCGCGCCCCGCACTTGCTACTCTTCAACGGTAATACGCGTTTATTATCTTACATTGTTGATATTGATGGCTATGTTGAAGAAAATAATCAGTCGAACTGGCTGTCTATTGATTAAAAACTAATACGGTTATCCACCCTTCAAAATTGTCTGTTGGTTTATTTTCGGCTGAATTTTGTTGTCAATTTGCGGCGCAACTCAAATTAAATCAACTTGCAGTTTAAAATATCTCGACGATTAAAACCTGATAACCAGTTAACAGATAACTCTTCTGATAACCGGTGCAACTCGACACTTCCAAAACTAACTTATCTCAGAAATCTTGAGTTACTCAACACTGTATCTCAAAATTAATTATTCCATAATTGAAACTAACTTGGTATCATTTTCAAAACTTTTCTTTCTACACGCAGCTTCGCCATTTCAAAATAAGCAGATTAAAGAACTGACCGGAAATAAGCCACAATTTTATCTTTTGTAAGCTGACTTAATTATTATACCTTCAAGAAACTGCCTACTAAATTATTCATATTGTTATTATTGTATTCAATGGCATCACAATACGATCAGCACCAAATATCCAAGTTATAGTCTCATACCAGTGACAGAACAATAAAATGAATAAACCGTACAAAATTGTTAAATTAACTTTTAAACTCATAAATTTCATTAATTTCTTTTAAACAATTCAAAACTCGCTATTTGCAAATATTTAAGTTATCAAATCGATATGCCAGTCATGTGTGTACACTTCATTACCTCATTAATTAACAAAGCTCTTCAATTAATTCGAACAAATTGAATTCCAAGTTTTGTCAGATTTTTGATTAAAATTCGGCAGAAACTTTTTCTAAAACTCCAACTTTTAAAAATGTAATCAAAGCCGTAGAAATAAGACGGAGTGCATTGGAGCGACTACACCCTGCGCCAACATTTTGAAGGGAAAAAATTCGAAAATTGTATTTATTTTTATTTGCCCTACCCCTGACGCCGCACTCCTACAAATCTATTAGCACTGAATTAGCCAAACGAGAATTTTTGATAACTTTTTTAACAGTCACCTATTTGTATGTACCTGCTTTTCTTCTACTTTTATTACAGAAAAGAAGACTGTTAAAGCTGACCTGCGAGAAAATTTTCGCCAGGACCTTATCTTCGAAACTGAAGTCTCACCTGCAGCACTTCCACATTTTGGCTAAAGTAATCCAACCATTGTAAACATAAATGTTTAAAAATTATAATTATTTTAAAAAAGTTTACATTTTATTTACAAATACGTGAATTTGTGTGAATTTAACCTGTAACAGATATTTCATTTTTAGTTAACCTCATCGGACGCAGTGGCGGCTCGTGCTATTAAAATTCGTGCTATTAAAACTCGATAACCATAAAAAATATAAAAAAGTGGTTGACGTATCCTCGATCTTTTTTTTGAGAGAAACTAAATGACGAAAACTGAAATTCGCTTGTTTTCTTCTTTCCTTGTTTTCGAGCTAAAAGCAAAAGTTTGATTTTTCAATTCTTCGATAAATGTTCGGTTTCTGTTATTTTTGAAGTCACAGAAAAAATATTAATACATTCTTCAGACACCTTTTTAAAGATAATAAAATGTACTAAAACGATTTTGAATATCCTCGTTAATTTTCAAGTTAAATATAAAATTGTATTTTTTCAAATTGAACCCATGTAACATAATAATTAAATAGAGTTTTTATCCTCTTTTCGATGATATAATATAATATGCGGGGCTATTATTTTAGTTTCATCACATTTAAAATAAAAATTAGATACATTTTTTAAAATAAATAAGAATAAAAGTTTTAAACAATAACAAAAATTAAAGGAAGCTCAGTGAATATTTAAGGCGGTGTCCATTGTCCAACCCTCGCTTGAAATTTGTTATTAATTCAACATACCAAAGTTCAGTGAGGTTATACAAACCTTTCATGGGAAACCTGTGATGACAATTTAAAAATTTGTGATGTGTCACCTACATTAGTAAATAATTAGTTATTTTAAATGGCCATTAACGTTAATAGTCATTAAACTTGCATGGTGTTTTGTCTTTTGTAACGAATTTATTTATTTGCGCATGTCATCAGGGCCAAGGGCCGGTGCTGCAGCACTTTTTCAAGTTTATGCACTTGAATCGGCTTTTTTTTTAATCAAAACTTATAAAACTCAATTGTATTTGTAAGTATTAAGCGTAAATTTTCAATTTAAGGAAAATCTTTCCCTAGTGAATTTGCAATCCTGCCGTTTGAATTATTTGAACCCTGAGGTGGCACGGAACCGGTCAGATGTGTTTAAATTTAAAGTTTAACATAAGGCATATGCATGTACGTAAAAGTGTATGTAAAATGTAAAATATGTATGTAAAAAGTTCCAACTAAAAGTTATAAAGTTTTTGTATAAAGTAAGTTTTTCAAAGAATAGCCCTTATTAGGATTTCAATATCTTACATATCTATTATTATGTGAACTATAAAAGTCCAGACTTTTCATCCTAAATCTTCAAGTATTATTTGAAAGTGACTACCCAGTATCCTTATTTATAGTTTCTCATTTTCTTCAAATAATCATTTATCTCAAATTTATTTTAACTTCATAATTTTTTACATCAGACTTTAATAATAATGAACGAGAATTACTAAAAGAAAACAGTGCAATTATACATAGGTCGAATAACAGAGCTTCAATACAGCGCTCGGTAAGTTTTCCTCTTATATTATGCCAGCCAGTAAAGAAAATGCTATTACCAATCAACTTTTCCAAGTTTAAGCGCTTGCTTTCGTGCTACATTTATTAACTTAGTAAGCCTGAAATTCCGAAGACTATGACACAAAAAACTTTATAAATCTGGAGAAAATAATTAGAAAATTTTACTCAAATACAACACTTGAAATCATCTACTCTATGTTATACGGCACAAAAATTTGTATATTATATTATTGCAGTTATATATACAGAAGATATTTAGTACTTACTTGCAACAACCGCGTGAGTACACTCAAATATTATAAATGAGAATTTTAAAAAGAAACTGTTGGGGTGTTAGCTAGCAAGAAAATAATCTATGCACTTGATCAATTCAGTTAGATTCATTTTTAATTAATCTCAAATTAAGAGAGAATATTTTACATTTATATTTTATATAGTCAGCCATTAGCGCAAATTATATAGTGGAATATTTTATATGTATTATTTCAGATATATACAGGGTGGTGAATCGATTCACGCAAATTTCAATCATTCAAAAAATTGCCCACTGTTTTTATAGAGAAAAAAAAATACTGTGTCCGTATATAGTTCAATCAATAAGGATTAAAAAATTGTTTTTTTCAAGATAATTCCCCAACAGTTAATCCCTGAACAAAAATATCTAATACAAATTTAAAGAAGACTCAATTTCCTTTTGTTGAATATATACTTTTTTCTAAATCTGATGTGTAACGAGTTACAGCTGCGGAAACTATACATTCTATCAAAAAACCTTCATCTGAATCTTTTCACGATAAATTCTTTAAAAATTGCAATAAATTAATATTATTTATTTTTAAAATTGTAAATGTTCCAATCCAATGGTAAATATGGCAAATGAAAAAATAAAACGCGTTTAATTTTGATGCAAACAGGCGGCTTTTATTGAAGGCTGAAGAAGATGCTGATGTCTTGATTGTCAACACAGCGATTTTCTTCTGCTCATTATTTGAGGCTGTTTTTGTCATTGGCGAAGACATTGGTCTTTTAGTTCTGCTGACAGCATTAAGATTATGCAAAACCAAGATCATTAGCAAATCGGAGAAAGGCAACACTGCTGAAAGAGCATATTAAGCGGATAGTTTGAAAGTAAAAGAAGCAGCCGAAAATATCCTGTTTTTACACGCGATTAATGGCTGTGACACAACTCCTTCCTCTTCAACCAAGAAAAAATAAATATTTTTTGCTTATACAAACAACAAAAAATTCAATGCCATCACTAGAATCTTCAAAAATCATAATTCCAAACCAGAAGCTATTACAGACGCTGGAGCACGCCTTCTCATTACTTTGTATAGTGACAATATGGAAAAAGAAAACCTTGGAAGAAGTTCATTATGAACGTTTCGTAAAATCAACAATACAAAGCAAATTTAACCTAACTTCTTTACCACCAACGAAAGACGCTGCACGATACAAAGATGGTGTGGAATCCAGAATAATTAATTCGGCTGGGGTTGAAAATTTGGTTCAAATGGCCTCACCAATGTCAGAGAAACCTGCTCCATATACCTTACTAAATGTCATTTTATGCAATTATAACTGCTAACGCTAAGGCACCTAGTTCGAATCCGGGCAGATCTTCACTTTATTGTAGCCTAGCCAGCTACTTCAGATGTAAAGCAATTAATGTTCACAGTACTAACAGTGGCTTTGGAATATCATCGATGCTACCATTAAGAATAAACAGATTAATATATCTTAAAGGAGTTAAAGAAGAAAAGAAAAGAAAACTACAAGAAAAGTGGATTGAAATGCTCTTTTGTATGTGGATTCTGCAATAGTGAATCATGCAAGAATGCACCAGAGGTCATCATCGAGAGCAACGACAAAGATGAAGCAATGATATGAATAGAAGCCCAGATTCTGAGTGCGGAAAATGGGTTGGAGAACTAACGAAGACGACATCAACCGACCTGGACAATCAAGAGAAAGAACATACTCAGGTCATAAAGTACAGAATACAAGCCGTATTCAATTACAAAATAGAACATATGTGAATAACACCTACTAGGAACACCATTATTTTTATTCCTGTCGGAATATAACCACTTTCTGTCTGGAAGTCCTCACAATCCGTTTTATGAGGTGGATTAATATTCCTCTGTTTTACTGTACCCAACAAACCCGTATAAAATTCGAATCTGTGATTTATTAAATTTATTCATATTCACTTAAGTTATCCAACACCCTACTCTGCGGGGCTACTGGAGCTCCACGATTAAAAAAAACATGCTGGTTACTTTACCTCGTGGTGCTGAAAAAAATGTAAAAATGAGTTGACTTTGAATTTCAGAAAATATTATAAATGATTTCTTGAAATGAGAAAAACAAGAAGTTGACAATTTTTTGGAAGAATGTTCACGTTTCCGCCGCTCTACTCGCTACACATTAGACTTAGAATAACAAATTTCATACAAAAAATTTAGGAAATTGAGTCTTCTTCAAATTTGTATTAGACATTTTTGTTCTAGGATCAACCGTTACGAAATTATTTTGAATAAACCCGTTTTTTGCACCTTTAATCCAAGATCACAGACCGCGCCGACCTTCTACCAGGTCAAAAATTTGGAATTTTTATTGGATCCCAGAACTAAATAACATATATCAAAATAATTTCTACCCCACCTTTTGTAGGGCAAAAACCCCTATTGACTGGACTTATATATTATTGCTTTTAATTTTTTTTCCATAAGGGTAAAAACGGAAAACGTAAAATCGCTATTTTACATATAATAAGCATGCTTTAGAATTTTTTAAATCAAACACAATTATTTTGGATTCATTATTTGTTTTCATTATGTAATGTGTGTTTTTGCAGAAAATCAATTAATTCAAATTAGATTATCATGTCAAAATAATTGTATATTTGCAATCAAAAATTATTTAAAAAATAAATGGCTAGAGAAACCTGTGATTATTAATTTGTAAAATAGTAATTTAAGTTTCCCGTTTCTGAAGAGAAAGATCAAAAGCAATAAATAACATGTACGGATGCTCTACAAAAAATTAATTTAAAATTTTTCACTAAAATAATTAGGGGAAATATATTTATCAAACTTGAAAAATTTTGCATTAGAAATCCTATTGTATGTGAAGCAATTCACCAAGTTGTGCAAATGTTAATTGGTTTTTGGATATTTTATCTAATTTCATAATTTATTGCTTACTTTCAATTTTATATTTCGATTTTTTGAAATACAGGCTTTCTTGCACAAATTTTGATTACATGCATGTAACATAACCAGCATCCGATCTATCTAGGCAGTAACGATGCTTAAGCTTCCGGTTACCAACATAAAAGCTTCCTCCCTCCTTGGGAACCAGAAGACTTCCGTTCCACTTGTGCGTGGAAAATTATTGGTAACTTTATTTAGGCAGTACTGCTAGGTATTGTTAATTATGCAACACAGGCTTCATGAAAGTATTACGTTATGTTCAAAATACTAACTCTTCACTGAAAACAACCTTTTACTTTCCTAGAACCAAATTATTTTCTTAACATTATTTCCTTTTCATGACCACTTAGTGAATCTGAAATCGAATAGAATACTCGAGCTACTAATTACCCAAGTTTTCAGATTAATGCATTGTCACAAATCTTCAAAATGTAGTAGAAGTTTTTTGAGAAATTAAAGATAAACTCCGAGATGAACTCTTTGATGATATCTCGTATCATCACACTTATTATGGTTGTCAAAAGTAAATTTGCCGCACTTACAAATTTTGAATTGTTTAATTATTTAATTGAAGACGTTTAGCAGGAATTAATGAGGATAGTCATGGCCTGGCATTTGAGTAAAAAATTTATTTTGACCGTCTACCCTCGGAAGGCAGTGGCTACCCACCGAGGAAATTAGCCAGAAAACCCCCTTTTATAGGAAGGGGCTACGACACTCAAAATCGAGTTAACGACTAAGAAGAACTACTTAATTCGTTTTTTTTAACTCCCTGGATCTTCGTTAATTTTTTTTCGTGTTCGTATTAAAATTAATTTCCAGTATCCAAAATTTATTTAAAAAAATTTATTTAACTTTGACTCCTCGCTGTTCAATCGACTCTGCCACCAAATACAAATTTAAATCTCAGATTTAAAAATCATACATTTACAACTCTAACACACAAACACAGCAATATATACATAAAGTTAGAGAGTTACTCTGATAGTGATTTTCAACTAGGAAAAAGTGTACTTTCGAATCAGGGTTAGTTAACTTTTGCCATAAAATTATTTGAAGCACCTAACACAATTAGGGTATTTAAACTTACTGTTTTGTTTTTATTAAATTCATCAAAAACCGAATATAATAATTATTCTTGCTTTGAAAAAAATCAACAATAATTTAAAAAATTGGTGCATATCAGTTTGATTTTAGAGATTATGCATTTATATACCTACCAATACAATTATAACAATTGAAAATAGTTTCTATTTTAATGTATATATACTATGTATGTTGCTTCACTACATTAAAGTTTATTTTAAAGTGTATTCAACATTTGCCAATAGTAACAAAGTTAATTATGAATTTAACTAATATTATATCTAAAATTATCAGTGTTAACCTACAGAAAAAAGAGCAAAACTAATTAAATTATTTAAAACAATGTGCATACATTGTAATCTATTTGTTCCTTATTAAATTTGCAGAATAGATCCTCAACCCCCTTGTATTGAATAAAATACTAATAGAATAAATAATAAGTGAAACTATTTTTTAAAAACTAAATTTTAAAAATCCTATTACAGGACGATTTTAAACTTTCTCGCTTACATATTTACCACGTGACATTTTTAAGGTTAGGGTCATTCGAGCATCGGAGTCGGTTGCAAAAGGTAGTAAGTAGATTATGCATTTTCTTTATCAATCTAAGTCTGAGGAGTTCAATTCTACTTTGTGGATAAGAACGAAACGAGGTCATCCAGTAAGTTACAGAAATTCTAATTTTTGTTTGCTATTTTTTTCATTTGACGATGTTGCTGAACGCGACTCTGCTTTTTTGAATGTTTGCGTTGGTAATGTGTTGTGAAAAAGGTATCTACTTGTTAGATTTTCATTGGTCTATCACCTCAACTATATTTTCTTTTCAATTTATAATTCAGGTCGACTATGTTTATCTTTTTTTGCATTTCTAAAATTCTTGTTTTAATTAATTTTTCTAATTTCTCCAAATTCAAATATTGGGGCTGCTATCTAAAATACTAATACTTAAATTCTATATATTAGAGGTAACGACATCATACCAATGCCGGTCCTGGTCAATAGCAATAGACGCCATCCCGTTATAGACGTCATCCCCTTATTACGATCCTGGTCGATATAACAATCTTGAATTATCAAGAAAAGTATTAATAAAAGTATTAAAAAATGTAGAGGAATGTAGAGGAGGAATGTAGAGCTATTTAAATAATAAATTGAAAAATAATAAATCTATTCATCGCTCTAACCCTCACGCTAACACATGTTAGCGCTATGTTAGCGGGTAATATTATTATTGCTGAAAGCTCATGAAAAATAATTTCGTTTATTTGTTAGGCTAACAGTTAATTTTTAAAATTATAATTGAAACAAAGTGTGTACCCCGGCTAGCATACGGAGATGTACAAAAGGTCGTGAGCCACGCGATGTTCTAGATTATTGCTAAAGATAAGGTGACCAACCGTACTGGTTTTACCAGGACAGTACTGGTTTTGGATCCTGTTTTTGGTTTTGTCCTGGTTATGGAAATGTCCTGGTTAATGTACTGGTAAATTAATTTTTGGTAAATTTTCCAATATTTTAAGTTCTCTGATTTTTTTTAATCTTTAACCGGTTTTAAATTTTAATCTCCTTTAAAATTAATTTTAAATTTTAATTTTAAGTAGCCAATCAGACACAAGCAAAACTAAAAAATCGGAAATATGATTGGTTCTTTCGTAATTTATCTATTGAATGATTTATTTGTAGTTGGTGCATACGGGGTTACCCCATAAAGTTACATTTTACGTAATTACATAAATAAGGTACATAATTTATACAAAAGTACAAATTTAAGAAGAAAAATTAGAATTCAATTGTTAAATTGTTGATTTTAATAAATTTATTTTACTTATGAGACTATTTCGGTCATTCGGGTGGGAGGTAAAAAAAAAAGTCACATGTCCTGGTTTTACATTTTATAAATATGGTCACCTTAGCTAAAGAGTATAATTAAATAAATCAACGATACGTTGAACAAAGGTTTATTGATATTTACAAAAACTTATTTACAAAAACTTATTTACAAAAACGTGAAACCTTAATTAACATGCAACAAAATTTCAATCTTAGCCTAAATTAGCAACATCACAAACCAAATTGGTAATACAACAAATAAATGGCTTACCGCTAATTACTCGATAATGGTCCAGACACTAACCGGAGGAATCTCTTCAGTTGCGCCAGGTAACGATAAATAACAGGTATCGAGACCAATAATATAAACTATGGTACACAGTGCCGATCACAGTTTTACGATTGATTGCAGATTATGGTTTTTTCTCAACGGCACAAAGAAAACTCTTCAAGAAAAAATAGATAGGTTGACCGGCTTCTTCCAAAGTTGCGATAAGGCAAGACACAGATACAACGCTTCGTAGAGGTAATAGTAGACTGCTCGAAGATAGATAAGACCGTCACGAAGATATCGATAAGAGAAGACCTTTGGTAAAACCAAGACCAGACTGCCTTCTTTTTCCAAAAACACCCTTATATTGCTTTCCTCGACAGCCTGGTGCTGCCATCCCTTTGTTAGATAATATAGGGTTTTGAAAAGAAGTTCAAAGAAAGGGTTTAGGGTAAATTCCCAGAACCAATTAACAACTGGCCAGACAGGCCTATTGTTGTTGAGCGCCGCATTGAATTGAACAATACCTTGTACTTTGCGCAACAGTGCAGTACTAGGTAAATTTAGGAATTTGGGTTACACGTTTCAATAGCGTGCAACGAGTTTCGTTACATAATTTAGTAAAATACTAATAATATATAACTATGATGATGATAACGATGATGATGGATTCGTGATGGTTCGAATTCCCGGATCGCGATTTTTATTATTTTTGAAGCAGATTATGAAAGATGCGGGTCTAATTAGCGTATAAAAAATAAAATTTGCGGTCGGTTCACACAATTTTGAAAAAATGCGGCTTTAAAGTTAATTTGGAATGAAATTTTATCATTGGCTCTTTTGAAGTGTAACCCCGCCCTCAAAATTGAAATAAGTTGTGGCGACTGTATTTACAGTCCAAAAACCAAAAATCTGATATATTTATATCAGATTCTTGGTTTTTACAACGAATTAAGATAGATAATGGTGTAATTAGCTAATAAAAAGAATTAAATTTGTGATCAGACTACAAATTTTCAAAAAAATCACTTTTTGTGTGAATTCGTTTCTGATATGGTTGCGCTGTCAAAACCTACTCTCCGCACCCGGAGGGTCGCGAAGGGGGGCTCCGAGCGGTTTTGACACGCGCTTTACTTACTAAAAACATCCCCCAAGCGGTTCCAACTCGAAAAGTTTGGAGGTTGACGCGACGAATCCCAGGGAGCGACTGACTCTTTCCTAACGCTGCTTTAGTGGTTTTGACATGTATTTTGTGACATGTGATTCTAAAATTGAATGTCACTAAGTAAACAAAAATTATTCATGGGTCCAAAACCCATTAACGGTGAAAAGGTAATCTTGTGTTTTTGAAATATAATACATTTTTTTGAATAATTGTTTGTTTACTTGTGACATTCAATTTTATAATCTAGTATGTCGATATTGGTTTGTCAAAACACATGTCAATTAATTTTATTATAAAAAATTGTCCAATATAGTTTTTGATTTTAATTTTAATGGATTTTAATTCATTTCATTTATTTAGGGATAGTTTAGCTGATGATATCTTGAAAAGACAAAACCACTTTATATAAGGGGGTCCTAGACTAAAATGTAAGTTGGAAAATTTTCAAATTTCATTAAAATTGTAAAAAAATAATATTTTTTTTCAAATTTCATTAAACTTGAAACCTTTTAAAATATTTTATATAACATATAATTTCAACAAGTAATAATAAACATTTACAATTATAATAACTAACCTAAAAGTGTAATTGTATTATCAGCTAGTAAAACATTTTATAATAATAAAATCATTAAGCATTAATAAATTATCGTTGTTTTCTGTTTCAACGATGATTAAATCTAATATGGAATAATAACAAGGTATACAACCGCCAAAAATTTTATGCGGAATTCGATTGATTTTCTTTTCAACTTGTTGAAAGAAAAAAAATGTCTTTTTAATATCAACAACGATTTTTCGTTTGAAATAAAATCGTTTTACAGAAAACCTTTAAAAAAATACAAAAAAAGGAAAAAAAACTTGCTCGAGGATCGAACTCAGAGTTCCTGTAGACAAGGCACATTCATTTCATTAGCCAACAAACTTTCCTTGAATTAGTAGTTACGCAAATGGCACATAAACAACACATAGATTTTATATACCTATTTAATTAATAAAATATTTCATTTTAGTGATTTTATAAGTTGGGGTCGTAGAAAAAGTATAGTATGTCACTTGTTTTATAAACTCTTTAGACACTCGTATTTTATACACTCCCTTGTGTCAAAAATACTCGTGACTAAATCATCATTTATAAAACATGTATATACTATTAAATATTGGGAAATTGTACCCTTATGTTCAAAATTGGAAACAAATGTTTAAATCTCTTGAAATTTTATATATTTAATATATTACGTAGGAAGACCGAGGAAGAGATGGGCCGGAACAGGTAGAAGACCTAATCCATGATTGAAATGATGATGATGATGATAATATATTTAGTGTATAAGCATTTATTTTAATAACTGGAATTGAATTAAAGAATAACAAAATTTAAAAAATTAATAAAAGGAAGTGTTCATACTTATGGCCACGACTGTACATGTCCCACGTTATTCTGGAACTTTGCAATGTTTTTTATTGCATTTTTTCTTGACTTTCTTGTTTGATATTTTTTGATCTATATTCAGGATTAATATTGATCCTGTCGAATTACGCGTTATATCTAGTTCGCAAAAAATCCATGTCCATGTACGAGAACTTGAACATTTACAAAAAATAACAAAAAGCAAAATTAATTAAGCTTGTGTAATATTGCATTTTAAGTACCTATAGTAGTAATAAATGTTAAATTTAAATAATACAATAATTAAAAATTACTTTAGTCCACAGCAGTGGCTTGGTGTGATCACTGGTTCAACCAGAGCACCGAAACAGCGAGTTCGTACGAGTATAACGGACAGGGTCTGAATTAATTCTTTCAACGTTAGTTTTAAATTTTTAACTTAAATTTTTTATAAGCAGAATAGCATATTTTTAATGAATGAAATTTTATTGTGTAGGTATTTTCATTCATATTAGTGGCCGAACCCGAACTGACAATAATTTATTTACTGGGTAACTACTTTGAGCGGGCCCAATCTTCAAGCACTTTTTATAACAAAAAGCACAAGATAAAAAACATTATGAAGCAGAGAGAATTCACCAGCGTAAATCTATTATTTACGTTTTATAAGGCTTTAAATTGAAGTTTCTTGAACCCACTCTTGTTAGACTTTGTAGCAACTTTTGAACCACTTTGCTATGTTTACACTAGTCCCAGGTACATTTTCCCAACTCTAGGCATTCCATAATTTGTAAAAAAGCGGGTGGAAAATTTCTGATAATTTTTTGGAAAAAATGAAAGAAACTTTTTGACCCCAAATATTAAAAGTTTAAAAACAACCATTTTGTTTAGTGCTTCTAATAGATTTTGGTATGAAAATTTTATTAGAGCAGAATGTGGTCACGTAAATACTGTATTTGCATTTTATGAGACTCTAAAACTAAAAGTGAAGTTTTTTGAAAAACTTGCAGCAACTTTAGAGCCATTTTACTACGTTTCCATAAGATGCAATCACGATTTCCCAGTTCTATATTATGTTCTATATTATTGTTGACGATAGAGTGGATTGTTTTTAATTGTCTTAAGATTAAATGATGGTTTCTTCAATAAGTTGGAGACTTCTTATTGCAAGTGATCTTATTGATTTACACACACTTGAATAATAACAAATTCTATAAATTAATGTCGCATAATAACAAACGCGGTAACAATTATTTTCAGAGAGGTCAAAATATTGCATGAATTACAAGTCCCACATTATTTTTCAACTTGGCAATATTTTTCATTGTATTTTATCTTGATTTTTTTGTATGATATTTCTCGGTCCATATTCGGAACTATTTTTGATCCTGTTTAATTACGCGTTATACTTATGTCAGTAAACAAATCCTTATCCATGAACGATATCTTTAACATATTTAAAAAAAGTGACAAAAATATGCTTTTCAATAGAAAATGTCTGTTATAATTTTTGTAGTTTTGATTATTCTATGTATTTCAAGAATTTATTGTAGTACAAAGTTTTCGGCATAAAATTTTTTTGCAAAACTATTGCGGGCGAAACATAATGGAAACAGATGACCTCTTAACAATGTTCATTTAATATAAGGGAAGGACATACACAATTGTAACTACAAATACTTTTAACACAGTTGAAGTGGAAGCAGCTGAACGTTTCAATTATTGAATAGAAAATACCTGGAGAGAATCCAATAAAATATGTGATTGTAAATGCTATCTTCTGATATGCCAATGTATTTAAAAATAATATATTACGTAATTGCATGCTAAATAATATTTGATTTTTCAAATAAATATTTAAAATGCATTACAATTGAATTGTAGATTTATTTATGTAACACATAACCGAAATCTATGCAAATACATAATATTATACATACACATAAAACATATTATTACAATGAAAAGTAAAATTACATTCGCCCAAGAACTTAACATTGCCATCAATTTTATTATTTAAGAAAAAACTTGATTATACCTTTCAAGTCGTTAATAAAACAATGTAAGCAATATTTTGGAAGTGTTTTTAAAATGTAATTCAATTTTTTTAAATAATATTTTAAGAAGCCAACCTTCACGATCTCGTCGTATCTCTCTAAAACAAAATTTTATAACATGTCCAGCGGGAAGAATGATTATTTTTTAATTTATGAAGGGTTTAAAAATGAAGGAGTTATTTTACAAGTCTTTCGATGAATAAGTGAACATTTTTTGAAAATGTTGAAAAGTTTACATAGTATCTAAATTATGTGCCGTAATTTGTCTGCAAACTAAGCTTTATAATTTTGCATTTGTTGGACAACTCCTACCCTTGAACACAAACTACCCCTCAGCAAACCTGTAATGATTTATGAACTATATTGGGCGTATAACGAGATATACGATTTATTAACGCCGTTCTTCATAATGACGTGATTCTTAAGGTTAATTGTCTATTAATAATTTTGTACGATGTTATAGCATTTTCGGTAATTTAAAAATTTGTAGTTTGCATACGGAAATTGAGAATTTCCGCCCAACTACATGTCTGACTGAGTTGCTCTTCAAATATCATAACTATTCATCAAACTCGACTGTATTAATTGAGTTACATCAATGCTCGAATATTTACATACCTAAAACGCATAAGAATTAAATCTCAATGCAAAATTAAATCGTCCAATTTGTTAAATTTTGAGTTTCATTAATCATGCACCTATCAGAATATTCAAATTATGTATACTTAAGTTGTTAAAATGATAAAGTGTGATTTTAACCTGCTTATTAATTGTTATCAAACTTTAAAACTTCAAATATTACAATTAAAAGTTCGAAATGACAATTAACATTTTATTTATTTAATTGCTCGCAAGATTTGAGATATTTTAAACGGAGGTAAAAGAATTGCAATAATAAAATAGTTCCATAAATTTTAAATTAGGGTAATATTTCTTTTAAGTAAATATCGAACAAAATAAGAAACAAATGTAAACATCTAAGATAGCTTCTCAGAGATGCCCTTTGGCTTGAGTTTTAAGTGTTGACACATTCTTTTCTTTTCGAAATTCTTACTATCTTACTTGCCATTCTTCTAAAATACATTCTGCTATTCTAATGAAAGAAATCTTGCATTCACTTTTGTAGGTACTTTTTACTTTTCTACGTAAAACAAAGAGCTTATATAGCTTTATGTTTTTAACAACAAAACTAAAAGGTGATGCAACCATTTTCTCATATACCTTTTCTACAGTTTAATTTTAAAATAAGTAGGTGCTAAGTAGCTCTTTATAGTTAAGCTGCTCAAGAAATAATTTATTAAAATATTAATCATCCAAACTATAATAATAATGAATAAAAACTACGAGTATAATCCTCCAAACTAGTAGTCGGGTTCTAATTTATGAATTAATAATTGCTCGCTTCGTAGTTAATTGTTTAATTAATTCATCTAAGTAATTTCTTTGTAGAATTTGTCATAAATACTTTAAGTGTGTCGACAGACTGACACCACAAGCAACTTTAATTTTAAACATTTTCTACAATTGTAGCTTAAATGAAAAAAGGAAAATGATTAGGTGCATAATTAAAAATTAAACTTAAAAACAGAGAAAAACTTCATGCCCCTCCCGGAAAAATTACTATAATGGTTCTTTTCCAAAATAATATTATTAACTTATAGCTTTGATAATCGACAAATAAAACAGTCGGAAATATGGGAAACAATATTATTTTATCTTATTAACCACATATTCAACAATACACATATTTTATATAATGAAAGGTCAACAAAATTTTAAGTAAATGTTTAGAATCAAAATGTACTTACGGTTGTCTGAAGGTCTCTAAAGTACCTGTCCTCTCCCGCGGTGCTGGGTCTAATTTACACCACGCCACCAGAGAACATTTAAAGGCAGGTTTGGACTGGCAATAATTTAGTTAACGGGAAATTCCTTTGAGGGGTCCCAGTCTTGATGATATTTTTTATACCAAAGTATAAAATATAAAAAAAATTATACAGTGAAAAGAATTCACCCAGATATGGTATTTTATATTTTAAGAAGCTTTAAAGTGAAGTTTTCGGAATTCTCGAATGACTTTTTAGCCGTTTTACGACGTTATCCCAAATTCAAATTAATTTTTCCTGCTTCACGCATTTTAATGGGTCATATATGTAATAAAACGAGCAGAAAAATTCTAAACCTTTTTAAAATAAAAAGTAAAAGAGAACCCCTTTGATACTTTTAGACCCAAAAATTAGAAGCACAAAAACAATTTGTTTTGTACTGCTTCCAATACATTTTGATGAAAAAATTTTATTAAATATTTTATTTGCATTTTATAAGGCTTTAAAATGAAGTTTTTCCAATCTAACCTTTTGAGCCACTTGACGACATTTTGGCAAGATTCATCACGTGCGTTTTTCCAGCTCTATATTATCGCATCCCAGTGTAAAAGTATCACAATTGAAAAAATGACTATTTTGAATTGAGCGAATATTTTAGTGTTAAATAAAAACAGAAAAATTTCAGCTATGATACTGTTATACAGGGGGTACAATATATTATGTAATAAAGTCAATATTGCGTCAACATCAATATCACATCTTATTTTGCAAGTTTGTAATATTTTTTACTGCATGTGATCTTGATTTTTGGTTTGATATTTTTCAATGGATATAGGAGTGGAGTCTAATTTTGACGCTGTTGAATTTTACATTTTACCTATGTCCGTAAGAAAACCTTAAATGAACAAGATAATGTTAAAAAACCAAAATAATTCTTTCAATGAAAAATAACGCTAAGATCTTTGCGATACTCTAATTTCATGAACATGAAATGCAAACTGCAAGAGGAACAAAATTAAATCAAAAAATTTACCTCAAAATAAAAAAAATCAGTAAAAATGTACTTGGTAGAAAACAAGGTCTGCAAGTTTGCTTATAAACATTGACATGTTGGCCTCATTTCCAGTCGCTCTTCGTACGTAATTATTGTTGGTGTAGAACTGATTTCAATTTATTAGAGCGAAGTTATTAAAAATTCCTTGATAGTCAATAAATTTGTGCGTAATTGATTTGGTGTTTTTAATATGTTCATAGAAAAACTAAATATATGTGGTAATGGTAACATGCTCTAATTTGGGTATGAGTGTGAGGGGGGGTGGAAAACGGAGATTCCGAATAAAGTTGTTTATTATTTATGAGAAAAATATGTATCTAAGATAGATCATTATTTCGAAATTGGGTTGGTTGTGTAAATGTCACTGTCTAGAAAAAGTTTAGTAAAGCATGTTTCAGAATTGTAAGGTTCAGATGTGCTGATTGGGATGTGAAAAATTGAAATTTCCTGTAATTGTTTCCACGTCAAAACACCAAAATGAAAACACCGAAAATAAAAACACCGATAACATCAGTAATCCAAACAAGATGCCATTTATAGAGTAAAACATGTTAAAAAACACAATAAAAATAATAATAATAATAATCTTTATTTAATTATAATTTTACTTTATTATAATATAATGTTTTAACTAAAAATTAAAAGCTACTATATATTTATTTAAAAGATAATAAATAAAGTCTTTTTAGTTTCATTGGAGTTGAAAATTGTAGGCGATGCCAGTCAAATAGTCGTTCAGAGTACGCTCACCATACGCTTGTACTACAGACTTGATCCTGGTCGCAACGTAGCGATACTTTTTGGCATGCACTGTTCTTTCTTCAAAATATGTTGGTGGTTGGAACTTAAGAGAGAACTAGAAGCTCGATGTCATTCTTTCACAGAATTATTTGTTTTAAGAAGGTCGGCTTTATAACAATTCCAAAGTGCGATCGGAAATTTGGGAAGACGCCTAGTTGCTTCGCGTGGGCGGCCGATCCAAGTATCTTCAAAATAATCAAACAGAGGTTGAAGGATCTCCTTCCTTAGTTACGAAGAACTCAGTTTGAATGAGTTCTTCAAAAGAGAAAACCACATCGGCGACCGGGAAGAAACTCAAAGCAGCCAACTTTCGAATATTAATTGAGAACTCAGTATTTTGAGGGTTTTCGTACTGTTCTTAAATAATTTGATTCCTGTGAATAATTCTCCAAATGCATTGTCTAAAGTGGAAAAATACAATCCCTGTTATTATTGTCTTCAAATGAAATCTTGAAAGCGTTGATCTCAGCGACTTCGAAATCTGTCATGATGCTCTCAGGATTTACCTCAAGCGCGAAATTTTTGAGAGCATTTATATCTTTACATGTATACGTTCCCTGCCTTTTATTGGGTAAAAGAGCAAACACGGTGGGAATCACGTTATTGTACCTTACAGCGTGAATGGTGAACAACTGTTTGAACAATGGGGAAGCAGTGGTTGCAATCCTTCATTAAGTCTAAATTTTTTTGAGTACTAAACAACAAGATGCGGTCATCGGAGGATTCACTGTCAAAGAGGAAAAACAGTTCCCCTCGTTTTGTTTTTCTATATACGCCAACAACATTTACCTCAATAAGAATACTAGGGTTCGAAAGTGAAAGAGTAGCCGCCCTTCTTGTGTGCTAAACTGTTCTTTTTCTAGGTGAAATTAAAGGAAGTGCTGCGGCCACAGCTGACGCTGAGCTGACAATCTGAGCTGTAGTGTCAACCACAGTTTCACTATTTTTTTTATTTCTTTCAGAACTTTTTTGGCTTCGCTTTGGGCGACGTTGACCACATGGTTATGAGATCCTGATAAACGATCCACTTGAGTCCCTTCAGTGATAACACGTCTTTTGGACTTAAATTGAGAGTAATCTGCGCACTTGTAGTAGGTCCTATCGTTATGTCTTCTGTTTCGAGTGAAGATAAAACCTTCATGAAGAAGTTGGTCTGTCTTTTTGTTGACTTTTGATAAAACGTAAACCATTATTTCCCCTGTAGTTATTAGACGAAAAAAGCTGATGTAGAATTTTGTAAATTTTAATTTGTATTTTTCATTTAGAACGGGAAGGGAGCGAGGCGGCGATCGAGAAAAGTTTTGTTTTGATGAGGGTCCGACCTGGGTCAGTTTCTTGGTGCGGTAACAAATTTTTAAGATCATGAAAAATCTTAGAAAGATTTTATATTTTTTTTTAGAATAAAAGTTTTTTCCACTACTAGCCATAAACACTATCATTTCAACGTAAGTGATCGAACTGTGAACCACGCCTTCTATCACCTGAGGTGAATAATATTTTATTATTCACTAGTAGTTAATAATGAACATAAATGCGTAGTCCGGAAACTTCGGGCCATTTTGAAAGAAAATTTATGTGTAAAACGAATTAGCATAACCAAGAAATTCTATCAATAGTGTTTAAATAATTAAAATCGGTCTATAAATAAGATTAATTTGATATTTAAAATGTTGATTAAATTGGAATTTTGTGACGTTTAGCAATTAGGCGAAATGAGAATTATGAACACAGATTATGACTTATATGACAGCTGAAACTAGAAACTTTATAAATCGATTATTAATAATTATTACAATCAATTATCGTTACAAATAGTACATTTTTCGACAAAATAGTTTTCGTCAACATCTATTTACTTGCATTCCACGTTCACTAGTTTTTATTCGATATAGAATTTTTTTGTTTGGTAAGTGTTTTGTTACATTAATATTATTAAAAATCTGTATATTTTCAATTGTAGGATAACTGGATTGTGAAGATATTAAAGAAATTAGTGGTCGAAACAGAATCATGAAAAAATTTATGCGATTCGAAGTAGTCGTTCGTTAGCAAACTTGTATAACCTTTACTCCATTAGAAAATTTACAATCTCCGTGCTATTGTAACTACAGTTTAAAACACTTCAAAACGCTCAAAATTTCTTACTAGTTGGAAGTTGTTTGAAAAAAAAGGTTTTATGACGATAACTAACAACTTGATTGATTAGTATTACATAAATGATTATAATAAACACAAGATATTAAGAAAATTTATTTATAAAAAATTTTAATTGATGTTACAATTATGGCATTCCATTGATATATTATTCCTCCAACATTTAAGGAA
The DNA here is from genome assembly GCA_036346125.1 of Lycocerus yunnanus. Classification (NCBI taxonomy): domain Eukaryota; kingdom Metazoa; phylum Arthropoda; class Insecta; order Coleoptera; family Cantharidae; genus Lycocerus; species Lycocerus yunnanus. Next base: position 4,381,644 of record JARFIX010000002.1, read on the forward strand.
CTAGAAGAGGTAGGTACATTAATAACAGAATTATTGATAATGTGCCCCTCTTCAATTGTAGAACTGGATTGTACAGGAACTGGTGGTGTCGAGGAATCTTCAATTGTAGAACCGGATTGTACAGGAATTAGTGGTGTCGAGGAATCTTCAATTGTAGAACCAGATTGTACAGGAATTGGTGGCGTCGAGGAAGCATCGACATGTTGATTAATTGATGTTGATTGGCTTTGGACCATACGAGCTATGCTCGTTTTAACCGAGAGTGAGTCAGCTATATAGCCCTCGGCTACCGTAGATGACTTCCAACCCCCATGTTGTTTCAACTGCAGGATATTTCCACCGCTAGCAGCTAATATTGTGGCTGAAGTTCTTCGGAAGCTATGACCCGTGTAAGACGCAGGGTTTTGCAAATTTAAATACATTGCAATTTTGTTTGGTACTTGCCCTATTGTATTATGACCAATATTTTGCTTTGTAGCTTTTCCATTGCGTATACTAATAAATAATTTTTGCATGTCGGAAGTTGGTCTAATTTTTAAATATGTTTTACAATTTTCATCCAAAGGGGTTCCATAACAACAAATTTTCTAGATGAACCATTTTTACTATTACGAATGTTTATAATAATCATATCATCTTTTATGATAACATCAGAAAGAAGCAAATTGCAAAGTTCATCGCATCTGCAAGCCCCAGATAAACCAATTATAAGAATTGCCTTATTTACAATATGACATTCATCGGTGCATTAATCAGAAATTTTGTAATTTCTTCTTGACTGAAAACGGAAGACTTCTTAGCACGGTAATTCACATTTTGGCGTTTTAAGAACGCAACTAATTTGAAAAACTTTGAAATGTCTATGTTGTCCTTTAAAGAAAGAGTTGATTTTAACATAGAATAATGTGCCCATAAAGTGGAAGCTTTTTTATCATTGGCATAACTTTGGAAATATGCTAACAGTACATTTTCAGATATTATAACCACACTTCGCGCACTGCACCAATTTTTAAATGTTACATAAGCTTTCATATAAAGAGTCTTGATTTTTCCGGCAGTAGCTTGTCTGCCACTGATTCAGCAATCTCTCTCATTTCGGGTGGTGTACAACTTTCACTCATTTTTAAAAACACTCGCAAAAACTTATAAATATCAAAATATTTAATGTAACCTTTATGTCAAAATTAATTAAACATTTTCAAGCAAGTGTCAACATCAAAACAAAAAACTATCATTTGTTTTATAATTTGAAATAAATAATTAAAACGATTTACTTTATTCATTAACAATTATTATTATAAGAGTAAACAATCCTAGTAGTGGAAAAATTGTATATAAACCACGGTAGTGAAGCGTGTTATAACCGCGCGCCTTAAATCCGCGGTGCTACGCACCTTGGGATTTAATCTGGCGCTAGGGTTATAACACTATGCTTCACTACCTTGGTGTATAATATACTATTGTTTAAGAAAAATATTATAGAGAAAGAGTGGTGCAATTAAAAAAGGAAAATAAATGATTATTGTAATTACAAGAATTTATAGGTGCGACAAACAGTTGATAGATAAGAATTCTTGCGATGATACAAGGTATCAATATTAAAAGTAAAATTTAGCATTTAATTTTTTCTAAGAATTAGACATAAACATATGTAAATTGTACATATATGAAAAACTCAATATATGGGCTACCATGGCTAGTTTGTCAATTATTAGAAGGAAATGCGAAGTAAATCGAAAATTTTAGCTAAAATCGATAAATTTGTGGTTAACAACCAAGCACAATATTTCTAACATTAATATGGTAAATATTTCAAGTTTAAATACCTTTCTAGCGTGTGATTATGCTCATAATATCCCACACGAAGCAAATTGCAAAACTTATATGCTAATTGCTCGATAAGGTTTAAATTCACGATCGAAGGTGGAAACAACGCATCTCCAACATAATATTATTATTTGGTTCCAATGGTAATTTTTTACGGCTAAAACTGGCTCTGGTGCTTTTGTTAGTCACCAATATTTTAGTATTTTAAAATTTCACAAAATTAAAAGATCATAAAAGAATAAACTTTCTAGCGTCTTTTTATTATATGAAAATATGTATCATCTGGTCAGACTGTGAAAATTTAAAAATTAATTGTTCAGTTAACCTATCAATTTTTAAATTAAAAAAATTTTTTTTTTAAATTTCCTCTCTTTTTCATTTCTTTCGTGAAATTTTCTTTTCGAGTTAGGTTTTTAGTTTTTCTATTCTATTCTTCTGGTCTTTTGTTTTTTTACGACTTTTTCAATTTACTGTTTTATTTCTTGTCTTTCCTTGCACCACTTAATCTTCAGTCCATCCATTTGTTTTTTGGGTAGAGTTAAGAATCCCGAACTCAAAAGTATATTTTTCCCTATAAAAATGGCTTGACCAAACGAAAGAACACTAAAATACAAGACTTTTAAGGTGAGGCAGGTTTCGCTCTGTCCTTTAATAAGCCCACAATTTAAATTCAAAGTTTAAAATTTTTCCATAAGAATACATGTAAATGTATTATTGCGTAATATTACGCAATAATTTTATGCATTCTATCTATGGTACTTGTGCTTTGATACTCACAAATAAACCATAGGGCGGGGCTAACTAGAGCAGTTAGGAAGGAGTCAGTCGCTCTCTGAGATCCGTCTCGTCAACTTCCAAACTTTTTTAAGTTGGAGCCACTTGGGGGATGTTTTTAGTAAGTAATGCGCTTCAACTACATCACGAGTCGAATTCACACAAAAAGTGATTTTTTTCCGAAATTTATTGTCCGATCACAAATTTAATTTTTTTATTAGCTAATTACACTATTATCTTTCATAATTCGTTGTAAAAACCGAGATTCAATGATAAAATTGCATTCCAAATTAAATTTTAAAGCCGTTTTTAACCAAATTTGTAGACCGACCGCAATATTTTTTTAATATGTAACTTAAAAAACTTGACTTGACTTCAAAAATCATGAAATTCCGAATTCGGGTTTATTGACTGTCCCCTGTTTTTTATATCATATATTTTTCTGATGTTATTCTTGATCTCTAGGTTGGTTTTTTTAAAGTCTTTGTTTACAGACCCCGTATGGTTCATTAGCATGTTTTTCAGCTCCTCCATATCAAAACGTTCCTTCGATTGTACGTGTATTGGTTTGGTGCTATTTTTTATTGGTGTTTTTTGCTGTTTCTTACTTCTCTGGAAAACCCGTATTTGCTTCCCAGTTTCTTCTTCTCTTGCTTTTTTAATGTAGGTATTCCTTGACAGATGGGTAGGAGTTTGCTTGCGCTCTTCTTTCTTCTTTTAAGTTTATTTAAGTGGCTTCTTGTTAAGTTTCTCGCCGTTGGGAAAATCTTATGTTACAATTTTCTACCTTATTCTCTTCTTCTATACCTTTCACACGATTCTATTTCTATTCGCGTATAGCATAAGCACCCGACTCAACGCCTCTGAAGTACCAATGTTATTTTTATTTTAAGGTATTCGTGTTTGGTTTCTCTTACAACAATTTCCGTATCTATTCGAGGTTGGCACCATACAAAATTGTTAACCAGGAACCTAGAAATTTACTTATCTTGTTCGCTTTAATCCCGTACATATAAATGCTCCAATCCTTCCACCCACTTTGTAACTATATAAATTTCAAGCTTCCTTTGTTCGTTTCTGTTGCTTCAAAAACTAAGATTCCTCTCTTTCTTCTTAAATTCACAAAACCAGATTACCTCTATATCATCTCGTTATACACAAGGCAGGATCCAGAAAAACAATTTCCATATATGAACAAAATGTTTAAGATATTTTGAACAAAAATGGTAAAATATTCCTTTCAATAGAAAAAATAACGCTCAAGTTTTTGTAGAAGTTTAATTTTATGATTATTAAGTGCAAAATGCATGCGAAATGTTCACACACTGTCTGTGGCCACCAAAAAAACACTGGACCACCGGGTATTTGCTCCTTCGATTGCCGGCCCAGTCCTGGCCTGCCAAAAACATAAAACTTGGATTGTTTATCAGCCGCTGATGATAGCTACAATCCCCATTTGATGCTAAAGTATTTGTGCAGTAGATTCCACGTTAAACTATAGGTGCTTCATTGCGTTAGCCAATAGGAAATAATTGCTTGACTTGTAAGGCAATTATTACTAAGTTGTACGAATAAATAAATTCATTGTATGAATTTTTTTATCTACTATTCTAAAGTAGAAATTAAGTTTTAGAGTAAAACAATACGAATAGAAATGTGAGTGTGGAAAATAAGAAAAAAATGTTGAAATTTTTTTTTAATTTTTTCGCACGTAAATTTAAACTATTTTTAGTTTTTAGTGTAAAATGTTAGAATATGGAGTAGATTAGAAGTTAGTTACTATATAGGGTGTAAATATCTGGTATAGCTTTAAGCATTTACCTGTCTTAGTTAGTGTTCTATGCTGTATTTACGTTAATTCCACCTGTAACCGTAGTCACAGCTATAAATTAAATTTGCAATTTGAAAATTAGTCTTTAACAGGAAAATGTTTTCGGCGTATTCCAATGTTTGTCGTAAAATGCGATATTTAAAATACCTAACATGTGCTCATACGAGGGAAGATTTTTATTTTCGTGACCCGAATGTAAAGAATTTAACACATTTGGGAGCACATTGAAAGCGATAAGTTTCTATGGTAACCCACAAACAAAGGTAAGAGTTTCGCATAGTTTGGACGAAACTAAAAAAATATCTGGAAAAGTTTGATTACATTTTTAGAAATTGAGGTTAATTTTTAGTACTTCTAAAGTTGTGGAGTAAATTTGAATAGTTAATTAGAAACGAAATGACTAAATGGCTTATTTAGTCAATAAGCTAAATAAGATAAAGTTTCAAGCTAGTATTGACGTCACGTTATTTGCATAAAAGTACAGTATCCTCCAAACTACTCCAACCAAAAACCTACTTATTAGCATGTTCCCTGTTACTGATATCGCTTACAGAATTCCTGTGGCGTCGCCCGCCGACGTCCATTAGTGTGTCGAATCTCAAATTCAGCAGATTTGTCGATGTTTTACATATAAAAAGTTAAATTTGCTTCCTTATACAAGGCCATCATTTTTTATTTTGCGTTATTTTTATATTTGAGCTTGTAAAAAAGTGACGCCAGAATTACATAAAACCAAAAATAAAATTTTTTAAAAAGTCTCAGATTTCTTAAACTACACATTTCCGTTTATCAATATAATATAAAATAATGAAATAATTATAATTATTGTAAGTTTTCTGTAATGTTTTATCAGTAAGAATCAATAACGTCTGGGGAGTTCCCATTGCGCTTCATCACCCTCTTGGGAATTGAAAATCTGTACGTCAAATGCAGCATCGTAATTGTGTAATACGCAATGCAGTCTGTAATAATTACTTGGCACACACACAAAAAGTGCACCTTCATAAATTATTCATAACAAGTTCGCTTCCGGCAAAATCATTCGTACAATGTGAAATGAGGCGATTGTCACCATACAACACAATGCACATCGCAAGCCTAATCCCTATTATGTTAAACTTCTTTATATTAAACGCATTAAAACATAGACAAAGTTAACTTAAAAAAAATTATTTTCTTTCGTACTTTATTGGTAAATTATTTGCTTTCTTTTAATTAATATATGGAGTTTTTAACAATTGCGATCATTACGCTTACCCCACAGACGACTGTGAAACTATTGTCACTTTCATTTCCATTTCTGTACGTAAAAATTTAATAATTATTTATAAATAGTCTATTGAAAAGAAAATAATGGCAGTTAAAAATGATATTTTTAATTAGGCAGGTACTTGAAGTCGACCGAGAAATTAACTTTTAAATTTAAGGGCAATTTATGTTTGGTATTTAATTTGTCGATACGTTTAATTTTTCTCAAACTATCAAAGTTATGACAAGAACTTGCAAAGTTGTGAATCTAAAGTTTCGCGAGGTTGATGGAATTTCCATAAGTTTTTATTATTTTCAGGTATGGTTCTGACATTTCAAGACTTTTTGGCACCTTTTTGTATTAAGTTCTGCGTTTACTTGTGACACTTTGCAAAACATTTCCGTTTGTAATTTCTAAATGGTTTATATAAATGCTGAGTGAGCTCAATTGTTTAATGGCTTTTGGAAATTAAAACAAAAAAGTTATTATTTATTTATGCAATATTTAGTTCATTTGGGATGACATGTTGAGAAGATATGTATAACGAAGGATAAGCCATAACGAGCTGTCGTATTACGACACAACTAAACTGCTCAAACTAGAATTAATGTTCTGTGGCTTGTTAATGTCCTAAAACATTTAACAATTTTATGTTAAAAATTTTCTGAGAGGAAAACTCACTAAAAGTAATTTAATTTCTTGAAACATACCATCACTAAGTATACGATTGCAATAACTCCTGAATTCTATTAATTAGATTTCTTATTGTGGAGTAAGTTGCAATTCACAAACAAAATAACAAAAGCGTAGCGTTAAACACTACTAATAAAAATAAACAACTACCGCCCTGAACCGAATACTAAAGTTTGTTTTCAAAGAGTATTTTTTACTTAAAAGTAACTATTTTATTAGACAGAATAAAACAAACTACTCTTTTTCATAATGCCGTTCCATTTTTATATAAAATCTTTTTAACATGACGATTATAAGGATGATTTTAATTACCATAATTATTTGCTAATTTTCTAGTACTAATTAAGAATTTTAATTAATTTATACAACACATAGGTGTGTATTTTTTTAGTAATCTCAATTATGAAGCGTTCCATATACACATTGCACAATGTCACTTTCTTGTCTCTAAATTATTCACCAACGTCACCCTCGTATCCCTTTTTGGGGTAAGCAATTCATGCATTATACTCTTACTAGTGTAACTACTACCTTCTACTTTATAATTGTCTTTCCAACCATACCCTTGTTTCTTACAGTCATAATTGCTTCTTTACTTTCCAAAACTAATTAAAGTCATGAAATTGTTTAAGAAAAAAACTTACTGCACAAAGCTTTTCCAAATTACCGCATTTTATTAAAGATTAATTTAATTTGTATTACCTACTCACTCACACTTTTTACTTCTTTAAGCTAAACAAATATGTTGAAACATATTTTAATAAAAAGTCATTAATAGTTAACGTGTAGAATACATTTTAAAATGAAAAGATAATTTAGCAAAATGTATTTTTCTGATTATTATAAGATTGCAATTTTTAAATACCAAACCAATGTTTTACAGTTGAGAAGAGTTATATCCCAGAACACCAGAAGTATGAACCACCCAACACTCATATTATATTATGCTGTAAGAATCATTCTGCCATTCGTAATTTGAAACTATTTAGAGAGTGAATTAAAAATAAATTGTACTAAAAATTTAAAAATTTGAGAATGAGCTTAATTTGAGTTAATATAATAGTATATTGAAAGACCAGCAGTATGGCGTGAAGTATACACGGATTGACTAAGAAGCGTAAGTTGCGGTTCCAATCCTGCTCAAAATAATATATTGAAAAAAATATACTAAAAAATTGTTAAAAATTGAATCATAAAAGTGGATTTGAGGGGACGAATTAAAAATAAATTACACTAAAAATTTAAAATTTTGGAGGTGTACTTAAGTTGAGTTAACAAATAATACTGGAAAAATAGAAAAATTAAATCTAGAAAGAGGGTATATTCTAGAGGATTAACCGAAATAAATTGGACTAGAAATCTAAAAATTTGAGTATGCCCTTAATTTTAGATATGTTACATATATTGGAAAATAGTTAAAAAAATTAAATTTTTAAGAAATTAGGTTCTACGGGGTGAACCGAAAATAAATTAAACTACAAATTTTAAAATGGACTAAATTTAGTTAACACATTATTGGTATATTTTGAACTTAAAATGAATCTAAATTGTAAATGAATTTTTAGAACAAGGCCCAGGGTAAACTTACAGTTTTCATCTTGATACGATGCACCAACTAGCTCCGAGTCCTTTAGATAAAAATTATGTCGAAATAAGACTGACTAAATTTTTCGTATTTATTATGAAGATAAGGCGTTTGCACAAGTTGTCCTGCATTATTTGGCTTAATTTTAATTAATTTGGATTGAAAATGAAAGAATGGATCGTTTTAATTTTATGGATCCGCTTTACAAGATTTTTGGAAACTTGCTGTTTACCATATTATATTATTATTACCATATTATTATGAAGACCGAGGAAGAGATGGGCCGGAACAGGTCAAGACCTAAACCATGAAAGAAATGATGATGATGATTATTATATAAAAATATTAATATACAAAAATTAAAAAAGAAACTGAAATATTTTTTAGGGGGGTGCAAATTTATAATAATTTACTATTAAATAAAACAATTTTGAAAATTTATTAAATCGAAAATATTTTAGAACATATTACAATTAATTTTATTGGCGAAGATTTTTCTGGTATTATTTTCAGAGTTCTTTATTAGAAAAGTTAATTTGTTAAATTGTACAATTTTATCATATAGCTGTTACCAAATAAAAAATTATTATATTACTATTACTGTACTATAGAAGCAGCAATGTGGCATAAAGCTTTCATTGACAGGCTAGAGAGCGAATAACCGCGGTTCTATTCCTAATCGCGCCAAACACACTGCTATGATGTTCTTAGTTTTTGATTAGCTGTTGCATCGGCAATAATGTGTAAACAATAAAATTTCTTAAAATAGCTGCACAAAATATCTTCTTTGTTTTTTTTTAATCAACGCACTTTTAATCATCTTTAAGTCTTACTGTTAAAATTTCTCAACAAATTTAAATGCCGAAAGGATCCCTTTAGAAGCGCTTCCTTCACTACCCTGAAAAAAAGGAAAAAACCGAGCAATAAAGTTGATACCTTGTACAGCTAGTTTGAACATTAGTTTCTAAGCTTTGTCTGAGACAAACACGTGTACATATTTTAGTCGCCAATGGCCCTCTGCTTAAAATGTACCGTCAAAAAAACAAGCGTGGGACATTGGTTTTGTTACTTAATCCTTTATGGCTCTTTCCTTACAAAGTGAGTTTTACTGTCCAGTTTGTAAGGAAAGAAGCATGCTTAATTTCTATTAGTTTAAGTGCTTCACTCGCCCTTCTTGGTTGGTCAAAAATCTTCTGCTAAGAAAAACCAAGGAGGAGCAAGATTTAACTTATGTGTGAAGTACTTGAACAAAAATCAGTTTTTAATACAACTCCAAGAGCTCAACACTACTTCGAGTTCTTGTACAAAGTTTTGTTAATACAACTTCAAGAGCTCAACACTACCTCGAGTTCTTGTACAAAGTTCGTTTTTGTTAATTATATAAATGTTGTGCAAGCACCTGCAAATATTTTTGTAAATACAATTATTTCGGAAAGGTTACTAATTTTCATCGCACAACTTTACTGGTCCTTCGATCCAAACCTAAACAACCTACGGTAGCCGTAACAAGTAACACTATCAAGGCCCGTATAATAGCAATATTCTTTTAATTAAGTAGTTAGTTGCCCATCATCAGGTTCTAGCTTATTTTTGACTAGCCAATGATTTATTTCATTGCGACTCGCTCTCCAAAAATACGGCAAACTGTAAGGTTTTTTTACCGTGAATTTTTTTCCCAACCAAGTCATGATGGAAGACAACACCTTTCCGATTATTCAATTCGGGACGTTTTCTTTTAATTGCCTGACGTATCTCTCTAGTTGTTCTCAGTAAAGTTGAGAATCAATCGTCTGATCCAACTGGAAGTAGCTCATGGTGAACGATTCCCTTCCAGTCCCATCACATACACAGCATCACCTGTTCGACGTCAATCCTGACTTCGCAAACGCTTGTGACAGCTCACCGTCTTTTGTCGTATCTTGTATCTTGTCTACGATCTTTCACTTTTTCGATTGTCATACGTGACCCATTTTTTATCACCGGTTATGACACGTTTCAGAAATGGCTCGATTTAATGTTAATACGGTCTATCGAGGAACCCATACATTGAGTTTTTTTTGTAGCCAGTTTTGGGTAAATGCTTCAAAACAGTTTTTTGGTCAATGCCTAGTTCCATACTAATATCAACACTGCTGATATGCTTATCTTGCTGGACGTTTTCAAGAATTTTATCAGCTTTTTTAGTGATTGAACGACCAGAGCGTGACTCATCTTTCATATCAAAATTACCAGAACAAAAACGATCAAACCATTTCCGCGCAGCACATTTTGCTAAAGTACCTTCACCGTACACAGCACAAGTTCTTCCTTTTATCGTAATGATATTGTAAAATATAGCGCAATTTTTAATACTTTTTTCTATTTTCAAACGCAAGCAACTTTCCAACTACTACATCAATTTCAATGTTTTTATACTCAAAGTAATGCCCGAAGTGTAACCTTTCAAACGAAGGTTTAGTGATGTCGCTGTAATCTGTGTTTCCTGAGTTATTTGCAATTGATGCCATCTATTGGGAGAAACGCCACAAACTTTTTACCAGACCTAATATTTATCGTACAATCCGACGATCGCACCCATATCGTCAATATCAGCAGGAAATTCTACTTATTAAAGTTTATTTTGATATTAGAAAGTAATTGTGATTAACAAATTACAAAAATAATTACATAAATTAAAGATTATAAAAAAATATTAACTGTATAGTTAGTAAGTATAACATCGAATAATTTGTTTCATAATTTTACCTAGTCGGATTTGAGAAATGTTTGCGCGGTTGAGCAACTGATTGCACAAAGAGTTGAAGAAATTCTGGAATTCCCAGTGAAAATATTTACTTGCTCGGCAAAACAGTGGTATAAAAAACCATCGCTCTGAATACAAAATATTTAGGTTCAAATAATTAACTAACCTAGAATCAAAAATACACTTTTTTCTATAAAAATTGCTTCACCAAACGTAAAGATAAATAAAGGTAAAGATGAATTTGATAGGACTTCTATTAAGGCCACAATTCAAATTTGAAAATGGTGATATTTATATAAGAAACACATGCAAGTGTATTATTGTGTAATATTATGTCATAATTAAACACATTCCATCACCAGTCCGTGCGTTGTAGGTGAAATTCGCAATCAGGGTTAATTAACTCTCGCCCAGGTTCGTTTATGCCACGTTTAGGTCTTTATGTCAGCCTCCTTTTGAGTAAATATTACTTTTAATCAATGGTTCCTTAATCGATACACTAGAAATAACGATACACTTCATAGCTTATAGGTAATTAGCATTATATTTACTAATGAGATTTTCTTCACCGCGGTTGGCCAACATTCATGTTTGACCAGATGAAAATTCTCATAATGTTTTTCAATCAAGTACCAAATCAGTATCCTTTCTCTGTAAACGTCTAAGCTGAATTCTCGCAGATAATCTAATCAAGCCATATTTTTTCCGGATATTTATATTTTTTAAATAAAACCAAATATAAATAATAATTGAAAGTAATGTCAATTTTGTAGAATCAAACGGCTGGTGAACCTCTTCAGCCCCCGAATTTATTAAAAGATAACGCTAGGATGAAACTACATTTTTCTTACAGTATTAAACACAGTAACAAGATCGGATTGAAAATAAACGAAGACCAGACGAAATATATGGGATGCGGACAAAAGATGGATAACATGGAGGTGACATTAAAAATCGATGGCTTCTCCTTTGAACGGGTTAAAGTTTTTAAATACCTTGGAGTGCAGATAAGTAGCACTGGTTTAGGAAGTGAAGAGATCAAGGACAAAATACAGAACGGATATAAAGCATACTACGCAAACAAGAAGCTGTTAAGGAACCGAAAAATAAGTATGAATATTAAAATGAAGGTGTATAAAAGTTTGATAAGGCCAGCAGTGACGTATGCGTCCGAAGTGTTGTGCATGACTAAGAAAGAAGAGAACCAGATGAGGGTATTTGAACGAAAGATACTGAGAAAAATAATAGGACCTGAAAGGATGGAGGAAAATGTATACAGAAGAAGAACAAACTACGAATTAATGGAGAGGATTGATGGCAAAGATATTGTGAAATTTATTAAAGCGCAGAGACTGAGATGGCTGGGGCATCTAGAAAGAAGGGACAATGAAAGTACAATAAAAAAGATAGTAAGATGGCGACCAAGTGAGGAAAGAGAGAGGGGTAGACCCAGAATGAGATGGATGGATGCGGTGGCTGAGGATCTGGAGAGGATGGGGATAGAAAACTGGAAGGAGAAATGTAACGACAGGAAGACATGGAAAAAAATAGTATTCGAGACTAAGTGCCACCCCAATTTATAAATAAATTTTGTAAATGTAGAAGTAGGATGAGGAGTAATCCACCTCTTAAAAAGGATTGTAAAGACCTCATACGAGGTTGCTATGTTTCACATGAAATAAATGCATTTATTATTATTATTATTATTATTAAACACAGACTTTAATAAAAAATTTTAAATTAAGTTTTAAAATTAAACAAGTTGCATTAAAAATAATTTAAAATCACTTCTTTATAAAACTTTCCTGCACATCAAACTTCAGAAAATTATCAAGTTTGTTTTTAATAAAATTACGACAAAATTTTATAAATAAGCAATAATTAGTATTCAAAGTAAGTTTCATATTATACTATATACATACAACATAACTTTATCTCGTTAATCCATTCCGTCGCGCAAAGCTCAATTTATTTTATAATTTTTACTCTTAAGAATAAAATCACAAATTGATTTTCTATATAGTAACATCCTACCTAATTTCTATCAGTTACACGTTACACACGTTAAAATGCTAAATTAATTTTTTGCTTATGTAAAAAAGATGGTGGTCGATTATACTAAATCATTAAACCGTTAATATAAAAAAATAGAATTATGTAACTCCGAGCTGTAATAACCCGAATTATATAATAAATTAGTGTTAATTGTTAAAAGATCCTATTTTATTTATATCCATTTCTTTCCTCAATGGAAAGGGACGATCAAATACATATAAAGCACTTGTAGTGGAGATAGAGTCAATGTACGTCCTAACCTTGGTCAGCAGCCACCCGAGAGAAGTTAAATTCCTGATGTAATTAATTAGCAGGTTAGTCGGTTTACCAACCGCTCTGATCGCCTAGTGCGTGAATGATATGGATATTATTTTCCAGTTCGTTTAGTTCTTCCAATTTGCAATTGATAATTTATTTTAAACTGTAGATTAAGAGAATATGAAATAATGTTTTCGATGTTTATGTATTACAAATAAATAATGTCAACAATTTTAGGCATTAAAATATATCTATGTAATCATGTAAAAACTACTCGGCGTTAAAATACGCGATGTCAAACCGTTTTTAGACCAAGCAGAATACCGCTTACCACTAATGACAGAAAATTTGTATGCGTGAAACTTTTTAGTAATACTTAATACATAATGCACAACGCTTCAAAGTTACTAAATTAATTTAGGCTTCTCTTTAATATGCAGATTCCGAAGGTTGCCTACAAGTGTAACTGAAACTAATAAAATAAGTTCAATCAGCGACGGTTAATTTGAATACGAAATGTCGTATGTATGGTACAAGAACAGTAATGGAATCAATTAAAATCCTTTTCTAATGTGTCTGCCTGGCCGCACGAATGAACGAACGCATTAGCTTTATTAGCCAGGATCATTATACTCTTTCACTGATTTTCGTTCCATATGTGATCACCAATTACTCACAAATTCATTTTTTATTTATTTCATCGCTAAATTAAAAGTTCTCGCTTTTTATTTTTTCTGAAAAATGCGAAAGCTCAACATATAAAATTTTCATTTATGAATTCACTTTCATATTAAAGAAAGTTATTTTATTGTGCAAAAATGTGAAATTAAAAATAAAATCGTGACAGAGGTATTTAAAATTCAATTAGTTAAGTACAGGGTGTTTAAAAATCACGCAAACCACACATTACTTTTCAAGAAGTGTTCGTGTAAAGGCAAAATTTATTTTTTTTAGTGTCATGTAGTACTTAAATTAGGTACATTTTATTGTATTCTTGATTTAATTATATTCGGATATTTAGAACATATCAAACTAAAATTATTTTAAAATATAATTTTGCGTAGGTTTCTTTGGACACGACAAGTTGTCAACAAATTCATAAAATATCGCATTTTTTGTACCCGCTAATGAAATCCTCCTACTTATTCGGGTGAAATGGTGTGACGGTTAGAAATATATTAAGTGGCAAAGTGGCGCCCGAAGGTGAAAATAAAACAATATAAGAATTTTCCCACTTACGAAATGATTAAGCTCGTTCATAATAATACATATTTTTATATTAGGTATACTACATCGACATGTTATAGTGATCACCATCATCATCAATTTATTCTCACTTAAGTTACTGATGATATTGACAGATCATTTACAATCTTTAGCGTTGTTTGGCTCATAAATTTTATCAGAAGAACTTCCACTTCTCGTTAAGTTCACATTTTATTATAGTGTTTTGTAAATGTACCTCGTAAACCGTAAATTTTTTATAGCAAAAAGTTCGGTATCACAAAGCCTGCCAATTTAAGTTACGACATAAAAATTAATTAACTGGTTACGTGTTGATTAACGAATTCTTTTTTTATTCTATAAATTTTTTTGGTAGGAAAGCCTTTTGGAAACTTGCTAGTACTATTGCTTTCAGCCGTATGACAGATACTGGCCATCCTTATAAGCCTAAGCTAAAGCTTCCATAATCTCATTTTTTACCTTTAAGAAAATCCTATTAAATTACAATACAAGGTCTTGTCAAAATACTGTGCAATGGTCTTATCCTTTTGGTTGACCTCATATCAATTTTATTAGAAAATTTTAGCATGCCATTAGAAAAAGGTAAAATAAACACAATTACTTCAATTTTTTCTTGTCAAGCTGTTTACTTTAAAATTTTCTTTTGTCACATGATTGATTATGGTTACTGTTGAAAGTAAATTTATTTTTTTTATATACATATTATGTATATAAAATATGTATGAGTGATAAGCATTTCAAAATTGTGTGCTGCGTAAATAGATCATGAAGCATTACTCGAACTTAAAATGGAAGTACATGAAAGTAAAATAAAAATTATACATTAGTAACAATGAACAATGTAAAAGTCAAAAAAAAGTGGTAGAAAATCGACAGCTGAAACACCAACAACTAAAACTGATGTAAAAAACATGTCTGAAGTCTGATAATATCTATTATGCAACAATTTGTAGTATAATTGTATTGCCTGAAACAGTGAAGTACACATGGTTAGTGCATAAGAGGAGGGTTGCAAAGAATCATACAAAGTACACCAGGGGGTAGCCTAGGGAACCACCCTTATATTAAAGCGTCGAGGTCGACTATAAAGATATTTGGCGGAAACGACACACCAAGTGATTATACGTTTCAATGACTTATCTGCACAACCTGAAAATATGAACACTTCAGTAATGCAATTTTTGAACAATCGCACTTTCGAGTATCTTAGAAAATTTAATTCGACATAAAAACCACCTTTTGAAATTTTCACTCAGAAATTCTCAAGTTTCAAATTCAAATTTTTTTCTACAAGTGATACATAGACGAGAATCCGTTTTATACAAAGTGATTGAAAAACAATTCCGACTTTTAAGTTCATTGTTTCATTTATAGGGATACTAAGCTTCAAGATCTTATCGACCTGAAGTTTTTTTGGTTATAAGGTAGTATATTTAAACATAGTGAAGAATTTATAGGATAACCGTATGATTCAGTATTTTGAGTGACTTGTTGGTAAGATGCCTAAAAGTTATTATTTATCACACCGAGAAAATGACTTTTTAATCTCAACAATATTTAATTTATTTAAAATAACAACAAATATTGAGTTGTCTTAACTTATTCCATTTTAGAGTTTATTTGTATAAGTAGGGAGATTGTTGTGTTCGTTTCATAACCTTCGTCTGTCGGCTTTCCAGTCCGAGATGTTTGTGACGTTGCAGGTTTCTCGTATGTTTATATTTGGTATTCTGTTCTCTTGTTTTTCCGAGTACTCTTCTCAATGTCTTCATCTCTGCAACTTCAGTTTGTCTTTTTGTTGACGCAGTGTCCGGTCTAGTCTCAGCTGCATAGGTTAAGATCGGTCTTATTACACTCTTGTATATTCTTACTTTTGCATCTACTATCTGTATATGTTTATTGTTCCAAATTAAGTCATTCATGCATCCAGACACTATTAGCTTTCATGTTTTACTCACTGGTCTCTTTTCCTATTTGCCCATCACATGTTAATTTTACTCTTAAATAGTTAACTTCCATTATCTTTTTTTTGTCTTCGTCGGGAGTAGAAAAGCCCCCATGTGTGAGAGGAGGAGTGTCAGATTCCTACTGACTAAAACCCCACTCCGTAGAGGCGCCGGGATTTGCAAAAGTATTCCTACCGCACGCCTCTCTCCTGGACTTGTTGTTTACTTTTCTTCTAGGGCCTAAGCCTCTTGCTCGTCTCGTTGATTATCGCAACCCCGATGTTCCTCCTATAAATCGTCTCGTACAGGAGGTCACGGGCAGCCCTAGCGCAGTTCGGGCTGACCTGAAGCATCCACACTCCTGTTGGGGCCCTTGCACTCCGAATATTGGTACGGTGTGCGCCCCCGCAGTTGCAGCACTTGGTGCTTGCTGTACAGCTGGAGATTTTGTGCCCTTGCTCTCCGCAGTTGAGACAACTGTCTTCCTCTTTCCCTTGCAGGTGTTTGCCGGGTGTCTTTCCCAACATCTTGGGCAGAAGCCAAAAAATTTTGCCGGACTCTGTAGCTCTGCACCATTCCCACCTTAATCTTGCCCAGTTAACCTTGTCGGCTTCAGTTTCACCGCATCTGACTACCGCCATTTGTAGCCCTTCAATCAGGTTAACAATTTCTCCTCGCCCACGAGAGCCCATCCAGGTCTTGGATCTTAATGTCCGTTGTCCGAACCATCTTGTGCACTTGGAAGTTTTCGCTCCTCAGCTTCTATATTAGCATTCTATGCAGCCGGTTTTTAATAGATGAGTTTTAATCACCTTGCTCACCGAGTCGCCACTGTCTTTCAGGCAGTCCTTCAACTTGGTAAGCACATTCTTATAGATTTTCGCCTCTCCGACTTTAATTAAAATTACCGGGGGTTTCTTTTTGGCTTTGGGTTCTGCTGTATTTAGTTCGGTAGGTGCCTTACGTTGTTCTGCCTCTTACTTTTTTTTTGTTTCGCCCGTTTTTTAACCCTGGCTCTTTTTTGCCTCATTCTCTCTTGAGGGTCGGTGAAACCACAGTCGTCCTTGGAAGAGATGCTATCTGCCTCTTGCACTACCATCTCGGCTATTATCGAGCAGCTAGCAGCCAAAAGTCTGTGATGAAGTCGTGCATTTAAATCCCCCAGTATTATTTTTTTTCTTTGTTTATACTGTCGATGGCTTGAAATTATGCTAATTTTCTTTTGAGCCTCTAATTTGACTAGTAGAATTCGTTGCGATATATAATGATATTCTTCTATGTGGTTTTTATATTTATCGTGTAGACGGAGTTCAATCCCCCTTTTGCTTTCTGTTCTTTTTCTACTCCGCTATAAACGAGAATGTAGTTTTTGCACTGGATTATTCCTTTTCCTTTTTTCTTTATTTCGGACACTGCTTAAATATCAATTTTGTGTCTTTCGAGTTCTATAGTGATTTTTTGGTTACTTGTGTTCCATGATCTGACATTCCAGGTTTCTATTCTTATTTTGTTTGACTGCTTCTATTTTTGCAATTTCCTTTTTCTCGGCGTTGCCATTAACATTTTTTCCGTCCTTATCCGATGCTTATTGTTGGTTCTGTGAGCATGTTTACTTTTTAACTCTGGCAGGTTGCTAATCTTACCCGTGAACTTTCCTCCTTCATCCGGACTTGGGACCGACAACAGTTATAACTGAACTACTCAATCCACCCAGTCAGAGCTGCAGACGGAGTTTGATTTTTTACATAATATTATTTTTCTCATAAGAAAGTAATATTAATAAGTTTAAAAAATTGAGTTAAAAAGAAGAAACAAACTGGTAGTAACAGAACTCAAATTGGGGATGTAATGGAATATACCTGGAAGTGGATGTCAAAATAATATTGGCGTACAGTTTAGGAGAGAAGAGAAACGTGATCTAAATAGAAAATTTAACAAAAAAGCTAGAGGTAATGAAAAATATATCTAAACTGTGTAACTTGACGGAAGAGAAGATAATGACTTAACGGTTATGAAAAGAAAAATATAGACAAAAATAAGAGATCAAACAGAAGAGATGGGAAAAACTGAAAAAAAAATCAAAATAGGTTATCAGAAATTGTTATTTGAGAATAAGCTAATGAGATGGAGGAAGAAAGATAGATGTCAAATCACAACATTAACACTTCCATAGATTAATGAGAAAAAAATGCAATACGAAATCAAAATATATGGTGGAATATCTAAGTTTTTAAGTCATATATTTTGCTATCGCGTCGGTTCTGCTTCAGATTCTGATATTCACATTATATTAAAGGACCCCCGCATTTTTAATATGAAGAAATTAGAATATGTTAGAAATTTTCTTTACCAACAATTGTTTATACTGTAATAGCAAATTCGTGTCTGTAACTAAAATTAATTTTTTAATTGACTTACCAAACTTACGTTTAGCAAAAAATGTTGATTATTGATGAGATAGCGCCACCAGTCGTGGGGGTGTTTTAAAGCCCCCTTATGGCCAAATACTTCTAATTTAGACTAAATGTAAGCAAACACTGCACTTACAAAATACTTTTCTGCTAAGAATTACAATTTTATAACAATTATTATTTGTGGTAGATTAAATTTTGCTGAGGCTGTTGCTACTAAAAGAATTTGTTGCAGTTAATAAATTTTTGCTATAATGACAACTTTATTAGTACACTGTGTATGTATGAACGTTATGTATTACATTAATCTATGGATTATTACTTTTCTCATAACAAATTTATTTTCACGTTTCTCACATTGACAATTTAATCATTTCTAAATAATTTTAATATAATAAATATTTATAGTACTTTATGTATGCCCATTTAATACAACGTACAAATAGATGTCAATATTTTGATGGATGTTTTCAGGTTTTCAGTTAAAAAATAACTTGATTGATTGTTCCTTGAAGTCTGAAACAAGCTGGATTTGTAATTTAGAGACAGAAACAGAGAAACACATTTATTTTTGGTTCCTTTTCAATTAACAAAATGCGGTGAAAGCCTATTTATCGTAACAATGCAAAATTAGTTAACGAATGCGGTTGTTATTTTTCTTCCGACTTTCTTTAACTTAACAAAATAAATATTAAGTACACATTTACATTGTATAATTTATATGCATTTAAATTGACTGATACTTGAGTCCGACTGACGTCGACATTACAAAATTCTCAAACCGAAATTAAATTTCAAACATACGAATGGCGCTTTCTATGAGAGCTCGAAATAATTGTAGAAATGTAACAAACACTTTGTTCGTTAAGTTTCAATGAAACTGTATTAATTTTATGAAATTACAACTATTGTTTAACTATGAATATGAATATTACTCATTGTTCCAACTACACCTTGATAATTCAAACCGCGCGGTAGTTAACCCAGACATAAGCAAAGTTATTTCCAGACTTCCTCTACACGGAAATACGGAACTTAATAATCTTCCCTGCTAATCCCATATGTTTTACGTGTAGTTTATAAGTGTTTGTAATTTCTTTATTGGTATTTACTTAGATTTAAAATTTCATGTTTAAAATACATTTTATTTGTTTGTTGATGTCATTACCACACATTAACCTAGTAGTTTACCGTCTTACACTTCTTAATTAAGTAACAGCTTCATCAAAAGTTCTGTTTATTTCATCGTTTTATTACTTTTCATTATATTTTCTTTTAAATGTTCTTTTGCGTTTTATTATGTTTTCTTTCAGGTTATAGAATGTACTTTTATTATGGAAGCCTAGTCTACTGGAGTTGTACTTTGTTTATATCAAAAAGTTTGTTATCAGTGAAGTTGGGGTCTGTTATTCCCCTGCATCATAATACCGTTTGACGAATAACAGTGGCGCCCTCTGTACGAGTTACGGCGGCACCTTTCGTTTGTTTGCGGAACGTATGCGTCAAAGACGGTTTAGCCCGTAATAACAAGTAATTTCAATATCAAAGACAGCATAATGGATATCTAGAGAGCAACAAACTCTATTATCAAACGATGAAACTAATCCTTACAATCCCACAGAATCTGGCATCAAATATCTTAGAGTTTACTTAGACAGTAAGCTCAGTATGAAAAATCATATACAAAATAAATTACCTGAAAGCTACGATCAGCTCAAACTTTTGTACCCCCTAATTAATAGAAAATCGACTTTAAAACATGAATGTGCCACCCTAATCTATAAGACACTAATTAGACCATCAATCACATGTGCCTGTCCAATTTGGGAAATGCAAGCAATACCCACTTGAACAAAATTTAGATATTTAAAAATAAAATCTTAAGAATTGTAGTGGACGTCTCGTGGTATGTCAGAAATTCTTCTCTTTACTATGAGCTAAAATGTCCAACCATGAAGAAGTTTATCAAGAAAAGCACCGTCAACTTCTACCAAAAATCAAATCTTTGCTCAAGTATGAAATACTATGCGTTAGAAGCCAAAGGTATCCATTGACCAAAAAAGGAATTTACCACAAGATTCATATACTTACGATAGGTAACATTCAATAGAGTAGTCTCTTAGATGTAGGATGACCTCCCAGATTTATATCTTTTTATGTTTGTCTTTTTAAACACGTTATAACGAACAGGCAAGAACCTAATCAAATCATAAGGTCTGATAGACTCGTAAAAATAGAGGAGAAGGTGCAAATATGGAATATGCTTGTAATATGGAATACATCGGTTTTGACTAAACCAAGTAAGGTCCTCGGTCGAAAATCGGCTAAATTTGTGAACGCTTGCCATCTTTATTGGAGGCGATCCACCCCGTACCGTTTTAGTATGATTTTAGTTTACCACATGTGTACATGTGAATTTCGTACATTGATAATTTTAACACGTAAGTGAATATGCAAGCCTAATTTTTTTATTTGCACGTTTTTATTTAAATATTTGTTACGATGCCATTGTATATAAACTAAAGTTTAAGATAACGTTGTATTTGTTTAGTTTTTTGTTATGATAGGTAGATCTAGCCTAAAATATTGATGACATTGGTTGTCGGTAATATGGAATACCAGTATTCCATACCACCATGCTCATAATACGCTCATAATGAGTGTGCAAGCGCCGAAAAATACGAGTATATTTGCGACTGGTGCAAGTAATATGTTAATCTAACCCTTATAGTTAGTTTAAGTTTTAGGAACAATAAGTTATTTAATTATTTCTTAGATATTTAATGTATTCCATATTTGCACCACCTTTTCTTAGGTGAGCATTTTGTAATTTTTTTTCAAACTTTTTTTGTAAAATGTTTTAGTTAATTACACATTTGCTTTTAGATTATGGTGTCTAATTGTCTGAAGTAACTTTTACCTAAATTTGGTTTAATTCTATTCGCTAACAAAAATTTTTTATATACCAAACAAAATGGTATTCCATATTTGCACCTTCTCCTCTATTACGTAACAGCTAAAGTAGTTAATATCAGGTAACCTATTCCTGGGGCGAATATGATCACCGTTAAAAGTTTTAGATGCTCGGGTTCAAATCCAGATTGGGGAATATTTTTTTTAAAAAATGTTTTGCAAAATAGGTCTTCGTTGAGGAACGACTGATGATATTTGCAAACTAACACAAGTTCTTCAATTGACGATTCGAGTCGTTTAAATTAATGATTTTATAATATTACTAGTTTGAAATAAACAAGATCGAATTCAAGAGTTTTTTTTCATTTTTCAAAATTCAAATTATTTTTAGATTTTACAGATGGAAACGCATTGCTAAGTACTGTATTACAATCGCTTCGCACAGTCTTGTGTTTTTGTCGAGTTGATTATCTAAATCTGACAACTCCAAAAATTTGGTGTTCATTGAATCCATTGAACAGAAAGATGTTTTATTACTTTTAGCTGGAGACTCATCGTTTCGATATGTAACGAGGTGTAATGTATTTTCTTTTGTATAACTAGCTCTATATCCCGAATCTTGGGAATTGGTGTCGTGGTCTTCCACAGGACTTCGTAAAAATTGGGTACACGAAATTGACCCATCCAGACTCAAATTGCTGTAGAGAGGAGATAAATCGTTTTCATTTTTTAAAGGACTGGTTAATTGAGTGGCTCTATGGAAAAGCAAGGTAAGTCTGTTAACCTCACTTTTAAGATTATTTGTGCAAGCGAAGACAAATACATATACCTAGATTTTCGCAAAATATCAATTTATAGAAATAACTATCAAGTACATTTTTAATCATTTTTGTGCAGTGCGGTTGCTTAACACATCCGGTAGGTGAGTATCCAATTATGACAGTAGTTATTAGTAAAAAACTAATAACTAATCTTTGAGAATGTTTTTGTTACGAAGGAAAAGCATTTTTTAAAAATATATTAGTACACATAAAAATGGTAAGTTGTTACTCAAATAATATAATTTTTATAATAAATACATAATATTAATAAACAAAAAATATATGACCATTCTCCTGATAATTGTTCGTACGTTCTACCGCACAGAAAATTTATAAAATAATTTAAAAAAACCACTAACGATAAATTAAACCAAATTGTTCTAAGAGATTGTAGGAAATTGTATGAAAAGACAACAATATTATTCATGTGGCTCGGATTACTCATAGTACTTATACAATGTGGTGATTGGTCATATTGTAGTTACACATTGTATTAGATGATATAAAAGTTAGTTGATAAGTGGTGTTGGATAAAACGACCGTGTAAAATAAGCTTAAAAATTATAAGTAAATAAATTGATTATAAACAATTCAAATATTTAATTATTAAAACAAATAAGTATTAGCGTATAAGATATAATATTTTTATCCTACCGCACATCAAATTAAAATTTCAAAAACCCAAATAACCAAAACTTAAAGCAAAGTAACAGTTGCAAACAAAGCAACAAATTTCTAAATATAAATAATGGTCACTGAAAGCATGTCCAGATGTTGTAAGTTGGGTAGCTTACTACCCCCTAATTTTTGTATTTATCTGAATATCAGTAATTAATTATTAAATAAACGGTTAAAAATTAATTCAATCTATTATTTTAGTAAATAATAATAAAATTAACTGCAAGTATTTAGTAAATAAAACTTTATTCGCCACTTTAGTGTTAAATATTTTTGTATAGGTGAACAAGGTAAATTAATTTTGAGAAACATATTTTAAAAGCCAATAAATAATTTGATTTTATGAAAGTTTTGAATTTATTATAAGTTATTTAACCCAAAAAAATGTTCTAATGAATATTATAATTAAAAGCCGTTTTTTCTAACTTTGCGGTGTATGTATGTGTACATACATATATGAGATTATCTTTAATAATTTCTTTTAAAAATTGTCAAAATTTGAGTTCTGGTTTCTTAACTCTCTTCATGATTAGAAGTGCATAATGATTTAATTGTTTCTTTTCGTTTTAATATAAAAGTATTAAAAATTGTTAGTCTAAAGTATTTTAGGACATCCTGTAGAAAAGCCATAAACGTTTATCGTACCTATTAAATTTTATTTTTCATTTTGTTACTTGAAAAATTTCAATTGCTTAGCACTCAACTCATTTCTTACAATTCAGAAAAATGTTTTTAAATTAAAATGCGCTACAAATGGGCATTTAGGTTAACGATAACGGTTTTGTGGGAAACAAAAAAAAATTTATAAAAGAAGAAAACTGACAATGAAAACTTAAATCTAAGTATTAAGCAAAGTAAAACTTGAAATACGCAACATGTACAGCGTTCATTTCGTTCCCGATCCGGTGTTAGATGGAGGAAGTCCATTAAGTAAAGTGATGTCTCCACGATAGGATCAAATGTCTCGCATTTTAATGTTAGTTTAAAAAGCTGTGTTCTTATTCATAAATTTAATATGACAGCTTCTTTAAAAATTGACTATAGTTTTTAATAATAACACGAAATAACAATAATTGTTGTCATGCAATTTTTGAAATTCACAGGATTAAGAAATTTAACAATTAAATTTATAAGTATTTAAGTTAAAAATATTAATTTTGAAAGTGCTTTCAAATATTTACGAAAGTGTGTTTTTGTTGCTTTAAAAGGATTATAAATGCATTATTTGATTTATCCTACGGAGATATCATTATTATCCTTCCGTTTTTCTGAGCTGTTTTTAAGCCGTTGTTGTAAAGGATGCACGAATGGTTTTTACATTAAAGTTACATCCTAGCCCAGTACTATATTGATTTCTAAAATGGGGTTATTGTATCATATTTAGAAATTTTCATACGATGTGACAAATTTCTAGAATAAACTGTTTTTTAGCACGCTTCAATAAAGTGTTTATGTCAGGACATTACTGTGTCAATCACATTTTAAAAAAGTAAAAGAAACCAAAAATACGAAAGGACATCGTATACGGCATATCGTAGGAATGTTTGAATATAAATTTCTTTGAATGATTGTACCTGTGATGTAATTTTATCTCGTAATTTGACTTGACGGCCCATAGAAAGTTAAGAGGTTAAGTCGTAATCGCTTATAAAACTCAATATGTATGTATATGATACTTCAATTGAAAACTCTATAAAGGAATTTAAAAAATAGATATAATTGTAACACTGCCCCACTATGTATTATCAAGCAAAATTTTTTATTAAAGAAATTTTGTAAATTAAACTTTACTACATGCTATTTGGGCCTAAAATTACCAAGCCAGGGCAGCATGGCCAATGACATCAAAATAAGATAAAGCTTTTAAATCACTTATCATTTATAATGATTACGAAAAAATTGCAATTTCGTTATTACACGACCACAACATTGTTTTTAGAACTTTTTTTAAGAATATGAATAGTAAATAAGAAATACTTACGAGGAGACTACATCATCATCGCTGTAAAAAACAAATTTGTGATGTTAAAGGTCAGTAATGTTGAATTAAATTTCACGTCGATGTATATTTTACAAATGGTAGATTACAAAATGGAGGTCGTCACAAAGTAAAAGAAATAAACACTTAAAAATTAAAATTAATATACAGACAAAGATTAATTCAATAACCTAAATAATTACCTGAAGAAATTAACAATTAAGATTTTAATAAATCAATTGAAGCCACACAAGTTTAACTACAAAATTCATTTTCACTGATGTGATCGTCCTTACTCTATTCTCGTTACCTATTTCTCCGAGTACTTCGTGTATATAAATTATTACTATTTTTAATTCGCTTTACAATGTGTTAAAAAATTGAGGTGTTGAATGGACTTACAAAATCCGTTTTCAGGGGATCGGTTCTTGACTACATGTCATTTGTATTGATCACAAATTGTAAATTACCACGAATTATGTTCTTGCTTTGTTCATAATGTCTCTTCATTTTTTCTTTCATCAACCAATAGTTTTCATTCTCTGTACTCTATACTTCTCAGGCCATCCGTTAGGCAGTTTCATCATATTTTCCTTGGTCTTCCTCTACATCAATCCTCTATTGGGTTCCATAGAGTCCCATCGTCTTCGTTGTTTCTTCATTACTTCTTCTCATTATGTGACTCAGTCATTTTATCCTTTGAACCTTTATGAATTTCTTCGCTTATTGCGTCACGAAGTTCAAAATTCGTTCTTGCTCTCAATTGCCTTTCTTCCTTTTTTGAACTTATAACAGTTCTCAATACTTTTCTCTCAAATATCGTGTAACGGGCGGTTTGCATTTAAACCTGCGTTACTACTTTTTGTAAACAATCCTCTATTCTTCATTTTTATGATTTTGAATTGCATTTATTTTGCAATGCGAACTTGCTTGCTTTGGAATTTTTGGTTGATTAGAATGAGAAATTTAAGTGATTTTTATTTTTGGTTTTAATTTTTATGTAATCGTTTGATACTTTTTTGTTTAAGAGCTGTACATTTTTGTGCAGGTGATTATTTATTTTTATTAATTTTAATTATTCTAATTCGGCCTTTTTAGCTCTTTTGGGATATTTCCTTTTTGATAACTTTCTTTTGGACGTTTTTTTTCGTTTGGATTTCCAATTTTATTAAATTTATTACATGAAGTTTTGTAAATGTGCATTGGAAATGGGACTGTAGATTACAATTTTACACCAGTTGCGAGGTTGACGAAGCCGCATAGAATTTATTCAATGTATCCCTGGATTGGTCAAGTTGCAAATGGTTTTGATTTGTTTTTGCCGAGTTTCAATTCAGAAGAATTTTTTTTGGAATTTTGAGTGTGTGACGTCACCGATATCATGTGTGGAATTGGCCCAACATCTTGCAGTTTCTTATCTCAAGATACCGTTTGCAAGGTCAATGAAGCTGCATGAGAATTATAAGAAGCCATCCTTAGATTATCAAGTTGCAAATAGTTTTGATTTGTTTTGTCGAGTTTACAGTCAGGGAAGGGTTTTCCAGCTTGTAAAGTCATCCAAGCTACGTGTGAAATTGGCATAACATCTGATCGTTTTTAATCTAAAATGAATTTTTTTATCTTCGAGTTTTACCGTCAGAAGCCGCTTCATGAACGAAATGGATTATTTTTTCAATTGTACTGCAAGTAGGAAAATCATACTGTTGGATACGATTACAGCGGAAATGAATATTTCAATTATTTAAAATGCTTTAGATAATTTAAAATGTTCATTTAACTAGCATGTTTCTGTATGCTTGATATTTAGTTTGTAATCAACAATGAATTTAATAAAAACTTTCTTAAAAAGCAATTTTGAAATAATTAGTTGGTCGTTTTAGTACCTAAGTTTTATAAAATTAAAAATGGCAATAAACCAAATAATTAAAATATTTGAATTAATTTAAATTGAATTGTAAGTTTTATTAAACTATTATTCAAAATATACTTATAGGATATTTGCTTACCGTTTCTTATTGGACCGGACTAAAACTACTTCTTTAAAATAATAAAAATATTGAAGAGAAAAATTTGAAAGAAAAAGACGTTCTTTGAAAAGAATTTCTTATGCATACATAAATCGGACAGGGTTAAGTTTAGTTCTGTTTTTAAATTTCTGTAAAGGAATTCCTTTAGTTTTAAAGTAAATGGTGAACTATCGGCAATTAATTTTTATTTATTTTTTGGTTATATGAAAAAAGAAAATTATTATTTTCATGTTCCAATAATTACTTTGGTTCAATTTTGATTATGCATAGAAACTAATTAATACATGTAATAATTATTATTGTAAATATAATTGCAAATGTACATTTTCATGCACATGAAAAGCTTATCAATTTGATTATAAATTATTATTATGAACTTCGATGTGTACTTTTTTTATTTGTTATTTGCCCTAAAATGAAACTATATTTGCTTTGAATATCAAACAAAGCGGAAGCATACTTACACATAATTATTTTAGAGAAAAGTTTTATTTTTCTTTAGATAGAGATAAAATTATCGTTTTCGTACTATAAAAACTTTTCGTTTTCTACACCTCCGTATTTATACCAAATTATGAAAAAATTTGCTTGAGTATAAAAACTTTTCATAAAAAGCAGTTTTGTAAGTTAATCTGGGTTTTCAAAATAAACTTTGATCAATTTTAAATTACTATACAATTTGATGAAACTCAAAAATTTTCTTAAAATCATCTAGGTATTTTTAAATCTACTACTATAAAAAGAATTTATCTATATTCAATAAAATTTTGAAATTCAATTAAATTTAAAATTCACAAAATTTATTGAGTAAAATAAAGATTAAGCAGACGATGCTGATATTATTTATAAGTAGATTACGTTAAGCACTTCGTGTTAAGAAAGTGCGATTCGTCTTTATCCAGCTAATGTTAGCTTATCCAGTGATGTATCACTAATGTCATCTATAACGCTGACTTATGTCGTACAAGTACTGATGCACATAGTTAAAATACTTCCTAATTTAATCGATTTTTTTAAATGACACATTCATTAACGTGGAATTCTTGACATTACAAGTAACTGCACTATCATATTAAACAAAATGATAAATAATATATTAGGTTATGTAGTATATATGGTCAGGATAATTATACTAATCATGGATATGAGTATTATACAAAGCAGGATAATTACATTGTTTTTATTCTTTGTTTCATATTTTCTTATAACTTAAAACATTTTTCATCGATACACTTTTCTATAAGCACCACTTTTATATCAAAAATGTTAATTTTTAATACTAAAATGTATTTGCCAAAAGTTATCTGCATTTTCATTTAGTATAAAGTCCAAAAATAGCATATGTAGTTGTTCGTAGATACAAGTTTTTCACCTAAAACTTGTGTTATAAATACTTATAGTCAAGTTGTGGATTTTCTGTATATTGAAATGCTCACATCATAGATTTAATTCCTAACTTCCACCGAGAAAAGGGTTCGACAAATTCAAGATCCGAACAGGAAATATTTGGTGATATATAGTTGATGAAGGGGTAAACATTGCTTTAATTGTCAATTTTTCTTAATGAACAAAATAATACCGATAGCCAGTGTTGTTAACATTGCTAGTTTTGTAAGAAAATAGCAAGATTTTCTTACTAACTTTCAAAGGCATATAGTACATTGTCTACCCTACTTTAAGCTTTTTAAAAGTCGGCAACCCTACCAACCCCATATATCGCACGTTAAAAATTGCCAGTTATACAAATGTAAATTTTAATTTTAGTTACAAAAGTGATTAAATACTTGAGTTCATCAAAATAAAGACTAAAGGGGCACTTGTGCAAACTACAGGAAACCAGGAGCTGGGACAACTCGCCGCGAAAGTTGATTAAATTTAAAGTTTGGTGAGCAAAATAATATCAGCAGTACTGCAAATTTGTACACAACAAAAGCGTATCTAATAAATACTATTATAACACACTTAGATCAAATTAATTATTCATTTATTACATATGATTCAACAGCAACAACAACAAAACAATTCAACAAATATTTTAATGGTTATTTAGCCATTTCGTAGTTGTGGGCTAAACCTTTTAAATAATCTATAATATTTCTGTTTTCTTAAGCTCTTATTATACGTAAAATCCCCGTAGCCGGTAATTTCGTCTTCGGTAATTTGACCCCCGATAATTTCACCTATTGCAAAAATTTAGGGTTTGAGTCTTACAGTTCAATTAATGTTATTATTATCTGAAGCTTTCTTTATAGTAATGGTATAATTTTGTTAGAGATCCACCGGTCCAGCTTAGATCAGTGTTAAGAAACTCCCACATCGAGAGAGATCCATCCCCTTCCTAGTAGCACACTTTGCTAAGTAGGATCGTTTTAGCGGGATATTTTTAGTAAGTAAGGCAAATTTCGGATCCACCCTAAAATCTATAATCAAACGAATTCGAACGCAAAGAAACGCTCATTGGTCTGGACGTTGTGGACGAAGCGGATGGTGCAGAATGCGGAGACGAAACCCGACGATCAGAAAACTTCGTGTTCCTTAACTATCAGAACGATAGTCGTTGTTAAAAACTTGTTACTTATTTGGCGACTTATGTAAAAGAGATCACAAAATAAACGTGGTGTGCTGTCGGCGATAAATAAAACAACTGATGTTTGTTGTTTGTTTACGCTGAGATATAGAACTATAACAGTATTACCAACTTCGACTGCGCACTTCGACTTCAAAATCTGGTGCGACCAAAACAAGTGTTCTCGAAAATTTCCCCAGGTGACGATTCAAACTTTCGACCAAATTAATTTCACTTAAAAAATCCGTAAACGGTGAAATTAAACGCCCGGCACTAACTACTGCACGCGAAATAACAAATAATAATCCAACTATCGAAATTACATTCGGAATTATTAGTCTACTAAAAAATAGGGTCTCGCCAAGAACTCAAATTGAACTCCTTTAACTTTTCTCGCGTACGCGTGACATGCTTAACAGTACAGGACCTGCATTAATTAAAATAATATTCGGAAACAAAAGTAATATTTTCGTAACAATCTAAGGTCAACCTAGCAAACTACTTCAGATCTAAAACATATAATATGATCCGAGTACTAGCAGTGGCTTCGGAACTTCACCGAGGTTACTGTTGGATAATACATAAATAAAATTGTCAACTCATTTTAAAATTACATTTTGCGGCGAGTTGGCCATCGCGGCAGACCCAGTCCGAAAGCATTAATTTAGTTTTAGTATCTCCTTACAGTTAATAAAGTAATGGTTGCTCAAAAAATATTGTAGTTGTGTTAGATAGTGTAATGTTGGTTTTACTAAAATTTTTACAATGTTGTTAGGGGCGCGTTGATTTCAGCGCTTACGCGCTTTTGAGGAAAATGCTTATAAAATAGAAATTTCGCTGTTCGACTTAGATAATACGCGCTGATAACGCTTACGCAAAGTCCCAAATCGAATAATGCGTTAGCACACCCAACGCATACCCAGTGGATCCAGACTATTAACATCGCACGGAAGACAGTTATATTAGGCTATACAACATGCAATTTGCAGCAATTATCAACAAACCAACCAACATACTGGCCTTCTAACAGAAATAAACTTTCTGATGTTATTGACATCTGCGTTACAAAAGAATTTTCACGAAACTATCTAAAAATATATGCCTGGATTTTCAATTGAGAAAAATTAAGGAACATTATTACAAATACATCAATGAAATCCAAATATCTCGTTAAAATCGATTCAGCATGCTGCACCTTTATAACGCAAGAATCGACCAAGCCTGGATATGTACGTATAATATCAAACAACATAAAAACTAAACTAGTGAAAATTCAGAAAACGCTGACAATCGACTCGCGTACCAAATGACAAAGTCAATTTAAATAATGTAATCAAATAACTAACAGAAATGTTAAATGAACACAAAAATCTAGGAATTGAGACCTTTCTAGAATATCTCTCGGCAACAAAATCCTTGTGGAAAATTATACGGAAAATTAAGCAGCCACAGGTTATTGAGTGCTTCATTACAAGATGGATCTGCCAATAAAGCGTCTGAGAATCTCTGAGAAGTTCAAACAGCTGTAAAAACCCAAGGAAGGCTCCAGGACATGACTCGATTTTTAAATACATACTTGAAAATCTACCAAAAATAGATGATTACGATGGTCTTCAATGCTGTGCTTAGATTATCGACTGAAATACTTATGTAGTTAAGCGTACTATCTGATTAGTGTTTTGCCCGTTCTCTCCACAGTCTTTAGAACTTTGCGCCCGCGCAGGACTTGGTTAACCCCCCCCCCATTTTATGTCTTACACTCTTTGAAAATAAATATCAAAATAATTACAATTTTTGCGTTGTGCAGATGCTGCGTTGGCATTGGTACCAAAAGCGTCGTAAGCGTTCAAGTGGAAGGCGGCCTAGGATAGACATTCGTATATCTTATTGAATACATCAAATATTCTTTTCTAATCAGTTTGAGACAATTTTCCAACAAACAAAATAATAATTAATTAAGAAAAGCTTAGATTAAAAATAATGTTTTTAGGCAGTTTTTCATAGAAACATCCACTTATTTGTAATTTTTCATGCATAATTTTGAAGTTTCTGGTACTTAAAACGTTTTCGATGTATCCAAGATTCAAACTCAACTAAAATTATATGCTTTCAAAAAAATGTGTGTATTAAAATATTTTCTTCAATAAGCAAAATGTTGGCTCGAAACTTTTAGTTCTGCATATCGCATCATCAAAAGTGTTTCACAATGACGTTTTTATCAGATACTCAATTTAATAGAATAACTTTCTATTTGGAGAAAGAATTTTTGTGGGAAGAATTGTGATTCGCTTTAAAGGTTTTTGGATAGCTTTACATATTGTTGATAAAAAGTTACTACGGTATAAAAGAAAAAAGTTTAGCAGTATTTTCGAATTAGGTACTGGAGAAAAACTACATCTGGTAAACAAGTTTTAACGAACAAACTTTTGGGTTAAATTATTTAAAAAATTTTTTTTATTTTGTCATAAAGTGTCACAAAAATTTTAATAAAGCGTAATCGAAGTGATGTTTAATAATATTTTGGGATAATGATTGATGATTATGAATTACTTATCAATAAGGCAAGCTTTTAATGAAAGGGGAGCTTTTAGCTTAATAGAATGAAAAAAATAAGCGTAAAGGTAAAATGTGCTATATTCAATTTATCTAATAGCACTTTCCTTGGATATCTTATCACTGTTGAACTGAAGTAGTTGAGTAAACAATTCTTCTTATCACAATTTCGATTTGAGAAGGTCAATCAATCACGATGTAGGTAGGTTAGGTTCATGTGCGAAGACGTAAACCGGCACTGACCCCTAATTATCATTGAACTTTTTATGAGTTAGGCACGAATGAAATTTAAGAATGCTTTCGTTATTTTGTGACATAAACTGTATGATTTATGACTAAGAATGACAACGGTGTAAATGTCGCATTTTATCTAACCACGTTAGCGATTGCGTGAACCGCACTCACTTGACAATCTTGATACACCATCTCGTTCACTTGAAACATCGTAAATCACTTCATAATCGCTTAATTCATACGCATTTGTAAACTACTTTATTTTGCATACGCTATTTTACCGTTTTACGTATTCATATTCATAAACAACTTTAATTATTAGCAATGTTCCGTTTATCCAAACCAATTTAATCCAGGGAAAATTGTAATTCAAGTATTATTTGCATATTTCTAGTACTATTTGACAATAATTAAACTACAATTTATGTACACCCGAATAAATTTTAAAAATTTGAATTTTGAGATAATATTATGTACAGGGTGGTTTTAAAGTATTTATCGATTTCTAGTACTCGAATTTTCCGCCACATTCGAACGCGACCAGTCGTGTGCTCACACGCATAATGATTGTATACACTTGGTCACATTCAATTTTCACTTCAGATCTAAGTAGAAGCGATTCAACTTAATATCTGCAGAGAATCGATCAAACTTTTGTAGGTGCCAGAAATTACAATGCTTATGGCGTTGCAGTGCAAAATAATTTTGCAATTCTTTTTTAACTTTGTGTGATCACTATTCATTACGCACTTCAATAATTGTTCTGGGAATTCGGGAAGCTCTCGCAATAAAATTTTTCCATCAGAACAGCACAATCTTGCGTTTCGCCTTTATTTCTTACTACTTGTGCGGTTGTGTTCAGTGCCGGGTTTAAATTACCTTGCGGAACACTTACAATAAAATAAAAATTTGGCGATTTACCAAGAATCTAATGTTTCTTGGTCAAAATTCAAAGTCTACCCATGTACGTATAAAGTAAATCAAAAATCTGGCTTAAAAATTTTATAGTAAAATTGTGTAGAAATCGGGTAACCTATGCAATCCATTCGAATAAAAGAAATTATTAAAAAATGGAAACTTTCTTGAAAAATGGAAAACATCATGCATAGACCAATAAATCACCAATAGACCAATAAATTTAGTGCTCATATACTATGAAAAAACATAATCCTGATGGTGCAAAATCAATGAGGTTTTCAAAAATACTATTCATGTGAATCAGTCATCATCGATTGATATGAAGAATGCAATAAGAGTGTGGATAATAGTGAGGTAACCTTAGCAGTGTTTTTTGGCTTTAAACGGGCATTTAAGATAATTGATCGAAAGTTACTTAAAAAAAACTTAAAAAAATGGGGTTGCGGTACAGTGTTAAATTGGTTCAAATGCTATTTGAACAATAGAAAACAAAAAGATACCAGGTCAGCAAAGAAAATAAGACTCGCCGTATAACATTTGCTAAAGAACATATTGGTTGGGGTACAAAAGAATGGAAAAGCATACTTTTCACGGATGAAACCAAAGTTAATAGATGTGATTCTGACGGAAAATTGTTTGTCTGATGTCTATCAAACAATATAATGTTTTCCATAAAATATACCAGCAGTATAGCGCGAAGCATACACGGGTCGACTACAACGCGGTAAGCTCGCGGTTCGAACTCTGCTGGCGCTAGATATACTGCTGTGATCAAAAAGTCCAATATCAATCTGTGGACTACGGGGAAGGCAACGGGAAACCACCCAATGAATTATACTCCCATGAAAATCTATCTTGGCTTCGGCCAAGTTGGATCACAATGAAGCAAAACGATGAAGAAGTTACCACAAAAATATTAAATCATGAAGGAGGCAGTGTGCTCCTCTGGGCTTTCTTCTCGTACAAAATAGTTGACCCTATTCAACGGTTAAATGGTATTATGGATTAATATCAATACATCAACATCTTAAAAAATTTCTTCATCCATATGCTGATGAGTATTTGCCCATCACATGGAAACTGGTTCAAGATAACGATTCCAAACATATGTTAAAGACTGGTAACCAGTGGTTAATAAATAAATCTACTTTTTGCAGTTGACTAGCCATCATCCAGTTTAACCCCACAGAAAATTTATGGGAGATCTAAAAAAAGAAATGAGTGTCAATATAAAAATTTAGATGAACTTTATGAAACTATTGAAATAGTTAGCATGGAATTTAATATAAATCAAGTTTTGGCAAACCTTCATTAAATTGATAAGCTCAAGATATAATGAAGTAATTAAAAATAAAGAATAATCTACAAAGTATTCAAGTCTATTATGTATCACAAAACGTTATTTTAAATGTAACTGCTATGAAATAACAAAAAGGTTGACGTCAAACCGGTGACACTTTAAAGATTAAGAAAACCTTTATTATAATCAGATCATATTATAACATGATCTTTATAATAAAAGTTTTCTTAACCTTGAAAGTGTCACCGGTTTGACGTAAACCGTGATGTAATTTCATAACGGTCGGCTTTAAAATAACGTTTTGTGATACATTATAGCGCTATATGGGAGTTTGCCCGCTTACACTGCCTCTTGTTCTCGATGGTTCTGCGAGAAGTTAACTTCGTAATTTTCATGCGTTCGTGAGTTCGTAAAAAACTGTAATAGCACCTGCGTCGATTGTTCAAATACGCTTAGATGGCACAAACTGAAAATGGAGAAAGAATCAGGTGCCAGTCCGGCAATAAAACGCAAAAATATAATTAATAACGCTCTTTTGCCAAAACAAAGTATGAAAGCGAAATTTTTAATAACAATAGTGGTAGAGCACAACAAAACCCGAATTTTCAAACAGTTGATGTAGGCCGCAGCCCCAAACAATAGATTTGCGCTGAAGGCGTTCAAAGCAAAAAAGTAAATTTCAAGATAATGGTGGAATTGGATTGAACAGATTTAGCAATACTATACTAATTTCGCACAGAGCACTTATTTCTACAATAAAATTAACACAGTATTAACGATACTATTAGGACGTGTTTATTGCGTGCGCTTGGTATTGGATGTTTTTGGATGGTTTTTGGTGGCTATATTTTTAAATAGCAAGTGAATCTGGCTCCAGTAGGATGGAGTTGGATTGTGGAAAGTGTGGTGGTAGTTTGAGAAAGGAGACATGTATTTTGATGTGTGCGGGCTTCTGCAGAAAGGCATTCCACGCCAGGAAGTGTTTTGGTATTGCTGAGAGAGATTTCAATATATTCAACCAGTTTTCAAACATTAAGTTTATTTGTGATTCGTGCATCAATGCCTTTGAAGTGTTAAAGTCTAATCAAGAAAATATCTTGGCAGAGATGAAACAATATGAAGTGGACATGAAAAAGTTAATAGATGAAAAATCGAGTAATATTCTTAAAAAAGTAGAAACTGTAATGAAGGAATTTAAAATGAATTTAATTTGAAAGTGGAAGATAACAATGCGAGTGTTGAAAGTATTGGGACGATAGCGACATATGCGACCCAACTTAGATTACCAGTAATCGTTAAACCTAAGGAGAAATCTCAGAAAGTAGAAAAGACAATGGATGATATAAGAAAGAATATAAACCCTTCTGCAATATCTGCAAGAGTGAATAATATTGCGCAGTTAAGAAGGGATGGTGCAGTTTCGATAAATTGCAGCAGTATGCAGTCAGCTGAGAGAATCGAAAAAGAAATTGTCAGCAAGCTGGGAACGGATTACGATGTAAGGGTTTCTAATGTGAGAAAGCCAAAATTTTGGTAGTTGGCATGAATGAAGAGATG
This sequence comes from Lycocerus yunnanus, assembly GCA_036346125.1. Taxonomy (NCBI): domain Eukaryota; kingdom Metazoa; phylum Arthropoda; class Insecta; order Coleoptera; family Cantharidae; genus Lycocerus; species Lycocerus yunnanus. The sequence continues at coordinate 4,417,806 of JARFIX010000002.1, forward strand.
AGCAAGGATGAGATAGTGAAGGCAGTTAAAGCTCAAAATGATATAAACTTTAATGAGTTAAATTGTGTTAAAATATACAGATCTTATAAGAACGATAAGATTTTTAACGCTATCTTAGAAATGGATGGTAAAGCATTCGAACAAGTATTAAAAGTGGAAAAATTAATATAATGTGGGACAGATGTAGTGTGTACGAGAAAGTTGGAGTATTGCGGTGCTTGAAATGTGGTGGTTTTAACCACATGGCACGGAATTGTACGGTTGGTTCATTGTGCTACAAGTGTGGAGAAGAAGGACATATCTCCAAGAACTGTTCGGAGGTGGACACTAAATGTGTCAATTGTTCTAAAGCCAACAAGGAGCTAAATCTGCAACTTGATGTCAGCCATGGAACCTGGAGCACAGATTGTCCAGCATACAAGAGGAAGGTGAACATTGAAAAGCATAAAACAATGTATTAGCAATCAGCGATTGTAAAATGTGTATATCTAAACATTCAAGGTGTGATCAACAATTTTTGTGAATTGGAACTGTTAATTAACGAATATTGCTTGAGTTTGTATGCTTGAGTGAGACTCATTTATCGGAGATGGATGAGGACGGCCTGATTCAGATTGACGGTTACAATGTGGTGAGAGTCGATTCGGTATCTCGTCACACGGGCGGGGTAATGTTGTATATTAAAAAATCGTGGAAGTTTGAATTAATTAAGAATATTGCTATCGATTTGGATTTTTGGTGGTTAGTTGTAAAAGTAGATAATGGAAGCGATATTATTTACTTGGCAGTGCTTTACAGAGCGCCTAAGTATTTAAATGTGGCTTCTGAATTTTACGCGTATTTTGAAAACTTCATGGACGAATTAAGCGAAATAAATGGTCGTGTTATAGTAATGGGTGATTTCAATGTTGACTGGTTGGGTAACTCAAATTCTAGAGTTCGGCTGGGCGAGATTATCATAGATAGTGGTTTTAGCCAGATAGTGAACCAATACACTCGAGTTGCAAGTGAATCAAAGACGTTAATTGATTACATAATAGTTAATGCCGGATATAACATTAGCGCAAGTATTAATAGCGAAATGAAAATAAGTGATCATGAGACTATTGAAGTATCAATTAAACAAAATTCAAAGGTGGATAGTAAGAACAAGAAATATATTAATATTCTGAATTACAACAGGTCAAAATTTAGAAGCAGAGTTGTTAGGAGTGACATTGTGACCACTTACTACGGTGATTGTAATTATAAAGCAGAAACTTTCGATAAAAATTTACAGCGGCTTATTAAGGAATTCGTTAAGACTAAGAGGGTTTCGACTGGTGGTTGTATGTGGTTTTCGAGTGAGCTGAGTGATTTGAAGAATCAGAAATTGAATCAATTTTGTAGAGCGTCTCGAACAGGTAGTGCATTTGAGTGGGAGAAGTACAGGTGTATTAGAAATAAATACAAGATCAAAATTAACAAAGCCAAAGCAGATTACATAAGTAATAAAATTGATAGTTCTGTTAATCAAAAGCTGATGTGGAAATCTTTAAAAACATACGTTTTGAAGGAACAAAAGGGTGATATTAAGGAGGTAATTTTTGATAATGAGAAATGCACGGACACCTTGAAAATTGCGGATAAATTTAATAAATATTTTGTCGGTAGCATTGTTGAGATTAATAATAATATTCCGGTGAAACAATACGTGGACAGAATTGAGGATACCGGTTGTTCTTTCAAGTTTGAGTCGGTAACGCTCGATGAACTTCATAAGGTACTGAAATTGATGAACAACAAGAAAGATGTGAATTTTGCTAGTGCGGGTATGTTCCTAGATATATTTGACTTGATTGGTGAAAATTTGTTATCTATAGTTCGTGGATCTTTAGAATCTGGTGCTTTTCCCAATTCATGGAAAGAATCCATAGTGGTACCAATTGAAAAGGTAAAGAATTCGAGTAGGTGTGAGGACTTTCGACCGATTAATATGATATCAATTCAGTCGAAAATTCTGGAGAAGGTAGTGAACAACCAGTTAATTGATTACTTGGAAAATAATCATATGATTTCGGAATATCAGTCAGGCTTTAGGAAGGGACATAGCTGTGAATCGTTGATTTCTTATGTCATTGGAGAATGGAAAGTTGCTGTTCATGACAATGAGGTGATAGTGGCTGTGTTTTTGGACCTCCGTAGAGCATTTGAGACAGTGGACAGAGGTATATTGTTACAAAAGTTACTAAAATATGGAATAAGAGGAAACGAATGGCGTTGGTTTAAATCTTACTTGAGTGGCAGAAGACAGAAGACGAAAGTTCACGATCTTGAGTCAGAGGAAATAGATGTTTCTTTGGGAGTTCCGCAAGGATCTATCCTTGGTGTTTTACTTTTTTTGGTGTACATTAATGACATGAATAACATTTTGATAGGGCAAAATCACTTTTATTTGCAGATGATGGTTTAGTTTATGTCGTTGGAGATAGTATAGATTCGTGTATAAAGATCATTAATCTGGAATTAGAGAATTTGTGTCACTGGTTTCAGATGAACAGACTTGCACTCAATCTGAATAAGACAAAGTGCATGATTGTTAATAGTAAAGGGTGTAATAATCTTGATGTAGTGATGGAGGGTTGTTCGGTTGAGGTGGTGACTCAAATTAAATATTTGGGTATTGTTTTGGACGATAAATTAAATTTTAAGGCACATTTTGATTACATTTGTAGAAAGATTGCAAAAAAATTGTACTTTTTTTTGAAAATTAGAAAGAATGTGTCAGTTTTAAGTGCTATAAAAATTTTCAATACTATGCTGAAGCCACATTTTGAATATTGTTCTTCTGTTTTGTTTGTGGGTAACAATAGTATGTTAAGTAGATTGCAAAAACTTCAAAATAGGGGAATGAGAATTATTTTGAAAGTTAGTAGATTTGTGTCTAAGTTTGTCTTGCTTGAGACTTTGCGGTGGCACAGTGTATATCAGAGAATTGTAATAAATGTTTTAATTTTTGTATTCAAATTAAAAAATAAGTTGTTACCTGAATATTTGTGCAATAACGTGTCATATGTTGGAGATTCTCATGGATACCTGGTGCGTAATGTGCATGACTTTAGGTTGAATCTTTACAGAAATAACAGGGCTCAGAATATGATTTTGTACAGTGGTTTGAGATTATTCAACGGTTTGCCGTTGGATCTTAAATTGGAGACTGAGCTGGTGTCCTTTAAAAGGAGAATTAAAAAATATGTAGCGTTCCAATTTATATAGATTTTTTTATTTTGTAGCATTCTGTTGATTATGTTTATCTGTGTTGTAAATAGTGGTATTTATTACCAAATAAAGACTTCATTATTATAAAATTCACAATTTTCGCGAAATCTCAAATTCGGTAGCACTCCTTTTATCACAAAACAGTAATTAATTTTATTCTTCTATCAACATAAATTTGAAAACCGAAAATCAAAAATTAGGTAATTTGACTGGTTGCCTAACCATATCAGTCATTAAATTAAATTAAATATTAAATATATGTTGCAAATTTTGCAACATCAAGCAAATTACAGAAACTTGCATTTACGATGTTACAACATAATAGACCTGATAAATAACTAATATTTTAATTTTTTAAACTTCAGAACTAATATTTATCACTTTCTTAATTTAAAACATGAATTTGATTTATTTCAAGCAAATTTCTTTGAATGTATGCGTTGACGTTATGATTTTGCCCTACTTTTTGGTTTTTATTATTATTGTATAATACCTATGTTTTGTATACTATATTTTGTATAATATGCAAAAAATGCCTTATATACTAAGTAAATAATTCAGGATTATAATAGAAAACTTGGCCTTCCAAATGTATTCATTTGTCTGTCCGTAAGATGTCTTGTTGAATTCTATTTTACATCAATCCAGTTTCGATTAAAATTAATTTGATCTTTTCCTTTATTTTATTTTAATTTCTTTATTTGGATAACTTTTTTATTTAGTAACTCAGAACTAACCTAAAAGAAACAAGCAACTTTAAGATACTTTTTCTACTCCTGCCACTAAAACATCATTTATCGTACTAGTTTCTATGATGCTAAGAAATTGTTTAATTACACCTTGACAAGACGTAGCTTCGATCGTTTTAGTCACGGGCTGAAGTTAACAACATGCAGATTACGCACGGATTATATTTTGTTTACAAACTTGATTTGATTTTCTTTTCAACTTGTTGAAAAAAAATGTGTTTTTAATATAAACAACGATTTTTGCTTAAAATAAACTCGTTCGTATTATATAAATCTATAGAAAAAATAAAAAAAAAATACAAAGAAAGAAAAAAAAATAAATCTTGTCCGAGGATCGAATTCGGAATTCCTGTACACAAGGTACATTTATTGACCATTAACCTGCGAATCTTCCGTGAATAATTAGTCACGCAAATGACACATACGGGACGTAGAGATTTTATAAATATTCCTACTTAATTAATAAAATATTTAATTTTTCTGATATTATAATTTGAGATCGTAAAAAGTATAGTATGTCACTTGTTTTATAAACTCCTTAAACAGAATAAAGACAGATTAAAGAATCGTTTTTAAAGCATGTATCATAATATACTATTAAAGGTGAGTTACTTTACCTGAAGACAGTGAATGGCAAAACGAAGAAGTCGTACCAACATGAATTTTGAAACTGTGCTTTTAACCGTTCTAATTGTGCAAATAAAATGGAATGCTTGGAAAGTGAATACTTATAAGGAGTTATGAAAAATATTTTGTAATCTAAGAATAATTTATTACTAAAAAATTTCTAATTAATTTTTAATCTTTTCAAAGCTTACTGATGAGTTGACAAAGCAAAGATAAATACATATTTCCATAGACAGCATTTTTCAAAAATTCATTGTTTCCAAAGGGCTTTTATTGCATACCTGCGGTTAATGCCGTTTGCTAGAAAATGGTCTTGGGTTCGGTCAATTAGTGAAAGGAAGTATCAGGAACCTTTAAAAACTGCTAGCAGAGCTATTATAAATACTATGTATGAAGTTCGAACTTTTTATTAATATTTAGAGAATCAATTCCTATTTTGACTGATTGAGAATTAAAATAGCTATTTTCGTGACTAGTACTTAAATAGGTCACATTTCCATTCTCAACCGAGAATTTAAACAAGCCTATTGAAGTACGTGTTGCGAACAATATTTTTTGCAAATCTGCAATTCGGTAAATAAAGAATATTTTAACAAAGTTGCTCAATCTGGACAATGCTGAAATGAAAATAACTCGCCAGTAGTGCGGAAAAGTGAAGGTAAAGTCATCTCGCGAAAGATAAGATTACGAAAAAAGATCAAATAACATGAGTAATCTTACGTGCAGAAAACAAGCCGCTTTCAATGCCATGTAACGTGTATGAAATGATAGTATTTCGCTGCAGAATTGCAAAAAATTTTTTTTGATAACTGTGAAATTGTAAAAATATCATAAATCATTTTCTTACTTTTTTATTTATCACGAGCATTATCAAAAGGTTAACACGGTGTAAAATAATTCAGCTGGTCACTTGAAATGTCGAAAACTTTGAAAGCAGATGATAATTTTAATAAAGTGCACCAGATACATACATACACATAAGTGCGAGGTATAAAATAAAAATAAGCACCAACTTGCACTTAACATTACGTTTCGTCACCGTTTTCCACACGAAAAACATCACGCAAAGTAAACTCGGGAGTGTTTGTTTACATTGCAATGTATTATAACACAATAGAATTTTCCTAAAGTAGTTTTTATGTAAAATTTTGATTCCATTACTTTTTCATCTAAAAATACAGAATGCGAGTGCACTCAACCTTCCCTTATATTAAATTTTTAATCAACTTTTAAAAGCTTGCCAACGCTAAAAGTTAAACAAATTAATGGTTAACGCATAAGTTAATTTCTTTGGCCAAAGTACTAGAGCAATTCTTTTCTATTATCAATATACCTTTAGTTAACGCTGATTTCAATAATTTCAACTTACAGAAAACTTGGCGGAAAGTTATTTAATTGGACTCTCAAATGCATATATTCTTTATTTCTAGTCGATGGAATAATTTTTAAAATGCTAATTAAAACTGAACTAAAGAACACTACGTCACGTTTACGAGGCCAGATCTATTATAGTGTTGGTTTCTTTCTGAAAGTGTTATTAAAACTACACTGTTCAATATTTTTCAATAATTGTTGCTTTTTTTTTGTTTCGAAAATAGCTCCATGGATGTTTTCCTTAAGTGCGTCAATATTTGTGGATTGCTGGAGTAACAACGATTCTTAACATTTCCTCGTAAAAATGTTCAACGGCATCAAATCACAGCTGCGCGATGACCGATTAAAGTCTTCAAAACAACTAATAGCATGGTTATCGAATTAAGTGCGCCTGCGAATCCAACGTTTCGTGACTAAAAAAATTAATTATCATGTCTTTGTAGCGCACTCCATTCACCGTAACGCTGTTGCCTGCTTGATTGTTAAAGAAGTAAGGATCAATGATGTCACCACTCCAAAACCCACACTAGCCACTCTTTCGGGGTGTATTGACTTCTCAACGATTTTTTCGGATTCCGAATTTTCGGATTTTCAATCTAAATATTGTGGCTGTTCGTGAAATAGAACCAAAAACAATTAAAAAGGTATTTATAATGAAATTGAATTAAAAGGTTACCAAATACCAAATTTTATAGAAATTAGAGAAAGTCATGCTCAACTAATTGAACTTGGTTGTAAGATTGTAAGGTTAGGGTACTATCGCATACTACCGCATACTATCTTTTCTTGCGATGGTTGATTCGTGTATATCGAGATGCACGAACTGCCAACACAATGCAATTTTAACCCGTTTTTATGAACATTAAAATCGATTTTTAGCGATATTATTACAAATATTGCAAAAAGAGGCTGTCATTGGATTGGTTGTTAGCGCGATCAACTGCTAACCGTAAGGCGCCCAGTTCGAATCCGAATAGAGGCTTAGTTTGTATGGCCGTCTTCGTGTTTCGGAAGGCATGTAAAGCCGGTGATTCTCCCACAAGGTGCTAGCAAAATCCTTGAGGTATTAAAACTTACGTTACGTTGCGGTTACGTATTTCATCCAAATTTTGTAAAAAACGATATTTGTAATTAGAGAAGAAAAAAAAGTAAAAAGCAATATATACTATTTTTTTAAACTTACAAATGTGCTGCTCTCTTACTGGGAAATTCGCTGTAGAATACCAAGATCAGCCTTGTTGTTGCCGCGGAACTTATAACCGGAACGCTACTACTATTTAATAAGTTTTCGTAAATTTAATGTTTGGTGTAGAAATTAGTAGGCCCCCGGTGATATGACCACCATGGTACTCGTAAGCAATTGCAAAATTAAAGGTAAGCAATTGCTAAAATCTTATACTTTCCTTCGTTTGGAAAATAGGTCTTCGATGTGGAACGACTGTTATTTGCAAATTTTCAATTTCATCTTTATTCGATTCTTCTTACTCTAAAAATCGGAAACACTCGAATTGGCGGTTCGGGTTCGTAGGTTTCTTATAAACAAGATGGATCTCGACTGGTGCTTGGCGTATTTCCGTCAATGTTCAAAGACAGTTCTGCATGCTGAAATAAATTGCAATTACATAAAATAAATCGAGTTAAATTAACGGTTTTCAGTTTCACTTTCTTTCTAACTGTTATTAAAATCAAAAGTAGTAGTTACTAGGTTCGTTTTAAAAGGCAACTAGAAATATTTTTGAACTACTGATTTTTTTTTGGAAAACTAAAAAATATATAATTGATAATATATTCGAATTGAAATTTTTTTGATATTGCAAATAAATGAGTTTCAAAAAATATTTTTTTTGCATTTATTAGACTTTTAAAAATAAAAGTATTTCAATTTTGATTGTCGAAGTTAGAATTTTTTTTGGAAAAAATAATATATTATTCAAAGATTCAAAACCTGCAAAGTTTGATTTCAAAATGAACTCCCACATGTTTCGAAGCATTTAATTTTGGTAATCAAAATTTAAATAAAATGTTTAAATATAGAGACGGTGATTGATCTGATTATTAGCGAGATCAAGTGTTAACGCAAGACGCCCGGTTCGAATCCGGGCAAAGGTTCAAACGTTACACAAAATGAGAAAGCATTGACAAAATTTAACAAACCGTGTGATATGTTTTATATTAATTAATTCTCAATCGAGAATTAGACCGAGAAACGGTTATTGGCATGGTTGTTAACGCGATGAACTGCTAAGGTAGGACTCCCCGGTTCGCATCCGGGTAGAGTTCACTTTGTAATGCCGTCTCCGTGCTTCGGAAGGCACGTAAAGACGGTGGTCCTCTCACAAGATGCTTGCAACATCTTTGAGATGTTAATTGCTAGAGTACCCCCTTGAAGGGATGGGTAAACGACCTTAGTTGTATCCTTACATAAGGAAGCCCGAAATATATAGATAGATAATTCTCAATCGATTGAATTAAATACTAAAGCACTTATTCACAAACTTATATTTTTCTTATTATAAATAAATTATAACTCGAACAAGTTTAATTATATTAACTCTCTGCGTTACTTATATGCGCAGCTCAATTGCATTTCCAAAAAAATGTAAATTATTCCAAAATTTTAACTTATTTTTTAATTAAAGTTATTGATTTAAATTGTAAATATTTTACAAATTTTTACTTTAAAAAATCAATTATTCCTTTCACAGCAAAAGCAATGAAAATCGAATTTCGTTGAGATCAAATGAAGCCTAAACACTTAACACTAGTTTTACTCAAAAAATTTTACACAAGTGGACATAATGTCCTTCCCTCACTCAAAGTTTTTGTGAAAATTGTACGACACTGGTGGTTAAGTTTCAAATAAAGGGAATAAAAGCTAATAGAAACTTAAACGCTAATATTAATAAAAAATTCGATTTTGCACCGTCCTGAAGGGTTTCAATCCTCCAAGACTTTCCACTAAATTGCGAACGGCAGCTCAGATGGTGTCGTAGAGCGAGTCGTGGATTACTCTCAAAAAAGAATAATGTAGGGCGCCAGAAGTTTTAGTAAACGTAAATTATCAAATTGACTAGTTTTAATAAACGTAAAACAACAAAAGTTTACTAAACAAATTTCTACAGTCAAATTCATTCGTATTGTTATACAAATCGAAGATAAACGGTGCTGCAAGTTTAACCATGTAAATAATTACAATTTTGATTATTTACCCACGCGTATATAGCTATATACCTGTTCACAAAATATTGTATATAAACTCAAAAAAAATTGGCTCAAAGTTTCGTCTTTTCTTAAATTTGAACAAATCTGACTGATGGATCTGTAGGTGATTGATAATTTAATGTTGATCAGTGTACGACGCTTCGGTGTGTGATCGGCGCAAGAATTCGGCGTCGCAAATAAAATAAGCAAATAATTGTCTGACCTTATCGTAAGTGTTGTTGATTTCTGCAACTTGATACGACTTCCAAAGACATCCAAAATTTCATGAAGGTTTCGATAACAATTAATTATGGTCCAAGCATAATCCAAAAGGAAATTTCTCAACAAATGGTTTTCAACTCAAAAAGGAACAGATTCCGTGAAGCTGGATAAAAAGGGACGCTAATTTCCATTTGACCCAAAAAAAAATATCAAAATCGGATTGAAGCCAAATTAAATTTCAATTGAAACCAGATTGAAGCCAAAGTGAAATCAAATCGAATCACGGTTGAAGCAAAATTGAAGCCTAAAATGTTGTTTGGATTTAGAGACGAATTTAACAAAAAGTATAATTACCAGATGGTCGGCTTCTATTAAATAAAAATTTAGTTCGTTTCTGAAATTTTGATGTGTTTCGAACTAATATAAAAATCGAAATCGTCTCTCTAAACCATATGGAAGGCATATCGCTTTAGCAACAAATTATTGCTGCGCCATACTCAAAATTAATTTTCACTGCGCCGAAATATAATTAATCAGCGCAATTACAAGGTGTTGTCAAAAAATATATTTCCTTAATAAAAATAAAACGTTACAATTTTGAGGAGAATGCACCTACAGTAGAGTCGCGAACTATCAGAAATAGTGAAAGCAAATATTTTAATATTGAGTGTATATGGTACCTCTTTGGAACAAACAATATTAACCCCAATACAGCCAACTGCTATTCATATTAAATTGAATACGTCCTAAATCGTGTCGATCACACAAATTTGAATGACGTAATTTACTCCCCAAGATGCACAATTTACGTTTGGTATCATATTTACTTTACTCGTAATGTGAGGAAATTTAAAGTGGTGCAAATTTTGTCATGGAAAAGTTTGGAAACTTTAATTTTAAAGCAAAGTCTGTACCGTAACAATACTGCCAAATTAATTTTAGCGTTGGGTACCTCAGGGTGGTGGGAATTTTTCCAAACCCCACAAAAGGGGGTGGTACAGAAGGTTACCCTAAAACTAGCTCAGACGCTACACACTCAAAAACAATGACTGTACTGTTGAAGAAAATTGTAATTCCACCAAAGGATTCCAGGGGAGTGAGAACCAGCTTGACAGTAAGGATGCCCAAGCCAGCGTTATAAGTGGACGGCCGGATGTAAGATGGAAGGTAGCGCCACGTATTTTAACGAAATCCTTACTGGCAATGAAGGTTGGTCCCGTGCTTCCTAAAACACGAAACTGAAGCTACCCCCGAATCGAAAATAAAAAATAATAACCAAGTCGGTCAAAATAACAAAGGTATATTTACAAACTTTTCAACAAACATCTATTTAAATTTTATAAACATATAAACAACTCGTATAACAATATCCCCGACAGAGGCACCAGTTTTCCAAACAGTATGGTTTTAATTTTTAAATTATAAACTTGTCTCCAAGAAGCCAGAAGGGCCGACAATCTTAATAAAATCTTATACGAACACTAATTTTGTGCGGTTCATCCACAATTATATAATCAATCGGACGCAGATCGATCGTAATGGTATCAAGTAAAGAATAACAAATATTTTTACCAAATTGTAAACAATACTATGTATACTCGAGCTCGTAATGTACAGTGCACCGTATAATACGCTTACAACGATGGAATTCAAAATATCGGTAAATTAGAAATTTGTCAATTAAAAAAAAACAATTACTTAATAATGCGCCCTAAAAGTTATCAAATGTTTCGCACAAAATATAGCCGTTATTCGCGCAAACTCGTCAAATCCAAAACCAAAATTTAAATTAAAACCCACTTATCTTTCGGCTGATTCCTGATGGGGTAGGTAGAACGATAGCCAAACCAAAATCCAAAATTTTCTTCCAAATGAAGTTTCCAAATAAAACAGCCTGACAAAACATATACGGCACCAATAATAATCCACAGAAACAAACAAAAGAAAACCAAAAGCAACATCCAATTCCAAAACATCATTGATTGCGTGGTGTTAAACGTAACTACGTGAAGTTCTTCTCTTGCATCAAATTCAACCACTTTTCCAGAAAATTTAAATCCACAAACAATGTGATATGGTTTCCTTGCCAGACTACCAAAGCCATACAGCGCAAAGAAAAAAACCCAAATTTTTCTGCTGTCCACTTTAAATCCGCAAATAGTGCGAGTCCAAAAACCAAATAGGACATAAAAAGTATTACAGCAGCTTTCCTGTAGGTGATCAAAATTTAAAACTTGAGAATTTACAAAGCTATGCGTTACTCGTGCAATCGATGCGCTCTCTTCTTATCTCCCACATTTTTCCTAACCTCGAGCAGAGTTAAAATCCCGCTAAAAACCTAATAAAACTAAAATTTAAATTTACAAAATTTTAATGTAACAAGTCAGAAAAATTAACACTTTAAGTAAGAAAAAATTCTTTAAAATGAAAAAAACAATAAATTAAATAAATAATGTTTTTTAAATTTACATAAAACTATTTTTCTATTACATAATGTTAAGATATATTTCATTTAATCGATCTAAATTTAATTTTTTAAATTTACCAAATATTGAAGTCAGGAAAATTATCAACTTTAATCATGGAAAATCTGGAAGGTAAGAGAATTTGTCTTGGGAAATTTGGTGGAAATTCTGCTTAATTGTTATTGGTTTAATAATTTAATCGTTTTTGGTTCAACAATGTAACTGTTTTGTCTAAAAATGCAACTGTTTTATTAAATAATTCAATTGCTTTATTCAATAATTTAGCTACTTTGTTTAATAAATTCAGCTTTTTTGTTTAACAATTTAGCAGTTTGGTTCAATAATTCTACTTCTTTATTAAATATTTTAAATATTTTTGGTTTTATAAATTAATTGGGTTAGGTTTAATAATTCAATTATTTTTGATTCTACAACTCAATCATCGACGAATCAACAATTCAATAACCAACTGCTTTGTTCAATATAATTCAGCTGTTTCGTTCAATAATTCAGCTGTTTTGTTTAATAATTTAACTAGTTTATTCGACAATTTAATTATTTTTAGGTTAAATAGTTCAATTGTTTTTTTTTGTTTAGCAATCATTATCCTTTATTCAAAAATTCAACTGTTTTTTTAAAAATTTAACATATTTTTCAACTATTAGATTTTTTCAAAATGTAAGTTTTTTTAAATAATTCAGCTGTTTGGTTCAAATAATTCAAGTGGTTGTTCAGAATGCAATCAGTTTTGTTTAAAATTTAATTGTTTTTGGTTCAATAAACAATTAAGCTAGTTATACTTTATCTTAAAAATACAACTGATTTTGTTAAATAATTCAACTGTTGAACAATTCAACTATTATTGGTATTGTAATACCAACTGTTTTCAATAGAAAATAGTGTTAAAATTTTTCCAAGGGATTAATTTTATAGATATAAAATGCTAAGTGTAAGAGGAACAAGATGAGTCTAAAAAATTTACTCAAAAATTAAAAATAGTACAAAATATCGTAGCTGTAGAAATTTAACAATATAATTATTGTAAATTAATAGTCGCAAACTTTTGTTTTATATTATTGTCCTAAAAAATGTACTTAATAATTTATTGAAATATAAAAAGAATAAATTAATTATGTAAAATTTTTACAAATTAGAAGTTTTTGTAATCATTTCTGTTTCAAATTACAATATTTTTAACTGTATTTTAGATTCACGGAAGCAAAAATTAAGTCAATTAAAAACTATAAGAGGATTAAAACCGAGCCCAATAAAAAAATTATTTGAATCTGTTGTAGTTGGTCAAAACATAAATTACTACTTTCTGTGATAAACACAACAAATTAAATCATTTTTTTTTTTATTACTTCCTTGATATAATACAATCTGTTACCATTTTAATAACAATAAGCATTAATTATTGACTAAGTGTATGTAATGACATAGATGAAGCTAACCCAATGGTGCGCCCCATAATGACTGCTAAGAAATATTTACTGTTTCCATTTTGATGACGAATAGTATAATTAGGTTCGCTGGGGCAGGTCCAGAGGATCAAATCTCTTTAATCTTCTAACTGAAGGGACGATAAGAAGATCTGTCGCCAAAGTGTTTGGATGGACGCTGAGTCGGTGTTGGTACTTTTTACTCATGGATGCTATTTCCTCTTTGATAGTGGGCATGCACATGTCTCTATGTATGACGTCATTTGGAACGTACCATGGTGCACAGCAAATCGTCCGCAGTGTTTTTGACTGGAAGCGTTGTATTTTTCCAATATTCGATTCACTAGCAGAACCCCACAGCTGTATTCCATATGTCCACACTGGTTTGATGATGGCTTTATAAATTAAAAGTTTGTTTTCCATGCTTAGATGGGAGTTTTTACTCATTAACCAGGCCATCTTGCGGTAGATAAGGCTCAGCTGCAGTCGCTTCTTCCAAATATGTTTTGCCCACGTCAGGCGTCTATCCAAATGAAGACCGAGGTATCTGACTTCCTCACTTTGAGGAAGAGGAATGTTGTTTAATGAAACCACAGGACATGTCCCCCTTCTCAAGGTAAACGTGATATGAGTTGACTTTGTGCTGTTTGCTTTGATTCGCCACAACTTAAGCCATTTATCCACTTCATCTAGGTGTTCTTGAAGGAGTCTAGAGGCTACGCCTGGGTCTTGATGTGAGGCCATTATTGCAGTATCATCCGCAAAAGTGGCTATTTCGGTGTTGGTTCTAGTTGGCAGGTCAGAAGTATACAAAATATACAAATATGGGCCAAGTACGCTGCCTTGTGGTACTCCAGATGCGATGGGAACCAGAGTGGAATATGCGTCCCCACACTTCACAAGGAAATGTCTGCTTGTTAAATAAGACTGTAGTAGCTGACAGTAGGGGTGAGGTAAGCTATTCTTTATTTTGTAGACCAGTCCTGTATGCCACACCTTATCAAAGGCTTGGGAGATGTCCAGAAACGCTGCCGAACAGTATCGCTTATGCTCCAGATCCTCCCTAATCTTCCCAACTACCCTATGCACCTGTTCAATGGTGGAATGATTTTGTCGAAAACCAAATTGATGGTCGGGTGTTAAATGGTTTTCTTCGAGGAGTGGTTTGAGCTTAGTTACAAGAATTTTTTCGAACACCTTGGACAGAACAGGCAAAAGACTGATAGGACGATAAGAGGCAGCTTCCGTTGGGTCCTTTCCAGGTTTTGGTACCATGATTATTTGGGCCACTTTCCATTGCGAAGGGAAGTAACCTAATCTCAGGATGGCATTAAATATCATAGTTACCATTTTTGTTCCTGCAGGTGGTAGCTCTTTCAGGACACTTCCTGTTATTAGGTCGTACCCCGGTGCTTTCTTTGGGTTTATGCTGTTCATTATGCATGACTTAACTTTTGATACCTTTATGGATTTGATGGGAAGATCCATTTGGTAAGGTGCCTCCAATAACTGGTGTATGGGTTTTTCTTCCTCTGGTAGGATTTCCATTGGGAAAGGTGTGAAAACTTTCCCAAGGTGTTCTGCAAATGTATTGACTTTGTCTTCGTCTCTTCTGGCCCAGTTTCCATCTCGTGTTCGAATAGGTGGTTGTATGTTTTGGGGTTGTTTGATCTTCTTCGTAACTTTCCATAGGGAGTAGTCCGTCGATTCCGTCGGTGAAAGAGTTTCCAAAAAATTTTTAATGGCTTGATTTTTATTGTCTGTTAGCAACTTTTCAATTGCTTAGTAGAGCGGTTTAGATTTGTTTTATCTATAGGAGCATGAGTAATCTGCCAACGTCTTCTTAGTCGTCTTTTTTCTGCAAGTTTCTTCTTAATATCCTCGGGACAATGTTTTGGAAGATCGATCTGCTTTGCTGGAGTAGCAGTCCACGCGGCTTGTTGTATTGCATGATTTAGCTTTTCAACTGCTTCATCGACATCATCTTCAGATTTTAAACGGATATTCATATTTAGTTGTTCTGATAGTATTTTTCTAAATGTCTCCCAGTTGGTATTTCTGCCTGACAATCTTGGTGGTGCAAGATTTTCAATTATTTGACTGTCATATGTAACTAGCAGAGGAGAATGATCCGACGAAAGATCCAGACAAGATTCAATTTTTAGGTAACTGCGTGAGATGTTTTTAGTGATACAAAAGTCTATCACGTCGGGTATTTTATTTGCATCTGTTGGCCAGTAGGTTGGATGCCCCGAGGACAGTTGATGCAGGTTTTTTCTCATCATTGCTTGGTACAATTGTCTACCTCGTGGTGTGGTCAATCTGGAGCCCCAGTGACAGTGCTTAGCATTGAAGTCGCCTCCAGCCAAAAATCTATTTCCAAGGGTCTCAAAGAAGGATTCGTAGTTTTCTCTTTTGATGGCTACATTAG
The DNA here is from genome assembly GCA_036346125.1 of Lycocerus yunnanus. Taxonomy (NCBI): domain Eukaryota; kingdom Metazoa; phylum Arthropoda; class Insecta; order Coleoptera; family Cantharidae; genus Lycocerus; species Lycocerus yunnanus. The sequence goes on from JARFIX010000002.1 coordinate 4,433,575, forward strand.
GAGGACAGTACACTGCTGCTAGGATCAGTTTTCCATGCCAGTCTGCTATTTCTACAGCTGTAGCCTGTAGGTTATGTTCACTGTATTTATTTATTTCGTGGTGCTTGATGTTATTTTTGATAATAACTGCTGTTCCTCCTCGAGCTCTCCCACTGGGATGATTAGTGCAATATATTGAATAATTTGGGATTTTTATGTAGCTTTTTGAAGTCATATGTGTCTCAGATATAAGCATAACATCCAAGGTGTGATTCGTAATAAAGTATTTGACTTCTTGGCCATGATTTACCAAGCCGTTGGCGTTCCAGATCGAAATTTTTAGTTTGCGGTTACTCCCCATGGCATCTTTCCAATCATGGTTATTAGGAGATCTAGCATTTTTTCCATTCTCTCCATCATTTTTGTTACCATTTGCTCGAGGTTATTCTGTTGGATAGCCTGACCCATTTGACTTTGCTGTTGTTGATTAAAAGGTTGATGATGTGGTGTCACATTTGCATATTGTCTATATGAGGGTTCATGATGAGCTTGATTTTTAGGAGTTGGTAGTGGTGGGAAGGAGTTCATGTTTAATTGTTGGTTATTAACATTATTATCAGTCGAGATAGGTGGATTTTTACCTATCTCGACTGATAATAATGTTAATAACCAACAATTAAACAATTAAACTAATAATAATGAAATTAAATCATGGTCGTCAAATTTGGTTCTGTTGCTTGGCTTTTATATTTGTGTTGTTTGATTCTATGATTCTCAAAAAACACCGATTGCTCCTTTTTTTCTTTTGCTCCATTTACTCATTTTCCGCCGGCCCAATCCTAACCTAGCTTTCTACCTTTTCTAAACTTCTTCCATAATTTTTATTAAGATTAATTAGTAAGAATGGTTTGTGCTTTCTTCTTCTTTGTGTACTTTTGACTAGATCTGCTGATCTGTTTATTACTTAACAGTATCATCGGCAATATTCCAAAGCTACTGTTAATGCCATGAGAATTACTTGTTTTACATCTGAAGTAGCTTGCTAGGCTTGCCTCGAATGTGCTTATTATTGTTAATGCTGGCAATTCATTAACATAAGAAGACCACCAGCTCTACGTACTTTCCGAAGCACGGAGACGGCCACGACAAAGTGAGGCTCTATCCGGATTCAAACCGGGTGCCTTAGGGTTAGCAGGCCTATGACCGTTGTTTTCTTGGCTTTAATTAAACTATTTAATAAAATTGTTTTACATGTGCGGTGTATTGACATCACAAGTTTCTGAGTAAGCGGCGGATCAGGTGATTGTGTGTACTCCTAACTAATCTGAGTTCAACCCGATTGATGGCTGTTAGAAATGTTTATAGAGTTTAGCCCTGATTAGAGATTTTTAAATAGTAAACAGTAATTTTGTTTATTTTGAATTCCCAAATAAATAGTAGTCAATAAATGGAATAATATACAATATAATACATTAGCAATTTCCACGGTTCCAATTTTGATTACCAGCGTCTGTCTAGACAGGAAGTTTCACTTCGAGTTTCTGGTACATATTTACAATTTATCACTATTAACTTACTAGAATCATGAATTTACAATTTTATAATGATTCAATTTATAATTTAATAATTCATATCAATTAGTTTAGTTTAATTTAAAACCATTATTTTTTGATGTGACATAATTTCGCGGACCACTGCTTGTAATCTGTTTGCTGAATAAAATTGTAAACCTAATATAAGCATTTTTTAATGTAACAAATCAAGTTAAATTAAAAAGGAAATCTTTTATCAACTTGCATGATATATTATGTATGTCCAGAAGTAAGTAAAAGAAATATTGGAATTAATCCTGATAGATTTTTTGGTTTGAACATAGCCATATTTATGTTTTGCTTTAATAAAGCTGATCAGAGAGCTCAACAGAAATAAATTAAATACTAATTATTGTTCTCTCTTAATAGTTTTTCTAATGCAATTAATCAAAAAATATATTTTTTTATTTCTCTTAAAATAGAATATAAAATTAAATTTATTTAATTTGTTTGCTCTGATTGATAATATATATACATTAGTTAAATAAAAAAAATTTCTCTTAAAAAATAAATAATATTTTCGATAAGTTGATAATAGTTTCAATTTTAATTTAACTTGATTTATTATAATTATATTAAGTTAATTTTAATTTTTGGCAGTTTGTGTAATTTAATTGGAAGGTGATGGATTAGTGCAATTGCACAAAATTGAAAAATGAAAGCGGCTCGGTGTTTTGAGTATAATAACTTATAAAAATAAAATATACCAAATATCAATTTCTGTATTGAGATCATTTTGAACACGATTGCCTATGTAAAAATGTAAATTAATTTTAGTAGGTTTCAAAGAAGAGATCAATGAATCTAAATTTAGAATGATGAACTTGATGTACTTGAAAATGACCGTAGCTTTAAGCTAAATACATTACACTTTATTAAACCCTATTGTGTAATCAGTAATAGGGTAGATCGTCACCACCACATCACCACAGCGTCTCTTTTTAAACGTACTCTCATGCGCTGCTTTTATTCATTTTGTACATGGTTACCAAAATCAGCTAGTATATCCAATTCACATTAACGGATAAAAGTTGAATATGCATGCAGTTACAGGATATTTTAATAATATTGATTGTATATTTTTACATTCGATTTTCCACCCAAAACATCGATTTAGAATGAAAATGGGTTATATAAACAAATTTATTTTAGAAATATATCTCATTTTTAATCGAATTATCCATAATTTGAATGTTAATAACCCTTTTCTCAATTTTCTGAACACCACAGCAAATAGTTTGAGAAAATCTATTTTAAATTAATAATTTATCACTTTCCTAAAAGGTTAGAAAGTCTAAAACAATTTACTCAAGTATCAGAGGATAATTTATTTTGTAAATGTTAATTTTGAATAGGAAAATAAAAAAATACAATTATTTTTAAAGCAGTAATCTCTCTTCTTATTTGCTATTTAAATTCCAATGACACCGGAAATTAATTTGCATTTTCACAACTGTTGGCAAAAATTTAGAGAAACACACCAAGTTTTCTCAAGATATTTTTGTATTACAGGGTAAGCATATGCCATAAAGTTTAGTGTTCCATTACAGACAATTTTGTATGCAAAACAAGTTTTAGTCAACTTATTTTCATAATCACGAACAATATTTTATTTTATGTGACTAAAATAAAATAATTATTACAATTTATATATTTTATAGAATTAAATGTTTGTGTATTTAAGTAATGTTAGCATCGAATGAGTAATAATTTATTTAGGTTCTGATAATGTAATTCCTTCATTATGTAGGTCTGTGACCCTACTTATTACTAAAATAACATAATATTTTATTTCAATCTAAAATGTTCAAAATTATACACATAATTCATAATATAGGGAACTTTCGCTATATTCTAATCTAAATAATACATATAGTATATCTAATTATATGTTGTGCTTGTACATTCGATTAAATTCAATTTAAACTTTAAACAAACAAACGTGAGAATCTACAAAATAATTTTTATAAATACATGAAATATTTAACAACCAATCATGTTACACCATCTTCTGTTGTCGAACTAAATCATTAATGTATATTTACAAAGGTTCTTTCCGTGCGCCATCTAGCTTTGCAGGTATATATTCTATTCATTTACTCAACTTCTCGTCTAATCCTGTGCTGCCTAGGTTGACAGTTATTCTTTCAATCTGTCCCTGTATTAGAGCCGTCCAAAGATATTAGGCGAACAATGTGCCCTTTTCATAAGGAAAGAAGCGGGAGCGGGAGACCGGTGAAGTTTTACAAATATTTCAGAACTAGAAAAAGACAATTTATATTAAACAGTATAAAAAATTTTTTTTCTTTATTTTTAAGGACTCCTGGAATTAGATATAGAAGGAAAAACTAAAGTTTACTGTTACTTAAGCCACAAAACGGAACCTGCAATGCTATATTCAAGTTTCAGCAAACCACAGTAACATTTTCTTACTAAGTTATTTTAATTTCGGTCAAGTTGATAGCCAAAGTTCACTGTTCACTGAAAAACAATTCAAAAATTCTAAACCATCGTAGGTTGTTTTTAGTTTCGCATGAAAATGATAAGAACACTAATTTAAATCTTAAAAACTTAAAGATAAAAGTTCTTTAAATATTTTAATACATTCCATTCGCCTGATTATTTTAATGTATCTAATTGAAATTGAAGTTATGCAAATTATAGAGTTTAGAAGTTTATGAGTGACATTCAAAAATTTTGCAATTTTTTAAACTTGAAGAGAATTATTTTTTGAACAACAAAAATTGACAAGCTCTAATATTTTTGAGGACCACTGATAAACTTTTTAAGTCCACACGATTTGAAAGTTGCATAACCTCACTTTCAATTGTGTCAAAATAACCAGACGAATACATTAAAATATTTAGCCGATTTCTCTTTATTTAATTGTGTCTCAAGATGCTTCTAAATCGAATATCTAAATTTGTTCCTGTGAGTAAGTAATTGAGGATTAATCTTTTTTTGATAATATTATTTTTGTAGGTGTTAGAAAAGGTATCTAAAATTGGTGTTCAATGTTCTCAACGAAATATTGGTTTGATTCCTATAGTTGTAGAACAAACTGGACGTGGAGAACGTTCTTATGATATTTATTCTCGTTTGCTTAAAGAACGGATAATTTGTTTAATGGGGCCAATTAATGATACTGTTAGCTCTTTGATTGTTGCTCAGTTATTGTTTTTGCAATCTGAATCTGCTCATAAACCTATACACATGTATATCAATTCACCTGGTGGGAGTGTAACCGCTGGATTGGGTATTTATGATACCATGCAGTATATATTACCACCGATTTCAACCTGGTAAGTTTTACAAACCAAGTTTTAAGAAAACTTATAATTGTTACTTTTGTGTAGGTGTGTTGGGCAAGCTTGTAGTATGGCTTCTTTAATATTAGCTTCGGGTTCTGCTGGAATGCGTCATTCTTTACCTCACTCTCGTATTATGGTACATCAACCATCAGGAGGTGCGCAGGTGAATTATTCAAAATTTTCATTTTACTGTTGAAAATATTTTTAATTTTTGTTAGGGTCAAGCAACTGATATACAAATTCAAGCTGAAGAAATTATTAAACTTAAAAAGCAAATAAATAACTTATATGTTAAACACACCGGTTTACCGTTAGAACGTGTTGATCGTATTATGGAAAGGGATTATTTTATGAATCCAGAGGAGGCTAAAGAATTGGGATTAATTGATGTAGTTCTCACTACTCCTGTGAATGTTAATCGTGGTGTTACACCATCAGCATTGACTACCGAGAACGTCGTGGTAGATACCTCTAAACCAGCTGTAGAAACAAATTAACTGAAATTTTTATACTTAAAGTAATGTTGAATCTTGAAAGTAATTAAATTATTATTATAAATGGTGTAACCACTCACAAAAATTGTTACTTTGTTTTAAATTTTAGCTACAAAATATTTTTGTACCATCTTATTTTACCAGGGATTACCATCCCTCTCTATATTTTATTTCTATTTATCAATTATTATGTTTTTTATTTATTACTTTTGCTTAATTAAATATTAAGATAAAAAATTGTTACGTACCAATTATAAATTGTTTCAAGTTTAGTTTCGGTAACAAAAAATTTTAAAAATATGTGTAGAATTTTTTGAGGTGGTTTAACGACCATTTATAATGTAATTCTGTGCATGTGTGGAAGGTTACTTTGTATATACCTGGTATGCAATTTGTGTTCACTATTTTTATAAATAAAATTTTACAGCAAAGAAGTGTGTGTATCACAGGTAGTCTGCTAGGGTTACATTCACACCAAGGAGCACTTCTTCAATCCATGATCTTCCCGAAAGAGCAACTGCTCAGATGCTCGGAATGTGACGAAGCATTCAGGGTATGAAGTGGCAGTGTTTTCTTAAAAATGAAGTATTGCCACCTTTTATATTGCTTGCTCGGCTTAAGTAGCTCTACTAAACGATTTAGTGAATATTCCGCAATACCTGATGAAGAATGTGTTTTGATCTGTAATTTTGAAAAATTCTTCTACTTCGAAGCGTTTTTACAGTGCATACATATAAAATGGGCCACATATTATACAATATGTTGTACGACAAGTTATACGACCCAACTCTATTTGATCGTTGAAACGACGATTGCACAGTCTGTGGGGTTGTTGTTCAACAAGTTGTACAACCAAGTCGGATCGTATAGAAGTTTGGGTAGTCAAAAATTTGTTGTACAACCACGTTTGATGTACCACTTTTTGCACCATTTTTTTTTTTTTTAACTTCTTGGATCAGTCATAAGGCAATCACAATAGATGCCATAACTTCTTTTGAAATATTCGGTGCCATGACTATAATTGCATACAGAAAGAATGGCAACTGAAAACGTACTACATGTCTTCACAACTGGTCATTTGTGTTTGAGGCCAAAATAGTTTTCAACTTGTCGTTGCAATTGTCTGTTCAATTTGTAGTACAACACGTTGCATAATGTGTGGGCCGTTTAACGCCATTTTGATAAGTACTTCTATTTTCGTTTAAGATTGAGAGGATAAATTTATTGTTAATTAGGTACAATTGTGGGTTAACAAGGGCCATTACAGGGGTTGTATCTCTTAAAATTTCAGTCCGTAATTTTCAATTTTTGTTTCCACCAATGAAAATTAGTTAAAACACTAAAAAGTGAAAATTTAGGAGTGAAAGGATTTATGTAGTACAGTGGTACTAATAATTTTGGCTAAAAATATATGAGCTATGCAGTATTAATCCTTGTTTTGGCCAATTTTTCCTAAATAATTACAAAATGAACAATGCAAGTTGTATGATTCTGGCATGAAACGGTCTGTAACTTTTGATTTTAAATTGTTAATGCTGTTTGTAAGATTGAAAAAGTACAGGGATGAAAGATAATATCGCATTTTTGTTTAAATCGAACTGCTCGCGGCATCTTGTGACAAATTAAATGTATTTTTATGAGTTAAAGTCATCGATCTGGTCTACTGGCGTTTGGTTGCAGTGCGGTGAGGGGCTATTCAAAGTAATCAAAATAATTATTGTAGGATCACATTTCTCGTGTAGAGGGTGAAAACGTATTTTATACCCAAGTGTAAAAATTTTGTTCTTATTCTATTCCTTTATAATTTTTCTAATTCATTGGGGGTGTTACCATTTCTACTTTATTTTCAAGCAGCGCCACCATCTCGTTCATTTATTCCCCAATCCTGCCATCAGTCAAGATATCCTAAAAATATTCTATCCAATATCTCTAATCCCCATTCTTATCTAATATTAGATTTCTCTCTTTGTCTTTGCAAAACACTTTTTGGCTGGCAACCTTCCTTTTCTTCCGTATTTTCTGGTAATAGTAATAATGATTAAACAATTCTTCTTCATCGTTTTGCTTCTTGTCGGAAGCGTCAGACCCATCTTGGCCGAAGCCAAGATGAATTTTCATGGGAATATAATTCATGGGGTGGTTTCCGTTGCCTTCCCCATGGTCCACAGATTGATATTGGACCTTTGATCACAGCAGTGTATTCGACTCGACTAGGATTCAACCGCGGTCTACCGCTTTCCAGTCGGCCGGTGTATGCTTTACGCTACACTGCTGGATTAAACAATATGTACATATTAATAAAACACATACTAGTTTAAAAGGTAACTGGTTTATCATACTGATTTTCAACCAGTACCGTAGAACGGGGTTACTTTTATAACTACGTACAACATTGATTATTTTCTCCTGAAAGATTGTTATCTATTATTATTACTGTATAACTTAAAATTTTTGCAGCAATTTTTTACTCCTTACACCAACACCTGATATCGTAGTTTCTTGATCGACTACATCAATGTCGCTGACCAGTACAATACTGAACAGCGTGACTGATAATAAATCTCCCTGCCTAACTCCCGAGTAAGTTATAAATTCATCTATGCTCAAATTGACACTTTCAGACAAAGTTACTTCTGGGTTTTCTTTCAGCAGATCCCGAAAGTATTCTTTCCATATGTTTTTTATGCTTGGTCTTCGTGTTTTACATTTCCTGCTCTGTCCTTCATTCCTTTGGTTCCAGCATATTACCTTACTTCTGCTCTCGTGTTTTCCTGTAAAACGCTTTTGGATTTCCATGATTTTTTTCTGTTGTTAATTATCTTGTTAAGATTATCCTGTTTCTTTCTTGTACATATCCTCACTGTTTCCTTTTTTAGTTCCTTATATCTTCCATTGTCTTCTGCTGTTTGAGATCTTTTGTTTTTCTGTTCTCTTTATGTCCCAAAGTACTTTCTGCTGCCTGTGTTATAGTCGTTTTTATGTGTCCTCAACCTTCTTCTATATTTCTATTCAATTCTTTCTTATGGGCATCCGCGTCTATAGTATTTGCATATTTTTGTTGTATATCATTGTTGTTTAATTTTTTACTTTTTTTTTTAATTTTTTTAAATCTTTTGTTTTGCATTTCTTTCTCTTTTCTATTGTTATGTTTTCTTTCTTTTTTGATCTCCATTATTACCACGTTGTGATCTGTATCCACACTTGCACCACCCCTATATGATTTGGCATCACATACCTTCAAAGTTTTCTTCCTCGACATCAATATATGGTCGATTTGGTTATCTTTGCTACTACCAGGTTTCCTTGTTTATTCTTTCATGTTCAAATTCAGTGCTGACAATTTTCATGTTGTATAGTGTTGCCAGGTTACGCAATTTTTCTCCATTACTATTTGTTCTTTCATACAACATATGCCTTCCACCATATTTGCCAAGTATTCTTCTTTTCCGATCATTGCATTAAAATCACCCATAATTATTATTTCGTGTCTTTTCGGTATTCTTTCGTGGAGAACCTCTATTTTTATCATATAAATATACATTTTTCTCTTCATCTGCGTCTTCTGTATGTACGTATGCATTAATAACCAATAGATTTGCTTTTTTATCTGTTATTCTGATGTATGCTAGTCTTCCACCCATTAGTTCAAATTCTATTATGTTCTCTAACCTTTCTGGATCATAAAAGGTACACCGTTTCTACCTTGTCTTTGTTCTCCAGAGTATAGTAATGTGTACTCTTTTCCTTTAATTTCTCCACTTTCCTTCCATCTTACTTCTTGGAGCGCTGTCAGGTTAACTTTATATGTTCCGATTTCATTCATTCTTCCAGGTGCCAACATTGTTCTAATGTTCCACGTTGCAGTTTTTCTGCATTCCACCTTATTCCTGTTTCCTTCTTTCACTATCCGTATCTAGTGTGTATTTTCATTACCATTTTCAAAATCCAGTTTTCTTTGAAGGGTCAGCATAATACGATAGTCCTGTTTTGTTGTTGTTAGTTTTTGTAATTTTCTGATCATCATCTTCCGGTAATCGTGCTAGGGGTTTCTCCATTGAGTTCCACTTATAAATTTTATTGTTTATGGTATCCCATCTTGATCTTATTTCCTTTTTCAATCTCTTTGCCAGTTCTCTAATTGTCTTCTGTATTTCTAGCTCCCTTGCTGTCATATCATTGTAGATATAAATGCTACCCCCTTCAGCTTGATCTCGTTTCTCATTATTTACCAGTTCTGAAATATATACCTGGGAAAATCTTTCTTCATTTACTACTTACCTCTCTTTTTTCAACCTTTGGCTACTTATTTATAAAGTTTTTCATTATTTTTCAGGTTTTTTCTAAAGTAAAATCTTCTAAATATGTTCTTAGTTAACTTGCTATTTTTCGATTTTACTTTGGAACTTATTAATATCATATCTAATCATCGTCTTTCATTCCTCGCAGTTGGCTGTTACTTTAACTATGTAGCGATCAGAATATTCATCTCTACAGGTTTTTACATTTGTTATGGTATTCATATTTTGTCTTTGTTCTATTAATACATGATCTATTGAGATATCTAGTGTTGCAAAAAATTCTCTTTGTACGGTGTCATATTTAAACAATATAGGTATGTCTTTATATTTTATTAATACACATTCATTGACAAATACATTTATAAAAAAACTTATATAATATTGCGAATATGTATCAACATTGAGTTACTAACCTATAATATTGGCAAAATTCAATGGTGAAAAGTCGTTGTAAATTGGCATGAGCTTTATATCGCTTTGCATCGTACAACTAAGAGTATGAATACAGAGAGAGCTATTTATACCATTCTAGTAAATACTTATTCTAAACTTGAAAATTATACAAAAAAAATTATATAACGAATTGTGATCGCTATATAATTTCAATAAATTATTCAAATTTACAAAACATGAAAATAATTTAATCGAATCAGTACTAAAAGAAAAAATTTTAATAATATAAAAAAATGTTTTAGGAAACCATACAAACAATACAAATATTAACCATCTAACCTGACAATTTATAAGCTAAAACACACAAATGGAATAATTTTTGTATAAATAACAAAATATAAAAATATCAAACTTGCAACAGATAAATTCTTAGGTCAGATATTTATATTAAAAATTTCAAAACTCCACATTAACAAACAAGGTTTTTCAAACCTATTAATCTTGATAAGATGGAATAAAGTTGGCTTCCTTTTTGATAAACCTTAAGTTGAATGACAGTAATTTTTTAAAAACGGAAATAAGTATTAATTATAAAGCATAAGTCAGGTACGCTTTTAAACAAAGATATTTTTAATCAACTCGTATAAATTGAATGTCTGTATAAAGTGTCAACCAATTGAAAATTTAAAAAAAATATATATAATTTTGTTTCGACTACTAAGTAATGAGTATTTCAAGTGGTTAACAATACATTATATTGAAAGATCACAAAATAATATTTTTATGCAAGGCTTATCACTAAGTTATGGCTTTTTCTGTTTATATACATTAACAAGTATGCTATTTACAAATTATGAGTCCCAATACCCCATCCCTTTGATATGTGAATTATTAAGTCACTTAGAGGGTTTTTGCAGTTCCTGTGTTCACACTAAAACACAATTTTGAGATCATTGGTGACCACTGTCCTTACAATGGAACCATAACAGAAGCAATTCGCATAATTTAACAAATACTTTTGAATTTTTTTATTCGATAATAAATCAATATTGCCACATTAAGAAATAAGAACTTATAAGTACATTGAATGCTAACGATCACATCAAGACGTTTTAAACAAACAGTGACCATGTAATAAAAAACAACGATTAACAATAACTTAAGAATAGAAATGGTCGAAAATTTAAGATAACATTCTCTTTCTAGATACTATAAACAAGATATAAAATTCTACACTTAACATTTTGTTCTTTATGATATTCTATATAATAAAAAAAACAATCACAACAATTTATTATAAATGAGTACATAAAATAGATAGTAAAATATATTTATGTTGCGGTAAATATATTTAATGATCCGTCAGTTCTATAAAAGTAATATCGTAGAGATCTTCATCTATGGCTTTTACTTCCAATAAGAAAAGATCTTCGTTACAATAGTAACCTATCATATCGTCATCAATCTTGGCCGTAATGCTAAAATAAAAAACATTATTGTCAGCCAATAAACGAAATCAAATTTTATCTAGTTAGATTAGGTCTAGCACGAGCATGCCAAACTCTCATTATATTATTCATTCCTTCACCACTTCAATAAACAATGTACTATGTAATCTTTTATAAATTATTAAACTACAGCATCTACGTTTGCGTTTTGTTAGTACTAATTAGAAAGTTAGCAAATTACAGTTCACTCTTTTTAACTACTCCAAGAACAAAGTTTACAAATAAACTAACTTACCCCTTTTTGTTTTTGCGATACAAGTTATTTATGTTCGAAGAAGAAATTTTGTACTTATTCTCAATCTGCAAAATAAGGAAAACAGAATTAATTTTTTAATTGCGTAAGAGCTTTCTGTCTTTCTTAATTTTAGCATAGATTTAGAAGAAGTACTGAGCTTTTGATTACTCAAAATTATAAATTGTGTGGAGCTAGCAAAAGTGAACTGATCTCCTATAATGGATGATGTATGATGTTAATCCAACATGCTAGTTAAGTTTTGTTATTTGTTGGAATGAGATGTATAAAAGCCCAGTACATCCAGGTCCATGCATGTTAAGCAGGAAGCTAAGCGTTATAATAAAAGTCAACTTACTGCATTAAGAAGACCAACTGTGGTAGGTGGTATTACGTGTAATGGGGTGTAAACATCTTCAGATTCTTGGCGCACGTATAACATAACACGTTCGTTCAATGGTGGATGTCCTGAATTTGATAAACTGCTAATTAGTTTCGGACGTTTTATGGGTGGAGAAAACATGTTCCCATCTGTTGTTAAACCGCTATCCAAAATGCTATCCTTTTTATCTGCATCGGGAGGAAAGTGGTTATGAAATTTTAGGGTTGGTGTGGTGGGTTGTTTTGGTGCTGTATGTAATAAAAAAGGTGAACCAGATTTCACGTGATCAGCAGGTCCACTCAAAGAACTATCCGTATCATGAGGATAAAATCCTTGCAACTCCATAGACGTCAACTAAAAGTTTGATTTTTAATAACAAAATAATAAATTATCTTTATTTCGTATTTACCTTATCAATATCTTCTGCGGGTGTGAACAGAACTGGCGGTTTAGCGAGGTCACTCATCGTATAAAACTCTGAACGGTCGCAAACTGGATGATACAACTCGTCGAGTTTTTTTCTACCTGTCGCGGTCATTTTTCTTTTGGCAGCCCTTCTTTCTTCATCTCTAGTCTTTCGTTCTGCACCTTTATCACAAAACACTTTAATTTGGCAATACGCGCGATTATTTACAGTTGTTTCACGCGGATCTTCATACGTATCAATTTGTAAATGCAGCGGAAGACCCTGTTACACAAAAAAATTACATTACAAAAAATTCTTATTCAATACCTCCAAACTTACTTTAACGCCCTTCTGACTGCTAAAATCAGTACTTAAGCATTGTACAGCTACGTTAATCTGTAATTACAAAAAATAAGTAATTTCATTTTTAATCGTGCAAAATTTGGGCATACCTTGGCAGGACTCTCCAAAGGATTCCAATATACTGCGATGGCATTATGAGCTACTTCTTCAATACAACCGACTAATCCAACACTATTTTTTGTATCTAAGAAAAAGTAAAAAAGTATTATTTTCTCTCAATTATATAAAGGAAAATGTATTAATATTTAATGGATATTAAAATAACTCACCACAAGAAATAAGAAAGCAGCTTGTAAGGAAAGCGTAATTAGTACAGAATAACTTTTAAAAACAATTTCCATCAGAGCAAATGAATGTATATAAGGTTTCCAATAATGTTTACATCAATAATATTTATTCAAATTTACATTTGAATTAATTTATTGTAAGTTCAAATATTTAAATATATTTGTATATGAGTAGCATACGAACCATAGAAAAAGTATTTTGTTCGTTAGTTTAAATAAATTCTAACTGATTAAAAGTAATCACAATTCCGTGGTTGCTTAATCAGAAGGTTAAATAATATAGTCTTCCATTGTAAAAAAATTATATATTTGGGTTTTTTTAGTTAGTTTCGTTTTACTTGTTTTTCAATTTTTAAATATTATTTTTTTATTTTCAAGTTTTGTTTAGTTTTCCTAGACCTTAGCAACTTTCTCTCCTTGCTATGTATTATTCCTGAAAGTCTCATCACACACATAAGGGAGTCTAATCACACACATAAGGGATCTACTGTTTAATGTGGGCTCAGAACCACGAAAAGTGTCATTCTGGTCAGCTAAAGATGGGTTTACTAGTCAGATTACACATCGGTGGTTTGTAATTGCTTTCCTAGAAGAAACGGTCAAAACTCAACAGTTAAATGAATTTGCGTTCACAACTAACACTTTTAATATCAAAGTATTGGTCTCTATGCTGAACTATGTCTACGAATCCAAGAAGTGAATGGTTGATTAAAAGTAAGTGCCATCTGTTATACAGGGGAATGTGCAAAGTGGTTTGTTAATCATTTTCATCGATAAAAATGATCATCGATAAAAATGATTTCAAGTTTTATATTCTTCTTCTTCTTAGTTTGTGTTCATCCACTTCTGAATGTAGGCCTCTCCCATTTTCCTCTGTGCTTCCCTATCCGCTGCTTTCTGAAACCACTCCCTTCCCATCATTCGTTTTACGTCGCCTAACCATCTTTTTTAGGGTCTTCCCAAGCTTCTGTTGTTCTTGGGCGCCAGTGTATAGTTTTATATTGAGCTACGAAAAATGGGCACAACAGATTTTTTTATTGTGGGATGTCTTTCTGTAGATTTTTCTTCATAAAAAGTTGCGAAAAACACTCCAATAATATGAAATTTTAACAAACGATTCTTATTCATATTTGAAGAGCAGATTAATTTGACCGAAGCCAATATGACTTGCTAGAGAATTTCTCTCTTAACACCAGTTAATGCTTTTGATTGGACATTTTTGATAGTAAATGGTAAAATTTAGAATTAAAATTATGTTATTATTATCTGAATACAAAGTAGTTCGCTATGTATACTATATAGTATAGATGACATATATTTGTGTTAGAATGTAAATTAAAATGTCAATTTACTAAACATAAGTTATTTTGTTTTTTCCAATCTGATCTTAAATGATCTTTAGCGTTGGCACATGATGGAAACATTTGAATCGGGCGAAACCACGTACGCGAACTAGTACCGTACCCGTACTGGTTCTGGTACTTCATTTAAATTTGTAAGTTTCCACATGTGGACTAACGCGATCCAGGCTTGTCCTAATTTAAGATTAAAGTCTCTTAAAATCTAGGAGAGTCCACTGATGGTGCTATGGAACTCAGTTGTTCTGCGTTGTTGTAATTTTAAAATTGTATTAAAGGTTTTTCTGATAGTTTTTCTTTGATGTTTACAACACTTGATTGTAATCTGTGTACCATTTGGATATCATCAAAATATTCCTGTCAAATTGAGATTTTATATTAGAAATGTAGCAATAAAGTACTTCTCCATAGTGCTGGAGAAGCACTATGCACGCTGCACGCTGTGCAGAAGATGTCCCTCGTGTAAAAAATATACGCACAATTTTCAGGAATGTTTAGGGGAGATTCTTCCGTTTGGAAAGCTTTAATAAAAGGTTTCGCTCCTTTTGTTGCGGCTGGGTGTTAATAATAATAATACTGCAAGTAGCTTTCCTTTTTATTGTTGTAATCCGCCAAATTACCTTTCTTTAATTGACGCATCTTCTTTCTCGTTTGCTTTATTGCAAGTTGACCTACTAATCTTGGGTTTTCTTCTTTCCTTTCCTGATGGAGTTTCCTTTTTTATGTTGTTCACGTATATTTGAGATACACCAGAGAATTTTTCTCAATTCACAGCACAGTGAAATAAATGTTTTGTTTGAGTTTTCCTCGATTATTGTTAAAATATTAAAATAAAGATAAGAAAATTAAAAATGCTTATTTTCAATAAAAAAAAGTTGAATTTATATCATAGATTAATGATTCGTTAATATCCAATTTACATCATAATTTGTCATTGTAAACTATCTAATTTATAATCTTGATATCTAGAATAATATGTTCCCCCTCCCCTTTTTGAAGCACCAATTAATTATTTTTGTATGCAGTAGAATAATTATGGATATCTTGTACTTGATTAAGCTCATCAACAACAGGAAACTAAAACTATAGCAAGAATAACTATACCGATATAACTACAGTGGAAATCGTTTAACATGAAAAAATAATTTGCTTCGTATGATTTTGTGTTAAACGATTTCCACTGTATATAATACGTATACTAATACAACTGCATAATATATTATAGGAATTAGTTATCTGTGGGTGTGGTGTGTGTCAGATGAATTTACGCAATTCAATTTTTATCAAAATTTTTAGGTCTTAATTTAAATTAAATTTAATAAAATTAATTAAGTTATAATTGTATAAATTAAATGTACGAGAACCGAGGTTATTAAAATAAAAATATGCGTCGGGTTACTCGTCTATTCGATCGTTGTAGTCTTTCACAATTTTCTTTATTTTAAGACAGATTTAACATAATTTTTGTAGATGTTGGTATTTAGTTGGAATGTTAATATATTAAAATGTTTAATAATTTTGTCCAAATGTTTAAATTATATAATTAAAATTTTTATTTAAAAAAAATATATTTTGTTGTTATTAACATTTATAAACAATTTGGTAAAGCTCTAAACGAATATTTGTAATCGTTAAGGAATAAATTAATGGTTTTTAAGTCAAGTTTATTTAAAAATTTAACGGTAAAAATTAAAAATTTATGAATTAAGAAATGTTAAAAATTTCCTAACGAATTTAGTATTTTTATTTAAGCAGCCATTAATTCAAATTACTTTTGTTGTGCAATTTCCAATCAATGTTTTGATTTGATTTAATTTTTAAATGAATTCATATGTAAATTAAAATCTTATTAATTTAAATAGGGCTGGTTCTTATGTCACAAAATGTCGATTGAAATGCAAGACAGTCGATCTAAATTATGTGACAATGAAATTTACAGATTTAAATTTAGTAAACCGAACGGTGTCATTATAAAGTACCCCCACGCATACGAAAATAGTAACCAAACATCCTACATGAAAAACCTACACAAGATACAATTGAAAATCTATATGTTAATTTCTATATTATCAATGTTCTAAATTGTATCAAACTATAATTTTAGCAAAACTGCTATTAAAAGATTTATCTTTCCCATACAAATAAAAATAAAATTCCAAAAGAAAATATTTAGAGAAAATTAAAATAAACTGCCAATTACATACATATTAGTCTTTTACCTATGTATTTATTTTATTTTTAAAATATAAAATATATAAGAGTAGGTGTTTTACATCATTACACATTTGACCTTTGTTAACTCCACATTGGCAATTTATATTTAAATTAATTTTATATTTATTAAACCATAAAACAATTTTTTTTTAAATTGCAAACTTTGCTTATGTATTTTTATTGCTTAAATTATTCAGTTTCAAAATTTATTTGATTTTTTAAATTCCAAACACTTTTTTCAAAAATAAATTTCTAAATTTAAGATTTAACCTTCGAGCAGTACTTATGCTTTCAAAGATAGAAAAAGACATTACACATTTTCCCAAACGTATTTAAAAAATTAACCTAGCAGGTTGAGCATCAAAAGTATCTATCTACGTTCTGATTTTACCCCTAGTGCTCAGAAAACCTGTTTGGATTCTCACGTCGCGTCCCCAACGTTTCAAATTCTTGTGACCCATCATAGAAAAATAACCAACCGCACCTCTCGTGGAAGTCGTATATTAATTTTTTTAGTAGGTACTCTAATCAAAACGGAAAAATTTATGAACGAAATATTTGCGCGCTCTCTGAGAGGAAATTTAAAAAAAATGTCCGAGTTTGACCTTTCCAAAAGTTTGTAAAAAATACTATGAAACTAAATTGAGGTGCAACATTAAAAATCCAATTTGCAAGAGGAAGTTGGTTAATTTTCGATCATTTTAACGACAATTATTTGTTTATTCGGTAACAGCAGGGTACAATCTGCAGAAAACTTTCCAAGAAACTTGACCAAGGTGTCAAGAAATTTAAAACACCGTGTCTAATTAACCGTATTTAAATTTATGTGGTCTGAGATTTCAAAAACGTACAAGCGTAGTTGGAATAGAATTTTATAACCGCCACTATAAAGCCGAACGATTCAATCGTTGATTGAATCATTCGAAAACATTAAGAATAAAATTTGCTTTAGGAATTCTCTGGTTAAGAATAATATTTACAAATGGCAATTGATTAGTATAAACTATAATAAACAAAAAATAATACATACCCGCATCTAATATTCTTTGTTTGACCGAATGCTGTCTTCCGTGCCAAAATTGCCACGCTTTAATTTCATCTTCAGGACTTTTTTCTTCTCTAAACATTAACATTACGATGCTCTATAAGAAAATAAAGTGTCAAGAGTAAAATCAAAATAATTTAAATTAAAATAAATAAGACCAAGTTATAAAAAGAAATTTAACCTCAAGGTTTCATTAATTAACTACGTTTAACTAAATTACGTCATTACGCAAAGGGTTAATTATATATAAATTTATGCATCAAGTAATAAGGGTATATAATCACAATAACTCACTTTAATTATTTAATTACTTTCTTATTCAAAGTATTCTAATTATATCAAGTTTTTATATAAAATTATAATAATGCGTTGTACAATAATAAATAATAAAAACTTCGGGTTAAAATTTTTCCATCTGCATCTATTTTTAGCTCAAATTTATATATTAAAGAACGAAGTAAGCACGTTTAGATACAAATTTAATTTTTATAGTTATTGACAAATTTATCGTTAAATCGCTATAAAAAGTAATAAAGTGAGTAAATGAATATTAAAATAATTCAAGATTTTATAAGCCTTATAACACTTGAAGGGAACTCGAAAGATCATTGCACTTAATATTGAGATTCCTGCTAATTAAAATTCAAACATATGTTACAAATTTATGATACTTTGTATAATATTGAAGAAAATATTCATTTAATAAATTGCCTTTGCTTAATCAATATTCCAGTTAATTTAGTTACAAAAAAATGATTACAATAATTAATAAGTTTTCTTATAGGCTTATGTAGCAAATTTTAATCTATATAATGAAGACAACATTATTAATAATTTCTCGTTATCGTTAGGTCAAGGAATTGAGAAAATGATTTTATTAGGTTAAAATTTTTAAAATTAAAAGGTTAAATAAACAATAAAACAAATAAATCAATGGTTTTAGTCAAACACAATTAAGGAAAACAAATAATGAAGTGAATCCAATGGCGAATCTACATACCTAAATATAATTTAATGAAGCTAAGGTTTAGAACCCCGGTACAACAACAGGCGCCCCCTACAGGCCAACTGGGTTTTTTTCGGTCGATATTGCGCTTTTGTACCACCGAATTGTAACAGAATGCAAGTAAAGAAGGGATCCCATAACATAATGTAATTTAGCTCCGGGCCCAAAAAAAAATTAAATCCGCCACCGAGTGAATCTATTGCATCTAAGTCAGCTTTGTTATACCATATAAATTTCTTGTAGACTCAATGTTTCAACAAGTGAACTTATAAAACATTTAGCTCGTTATAAACCAAAGATAATTAAAATATAGTATAAAAATAAAAACTTGCTATAACAATAGATATTTAATGAGATCGTTTAAAATGGAAACTGCATTTATGGAATTATGATGAATTACCAACGATATAGCCAATTACTGCTAATAGAATCTTTCCGAAAAACAAGTCCTTGTTACATGAGTCCTATTATGGTGATGTAACGACATAAGATGTTCTAGTAATAATGCACATATGAAAAATGTAGCAGCTCTAATAAAACCAAGCTAGCAAGTATTCGCGTATCAAAGTATCTCATTAAACAGTGACTGGACGAATTATGGTATAATTACAACAATTAATATCAAATCTATAGGTTGATGCTAATTATTAATAATAACGCTGACTATTATCTCAATTTGCAGTATAAAACGAGAAAGTTACACATATTATCGAACCACTTCATTCGCGATGAAAAATTTCATAACTCCGAATATGGAAGAATGGCCGTTCCCCAAATTTTTGTAAAGAAAAAGAAATTTTGCATAAACTGCTTTTCAGGAAAAAAAAAAGAAATCTAACACTAAAAAATGATTCGTACTAAAAGCCTTCAAAATATAAAATCATATAATTTTTTTTATCGATGATGAAAGCAGAAACTTGGCTAATACTTAACGTTAGTTGCGCAACAATTAAATTAACTTAATTTTACTAATTAATAATTATAAATTAAAACGAGTTATAATAAACTCATTTTAAATAAAAGCAGCATCACCACTTAAAAGCCGTTGCCATGATTTAAGGTGAGCCAATTATTATTATCATCATCGTGAAAAATTATCGTTACTGCTGTCTTAGATACAGTCCATTAATTTAATGACCGTATGAATTTAAAAGATAATTGGTTTATATTATCTATAAAAATTAAATACTTAGTAGTAATTATCACCATTAGCAAAATCGTTTGCAGGAAAAATATTCGATCGATATAAATTGTAAGAATTTCCTACCTTGACGGTTTGAGACTTTAGTTGTTTATCGGGATCCTGGATGTATTCTAACGTAATTCCATAAAATTGGCCTTTGTTTATATAGGTGATGCGATCATCTTCGCGTCGCTGAGATGTCGATATAGGAGTTTCTAAAAAATACTTAAATCCGCATGACGAAAATCTGAAAAAGGAAAAAAAAATTTAATCACCAGGATTCCAAGTTCTATAATGCAAAGCAAGCATAATATGAAACTTAATGCTAAATGTTTTGAGCAACATGAAACGTTTTTGGAGCAAACAACTTTTTGAAGTTATTTTGTTCCAATTCCAAAATCTTAAACTAGATCAAAATTATCCATAAAACCGGACCTTGTTAAAATCAGGCCTATAACCATACAAAATTATAACAATATATAATTACGCACAGTGACATTTAATGAAATTTTAACCTCGTGAAAAGACTGTAAGTAAAACAAGTAATACGAACTTGTTCAACAAGCTATTTCTTTTATACCATCTGACATGGCACTTGTATCAAATGACACAATCAAGTTTGCCCGGTTCATGACACTGGATTACCTATATTACGAGGTCATATGTAATTCATGTCCGTTTAATTTCCTGTTGTATGCGTAGTGGTCAAATCTAATTTTATATCCCAAAAATTACATACCCTACATCTGTAACGCCTCGTAGGTAATGAAAAAACTCGTTTTTCATTTTACTTTCACTGCATTACAGTATATGCATATTAAAACTAATTATAGTTAAATTAATTTTCCACGATAAACGTGTTTGCAACTTTAAAGAAAAATTTTCCCACAAGTATTTTCCAGATAAAGCGATTGAATTTTCTTCCATCACACCAGAAAATAAACAAAACCATTCTGGTGTTAGTATTACGATTTAGAATCGTTTGCAGAATGTCTCAGTTTCTTCGCGTTACGTTCTCATAAATTTTTAAATAGAAAAAATTGCGCTAATTTTCTCTGTGCTTATTTGGGTTGAATTAATGTTAAGGTTTCGATTTTAGAGTTGATCAAAATTATCCAAATACGTAAATCTTAATTGATCATAGTAAATGCTTGCTTGCTCTCGCCGCCGATCAAGTATAGATCGAAAATTTTGAATTAAAATATTAGATTATAGATCCTGAGCGTTGCGGCAGGAGCAAAAATTCGTTTATCAAAAATTAAAAAAAAACATGTATTCGACCGTCGAGCACCAGCCGGACGGTTTAATTAAATTAAAACTCGATGATGATGATGATAATAAGAATGCCTTTCTTAATTCTAAAAATGTCATATTTAATTTAATCCCGTGCTTATTGCAATTATTAAACATTTCCTCAGAAAATCTATAAAATTTAAGCTCATCGGATATGTTGATGTTAATAAAAGCTTAATAAAATATAAGTTGTTGTATAAATAATATATGTATCATATATGTAACGGTAGAACATTTGTCCAATACCTGTACACTGTTATAATGGTTAAAATAAACGTCCACCTCTAATGCAAATGTCGTGTTTTTGCAAGATTAATAACGTTATATTGATAAAATGCTAGATAAATGTTGCTAATACGTAGGCAGACATAATTTTAACTGCAATTTAAACAAACGAAATGTCTCTTACATTTTGGGAATTTGTATTTTGTCGGCATCGTTTTGACGACCAAAGTCGTGCCAAGGACGACTTCTACTACCCGATTGAGCACCAGGTGACTGAGACGCCGATACCACATTTCTTTGACTGAGGGAAAGAGGATCTAACAGACCAGAAGAATTCGTTTGGCACAATTCGGTATAATCGAAGGACTGTAAACAAAATAAAAAATTTAGTAGTCTTTAATATTGAAATGTGATTAAAATGCAGTGTTGCGAGTGACACGCGTGTGAGTTATAGACTATAAAGATATCAACCACAAAACAATTGTTGTTAAATGACCACTTAGTAGCCGATTAAAGTTCTTCGCTATATTCACTTGGCGTAGATACTCGCATGTCACGCATGTCGTTACCATCGATTCCTCTGAAGAGGGTTCAGTGCTCACCTGTTGCATCGTGTTCTGGTCGCGAGGTGTAATTGCATCTGCTCCGATTCCACTATCTGGACTTGGTAAATCAACGGTGAGACCAGCAGCGGTAGCGGCGGCTATTACCCCTTTTCCGTGATAAGAATTTGATTGTCGCACGTAACGCTCAAAACTAGCGGTGGTACCACTTCCCGCTGGTTCTTCTCCATAGTTTATTTGGCTTTGACGAAGTTGGCTTGAATATATTGGTGGTTCGGGAGTGGCAGCGCCCGAAGCGACCGTAGTAAAATATTCCCGATAATAAGGATCAGTCACTGCAAATGTCCCAGAACTTGCGGGCCTTACTATCGAAGAATTTGAATATCCACCACTAAGAGCGCTTTGTGTATATTGAGTTACGTGATCACTATATGGAATAGGAGAAGGTGTACCACTACCACTGTGAGTATTGCTCATAGATGCAAAAATCTGTGTGCTGTACATTGCTGGTTTGAGGCCATCCGAGGAAACAAATTCAATAGGTCCCGTATTACTCCCGTCCGCTAATAAACTGCTGTGCGTTGAAGTTGGAGTTCCGTTTACAGAACGGGAACCGTGTTGGGGAGAATGACGGCTTTCGTATTTAATAGAGTTGACATCGACTACTAAATCTCCATGTTGACCACCTCCAGAGGATACCAACACAACCTATAACCACCAATCGTTACAAAAACATTTCATCCACAATCATCAAACTAAATAAGAATTAAAATACAATTCCTCAACAGAATGGCAAATTTAAAACAAATATCATTCTGAAGAGGACGACCAATCATTCATCAAATCGCTACTTAGGATTAGGACACTAAATCTAGTAGGATTCGCGACACTCTTTGTAACACCGAGAAAGCAACAGGCGAGCACTAAATGGAAAACACCATAAATATCACTAATCACCTTGTGGCGCGGCTGCTTGCTAACTATTATTGATCCATCCAAACCCGGTGAACTGGCATCAAGTTTACGGTGATGGCTAAGGTCTTCAGGTTCACGTTTCACAATGTGTAAGTTCTGGCTACCGGAGGCCGCGGGCTGTGTATACCCGACGTGTTGGTTTATAAATAAACCTTGTATATCTTGAGGACTAAGTTGATTTGCACTGCTTAGAGGCGGGTTTGTTAACTCTAAGCCCGCCCCACTCACCAAGCCATTGGTCGTTTTCAGTTGTGGTGTCAGGATTCCTCCTTGGTAACTCGTCCTGCAACAAACGTATTAATTACATTATAAGCTTCATTTCTTGCTTACATTTGAAAATGTAACATGTAATAAATACCTCGACAGTGATTTCTATCGCGAGCGGGCGAGGTACTCAAAATATATCATAGGTTCACCCCATGTGGGATTTAAAAGTGTAACAAACTAACGTGCATTGAAAACGTCGAATAAGATAGCATTTTGGTTCCTACAAATCGTTTTTAAAACTTGTAATTTAAATTTCTCTAATTTGTCACGGTACTTTAAAATGCCTTAAATTCCTATGTAAAAATTTGGTAATTTATCATAGTTTATGGAAATGTTCACTTTTAATTATTTAACCGCACTAAATGTTACTTAATAGGTTCTAATTATAATTTATTTTTTATTGGTTTGGAATTTTTAATGTACTATATGATTTGCATGAAATGTGGTCATGTATGTAACATTTGTTTATTAGTTCTATATATGGGATATGTATTAATGATTTAGGTTAGGTCAATCAAGTTTCTTTCATGTCGTTAAATTGGATTTACACTAACGTGGATCGTGGGTGTACTAATAGTGTATGGGTTCGTGCCGTTTGGCGCGTGGTCGCGGCATTGTGAAGGTAATCCAGTGCTATACTGTCAGATCACGATTAGGTTGCTACAGTAATAGCAAGGAGCTAGTTTATAAAAGATTCTAACACCAGATAAGAACGTGAATTTGTTCGACAAACAATTAACGTATAAAATAAGGAATCTATTGCTACCATTAAAACTCCCAATTGTTCCAACAAAAACTGCGCAAATATTGTATGTGTATACAGTGACATCATCGCTCATCTCGTGTTATTGTACTTCCGAACCCTTATACGATATCTTATACAAATTTAAACCCATTGTATTCTTCGCTATTCTTATTCATATACCAAGTCGGTACATCTTTCGAAGCCCGCACTATCTATAAAATACGTATACTATCTGATTCAAAAAAAGGGTTAGGGAATTTGAAATATGACGCTTACAAAAATTTTTATGCTTTATATTCACATAAACTATTTTAATATTTAATTTTAAATTCTTACGAATTTTATACTGTTATAAACAAGTCGGATTTTATGGCATCTTCAAATATTAAAAAAAAATTGATAAGGATCACGAATGGATGAGCATCTTAATTCAGTTAAAATAATAATCGCTAAATAAATCTCACGTTTGGGGGTCTTTCCACATTGCGGATAATTTGTAAATAGAATTGCAGAGGGTTCTAAGTTCTAACCTGATACTATCGGTATCACGTTACTATGTAGATCTCAGATAACCATTTTAATAAGTAGGATTAAAATTACATATGTAGCATATTGTATACCTAAGCCAAGTTATTGCCTCGAGCGGTTTGGATAAAAAAACCGGGTCTTTGGGAATTGCAGCAAGGGCAAAAATAAACAAGGTTTTAAAATGAAGCATTACGACCTTTTGAATAATTTTGATTTTATTTTTTTGATAACGGAAATAAGTTCGTTTATGAGTACACAAACCGTTTAGTTTCCAGAAATAAAAACTTATATAATAAAACAGTAGTAAAATGTTAGAAACGTCGGGTTTCGTGCTTTAGTTAACGTTGAAGTCACCGAAGCTGAAAATAGACTATTAGCGCTTTTGCACAACGTTTTCGAGTTAATTAAACAATAATTATAAATTATTACTTAGTACAAGAACTAAACATTTTTAATTTATAGGTTCGGTTTTCTACGGAGCATAATAAATGGGCAAAACTGAAGAGTTTTTAAACGTTTAAATGAATTAAAATGCGAAATAAAATAAATCGGTAAAAATTATGCACGCAGTAGTCTCTGAGAAGGCTTGCAACGAAGACGGGACTATTCAGAATATTTTTTTACTTTAATCCTATTGTGTCGAGTAATATATAGTGCAATGAAGCAGACTGCTGCTATAAATTTCTTTCTCGACATTTTTAATTTGAAAAGAAGCGAGGGAAAAACGCACATTCCAAGGTTGATCTTATATTTTGGATGCGCATATATATAAAAGATATTTTACTAGCGATTCGCTATCTGTACAGTATTATATTAAAAAAAAATTATGTATAATATATCTATACCTATAATAATGTGACGTGGGTGGCTATTTAGTAATAAAAACATAAATCACAAAAATTTAATACATTATAACACAATATTTTACAAAATATAAGAATTTGTATGTAGGATGAAAAATATAGCGTGATTTATATAAATTTGGTGTATGGTCGTGCGTTACATGCATACAAAATAAAGAAATTTGAGTCAATTTTAATGATTTAAAAGTACACATTTTGAAGTAAACGTTCAATAAATCAAATTTTGGTGAGTTACATAAACCAGATAAACCCGTTCTTCTCGGTTTAGAAGTGAGAATTTTAATTTTTGTTAGATAAGTAACTCGTGGAGTATTTAATAATTATTTTTATGATCAAAAATCGGAATAAATTAACCATTTATCAACGATATTTTTATAAAATATTAAACGTCTAGAAGTTTTTTACGTCTCTATTGCAATATTTTTCAAGTCTTCTCAACTGCCGAGAAAGAAGTTTTGAAAATACCAAAGAAGATAATTTTACCAAAAGTGTAATAAGAAATGTTTCGGTTTCTTCATAAAATTCTTCTACTGTTTTTAAATCACATAATCAACTTACGGCCAAATATCGACGAGTTTATCCTTCGAGTCGGCAGGAAGTGATGGTATTTTATAATATTCGTAAATTAACCCCATTGTGGCAGTTTGATCTTCGGCACCACCACCAATATTAAGCATGGCAGTAGTTGCGGCGGTCAAGGGATGTTCGTTATAAGCACGCCAAGTTTGTTGATCCTCCGGAGGGGCGCCCCCCTCGGGCAATTCGGCCATACCCCGAGGCGCCGCCGCTGATAATTCTCCCACGCCTCCTGTATGAGTGCTGCTTCTGGACTCCAAACTGTCTTTACGTTTTCTGCGACAAATGAAAAAGCAACATATACTAACTGTAATTTTTTGGATAAATTTCAATCATTTGTGTAAAAATTACATAATTAAATTTTCTAATACAATTTGGTTGCCTTTTAGATGTTCAGCGGCGGCGTAGTCGCAAGTTCCACAAACCCAAGGTTCGGAATAATACAAAAGGTTGAACCACCATAAATCTATATTACCTGTTTGGTAAAATAGTTTTATTATCGAGCGAGGCAAGAATAAAGAAGGTCGTAATTAGATAAATTAGGTAACCAAGTGGTGTTTTAGTAATTTCCCAAGTAGGCAAGTGTTTGAGTATGTATATCTATATTGACAATGACTTTTTGCTTCCAATAATAGTTCACCAGAAGTGTCTTTTCAAGTGCAGTCGCGTAAAACTAATAGTAGTGAATGTGAATTGATCGTAGATCGGGGCCCATTGAAACATCTCGGTAGGCAGTCAAACCCGTTTATTTCATTCAAATGTGTGCCATACAAACATGAAATACCGGCAACTTTAATATAATTAAATGTTAAAATGTGTGATTTTCCCAGGAAGGCACGCGTCCACAATGCTGTAATTTGTTGATAATTATATACTACAGTTCTTCGGATAAATACGTTATTTTACATCAAGTGTCACAACAAGTTAACATCAAATAACGTTGCGTAACTGTCGAGGGTTAATTTGACGACGATATTGTTTTGTTTCAAATCATTCAAAAAACTTAACCCTACACATTAAAATTTTATGGTCATCTCAAGAATTTCTTGAACCTCTAGGCTTCGTAAAAAGTTTAAAATCTTGAAAATTAATTATATATCTCATAAAAACGGCCAAATAACCGATGATAGAATTAATTAATTGGTATTAGAAATCAATTTAATTGTCCGTAAAAAACCTTTTTATCTACAGTGGAAATCGTACCGATTAATTGTATTAATTAATAATTATAAAAAGTTGTTTACACTTTTCAGATTCAAAACACTTTTTTAGTGCTTAGTTTAAAAATTATAAATTTATTGGCGCGATTTAAATTTTTTGTTATCTGATAATTACAAACTGTCGTAATATTACATAGTTGATTTGTATTAAAGAATTATTACAGCAATTATTGGTTTTCTAATGGAATTCTTGCAGTATTTTCATGGTCGTTTTGTAAATATAATAGAGCAAAATAAACAACTTAGAAAGTATTATACTAGGGTGATAGAACTTAATATCTCAAACGTGTACGTTTTACTAGAAATATCAAATAAAATACCCTTTATGTGTTGGAAAGTTTTGTTGCAATCCTACTTTCTACTTTAATCTTGTGTGCACTCATATCAGTTTTATTTATTGTTATAAAAAATAACAGGTAAGTAGGTAGTCCTGTGCGCTAAGGAGAAAATTAATTTTTAAAATTAATGGCCGCATTATTTAGTAAGTTCATATATGTACCCATCTGCATTATGTAACTAACTGTAAGAGAATAAATAAATATACTTAAAAATAATAAATTGTGGACGATCAATTATATACAGAAAATGCGTTATGAAATTCACAAATGGTTGTGTGTTTAACATTAGTTGGAACGAATAGGGAACGTTTTCTCAGACAGTGATGGATGTTCCTTCATTAATAATCGCTGATCACACGTTACCCTTCCGTTATTTTGCATTATCATCAAAAATATTGCATAAACAAGATCACTTCTTTTTCCTTTACAAGAACAATAAGTAAAAATTGCGTACATAACCTAACTAATTATAAATTTAATGGCGCCATCAAAGTCACCATCACAAGCGAGAGACGGTTATCAACGTTTAGCTATAATAATACTGCAAATGTTTTCTTAATTTATAGTCTACACGGCTGACTTAATTATGTAGCAATTTTCTTTACCTAAACATGCTACAACTTACATATAAATTTAATAAAAAAAAAGTGTTAAAAGCTTCAAGGCTAATACAAATAGATAACGTCCTCTACAATTTGCATTTTTATTTAAAACATAGATAATTTTTTTATCGATCTAAAACAAAAAAAAATAAATTCCCAACATTTCCCTCTTGGTGAAATTAAGTGAAGTGTTATTAATATTCTTTAAGCGATAACTTTGATTCAAAATTGACAAGCAGAATTGATGTATTTGCGAAAGTTGACCGATCCGTAAAACAACGCTCATCTAACTTAAGCCTTATAATCGAACCACGCCTTCTTAATTAATGTCTTTACTTCTAGAAGATGACATATAATAGATAAAAAGTACATGATAGATAAAGACAGCCAAGTCCTGCTTGTGCATAAATTTAGTTGCGTGAAACTAACTGATACGTATTTTCTCCGACTTTTCTCATCTCATCCACTTTCAAATTGTATCGATCTCTTTTAAAACTTTCCAACCTTCTGGTTATGACAATCATTTCATAACCTAAAAGATACAATTAAAAAAATTCTCCTCTTAGTTATTTTTGACAGTTTACTCAATTTAAATAAGATTTTGTTATTTTGTATACCTCTAGCGAGTAGCGACAAAGACGTTATCTGTTAATAAAGCATATAAAAATAGGCCTTAATCGCAATGCATACTGCTGCTTTTCAGATTAAAGATTGTAGATAATAAAAAGCGCAAAATAATTTAGGGCAGCGTGATTAAGCAGAATACACAGTAGGTAATTACCAATTTTAAGCAACAGCGTTTTCGAAAACGCGGCGCTAAATTTCTAAATATACATTTTTGAATCTGTGCGGTGTAAATATTTTGAAACTGAAAATGTCCTTGACTTTTAATTTTTTAATTTTTCAAATTTTAACCTTGCTGTACTGATTAATTTGTTTAATACGACATTAAATAAATCAAAAAAAATTAATAATTAATAGTTACATTATACTGTTTGATTTATAAATTGGGTAATATTAGATGTAAGTAAATATTTTCAAAGTTAATTAGTCAAATAAATTTATATAAAACAATTTGATGTATGAGTAAAAAACAATAATTTTTAATTTATACTTTACGTAATTAATTTCGTAAGTTTTCAATGTAAGCACGAATTAAAATTAGGTAATTCAACTTTTAATTATACAATATTCTCAAAATTTAATTTTATCTGTATATTTAAATTACCTACTACTAGTTCCATTAGATTTGTAATTGTTTAAATTTGAAATAAATTAGGTTAATAATTTGTAAATGCCGCTTAATTGCATAATATTTAGCGTACATACTGACAATTTTTAACATAATTATACAAACGTCGAATGATCAAAATATCGATTTATAGAAGTGGAAAATCTTCTAATTAATTAAATATTAAATTTGTATGAGATTCGCTATTGTATTATATTATATTATTATATTATGCTACTCTATTGTAGTATGTTACGTACATGTATAATAACTCTATGTTAAGAGAAAATGAGAAATGAGTAAATTATATACCTACATAATATATACATATGTATATAAATCAAATGATCGCACATAATAAATGATGGTTTGAACTAATTTTAAATGTAAATTGCAATTAAATGCACTAATTAATAGAATCATGCGTAATATAAGTATATTAATTAAAATTATACATATATATATAAGGACTTTGAAATTTACGCAATTTATGATTGTTTTTAAATATTTCCAATAAATAAAAAATTTGCATTTGAGCAAAGTTTGCCTAATTAAATGAGATTGATCATCAAATATGAACTTGCCTTTATTAATTACTTAATTATTTCCACAAAATCAGATCAGTTCATCATTAGTTTTAAAAACGTACCTGTCCCATTAAGAACAGTCCTCTATATTTTACAACTTAAATCAATTACATACAACCCATCGTAAAAAATAATAGAGTATGCTATTAGAATACTAAAATCGTAAAACATGTAGGTACGTATATCATTTTAATCATTTACAATGTATAGCAACTAATTTATAAGACGTATGTCCTGCATAAAAATGAAATCTACCTGCTTAATATACATCCAACATAATAAATCGGTTTTATTTTTAACAAGGAATCAAACCGGCCAAATTGGTTAAACTCGCCACGATTGCAATTACAAAAATAAATTTAAATTTATTAAATTTTTGGCTACTCGCACAGCCATGTCGAAATAAACATTGCAACTAATTATTAAAAACATTCGACTCGGGAGGGCCCAACAAAGCTACCACTTGTTAAAAATTAGAAATTATTAGGTACTAATTAATATTACGTAATTAAATTAAAAACGCTTGGTTACAAAATATCACAATTGCATGTCGAAAGATCGGAACTAAATTCGAGACACATCAAAAGACTTTTAATATAGTAAATCTAGCACTCTTTCAGAGTAGTTACGGTTAGTTAACACATTTTTAATAATAGTAGCATAGAATTTGCAGACACCGGTTTTTCTTTAGAGGTGTTAAAGTCAGAAGACAGGGTAAGTAAGTTATCATTATCTACAATCGACTGCCGTTTATAGGAGACCGCTAACCGGTCGACAATTAGATGTGGTAGTCAAAAAACTAAAAGAAATAAAATTATATTTTTAAAATAAGTTACCGCTTTATTATGCTATTTCAATCGCTAAAAAACGAATTATGTCATAAACATTGAAAGTGTACAGTTTGATGCCATCATCTGCCTGATGTCTTGACATAAAAATTCTCAAATGTTTTATTTAAATTAAGAAATTGCATGGAAGCAAAAGCGATTATCCGATAAAAAAAATAATGCCAATTTAAATTACAAGAGCTGTTGATTCATTGTTGGTCGTTTTTCTAAGTCTTCATCTATATGACGATCTTCTGTGCGAAGTTAATTGCTTTTTCTCGGTTAATTTACTCGTACAATTTGTTTATTGAAGATACACTCAGGTAAACTGGATTTCTTCATCCTTGCGTACCTTCTTCTCAGTTTGTCCAATTTATTTCCGTTTTTGTTTCGCAGATATAATTTCCGAAATATTTAGTTTCCTGCCGAATTTCAAATCGTTCTAGTTTCGTTGTTTATCAATTTTCTCGTTAGACAGTCTACCAAAATCGTACTTTAATTATTGCATCACGGTAAGTGGCTTTCCAAAAAAAGTAAATTAATCTTTAACCAAATCTTTGGAAAACGATTAATCACCGAACCAAGACAAGTCTCTGGTTTTGCTCAAATCTCTACACCACAAGATTTGTATCACTATTAAAATGGAACTATCTGGATCTTTAAAACTTGTTAAATGCAATAAAATAATATTTCATTTAAAGGTATATTTACGACGTTATCATTTTATTACAGCAGTAAAAGTTTTACTATGATTAAAAAAAGTATGAAAATTAACAGTGGAAACGGAAGCTACATATGGGGTTAAGAAGAGAATCGTTAAAGTGAAGTGTATGCAATGCGACGTAGAGAATAATGTAGTATCATGGCTATTGTATTAAACAAAAGATGTTTTTTGAGAGGTATGTTGCAGTGTGTATGTATTTAAAGGTGTGCACGCATAAAAGCTTTGTGTTTGTGCAGAGCAGGTAACGAGATGAAGCTACGTGTTGCTTCATTTCAACACCCAACACCCCAATATATCAATCATCTTACTTACGCATATCAATAAATATTTAGAATTTGGCCTTAAAGAGTAGCTAAAATTTTGTAATATTCATGTAAAATAGTTCATATTCAAGGATTTCCACATCATTATAACAAAAACTAAGCGTAATCAGTGTTGGATAATCTTGAGGAGATTAAACTAAACCATTTCAGGAATTTGGTTGAATGTAACGAATAACTCAAGTTAATATTTTGGTTTTAATTTTTTTGGGACCACCGTCAAGTTCCGGTGGCAAAAAATGCATCTGTCAAAAGTTACAATAGGTAATGTACTTAACATACACAGGTATGTGAATATGTCCACCAGCCACACACAGTTATGACGCTGTATAATGATAAACTGAAGAATGGGTATTTGCAAGGATTTATAATATGGTTCCGTTAAAGAGTCATAAATAATGAAAAATCACTCATACATATAAATGCATTGTAAATCATTTTAAATAACAATTACGAACATTTTGATTTAAAAACTTTTTACGTCTTGGAGCCGTAATATTTTGGGAACAACCTACTTTTAATTTAATTTTTAGTTGATAATTTAAACAAAATTACAGAGGCTAGGTTAATCTATTATGGAAACCTGGCAGGTTTAATTTATGTATAAGGTTGTCAATAAATCAGTAAGGTATTGAATATATCGATTTAGGATGTGAAATGAGCTTATAACTTGGGAATAAGTTATCCATTTTACAAAATTGGTTTTCACATCAGAAATAGGCGTGAATTGAAAGGTCTAGGGGTGTTTTTCTAGGGCACAACCAAGTGTTATTTATTGAGCACCATTTGCATATAAAAATTGAATTTCATATTTATGTATGTAAATTATTGTTAGGTGCAATTACTTTTAAGTATGTAACGGATTTACCTGATGCATTTTTTAAATGTCTAAACTATTTGAAAGCAACGATTTTCTAGAAATTTCGCTAATCTCTATAAGCAAAAAGTATGTGAAAGCTAAAACCAAAGTCACTAAATCTATAGTCACATAATTAATTAGAAATTAGCAATCAGTGATTAAAAATTTGAACTTTCTTTATTATTTAATTGGGTGCGCTTACACAAATTAGATCAAAAATTATACATAATATCGTATGTTAATATATTCACGAGACTTCACAATACGATCCTTGAAAAATTAAATTTTATTAAATATTAATTCTATAAAATAAAAGGTCTGCCTTATACATACTTTATTCTATAGGGTGATTATAAAATTTTATCGATGTACTATTAGATCATCCGGTTGAAAATAATAGCTTACCGTTGATATATAGACTCAATTAGCCAGTTAACTACTTTCAACTAATTATTACCTTAACTATAAAGACTATTGGCGAGTACTGCAGTTTAATCAAAATTACGACAAAAATGCTTTCATATTTCCATATCAAATTACTACACACAACACACCCAAGTCAGTTAACTTCTAACTATAATTTTTGTCGCAAAAACCCTTTAGGACAAAATGTCCAAGAAAAAATTTTATCTCGTGATCTTCACCAAACCAAAGAGGTAAAACTAACTTCAACTTAATAACTTGCCAAGACACCGAACCATTTAAAAACACCTTTTTGCTACAGATGAAAGGGAGTTGGGCGTAAAATCGTGTTCGATTCCCAGTTGCTGGCGAATTATTCGTGCCGTGGTTTAAATTTCAGGTTAAGCTGCAGGTCCTTCTATACGTTTAGATGGCAAGCAACAAAAACTGGCTTGAAATCTAAGTAAACAATTTTCGTTCTGTACTTAATTAGCGAACAGCAAGTATGAATAATAGAAGAAAAATTTTGTACAATAAATTATTTAACCTTTAAGAAATATAAGAATGTCAGAGATTGAACTGTAAAAATTACATAAAATAAATTAATAACAGTAAAATGTAAAATTTTAAATTTAATAATTTTCATATTTTGAAATAATTTTTACTCTTGGTATTTGTTACGTGTCGAACCAAAACAATTAATTTACACTGCTGAAACATACCTATTCATATGCACCTTTGACTTTTGAAAATAAAAAATAACTTTATGGTATAAGGTAGGAGGCCGCATGCATTTTAATGCATTCAAGGTCATTAATATTTCTCATAAAACAGGCAAACAAACAAAATTATAACTGTTAATTTCTTATTTAAGGTACTGAATAATATAATTAATTACTATATATTAATAATTAATTATGGTTGTGTTGTTATTAATTGCATATACATACGTTGTTGTCTTTTTAGGTTATGGTCTTTGTAATACATAATATACCTATTATAGTATTGTTTGCACCGTTCTAAAAAATATCTCTTACAGTACAAATCAAAATTGGTTATTAAAATTTCAGTACTGAAAGTATAATGGTGTGGCTGGAAGGCACGAAAAGTTTTCTTTTAATATCAATGACAATTCAACTAGAAATAAACGTAAAATACTTGCTAATGATGTAAGGTCGCGAAATATAATTAGAAGTATAAGGGAGAACCTATTCTTAAGAGCCGCGTGAGACAATTGCGCCAGGTATACTGGCCATCGGTGGACTACGGGAAAAATTTTAGCCCTTGTCGCGTCCCCTAACTTTAATCTACACGCTGTTATCGTCTAGGGTTGAACAAAATAGCCGGTCGTATAATAAAATAAAATCGCCAATTAATATTCTTGCCAAATAAAAAAATAAATGTTACTTATAAAAAAAATTCATGTCTGATAATCAAAACAGTTTTAGTTGAGAAGAATGTACCATTTCAATTACATTTATACTTTCTTCTTAACTAAAACTTGGTTATTAATAATTATTATTGTTAGAAAATAGAGAAATATGTACACAGCGCTGCTGTATTAATAGTAATATTCTTGTATTTGCTCAACATGAAATATTTAAAAAAGCGGTTGAAAAATTAAAATTGAATTTTGGGCAGCCCTGGATGGCCAACAAGCTTTTTTATGGCCGCAGGTCATCGGGCCAAACGGGTCCAACCCTTTCAGCCACGTTATAAAACCTTTTAAGCCGACGGACTATCGGTTTCTTGCGACAACGGATTGTCACATGGATTTTCTTGAAACCGTTCTTAAATAATGGGTTTAAAATTTAATATTTATCAAAATTGTTCGTTTACCCCATAAACATCATCACCTTTTACAGATCCAAGTGTTGGCACCACAAACATTAAAATCGAAATAACTGTTAAATTACAGGTTCATGCATTCTGCAATTTTCGTTACCTACATCAACGTGCATCGGAATTATTAAATTCGCGATAAATTACTGGTCATATTGATTTTGAATTTCTTCAGAACAGTTACCTGCTTGCACAAAATGAAAAATTGCATGCTTGTAATATTGGCATAGTAAATGTTGAAGAGACACACAATTCCCGCAAAGATTTATTTTGAAGTTTTAATGGGTATCATAATTATTTTGAAAATTGGTTTTCGAAATTTAAACATCGGCGAGTTAATGGGGTAATAATAGGGTCTGGAAAACCATACCGCCTTGAATACAATTAAAATATTTTTAAATTGAAAATTAATTTTTACCGTAGTTGTATTTTTCAAAAATTGAAATCAAGTTCAATTAATTACAATTTCATTGATCTTCACATTGCTTACCTGTCGTAAGTAAAATCAATTAGATGCTAATAAGCTTTTTATACAAACAAATTGTTACTTAAACAATGCCGTTTCCTGTAATATCTTTTAAAATATCGCAAATTGACAAAGTCATGGTAACATTTTTGAATTTGTTCGCAATAAGTAAGATACTTTTGGAATAACAAATCTTACCGTTTAAAATTTTGTTAATTAAGCGTATCCAGATTTGAAATAAAGCACAAGAATAATCACTTAATTCACTAAATTCACAATTCACTAGTCGTTATAATAACTTCAACTTCACTATACATGATTCTTATCAAATTTAAGGGTGACCTTAACGAGGTGAATAGTGCGAGTACTGAAGTTGGACTAAACTGGCCAGGTGAGTTGCCGGACCGCCCATTAGACTCTACAGGTAGCCACAATTTCAGTGGCCGTCAATTTAAACGCATGCGTGTGCTTCTGGTATTATAAATATTTCCAAAAACTGATGGCCAAAAATATTCCATCAATTCCAAAAGGTTTGAAAATGTCCACGAGCAGTAGTTCTTCATTCACTAATTTTTTCTAATTAAAAGTACTACCATTGTTCTAAGTAACATAAGCCCTTTTCACGTTTTTTAATTAATTTACAATTACAATTTTTTCTTCAAAGAATCCTATTTTGATAGGTGCGCAATAATGCTAATAATGCAACTAAATACTTCCTCATTTGTTATTTCCGTAAATTTTTAAACCGGAATTATGAGATTTGAAAGCACGTTTTTAATAGAATCTTAAACACTGCTCGTTTAAAACTTGTCCTGGCAAATTTTTAAATTTCTAAATGAAAACTTGAAATTAACATTATGGTGCAGCAACCCCAAATTTTTTGAGATACACCAACAACAGAAAATTCATAATATTAGAAACAATTTTTATGTTGGAAAAAAGTTTGTGCCGTTCTTGAAAAAAATTAAAAAACCAGGTAAAAGGATTAATAAGTAAATTTCCACTGCCCACATTATTAAAAAAAAGATCTAATAAGTTTAAAAACCCCTTATAATTAATTATTATTATTTTATCTTTTTTTCTATCATATACCATTTGATAATGTTTCAAAATAAACAAGTTTTGTATAAATTTAATATAAATGTAAATTAGAAACACTACAAATTGGGATTGCTATCTTATAAATTGGTCAATTTACGTAAAATATGTTTAATGACATCAATAATAAAGATTATCTGGTCACAAAAAATTAAAAATTAATAAAATATTTCAAATATATTTCATTTTATCTTTTGTATTAAAAAAGGAGTTAGTTTGTTTGCATACAAATGGTTTTCACGTGCAATTTTAAAAATTTATTCTTTCAACTTATGTGGCTTATGAACATTATAATATTGTATTCGGCGGCCTGTTTGGTGAAGCGAAGGGGTTAATAAATTTAATACTTAAAATTATATGTTCACATACAAGATATATATGCGTTTGGAAAACGTTGAGATTTGAGAAACAAAATATTTCTTCGTTACCCCCCCCCCTTCCTTCGCCTTCAAAAAGAAACGTTTTTGGGAAAAATATTAGAAAAAGCTTGGATGAGTATTTGACTAACCGTTAATTTTATATTAGTTTGTTATTACAAGAATATCTTTATTCGTATCACCTTTGGGCGAGAGTCTGTCAACCCATTGCGATTTTTACTATTTTTTTTGCAAATTATGAAAGATAACAATGCCATATACACATAAAAAAATAAAATTTGCGGATTTTAAAAATTAATTTGAAATGCAATTTTCTCATTGGCATTTTTGAACTCTAACCCCGCCCATCGATATTAAAATAGGTTGTGGCGACAGCAAAGATACCAGAATCTCGGTTTTACAACGAATTATGAAAGAGAAAGGTCTAATTAACAAATAAAAACTAAAATATGTGGTCGGTCCACAAATTTCCGAAAAACACACTTTTAGGATAAATCCGAGTCTTGACGTAGTTGCGTTTGTCAAAACCCACAACAAGTTTTGACAAGCGCATTACTCATTAAAAACATCAATTAAGAACGATCCAACTCGGCAAAGTGTGGATGTTGACCCGACGGATCTCAGAGAGACTGATAGGTCCCCACCGCTAGTTACTGTCAACCCACCTACAGCACGCGGACTGGTGATAGAATGTTTACCACATTTGGCATAATATTGCGCAATAATTCTTATATGAAAATTGTGATTTTCAAAATTAAATTGTGGCCTTTTTACAAGTTCGACGAAGTTCATCCTGCCTTTAAAAAGCTTGTATTTTTCTGTTCTTTCGTTTGGTAAAGCCTTTTTATAGGAAAAAGTGTACTTTCGAGTCAGGGTTAACGGACTTGTCCGCCTTTGTTGTAAACATACTTAGATTAAAATAGGTATTTTTTGGCTAGTTGGGTTATGCCCGATTTCTTCACAGATATCTGTCAGATAATCTATCTATTAGATAAATTAACAAAGTAACCAATCACATTTCTGATTTTTTTGTTTTGCTGCTGTCTGATTAATTACTTCGATAATTTATCTAATACAGTGCACGCCGCTTATTAAAATCACGGTTAATGTTATCATTCGGGTATTGTAATCACTTTTATAAGAAACGGGCCGGATGAATATTACTATATGGAAAAAGCATCGTTTATTGTGATCATTATTTCGGTTAATGTGATCAGTTTTATTAGGATTGTTCACAAATTTTTTTGCTGGTGAGCAATAATTCCGTTCATGGCGTGAATACGTTAAGCTAAACGTAACTTGATGATATTTTTCATAACTTATCAACTTATTCACGCCATCCACGGAATTAATCGCCCGCCTTTCATGTAGATACGCGGCCTAGTGCATAATTCAAATCAAATAAAACCCTGTGCAATGGCTGATGCAAAAAGAAGACAAGATTCTAGCTTAAAAGATAAATTTGACGTTTTAAAACAATACGATAAGTTGCCGAAAATGAGTCAACGGGATGCAGCAGCTCTATTAAAAATTTCGTAACCTTTTTTGTGTACCATTTTAAACAACCGTGTTGAAATAGAATTTTTCACATATTATTATCATTCGGTTATTGTTATCAAAACTATTAGGTCCCGAAGTGACCACCTTAAGCGGCGTGCACTGTAGATAGATTATCTTATGGATATCTTTAGGTAAAGATATCTAAAAAATCGAGCATTAATCACACACTCGAACATAGTTTTCCATGTTAGTATTTCTACTTAGAAATGTTTAAACTTGAAATAAAGTCGAAAATTAATCTTACAAAAAATGCATTTCAAAAATGTAATTATAGGATGCATAGCCGTAATCAAGATATTAATCGTAATGCAATGAAAATGTGTACTTCTCATTAGATTCTAAAGATATGTACATATTTTATCAAGATTATTACCATTACGTCACTTTAAAATAGTTACAAAATGTCACGTATAAACGTGCTGCAATGAACAATAAATATTATAGTTTTAAGAATTTTTCAAAAACATAGCTGCTTGATTCCGAAGTTAACAGTGGTTAAGGTTAGTTACCTTGTGGTTTGTCCCTGAGAACTTGGAAATTATCTAAAATAATTATTTTCTTTTTATAAAAATTATTCCGAAGGAGGAAGTTCTTTTATCTTCAATCGAAAACAATGTACGGATTTATGATTAGTTTTACTTCGCCTCCCCCTAGGGAGAGAAGTAAAATAGTATTGAGATTAAAACAAAGGGTATATCAAAATTCACAATGCTTACTTTCGTAAAAGCAATTTGTAAAAGTAGGGCCTGGACCATCAAACTTGACAACCAAAACGCTAATCCATGCCTGATCGTGTCGACTACAGCATTGTAGTCAAAAATAGAAGCTCATCTAAGATTAAATCAAAAAGGGGGAGGGTACCTGTTTTCAAATTCAATCCAAAATATTTTACATATTCACTCTCAAGTAATATAATTATCTTTCTTCATTTTTTTAAGTTGGTATACCTGATGAAAAGAATTGTAAAGTGGTACTATTCCGCCAATAATGGAAACCATCAGTGAACGTTACTACTATGATTTAAACTAAGTTTTCTGTAGTAACTGGAAAACGCTGAAAGATACAAAATATGACGAAGTGATATTAAAGGAAAAGAGGGTTTTTCAAAACACGCTTTAAAATAGAATAGGAAATTTATTTAAACCGACCAATGTCTAGAAAGAACCACATTTAGTAAGGTTATTTCAAATATTTATAAATATTTGTGTACTGACAAAATCGCTAATTTAATATTTTTCCTTAAACTTATGCTGTAGACTCTGACAAGCGATCATATCAGTTTCGATTCTCGATAGATCAAGCAATAGTATTAAAAATTTTAACATTCTATCATGTAATATTAAAGGTTATTATGTAAATTATTAATTGGTAGCCAAAACAACATATGATTTACTTTATATTATTTAATTATACAACTAACATTTTATTATATTTTTTAGATAAAAGCGTGACCAGTACTATGATATGTCTCTTTAATTATACCGTAATAAATAATAAAATTGTCGTAATTACGTCCCTAAAATAAAATATCGAACAGCTACTAATAATTAAAGTATTATTTATAGTTTTATTTATCTACTACATACATCCGGAATTTACAAAACAATTAATAAAATTGCATTACTACAATGATTAACATAATTAATCGATATTTGTAACACTTCTGATTAATTTTCAGGCAATATCTATAATTTATTTAAAATTTCGTGTCTATACAGAACAATAACGAACCATAGATTTTCAATCAGCAATTAACCACGATATAATTTTTTGTTATTGCTACTTAGTTTCCATTTCACCTTGAAATATCTATAATCAAAATCATAGTAATTTTTATTTAATATTCGTGAAGGCAATATATAAAAGTCCACTGCAATTAGGAAGTAAGCAATATTTCAGGCATTAACAAATCAATTACGAGCTTTAAAATGTTTTACACGACGTCGTTGAGTCATTGAAGTCAATGGTGCCCACTTTTCGGACAATTCATCCAGCTCGTATCTTCTTTTCTTCTTTTTTTCTAATTATCACCTACTTGTTTTCTTTCTTTGTGTTTACCAAAATGGTTTCCAGTCAATTTTTAACCATTTCTACTAAAAGAATTCAGTGAGCTTTAATTTACGCTTGAAACCTTTCCAGGTGATTTAAAGCTCACGTATCACTTCGGTTCACAGGTGTTCAAAATTTTTTGTAGTTATAAAAACGTATTCTTAATCACTCTGTGCACCCCGAACATAAAAATAATTATAAATCTGTTGGTAATAATAATAACTATTTATACGTCCTCGATAATTTCTTTCAAAAAGCGATTAACCGACTACTATGTAATGAAAATTTATAAAGTAGCAGACTACTTCGGTAGGTAATTTAATTATAAGCTCAAAACCTACATTTATTTACAAGAATTGAGTAGGCGTTGTTTAATTTGTTCGCTATAGTGGGTCCTTGATAAAATGATCAATTTTCATAGAAAGTGAAAAATGTTCAGAAGACTTTAAAGTGCAACCTCTTTGTTAGTGAATAATGGAAAAAATATCTGTACAAGGCCCCTCCTATCAAGTATCCGAAGATCTCAAGTTTCCGTTCCACACTTTGACATCCGTAGGTTGCTATTAATTTATAAAATTTAATACAAATCTTAAAACAACGCAACGATCCAAAACGTGACCAAGACAATTATTTAATATAATTATATAACAATAAGTAACATTTATTTAATATACATAGTAAGTAAAGTGAGGTTAGGCTACACAAAGTAAGTTTCACAAGATAACAAAAAATTATTTGAACGGTTAAATAATAAATGTTGATATTGCATACGTGTTACAAACAATATTAAAGTAATTAGACTATTATTGCTTTACATAGCAGTCATTTAATGGCGCCAGATAATATTATAATGGCTTAACCACCATGTGATACTTTCGTTAAAGAAATTATAACGCAAGAAATGTCATGCTTGTAAGATGTCTCGAAGGTTTTATGATGATGATGGTGAGGTTTAAAAATAGAAAAGTCACCTTACTGTTAAAATGTTTTTATTAAATAATTTTTTTATAAATTTAAATGAATTTTTTAGGATAATTTAAAACAAGAAAACTTGACCATCAATCATTTTAATCGACCAATTAAGAATTGGTAGAAAATTGAAAACGACCCTTGGATTTGAGTAGCTCCGTTTGAATTATGGTTAAACGAAATTAACGCTGTAAGAATTATTATTTACAAAAATTTTGTTTTATTTTTGTCTGAATCGTGTAGTTCCAATTGTACCTACCTTTCTAAAAGCGACCCATATTTTTAATGTTCCATAAAAGCAATTTCTTTTACGTTTCGTACTTTTCAATCATGTCGCTTACAAGAAGCTTTCAAAATTTTAATTGTTTTTTGTAATTGATTTGCTGATAAATTATATAAGAATTGATCAATTAATTTATTGGGTAATAAACTTTTTATTGTTATTAAAAAAATTATTTTTTGTAAATTTAAAATAAAAATTTGAATTCGAGTACCTATACTAATCACTTAGTATCCAAAAATACCTTAGCATGCCAAGTGTTTAATTAAATATACCTATAAAAGTAGTCTCTCTGTTAAATTGTGTTGGATATACAAAACCAATAAAAATCGAACGTCAGCCAAATTCATTCCCTAACTGGACAACTTTACTGATAGCACTATAACGATGCTCTAACATACCAAGCAATATATATAAATGTATTTAAATTTTTGTCCCACGGTTTTAGTCTCTGTTATTTAAAACTATCTGTGACTTAATGTATTATAGTAAAATATACAATATTTTTTGTAGAATTATTTTTGATACTATTTAGCGGTATCAATATAAAAAAAATTAAAAGTCCCTAACCATTAAATTGATAATTTATAACTTTTTCGAAACTAGTTGGCCCTGATATGTACGTCCAAGTTTTATTTGACGCAATTAATAATTCAATGTGTCGCAATGAAGTTATAAAGTATTTTCAAAAAAACCCAAACGTTTTTAATAGATGAGCTAGTTGTCTAAACCGTAAGATTCTCTTATTTGGAAACGAAGCGAGAGAGAGAGAGAGCGGGGAGGGGGGAATAAAGTTTGAATTGGCTTGTGGTTTTCCAGACAAGAATGGAAATGCAAAAAATAACATTATTTAGAATAATTTAAATTATTAAATCGAGCAGCGTTCACCATTTAAAATCCCACGTGAAGTATCCAATCGAGCAGGATATAGAACATCAACTTATCTAAATAGTTAAAAATTAAGATACCAAAATAGTTATTTGTTTTTGATAAACATTCAAATGTTATACCTACCTGCCACAAAAAGCCACAAATTCAAGTTTTGATATTTTTGTAAATCAAATTGCCACACAATGCACCCGTCATTAAATTGTTCAATTTTTGGAAAATGTCTGTGAAAGTAATTCAATATTGTGACATCAATAATAATAATTAATATTTTTAAGAGCATAATGTTATATAAAAACGTACTTAAAGTTTAAAAAAACAAGTTGAACTTTAAAACTTGCCGAATGGATAAAAATCAACACAGAAAACAAAAAATTTTTGTATTGAAGCATTAAGAGCATTTTGAAATACTCAATAAGTAAAATTATATAGTGTCATGCTTCGCCTTATCGAAATGTGAATGATATATCGGAGAATGTAGTGAAAGTTATTTAAGAGCTTTTATTTTTAAATTGCACAATTCGATAACCATAACACATACGAGCTCGTATGTGTATGTATTCGTATATCTACTGAAAATATAATGCATTTTTAATTTATACTTCGAGAATATTAATTTTTAAAGACAAAAATATTGACAATTGTTAATTGTGATGATGAAATGGTTGGAAAAGTAAGGACTACATAAGTATTTTACATAACGAGATGTAGGTTAACTTGTCTGACCAAAATTCGTTCAATTTCACAATGCACTTAGTTTGTTAATTAAGCGACTGTTTTAATGAAGACATTTTAAATTAAAAAGTAGTTCAATCAAACTATGGAAAACTTGAAGAAACAGTTGAAAATATACTCAAATTTTATACGGTTAACTATGAATAGCGAAATAAAAACAAATATCGCAAGAACTTTGATTTTCAGTTATCAAAATTTTATATTTTTAGTATTTTTTATATTTTTATTTTAATCGAAGTACTTTCGAATTTGAATGTTTTGATATCATAAAAACTTTTGTTATGTACATATTAACAATAAACCTCAGAACTGAAGAGGATACATTTTTATAGCTTGCAAGTTAAAGACATTAATTTGTAGAAAATGGTAGGTGCACTATCAAATAACTTTAAAAATATTACTCTTGAAATTCAAAATTTCACATTTTTGAAGTTATGTTTGAAAATGCACTTGATATTTTTAAAAATTATTTTTAAAATAGCAAGGTACAAAGAAAATGGGAGAGACCGCTGAGGGGTTTTTTCAAGAATTTTTCCTGGACAGACATTTTAATTTATTAAGGTGTAATTTTTGTCACGTAAATAAAAAAATTTAAATTATGCTTGGCCGGAAGGATGGATGGATTGTCCTCTTGGCTAGCTTGTAAAGGCAAGAGACATAAGAAAAAATTAAAACGATAAAAGCAATGAGCTGATACTTCTTTACGATCGTAAAATTACTATTATACAGGGAGAAGCCTAAAAGTTACGTTCTGAAGAGCAAGTCGGTAAGATAATATCCACGAAGTTTAAAGACCACCCTGTATACGTAAAATCAGCAGTCAACAAATAAACTGTAAAAATAGGACTGCTGCAAAAACAAGGAGTGACCATGTCAAAAGCTGTGAGTAACAAAGTATGTTGCTTGTTGTGTTTTCAGATTTAATTGTCAATAAATTATTTTACAGATAAGCGCAATTGGGCGACTTTTAAAATGTAAGAGATAATACAAATAGTATGTGTAAATTAATAATTTTAAAATAAGTAGATCGGCCTAATAAATATTCGTCGCGCAATAAAAATAGTTAACAATTTGAAAATTAACAAATAATGCCTGACGGCACAAAACAAAGATTTTATCTTTTTGATGTGT
Organism: Lycocerus yunnanus; assembly: GCA_036346125.1. Lineage (NCBI taxonomy): Eukaryota > Metazoa > Arthropoda > Insecta > Coleoptera > Cantharidae > Lycocerus > Lycocerus yunnanus. The sequence continues at coordinate 4,478,166 of JARFIX010000002.1, forward strand.
TCTCTTTGATGGTTGGACTCGGGCAGCAATAAAATATAACCAATGGAGTAATTGGGCAAATTTTCCAAAATGGAGCCTGCGTTAAATTTCTGGCAACAGGTGGAATTTTGCATCAAGTAGAAATAACAGATGTTAAAATAAAGAAGGCTCCAATTAAAATTTTCTATAATAACCAATCAAGCAATGCAACACCAAACAAGTCAAATTGGTAAAAAAAACAGTAGTGTACGTTCAAAATAATACCAAAATAGTAATGGTAATAAAAAATATTAATGGTGAGCCAAAAGATAAAAATGGTAAGCCAAAAGTAACAATGGCAAGCCAATAGTAACACCTTGAAAATTTAAACTCAACAAATGTGGTTTCAGTTATCAAATATACAGTAGAACCCGATTATCCGTGCGCGGATTATCCGGGAAGCGGTTTAACCGTGGGCTCATTATACATCGATTACCGTCCGATTATTATGCGTGCGGCGGCTTATCCGTGCGGTGCCAGCGGTTTATCCGTGGACATTTGCAACTTTAGTAGTATACTAAGTGAAATCAAATGTATAGAATTTTTTGCTTACTTCAGAGCTGCAATTGGGTTACATACAAAGCTGTTTAGTGTATTTTTTTTGTAATAATTTAACTAAAAACGTCAATTATTATTATCCGTGTTTTTCAATTATCCGTGCCGAGCACGGTCCCGGTCGGCCCGGATAATCGAGGTTCTACTGTACCTCAAGATGTTGTTGGAGGCTTTTATAATAATTTTAAGCAATGTAATCTAAATGGATGACTTTAATCGTTCAGCTATGAAGATTAGATTATTTTTCCAAAAAGGTGCTTATTAAAGCCGGTAAACAGGAAAACTCCAAAACATAGTAACCGATATTAATCCCAAAAACTTCGATGAAAATAGCATTGTTTCATAAAAATTTCGATTTTCGGTTCAAATTTTGGCCTCAAATTGTTTATAAGGAAAATATTTATCGACGAGAAAAAATCTTCAATTAATTACAATATATTTATAAAACTTGTGTAAAAATTTGAGACTAATCGGTTAGGCCGTTTTCAAGAAATCTTTAAAAACACAGTTTTGAGAAAAACACGTTCAAAGCTTCAAAAGCACCTTACACATAGTAATAATTTTTACTTCAAAACTTAGCTCGTAGGTATAAAAAGAACACTACTACATTGTCACTCAATGTATCTGAATACAATAGAAAGGTTAATAAAAGGAGCAACGTTCTAGGTAAAGAGTTGCCCTTCTGCCTTCTGCTCTACCTACTTTCAAACGCTCTGGAACGTCTTATACGTGTAACATTGGGAATATTTGTCGGATTGACATGATATTTTCTGTGTATATACTTAAATATATTAGATTAAAATATTTAAAATGAATAGGTTAAATAAACAATAAAATGAAAGTATTCGTGAGCTTTCAGCTATAGTTACTGTTATCATCAGACGTTTAATAATAATCCAGCATGAACCATTGCTTAAATGTCACGAATAATTTATTTACCTATATATTTAACCTATTAATTTTGAAAATTTTAATCTAATATTAATTTCAGAGGTTAATATATACGTAAACGATTTCTATACTTAAATACGAAAATAAAATAAAAAAATTGATTTTTTTCTAAAAATCCTAACTGCGTATAACCTCTTAACTAATGGTCATACTAAATCGTTGATTTCATTAAAAACGCAATTCAAATTGTGTTATCGTTTAAATATGAAATATGACAATAAACGTTGATACGTCAAAACATATCAATCATTTTAACTAAAAGTAATAGTAGTAAATATAAAGAAATTAAAGTTTATTAAAACAATACGAGTAAATATGTAACATAGTTAGTACATATGCAAGAGCTTTTAATATTCAATAAATGCAGTGAACACAAACATCGGAACGCTTATTTGTTATTTATTGAGATTTTTTAGCAATAAGTATTATCAGAACCATAATGGTGTTTAATGACTTTGGGCTTAGACTTGAGGTGTACTAATACTCATACATAAGGTACTTCTTAGTTGCAGAGGCTTTAACAACAATTTTTTATGAAGAAGGAAACAAATCGCTTCAATTACTTTCGTTTTGCCTTGGGAGTCAAATTTTCAAATTATCTGCTAATATTTTGTTCGGGTGTAAAAGAGGAAGTTGTTTATTATTATAAAAATTAAATTTTCGATATAAATAATATAGTGTTTAAATTAACGTAATAGAACGGTTAATCGGTTAATGGTACTTGCTCCGGGCAAAAATGAGCCCTAAAATTTTATCGCTCATGAAGTGGACTTTTACATTGCTCGATATAGAAGCATTATCAAGTTTTTTTAGTGGATTATCTCATCAGTTTTTTGTATCCACTTTGCATTAAGATTTTTAAAGATAAATTGACTCTCACGTGATTGTACATGTCTCAAGACTAATTACAAGATGAAGTCACGTGAATGTAATTTTTACGGTGTCGATAAATTATGATGATAAAAATATTTTTTCAATTCGGTATAATGTAATTAAAATATCCATGTATCTTAAACTCTACAATATATGGACTGTAGAAACTTCATCGGGGCACTTAGATTTTTCGCTTCATTAAGTTTATTTTATATATTAAGACCTACTTATGTACATTATGTATGTAAGATTTTGAACGAAAGGAATTTCTTTGCATGTTTTTCAAAACTAGCACAATATAAATTAAATATAATAGCTTTGTTTACATGTTCATTAATAAATTAATTTATTCAACAATTATCAATAATTTTTATTTTGCAATTATTTTAAATTATAAATAGTATATCGCAGAATATTATAAAGTTTCGTACGTAATTTTAAACAAATTAAGTTGAAAAACGATTTCATTTACCAATTAATAGCAAAACGATACATTTAAATACCCATCGAAGGTTAATTTGCTATAAAATTACTTAACAATTTTGTTAATTAAGAAAATTGAAGGGCATATAAACTTCAGTTCCAAGTAGAACTTTACGTACTTTACGTAATAAGTAAATAAATAATATGGCACTTCATTTTGTTTGTATACAAATCCAAACGTGTACTTTTGAATTTTTAAATTGAACAAATATACTTTTTTTCCAACTCATACACGTGTTTGGCACTCTAATAAATAAAACGCAAAGATAATATAAATAAACTAATTAAAGTCCCACTGAGTAAATTAAACGCGATTTATAATTCAACATTAAAACATAAATAGAAATCTTTAAACTACCCAAGTCACATAACTACAAATTTTTTAAATATAAAAATTGCCAAAAAATTAAATAATTATTTTATTTTATCGCAAATTAGCGATAATTTTCTATCACTATAATAAAATAAATGAATTTTAAAAAGGGAGTGGTGCTTCAAGAAGAAGTGAAATTACCATATGAATAATTATAATAATTTATAATTTTTTTCGGCATTATTTCAGTGAGTTGATACGATTTCAATGTTAATTCTGGTGTATAGCCAAAGGTTCCAGATCTTATCGATTGATATTATTTTTCTTGCTATTATTTCTTTTAAAAAATGTTAATTTAATAATATAGAAATAATTTTAGAATTTAGTAAGGCGTTTGTGCATAAAAATTGAGTCACGCTTGTTGAATTGCAACTTGGTATTGTTATTATAATATTAAGGCGAAAGTTCTCAACATGAATGCGTTAACGATGCAATGGTAAACAGCCTTCGCAAGGCCATAGTAAAGTCTCGTGACCCCCACCATAAAACACCTACAAGTAGTCTATAATTACATTGTTACAATAAATAAATTTTATTACTACCATTGCTTTACGTTTCTTTCTTTTTTTTACCTTGGGGTAAAATCAACCCCGCACATATTTATTTGATACCTCCGCCACTGCGTTTTCTTTCACTATTTTAAATTATGTAAACACATCTACCAAGTGCAAAACGGTGCTAAAATGGATTCTAAATTATACATTTGAAAACTTTATTGCATAAACTGTAAGATTAAATTAAATGAACTTGAATTTCTACCGTTATTGTATGATATGCTAATTAAATTTCATAGAACTATTCGCAAGTTAGAATACGTAAACAGAAATTTGCATGTAAAGTTTACTTAAAAGTTAAAAAACATCAATTAAAAACATAAACGCTTTTAGTTCCAATAAAAGAATCAACAGCTCATAATAATTAACGCACACATCAAAGATAAATTTTAAATTATCATATTATCAGTGCCAAAAATTATAAAATCAGACAAATACCTACCTTAACAGATGCAGTATCGTAGCACTCATCTCATCAGATCCGTACTGCACCCTAAAAGATAAACTCAAATTTACGTTGCTCCGTGGTGGAAATTTAATTGGCAAATCTAAGTATACATTTATTTACTATATAAACTTACACTACGAAACAATCTAAATTTGCATTTAATTTTTCGAGTGCAGTTGAACGAAATCATGCTTCAGCTACCACGTCCACACATTCGAATACCTCAACATAACACACAATTTTCGCAAATGACCTCTGGCAACATCCACTGGCTTGCACCTCTAGGAGGAAGTATTTTGCAATTTTTTTTGTGAATCAATGTTGTGGAAATTTTTCTCTACCGCAAAGTTGGATAATTGAGGTCTGTAAGGTTAGGGGGGGCTCAGATTCCCAGAATAAAAGTCACTTATATTTTCCTTTTCGTATAAATTTTAAGCATTTTTGTTCAAAATGTGTAAACATTTCAAATGTGGATAAAAACAGATTTATTGAGAATGTTGAGAGAGGGGAAAGCAACTATTGTATGTAAAATTGTGTTGAAAATTAATTTCAACTACAAAAAATGGTCCACAGGAAATCATGTAAACAAAAATCGTTTTAAATAATATAGTACGTAAGCAATAGGTATGCACATAGTAGTACGTATAAAACTCATTGGGGGGAATCCTGCGTGAAAAAAAAAAGATTTAGTTTTAAATATTTTGTGGCGTAATCTTCACATCGAACAAGTTTTTTTTTTAATATTTACAATTAAATTAATGTTGCTCTAATGCGAAAGAGGCAACATAACCTCAAACAATGTTACCGCAAATACTACAACCAATGACGGGGATAGTGCTACCCCTGATGCCAATGATGACCAGCTGCACCAAACTGAAATACATTTCAATCCTAATCAAGAGTCCCAAGAACCGAACATTTCTCAAGAACCGAGTTCTCAAGAACCGCCAAAGAAAGAATGGGAAAGTGTTACATATTACAACAGGAAACGATTAAGAAACAGTCCAGAAGAACCTATCAGAGCTAAACGCCAAACCTTCATGAATGATTATTGGCTGAGTAAACCGGTGAGTACATCAAATCGTTTTGACCCGTTACAGAATCAAGAAAAATCTACAGATGGTGAGACTGACAATGCTCCTAAAAAAGTTGAAAAATCACCACCAATATTTGTAAGCGGAGTTGAAAACATAGGTCCTCTGTATGATATGCTGAACAAAACAGCAAAAGATAACTACACACTAAAAATCTTATATAACAACCAAGTCAAAATCCAACTGAATTCTGCCGAGAAATATTTGCCTGTTATAAACGCACTGAAAGATAAAAAAACAGAATATCACACGTATCAAAGAAAGCAAGATAGAAGCTTTAAAGTGGTATTACGTAATATTCACGCAAGTGCAAACATAATCGAATTGAGAGAGGAAATAGAAGGATACAACCACAAAGTATTAAGAATAACAAACATGGAAAATTCTGCCAAAGTTCCGCTACCCTTTTTCTTGTGGAGCTGGAAACTAGAGAAATAATCAAGACATCTATAAAATAAAACACTTGATGCAGTCAATTATCAAGTTTGAACAACCATACAAAAAGAGAGACATTCCACAATGCACCAGATGCCAGGCGTATGGACATACAAAGGGTTTTTGTAATAAAACCCCCAACTGCGTTAAGTGTTTGCAAAAACACTTTACTAAGGATTGCCCGAGGAAGGAAAGAGGTCCAGAAGTGAAATGTTGCAACTGTGGCGGAGCGCACCCTGCAAACTACAAGGGCTGCGTAATACGTAAACAATTAATTCAGAAAATGTTTCCACCACTTAGAAGTAAACAAATAATAAATAATCAATCAAGTAATTTTATATACAATACAACAGGCACTACATATGCGCAACAAACAAGGGAAACCAACAACAACATGGAAGTGGTCAACACGAACAAACTAGAAATATACAACCCCAACAACAAGCGACTGTACCAATTAATCAATCTAACAATAACTTGGAAAACATGCTGACACAGCTAATGAATAAAATGGATACCATACTAAACCTACTAACAGCCCTCATTTCAAAAATGCCATAATGACATCTACGTTAAAATTGCAGTCTGGAATGCCAACGGTCTGGTCCAAAGAGGACCAGAACTCAAAACTTTTTTAATCAATCACAACATAGACATAATTATGATATCAGAAACACATTTTACAAAAAAAAGTTATATGAAAATACCGGGATATAACATTTATAGTACACAACGTCCGGACGGTGCGGCATACGGGGGCACCGCAATTGTAATAAAATCATCAATCAAACACCACGAAAAAGAAAAATTCAAACAAGAATATCTACAAGCGACTAGCGTCAGTATAGAAGACTGGGTTGGGAAGATCACACTTACAGCTGTTTACTGCCCACCAAAATATGCAATTAAACAGGAGCAATTTACCCAATTTTTTAAAACTCTTGGTAATAGGTTCATCGCCGGTGGTGACTATAATGCCAAGCACCCGTGGTGGGGCTCGAGATCCAATAATCCCACTCCAAAAGGTAGACAGTTATATTTAGCTTTGCAAGGGGGCAATCTACGAACAGTATCAACTGGGGAACCTACCTATTGGCCTGCAGATCGAAGGAAAATCCCCGATCTAATTGATTTCTGTGTGACTAAAGGAATACTAGAAAATAACATCAAAGCTGAATCTTGCCTTGATTTATCTTCTGATCACTCTCCCATAATCGTTACTCTTAGCTCCCAGATAATAGAAAAACAGAAGCCTCCAACACTCCACACCAGTAAAACAAATTGGATCGAATTTAGAAATATCCTGAATAATCGAACTTGTTACGACATATCTTTAAAAACTAAGGAAGAACTTGAAACAGCAATCGGAAACCTCATGACTACGATACAGGAAGCAGCCTGGGAGGTTACTCCAAAATGTGAATCAGTGAAAAGAAATCAAACCTGCTCAACAATTATTAAAATTAAAATTGAAGAGAAGCGTAAACTTCGGAAATTATGGCAAACAACAAGATCTCCTCATGACAAAGCAAAATTCAACAAAGCAATAAAAGAACTAAAAGATCTTATAAATGATGGAAAAATGCAGCAATCCAGGAATACTTGAGAGTTTGAGTGCAACTAAAGCCACGGAGTATTCGTTGTGGAAGGCAACAAAAAGATTAAACGACCACAATCACACAATCCACCAATTCGACTCGAAAATGGAAATTGGGCCAGGACTGATGAACAAAAGCACAAAATTTGCTGAACACCTGAAAGGGTCTTCGAACCGTTTCCATCAGAAATCGGTGACGAGGAAAAAACATCAACGAATTTCTGGAAGCGCCTCTCCAGATGGACTTTCCTATAAAAAAGTTTCAAGTAAAAGAAGTACAACAGGTAATACTAAAAGAACTTGGTCATAAAAAAGCGCCTGGTTACGATTTGATAACTGGTACAGTATTGAAGGAACTTCCCATAAAAGTAATCAGAATAATTACCTTTTTGTTTAATGCAGTGTTGAGACTTGGCTACTTCCCATTACAATGGAAGGTGGCACAAGTAATTATGATACCTAAGCCAGGAAAGGATCCAGAAGAGGTAACATCCTACAGACCTATTAGCCTGCTTCCTGTAATGTCAAAGGTTCTGGAAAAGCTAATTATGAAACGGTTGAGAACAGTTTTGCAAGCAAAGAAAATAATACCAAACCACCAATTTGGGTTTAGGGAACAACATTCAACAATAGAACAAGTCCATAGGGTCGTTGAAAAAATCAACAAAGATCTGGAAGAGAAAAGATACTGTTCGGCGGTTTTCTTGGATGTGTCACAGGCGTTTGATAAGGTCTGGCATTCGGGGCTTCTGTGCAAAATAAAGAAACTACTTTCTTATGATTTCTATCACTTAATCAAGTCTTATATTAGCGATAGACATTTCCTCGTTAAATATCAAGAAGAATACACAGGAATATACCCAATTACATCTGGGGTCCCACAAGGAAGTGTCCTGGGACCAATCTTGTATCTTCTATTCACGTCAGACCTACCAACAATGGAACAAAATACTACAGCTACATTTGCAGATGACACGGCTATTATGGCGTCTCATACCAACCCAGTACTTGCTTCGGAACTACTACAAATACATTTAAATAAAATTCAGCGCTGGCTAAAAACATGGAGAATTAAAGTTAACGAAGCTAAATCAGCACATGTAACGTTCACACTGCGCAGTGGGACATGTCCCGCGGTAATCTTGAATGGAAGACAGGTTCCACAAACTGAAACAGTGAAATACTTGGGGATGCATTTGGATCGTCGCCTAACGTGGAAAACCCACATCTGGACCAAAAGAAAGCAATTGAACATACTATTCCAAAAAATGTATTGGCTTATTGGTGCTAAATCTAAGCTTTCACTAGAAAACAAAGTTTTAATCTACAAAACCATAATTAAACCTATCTGGACGTATGGAATCCAACTGTGGGGCTCCGCATCCAACTCTAACGTGGAGATACTCGAAAGATTCCAAGCAAAAATTCTTAGAAATATAGTAAATGCTCCCTGGTTTGTTCCAAATGAGGTCATACGTAACGATCTTGCTATTCCACTGGTGAAGAAAGAAATTGGTGTTTATAGTGCAAAGTATAAAGACAGAATTAGTGCACATCCAAATCAGTTAACAGCGAGCCTGTTTAGTGAAGAAACCAACATGCGAAGACTAAAAAGATTTCAACCACAAGACTTAATGAATAGATTTAACATGTAATTATTAGTACTTAGTATGCAGAGAGTTGCCCCGCTTCACAAGTAATTCACTATGTGAATTAATATTTTAAAGGTATAAGCTAGTGAGCTTATACTTAAACGTGTTACTATATTGTCAAACTATTTACTTATTGTCTTTGACAGATTGTAAATTTTCTGGGTTGTTAATATAAAAAAAAAAAAAAAAAAAATTAATGTTATGCGAGAGTTTTCTATATCAACATCATGTTTTATGAATGAACAATGTACATATGCGTGAGTATTACTTAATTTAGTATTAATGTGTAGTTAGGTTTTGTTTTTACATTTTATTTATCAGCGCTAATTAAAAATCTTGTCAAAATAGTAAAGTATGTAATTTATTCAGAATTGTAATAAAATTAGAATTTTAATGTTGAAATTAAATTTTATTGGGAATTTGTTGCTATTAAATTGGTAGTTTGAGAACCGAAACAAATAAAATAAAATTTATTTTTATAGCACTTTCGTTTATTTGATAAATTCTATAAACAAATTAAATATTCCTTCAAGTACATACTAACAAATATTTTAATAGATGCATTTTCATTAACCTCATCGTCACAATTAATGAATAATAAATCATACTTAAATATAATTCAAGTATTTTTTTTAAACTTCTAAGTAGTGTTCATAAAATTTTCAACGTCAAGTGTGTAATGCAATTTTGATGATCCGTTTAGAGAAGCTGTTGGAAGGACGTGGTAATGAAATATTCGTTATAATTTTGTATTGGTCCTTAAAATTATGTGTTTAAATTTAGAAAAATTTTTGAGTTAAAATTGAAATCGTGTACCACATTAAAATTAATTATACCAATAAATAACATTTGAAAATTACGATATTACGCCATAATTGTATTTACCACTTTAATATAAACAATCTAAATATAAAAGTAAATAATATTCCTTCAATTATGAAGTGTCAACAATTTTTAAAAAATTGTAGACTAAACATTTATAATAATTAAAAGCTTTTTTTGAAGTTCTTGAGGATCATAAAAAATTGTGAAAGAAAATGGTGTTAATAATAATACCGAATTAATTAATTAATGCAAATGAAATCATCAAATTTTACGTACCTATTATAATTTATTGCTACAATTTACGTATTAAATTACGATTATATTACATAATTTTAGTGTTTTGACTATTATTAAATATTTTATTAGAAATTTCCAATAATATAAAATATGAATCATCTTATGGAGGAAAAGTTTTTGCTATGACACAGCGGAAATACTTCAACGCCTTACTAAAATTTAAACTCGGTTAAATTTCATTCAAGTTCGCAATTTTTAATTCTATAAAATTATTTTCACAAAAAATGAAATGATTTTTAAATTATATATTAGACTATGAAATTAATATTAAATTAAAATTTTTAAAATTCATAATTTAACTGAATAATCAAACGAAATAATTTTTCATGAGCTTTCAGCAATGATTATTGCTGTCATCAGATATTCTAGTAACAATTTAAATTTTTTTAAATTTTAATTTAATAAAAATGAAATGGTAAATCGGCATGCAGCAAAGCATTTTAGCCCCAGTTTCCTGCTATATTATTAAAAAATCATGAGAAATCGACTGATATGCTTGAATGATAGCATGCGCTTATGATTTATTTGATTTAATTCAAAGCGTAATTACAATAATAATTTTCCTAACATGTTTACTATTTGATTACGATTATTTTACATTACCTTTGACCAACAATGTCAAGTGATCAACGGTCACCCAACGACGGTCCGCAGGTCGGATCGGGCTCTCTAAAGATTTTTATCCGACCCCTCAACTTCTATACAATATGGATGGATACATATATATTTTAATAAATATTTTCCATTATAAATTCTAAAACATATTACTATATTTGTTTACACATGCAATGTAAATTAATGTTCTAAATATTTTTGCCCAGTTCCCCATGTTTTTAAAAATTTCAATCCGGGCCGTCTTTCATAAAGTTTGGTGTTACCTGTTTTAACTGCATATATGTACGTACATAATATAAAATGTAAGAAAATCTGACTTTCCTAAATTGTTTGATAATAATCCTGCATGAAAAAAAACAACATGGACACATAAATATTTATTTATTTCCAAACAAAAACACACCCGCTTATCTTACAGGGTAGACTTTAAACTAAATCTTTCAATGCTGGAGGACTGGATTTCGAAGTAAGATTTTATAATTAGTTGGCAAGGTTATAAACGTGTTTCGTACCCGCATGCACTTGCACGCGTATAATTAGTTTATAATTTAAAAAACAATCAAATTTATTTAGATTAACAATCAATTTCAAATTACATTTAAAGAAAATCAAATAATCAAAGCTTTTCGTTAATAATAATGATAATTATGTATTTTTTTTAATAGGGGACTATTTTCAACGAGATAAAATGTCGCCAACGTGTCGCGCTACAATAGAAAAGCGACAAAGTACATACAAACTGGCGCCTGAATTGAACCTTGTCTAATTCTTGAATTTGTGCTAATTGCACGTCAGTGCGCGACTTGCACATTTAAAGAGTCTTACTCCTGTTCCTTAGATCCGTGTACATTAAAAATTTAAAACCTAATGGAAGTGGTTCAATTGGGTGTTGCGCCGGTTCAATTTGGTTGACCTTATTTTCAATTCCTCTTCTTCATGTGCCTTATCCGATCCCCTGGACGTTGGCGATTCAACTTGGCCAAAGCTAATACGAATTTACAAAGGAATATAATTCATGGGGTGGTTTCCTGTTGCTTTCCTCATAGTCCACAGATCGATATTGGACTTTTTGATCACAGCAGTATATTTAATGCGAGCAGGGTTCGAACCGCGATTCACGCTTTGTATTCGACTTCATGCTATACTGACGCTATACACACTATTCACTATATCTTCAATAAGCGACTATTAGTTTACAAAATGAGTATGTTGAATCATTCAATAATAAATATTTTCAAAACACAAGATTATAAATGGTAATATTATTTATGATAAAAATAATCTACAGATTTTTATGAAATTATGGCATTCATTTCTTTACTAAATATAAAACTTTAATTCCAGAATTTTTTGCAACAATATTTTAGTTTAAATTCATTAGAAACTTGACCAGGTTTACTCTAAACTTAAACAAAGTTTTTAGTAGTAGAAAATGTTAGTTTTGGAATAAATTCAGAGTTCCAGCCCTTAACACTTTCGGCAGGTTTGTATATACTCTTCTGGTTTGTCTTGGAATTCCTATTTCTAGTTGCTGGTAAGATCAGAGATGTTCCGAAGCCATCATTAATCTTACGAGCATATTGTTTTACATCTGGGATAACTTGCTAAGCTTGCCTCAGATATGCTGGTGACCACTAGGAAATACTATTTGCTTCAAGCAATCATTTTATTTAAATTTTATATAGTTATGGTATTTCTCTATGGTTTAAATATCAGCACCTTTAAACTTTTAAAAATGTCATGTAGAAAGTCAAAGAGAAATGATGTCGACCATATAGTAGAAAAACGCCTAAATAAACTAAAACCTGCTAAAAGACGTCATGATAAGCAAAACTAATATTGAACCAAAAAAATTATTGAGATTAGTTTAATGATGGGTATCTCTTCAATGGAATTTATTTTTCAAATTTTGTATGGCGGTTAGTATATGCATTGATTGAAAAAAGCGTTTTGTAAATTTTCTTTACTTCTTTGTTCATGTAAATTTTAACTTCAACTATGTTGTTTAGTGATCAGAATTGACGTCTGCTCTCGGTGTGTAAATTTGGCGTCCGTATAAAAATGTTTTAAATAATTTTGTCAACATTCAGCCATAGGATATGGACTATTGTAAGTATTGACTAATTAAATATTAGTAATTGAGCCTTTGATTTTTAATCTGTATTCAGACCAGGTATTCAAAGAAGCCCTAGAAAATACACCCGAACTAGGCGTGAAAATAAACGGAAAACCTATGGTGACAATCAGATATGCAGATGACATTGTCGTCCTTGCAAACACGCTGGGCGAACTACGGCTTCTTATCAACATAATAAATGAAACTGGAGAAAAACTAGGGCTAAAAATAAACATCAGAAAGACTAAGTTCATGATAATTAGCCGTCAAAATTATAACGATACTGTACCATATCTAAACAGACAACAAATTGAGCGCGTTCCCAAGTTCAAGTACCTCGGAAGTATAGTTACTGAAGACCTAAACCCTGATAACAAGGTTAGATGCCGAATTGAAATAGCCCGTAATGTCTTTAACAAAATGAGATCTTTCCTGTGTAACGACAACTTGAATTTGAAACTTCGTAAGAGAATGAATCGGTGCTACATGTAGTCCGTACTACTGTACGGAGTGGAAACGTGGACATTAAAGGTCGGAACAATGAATAGGCTTGGAGTGTTTGATATGGGTGCATGGAAGAATGCTGCGTGGTTCATGGGTTCAACATATTATAACCAACGAGGAAGTTTTCCGAAGGGCGCAGACGGGTAGAGAATTTCTGATAACAATCAAATGTAGAAGGATTTCATATCTTAGAAATACTAAGTACCACCTGCTACAATTGATACTGAAAAGAAAAATAGAAGAAAAACGAAGAATTGGAAGAAAACAACAATCCTGGTTAAGAAACATTAGAGAATGGACCGGAATGCGTTCTGTCGAACAACTATTCCGCGTGGCACAAGATCGAGATGCGCGAGCTGAAGTGATCGCCAACGTCAGGGAACACGGCACTTGAAAGAAGAATTGAGCCAGATGGAGATACATAAGGTTGAAATGTTCCACCTTACCTGTGCCTCTAGAAAAACCGATAAACCGAAGAGAATTTAGATCTACTTCCCTCCAGTAATTACATATTTCTAAAGTAAGAAAAGCCGTGGACTTCCCCATCTTACCAATATGTGTATGTCCTAATTTTGCCCAATTAACACTTTTAAATAATTGGTAGTTAATTCACGTTTTCTTGAAACTTGGGAATTTGGAATTCTGGGAAATAATGGAATAACCATTGAAATAGATAGACTACTTAAGCAATACATTGAAACCACATAAACTGTTTAGTAAGTCTACCTTTTCATCTAGTCGCCTGTACACTATGTGGACTTCCACAGAGTAAATGCTAACTGTTTTAAAATTGCTGACACAATTCATAATTAAGACAATAAGAAAAAAGCGAAATAAAATTAAAAATTACATTAAATCATTTTTAATACTGCAAAGATAATGATTACTTTTCTGAATCTTCTGACATTTTTAGTCCGAACCCGTTATTTATACCGATTTTATTTTTTTCACAAAACCAAATTACCTTACTTTCTCACTTATTTATTACAACATTACTGCTATATTTTGTGCCCCTCGCCAATACACGTACCAACTTTTTGAAGGTTACAAACCTATATTTAAATTTAAAATACTTTTTATTTCAACAATTATTTTTTTAATTAAAAGCAGTTAAAACAATTTAAAAAACTTTACCAAGACAAATATCATGGTTTATTCAATATGCGACGTGCATTTTATATCGAGACGTTTCCGACGTTTGTTAATTGTATATCATCATAGATATCGTGAGATAAAAGAAAATATACTCGTTTCACATTGTTTTTGTTTCTACAAACAATTTTAAATTTACTCCAAATAGGAAATCTTACTAAACACATTGTTATGGATGAAATTAGGTGATAACTTTTTAAGTTGGTACAAATGTACACTTAAAAACTTTTAAAATAGATCGCCCAAGCAAATACCGAGGTACAAGTACATAGCAGGTAACATGGACGCTATTTCCTTGTGAGAAAATGGTTTGTTTGTTGAGTTAAGCGGTTACTATGCAATCATAGTTCACACATGACTGCATGAGCTTTTGCCGATTCATTACTTTTATCTTTTATTTTTATTATTACTTTTACCTTATAAAAGTAACGAATCGGTAAAAGCTCAAGCAGTCATGTGCGCACTATGATAGTGTAGAAACAGTATAAAGATTGTCATCAAGTAATTAATTTGCTTAGAATTTCAACAAATGAAAAATTGATTACACTACAAACATTGTCAGTTAACTTTTTGGAAAGTCCCGGCAACTGTTTTTAAAAACTTATAATAAAGAAAATCGATAAAAAAATTAATTTTTGCGCAACCATTTTCTGATTTCACTAATACTAAACCATTTTCACATTTTGGAGTATGGTTGATCTGTTTTAATTAAAAAAAAATTAATCGGCTTGAAACTTTTTAATGACACTGTATAAGTTTACTTATCTGCGAGTAGTGACAATTGAAAATTAGCATTTCAATTAAAGTCTATCTATTATCTGGATTAAATCGGCAATGAGAATTAAAATATTAAAAATACTTAGAGCTATGAACTTGACACTTAGGTGTATTAACTTTTTAGGCAATTGTCCTTGTAAATTGTGATAATTTGGATAAGTAGCTTGACATTTCCACTTTTTTTGTAACTGAGTTTGACATTCAATAAATCGCTTTCTCGTGATTATTAAATGTGTAATTTTGGTTTTAAAGCAAAATCTTTTAATTTTTTAACGCCCCTGTTCAAATTTTTAATTGAGGGGCTCTTTTTTGAATTGCAAATCATATTAATTTGTATTCAAGTGTAATAACTGTAACGCTTATTTATATAGTTTGCGGATTTGTCACACCCAATATTTTATGCATAATACATACATTTTTGATTTCTGATCTGTTTTAACTTTTAAATGTTAATTTATTATTCTGCATAATATATGGATCACTTCTTAGAAATTATTCAATTAATTTAATTTTATTTTGATTTTTAAATTTCGTGACACTTGTCTAGGACAAATTATAATTTTTTATGCGGAACTAAAAGTAATGCTAAAAACGTCTTTTTAAAGTTTAGTTAAAATGTTTTGAGTAATGTACAACAATGATTAAAAGCACGATTACATTAAAAGTTTAATGCTTTCAATACTGAACATTTATTAAAGTTGAAATAATAAAGCTCTGGATTGTAATAAGTAGGTGTAGGTCCGTGTTACAAGCGATATTATTATACGGTTATTGTTGTACAACCGTTCATTAAAAACAAAAAAAAATTGGAAACACCAACATTTCATTGTTGAGTTCGGTAGACGAACATGTTATCACTTTTGTAATTTAAAATTAATTAATTGTAAATTTGAATTAATTTAATAACTTTAAATGTCAAGTAAATCTCAGTCAGACCTTATATTAAACGTAATTGCATACTTTTAGTTTATTTCAAAAAAATAAAATATGTAATTAATGAATTGTATAACGAAAAAGAATGAAATTTTCGGTTGTTAACTAACACATTCGTACTTTCCAAAATTGTAGTTCGACCAAGCCCACGATCTGCGACTGCTACATTTTATTTATTTAATCGTTTAAATTAGTTATTTTTCAGATTAAGTAGATGTTATTTCAGCGGTTGACAACTACAAGAAATAACAATTTTGGAACACCATGTGTTGCAATCAATTTGACATTTTAAATCTTACAAAGCTAAAAATTAATACGGTAACAATTGCCTTCCGGCTTACACACCTGTAAAAAGTTGGAAATGATAAAATGGTCTAAACAAATTATTACTGCTATCAATTTACATATGATAATTGTAGTTAACTTTAACCAAGTTACAGTTAATAACAACAATTAGCGAACTGTTGCACGTGTTTTATTAAATACGAAAGTACTTCTTCCACGTTTTGGATTTATTTCGAATAATTGAAGAGGTATATTCCAAAATAATACTTTTTATACAATAAAATGCAGCCATTCCTTTTTCAACACCGTCTATATAATATTTTGCGATAAATTACAGAACAAAGCGCTGTTTTACTTTGATAATCGAAACAAATTTGACGTAAACTGCCATTATATAAGATATTATGGGTCAAAATCGACCCAATCATGGCAATATTCTTAAATTTAAACAAAACATTCTTAACTTAAGGTGGCAAATACCAAGGTAATTTGGCGATAACAACAAACCACGGTTAAAAACAGAGTACAGATAACGTATCGTGCTCAAATTTACAACATGACATATTTGAACATTTGTCCATAATATGTTATAATAACAAGTAAAAAAATTTATAATTAATGAATAATAAATAAACCAAACAGGCCTGCAGAACGATTCAGTTTTTCGCAGGCCTGTTTTGTTTATTTATTTATTCATTAACTATAAATATTTTTTACTCTAATTGTAACATATTATCGACAAATGTTCAAATATATCATCTTGTAAATTTAAGCACAGTACGTTATCTAGACTTTGTTTTTAACCGTGGTTTGTTCTTATGGTCAAATTACCTTGGTATTTGCCACCTTAAGCTATCAATTTACTGATTGCTTTCTGCAATAATGGTTAAGTACGCCATTCTTAAATTTAGTTTCGAGTTTAAGAACGTTGGTTGATAATGATCATCCAAGGTTTCTAGTTGTGTTAGATTAGACTGAGTAGTAATCTTGAATTTTTCAGAATGGGTATACTAGAACAGCACAGGATCTAGAGATGTTGTTAATGTTGGTTTTACCAGCTTTTATCACCAGAGTTCATGATATGGTTGATTGATTATGATTACAGGTATTTTAGTTTGTTAATAAGAATTTTTGTGCATTCTCTGGTTTCAGATTTTACACCTGCAAACGACTTTATTCTATAAAGTTATATCACTTAATTTAGATAGAAACCTGAATAAAGGATCGTGAATATTTATTCTAGTTGCATCCCTGGACTATTTTAAACCCGTATGAGATGCATTTCTTTTCTCGTGATAATATAATTTCTGATGACAGCAGTAACCATTGCTGAAAGCTCACAAATAATGTTTCGTACAAATTGTATTCTTTATTAGTTGCTTTTCTATCATTAATGAGGAGTGCCGAAGATTCGAGTCTTCAACTTGGATTTCCATTTTATTTACACTTTATGACTACTTTTTACTATAATTGAAAGAATAAATTCAAATAATAATTATTATTAGTTTGTGTTTTCAATTATTCCTGCATAGTATCCTGATTAGACTCGTTATCCTCGCATACCGCCGAAGCTTAACATTCAGAAAGTGGGGATTAAAGGTATTTTTTGTAAACAAGTGAAAATACCTCTTAGTTTACATTTTCAACTTTCTGGGTAATTTTTTGTTTAGCCAAGGAATGGAAAAATATCATAATGGTAAGTTGATTCGGAATCAATTTCTTTTTATGTGTATTAATAAAATTTACATGTGGAATATAGCATTGATCTAAAATTAAATTTTCATCGATATTCTCCTTATTGCAGATTTTTGTTTAATAGATAATCAGGTCTATTATGTATCACAAAACTTTATTTTAAAGGTAACCGTTTACTTTTAAAAACCTTTATTATAACAAAAGAAAGAAAACCTTTATTATAATCATCATATTATAATCTTTATAATAAAAATGTTTTTAACCTTTAAAATGTCACCCGTATGACGTAAACCTTTATGTTATTTCATAACGATCACCTTTAAAATAACGTTTTGTGATACATATAGACCTGAATAACTAAGTAGGTTTTTAGACCTTCAAAATATAAATTTCAGAACATAAATTCTATATTTAAATCAATAACGAAAATTAACTTTGCATGCTTTGTAATGACAGAAATGAAATTATACCGGGTGTTCGTTTTAAAACTTCCAGTAATAAATATCTTAAAAACTAAACATCAGATGAAAAAATGTTTCAAACAAAAGTTGTATAATGGCGAGGGGGAAAGAATATGATATAATTATTTTTTAATTAGTTGACCTTTTCATGGTCATTTGAAAGTCATCATTGCTTTTTAAATGGCATCTTATATTTCTTTTACTTGATTCAGATTTTGCATGACAAAAAAACGCTTTTACCAGTTCATGCTAAAATTATTAACTAATTATTTTGGTGTTTCTTTTTCTTGGGTTTTTACACGAAAATACCAAAAGAATTATATTGTATCTCAGGATCGCGATTGGAAAATTGATTTATTATTTGCTAAAAAATTTCTCTTTAAAATCCTGGATAACCATTTTCTCGCTCTAACTGTAACATATAGGGTAATGTCGCCCATTTAGATTACACCCCTTCCAGTTATTGAATTCATAATGAAGTCATAGCTATTTAACGTACTTCTTAGATCTCTGATGTGCAAATGGCACACATTAAAAATTCACAAACTAGAAATAGTTCAATTTAGGTGGCAGCTCAATATGGGTGATTTTATTCTATATTAAGAAGTTAATTGCTATCACCCTATAATATTCTGAGTCACTATAAAAGGTTTTGCGGTAGAGGTACCCAGTATAAAAAAAGTACGAAAATTACCTTTAAAAATGGACAAAAACCCTTTTTATTATTCTTACAGAGTTAAACTTTAAAAATTAACAAGCTAAGTAACAATAAAAACAAAAATCTTCAAAATCATTCGCCAATGGGTTGTTTTCTTCAAATTCTTTCAATTTATAGAAAAGTAAAAAGTAGGTACTTTCGGAATTTTATTCAAATTAATTTAAACACACATAGATTTTAGCACGCGATATTTACGTCAATAATTAGTTTAATCACAATAACACTGTAATGGTAACGCAAATATTGCTTTTTATGTAAAAAACAAGAAAAAATATTTCGCGTGTTAATAAAACGCAATTTTTTTTATTACAGAAACAAAAGCAGGGCAGATACATGTTATCAGAACTTTGCACTATCGATTAAAATGATTCATAAGTGATTTAATGAATTGCGTTACTAACTCCAGAAAAATTAGATAAAATCCGTGATATGATTTTGTGAGATGCACATTTAAAGAGCGTAAAATTGCTCATGTTATAAACATATTACTCAGCATAATAGGTGCGTATGTTATGATCAAACACGCAAATGTATGACAATTTCAATAGTTTACAACTATTTAAACATAATTCAAGTGTTCTTGTTGATGACACATTAATTAAACATTGTCATTACAAGCAAATCCAGTGCTATCAGCTTGAAATTCATCATTAATCAAAACTTGTTACCGTCAAATTTTGCTTTCAATTACATTCCAGTTTTTTAATTTGAATAAATGGTTTTGAATTGTTGCAATTATCGCATATTATGAAGAATACAGCTATATCGAATTTTTAATTATCCCATGAGGAGGTATTCTTCTCCATCAGTGCCGGTCAGGAATGGATTAACGAGATTTTCAAAATGTTGAACTTAAGCCCTAATAAATAATACCACAAGAGAGGTAAATAACAATAAAAAATAATAACAAACCTTGGTAAGGGTTAACACATTGTTAATTCAATCAGAATGGGTAAAAAGTGACTAAACGCTAACCCGACTTTTATAGAACCGACCCTTAACTTTTGTAGTATTTTATTTGAAAATAGTTATCTTAAATACATTTTTGGACTATAAAACTTATTAGGGAACTATATTTTGCAAAATACAAAAATATAAATAGTCAGTCCATTCAGTCGTTAAGATGAGCATTTTCGAGTATAAAACACAACAAAAAGCCCTAGGTAAATTCAAACCTAAACCGGTATATTTAAATTATTCTGTAAGAAAATTATCACAAAAATTCTTATAATTGTCTCTCCCTGTATAAAATTGGTAAACTGTTATTTATGTACGATTTTAGTATCTCATTGGTCAATTTAACACAAAATGATCCCATAAAAACTTAATAAATTAATAATTTAAATTTGAAAAACAAAATATTCGTATAAAAAGTTCATCTCTGACGAAGTACTTAAAAATTAGTTTTTGATTTTTCTTAAGATTATCTTGTCTCAATTATAATTTATTGGTTAGCGTCACCCTGAATTAGAAATTAAATTTAAAACAGTAATTTGAATATAAATTAGTTATTTGT
Organism: Lycocerus yunnanus; assembly: GCA_036346125.1. NCBI lineage: Eukaryota > Metazoa > Arthropoda > Insecta > Coleoptera > Cantharidae > Lycocerus > Lycocerus yunnanus. The sequence continues at coordinate 4,499,093 of JARFIX010000002.1, forward strand.
AATACTAAATAGTATTTATTTCATCGCGTATGAATAGTTAAATAACTTTTGGGTATCTACAAAAAATATATCCTTGTTAGATTATTGCTTGGTTTGTGTTTCTATTATTTTTTAATGGTTTAAAAATCTAAGCAATTATTTTTTTGTCATTGATTTAATCAAATGCTTTTTAATTTTAGATCTAACAATTTAGATAATTGAGTTAATAAAAATTGCCTACAATTTGAATACCGAGAATGTATATTTTATATAAAGGTGACAAAATTAATTTATTATTTTTGTATAATTTTAAAACCTACAAAAGGTTTCTGAACACGAATAAGATACGAATGCATTCGGGCGGTTTAGTATACTGCATACACGAGAGGAATGACCCATACCAAATCTACCGAAAAACAAGTTTTTATATTTTCGCATTTTTTTGATCATCCATGATAAATTTAATTAAAGAAAAGTGAGAAAACAGTTTATTGATAATTTTAATATTTTAATTTAATGGATACAATACAAAAAAATATTTTGCCAAAATAATTTAGTACAAAATTTTTATCATCCAAAAACTTTTCAATATTGAAAAGTATGATTTAAAATGTATTCTTTAGAATGAAAATGCAAAGAAAGGTAATTTAATCACTTTTGGTTATAAATAAAACTGTGAAAATTATAATTTATTCTGGTTAGCTCTTCAGAAGTTTTATAATGTTTCATGCTAGATTATCAAAATCTATTCAACAATTATGCTGTTACTAGAAGATTTATAGTCAAATAAACTTTAGGATTTTAATAATCCAGTGTGAAATGCCAGAAAAATCGCGTAATAAATTACTACATATCGATTCGATACATTGTTTTTCTTTTGTCGCACTATTTCGAAATTTTAAATAACGAAAGGGCAGATTTCTGTATAGTAACGCAATCTGTGTGTAATGCAGTGCATTGATTATATAAAAAAGTTTATTTGCAAGTGCTAACCGATTATTGCTTATTTCGTGCCCTAACAACTTGATTGTGACGGGTGAAATAACAATAAAGTTGTTGAAATTAATGTCTCAATTAAAGTTACTTCAAGTTTAATAATAAACATTATTACCACCAAATAAATGGTTTATCGCTTGGCAATTTTAACATTAAAGATTTAAATTCTTCATTGTGAAAATAAATTAATAATGCTCGTGACGTTCGAATAACTGAAATTTCCCGAGTGGGATTCGAAACTATGTCGACCGTTCAGGAAGTATTAATTTAAATTTTTATTTATGTTAATTTATTACCCAGAACTTTTTGGGATATGTTTGAAGTGTCCAACAAAAGTTTAATTGACAATATCAACATTTAATTTTTCCATTTAGCTTAAAAAAATAGGTTGATTCCTTTCACTTTCCTTAAAGTTCACTTAGTTGTCAGCTACTGTAAATTTATAAAATGATTTCTTAATATGTTTTATGTTAATATGTTTGCAGAAGTAATGGTAATTCCCAAAACCGCAAAACCATGAACAGTTGAGTCAAATATCTGTGCTTATAATGAATTTTTATGTATTGGTCATGATATGCGGTGTAGTCAGTGGCGGTAGGTGGTGTACATTTAAGGGGGGCAAATTTATCTACAATTTGTATATAATTCAAATTGACCTCTCAAGGTAATGCCAAAAATTGAACACTTGACTGTAATTAAAAAAATTATCTGAATATTAAATTGTTATAAATATTGACTTATAATACTTTAATTAAAGCACCTGTAGATGACTTTTGATTAATGATATACATGTACAATATGTTTTAGTTAAAAGATTATTAAACGAATACGACTTACTTGCAGAAACAAGCTGTTAAATGTACTGTTATATGTTTGCAGGCTTAAATACCAAACACGTACCTGAAAAAAAACCAAAATCATTTAAATTCTGGTAACCACGCCAATTACATGTATGCTAAATAATAAATATTCAATAGTCGAGTCTTTTATAAAATGACATCAGTAAATATCCTAAGTGGGTACAAAATAGTTAATTTAATTTTTTGTTTTCATTTATTTGGAAATTTTGACTACGCTATATTTTATAAATTTGTTGTTCGGTTTATAATGCGTCACTCGTACCACTGCACAGAGTACGAAGAATATAAATAATTCCTTTTTATTAATTCCAACAGTGTTTATTACTCCTACTGACAGATAAGACATAAAAAGAGACAATTAATAATTAATACATTTTTTGAGAATATATTAAGCAACGCCTGATATAAAAACACAATATATAAGTTTCTATTTTTATTATTTAATATTCAAAATTTAATGACATTATATATAACGTAAATTTGTATCATTAATTATGTATAATCTGACACGATTTAATTTTAAATTATTTCAATCTATTTCTTAACAGATTGGTAATGAAAACAAAAATTTAGCAGATTAAAAGTTATATTGTAACACAAAAATTATGAAACATGCGTGTAATAACTTTTAAATATAAATTGTTGTAATTTCGGTCCATGGATATATCGTAAATAAAATTTATGATTAATTTAATATAGAAAATTGCGTCAATGGCTACACCTTAATATCACACAATTTTCGTGTATATCCAAAAATTATTATTATGGAGATCTCGACCTCTCTCGGTATGGGAATATAATTATAAGCCAATTGCACGTATTTTACATTTTTTTTTAAATTTAATTTGTTAATAATTTTTATTAATAAAGTCGTTATTAGCATTATCAAAAGAAATATTAATTAAATTGTTTACTTTAGGTAAAAAATGGGCAACAAAAAAGAGATTTTTAAATAGCGATAACTTTTGTGACAACTGTCATATTTATTGCTGAAATTCTGATTCTACCGTGTAAGAAATCTCTTGCTGGGATTTCAAGAGATGATCATGATATAATACTTTTATATAAAATAATGTATATATTGGAATATGCAATTAAAATTAATCGCAGGAATAATCTTTACCGGGCAATGAACAAGGTAGCCTTCACAATTTGACGTCATAAAATTTTAACAGAACGCTGTTTCTCATAATGAAATCTCTTAAAGGTCACATTAATATTCTGTCATTCAATTTATTTTTTAAATCTACCTTACAACATAATACACTTCCAATAAACAGTAATATAATTAACGGCGAAAATAATAACTAGACGTGATCTAACCTCAAATTTTGTAACAGCCACACGTTTTAGTTTTAAATAAACAAGTTTATAATATGATTTCGATCACCTCAAGCTTAGTTACCTTTTATTTGTTACACCGGGAACGAAGGGTTACAAAAATTTCCGTTCTAAAACAGTAAATAATTCTAATCACAACATATTACGCATCATTTGATTATGTAATTCAAAGTAAATAATTATAATTTTAAAAATTAGAAACACGAATCATGCCATAGTATATTGCCAAGTTAAATTGCAATAAAAATTCAAAACAGTCTGATAATATCAAAGTTTTGAAATTTTATCATTTTTCTAGCAAATAATTTGTTCTATTTATACTTCTTTAAAGAAGACACTTTAGCAGAATAATAATGTAATATTTTATTATTACAAAATAATTTAATTCTGTAATGTTTATATTTAAACGAAATTTGCATTTTTAATTGCGTAATTTTATTGAAATACCTTATTTTGGTTATTTTATGACAAATAAAACTTGGGTCACAGTTTTAAGTGTCAATGCAGTCGAATCAATATTATACTAACTTCATTTTTGTGTAAGTATCGCAAATTATCTTTAAAAATTTACAATTTTCTCGTAACAATGATGAATATTTATAACAATAAAAACTTTTTTATGAATAGAAACCGTTTCTTTTGGATTATCCAAAAATAAATTTAAATAATTTACTAAAACAAGCATTTTAAAAAAAGGAAAAGTTTCAAGTTGAAGCATTAAGGATGTATTGTGGTGTATTGTAACGTGAATAATTGCAAGTGAATTATATGATGAAAAGGTATAAAGTAAATAAGTTTTTGCTCATTCAAATTGAAGATCAACGGAATTGATTTGGGTTAAATCTATTTTATAATTTGTCAAGATCATTCTGTCGACATATAACTAAATAAACATTCGGCATACATCTCCATGCATATAAATCATTTATTAAAAACACAATGGCAGCCCTTCTTGTAGTCCCCGAGAAGATAACGAATGGAAGAAACCCTTCTACCTATCAATTAAAATTTCGGTAGTCATTGCATAATGTGCATCGCTATCTCATAGGTACAATAAAAAAAAAGATAAATGTGTTTTATTTAAAATCCCATTTGATGTAAGAAATATTGAGTTAATCATAATTAAAACTATTTACAATTTTTTGCCATCATAGAAAAAGCAAACGGCAGCTGCAACATTAATTTATATGAATTCCACAACTAATTAATAAAAATCATAGTTTATTGAATAAATTAGAAATAAGGAATACATTTTTAGGTGATAACACCTACGTAGAGATAAAACAAAAAATATTAGAATTACATTAAATGGTTAATAAACCAAAAACCAGAAATGAAATGCAATTTTTGTATAAATAATCATTTCGACATCACCGGGTACATTTTGTAACATCTTAAGTGAAAATTTTGTTTTTTATTTATTAGCTTTCTACTTGTAGCTACATATTAATTTATTAATCCTTCGATGATTAATTGATTTCATTTGTACACACAAATAAAATTGAGTAGCTGTAATCGTTAAAAAATCGAATAAATAGATCAATTAATAACTTATATTACCTTAAGGCACCGATTAAATATTCTAGCTAATGTTACTTATGCAAAAAAGAATTTATTTAATCAAGATTAAAAAATTAAGATTTTAGTTTTGCTACATCACCACATGCTAAAGTAATTCGCTCAAATCATTAATTAATTATTTAAATTTTTTTACCGCTACCCTCAACGTTCGTAATTTCGATACAGGTTACTACAAAACGATAGTTTGAATTACATCAGCAAAATTTTGACTTGCCTTTGCATTTACGGAGAAAGTTGGTCTGCTTGCTTTATTATTATTAATAAAATTGATTATTTTTCCAATATGATGAAAAGGTTAAAAAATGTGTGAAGCAATTTTGCCGAACGATTTAAAAATGGTAAATAAAACAAAGAATGAAAAACCACATGGACGTCAGATTATTACAATAATAAATGACAAACTAGCATTTGCCGGTTCCGGTGTGTATGAAACCTGATTTTAGTATTGAATGATTGCACCTAGTTCTCAAACTAGCTAAAGAAAACCTGTTATAATAGAGTAAGTTCTATAAAAAGTATGTTGAGGTAGGTTTTAATAATGCAACTGGTTGAAGAGTTGCTTCTTAAGTGTGGCTTCTGGGGTGTCCCAAACAGGAATATCAACTGTGGCACGTGCTGGCACCCACACCATACAAGCCGCCTTCTTTATCATCCATATTATGCCACTCGTGCATTAACCCACTATTCGTATATTTAATTCGTCTTCACTTTTACGACATCACCACTTTTTTGTGAAAAACCGGATGCCTGTAAATTACGGCTAAATTTGGATAAAACTCTTTCTAGTGAAGGCAAAATCCGCTGTGAATCTCGTATTGTAAGGCAATGAAGCATAAACTAGTGGCTCAAATGAAGAATCTTTAAGGTCAATAGGTTATTCGGTTCCATTAAGAAAATAACTGTTCAATATATTGTGATATAATGCTGCATTAATTTGTGCAATGCAACAAAATATTACAACATAAAAATAATTAATATATAAATAAACTGTAAACAACCTTACAATAAATTATAACATTATTTATATACTTATTATTTAAAGTTAAAGTTTAAGAATAATATGTAATTTAGAAGCTGTCATTTTATATGTTCTTCTGACATTTTGTGTTGGTCTGAACAAGAAGTGTTTACCAACCATAAATATTTTGTTCGTTACATTTACCACACCCATAGTATTCATGTATTCAGCAGCCCACTAAATAAACACTAGAGATACCAATTAATGATATCGCGAGTGTTGGCGACTATAGCATTTCAGAATAAAAAGGTGAAGGGCGATTTCAAAACAACTTTGGGTTCTCAGACAAATTGACTGAAAATTTAAATTGTTGGTAATTGTTGTCAGTAATTAGTGCACACATTCGCGCATGACGCATAAAATTTCTTCATGCCAAACCTAAAATTCCGTTTTATGTAACTTCAACATTTCCATGACAAGGGTAAAAGTGAAATGCGTAAGATAATACCGGCACTTACTATCACATAAATATTAAAGTGAAACAAATTCATTTCACAATTTTGGAAAAATAAAATAAATTAAGAAGTTTATTATCAGGGCCAAATCACATATGAAATAGCTTTTGTAATACTACATGTACATATACATACATGTAGGGTACCATGTACATGGTAGGGTTCAAAAAACGATTTATTATAATGGGCAAAAATTCTTTCTTCTCCACTTCGTGATCGAATTTCAGCCATCAGTGTTCAGAATTATAAAAAATTGGTCATCAATAACTTCGAAAGTATACATATGCATTTTCTAAATCACACACTCGTAATCTACGTACATACTACATATGTAATTTCTATAAGTGCGACACGTTTCTACGTGTCGTAAAACCGATAACTTTATGATGAACGAGGCGTTTGCAACTTTTATTAGTTTAAGTGCTATTTGTTTATGTCTGCAAAGAATTTATTTTACAAACACGAGCTCGATTCTAGCAAATTTCGCTGCAACATGTACTTCACAATGTAAAACATATCAACAAAAATTTTATTTCTTCATTTGCAAAGAGAGGCCAATGCATTTATTTGACATTCCTGTTTCAACTCGAAAACAATATCATTAATTTTCAATGTCATTTAAAAATATGGAATATAAAGTGAAATTTTAATGTAATATAAATTTTTAGGTTATGTAAAAGCAATTAAAAATTTAATAGGGTTGTAAATAAATGATCACGTATAGTGATGTTGCTTTGTTAGATGGACTAGGTTTCCTTCACTAACATTAATCTTTGACCTTTAGAAACCGTCAAGGCTATACAAATACACATGCCACTGACCAAACGATGGATAATGGGTACCAGAGGGGCAATCTACGTGTACCCTAAGGCCAAGTCATATAATATAATATTACACTATGTACCGAGTCGACATTGCATTGAATGGTGAATTTATTTTGTTACCATTTTACCTCTAAATTAATCGCCGATAGATTGATTTATGTTATGAATGAAATTTGTTCTAAACCACCATAGCATCTCAGTTGCAACCGCATTTTATCATAATTGAGACGCTCGTACAAATGTTTACAGAGATTTATTGTTATTGCGCCATATTTTATAAGTTATTGATAATGAACGCCCCTGCAAAACCGTATATATCAAATTTATTAAAACCCACACGATCAAAACTTCTAATGAACTTCTTTTCGATTCAATATAAAAAATACCAATTACTTTTTTATGGATTATCTATTAGTAATAGTAAGGTTAGAGAACCAAAAAAAAAATTTACTAAAAACATAATTGTTTAGAAGTTTAATAAAAAAAAAGTTGTTCTTAAGTAGCATCCAATTCGGTAGTGTAATTGCACATAAGAATGATCTAACCTCACTTTTTTTATAAATTCTTTCGCCTAAAAGCAATGGCGTAAGTAATTTAAAAATAGAGTAGGTGTATTTGTCGATAACGGAAGCAATAACTTTCGCAATAATCGCTTCTGATGGGAGTGTAAATTACATCCACCAGAAGACATCAAAATTTTATCGATTATTTAACCAATAGTTTCTTTTTGATAATGAATAATTTTAAATGAACAAACTTACAATATATTCTGAGCAATTTTTATAGCAAGTAATTGTGTGTTGAAAATTTGCTTGAAAAGTCTATCCAATTGAGTATCCTTTTTTCAATTAAGTTCTCATATCTGACATTAGCTTCGCAGGTAAAATGATCATTAATTACTTCTAAATATTTTAATATTTTTGCGTACCAAAACGCATTGATATATTTTAAATTCTCACGGTTATGGTGGTAATATGTCATCGTGTCAAGAAGTTGTTGTCAAACTCTCCAATCTGACATGGGATGGATTTGATTAATTGTCTTTAATGTAGAGACTAGTGCGTCGTTACCAAGAAGATGATTAAATTATATCAAGGTAAATTTAAGATGATTTCAAATTTAAGTTATTAGTAGTAGCAAATAACCCGAAGCTACAAGTTGAATTTTATAGTTAGTAAACTATAGATAGATTTTAATGCATCGGCATTACGTGTACGGCCATGAACCTTTCTTTGAATATATAGAGACACCCTTCTTCTAACTCTAACGCACTGGTCTCTTCCATCCTTTTATAATATCCTGACAGACACAAATTTGATCATCTACGGTTTATATGCTTGTCGTTTGCGTGATATTCTAATCGGTATAAATTAAAATAAATTAACTGCATGACTGACAATTTAATTTTTTGAACGAATAAACACACAAGTTTGCATCAAAGACAACGTAAATTAATAGCTGTAACATAGTTTATTTTGCAACTACCTGTACTATTACAACATAAAAAAAGAAGAAACGAAACGCCCAAGTACACAAAATACACATATTACATAAAGTTAACTAATTTTTTGTTTTCTACAAAACAGTGTTTAAAGTTAGATAAAAAAAACATTTTAACGGAATTTTAATGGTCGAAGAAAGGTAAAAATCGTAAAAGTTTATAGATTGAAAAACGCGAATTATAATAATTTAAATATTTTCCAGTAAATAAGTAAAGCAATAATTTCTTCAGCATATCAAATTTTAATATATACAGATATGGACAAATCCATTGTTTTAATGATTTTTCTCTGTGAAAATTACAAAATGATCAAGTAAATATGGCTGCTGCGATATGTGTTTGAAAGTTGGACACTATAACATAAAAAGTTTCATTGTTTGGTACTTACTATAGGTATATTTATATACATAGGTATAATTAAATTTTTTATTTTTGTTTGCTATATTTGTAGCAAAACTTACTTTACTGAATAGCGGTAAGTATAAAATTAACCTTTATTTTTTAACCGAAAAACTATTTCACAAGATATTTTATTATGATGCGCGTATGGATGGATCAATGATCGTAATTTTATTGCGACCATGGCATATTTACATGCTATGATTATTACATTATACGATATAAAAGCGTTACGTTTATTTATTTCAGCCATTTTGTTGCGTTCATAATTGATGTTTCTTATGTTTTAAAACCTTTCCCTTTAAAAATTCTAGAATTTCCATGAGCTTCGCTGTAAAATAATTAAACAAAAACTATTATTTATATTAATTAATTTAAAATCGTTTCCCTAACTATTTATACTGTTAACAGGTGAACTAAGTAATTATTTAATATTTACAATAAATTAACTTTGTCTAACAATTTATTTTATCATATATTTATTACAATAACTAATAATTCCTTAGCGAGGGATGCTTACACCGGGTGAGGCAGACCACCAGCATCGGGCATTTTTTTTCAAAAGCAGTTAGTCATAAGGGGTCGAGATAAAAATTTGTATTGCAAAAGTCTACATGAAAAATCGAATGACGACACTGACATTCCCTTGAAACGTTGGCATCCTGAAAAGTTTGCTCCAAAATATCGAAAACTTCAGATTTTCATATAGAACGGGGGAGTCGAAAATTGTATCGTTAAAAAGGTCTTTTAAAAATAAGCAAGTTTCGTAGGAAAATAACATTTTAATACCATCACCTCTTTCGAGAAATAATTTCATTCCAGTTAAATTTTACACAGTTAGTAAATAAAACAGATAATAACAAAAGTGTTCAAACTGCCTTCAATCTAATGCTAAAATCTTTTGAGCTCTTCTGGTAAGGCCATCTGGGGCTCTAAATATTTGGAGATAATGTTTGATATGGGTGGTCATCAAATAATTTACATGGGCCAAAAATCATAATAATGATGATGAATATGGAAAATATTAGATCACACTCGGGGGACAAGCATACCATCCTTTGAAAAACGTGTACGAAATTTCTCAAATGGACAGTAATTATTAATTATCTATCAGTAATACTAATTAAGAAAACCGATAACCATAAATTAATGAAAAAAAAACCTTTTGAAATTTATAACGTATGAACTTAGACAATGATTAATTTGAATATTCTCGTACGTCTTGAAAATGTCATAAAAATAAGTCGTGTTCTTGAATTCGTTCTTTGTTAGTTTTGGCGTGACTGAAAGTGAACGTAACGCGTCTAGTATTGCAGACAAACACGTGACCGGTAAATTTTTAAACGATTTTTTTTGGGATTTTTTTGGATTTGTGCATCTAGTACAAATGCAAAATTGAATTACTTAATATTGATTCAAGGGCAGACAAACCAAAAATGGAATGATTATTTTCCGTACTTGAACAGCGTATCTTCAGCCTTAAGGCTATGGATGCTTCAAACTCTAAATTTAATTCTCGATAAACTTAAAATGAGTAGTTCTAACAAATTCAAACAGCAATTGCTTTTTTTATTAATACAAAATTGAATACTTAAACACGTTTTTATTTAAATAAAAATACCAAATTACCAATGAAGTTTTTTTGTTATATTTACTATTGTAATTGTTACCTACCTATTGTAAAATCATAATTTTTTGTACCATTTAAAATGTTTTTGAATCGAGTCAAACGAGTTCAAGGTGAGGTAGCAAGATAATAATAAATAAAGTTGCGTGCTAAAGTTATTAGTTTTGCAAATAAAACTTTTTAATGTAAGAATATTTAAAAAAATCAATTTTTGCTTGAATTTTTTTTCAAATTAGAGTAATCTTTTTTTTTCAAATCAAAATCTCAGTTGTACAGCAGAGTGGTATGTACATTTCAACTTTCATCTGACTTATTCCGACGCAATGAAAGATAGCATAGACAGTTTTCTGTTGATTACCTTAGTAATAAATGAAATTAATATTTATCGAGATGCGCTGTTAAGGTTAAAATCTATAAATTTAAGTGCAATTGTTGTTTTCGACAAGAAAATCTGTTGCAAACTTTTACTCAAAACGCTGCAAAAATCATAAAATTCGACAAAATGATATTAAACATTATTTTTTTAAATTGAATATCGGACTACCTACACACAAGGAAACAATTAAAGGTGTTTATCAATTCCTCCTAAAGGGAGTATTGACGTTTAATATCTTAAAGATGTTGCAAGCATCTAGCAAGGGAGATTCGATCTGTCATAATCTCTGATGTGAGGCTTAATCTCTGAGAATATTTAAAAAATAAATTCTCATTACTTCGTTTTCACAAAAAATGCCAATAAAAATAAGATGGTAATTACTGGATAATTTTGCTAAACTCGCATGATTACCTAAAGGAGTTTTCAGAAAGCAAAGACACTAGGTAACGCACTTATTCAAAATATGGGTGGATCGATACAATAAATGTAAATATTAATGAAGATCCTAATGCTTAATGAGAAAAATTGATTCAAAGAGATTAAATCCTTTCTAATTGTAATGTTACGAAGACTATTTAAGATGTATTAGCCTGAGAGACTAACTGACATACCTATCCATTATTGAAGAAGTAAAAGAAACAGAAAAAAGGAAAATGTTCAATATTTTTCAGAAGAGAATAGTACTACTTTGGTTATGTAATATACAATGTGCAGCGTGCAAGATCGCAAAACCGGTCACCAAAAATGGATTAACCAAATCGGTTATCAAAAATAACAATTTTAATAAAAAAGCTGGATATTTAGATTGACTAAATTTCCCGATTTTTGTGATTGTATAATAACTCACAGAGTGATTTCCTAATTCAAAAGTGCGGATTGAAGGCCGCACAACCTTGATAATCTAGTTTTTAAAGAATAAACATAAGTACATACTTTTAAGTGCAAGCAAAATTTGAATTTTCTAATTTTAAAATAATGCAGGATAATCTCTATGATGTCCTTTTTAATTTATATTTTCGCACATCTGATTAAATATTATAAATGAATATTGATTAACAATGACAAATAGTTATAAATACATATTAAATATAATCTAAATTGCAAATAAATTATGTATTTGAAAAACATGATGGTATTTCAAAAATCCGACTTCAATAAATGATTAAATTTTAAATCCAGGAATCAAAAATATGAAAATTATTAACTAACCCACTAATTGGTGGATGAAAATAACAAATTAAATTTATTAAAATTAAAAGTAAACACTTGGTAAAAATTAACTAACCATATAATAAATAATTAATTATTGCTGATTAAACTGGCAAAAACTATTTAATTTAAATTTACATATTTATAAAATAAAATATATAATTTTATATCCAATTAAAAGTAGGTAGATTTTTGTAAGAAACTCAATGATAATCTTATTTTACATTATATAAAATTGAAAATATTTTATAGTAAAGTAAATAAAAATGATATTAAAATCTGAAAATTGTAACTGTAAATTATGAAACCACATAAATAATGTATACATATATATAATATGTATACCTATTTAATCTTTACAAGTAATAAATTAAAAGCAATTAACTACTTCAGCAGAAAAGTCCACATTTTTCATGCCACACCTCTAGATGATTAGATCAATTTCTATACTCACAATCAGACCCAAAGCGATAAAGTAAGTCAAAAAGTAAAATATAATGGCAAAACAAAACATAACCTCTAACCATCTGTAAAGTATTTCTTCTATGCTATAAAAATTAACTGATATCGCTTCAACTTTTATTATTTAAATGGCAGCTACTAGCCACACGAATATTTTTAAGAACATCACATTTCTTTAAGATTATAATTGCTTTTCATAAATATTTTAAAATGTCGAAAAGTCAATGTAAGAGCGTACTTAGAAATATTTACTGTTCTCACAGATAATTTTTGTATAACCTCAAACCTTTTATTTAAATACTTGGAAGGTAAATTTCGTAAGCTTTTGGTTATTAAATTTTCAGGTACTTTACACTTCATTAGAAGTAAAATTACACCATAGATAACAAACAGGTAGACCAGATAAGTGAATAGACGAAAACGAAACATGAAACAAATTATATTGCTTCGAGATTTTTAAAAATTTAGTCAAAATAATTTTTATTTTCTGATTCTTAAAAACGATTCAAAAGTTTGTATAAGTTTTTGAAAAAAGTGAATGAGAACTTTTTCAATTTTTGTGCAATTCCATTTATTTGAGTTATCCGTTTAAAAGATTCACTTTGAGAGAAATTCAGTTAAATTTGGTTGGGGAAACATCATCAGATGGTGAAAATGTCATTATGCAATTTAAAAAGTCACAATAATCCAGCTCCACACCAAATATCGGTCACAATTTAAAAAATTTTCATCAGATATTCAACATTGTAGTTCAAAAACCGTAAATCGCTAGAAATTTTTAAAATTGTGGCCGACATTTGATGTGGGGGTGGAATTAGGTACTCTTACCGAATAAGTATTAGCAGCGATCATTACAATCATTAAAAAATGTGAAATTATCCAAAAAGTAAGCAAAACCATGCTGCAATTTAAGCTATCGAAATGTCTTTAGTATGACCTTCAAAAAAGTACTTCCATTTTACAGTTAATGTAATAAAATTTTAGCATGTAAAAATTTAAAGCTTCCAACCACGAAGTGATTGATTGTGTGTTTGTTGATGGAAAGTGTCTTAAATTGTCATAAAGTAAAAGTGTGGTTAAGTTGACAACTTAACCTTAAAAAAGACGATTATGGTCCGGTACATCCAATACTAAGATACCAGGCTCAAATTTGTGAAGTTCAACTTTCTTATGTCCATCTCCGTGTTTTAGAAGACACGTGGAGACGCCGGTTCCCGTGTTGATGACTGCTAAAATCAACAGCAAAAAACAGGGTCATATGCATATTTTTCAATCCAATGAGCAAATAAACAGCCGTGAGGTTCTTACTGCTAAAATATTTCTCTAACAGAAAGAGGCCGAAAGAGGCTCAACAGTGTCCCGTACTCCGTGAGAGAACGGCCGGCATGATTAGGTATGCCTGCATATAAATATACATATTTTAAACTAATATTCTAGTTTTGATCGATATTATACTATTAGTCCGCCGTTTCTTTAATTTCTTAAACCACATTTCTTTATTGTCATAATTTTTAATCTTTTCTTATATGTTGAGATCACCACGGAGTAAGAATCGAAACGTGATCGATCGCTCAGAAAGTCTGTAGTTTAATTACACGCTTAGTTTGAAAACAAACAACTTCAAAATCTACACAATACTTAATCAAATTTACTCTGCTCTTATAATTATTTTTGTAATAAAGTACTACTGCAGCTTTTAAATAAAGGAAAGGTCTACTACATACACTATTTTAATATATTTTGTTATTTGTATTTTATAAATTCTGATTGTAGATAATTTTGTAAGCCATGACCGAGTTTGTGAACGCCTGACGTATTGGTTAATCCATTCAAGCGCATCACTATAAATGCATGAAGGCATTTAAGAACATCGTTATGTTGTTTAAGGTGTTTAATCCACAAAAAAATTCGTTTTTTATTTTAATTTTTTGACTATCAATGAAATTAGTAGTGACATTTATATCAAAGTGGTGGAGCAACTTTCAAGAGTCTAAAAATTTGATAGGTGCAAAAAGTGGGAGGGGGGGGGATCAACAGACAAAATTAAAGTTTTTTTTTTATTTGTTCATGCGATTATTGTACTAAGACCTTTACCCATAGCGGTGTTCATTATTAATTAAAATTCTATTAATTAAAAGAATTTTTACTGGGCCATTACATTTTTCCAGTAAATATTTATCGAAACAAATATGCCAAGATAATTATGGTAGTTGGCACATTTCGGTTTAATATAAGAAATAATAATATATGTACATATTATGTATATGTAGTTAAGGTATAGCAAATTCTTATTTGTTTGTTTGCGAGATAAGCTGGAATTCAAATAAATAAATTTCCAATTTGAATATGAAACCACAAACTAATACTTAAATTTCACGTTGTCCACTTAAATCTCGGTGTCGCAACTGTCTTAAAATATGGCCTGTCACGTAGAAATGCAAGATAATACCATTAGAATACAAGAAATACAAAAAAAGAATTCAAAAGCCACGATAATAACCACGACAATAAATTACAGTTTCGGAACGTTAATTAAAAAACTTTATTGATTAGAATTAAACAGAAATGGAAAGGTAAAGGATTTTCATGTCTGGCCAATTTGGGCCGTCTGTCTGGCCGACGGAACCGTCATTTGGTTTAGTTAATTTTTAAATAATTACTTGTTAAAATTTTCCGTTACATTAACACTTTCTTAGATTTTCGGTTACAACACCAAAAAGGTAAACCGAGAGTAAAATTTCATATAGCAATTAAATTATACAGATATGGAGATACAAAATGTCAAATTCGTTTAAATATTAATTAAAACTTTAAGTAGTAAACGCGAAGTGAAACTCAAGTTATAATAATAATTAAAGATTCATCTTATAAAAGAGCTTCACGAAGTTGGGAGTCAGTTTATAGAGACCATAATATTTGTCCTTGAAATATTTGTTTGGACCATCTAAAGCGCAGCAGTGTTGCCTATTTTAAGCTTTTAAAATAAAAGAAGCAGTGAGATTGAACACAAAAGCATCGTCTCACCTTTTTCAAACTATTTGTGCGCACATTATAATTCTCCCTCTTATTTTTTTAATATGTTGTAATTTAATGTTTTATGGAAGGATTTAGTTTTCTATTTTTTATAAATTATTTCTTATTGTAAACCGATAATTCGTTGGGTTTAAAGCTATAAATATTCGGACACATTTACGTAATTATTTATACTCGAGAGAAGCCAACACGGTTTCTACCTGTAGTACCCCATGCTGACTTAGACCTAATAACTATAGAAATCATTAGGGGGTAAAATGAGGTAAATGTTTTATTTTGTGGCGAGATCTTCTTTTTAACAATTATGACCAAAATAATTATTGTTCTTACCTTATTCCAACTACTGGCATTCCCATGTCGTCGACAAGTTCTGAAACCACGAGGACTGTAGTGGCTGGAACTTGTGATTGTGGATATTGTAGCAAACCTTGACCATTACCTTGCAGGACAACGGAAACAGTACCCGGAGTATTTCCCGAGTCAGTAGTTACCATAGCACCCGAATTTGAATCGATTAGCACGTCTGCAATTTGTTGTCCCTGTATGTGATGAGCGTTTATATTATTGATAGTTATTTCGCCAGAATTATCTGATGAATACATTTCTAAGCCTTTTTGATCAGGTGTGGTGGTGTATATCACTGTTTTGTTACCGTCTTCATAAATAAGATCGATAGGTGCATCATTTTTATTGTGAATAGCTTGAGCATATAATTCTTCGTCTTTATCGTACATGACTTCAGTTTTGACTTGAGTATAAAGAGGAGAATGTCCCATGGTACGTTTCTCTTCCATATCTTTTTTAAGCTCCAAAGCGTTTACGGGTGTCATAGTTGCTAACATGGCAGGTGGACTGGGACCGTCTCTTAGTGGAGAACGTTCAGCTGGGGAAGCTTGTGGCGGCGGAGGAGACATAATTGTGCCATCTGTATCCATAGGAGGTGAAGAGTTTGCAGACATTTCTTCTAAATTTCGTCTAGTCATTATGTTTTGTTTTTATCACAGTGTTCACTTTAAAGTAGGGTTCGCGTTATTGCACTTACTTACGTATATGTTATTGAAAGTTTAACTTATGGCACTTTTATGGCTTTAATGGAACTATGGAATGTCTATTGTCGCAACCGTTAACAATAGTAGATACTTTATCGAGCGGTGAATAATCTGAAAAATAGAATAACAACAAATAGTAAATGACTTGGAAAGTTATTCATAATAATAATAATAAGTAATCATTAGCCTAATGTCTCCATAATTAGTGTTTACTACTAGTACCGGTTTAATTGTATTATGAAAAATAGAAAAACTTGAATTTGGCAAATACATAACAAAACTTGTTCCTAAAAGTAAATATTAACTAGTATTCGCTGATAGAGTTACTAATAAACCGGAACCTCCACGTGCCAGAACGCGACAGGTTTGACAGCCATGTGGAATCCCGCAAACCTCCCTACAAGTGACTTTTCGTTCATATGTTTCAGAGGGTGGTGCAACCGGTTTTCTTTAACTGTATACGTACAAGTGTTTTTTAAATATAAAGGGTAAACTACTATAAGTGAAGAGATGATTTATTGATTTTATTTACAAGCTGATTTAAAATTCGAACGGCGTGGTTGCTAACTATTGGTCGGTCGTGTTCATTGGTAGGTACTTGAATTTAAGCATTCAAAATGTGCCTCCTATTAAAGAAATTTATTCGGTGAGAATCGAATAATAAGTGGGCACGAGCATTATTACTAATGTTTATTAAAGTACGTGATCCTAGACAAACGGCGCCAAAAGCATGTTTTGCAAATCGGATAACTGATGCAAGTGTAAACCAGGTAAACTAGTAGGGGCGTATCAAGTCGCCATTCAAGATCAAGTGTGAGCAATAGTTTATGAACAGGTCTACCGGCTTCTGTGGATAACAGGTACTATTGTAATCATTCAAAATTGAAAACAACACATTTGTTTTGATTTTTGCACGCATGTGAAAGTTACTTTCAAGTGAAAATTTTGAGGTTAACTCTTGGGGACCATTGTGTGTAGTTGCGGAGGGTAGTTTTACTTAGCCAAATGCAATATATGGTGAGGTTTGTCAAGTGGTAAGGCAAGTTCCTTAGATGCGTAGACGTATATTGGTGTTTACATTTACCTGTAGTTGGTAGATCCTTTTGTTTAATGGCCACGGACGTCACAATCGCGGGTACTGACACAACACGATACACTGCACGATATATTCCATAGTTAGCACGCTTTAGCAACATGCATTCTTAAAATATTAGCTAAATATTTATAATCAATCACATACTAGCGTCTACAGGTGTTTCGAACTAATACTCTACTGACTGTTAGTTGCGGCGGCTCAAAGCCGATGGTAAGTATGGAACAGCTCGAGTGATACTAAACAACATTCGTCCTTGTTAAAAGCATTTTCAGGTGCACAAACTTGAGGTAAGCTTGTCGTTGATAGGTTCTTCAGACCACTCACTGTGCTCAGCCTCCAGGCTTCAACGGCGGTTTCGAGCGGTCAACAAAGGATGTCTTTGTCTTGCACACGGCGCTTATACCATTTAGATGTGGGAGTACTGGCCGGCGACCGTCGTATATACTCGACTGTGTGTGAAGAGCCAACACCGGATCGGAATCATGGCCGCTGCCAGGTACAGCTTATTCAACTATGATCGACAAAGAATCCCACGACAAAGATACAAAACGTTGAATAGTTTGCTTTAGTAAAAGATAGCAATAACTTCACCTGTATGACTCTTTAGTTTCGTCGGCTTGCACTCCGATATCTTATGGCAACAACGGAGGAGGGAAATAAAACGATTGAAAAAAGAATGACGTAAAATAGGAACAATAAGAAGTAAAAGTATAAGCCCCAGACATGCCTCGAGCGATTCCAGCATTCTCAAATACAGCTATAGTATTGCGTGTAGTCCAGCAGATCTTTGATTATGATCACTTAAATAAACACGATTATTTATTATAAATGGACCACTGCACTCGCACTTATATGTCATTTATTGATTATAAACACCAGACAATGTATATTTTAACAAATAACCAGTAAATTTTCCTTTAGCATATTCCAAATTTAAATTAAATGTAAAGCTGTCGTTTGCGCGTATTCGAGAGACCCCAACGCTAGATCACGACACGAACCCGACGTTAATTTTAACTTGAAAATCTAACAAGCAAAACAGTATTAGTTTATTTATAGTAGCAAGTATGTGCCTTCGCAAAAAAACTATAATTTATTTAAATTAATTATAAAACATGGAGAATTCCAGATATAAAAAGAGAAACTCAGGTATCTATCTACCTACCCACCTAATTTGTAAAATAAATAATAAAAAATAAATGTTTCCTTAAACGTTTAATTTTTTTCCTGTAACGTTTGAGTATTATCAAAATTATTTTGGATAACTATATAATTGAGTTCTGCTCCTAAACGACTAATTTACTAAAAAAAAAGAACTTTCACCAATTAAGCAAATTTAAAAGCACACGCATGTAATGTTACGTGAATAATTTTGATCGTCATCGAACTTGTGTTAGAATTTAATAATTCGACCTAGACATACCTTACACTTTTCACCTAGCGGCGAATTTATACTATAGTATAAACTATTAAATATTATTGTGTAAGTCTCATGAATAGTGTGCTAATGTACATAAAAATATTATATTTTATGGCAGAAATAAAATTCAAATTGTACTAATTAAATATTAATCTAACATCTCCTCTGGAACCTTCGCGCCGCCAAAATCAATAAAACGGTAATTATTTTTAACAAGACTATAACCTCAAATTTAGAACCACGCACGGATGGTTCGACGTCAAAATTGTATAGAAATATATGAATAATTTTTGTTTGCTTACGAAATATTTGACTTGGAGACTATAAAAACAGACACGGATTGTGTACAGCGTGGCCGAATTTAACTGCAACGAACTTACGAGTATAGTATCTTCTGAAAGACACGAGGACATAATAATTAATGGTGATACAAAATTCTATATATTCATGTACTTGTTTGTGTCTTTCGTTATTGTAAAATATTTAATTTTGAAAATTTTGTTCTGAATTTGAAAATTTTGTCACTAATGAGAAAACTTCCACGGTCCAGCAACTTGTGGGTAAACAATGGTGTCTGGTAAACATTACCTTTTCTATCAATTTGGAACATTATTAGGGACTCACTGAAAGCAAAAACTACCTCCTGCGATGGTATGGGCCATGATAATTGCAAATAGTCGTTCTTCACTCGTATTTTTGAGCAAACAAATAAAAATGAATGCTATCGTTTATCAAAAATTGGTGTTTTGGAGAGTTGTATGCAACCCTGGGTATACAAGCAATTCAAAACGAGCACTATGTTTTACAACATAACTCTGCTCTAGCACAAAAGGGACTAAAACCGGATGCAAAGAAATTGTAACAACGTCCATTCCTCAATTACTATAATTGTCCTAATATTTTCCGAATCTGAATTTCTACATTATTTTAGATATCTTGAAAATCAAGTTGCGGACAGCACGTCATCAGGGCCGGACTGTTAATAATTTACTTACCGGGCAACCCTCTTCAGCGGTACCTGTTTTCAATAACAAATACTCTGTAGACAATTTTTTGATTATTTAATAGTTAAGAATTTGTGTTAAATTAGCGTAAAATGTAATGACTGTAACATGCAGGCGATTTTATGATGTGATTAAACGTTGAACTCTTAAGAAATTATATGTTTCAGTTATTTATGGTATAGTTTGGGGTAATTAACTATTGGAATTATGGCTAGGTGAATTATTTATATGAAAGTCTCTAATAAGTTTTTGTCCGCTTAAATAAGAATTTTGTCATTGCTTTACGAAGTTCAACTAAAGAAGCATTGTATTTTAATTATTACACAGCTGTGCAGTTTCTACTTTTCATAGACTATTAAGAATGTACCCTTATAGTTGGAAACCTATAACACTTTATAGTTAAATTATTTAATACAGTATAGTAGTTTTAGTTTTGAAACATACATAAGTATTTATTTGAATTCCAATACTCCCACTCAAAATTAAATCCACAAAAAGTAGGTATACTTTGAAAAAAAAATTATACTTAGAAAAAAAATTGTATGTAGTACTTTAAAAAATTATTCGTTTAAAAAAATAGTTTATAACATACGATATATCTAGGTAAACATTATTGGATTACAACATTCCAATTTTTAATCTAATTTCAATAAATTTTTAATTTAGTTTTTGTTGACTTTTCTCTCTTGAGAAACGATATTTAATATCAATCTGTTTTGATCTTTTGTGATTTATTGGATTGTTTGGTATGCTTATAGAACTATTATTGTCTTCAAATATGACAATGGGATCTGGAATTTTAATGTCAATATTATTTAAAAGTAATTTTAGCCAAATAGATTTTAAATATGAGTTTTGATTTAATGATTTTTTTTTACACTTTTCAATTTTTATTCCTAAAAATAATTTTTTAGTTTCTTATAAATCTACCATACTAAAGTGCTACATTAATTACTTCTTGAAATTTGACATTGTATTAGCATTTCGGCAAGAGTTAATTAAACGTGACTCGAAAGTACACTTTTCCCTATAGAAATGGTTCAACCAAACGAAAGAACAGAAAAATACAAGAACTTTAAAGGCAGGATGAACTTAGTCGGACTTGTAATAAGGCCACAATTTAATTTTGAAAATTGCAATTTTCCCATAAGAAATACATGTAAGTGTATTAAAATGAAAAGGTATCATTCATTCTGTTGGCGGTACGTGTGCTGTGCCTGGGTCGACAGTGACTAGTGGTGGGGAGTTACCAGTCGCTCTCAGAGATCCGTCGCGTCAACTTTCAAAATTTTCGAGTTGGAGCCGCTTAAGGGATGTTTTTAATGAGCTTAGCACGTGTCAAAACCGTTCGAAGCCCGCACGAGCCCGGAGGGCGAGGGCGGGTGAGAATAGGTTTTGACAGTGCAACCACCTCAGAAATGAATTCACACAAAAAGTGATTTTTTTTCGAAAATTTGTTGTCCGATCACAACTTTAATTTTTTTATTAGCTAATTACACCATTATCTATCATAATTCGTTGTAAAAACCATGTTTCTGGTATATTTACTGTTGCCACAGCCTACTTTAATTTTGGTGGGCGGGGTTACAGTACAACAGAGCCAATGATAAAATTGCATTCTAAATTAATTTTTAAAGCCGTTTTTTAACCAAATTTGTGGACCGTCCGCAAATTTTATTTTTTTTATGTCTATACAGCATCATTATCTATCATAATTTACAAAAATAATGGTAAAAATCGCAATCACGGTTGATTAACTCTCGCCAGCATTTCTTGTAGCAATCAAAAGGTAATCTACATATAATACTACATAATATATATTTTAATTTATATTTTTATTATCTAAGAAATGGATAGAAATAGAGACAATTATTAACCGAAGAATTTTTAAAACTTCGTACTTTTAAAATGGAATCAAAACGTTCAAACACCTCGAAGATTGCTTTAATCCATACAGTGCTACTTTTTGTTTACATACTTGATTATTGTTATCAGCTTTTATGCCTTCAGGTATTTTCATATAAATTTCCTCTTTTAGAATACCATTTAAGAAAGTGGTTTTACGTCTATTTGATGAACTAATAAATTAAATTGATTTGCAAAGGTTAAATTAAATCTAAATGTGGAAATGCTAGCAACTGGTGCAAATGTTTCATCATAATCTACTAGATATTGTTGACTCTGAAACCTCTTGCTACTAGCATTGCTTTATATTTTATTGGATTTTCATGTTCATCATTTTTATATTAAAAACCAATTTACAGCCAACAATATTTTTGTTACTGGGGTTAGTTATTAAAGTTCAAGTATTATTAATTTAAAGTGAGTCAATTTTATCCTTTATTGCTTGCTCCCACTGATTTCGATCTTCCTTTTCTTTCATTTCAGAAATATTTATATAGGGATTCTAGAAAGAATCCCTATATTTTATATTTATATATGTATATACAATTATATTTTACAAGAGCTTTTGCACATAAAAGATAATTGTTTATATTATCCTCTTAATTTTCAGTGTAGGAGGGTCTAGTTGTTTAATTTTCTCTCTTCTTCTAATTTTGGAACTTGAAGGAGGATTCATGACTTTGATTATTGCTTTCTAAAACTGATTCGTTTTGTTCAGGTAACGATTTATCTGATTTTTTTTCAGATTTATTAATAGACCTAGAAACTTTGAAATTTGTTTCTAATTTATCTGATTTTTTTCAGATGTAGATTATTTCATTAGACGATGTTCGTTTGTAACTATTTCATTAATCGATATTTGTCTTAATGTATCTGATTTTGTTTTAGATATTGAAATTTTCACCACAGGAGTTTCATTTGTACCCCTTTCATCAATTGATGTAGGCCTAGAAACTTTAAAATTGGTTTAATCGACAATGACATCTTTAGATGTGAAAAACTGGTTAAGTTTTTTTCATTATTTTTTTGTTTATATTTATTGCAAAGTATGCTTTAATGTATTAAAAATTAAATAATTATAATTAGGTGTTATTTGTAGAAGTTATTGGAAGCATTTGTAAGTTTTATGTGGTAGATGAATACATAGTTTGGTGAGCCACTGTACAAGCTTCACAAAGTTCATTTGTGGGTTAAATATTACTTATACGAGTAAAATCTTCTGCCATTCGAGGATTCTTAATTTTAAAAATTTTAATTCACTAGCATGACCTAAACGTCCATGCCAGATTTTGTATGTATTTATTTGTAGTATCCACATTATTTATAATATGACTTTTTAAAGTGGCCAAACTTTTAGGTGCTACATTAAAATTATACCAAGTAAACCATTAAAAGACATACCTGTTGAAATGGTTTGTTTACCATTTTTAATTCTTACTTCTTCTGGATCAAAGATGACGGCCGTACTACTATTTTGAATTCGCTGGACAGAGAGTAGGTTATACGGGACTTCTGGAGCATACAGCACAGCTTTCAATTTTCCTTGCGCCCCTAAATTGGTTGTTACTTCTGTGGTTCCCTTCTTGGTTGCAATTATTGAAGTATCAGTTTTTACCATAGAAATCTTCATGGGTGGAAAAGTATTAATGAAGTTGGTAAACACATCACAATTATTTACTAAGTGATCTGGTGTACCAGAATCTAATAGGAATCTAATTTTATTTTTGTTCGATGAATTTTCTAAGCTGCGATTTCTCATCATAATAAATGCAATCCCCATCATTTTCACTTTACCTCGTTTGAAGCAATCCTTTTTAATGCGATTATGTCTTCCACAATGTTCACAATTTTTATTTAACACAATTTTTATTGGTTTATAAACTTGATTTCTTCCTGATTTCATCTGTTGAGGTTTTTTAAATTCACTTTTACGTTGGTGACTTATTGACTTATTTTTGAATTTTTCATAACTGGTTTTAGTTGGCGATTGAAAACTATTTACGTGCAATACCTTTAAATGTCGACTTTCTTCGGGTTTTAATTTAATTTCATAATCCAACAATCTAGTTTTTACAAAAGCAATATTTAAATTGTCTTCACCGAGCGTTTCTAATGCGGTTATAATTTCATCGCATTCTGATGGTAGTGTTAACAATAAATGTAAAATTTTGTTCATTTCGTATAATTTTGTACCCGCAGATAATAATTCCGTAATGATTCCTTCAAAACACGTAAAATGTTGGATTAGATTTACATCACATTGCAATTTTAAACTTAACAAGCTTTTACGTAACGTTAGCTTAGTAGCTAAACTTTGCCGTTTGTAAACATTGTCCAAACTTTTTAAAATGCTCTTTACAAGAGTTTGTTCTTTTGCAAAACTCAAAAACTAATCACTTAAATGTTCAATAATTGTTCTTTTTGGTAATAAATCTTTTTTCCTCCATTTGCCAGATGGTTCAATGAGAATTTCCTCATCTGGAACATTTATTACTTCTAATTCGGCAAGTAAGGCTTTAACCCGAAATTTGCACACACCGTAACGTTCACCATTAAAGGGTTGAATGTTTATTTTAATTTTCTTTTCCATTTTATTAAGCGAAAATGTTCGAATAAAAATTCACTAAAAACACAAAAGTCGGTTAGTCACCTGCACTCGCGTAAACTGGGCTCATAACCTATTGGTATTATGAATAGGTGAATTATTTAAATGAAAGTCTTTAATAAGTTTTTATCCGTTTAATAAGAATTTTGTCATTCCTTTACGAAGTTCAACTTAAGACTAAAGAAGCATTGTATTTTAGTTATTACACAGCTGTGCAGTTTATATTTTTTATGAACCATTAAGAATAGACCCTTATAGTTGGAAACCTATAACACTTTATGGTTAAATTATTTAATACAGTATAGTAGTTTTAGTTTTGAACCATACATAAGTATTTATTTGAATTCCAACATTAACTTTTCCACATCGATAAAAAAAGACTGTAGGTGTAATTGAGTATAAAAATGATCTGTAGTGAACTTTTGTTTTTTTCAAATTTTTGTAATTTATTAAAGTTTTACAAAGTGTTTTTGGGTATCAGTGCTGCAATACGGTCAAATTTGGGGAGATTGATCCTTCATATCTTGGTGAAATTCTCAAAACCCCAAGAAAACAGTGGGTCACCAAATATTTTGATACAATTAATATTGTGCTATATGAAAATAATTTCTGATCTTTATAAATTAATAATAAATCCTCAAATTGAATAATATTTGTTTATACACAAAATACTGTTTTTTTTAAATGTTATGCCTTTTAGACTCGATAATAAATCTATAAAACTAATCGTACAATGTAAAACAATTTAATATAATGAAATAATATAGCTCACATTTATATTCATACAAATATTAACTGTCAAAAATAAATAGGTACAAGATTATTGAATAAGAGGATTGACTAGAAACAAACGAAGTATAAAAGGTTTCTTCTCAGAAAAGTATAAAAAAAGGTCATCAGTTTTTTTGAAAGGTGAAACTAAAATTATTTAGCTATGCATAATTCTTATTATCACAAACCTGCCTATGACGGCGACACTCATAAAATTATCAGGTATTTTGAAATTTAAAAATTATTTTACCAGGGGTTTAAAAAAAATCGTAAACGTTAGGTACATAATCTATAGAACTATTTATGAAGCGGTTGGACCCTGGGTAAGAATTGAGAGAAACCCTGAATCACGCCGAGTGAATACCTCAACTAAAATTATAATACATTGGTATTAATATATACGGCCTTAATCACATGTATCAGATATATCGTCTTAAAATAATCAATGGATCTACGGTTTAAATAGCAAAATTTAATATTAATATTTTGGAATCATTAAAATGGTTGTCCTGGTAAGAAATGGATTAGCTTTAATTGGTTTCTTTCATGTTTTTATCTGTATCGTGTTGAAACGTATGACGAACATAACACACCTACTGCTTAACGTGCGTTTAGAACCGTCATTGGAATAAATAGTATTTATACCATTAATTCCGGAACAGAGTTATTAAAGATTATTTATAATTTCACTTGCAGTAGCACTGCTGGCAGATAGACGTTAAGTGATTGAAAACGCCTTTTATAGATGGTGCGTCAGGAATAAATCATAAAACAGAGCCGCCATATTCGTGAATCTTAATACGATAACCTAACTAACAGGAAGGTTTTGCTATTTATTTGAATTTTTGTGTTACAAACTAAACTAAATTTGTTTACACACTTTTCCAAAAGAGTATCTTGGCATTTAATACCTCAAAGATGTTACAAAGACCTTGTAAGAGATACAAGGAGTCGAACCCACTACTGCGACATAGCAATTCATCACTCCAACTGATAGCTTCCAACCGAATGGTTCTCTTTAAAAGAAGTTTAATTTCCACAAGGAGATTTTTGAGGAATCGTTTTTCCTATGGTAGAGGATGCATGCAAAGGGTGCACACATATGGACCGACAGGTTAAAGTAGACTTATACCTATCATGTGAAAAAGATTTGGAGAATTTGTGAAGAAAATTACGCCATGGAAATTTTTCATTAACTTCGGATGAGAAACGAATGGAATAAAGTTTTTACTTCGTCTGGAATCGAATCGAATATTTTGGTGTTAACAGTCAACACGCTTAGCCATGAACTCAAGTATTATAATCCCTACAACCGACTTTAATTTGTTCTTGTGAATAAATCTTTAAATGAAATATTGAAATTTGCTTTCCAAATTTTGAAAACGTTAGCAATACACGGTTTGAAAAATTTGTGCTAATTTACAGATCTATATTCTTCAAACAATTTGCAGTATAAAAATATTCAATTGATAAATCACTCATTCAAAGTTTTGTTGTATTGAATAATACAAGATATTTGAACTTCTTTGAGGTCAAGAACAAAGAAAACCAATTTGGTTTTAAGCAATTTTACAATGGCCCTGTACTTGCTTAGAATTTGGCAATATAGCAGAGTCAATTGTTTGGTAGCCTTGTATAAGCTTGAATGATGATGCATTATAGTTTTTTTTATATACAACGATATTAATCATAATTTTGTTATTTACATTCATTTTTTATAATTCAGTCTTAAATAATAAAAAAATGTGAGTTGTGGGTATAAATTTTTTTTATTTTATTCAAGCGAATGGAACAAAAGAAAAATCTTACATTGTGGTGAAATGACACGTGATTAAAAATTAAATAAAAATATTTTTCAAGGAGAAAATCTAATTGAGGAGTGGTGTGCCAATTTTCAAATGGTTCTAAAATAATAAAAAAATGGATTTCTAGTCGAATGGGATATCGAATTATATAAAATTATAAAATAGATAAGGAGTGTACCAATTCATCTAACTGTGGAAACTGTACTTGAAAAACTAACAAACAAATTTGCTTAGTTAATTCAATGCATTGCATTTATTATGTATTGTATTCCTTTTGGCACTCCACTGTTAGTCATTCTGGGATGAAGGGTTCAGGATTCATAAAAGATCAAATTTTTAGAGAATTTTAAGAGCTTAAATTTAGTATACTACTATTTCGACCATACTACGAAGAGAAAATAAGACGTGATCAAAAGCTCAATTTTTGTACTTTTTCTCATGTGGGAGCAAACCTTTAAATCTTACTATTCACATGGTGTGATCATATTATCCAAGATTTGTCATTTTTTTTACAAATATTTAAATTTTATTCTGTATAGTAGGACTCTTATTCTGCTAGAAGGTTTATTCAACGATTTATCGTTAAGTTAGTTAATATAACATTTTATGTTTTAAAGATTTTTTAACATTAATACCATTTTTAACAAGCGCGATAACCACGGTAAATCAATGGGTGATTATAGAATTCAAACCCACTACTACTACTAGTTAGTTACGTTTACCATTGAACCACTTATTGGACAACAAATTGATTTTATTGGTATATAAACGTTAATATTTCGAAATTAAAATTGAGTTATTTAAATTTTAGTATTAATTTTAGTTGAATTTATAATACATTTATAAATTCATATAGCAGTAAATGAGTTGGTTAGAAAACAAAAGTGCATTTCCGTTTAAACCGAAAACGGTAGTCCGAAAAAAGCACAAGAGCAATTTTACTAGAATTTATATATAATGAGATAATAATTATTAAACTTACTATGTATATTCAAGGCCAAATGAAAGGAAGCCTGAGAGTTATTTGACCCGGACTTCGGAAACTGTAATACACTAAGAAAAAACTAGATGGAGAAGAAGACTAAACGGAAATAGCTTTCGATTTTTATAGAGTTTGAATCTTTTTTCAATTGCTGTAAATAACTTGAAGGAAATTTTAAATTGTATTAATAATATAGTTTCAGGTAGGAATCAAATAAATTAAAATTAAATTAATACAAGGTCCTAATTAGAGGAGCGGTCGTATGGTTTTAAAAAGGGGGAATTAAACAAAAAGTTTGAGAATCACTGGATGTATTACAACTTTAAACGACAATATAATTAAATATTTAATTAAAAAAATCAGATGTAATTTATTCCAATACAAATTTAGTACTTACGAATGAAGTTTTTTTAGCACTCGTTGTTGGTCAACATATTCAACACTAACTTAGTTCGTTATAATTTAAACTGAATCATTTGTTTATTGTATATCTGCACTAATATTATCAATATATCCTGAATCATCCATATTTCAATTGTGTTTCTAAGTTTACAATAAGTATAATGAATTGAGATACCACTATCTATTTTATAAAATTTGTTTATACAATAAAATGGATTCATTTTTACCTTGTTTCATTAAACAAATTATTTTTCTTGGTGATGTGAAGAAAGATTGTAACATTACAATTTAACTTGTATTGTTACATTAATTTTATTTCATGTAATTTCAAATTATACCAGGATTTTTGATCATCTAAGTTGACTCTATGATTTCATACTTATTAGGTATCTTGCTTTCTGATAAACCCAGTGCTCTGCTAACACCCAATAAATTATTAATAATTTTATTTTGGTGCAAATTTTCATCTTTTTAAACCTACTCTGAAAAATTATTCCATCTTTAATATCACAGTGGGTTGTAATGCCAGGGTACGATCAGTTGGATTTCAATCTATTGCATATTGTGTTGCAACTTTATATTTTGGCAATGGCATCAAAACGTTATCTGTACCAAAATTACGCCTGGATTGATAAGAAAAATTTAGCCCGCAACGAAGTCGACCTTTGTCCATTTAATTTTTAAATTAGTTTCATTTGGAAATTTGTTTTCTTGATTTTCAACTGTTGTGTTTCGAAGATGATGGGGTACTCGCATTTTTAGACAATGGTATTCTTGAAGCGTCAAGATAGCTTTTATGCTCCGGATCAAGATGCCAGTTGTTCTTGGGCAGGCCTATTGTTTTACCACGAGAGCAGCGGTTCCTTCTATTTTTTTAACCTCCGTTTGAAGTTGGACGAAGCGTTTATAACCAACCATTACTATGAATTTGCGTAGTTTGCTAATCAGTTTTCACATTGGTAGTTGACGTTGTCGACCTGAAGTTATCTTTAACCCATTCTTGTGTTATTTATTTGATTTTAGTAAACTGCCGGAGATAACCTGATGTGGGACGATGACATGATTTACTCTGAAATTGAAGGTAACCCAAAATGGAGGGTATTTTAAAAGGTCGATCCATCATTTTGAAAATCTCTAGGTAAGTGAGCTATGTCAGTAAAGATGTAGGGTGTGTGTTTTAACTGCACTTCAGGTGGGACTTTTGCTTTAACGTCAACGATTTCCCAACAAGAATTCAATTGTTGAACAATTCATAGTAATGGGAGTCGACTTGAACCATCATTTAGCCTTCAGCTAGCGAGGTTGTATTTTGCTCTGAAAAGTTTACCCCTCAGATAAATTTACTTATTTAACCTTTGTTTTTTTATTATTTTAGCCTGTAGCCTTCAGCTACTTGCTAATGTTACTTGCTTTGTTTTTTATTTTTTATTCTGTGTTTGTTCTGATAAGGAATTGAGAATAAATGCCACATCTTTATACTATCTTTGCTTTTGTTAAATTAAACAATTCTTCCTTTTTTGTACGTTTTATTTACTTTAGCTGGCGCCCCATTTACATCATTTTTCCTCATACTGAGCAGTGCATTTTGATTACGAATCCACGACGGTTTTCGAACCAACCTCGCCCTTCGACTAAATACTTGAGTGTATAAGAGTTAGCCGATCGTATAATAACAGCTACGATCAAGCAAATGGTTAGCGTAGAAAAAATTTTTATTTATGCAATTATTGCTACAAGATATAGTAGATGGGTTTTAAAAAATTAGGATGCCGATTTAGGAAAGGTTTGGCAAAGTTGACATTAGAACGAGCATACAAAAATGTTAAAGAAGACCCCGAAATTAATAAATATTTCATGAACGAAGAGAAGTTAGACTTTAAATAAATGGTTAGGTTATATTATTGCATGTTGTTAAAATTTTCGAATTAATTTTTTGAAGAATTGTTAACTCTCCATAATAATAGTAAAATTTGCTTTATCTATGGATATTTAAATGTTATTTCTTTTAGATACAATGAGCATTAAATCAACTACTAAAATTAGGATTAATCCTTTTTAAACTATAAGGCCCTATTATTTAAGAAACTAAATCTTATATTTGATTAGCTTCGAGAAGATATGTAAGTGTTACTGAAGAGAGATTCCAAATTTTTAACCCCTAAGGGCAATTTTAAAACAATTTTTTTTATTTTAACACATTAGTTTTCTTAAAATAGATTTAATGAGATTACTTACTAGAAGCAATATGTTACTCTTAAATGTGACACAATAAAGTCTAATAACCTTGCAAATCTGTGTATCGTAGAGCTTTGGAATTCCCAGGTATAGGGAGTGTTTAATTACTTATATGTTAGGTGTATTCTTATTTGATTTATGAAATAAATATTAGCAAAAAATATTTTTGTTTTTGT
Organism: Lycocerus yunnanus; assembly: GCA_036346125.1. Taxonomy (NCBI): domain Eukaryota; kingdom Metazoa; phylum Arthropoda; class Insecta; order Coleoptera; family Cantharidae; genus Lycocerus; species Lycocerus yunnanus. The sequence continues at coordinate 4,530,204 of JARFIX010000002.1, forward strand.
ATACAGAATATATATTAAATATGTAAGTCTTTAAAATATATTTTGTGTGCTATGTGTATGTACTATAGTATATAGTATGTTCCATGACAAAATATTTTTGTAAGTTAACTAAACATTTGCTTAAGTTTTGATTACTAAAAAAATCAATTGTGGATTATCTTATTCAATCCAAAAATATTATTTTTAATTGATAAGAGTGATTTGATAATAAAATAAATGCTTTAAATGTTTAAATGTTTTTTTAATTAACAAAAAATATAGAGGTTTCTAACTTTGATACCAAGCTAAGATGTAGGTTTATAATAACAGAATGCGAGAGATAATAATATTATGTGTGAGAGAGAAAGGTTAAAACGTTACATATGAAGAGCGCAAGAGATGAATATTATAAAAAACGAACAGGTAGACACATTATAACCAACCATGTATAATGAAGACTGTTTTGTGCTAAAAAATACTCTCAACTAAAATTTAAATCTTCTTAAGCATATTCGAGATTATAAAAATAGATCTTGAAACACTGAACAAATACTAATGATTTTGCCATTTTTTTATTGAGATGTTTTTATACCTGACCGAAGGTGAGGTTATGTATAGTTAATCTCAATTTTTTTTTATTGACATTTAATGCATATGAATTTACAAATGAATGCAAAGTTACCAAAGTAATAATACAAATTTGAGAAAGTGCAAAATTAAATTTTGGTATTATGGATTGCCACTCAGACTACGTCTAAATCTGTTTATCAGATCCTGGCCCCGTTGCCTGGGCAGCTGGATTCGAAAAGTCCAATGTCAATCTTCAGGTTTTATTTACCTATTAGGGTTCAGCTATAGATTAACACTCAACTAGAACGATTTATTAATTTGTGTGGTTTTTATTTCACCCCATTTCTAAAATTTAACAGTGCTAATTTACAAATCATTATAAATTATATTAATTATTTTCGAACACGCGGTTCTGTTTAATGGTTATAAAATTCTGATTTACAGGAAATGCAATTTTTTCCAAATAAAAACATGGACAAAAGTCGGTCGTTTACCTGTAGTCGATATTGCATTCGATATAACTTTATTGATATTCTGTGATCGTATACTCGTCAATACTTGTCTCGAAAGAAATGCATTGCAACTGTTTTGTGGACTTCACTCGCTATTGTGGCATAGCTTAACATTTTTACTTCCACATACAATTAACTGTCTACATAGTTGATACTTGAAACATTTTTTCAATAAATTTAACTGAAAACGGAGGTGACACTCTAACTGTTCATGTTGGTTTTAAAATTTTACAGTTGGAGATTCAATAAATTTTAAGTTTATAAAAAAGTGTCTTGCAATATGGCCACTAAATTATAATTTACACTTGTAGTTTTTTAATAAATACTAATTTCGATATTAACTGACGGTGTTAACAAAAACTTTTGCAACTAAGTGTTTGTTATTAATAAACAGCAATTACTCCACTAATTACCTCCAATTAAAAAGGTAATTATAGTATGAGCACATTCAAAGAATGCAGAAAATAGAATTGCCTTAAAAAGTACCTGCATTAATGATGTTCAATATAAAAAAAAATTGTAATCGATACGAAGAATGTTTAGAATCAATTTAAGAAAATAAGCGATGTGACCAATATGTTTAGAATAAATATATCAGATAACAACCCTTAAAACCCGAATAAATATTTATGTATAGGTAAAAAATAAAACCATGAATTAGGTATTTTAAGATTTCCCTTCCCATTAAAATGAATAATATTAAATTATAATTTTAAAAATTAACAGGTTAGAATGAATAATAAAATTATTTTTCATAATGCTTTCATGAGCTTTCAGCAATGGCTTTCTGCTATCATCAAATGTTTGTCAAGGTTGAAATTTGCTTATTTATTTATTTCAATTTTAAAGTGCGGGTCTGTCCTTTTGATTAGTTACTATCTCGAGGCCGGAAAATACATTATCCACAACTAAAATTTTTTGAAGGTATTTTTTGCAAGTTAATTGTTAGTTGGGAAAATTCTTAGATGTGTCGTTTGCCCTGAAATTTTTTTATCACTTCGAATTGGGATTATACATATTTTGTGTAACGAGCTGTATTAAGTATTTTTTTTACCTGTCATTTGTTTACGAGGTGAAAATAGTTGTATCTTTATGAAGATTAGATCATCTGGATATTTTTGTGACTCAACATTAACAAAGTACTTTTTTTCATTTGAATTAGACCCTCGATTACACCATCTACGAGGGTTCTTCTCTTGGTGAATATCAATATACCAAGTTTCTTTAATTAAACTGCTCGATTTTGTGGATGTGCGATTTACTATCTTTCACATTGGAGTATCATTGTGGCTTTACGAATTTTTTCTCTTATCTCCAAGCTCTCTTATCACCATGCTTTATTCGGAAACTTCATTTGGAAGAAAATTACTAGTTCACCATCAGACAATCATCATCGAAGTCTGTTAATTAAGATAAGTGTTTTGTGCTGTCTTTATATTATTTTTTTATAATATTTAGTTACTAAGCCGAACACCCCGGTTCGAATCCGGATGGGAGAATCGTATTCTGACCGTCTTCCACGTCAACACGTGTGGCAAGCTCGGCAAGCTTGGAGCGTACAGCCAAAACCTCTCAGGAGAACCAAACCAATCCTTAGAGAGAGGTTTGGGGAGAATGGAAGAGGCTTATGTTCAGTATGGACAAATATGGGCTTATCGTCCTTTTTGCTCACAATTACCATGTACAATCGTCTGCAATCCGTGAATGAATGTTGTTTATTAAATTCATTTTTGAAATTGCCTGACTACGAATTATAAAACGAGATAGGTATATTAAAAAAACTGTTCTGTTCTCCACTCAATTTTCTACAATTTTAACGAAAATGTGTGACTATGGCAATTTTAGCTATACGTGGTGTTTCCAAACCACAAAAATAAACGATAGTATATATATTTTGATAAAAATATATTATTAGATAGATAACAATTTTCTGATTCCATGTATACCAAAAGAATTTCAATAAATTAAATATCCGAACAGGAATCCACAAAACTGTTGAAAACAATGTTATCTTCGAACACCCGGTATACATTATTTTCATAATATCTGCTGAGACTATTTTACTTGTAAGAAATATATTAGTCGAATGTTATAATACAATTTTTTGTTGGCTTCAATTTTGAAATATTTAATTGCTGCCTAGCAATTTGATTATGGCTTAATCAATAGAATTACGTAATTACTAGTTTAATAGAAACCGAATTCTATTAGTTTACGATACATTAAATTACAAATTTTTACTTATTAATAATTACATATTTAATTATTCATACCAACTCAACGCGAAGGACGGATATCATATACAAAGGTTGTTCATTAACTTGCGTTTATATTAACTTCTGAGAATAATGTGCGATTACTGAATTTTTACATATAGCATAAAGGTGTAATAAAAATTAAGGTGACTTAATTGTTGTAAAAATGTTGTACTACAACGCTTATTAGCATAATTAAATTATACAAAAAGAAACAATGAACAAAATTAGTCAAATATGTTAACAAATAAATTTTCTTTGAATATAACGGCTTAATTGTTATGTTTTGAGTTAAACATTCAGGAAAAACTGCCAAATAATGATTCATCTTGAACAATTCTTAAAAATTCCCATTATATACCCGTATTTGGACAAATAAACACAAGGACATGTGGGGCTGCTTTACTCTTTTCGTTTCTTCAAGATTATTTAATATATTTCACTGTTTTCGAATTATTATTAGAGAAAAACTATGTGGAGACATACTGGATCAATATTTATATTTAAAATGTAATATTACAGTAGAGATTATGCATCAAGTTGGTTTAGCCAGATAAGTAGAAAATGTCGTAGTCATGTAAAAATTATAAATAATTTTTTAAAATAAAAATGAAATTCTTCTATAACTCAAGTAATCAAATTAATAATATAAGAAATAGTAAATGTATTTTCATCGTTTACATTTATATGTGATAATCATCTCTCATTATGAATTCTTCGTGCATTTCAAGTTTCAATATTAATTTTATTTATAAGTATGAAACGCAATTATTGGTAAAATTATTATACGGAGCTTTTATTTTATAATTACTGTAAAGAAAGTGACATAGCTTCAACTTTAATTAAATTAATTAATTCTAAAAAGAGTAGCATAGTGGTAGGTAAACCAAACGTTTGTGAGATTGAATCCTCATCTATCCGTTAGCGTTGGGCGAAAGTAATGACCACATTTGTTACAACTTCTACATTAAAAAATGAAATAAATTACTTCCTCACATTTATTTGATTTAAATTTGAAAAATTAGAAACTATAAAATTTAATCAATGGATTAATTGAATTGATTTATTCATGATTTACGTAGTAGTGAAACTTAAAAGTAACTACGAATTGTATTTACACTATGAAATGTCCTAAAGTAACTAACAACTTTAAACTATGATTTAAGGCTAATGTTCTCATTCTTGCTTCCTTCGGAGTTTTTAATTCAAATCAGAAACTAAACAAAATAATTAATTAATTGCCTATATTAATAATATAAAACTTACCTCTATTAAATCTGTATTGACTTTGTTGTTTTCAATAAATAAAGTCAGGGAGCAATGCTACTTCTCGATGACATGTACAAAAAATAAATTGTGAATTTGATTGGTTATAAAAGTTTTCTTTGCATAATGAAAATGAATTTTATTAATTTTAATATTAATTGGTGATCACTAAAATCAAATAGTGAATTAAAGAAAAGTTTGGTTTGTAAAACTAATAAAACCTGCCATGCAGATGAACCAATGATAATTTAATGTGAACAATTTCTAGTAATTGTATAAAGTAGGCACGGCCATTATTAGTCCACAAATGAACAGAAATTTGCCGGTTCCATCGAATAACTCAAGGAGTGAGGACCAACATTGATTTGTCTATTAATGTAGGGTTTAAGTATTGACCAAAAATTAAGTTTGATATTACTGATTGAATATTAATTCTGCTATTAAATTCTATAAGTGTGAAATAACAGTAAATTAGACGTTGAATAGTCATATTGGATAAATATGGCTGATAATAATGAATTTAAAGTTCAAATTGGAAGAATTATATTAAGGTATTGTGGAGACCAGCAGTGTAGCGTAAAGCATACACCGGCCGACTGGAAAGCGGTAGACCGCGGTTCGAGTCCTAGTCGAGTCGGATACATTGCTGTGATCAAAGGTCCAATATCAATCTGTGGACCATGGGGAAGGCAACGGGAAACCACCCATGAGTTATACTCCCATGAAAATTCATCTTGGCTTCGGCCAAGCTGGGACACGACGCTTCTGACAAGAAGCAAAAACGACCAAGAAGATTGTGGAGAGAGTAATTTTCAAAACCATTTACTAGATTAGATTGCAATGATTTGGATAAAAAGATAGAGTGGATAGGAGAAACTGATGTTGAATGAAAAGTTTAAATAAATTTAATACATATAAGTTGTATGATGGTCGTAAAGCCGGCGCGAAGTTTTACCTCACTACGAGCAATATTACAATTTTCTGCCCCTCCTCCCGAATCACGAGAAAATAGCAGTGTCTACTCGTCTTTAAAACCTGAAATACCTGAAAGAATCGGGATATTTAAAGTTTTGCAATGGAAAAGTAAAGGAATTTTTGATTTTCGTCAAAGGAATTAATACTTCAGGAGTAGAAAATTCTTTAAAATTTCATAAAAATTAAAATTTTATTAAAAAGATTTATGAAATGAAGATTTATGTATTTTGTTCAGTGAATTCATATTTAATGTTTAAAATTGACCAAATATCGAGAAGTTAGAGAAAATTATCAATTTGAATCGTAGAAAACTTGGAAAAATAAGGGAATTTGTTTTGAGAAATTCGACGGAACGCCGTTGAATTGTTTTTAATTTAACAATTTAATCGATTTTGGTTCAACAATGTAACTTTTTTTATTGTAATTCCTTTATTAAATATTCAACTGTTTTGTTCAGTAATTCAATTATGTTTGGTTTGATAATAATTTAATTGATTTTGGTTTAATAATTCAGTTCTTTTCAGTTCCACCATGCAACACTGTCTTATCTAAAAATGCAACTGTTTTTTTCAATAATTCAACTGCTTGGTTTAGTACTTTAATTGTTGTTTGTTGAATAATTCAATTATTTTTGGTTCAACAATTCAATTATCTTTGATTCAACAATTATACTTTCCGCGATTTAATAATTTCATTGTTTCTTTAACAATTTTACAGATATTTCAGCGATTTTCCTTTTTTCTCAACACTTCAACTGTTTTTTACAAAACAGCTACTTGGTCAAATAATTCTACTATTTTAATCAATAAATTTAGCTGCTTTGTTTAATAAATCCAGCTGTTTTGTTTAATAATTTAATTGTGCTGCATTAAATAATTTAACTGATATTTTAACTGTTTTACTGTGTTTTTCAACAATTCAATATTTATGTAAGAAAGCTACTACTTTGTCAAAAAATGCAATTGTTTGGTTCAATAAATTTAGTTGTTTTGTTTAATAGTTTCAGTTTTTTCAATTTGGCTGATTGGTTCAATAATTTAATTACTTTGTTCAACATTGGAATTATTTTTAGTTTAATAATTCAATTGTTTTTGATTTCAACAAATTTTTCAAAATTCTATTTTGTTTAATAAACCCACTGTTTTAGGCAAAGAAGAAGAAGCTGGTGCCAGCTCTGATTGAGTTTATTTTAGGCTGTTGACTTTTTTAAATATTTATTTTTATTAATTACATAAGCATAACATATGACATAAAAGTTTGGAAGTTATTAAAACCTTTGGTGTAAAAAAAACTATCAAAGGTGTGCGTACATAAAGTACATAATATTATATATTTATGTATGTACGTACATCGGTATAAAATTCATGTTGAGATTATAATTGTTTCATAAATCAACATTTCATACAACAAAGTTGTCGACAGAAAATATTACTTGGCAGAAATATAGTTTTAATCGAATAATATACACTGTGCTTTTAGTTTTAAAGTTTTTGTATCAATTTTATTAAAATCATTAAACGAAACCTGTTTTGTCTTCTCTTTTCTTCAATTATATTACCTAATAAAAAAATAATTGTGTTAAGTATTTAACGAGTCCATAAAAAAATATTTAATCAGAACTTGGGTACTTTTTATTACTAATGGAAAGTGATTAATTTGGGAAAGATCTTAAACATTGGAGAATTGTTTTTTAGAATTCAGGTGTATGGCACGATAAACATAAGGTAAGTCATTTGTTTATTCAAAAGGAAACACAATATTTATTCATTTTTTTAAAGTAAGTACCGAATTAGTCATAGTCAAGTAAATATTTTTCCAAAAAATTTATATTACATATAGGGTGTTTTGAAATATTAAATTAATATAATTGTGTTTAAAAAATGGCGCTGATTTGTGTGGTACATGCTGTAAAACTTTAACCCTACACTTCACCTTGTAATTTTATAAACCGCAATTAGAGGATTTTGAACAAAAAATTTAAAAAATCAATGAAGATGACGCATTTAAAATTAAATCCTACATAGAATTTGGTTTGTTTATTTGTTTACAACAAAGTGCATAGTAAATACACAATAGTTAAATTGTTTTAAAAATAGAAGATTAATTAACTGTACAATTTATACAAAAATTCAAGGTTAACTAAATTCAAATGTAAAATTAACAACCTGTGTTAGAGTTTACTCATAATACATACTACATATTTCATATTTATAATCAATTATAATCTTAATTTTGTTAATTTACTTAAATAAATATAATATATTTTTCTTATTCAAAAAAATCTGGACTTCTAATATAATAATGTGCGTAAATCCATTTTGCAATATTAGTTTCTACGGTGTCCCAATTTATTATATCTTTATATAGTTCATGTATGTTGGATATATACCAAAAAAATTTTCTGAAAGTGGTACACCCTGTACAATTTCAGCATTAGATGTACGCCTTAATTTCTTCATACTAGACCTTGAAATTGTTAAAATAATTATTGAAACTTAATTAATGGTTGAAATACTTTTCCAAAAGCACATAAATTTTACATGACAGCAAAATTGTATGTGGTTTTATTAAAAATATTTCGTTAAACCAATAATTATAAAGATTTTGTAATGCATTAGGTAAAAAATACTTCAAGAAGAAGGATAACTTAAAAAGCTATTTGAAATGTAAATTTGTACTAATTAAGGATTTGTGTTGACATTATTGTGATCGGTAAAAAATCAATAGGTTAATACGAGGCTGTTATGTATTTCACGGGGGAGGGGGTCTCTATCTTCTTCTTTTTCTATATATTTTTTTTTATTTACATAATATGCATTTTACCACATAATTAAGAGCTGTTAAGTGCGTCAATAAGTGAGTACAATATTTATGAGACACTTACACACTTATTTATAATATCAAATAAGCGTTTGTTTAGTCTGGTTTACTGTAACTCATCGTAATTATCATTAACAAAATATTAATTAGTATTTAAAAGTAAATATTTTAATGGTTTGTATTAAAAAAAAGTATAAAAACATAATGGTAACCCGTCAATTTAGAATTTGTTGAAGTATAAAATATAAAACGAAGTGTAAAATCAGATCACATTAACAATTTACGTAATCGAAAATGTTCTCTCTTGTTTTAATTAAAACCAAATTTAATTTTTACTAATTAACACCGTAAGTATAATTTTAATCTATCATAAATAATTCAAAATTTTATTATGAATAATTTAATGGTAATTTTTTTTAAATTAAAATTAACATAAGTCATCGATAAGTTATTGATGAGAGTGATGTAAATATGTTTACGTATTAAGAAAACCTATAGTAATACGAACATGTTACATAAATCTAAATTATAACTTATAGCCTAAGCTACATGAAATGTGTATCCGGCGATAAATGCTTTCTATATTAAAAATTTTATAACACAACTTCTGTGCAGATATTAACAATTTTCTAAGTTATTATAAACAATTAATATAATAGTACATATTTCCTGACTTCTTGTGTTAATTTAATTATTAATAGTATCAACCAACAGTTTTCATAACATTGTACATAAAGCTTTTCTATGAAGAAAAATTGTTAATATTATGTACACAATTTAAAAGTTTAAATCAGATCGTGTTAAACATAAAATATATATAAACTGTTTTGCTTGCTAAGCATGAAATTGATTATAACTTTAATGTTTATATGCATTTTAAGGAATTTCCAAAAACATTAAATAGAAACTTAAACATGTCATAACCTCAAATATTATTTCCTTATTAGTTCAACTATTATTCATACGTAAAAAAAGTTTCAGCATCTATAATTGACAACTTTAAATGCGTTCTAAATCTATAGACAGTCGGATCTATCTAAAAAGTAATAACAAAGTTTAAACTTTAGACTTCCGATATAATGCTGCCCATACACAATGAGTTATATTAAGGTAGAATTCGTTGACATCAACCGCAAATTGATAGGATGTCAAAAAGAGTTTTCTCTTTCCAAAGCATTTACACTAAAACGCGAACGGTAGCTTTCAACGATTTTCAAAAATTCGTTTGAAAACATTGTCTAAGAATTAAAAACTCGGAACTGTATTAAATCGTATGGTCAAAATTAAATATAATCCTTTGGTAACAGCGTAGAAGATCAGAACAGAAAACAGTGATGTTATAAAAGAAATAATAAAACATACTTAGGCACACATAATTGTATATACGGTTGCTAACAATTTAATTTATTTAGAAATGAATTATAAAGTTATTAAAGTTTCTTCTCTTCTTAGATTTATATTATCTGACTGATGCTGGAAGGTGAGTCGATCTTATTTAATTCGGTAATTTATATGATTACCAATGATATTGGACACAAGTTGTAATCCAATAAAAATATACGCCCTTCGTCGAAAGTTGAACGTTAAAAGTACTTCCAACGTTGGTATTTGAAGCTTAAAATGATATGGAATTCACTTTTCTTCTTAGTCGTTCCCTATAAGGGGCTTTCTTTGTTAATTGCCCCGGTGGGTAGCCATTTCCTTCCGAGGGAAGATGGTCAGAATAAATTTTTTTGCTCCGCCCGGATTCGAACCGGGTATCTCGGTTTGGTATTCTACACACTCAGTGCCAGACCATGACCGTTTTCCGATATAGAATTACATAGACGAAATTTAACAATAATAATAATAATTAAATGGTCACATTCTGTAATATAGAAATATAAATTTGTTAATAAAATTTTAAAATAACACATTTACCAAATGAACTAGATAAAGTTAATGAAGAGATTACAACGACGATACGTATCAAGGAAGTATAGAAAAAATTGGTAAAAATAAAAATAAACCCAAAATAGATGACGAGACAAAGAAACCAATAGAAAATAGACGTGAAATTAATTGAAGAGATCAGAAAGGTAGCATCGAATGTGTAGAGCTCAAGGAGTTGATAAGAAGAACGATCAGAAAATACAGAACAAAGAAGTATGACGCAATAATAACAAAGGTGATTGAAAATAATTCCAATATGAAGTGTTTGAGTGCTACGTTAGGCCAAAACCAAATACACTTTCTCACAAATAAAACAGGAGAAATAATAAAAAATTGCGGTTACTTACTCAAAGTCGTGGAGGGTTTTCATGTGGACTTTTATACCTCAAAAGTACCGGTACACCAAGAAGAAAATGACACACAAACAAATCGAAAAATGATGAATGAGGGATCAGAAGAGCTCCCCGAAATAAGCATGGATAAAGTGGAAATGGCATTGAAGGGTATGAAAGCCAACCGAGCCCCCGGCGACGACAAAGTAAATTCGGATATGATATTGGAGGGGGGGTGCAGATCTAATGGATATAATTGCGATCCTAATCAACAAGTGCCTAAACCATGGAACAATTCCTAGTGGTTGGAATAATGCAAAAGTATTGCTGCTGTACAAGAGCGGAGATACAAAAAATCTTAATAACTATAGACCAATAAGTCTTATGTCACATCTTTATAAGCTGCTTACTAAAATAATTACAAATCGGCTAACAAGGAAACTTGACGAATACCAGCCACAGAAACAGGTAGAATTTTGAAAGAACTACAGGACAGCCGACCAACTACTGATAATGAGGATCTTAATCGAGAAATCTAATGAATGCAACTTCTCACTCTATCTTGCGTTTGTGGACTACGAAAAGGCATTCGATTCCATAGAGACGTGGGCTGTACAACGGGGTTTAAGTAACTGTAGAATTTACTTTAGATACTCGATGCTACTGAAAAACATTGCATCAAAAACCAAAGCTACATATAACCTTCATAAGTACTAAACCCGTCAACCTGCAGGGAAACAGCCTGTCGCCAAAATTGTTCACTCATACTTTAGAGGACGTATTTAAAAAAAAAAAACCTATTAATGTTAACGTAAGATATCTCAATAATCTACGATACGCAGACGACGTGTTGCTAATAGCCAAAAATCTAGAGAACCTCCAAGAGATGCTGACTCAGTTGAAGAACAAGTCAAAAAAGGTCGGTTTGAAAATCAATATCAGAAAAACAAAAACCATGTTTGATGGAGATGGGATTATTATGATTGACAATCGGAAGATTGAGCGGGTTGATAGTTGTAAATACTTGGGTCAAACGTTTTCTTTTGGTAGAGAGAACCAATATGTGAAAATTAAAAGACGAATGGGACAGTTTTGGGCTGCTTTCGGGAAGCTTAACTATATTCTGAAGCTTATAAATATCTCATTGCATCTGAAGACAAGAGAGTTTGATATGTGCATTCTTCCGGTTATGAGCTGCGGGGCTGAGAATTGGACTTTGACAAAGAAAAATATGAATACCCTGCGAGTGACACAACACGTTATGGATGGAAATTTCACTGCAACAACGAAAAACCAATGAATGGATACGAAGCAACACAAAGTAAAAAATATAACGGAAACAGCAGCATCACTAAAATGGGAATACGCTGGACATGTGACGAAAGGGGATACGGAGCGGTGGAACCGACAGCTACTGCACTGGAGACCCTATGCAAATAAAAGATCGAGAAGTAGACCAGCAATAAGATGGGTCGATAGTATAAAACTGACGTCAGGACTAAACTAGGTACAGGTGGCATCAAATAGACAAAGGTGGAAAAAGGATCTTGAAGAAACTTATATCCAAAAGTGGCTGGAATAACTTGAAAGAAGAAAGAAGAAGAATAAAATTTTGCATGATGTATTTCAAGCTTTTACAAAAATCAAATTGCTCTCTAATTTATGTCTCTAGAATTTTTTAACAATAAATTATTTAACAATTTAAATAAATGAGAAATTACGAGATTCTATTTGAAAGTACAGTAGAGCTTCGATTATCCAAACTAATTGGGGAACATGGGTGTTCAGAAAACCAATTAATTCGGATAATCAAACTGTATGGCAATGGGAATTTTGTTAACCCACTCGTGCACGTTGCTCGCAATTCTAGCAGTTCGGTTAACTCACATTCGGATAATCAACGTTCTACTGTATTGCAACGTGGAAAAATGAAACCTGATGGCTCTTCGCCATTAGAAAAATCCCAAGTGGATAATCGTTTGTGTTCCATAGATTCCATGAATTTAGAAGACTTTACTAAGGCTTAATAAGATTTCGTAGAGCCTTCATTTAATAAAATTAAATAAAAGTTTTTCTTAAATTTAAAAATTCCATTTTACCCAACCGTCAAAATTATATAGTAAAAATATTCAACGAATTGATGGGAAATTGGTTATGTATCTGCTTGTTATTCAATCTAATTACCCATTAATCGCATTACTTATTAATTTGAAATAAATTTTTTCAATTTTTACAACACAATTGTGGAGTACAGTGGTTACAACTATGGTGCAGTTCTAAAATTACTGTTTTCTTTGACTCACCAAATTCAACCTCTTGCCACTATTATTAAGTAGATATCACAGCATGATATGAGGTATTAGAACCTCCCGACCCAAATCCTGAACGAAATTAATGTACATAGGTGCCACACATGTGCACTCAAAAAACACTCCACCAACGGGCATTTGCTTTTTTGTTAGAGAGAGTAAGAAATGAGGTAATTAGAAATATGATGAAACTGGAAAAAAATATAGCACACGAAATCGAAAGGAGACAACTAGTGGTGACATGCTAAAAAAATGGACAAAGATAGTAGATGGCTCAGAAGGATTTTAGAATGGATTTTGCCTAAGAGGAGAAAGAGAGGACGACCTAGAAGAAGTTGGAGGGATCATTTCTGTTATTTTGTTTTGCAAATATTATAAAATGTCTTATAAGTGCAAAGCCTAAAAATAAGGGATTATGATAGTTTACCGCGTCGGAAGTGTTGCTTTCAAGAGTCTACCACCCACGTAAGGTGTTTAATAAATTAACTTATTCAACTTATTTGTACTAGGCCGAAATTTTATCTCAAAAAGTGTAGTTCATGAAGCAACAAAAAAAGGCAGTCTACCAGCCACCTAATGTTGTTAAGGCCTTGGTAGACGCAATGGAATGTACGATGTACGCTGCGCCGATTGCTTTGAATAAATGTACATATCGGCATTAAACTAAAATCTACCAAGCTGGTTTTTTGTCTACAAAAAAGCATGTGATACAAAACTTCAAGAAATTACCAAATTGTAGAATATTCACGTGTGGTTATTAGATCAAAGAGATTTTATAATGCTACAAAAGGATTTTTAATTGATATTTGTGAACGCTTTAAAATAGGATTGACAAAGTCCCATTTTTTAGAAAAAAACAAGCAATTAAGCGCAGAAGATACTACTCCGAATTCAAAAATAGTTGCAGCTAGATTACATATTGAAAGATCCAATAAAAAAATAAAAGTTTTTACCATTTTATTAGATAAGTTGCAGGGGAGCTTAGTTTCTAAAATTAAACAATTCATAATGATCTGTGGAATTACAAACTTGTCAAGTCTAATTGTAGGTTTTTATCTACTTGTAAATAATTTAACTGACTTAAATGATTTTTGTAGTAGTGCCACCTGTAGGTGGTACTACTAACTTTTTAAGATTCTCAAAAATACCTGATAAAGTACCAAAGAATTCTCAAAGACTACCCGAGAATTCTTTAGAATTCCCGAGAATTCCTAAAAATTCCTAAAAAATTCCCAAAGAATTTCTAAAATTCCTACTGTGGAATTACAAACTTGTCAAGTCTAATTGTAGGTTTTATCTACTTGTAAATAATTTAACTGACTTAAATGATTTTTGTAGTAGTGCCACCTGTAGGTGGTACTACTAACTTTAAGATTCTCAAAAATACCTGATAAAGTACCAAAGAATTCTCAAAGACTACCCGAGAATTCTTTAGAATTCCCGAGAATTCCTAAAAATTCCTTAAAAATTCCCAAAGAATTTCTAAAAATTCCTACCGACTGTACACAAGAATTCCCAATTGATTAATTTCTCGGTTATTGTTGTATTACTTACTAATTGCTAATGTTCATTAAGAATATAAACAAAATTGGAAAGAAAATACTACACCAAGGTCTTTTACTCGAAACTCTGCATGATGACTTAACGGGAAACTATAGTAATTATTTTAGATTTTTTACTTTATCATAATGTACTACAAAAAGTATTGTTTTTGTGCAGAAAAAATGAGATTTTGATGGATTTACACTTTTTGAGGTCTATTTTTTTTAATTTTTATTTACACTATTTTTTAAAACTTATCACTTATTAAATATTTTAAAACTGATAGGAATTTTTAAACCAAATTTGGGATTAATATCCTTAATATTGAAACTTAGGCCGTTATTCACTAATTCGTCCTTATCGTAAAGATCTTTTAAAAAATGTTTACTTTACTTAGCTTAGTTTGCACTTAAAATTTTGAAATTTTTGTGTGTCAGCTAAGCTTTAGCATTATTTAAGGGATCTTTACGTAAAGGACGAGTTAGAAAATAACAGCCTTAGGGCTGATTAGATTTTGGTTGAAATTGGTTAATGGAAAATATTTGTTTCTTTTTATTATTAAAAATTATTTTTTTTAATGTTTAATAAAAACAAAATAAAGTTATGAGTATGGTCACATCCGATTTTTTAAGTAATCATTGTGAAATAATATAAAGGATCAGTTAATCCATAATTTTTTTTTGTTAATTATTATACTTTGCAGCGCTAGAGAGATAATAGAATTTAGTTTCATAAAATTGTTCTGTTACCAGATTTCTGTGAGAACTTTTAAAATTGTTTTTTGTAATTAATTTTGATGCCAAGAAATTTGGGATTAATATCCTTAATATTGAAACTTAGGCCGTTATTCTCTAATTCGACCTTTTCGTAAAGATCTTTTAAAAATGTTTACTTTACTTAGCTTAGTTTGCACTTAAAATTTTGAAATTTTTGTGTGTCAGCTAAGCTTTAGCATTATTTAAGGGATCTTTACGTAAAGGACGAGTTAGAAAATAACAGCCTTAGGGCTGATTAGATTTTGGTTGAAATTAGTTAATGGAAAATATATGTTTCTTTTTATTATTAAAAATTATTTTTTTTAATGTTTAATAAAAACAAAATAAAGTTATGAGTATGGTCATATCCGATTTTTTAAGTAATCATTGTGAAATAATATAAAGAATCAGTTAATCCATAATTTTTTTTGTTAATTATTATACTTTGCAGCGCTAGAGAGATAATAGAATTTAGTTTCATAAAATTGTTCTGTTACCAGATTTCTGTGAGAACTTTTAAAAATTGTTTTTTTTGTAATTAATTTTTGATGCCAAGAAAATCTTTGAAGGTGCGGCAATTGGTTAAATAAATTTAATACATACCAATTTTGTAATTATGTCCGAGATAAATTTTTACATCAGCAGCGCACTATTTCATTTCAAAATATATTTAACCGTACCGTTGAATCTTCCAGGAAAGAACTCGAATAATATTGCAACTTTTCCTATGCCTGTGCAGGTATTAGTGACGGCAATTTTAAAATAATTAAAACTGAAGTTTGTTTTAAAATTCAAATATTAACATTAGAAGACAGCAAATTTATTATACATTATTTATGGGCAAAATATGCTAATTAGAATTTGTCACTAAAAAACTTATAAATAACGGTTGTTAATAAATAAATAACAACAGATTTATAAGATTATGTAGAAATTAGCATTTACTTTCGGTCAATGTAAGAAAATTATTCGATTTGAGTAAAATAATTTAATTTAAATTTTGATATGGATACGCTACCTGGTACATTTGAGATCAATAATATTAGCATCAAATAAACTGCAATTCATTAATACATCCTGATGCTTTTTAATAACTAATTAAATAATATTGTAAATCTGAAATCTACATTTAATGTTAATAAAATTGACTTGATGACACGCTTACAAAATATACTTTTAAACGAAGCAAGCTAAATTTTATGCTACAATAAAATAAGTAAACTTTTATATGAAGCATAAAATATATTAATTAACATCGTCATTTGCATATGTGAGAAATTAACACATTTAGTTAACATTTCTCTAGAAGGTAGAAGTAAGTAAATTATATCGCTGATAAAATTTTTGTTGTACATAACAAAATAAATGGTTTAAAATATATTACATGTTAAAATTTATTGATCAAACATTATTATTCATGCATCTCGTAGTGGATTTAATGTTAAAAATATTCCTATAATTTTAAATTATTTGTAATTAAATGGAACGTTCTACCTTGTGGGAAAAAGTTACTTCAGTCTTAAACTTCTCGCATTTGCCTGACGGCTTAGTAATCTGTTTCTTTTTCCACTAATTGTGTAAACTACTATTATATTATTATTTGAATAGAAAATAACAAAATTTAACCTTCCCCTGCTTTTCTTACATACATTTCTGGGCAGTAGAAATTATTCACTTCTTGATTTCAGTCGCACAGAAGAAGGGAAGAGACAGTATTATACGATGTAAAGATATTGAAGAAACTCATTTGTTCTACTGCTCCGAAGAGCGTATTATTATTTTAAAGTTTAATATTTCCTCTCATTTTGCTTTCACAATTCAGAATAAAAAATTCTTACATGAAACCGAAACTTGCAGTACAAAGATTGTAATGAAATATCAGGCAATTTACACGCAAGAGTCAATATCGGGTATATTTACCATATGTTCTTTTGTAATTGATCTTATGCAATAAGAAAGTGCAGTTTATTATAATTGTAATTTTTTGTATATTTTATAGCGACGATTAAATTTTCTTCTTTCAATATAAGTATCAAAAAATTTGTTTTTCTTCCTATTCAGATAATTATCAATTATTACTACGTGTTAACTATTACATTTTATGTTTCAATGATAAAACTGAATTACTAACGGTTATGATGAGATATCTAATACAATAACAACTAAGGTTAACGCACATAAATGCAAGAAAATTACATCATAGAATGCGATATAAAGCAACACGAATTAAAAATTAAATATAATGAAACAAAATAATTTAATAACATATTGGCAGATGTAGACAACCACGGACGAGTAGCCGCTTCGAACTCGAATTCGAGGTTTTTCAGTTACGCATGAAGACTCAATAAAGAAAAAACATCGGAGTTGAGTTTTCATTGATTTACTGGCTTCTGTTTTTTTGCACTAAGTAAGTTAGCTAAAAGTGTTTTCATCTTCCCAAAGTTATGCGCTTTTTTTCGCATTTGAGCTAAGAAATTCTAGCTGCATAGCAGGGGATCCCTTCTTCAATTTGTTTAGATCCTTCGCTCTTCATATTATGTGGTTTGCTTTGGTTTGACGTATGCAAATGACTACCGTAATTACTTCAAGCAAACACTCTAAATGATTATTCAGTTTATATTATCATAAAGCGCCTGTGCGTATGATATTCAGAGTTCCTTTGTGTTGTAGGAATTGCGTCGATTAGCGCGAGAAATTTTGATAGACTCAGAATATTATTGGAATTAATAAATTTGATGTGATTTGAACTCCAAATCTGTTTAGTGCATTCCGACTGTAGGAGTTGTAGCATATACATTATGTATGTATCAATCTAGTCATCTCTTAAAAAACTTTGAGCATTGTTTCTCAAAACCAGGTTTTTTTGTTCAAAAATGGTATTTATAGTAAATATGTGTGTCTAAAAATACAGTTTAAAATTTTTTGCTATAATTTATTATATACAATTCATATTTAACCTTTTCTTTGGTCAATGCATGTGAAATCAATGGAATTGCCGATTTCTTATAATGCTCGTCGAAAATGTATTCTGCACATGTCTGAGGCTGCTGTTTACATAATGTGCTTTGCGGCAAGTTACATTGTTTCTTGTAAACCCCAGTTGAAAATCTTAAACACACGCTAGTTTAAACTTGTAAATACTTTTAACTCAGAGGAGATTTAAAATGCCACTTGGTGATATTCTTAAATATCTATTGTATACGCACAACTATAAATATCAAACCTGAACATAAAATAGCGATGCGAATTACGTTAAATTAAATACATTTTAATAATATAAACATAAAAACTATTCAGTCGCTCAGTAAAAACCAAGAAAAACTTTAATGTTACAATAGTATCCATTTATTTAAAAACTATTTATAATTTTCCAATTTTTAATCAGGAAGAACAATATAACAAAAGCAGCAGCGGCTCGTGGGGTCACTCGAAGCTTCCATTCCACAATGGAATATTAAAACTATAAGTATAGATTTTATTTGTGATTCTATTATATAAAAACCATTTTTATTTTCATAATCGTAAATGATAAAAAATAATATTACAAAATCATGTTTTTGTTAGTTTAGAAAAGTTAAATATTAAAATATGTCAGAAGTAATTAAATCTGCGCTGGCGAAGAAGATCTTGATGATTTCTTGAGCTGTGTTGTTTCCATATATCTGTCGCTCATTTTAAAAGTGGTGTAACTCCATTTTAAAATTTTCATTTTATTGCTTAATAGAATTAAATTTAGTCATATCTTTCATTATAAAATGAAGCAACTCCATATTATGGACTATAATCCCATAGACGACATTAATTGTTTTTCAGGGTACTGAAAACACATTTTTCAACACATAATTTGTGCTAAAAGCTCGATATTTCAAAATTTAATTAGATGGAGATAGTTCACTTTTACAATGAACGACACATATGCAGATGAAAATCGAGAACATTCCTACGATCCAGAAAAAAAAACAATAATCTATGAATGGAAGCACGCTAGTTTTTCAAAGCTGTATTCAAAAATTTGCTGAAAAAGTTCTTTTTAGAATACCCACGTGATGAGAACGAAACAATAAATAAAAATTCATTATTTTTAACAACTTTCCGAGAAAAATTAGTGGAACGAGACCCAGACTCTTATTTTTGCAGGACAATACACCTGATGTACTTAAATTATACTTTACTGTTCGAATTACTCGAACATTCCGTTATTCATCAGATCTAGCTCCCTCAGACTATTCTTCTCTTGCCTCAAATAAAAAAGTATTTGAAAGTTTTGAGAAAAGTATTGAAAAGTTGTAGAGGAAGAGCTGGGCTTATACAGCAGAAAGTAACATTTTATTAAAGGATTCAGAAGCCTTTGCAGGTAATATGTAAGTATGTGTTGCATTAAAAGGAGATTTGTGAAACTTAGTTCGACCCTTCGGTAAACGCTGTGAATTCAGAATGCTTCTATATTTGTATATTTTCTTCAGCGTTCAGTAGCTCTCAGTCAAAATAACTTAGGGATAATGCAATTAACCAGGTGGTTTTCACACTATCGATTCTATATTCTCAAAAATTTGGCCAATTTAACACACCAAAACAAAACAAAATTTAAGCACCTTTTTTTACATGAAATCTTTTTTATATTGCGGAAATATTTATTGTACTTCCTATTTAAAGAGAAGAATTTTTGTTGATTCACACATGGAGTATTAGTTCTGTAGCAGAACCGCTTTGATTAGTTATCCAATTGTGATACAGGAAAGTGACGGCACAAATTCCTCAAATATTTGTAGACTAAATAAATTATTGTTCGCGAGTGTTCCCTAATTTGAATATTGTTTTTAAAGGAGATTATTAATTTATCCTGAACATTTTACCATTAATAAAACAAATAAAAAATTGAACAAAAAATTTTATATTTTTAATCATTGCATACCATAATAATTACATACGGATTTGGATTTATAACTAAAGAAACCATTTAAGAATGTTAAAACGTTTATTAGTATATAATATGAATTAAACATTTAAAATTGTTGAAATATTTATAGGATTTCATTTTTACTATACTTACCACTAAATTTGGTATTTGAATTATTTTATTTAAATTTCTTTACAAAACATAAACATTCAGTATACCATGCAAAAGTAACTAACGAGAATATTAATTATACATTTTTTACTGATTTGTAATTATACAAAAAATAATATGGGGTTCACATTTACATGGAGAGCGGTATGGGGGAAATTACGAAAAATTTAAATTTGAAATTTTAATATTGCTTAAAATATTGACTACCTACCTTTCTGTGTTTAAGATTATAATTGAAGTGATTAACAAAAGTTCAGGGTCATCATCAGAATGATACACCCATTTGAGAGACGACGTAGCAACTGTAAAGCGTTGAAGATCTGTTTTTTATCCATATTTTCTCAGAAATGTACACTGTCCATTGAATTGAATTTCTTAGCATAATTCAATAATTTATAATAATTTTTGTATCATCAAATAGTACCTTTTTAATTCCTCTTTAAACATGCAATTATAACAACACTTTTTATTGAAAAAAAAAAGAAAATAGATTCTTATTCACTTAATTTAAATCAAATCATCAAATTGACGCTTGAAATTGAAATGACTTGATTGTCATTTTTTTTGGTTTTCACTTTTCAACGCAATTATAATAAGTATATACAATTAAAAAAATCGGATGTGACCATGCCCTGGCGTTATCATACTTTTACTTATTATTAAAAATAAAATAAAAATAAAAGAAAAAATATATTTTCCATTACCAATATGTACCAACATAAATCAGCTCTAAGTGCCAATATACATAGATATACAAAATTCCAAATTTGGTTTTGAAATTCCTATTACTTTTTAAATAGAATGCACACAAAATGTGACACACACAGACATTTTTTGAACCTATTGTTATCTTGAATAATATTTTTTAAAAATGTACAAGCTCAGTGAAATTTTAAAATTTTCCAATATAGTTTTTGAATTCAATTTTAATGAATTTTAATCCATTTTCATTCATTTAGGGATAGTTCAACTGACGAGTTCTTGATAAGACGAAACCACTTTGCGCAACGGGGTCTTAGACTAAAATGTAAGTTGGAAAATTTTCAAATTTCACTAAAC
The DNA here is from genome assembly GCA_036346125.1 of Lycocerus yunnanus. Classification (NCBI taxonomy): domain Eukaryota; kingdom Metazoa; phylum Arthropoda; class Insecta; order Coleoptera; family Cantharidae; genus Lycocerus; species Lycocerus yunnanus. Next base: position 4,551,581 of record JARFIX010000002.1, read on the forward strand.
TTGTATATTTTTAAAACATTTTATTCAACATATAATTTCACAAGTTAATAAACTATTTACATTATTATACTACATATCATGATACTCTAATCTAAAGTGAAGTTTTTGAAAAGAGTGCAGCAACATTTGAGCCATTTTACTACGTTTTCGGCAAATGCACTCACGTTTACCCAGTTCTATATTATGTAATATATTATTTTGGAGAGGTCAAAATATTGCTTCAATTAAATGTCTTATTTTGCAAACTTTGCAATATTTTTTATTGCATTATATCTTGACTTTTTTGTGTGATATTTTTTCTCGATACACATTCAGGACTAATTTTAATCCTGTCGAATTACGCGTTATACCTGTATCCGTAAAATATCCATGGTCATGGATGAGATCTTTAACATAAAAAAAAAATTAAACTTGTATATACATAAGTAAGAGAGAGGGTCGTTGGCATGGGTGTTAGCGCGATCAACTGCTAATGTAAGGCGCTTCGGTTCGAATCCGGGTAGAGCTCACTTTGCAATGCCGTCTCCGTGCTTCAGAAGGCACGTAAAGACGATGGTCCTCCTATGTTAATAAATTGCCATTATTAACAATATAAAATAGAATAACAGGCACATCTGAAGCCAGTCTAGCAAGCTACTTCAGATGAAAAACAAATAATATGCTCACAGTACTAGCAGTGGCTTCGGAACTTCGCCGACGTTGGATATTACAGGATGTAGTTGTAAGTTAAGGGGGGAAGAAGAAGTTTATATACAGTCGGTCCGGAAATTATGTTGACGATATTAATCTTTGCCATATTGTTTTAAATAAGATATTGAAATACGATCACTAAACAAAAAATATGCATTGATTGTTCTATAGAATTTTAAAATTTGCTTTAATACAATACATAAAATTTTGTAGTACCTAACATTTGTATAGTAAAAATATCCAAATATTTGAAACACAGTTCACATAATAACGCAAATCGGAAATTAAGTTGACATTATAAGAACATGAAGAAAATAATTAACACAAACGGCAATTAATAGCTTGTTGAATATGAATATGAAGCTTGAATAACATCCCTTATGCCCGTACTAATAGTCACGGCTTGAGGCTTGAAACTGGATTTAGCGTTTTTCTGGTAAATGTGGTTTCAAACCTCAAGCCGTGACTATTAGCACCGGTATTAGTCTATCTGGCATGTGGCATCCTGTTAATTAAATTTTATAACACATTAGCGTCGATTAAGGTCTTACTTTCTTTTTTCTTTAATGATTATTTTTTAATGATTTACAAAAATTGCTTTTTTCATTTCTTTCAATTTTTGGAGTTTGTCAATTGAGTTGGTTTTATTATACCAATTTTATTATAAATGTTCAATTGGGTACAAATCAAGACTTAGTGGAAGGCATTGGAATACATTTGTTTGATTATTTTGAAGCAACTTCTTAACAATCTTTGCTGTATGTTTGAAGTCATTGTCGAGTTAAAAGACGTATGACCCTTATATAACTAATTTTTTAACAGAAAAGAACAAGTTATTTTAAGTATGTCATCAATAATAATCAAATTCATCCCCTTCGAGTGCCATACACTTTACAGTGCGTAGGCGATCAACTTAGCCGAAGTCAAGCTGGCCTTACTAGGGAATATAATTAATGGGGTGGTTTCCCGTTGCCTTTCCCACAGTCCAAAGATTGATATCGGACCTTTGATCACAGTAGCGTATCCGACGCGACCAGGATTTGAACCACGATCTCTCGCTTCCTAGTTGGCCGGTGTATACTTTACGGTATACTGCTGGTACCAAATTAATCAAATTACCTACTTCATTTTGATTGAAGAACCTTTATGCATTTATGAAACCACCTCCGTGTTTTACAGTAGTTTTAATAAATTGAGATTTAAATTCTTCACCGTGTTTTCGCCCAACGAAAACACATGAGTTCTTTTTGTTCTTTTGAGAGATTTTAGTTCAAATTTTGATTCATCGCCTCAAATTATTGTATTACAAAACCTTGAAGGTTTTTTAATATATGTTTTCGCAAATTTTAGCTTTTTTTGTGTATTAATTTTTAAGACGTACGATCTTTTCCTAGCTACTCTGCCATGTAATCGTTATTTTTTAATTCTTTTACGTATTTGTGTTAACTGTATGAGTAACTGAAATTGTTCTTTCAACTCTTTTACAGTAATACTTTGATTACCTCCCTTAGTATTCGTCTGTCTTATCGTAAAAGAGTTTTTATTTTTTTTCCCGATTTTGGTTTATTTGTTTATCGCATACTTGAACGTAAGGAATTATCAACAAAGTTTTTATTATAATATGATCAGCATATGTCTTAGAATTGTCTTAGACCAGCAGTATAGCGTAAAGCATACACCGGCCGACTGGAAAGCGGTAATCCGCGGTTCGAGGCCTAGTCGAGTCGGATACACTACTGCGATCAAAGGTCCAATATCAATCTGTGGACCATGGGAAAGGCAACGGGAAACCACCCCATTAATTATATTCCCTAGTAAAGTCAGCTTGGTTTCAGCTAAGTTGACTCCAACATCCGAATGCGGATAGGCACCGAAAGAAGATGAAGATGTCTTAGAATAAAGCTGTTTTTGGAAAGGATGCTCATACACAAAAGCGGCCTTCACACTTAAACAAATAACTGACAAAAGATGAGATTAAAATTTGGAGACACATGTTGTTTTTGTGGACTATACAAAAGCATTCGATAGGGTCTATAGAACGAAATTGTGGAAATTACTAAAAAATAAAAGTTTTCCTAGAAATCTAATAGATATTATTGTAAATTGTATGTGTATTGTATTGTATTGTACACAGCAATACAAATTATACACAATGACAAAGATAAAAAACTAATATGTGTCAATTAAGGAGTTCGACAAGGATGTGTTTTATCTCCAATATTATTCAACCTATACATATATAGATGATCTAATTAAAACTTGGAAAGCGACAGTCCCACATGGCATACACCTTGGTGAAAACAAATATCTGAATACAATATTATTTGCAGACGACTAAACATTGATTACATCTACAGAAAATCATCTGCAAAGAGCTAAATATCTTGTTCAGCGACTATAACTGCAAAATATCTGTAGCAAAAACTAAATTAATGGGATTAAAAAAAACGTTCCTGTTCGGTCCAAAATATACATAAACAATACTTGTTTGGAACAGGTTTTACATTGCAAATACATGGGCTGCGATGTGTCATTTGAACATGATGTAGACATCGTCAATAAACTAATCTCTTTCCAGAGAATGTGAAGAACCATTAGACGAACGCTAGGAAAACGATGCAGACGAAAAACACAACTAAAGGTCTACAGAGTTATGACGGTTCCCATCTTGCTATACTACTACTACAAAACAAGAAGCTAAATTAATAGCAGCAGAAATAATATTCTTTCGGGCGGTAAAAGGTTATACATTGCTGGATAGAAATAGAAATAAAGATATCAGAGCAGAACTACCGATTTCTCTGTAAAAGACAAGGTTAAAGATTATAAATGTTGGAGACAGACGGCGAATTCGGCCCGTGGCCGATATATTTAGACATATCTTCTTATGTCCGTAACAGAAATGATATTTGCCGAAATATTGATACAATTCGGCATCTGACTAACTCAATTTGAACACATCTCGAAATGCGCATACACAAAATAAGCTGATGCCGATCGAAACAACATAACCTCATATTATGTTTATAAAGTACCCACATGCATTTTGTTTTTTAGTGGTTTTTGTACCGTAACTACGAAATTTTAATGTAAATAATCACTTCAATTATAGGGTAAAAAAAATTTAGTTGACAAGCATATATTTGAAGACAAGCTTCTTGAATTGATTGGGAAAAAGTAGCGGTAATAATTTTACCACCACCCTTTTATCTTCAAATTAACGAACTTCAAGTTAAATTCACGAAATATCCAATCATATCATTGATTAATTTGTTTTGTTGTCGCCTGATTGGTTATTTTGTCAATTTAACCAGAAGTTTGCTAACTTGAAGATAACTATGAGTAAAGAAATCGGGCATAAATAGATTTGAAATTTTAAAATCAGGAGAAAAAAAAAAAAATTATTGCAAAACGTAACAATGATGATGTGTTTTCTATTATGTATTATTGCGATGTTAAAGAGGTACATGGTATTTTAAAAAAAGCTCACAAAAATACTGGCCATAAAAGAAGATTAGGTATGAAGAAAGAAATTCCTAAGAAGTATTGTAATGTTCCCAGAAGCGTCATTGGAGAGTATTTAAAATTATGTGCTATGTGCTAATTAAAGTAAAAAATCAAAGCAGAAAGGTTTAGTTGTAAAACCAATTATTTCCACAGGATTTAATAAAAGGACGCAAATTGATAAAAAATTCTATTTGCGAACAGTTGCGGTAAACAATGTGGTGACAAAAAGTGCAAATGTGTACTGAACATGATAAAATATAATAGCAAATGTCCTTCAAGTACATGTCGCAATAAATAATGAAATAAATGTTACATTAGTTCCTATAAAACCTTTGTTTTAATTAAATAATCGTTTTTGTCATATGACCAAAGCACAATCTAACATTTCGGGATGTGTTCAAATTGATATAGTCAGATGCCAAATTTCGGCATCTAACATTTCTGTTATGGGCATATGGAGATATGTCCAAGTAAATCGGTCACGGGCCGAATTCGCCACCTGTCTCCAACATAAAGACCAATGGAAGGAAAATGTGCAAAGAATGGAAGATCAACGACTGTTAAAAAGTGCTATGGGCTATGATTCAAGTGGAAAAACCGACGTAGGACGTCCAAGAAAATAATGGGCTGGTAAGAAATCAAAACAGATATTTTCGAGTACGTACCTAGTAATAATATTAAACTTAAATAAAACATTAATTACACATTAACGCAGGCCACAGCAATGGCTTGGTGTGATTACTGGTTGAGCCAGAAATCAAAAAATGCGAGTTTGAATAACAAACTTGACAAAACGGGAATCATATCAAAATTAATTTTTGTTATAAGCAGGTTTTAAGCAGAATAGCAGATTTTATTGCTGCATAATTTTTCCTCTATTTACATCATTAATTTGACTTGAAAAAGTGCCTGCAGGGCTAATTAAATACCGAGTCAACTTTTTTCTAAACATAACAGCATTATTGCTCCTGTGAACATCGATGCGCTGAAGGACATGTAAAAGAAGTAAGTTTTCCGGAGTTTTAAAATTTTGTTTAAAATTATTAAAAACAGCAGTAATTTGAAATGCTTAGAGCTATTTTTTAAAGCTTGGTTAAATTGAATTTAAGGCATCCCGGGCTTTATAAATGCATCTTTAACTGTTATAAATAATCAATATTAAGTTTTTTTGTTGTGTTACAATATAATGTGAATGAAATGGTAACTTCCACAGCATAGAAGCTCTACGCTGGTGGTTTGATTTATATTAGTGGCCAGACCTCTAGACCCGGCTGACAATAATTTAGTTACTTGACAATTCTTTTAAGTGGCCCTAGTCTTCAATACGTTTTTTATAACAAAGTACAAAATAAAAAAAACATGAAGCAGAAAGAATTCTGTTACATCTAATTATTTATTATTTTGGACTTCCTTTGACAACGTACGTCGTTTACACGATCCCCAAGAAGGTACTCAAGTATTTAATACCTCAAGAATGTTGCTAGCACCTTGTGAGAGGATCGCCGTCTTTACGTGCTTTTCGAAGCACGGAGACGGCCATACAAAGTGAGCTTCTACCCGAATACGAAACGAGGCGCCTTAAAAAACAATAGTTCTTATAAACCAATTTTAACCAAAATCTAATCAGCTCTAAGCCTCAATATAAGGTTGCGAAATCCAAACTTTGGTTTCAAACTTTGTAGTAGTTTTTGAGGTAGAGCGCATATAAAATTTGACCACAGACACAACCACCCTCACACATATACTTAAATATTTTTTGGAAATAGTTTTATTTGGCCCATGGCACTTCAAAAAGTGTAAATCTATCAAAATCTCAATTTTTTTTCTTACACCAAAACAATACTTTTTCGTATTATTTTGCAAGCGATAAAATAAAAAGAAGAATAAATACTGTATTTCATGAATTTTATAAACGGCTACCATTGATGGTAAGAAGTGCCCTTATTTTTAAATACCGATAATAAAAAAAAATTTCTGAAATTAGTTTCTTTTGACGACGATTGTAGGGTGCACACGAATTCAGAAGCAACAAAATGAAAAAAATATGCGCCTTAGAAGCGATAAAATACGCTTGTACGTAGGTACCACTCAAAAATTAGCATTGAAAACATTAATTTTGGAAGCGAATCCTTAGTACCTACCTACTCGTACTTCAATTACGGTACTCATTTTAATCACACATTCGCATTAGCTACAATCAGTCATAAAACAATAAATTGTATTGTTAGACTTGGAGTATCCATTTGAAATATCTTAAGCGGAAATAGTGCTGAGAAAAAAACCAACTGGACATAACGATGGCTGCCTCTATCCATATAAGCACCCGACGATCGCAGCATACAAATGGAACGTAATGAGACGAGATAAAAGTAAAAAGTAGGCGGCTACACACCACATCTCTGCGAAGGTCCGTCGTATTCTTCGCTTTTTATTTTAGTTTCTCTGCAAAATTATTAGCACAAAATATATGTTTAAATTTCGATTACACTTGCAGTTAATTGTTTAATTTATTAGATACACTACAACGGCTTTCTATTTAAAGAATTTTCTTGTTGATTTCAACTGTTTGCTTATAAACAAATTAACAGAGAAGAGTGAAGGAAAATTGTATTATATGTTATATTTTATATACCTACGGACAAATTTCTTGTTTGAAATAATATTTATTCATTTTATTAGAATAACCATGCATTGGTTAGCGGGAGGGTATAGTATTCATGCGGTACCCATGGTTTGGATATCACACATTTCGTGGTTATGGTTGGTATTTCACGTTAAACTATAATTACTGTTGTGAATGCAATGTGTATAATATTGATTAGTTTATAACTGGGATTAGTCTGTAAAACAATTAATTTTTTTTATTGTGCACAGCAGTGATTACTATTTGAATTACGTTGGCGAAATTCTGGGCTTGGTTAACGAATTGCACGGAATTTTTTAGCTTTACTCTTCGGTGACCGTTAACATGCTATGGATTTTTGTTTGCCTTTATGTGGAATCTATCCAACTGTATCGTTAAAAAGGTTTTCAATAACAAAATAATATCGAATGAATCAATAATTTTGTTTAAGGTTTTTTGGAATGCACCTGTATTTTAAAGATTTAATTCTTTTGAAAAAGTTATAATTTTATAATCATGGAAAATATGGCGTTTATGATATTTTGTGTGGTTCAGTCTAGTTTTTAATCAATAAGAAACATCATTTTTTTATAACTAGAAGTTAATATTAGCAAAATTTATCTGTTGGTTAAGTTTAAAATTAAATTAAAATTTTATTTACTGTGCATTTTATTTAGAGTTTTTAGGTAATAACTTGTAAAAGCAGCGATAGCACTGCTATGGAATCAGTGTAACTACCAATGTTCCGCGGAACAAGGGTTCGGGCTATCAAGCAACCCGTTATAAAGAGAACACTCATGAAAAAAAAAAACTAAACAGAGAGAAGCAGGAAATTAACACAGAGAGCGAATCACAGATATTTAATGATAGCCAAAAAATAATTCGATTGCCAGATCAAGAGCAAGCACAGATAGATAGGACGAAAGCTGTATTAGGAACAAAAATGGAGGTGACAAAAGTGAGAAAAATGTTTGAAAACCTGATGAAGAAATTCAATGTGAATGTGAGCACAATCGATATTAAACAAGAAGTTAGGAAAATCAATAAGACTATATTGAGATCAAGCGGAATTAAAACAAGATATTCCGGAACTGAAAGCTGTTGTCGATAAAAACGAAAAGGAATGGGAGATAGAAAGACCAGAGTTGACTAAAAGAATAGAGGTGTTGGAAGAGAACAACAAAAATAATAAAAAAACAAACCAAGAAAAAATTCCCGCAGTAAGGGAACTTGAAAATTTTTTGGAACCAGTTACAAATCAGAGTGAAATTGCGATCCAATAAGATTGAGACAAATGGCACACGCGGAAACTTAGTTTATTAAAAGAGAAATAATGATTAATAATAGGAGACTTGGTAACAATAAAATTTACATTTACAGCGATGTAACAATCAATTAATGCAAAATATAAACGAATTGCGAGCCCTAGCACAGAAAGAAAGGAGATCGCGAAAACATTTAAAGTAAGATATTATCAAAGAATGATAATAAACAGAAGTTTATTTTAATGGAATAAAGTTGAAAGAAAAATAGAGTTAAAGAAGAAAGGTAACCCTGTGTCAAAAAATTAACGGTACAGCGAAATACTCGGACGGAAAAAACAGAAACGACAATAGCAATGGAAACGGAACAGGGAGATGAACAGAGAGTCTTAAAATCGAGTGTATAGGTAAAATATTTACAACATTGTTTCTTCTCAATTATTTTCACTTACATTAATCAATGCTTTTAATTTTAAAATAATTAAACAGTTTTTGGGAAGCACATGAGCGAACAAAAACTATAATTTGCTTTATCATTTATTTTAATAAAAAATGAAATTGCAAGAATAAAGACGTGTCTAATATTCTAGGATCTAAAGTAATGTGTCCGGTATTTCACAAAGCATTAAAAAAAAATTGTGACATTATTTAATTACCCAAAGGGGGGAATTGACTCTGGAATATAGGTCCGTGACTGTATTGTTGAGTATATGGAATAATTTTAGCATAAAATAATTATTAAATTTTTCCTGGATTCAAACTTCGGAAAGTAAGTTCACTATAATTATAGAGAAGTAATTTAGGCAACTCCAATTGGAAGCACTAGCACCTTGTGAAAGAAACATCTTTAAAAAAATTCCAGTATATTTGGTCGGGGTTTGATACCACGACTGAACAATAACAATGCTCAAAACGCTCTTAAAATGATTAATAATAATTAATTAGTATATTTTATAATATTAATAATAATAACGACTGCGTTGATATTTCTTGCTTTTGAATTTCTTCATAATTTACGATGAATTTACATTGTTGTAATTTGCGAAAAAGGAAGTATAAAATTAATTTTTTTAACCTGTTAAATTAAAGCTCCACGCACAATGACACATTATTTCACCCTATAAGTGTAACGTGTTGCATTTTTATAGTACCCGGTAGCATCTATATAAATCAATTCATAAAAAATGGTATCTTTAAAGGTGTGATGCTAATCGACCTCCTGGAACGATTCTACCCTTGTTGAGGCAATAAAGGGTGCCGTATGATAAAAAATTTAAGAAAAGATAAACCTTTTAGTTTTTTATGATTTTCTTAAACAGATTGTATATTTAAAATGTTTACTATCAGATATAATTTTTATAAATATAAATTTGACTACAATTATTAATCATTTAGTTATTATTTTAATGAATATTTTGATTTGAGTTCACAAACCAAAAATTATTTGTTGTCGTAACAAATATTTGGTCTCCGACTCAGTAAATTTTTGTTAGAAAAACAAAACATGATTTAGAATGTTTCTTTTTGATATAATGTATGATTCGTTATTAGTTTTAGACTTTTTCGTTGATAAAAGCAGCTTTTATTTCTCTGATAAATATACATAATTTGTTTAGTTCGTCCTAATATGTGATAGAATTTTCACGTGCGGCTTCTTATATGCAAGTGTGCAACTGATGTGTGTTATATGCAAAGTAATGTAAAAAGCCTCTCGAGCAGGAATGTCATGGTTCTGTAAGTGACAACCAATACGAGATGCACAGATACTAACAAATTAATGCAACAGTAAATTAATTGAAAGTTAGTATTGCTAGACAAATCAGTGTATGAGAAGTTGCGTTAATTATAGTGCCATCATAATGATTGGCTGTCTGATATCTAGAATGTCGCATGTGGGTTTGAACATGACGGTCAAGTACTCGCCTTCATACTCAATTGTCGTAATATTTTTTATAAAATAAATCTATAATTAAATAGATTCTTGAAGCTTGAAAATTTTAGAACTCATGCGCCACCTTTTAAAATAAATATAATTGAATTGGTAAGGGCGAAAAAAGTTACAGAACAAATAAGTAATATGAAAAATATTTTACCTAATTTGGTTTGTCAGTTTTCCGCTACACACCATTAATTTGGCAATAAAATTATCAACAACATAAAATGACAAAAATTAAAAAAGTAATGTGACAAGTTTGTGACAATTATTAGCACAACCAAGTTGTTATGCTACGGTTTTTATGTTCACTTGTTTATTTCCTGGTGTAAATGTAGTGCCGTTTATTTTAGCCTATTACGCAATAAACGGAAAATTTCACATAGGGTCAAAATGTAAAGTGCTAAAACTTTTTTTACTGTGTAATTCCTTGTTTAATATGTTGTACAATTTTGAACAAAATAGCGATCTTAAATTATCCCATCAAGTGAAATAGCGGAAAATTTATAGTGTTATTGCAAAAATACAATCGTGGGTTTGAATCCCATCTCTGCGAGTTGGAGAGTTAATGACCTTAGTTGCTAAAAACGCTTTGTTTCCTATATTTTTAAATTATGAGATTTTAGGTTTAAAAATTTAATAATAATAATAATAAATCAGGTTTCTCGAATATTAAATTGCAATTTATATCTTCCTATAAGGAGCATAAAAGAATCCATTAAGCTTCTTTAGATAAAACATTTTATAAAATTTCTAAGACGTACCAACTTGCTTAAATTTTTTGTTATAATGTAAATCATTTGCATTCTGGTTTTGAATGATGCACGCGCTATAGTGATTATTATATTCGTTAAATTCTAAGCTGGAAAGGTAAAATAAATAAAAATTGTAGAGAACGTGACGTCTTGAAAATAAAACCGAATAATGTAACCCTTTAAGTTATGCAAACGACGGCTGACCGATAAACCGGTCAGTTTAAAAAATATTCTTTATTGGGTGAAACATCTTCCCTTGATAAACTGTCCATGGAAATTCACTTGACCATTGCTTAACTCTTTCAGCGGTATAACTACCTCGTTTATCTATACACCGGACAAAGGGCAGTCGTGGGAATCACCCTTACATATTAAAGTGACCCTTGCATTACTGCGAATTGACCCTAAACTTAGATTTTCTAACCCTTAACGGACTGACCAAAACTGGACATACGAGTTCTGCTGGTGACACATGCTATACGTTTCGTGAGAATCGTAGATGTCCAGCCAAGACAATCATGATGGTTACTTTTTCAACCCCGACCAACCGATTTTGTATAATATTTATACATTCACATTACTCAACGTTTGAAATTTTCAACGGACAAATCTTTTAAAAACTTAATCATTTATTTCCGAACCAATCCTATTTCTTAAATTTTAAATGAATTTATTGCATTAACGAACCCTTAGGTAAACTATTTCGAGACGACATAAAATTACAAAATTTTGTTTTATTATGCACAATTTTTATGCGTACTATTTTAAGTGTCAATTTATAAATGTCGCATATTATAAAATGTGCAAATTTAAAAAATTATTAAAATTAATATTGTAATAAATTACAAAAAAAACTACATCTTTGATATATCCTTAAGGCTTATGTAATTTATTAGTTATAATTAGTTGTCAAGGCCAAAATTGTTTTACTTCTAACATTTTATCGGCTAGAATTTTTTGAACCTACTGGCAGTACCAATACTTCTGCTAGCCGGAACTATGATTTTGAAATTGATACTGCCGAAAGAATTCTCCTGTTGGAAATATTAGTCCTTTCACCAGGACTTAGCTCATGCCCAACTGATCTTCTGCAAGGCTCTTGTAGCAGAACAAACACTTGGACGTTCTATCATTAAAATTTACAAAAATGATGTGGGTATTAGAACTATGTTTTGGAACTCATTAAAATTAAACATGGCGCGAATTAATAAATTATGCAAGGTTGGTAGTTAAAGAAACGTGATTCTCAGTTTTTGAATATCGGCATTGGTCTAAATTTAGGTCAATATATTATTATTGAAATGTTAGTCTGGTACACCATCTAGTTCTACAGGGAAAACCGTAATTTTCGTTATAATAATTTTAAAATCAAAACGAATAGTTTTTTTTAACAGTTGTTAAATAAAAGTATGTTTCGGTTATGTGTAATTTCTTAGAAATATTACAATTGTGTAACAAGTACTTCTTATGTTTGACTTAACCTAGAAGTTTTATTATCTTAAATGTGAAATACTTCTAGGTAAATTAAAACACATAAATGTGAATTTCAAGAATTTAAATTTGAAATGTTCCGATTATATCGTTTGAAGTGTCGAAGAGTCCATGCTGTTGTAACCTTTAGTTGACCTAACTTATCGTCTTATCTATACTTCTTACATTCTTACAACATATCGCGTGCTGTTAACTATAACAGCTATACGCTTACTTGGGATGGATAACTACGAGGAATTCTGTCGTGAAATTTTATTACGTATATGCTGTACAAAAATGGCTGAATTGCGTACTTTTTGTGGTGATACTTCTTATATACAGTTGGCATTCTTAAATGTAATTACGGATACCAATTATTCGAATTTCCATTGTAGTAGTTCAACGAGAATTCTGACAGTGAATCATTATTTTAATCACTTAACAAGAACGCTCAAAATGTCGGCTAAATTTTTTTAACAAAAATTATATACAGCAAAAAAGGTTTTTTGCAATTATACGATCCATTGTACTAAACAAAATAAATAATTTTTTAGTTCGTGTTTGTTTATAGAACGCACAGTGAAAGTACTTCTCCAAGGTTTTAAAAGACCTTATTGATTTAATTTGACAATTTTAGATAAATCGATTGTCAAACATTTTTCAAGTTCAGACATATCGACTTAATGGATGTCAAAATTCAATCAAGATGAATGGATAGTTGTAAAAAAATTGTTTAATGAAAAAGAAAACGGAACGAAATTGGAGTGCCTAAAACTATAACTATATAATACTTTACGCGTACCAATTTAAGTTTAATTAATAGTTGCACTATCAAGAAAATAATTGGTGTAGGTGCAATCAAGTTATTTGCAATTTGTCATTGCATATGTTCCTGACCCTAAACTAGAAGCTGATCAAGTGCAACAACTCATTTAGTAAATCGACACTTTTTCATGCATATAACCGGAAAAACAAGTGAACGTCTATTAGCAAGAATAAGATAAATTTATTTAGCGGTTCACCCGGTTCGAAGACCAGTTAATCAAGTAAGTACCGAACTACATTGGTGAACTATTTCAGAATGAAGTTAGTCTTTTCAAGAAATCGTGTTGAATGGGTGTTTCCGTTTCCTTAACGCGAGTTTTCTATTCATTGCAAGTAACCTTGACATTTCCAACAAATTATTCCAATTAAAAAAATTTAAATAGAATAAAATTATCTTGGAAAATCCGCATACAAAAATTTAAAATACCCCATGTGAAAATTTTGTTCTTTCCTTTATTATATTCGATACTATAAGTTGTTTTGTGTTGGAACGTTCATTAAAATTCCTATCGTGACAGTTTTCTTGTTATTATTTATTAAACTTAATACGCAGCAATGTATTACTAATAAAACATTAAAATTAAGTATGAGTATAGTGAATGTTAAAATCATTATTTTTTCATTTTTATTTTTTAACATATTTTGCTTATAATTCAACATTTTAGTTGCTTTTGTAAACAAACATATTTCAAGTAATTTAAACTTAAATGTGTAGTGTATCTAAGATTGGGCAATCAAAATAAAAATCTTAAAAACAGTTGATTATAAAAATTCCATTAATAAAATTTAATCTCCTACTATGTATATAAATTTTCTTTAATCTCCAATTATCAAGTTAATTCATCTCCGTTAGTTCAACTACGCGCATTGGATTTTACTTTTTCAAATCGTATTACATTTTTGTGGAGTGACATATTTCTAATTTTATTTTATTGTCAATGCCGATCGACGTTGACGATCGTTGGGTTTGTCGCGCTTTAGTAAAAATAAAATACAATACTTAGTTTAATCATGAGTGCTTTTAGGTATATAATGCAACTAACTTTTAACTTCGTAAAGCTCCCTTGGCGATTTTTTGAAAAATTATATGGTTAAACCGTTCTTCAATGACCATTTGAAATTTTTGTTATTTATTTATTTTTACTTGTTCTTACTTGTTAAGATATTGTTCCGATGTGATAAGATGTTACAAAAGCACCATTGAGTATTGTTCTCCTGGGGATACCAATTTTGAAAATACTCTAGTTGATGTAAGTTCAATTGATATTGCTTTAATAGCAATCTTAGAATAGTGCCTATCCTTAGCATATATTTAATTTATGAAAGAATTCAAGAAAAATAGTCCACGCAAAAAACGTTGGCAGGATAAATTTCATCACAAGCTGAGATATGGTGAGTGTTGCTAATCAACAAGGCATTGCGATATGGCGGTATCTATCTAATTAAATCTAATAATATCACTCACACTGCAGATGAAATTCTTCATATTATGAGGACCTACAATTTAATGTGGAATCCAAACCACAATTTAAGTTACTTTATATACGATATTTTAACACATTTTTGTCTTTAAAATGCTCATCCCCAACTAAGCGACTGGATTCATCACTTCAATCCTTTTTGGTTTCTTTATTCGCATTTCTGAGGTTTCAAAAATCACTAAACGTTGAACTTACATTCCACTCAAATATGTCACAAAATTTGATGAAAATCACACATTAAAAATCAGAAGAAACATTTTTTTGCTTTAACAAATCTGACCATATAAAAAATTCAATCATCTGGGTTTCGATGATACACTGCATCATACAAAAAAAACAATAAAATTTATATTCAAACTTAAACCATCAATGGGATACAATTGACTAATATAGGGTATCAAACGCCATAGAATGAGTTGTATTGCAAAATACTTCCTACGAAATTTCAGCATTCAAATTTTCATGTTGAAATTACAAAAATAGAAAAATAAAACTGATTTTAGTTATCTTTTTAAATCACAATACCAAAAACAGAAGACTGTCAAAAATTAGTGATAACGTTTGTAATACCAGAGTCTTATCAAAAAAAGAACAATTTCAAATTAATAGGTACTTAATTAGTACCAGACCAGCAGTGTAGCGTAAAGCATACACCGGCCGACTTTAAAGCGGTAGACTATGGTTCGATTCCTAGTCGAGTCGGTTACACTGCTGTGATCAAAGGTCCGATATCAATCTTTGGACTGTGGGGAAGGCAACGGGAAACCACCCCATTAATTATATTCCCTAGTAAAGTCAGCTTGGCTTCGGCTAAGCTGATCGCCTACGCACAATGAAGTGTATGGCACTTGAAGAAGAAGAAGGTACTTAAAAATGTTGAAAAACAATGTTAAATTTTATGGGATAAGTCTTACAATTGATATAGAATAACATGAAAAATTTATGGATTTAGTGAAATTGAAAAACTATTTGGTTAGATACGCCTAATTAAATACTCAAGCCTGCTATTTTCTCATAACTCCGGTAAAGGGGAGCGAAAAATTCTAATCTTGCTTGTAGTACCTATACATCTAGTTACTGTTTTTTCCAAATTCGCTACGTTACTCCCACATATCTATTCTGAAATCATATCTTACTTCAACCACTTACGGTGGGTAAAACCGTTCCCATTCGGATAATCTAGGTTTATTATTATTTTTAATTCTACCCGTAGCGTACGATATTAACATGTTGTTATAATTTCGCAAAGTGGACTTTGTAATAGAAATTAAGTTGAAGGTAATGAATTATAAAATGACTTTTTAGCAACATTTCAATTAAAGCAATTAATCAAAGTGCATTGCGACAATTTTTCGAAAAAATATAAAAAACTAATTAACTACTAACTCAATTTAATTGAATATTATTATTTACGTTTGTGATGTAATTAATTATATTTGATATTATTACTTTATGTATTTATTTAAATACTTAAGTAAGCAGTAATAATACGAAGAATAATTAAGTTATTTAAATTCTTGATTATTTTACGGCGACTAGATTAAAATTCTGCAATTGTAGAGTAATTAAATTAATGTTAAATTTATCAGTATTTATTTACATGTACAAGTTTGGAATATTTTAAAACTCAATTTTCTGCATAAAATTTTCTTCAGAAATTTTTATAATTATTATAGTTAGGTATTGGGAATTTCTGTTCGATAATAATTAATCACAGTTATGCTGCTTGATACTACAAAAATTTAATTAATAGCCGAAAAATTATTACCTACCTGTTTCTATTTGAATGAAAACAAAATGAAATTTAAAAAACTAATTTACAACGATACAGTTGTTATTGCCATCTATCGGCAAATGTTGAAGTCATAAATGACAGAGCGCTAATTTAAAAACTTTTTTGCACGTATTTGTGCTTATTTATTTTTATTGAATTTATTTTTACTTATTTGTTTACTGCATTTTCTACTTTCTTAATTTCTCAAACACACAAATACACGGAATATAAAAATTTAAATATCTAATAATGTAAATTTTATGGCAACTAATGAGTAAAAACGTGGGTGTAAAAATATCATTATTGCAAAATACAGCAAGTGTTATACACATTGCATTACACAATAATTGCAAATGCATTTAATAAAAATTTTTAAATGCTTTTACTTCGACTTTTATCTACAACAATTTATGATATAAATTAAAATTAACGGTGTATTTTGAGACAAGTCAACGACATTTATTTATTATTATGTGCTTAGCGTCAGTTACGATAATATTTATATTATAGAATTATTTTGCATCTTCGTATCTGTAATCATTCCCTGATTACCTATCATAAAAGATAATCTTTAATTTATTTTATTTCACTGGGAAGGGAAATATTTAAACAACTGTAAGTAATAAAATCAGCAAGAAAAATATCGATTATTTAAGATAATGTTAACAATTTATCTGATTCTTACAGTTTCATATATTTAAGAATAGAAAAACATTGAAAAAAAATAAAGATTATCCCTAAAATACTTGCAATGAAAAAAATGTTTTAGGGTACTAAAGTACTTCTCCAAAATCACGACAGCACTCTTGTAGTTCACAGATAATCGAATTAAATTTAAACAAATTTTTCGGCAAACGCCATTTGTTTTGACATGTTCTCCAGACAATTGCACATAAATGCATTTCTCTTTGCTATTGACACACTGATTGTTATCGTGGAACTCAGGAATCGTTGCAGAGTTATTGATATAGATTTTACTTTTAACAAAACTTTAAAGGAAAAAGTTTAATTGCTCGATTTCGAAAATAAGTTGACGAAGACTTTGTAATCAGCGATATTGCTCTATGTACTTCAATCCGGATTCAACCCCAAGGTAAATGTAGTTCAGTATAATTATATTTCTATTTTTGTCATATTCTTTGTTACTATTACAGAAATGCTACATTACCTCCTTTCTAGTAACTAAGTCGATTGCGAAGACAAATACGGTATCTGCAGACGAAGAAAAGAGAATAACCTAATTGATTGCTGGTAATCAGACAGGTGGAGTTAGTGCAACTAAGCCTAGAAAACAGTTAAAAAAAGACAATGATTATTGTGTATTAGGACTACTAATTGGTATATACTTATTTATATAACATTTTGATATCTATCGTTATTTCGCCTTTTAATGAAGACGTCGTGACAACTTTATTTTTGAAATGTTCTCTTGGCAAATTATCTGGGTGGTTTGTCATTGCCTTCTAAGGAAATACGGTTAAAATAAACTTGTTGCCTTCCGACAGGAGACGGTCAGAAATAAAGTTCTTACTGCACCGGGATTCGAAGCGAGCGCTCGACATTGGCAGTCACGGAATTAACCACCATACTATTGACCGACATCAGTGACGATACCTAATGCGAGAAAGAATTTTGAACAAGATGAACCTGTACGCTATGGAGGCGATCAAATTTACATCGTGTGGATCATATGGATGTGAACCTATTGGAGATATACATATTGAGACTTTTTCCACTTTTCCTATTTTTTCTTTCGTTGCACAACAGCCACATATGTTATTTTTAGACAGCAATAATTTTAATAAAGTTGTAGATATCTGAAGAAATGTGATCACAGCATCGTGCTCAAAAGGGCGTGATTACTTTTTATTAGTTGAAAAAATGTTTATAAAATTCAAAATGACTACAAAAGTTTCGGGAAAATTTCCTGATTACCCAACACGACGATCACCTTAAATTCGATATTAGTGGCTTTTGGTTTAACTTCCAAAATGAAAATTTTAGAAAAAAATTGCAAAAAAATAATAAACTTGTAGACTTTTTTTTTTTCGAAAAATTCCCTTAAAATTGGACTTTTTAAAAATATTTGTAAAAATTTCTGTTGAAATTTCACTTTTTAGGTTGCTTATAGGAGAAAATATCTAATAATCAATTTTATGGTCCGTTTTTTTCTAAATAAATTGTTTTTCGCTAATTTTTCACAAACCCTTTAAATTGCAAAAAAATGCTATATCTTGTGTAAAAAAAAATATGTCAGTCTCATAACAACAACAAACAAAAAGGGAAATTTTGAACTATCGATAAGGTAGACTGGTTGCAAACAAAAAATAAAATATTTTTAAAGTGGTCAAGCGACCAAATTGAACCATATAGAATGGCTATTGGAAAAATGTAGAACCCTCTTTATTAGTTAATGTAAGTAGTGTAATAAAGTGATGAACAATTAGATAATTTATTCCTTACCAAAAATTTTATTATTTAACATTAGAACTTTAAAATAATGTTCGGTTAGGGAAAATGAAAATAAGTCTCAATAAAGCTTATCTTATGCATAAATATGCAAGATTATTATGTAAAATAAGATCGAGACTGAGATAGTGTAACTATCTCAATAAAATTTGAGCAATACAAATGCAATAAAATTTTATTACATTTATAATATTTTTTGCTAGCTCATGCTAAATGTTGCTACTTTATAGTCATTTTATGAATAAATGATTGTATAATAATTATTCATAAAACATTTATGATTATTAAGTTAGCAATTTGAACTTTTCTTACAATTAGACGGCTCAAGTCTGCAGTGCCATCTTTTGTTGGTGTTTTAAAATTATTTAATTTAGTGCTCAAACCGATAGCAATGCGGCGCTGAAAACGTTTTCTAATAATTAAATACTGCAGTTTTCATTCTATTGTGTAAATTTTCTGAAGTTGTATTATCTACTGTATCTACATGATTTTATTCGTATTAATAATTTTAAAATTATTATAATAAATTACACGCAACATGTTGATGCCAATTCATCCCCGTGCTGACCTATTGACGATTTCCACTAAGCAAATTACCATCGTGTGGTAGAACTTTACATTATTTAAATTATTTATATTATAATTTTAAATTATTTAAATTTTCCAGAAAGTTATTTCGTTTAATTAAAAACAAAAAGCAACCACGCTTAAATTTTAAACAGTCATTAATTACAGAGCTTTTTGCTCTCTTCGTGATCAGGTCAAATCACTTCACTCTAAGCTTTATCAAAATCATTTGACAAAAATAGAGAATGACATTCATTGTAATCCAAAAACATTCGTTGATGATTTCGTTGGTCAACTATGCAAATGATTATCCTGGCTTTAATGTATTTAACTCCCCGTTTGCCACACTCAAGAAGGGCTTGTGGAACGTTGATCTCTAGACTTTTTGACTGTATGTTTGTAATGATAATATTTGTATTTATTTTTTCCCTTAATATGAAAAAGGTTTATCATTACATTATACGGATTTTACATTATGTAATAGAAATTTATAACCAGCAGTGTAGCGTAAAGTATGCGCCGACCGGCTAATTATACTCCCTAGTAAAGTTAGCTTGGCTGCGGCTAAGCTAATCGCCTACGCACAATGAAGTGTATGGCACTTGAAGAAGAAGAATAGAAATTTGGGAAAATTTTTGTGATATTATTTGTAAATGTTTTGATTAGAAAAATAGAAAGGAGGATTTATTTTTCTATTAAAAATAAGGAGTTTTATATTTTTTGTATTTACCGGGAGGGGAGAGGAACATTACATTTAGCATTTATTGTAAATTATTTAGGTTTAAGGAATAAAATTGCACTACATAGGTTACATAAGTTGTTTTATTTAATTTAGTAGTAGAATAATTTAATTATATTTATTTGATTATAATTAGGTATTACATAATATTTAAATAATTTACAATTTTTTTATAAAAAGTGGTAAATTCTATTATTATATGAGAATTTTGTATATTGTATTCAATGTTACAATAAATTTTAGCATTTTACAGGTACCATTTTAATAATTCAGTAATTATAGTCAAGTAGAAGATGCGATTCTGAAAATAAAATCATAAATTAGCAATATTGGCATAATTAAAAATAAAAAATCTTACGTAGCAGGGCTTCACAATCAGTCGGGAAAATATGTGTATAGAACATAAAATGTCATAGTACATAGTACAAAATGAATGATAATTGCAAGAGCGTATTCTAAGTATATCAGCATATTAAATGTGTAGAATATTTTCCTTCGGTTATAACTAAAAAATTAAAAATAAATATTGGAATCATTTTTTTAACAAATCAAATTTTGAATACAAATTTCATAAGATAGAGCTTATGTTAAAAAATTGTTTTGAAAATAAAAAAACATGCCAAAATCTAATTTTCAAATGATGTTGAAACAAAATCATTTAGAATATTTCTAGTTTTATTCACATGAAGTTCAGTTTTATTCGTTATAAGTGCAAGACCGCTAAGTAAAATTTTATTTCCTTCTTTATCTTCGTATAAAACTTCTAATAATAATGGGATAATAGCTGTAACTATCTCGTTATTCTTAAATTGTTTGTTATGAGATCCACCAGTTTACATTTTATGTTAGAAATTTTTAAATTTCCTCGTATTTTTTAACCAGAACGTTCGAAAATTCTTTAACCCATTCCACAAACCGCATATTAGCCAATTTCTACTGGTGTATCGTTCACTATTTTACAGATATAATTTTTGAAAATGCCTAATAATTTTTATTTGTAAAATAATTTTGAAAATTTAAAATTCGTGAAGATTAAATATTTGAAATTCATATTACAGCCTTTAATTATACCAATTTCGATACCGGTTTTACAATTTTTTCCATTTTGTTTCATGTTTCGTTCCCTTTTCTGACAGTAACATTGTAAATTGACATTCTTAGTGTATTTATGTATATTACAAGTATAATAATGTTTGCATAAAAAAATAGTAATTTAACAAAATATAACTTTTTCCTGTATTAGTTAAAAATTACTAAACATTTTCTAAATGTGCAATCGTTAAGGTTTAATAAATGTATTCAAGATGATTTTCTTAAAATTTTAAATAAATCGGACAAACCGTCTTCCGAGTTATAGTGGACACACTTTCAAAAGTATGTTTTGAGATAAATGTGGTCAAAGTTTCAGAAACGATTTTAGACGTAAAACTTAATAAGTGGACCTCAGTGTCCAAAAATGCTATTTAAAAAACGATTTTTTTTCTAAATCTACACCGAGGTGGCCCCTTCATTCTACCCTTCAATGTATTATATTTCATATTACCAAACGTTCGTAGTTTTCATACAAAAACTATTGCATTTTATAATTCTATTCTTTCAAATAATTATTATTATTATCAAATAATTATCAATTTGAATTGAAGGAAACGACTGCGCAAGTCGCAGTGACGTCACACGGCTTGTTTTGTGCAGTTTTGTGCTTGAAAGTTAAAGTTTGTTAGTGTTAAAAGCTGTTATTATCACGGAAACCAACAAAAAGACGAGCTATAAGTATTGTATTGTTCCGAAATGTAAGAACAGTAAATAAGCTGTTTTTAATGTTTCGCGAAAAGCAAAAGCCAGGCAGCAGTGGTTTAAAAAAATGAAAAGGGACAAATACAAATATGAAAAATTAACTGTAAACTCACGAGTTTATTGTTGTGAGGATTATTTTAACGTAAGTACATAGTTACAAAAAAAATAAATTACAATTACATTGTTGCTTTGACGTCTCTAATTTCGGCGCCAACGAAATCGGGATTGTTCACAAAATAATTACACATTGTAAATGCGTCTATTTCGGGCAAATTATCGGACTGGGGTTGCATAAAACCACTTTCAGTCATGATTGATAAAACAATCAAAAATAATATTATTTAAAACCGATCTCGGCGTTATTACGTTTCAACTTTTGCAGCACGACATACGAGTAAACATAATGCCGGAATTTTAAAATCGATTATTTATAACAAAATACAATAAATAAAAGTTATTTTTGCTGATTAGATATTTAATATATTGGATTAATCGGAAAATACTATTTTAACTAAATTTTTTTATTCATTCATGTTCCCTAATATCTTAATCGATTTATAGGTTATTTTAGTATTTTGCAATTATTACAAGTTATAATGAAATTTTAATTAAATTCGACAATTATTTTTTTCCATACTTACCTATTAAGTCAATTTTGCGTGCTTCAGCATAACTTGTAATTATTACAAATGTAATACTAAAATATTTTTTCATAAGTTAATAAACAATTATTCGATTTTTAGGTTATAATAATGGAAACTCCTTTGGTAGAAAATGTGGTAGCAGATAAAAAGTGGCAACCAGAAACTGGAAAGCATTTCATTTATCTTTACGAATTAAGCAGCCGCAGCCGGTTACAATCTACCCCAAACACTAAAATAATAAATTTTTTCAAGAGTTTTTTCTTAGGTGTACTTTATCGAATGTTTTCGACAAGTCCAAATTACATTATGTCCAATAGATTATTTCGATCGAGTTAAGAACAAATTACTGATGACTGAGCTACGCGGCAGAAATCCGTGACGAGAAAAATAACCATAATAATTATTTTTTTTGTAAACTGAATTTTAACTTGATTGAGTAAATTTATTTTGATTTTGAAAGTACATACGTGAGTATTGACCACTTACAGTTTGGTAAACAAGTGAAAATTTTTAAAAAACCTGATTGTGGGAAAAAAAAGAAAATGTACAATAAAACAAAAAAAATACTGTTGGCGTTCCAGGTGATAGATTTTAGTTTTCGATAGGAAACCCATGAATATTATTAAACGAAAAATTCGAAAACGCTTGGCTTGCTTCCATAAACGCGTTCATAACATCCACAGGTCCTGTGGCCTTGTCTAGTTTGGCTTTAAGTTCACATACGGCCTGAAGTAGGGTCTTGAAGTCGTACTTTTCCTGAAGTTCGCTCAATTCTTTCATGAACCTTGTAAAGTCGTCAGTGTTTAGATTAATCGATTTTTGAGTGTTGATTGTGTGTGACGGCTTTCTTTGAGAGGTAAAAGGATTTGTAGTTGTTGTTTGAGGACTCAGCGGTATGGATTTGTTAGCTTCTGCCTGTGGTGCAGCATGTTGTACTGTTTGGGATGGTAGGCGTGGTTCTTGATTCCTTTGGCGAAGCGCTGGAAAACTATTTTCATTTAATTTGAATTGCCGGCTTTTGGTTGTTTTTTCAGACACGCTTGGAATTGTTTTGTTTAATTTCTTGGCCAAGTAACTTTTGTAGGTTTCACATTCTTCGCTGGACGATTTATGGTTTCCGCCGCAGTTGTAACATTTCGGCACAATTGGGTTAGTATTACATTCCCACGTAGGATAAGGGTTGGCGCAGATTGCGCATATTATTCGAACATGGCATCCTCTTTGACCGTGTTCATATCGTTAGCAATTTCCGCATTGTAAAACTTTGCGGGGCGCTTTGTATTTTTCTCAGTAAATTCTTTGCGAATGAATATAGTTTATTTTTTTAACGAAGAATTTTAAGAAGAATTTATTTGATGTGTTAAAAATCAATTTACAAAACATAAAAGATATTCATGAGTTTGTTATAGTATATGAAGTTGGACTTCTTCTACTATGCTAAAATAAGTTGGTTAATATGATTAGTTGTGACGTGATAATGAAAAGTGAAGTTACGGGTAAAATTTTCAAAAACCTGATGGTAGAAGTAAAAGAAAATATACAATAAAACAAAAAAAAATTTAAATAAAAGCAAAAATTTCACAATTTACTTTACGTCAGTTAACATATTTGTTTGAGGAATTTTTCCACTTTACGGAATGGTAGATCATCGATTTAGTAGTTTATGGTTGCAGCGATGAGCGGGTTTGAGTGGTTAGTCATGGAAGATACGAGCTTCTTGGTTTTGTCTTTGATGTAGTCCATTATTGGTTCGATCTTACAGTCGTCATGCAAGTTGGCGATGGTCGTGTAACGGGAGTATTGTTCTATAATTCGTAAAAACTTATTTTGTATGATTTGTACAGCATTTAGATGTCTTTGCGCAGCGACACCCCATACTGGTGCATTATACGTGAGTACGCTGCGTGCGCATGTTTTGGATAATGTAATTTTTTCTTGTTTGTCGATTTTTGAATTTGGCCCGATGAGTGGATATAGGAATTGAATGCAAAACATTGTTTTGGCAATGCGGTTTGCAATCTCCTTTTGAAAAGTTAATCTGTAGTCTAAGATTGTACCAAGATATTTGACTTCGTTTTTCCACTTCATGAGTTGGTTTTCAACCATTATTCCTTGAGTCTTGCGTGATTTTCGCGAAAACAGAATGGCCTCGGTTTTTTGTACGTTTAACTTCAACTTCCAGTCTTTGAAATATGAGATTATTAGTGCCAGGTGTCTTTCGAGATACCGATTCGAGATATGGTTGTCTCTTTTTGCGTGTGCAACGATGGCAGTGTTATCGGCGTAAATGGCCAAGGTTGTGATGAAGTGCCGTGTTATATCGTTGAGGAAGATACAAAACAATATCGGCCCTAGTAAGAATTCTTGCGGTATACCGGCTGAGACATTTCGTGTTTGGGATTTACTTCCGTTTATGTTTACGTAAAACTTTCTACCCTGTAGATAATTGGCGATAATTCGTGTTAAGTTTATTGGCGTCTTTACTAGCTCGACCAGCTTGTGTATAAGTGCATTATGGTTTACTACGATGCACTCATACGCAATATACCCCCAATAGCAATTTAGTAAAACATAGAAAATAAAACAAATTAAACTCGCCTGAGCGTAGAAAACCTAAAATATAAAATGATTTTGTATTGAATTTGCAACTCAAGCCCATCACTCCTGATTTTGAAATTTTAGATTTTACAAATCTTAACAGTTATAATTTAATTAAAGCTCTTTAGTAATGGTCCTAGATCCGCATCTGACGCGGAACAACATGATTTTGAATTATTCTGTTTCAGTTTTAAACTTGAATTTTTGTTTCAAAATTTTCATTCAATATTCAATTTTCAATGTTCACTCAAATATATTTACATATACAATCAGTATTAAAAAGAAATACGTTTTTACTAATGTAATTTTGCACGAATGTATTGCATTCCGGCAATACTTGACTTACGCCTTGACTTACAATTTGTATTTAAATATGTGCAAATTCAAGTGAAATCGTTAAAAAATTAAATTACTTACCCTTTAATGTTGAAATTAATTGGAGTTTACAATTTTATACTTTTAATTTCATGAAAAAAAAACGTATAAATGAAAGCAAAATCAAAACCAAAATCTGACAGTACACAAACTAAATAACTTCATAAATAAACAAAAGTAGTTGCATGAGTTTGTTCAATTTAGCGCCAAAATTTAAAATGTTGAAAATTTTAAAATTTTTTCAAATTACTATGATAATATTATAAATGTTTTTATGATTATTCGAATAGCTACAGAACAATATAAAAAAGTTTATAATAAATCCTGGTAGGTTTTTAATTAAAATTTGAAGCAATAAATCTAAACTATCTAGCCAATAATTATTGCATAGGATGTTAAAGAATATACCAACCTCTTATCATAAGACAAACACCACATATGTATACAGCGTGACCCACAAGAACTCGGACAAACTTTTAAAGAAAACTTATTTAAACGAAACCTTATGTACATCATAAATTATAAAATTTCAAAGAGGCTTTCTTCTGCGTGGATACAGAGATTTAAACGCCGAATGAAATTTTCGGCTGTTTCTCTTCTAGGGATATTTTGTCCCATTCCTGACGCAAAGATTGTTTTGGTGAATCCAAACTTTTGTGGGATTTTACACAGGCCCTGGCCTTTAAAATTGATTATATGGCGTAATCCATTGGGTTGAGATTTGGTGAGTATGGAGGCCATTTATCGAAACTGATAAAATCAGGAAAATTGATTCGGCAACACTATTGCGTAGTTTTCGCCTTGTAGGCAGATGCAAAGTCTTGTTGAAAGGTCTAATGTTAGTCACCAAAGTGCTGTTGGGCCCACGGAAGAACTACAGTCTCTAAAATATCTCGGTGGTAGATTTTCTTGTTAATTTTTACTCCTTCTTCTACAAAAACTAAAGGTGTTTTACCGGTAGTACAAATACCGCCTCAAATCATGACAGACTTGGGGTATTGGCGTTGAACAATGATGGCAGAAGGTCCGGGTGCTTCTTTTGACCAATACCTATCATTTTGACAATTGCGAAATTGTTCAATATATGATTGTGAAAATGAACAGATGTAAGTTCCACCGCTGGTCAGTTTTTAATCCTTTTAAGCTTACCAGAGATAGTACTTAGTGAAGTACTTATAGTGTACTTAATAAAATCCGCTTATAGTACATAAAGTATGTACACCGAATCAGACTCGTAGCCAGGATTTAATTTCGGGGAGCACTTGTAAAAGAATTTCAGCTTGAAAATATCTACACCTATTTTATTTTTAAAATTCAAATTTTTCCCTTTCAAAAAAAATTTTTTATCTATAAGAGAATGCGCTAATTTGTATAAAGTATTGAATAGCGACGTTTTAAGAACTATTATTAAAAAAATATAATGTAGCGTATTTTTTTAAAGTGAATCCGAGATTTGGCGTGGTTGCGTTAGTCAAAACCGACTTTCTACACCTTCCGCTCCGCGCTGTTTTCACAAACGCTTTACTAATTACAAATATCCCTTTAGACCGGTCCTACTCGGAATAGTGTGGAAGTTGAACGACAGGGTCCCAGTGATTGTATTATTCTTGAGAAATAACGCAATCATAATATAACACCAACCTTAACCTATTTTGAAAAATATCTTTTGAATATTTTTTTCAAAATATTTTAAACGAAACATAATTTAACATGAATGAAATTCGACTCTAAAAACCAGATAAAAATAACATACAATGCTCGCATTTATCAGCTAAATGAAAAGTACAGTAGCGGTCATAAGTATGGTTGCACTTAGTTTTTGTGATAACTTTTTAAATTTCAAGGAAATTTTCCTAAATTTTCAAAATTTATTCTTTAAATACCTTGGAATTATAACACATAATTAAAATTATTTGAAAAATTTTATAAACAAGTAAAAATTTAAAAATCACAAAATAGGAAATATTTGCTTATAATAAAGTATTATTAAAAGCACTTAAAACAAAATTTAAAGTACTTTATTAAAATATAAAGATTAAAAACAATTAATACTTTGTTGCATAACCTTTTGCGGCTATAACTGCTTTGCATCGAGAAGGCATAGAGTCAACAAGCTTACTAAACGCTCCAATGGAATCTTTTGCCATTCTCTCCTTAAAGCTTCTCATAACTAACTCCTATTTTGGTATGTCCCACTTCTAATTTGTCGCTCGAGCTCTTCCCACAAATGCTCTATAGGATTTAAGTCAGAAGACTGACTAGGCCACTCAAGTAGGCGGATATTAGCCTTCGCCATGTAACCTTTAACATGCTTTGAAGCATATTTCGGGTCATTATCTTGCTGAAACATCCAGCCGCGTGGCATTATTCTCTTCCCATGTGGTAGCATGTGATCTTTTAATATGTCAGCATACGTAAACCGATCCATAATACCATCGATTAAGTGTATAGGTCCAACACCATCACGGGAAAAGCAGCCCCACACCATGACACTTCCACCGCCGTGTTTTACAGTGGGAACCTGATACTTAACATCATATCTTTTATTTACTGGACGTCGAATATACTTAATACCATCAGAAGAAAACAAATTATATTTGCTCTCATCGCTCTAAAGAATTTTAGACCATTCTTGAACTCCCCAGTTTAAGTGATCTTTGGCAAATTTTAATCGGGCTATCCGATTCTTCTTCAAAATTATTGGTTTCTTAGAAGGACGCTTACCAAATAGTCCAGCTGACTTCAGTCGACGTTTCACTGTCGAAACACTAATATTATCTTCGCGATTCTCGTTAAAATCACGGACAATTTCGGTAGCCATTAAACGAGGATTCTTTACCGCATCACGAACGATCATTTTATCTTCCCGTCCGGTTGTTTTCGTGGTCGCCCGGTTCTTGGTCGATTGGCCACTGATCCATATTGGTTTATTTTACGGATCCAACGACCTATAGTTTGATTTGGTATACCAAATTTGCGATTTGCTGTCCTTAAAGAGTCTCCATTTTCAATGATTTCAAAATCGCATTTTCAGATCTTCGGAATATTCTTTCGTCTTTACCATAATTCTTACTGTTGAAGCAACTACTCTAACAAGTTTATTTCGAAAAATTAATTTTATTTACAGTTTTTTACGTTTTAAAGAATATGCCACTTTACTTTTGGACACTGAATAAGAAATAATTATATTTTTATACTGTTCACGTTATTAACAACATTAAATTTTATACGTCAAAATCTGTATTAGCCTACTTACTTTTAGGAATGATACAACAATTTGCAAAATAAGTTTTGCTTTTATTAATTTTGCTAAAAATTGAGTGCAACCATATTTATGAGCGCTACTGTACGTACTTGAAAGATTACGCCCTTATACCCTTGACCCCACAACTTTAGTTTACCACTGGTGGAAATTACATGGCAGAAAAAAGGTACCCAAAATTGATCGGTGAAACTTACATGTCGGATTAAAAAGGATTTGACCAACCGGTGGAACTTACAATCACCCCTGAAATTGTTGTCTTTTGAGGTAAGTAAAATTAAAACCCCATCTATTGTGTATTTTTCTTCAAGTGTCATATGCTTATAATTTATTATTATTATTCTGAACGAGTATGATTCTAGGCCTACTTGCACTGAAACTCTAAGTTTATTGTACCCCGCGTTCGTGTTTTTTACTTCATCAGCTCTGTTTCCTCAACAAAGTTGAGTATGCAGTTGATGGGAATTTCTGCAATTTCTTTGGTTGTCGGGTAGAAATTGCCGAGATGCTTGTATGTACCTCTGCAGGGCAGCCGAAGCCGCCTTGAGGTGCACATTTATTTGAACAGCCCTGAAGGTGGTACCTCACGGCACCCCCTCCATGGTTGTCGCCGCCGTACTGATGGCAGCAGGAGGCTCCGGAGGATCTTGAGTTGGTTCAGGAGGTACTTGCCCTTCCTCTTCACTCCCATTTCCTCGGTGCTCTCTACCTTCTTTTTGTCCAAGGCTTTGAAGGTAACCCTGGAAAAGACATTTTGGGTCTGCCTTTCTGTCCAAAACTGACCAGGTCCTTGTTTTTAGCCCTGGGATTTAGACTGACAATTTTTTTTTAACATTTTTTCCGGTCCCTTGATCAGGTTTGCCTGTTTGTCGCTTAGGATGTTTTCTGGGTATCCTTGTGATTTGATTGCCACCCGGATATCCGTCAATGCCGCCCTGTAATCCAGTGCAGGTCCAGAGTCCCTGCACCTTTTCTAGTTCTGGATTTACCAGCTGCGGTGCTTCCTATTGGCTGAGTTCGCTTTTGGTCGCCCGGTCGAGGTGCCTTTCTCAGCTGTTTTGTTTGGCACTGGCACCAATGTGGTTCCTGTGCCTTAATTTGTTTCAGTTGCAGCCATACCTTTTTAGGTGCCGTTTGGCTGCACCGGAGAGTTTTACCTTGAGTGGATCCATCCTTTCAGAACCTCCTCCCATTGTGATTCTAGAGAGGAAAAAAGATCCCTATCGCACAGCGCTCCATGCGCGACAGAAGGCTTAATACAACGGGGTTCGTCGGTGACCCGAGGTTTCTGCGATAAGTGACTGAGCTACCCCCCAACCTTGCATCCTTTAGGCGTCGCAGTACCGTAGGAGTTTTTATGGTGGTATCTGTCCACGCAGCCCAGGCGGCTAAGCCAAGACCCTCGCACCCTTGTCGCTACTATCCTCGCAGAAACGTAGCCTGCGAAAGAGTAGTTGCAGCTCACAAGCAGTTAACGATTTGTTCTTTTGTGTTTGCCGATTAGGCTGGCCTCTTCCACCGCAACCATTATGAGAATGGCAAGGACTGGACACAAGGAGTTTTAAGTCCCGGCCGGTCTCGACCACCCCCTGTCGGCCGATGGGGAAGATCATCCCCACCGCCCGCACCTGGGCAGCAGTATAGCGTGAAGCATACACGGGTCGACTACGAAGCATAAGCTCATGGTTCTAACCTTGTTTGCGTTAGATACGCTGCTGAGATCAAAAATCCAGTATCAATCTGTGGACTATGGGGAAGGCAACGGGAAACCACTTCACAAATTATAATCCTTCTTTCTCAGTCCGTTTATCCTAAAGAGGGTTTGGTAACTCTATTTTTTTTAGAGTTCTCTTGGCATTCTACCTCGGTGGTTTATCATTGCCTGCTGAGGGAAGACGGTCAGAAAATTCTCACTCCGTCCGGATTTGAACCGGGGATCTCGGTTTAGCAGTTGACGCTCTTAAGCGCTAGACCGCGACCGTCTTCTAATTATAATACTCCCTGGTAAATTCATCTTGGCTTTGACCAAGTTGAATCGCCAACGTCGTCCGGGAGACCGGATATGGCACACGAAGAAGAAGCCCGCACCTAGAGTACATGCCTCCGAGTTTTGCTGAACACACACCCCACTCACCACGCCTAAGTTGCAAACACTTGGAGGGGGCAGCGTCATGCTTAATATCTTGGTAACCAAAAAAAAATTTAAGATGCGGTTTATGGCAAGCTCTAAAACACCAAATACTACTAATTTTTTAATAATATGTAATAAAATTAAAATAATATAAATAATTTTCTTCTGTAATCGGAAGACTATTGAGACTAGCCGTTAAGTGCGTTGATTGTGAGGTTGAGATCCCGGTTTGAGCCTGAGTGATGTAAACTTTATTCTGATCGTTGTCCCTTGATATCCAATGGCAATTTACAGAATTAAATCCTTAAAATTTAATAATAATGGCTTAAAGTAAAGAGCAATGAACCGCACAGTACTAGTCGATTTAAAACACAAAGTAAAATCATTTTTGCAGTTGTCATTCATTAATCTTGCGAGTGTGGCTCTAGACCTACTTGCACTGAAGCTTACGCTTATTGTACCCCGTCTTTGCTCACGCCCAGACTGGCAAATGTAGTCGCATTATGCCAGGCGCACAGCCTAACTTCCTCATTAACTCGTGCCCCCAACAGCGGTAGGTGTTACGAACAAAGGACTCCCCGCCTCGCAACCCACCAGTGATCACACCAAGCCAATGCTGTGTGTTAACTGCAGCATGTCAATGTTCGCCGGAGGACCAAGTCAAGAAGCCTCGCGATTCGCACCCCACCAGTGCCAGGTCCCACCGCAGTCGCTGGATATAGCTCCTTGACCACAAACCCGGCTCAACGCCCAAATAGCCAAGCGTCGTGCAACCGAGGGGCGATTTGCCCTCAAAGCAGGGGGACCGCCGACTTTACGTGCCCTCCAAAGCACAGGAGACGGTCATAGATAGAAAGAGAGTCAGATTGCAGTTGTCATTCTTTTTTTTATTTCATTAATTATAATGTTTGTAAACCATAATAAGGCCATTGTGTATGGTCGACAGTTGAAAAATCATCACATCGTTGTGCAAGATGTACTAAATAGGTAGTTAAACGAAGTAATTCGATATCGGCTTCATGTTCAGAGGAATCATATGCAGTGATTAATAAACCATTACTTTGATAAAAACATATGTTTTCGTCTTTGTCATCAATAATTATTGTATTAGTATTATCGTATTGTGGGTATTTGTCCCACAAAATTTGAAGAGGTTTATACTAAAAAATTAAAACTGTAACTACCTATAACTGTAAATATAAAAAAAACTTACCACAATCTGTGTTCCAAATGATCCAATCCCCGCCCTCATATGAGAAACATCCAAACAGGCTAACAATCTAAACTTGTTATTTTCCAACATCCCTAAAGAATGAAGCTTTCTGAACATGTACTTAAATTCTGTTCCGGACCAAATTACAATGTCATAATAATTATACACAGCTTCTAGAAAAGTATGTAAGTATGGCCTAGTTAGGTCCTCTCTTTTAGCATTAATATCATAAAAATCAGCTATTGTTCTGTCGATATCCAAAACCAATAATTTTTTCCATGTCGTGGTGGTTATATGGTTTGAATTTCAGTAATTTTCTTAATCCTAAAAGTGTTTCAAATTAATTAAAACAGTATTAGGAACTTAAATTCAAAAATTATTCACACTGCCTTTAAAAAATAAATTTATTTCAAGAAAAAAGTAAGTAATTTCAACAGCTACTGAAACTTTGAGGTTAGCTATTTTTAATTTGGTTTAAAATGGTTGTGGCATAAAATTCATTTTACAAAATAACTAAAAGTGTTAAATGATCATAAAAGTAACTCACTGTGTTTTTTCTGCAACGAAAATTTTAACTTTTTGGCGAAAAT
The DNA here is from genome assembly GCA_036346125.1 of Lycocerus yunnanus. NCBI lineage: Eukaryota > Metazoa > Arthropoda > Insecta > Coleoptera > Cantharidae > Lycocerus > Lycocerus yunnanus. The sequence continues at coordinate 4,584,283 of JARFIX010000002.1, forward strand.
TTTAATTCAAAGAATGACAACTGCTTTTTAGAAGTAATTTTTATTAACTGACAATTGGTTATAAAAGACCTTCGCGGCAACCGCTTAGTTTTATAAATAAAAGTTACCAGCGAAATTACAACCGAATAAAAAGAAATTAATTTTTATATAGTAACTTTAAAAATGCGGTAAAATAAATTTAAAATATGAATTTTAGATTTGCAATGGCAATTCACAGAATTAAATCCTTAAAATTTAATAATAATGGCTTAAAGTAAAGAGAAGAGCAATGAACCGCACATTACTAGTTGATTTAAAACACAAAATAAAATAATTTTTGCAGTTGTCATTCTTTTTTTTTATTTCATTAATTAAAATATATACATTAATTTGTTACTGGGTCATAATAAGGCCATAGTTTATGATTAACGGTTGAAAAATCATGACAATATTGTGCAAGATTTACTAAATAGGTAATTAAATAAAGTAATTCGTTGTCGGTTGCATGTTCAGCGGAATCATATGCAGTGATTAATATACCATTACTTCGATGAAAACACATGTTTTCGACTTTGTCATCAAGAAGTATTGTATTAGTAGTATCGTATTCTGGGTATTTGTCCCACAAAATTTCAAGAGGTTTATACTAAAAAATTAAAACTGTAACTACCTATAACTGTTATTATTTAAAAAAAACTTACCATTATCTGTGTCCCAAGTGAAGTAGACCTCACCCTCGTATGAGAAAGATCCAAACAGGCCAACAATCCAAACTTTTTATTCTGCCACATCCCTAACGAATGAATCTTTCTAAACATGTGCTTAGGTTCTGTACATGACCAAATGACAATGTCATAATAACAATATAAAGTTTCCAGAAAAGTATGTAAGTACGGCCTAGTTTTGTCCTCTCTTTTAGCATCGACATCATGAAAATCAGCTATTGTTCCATCGATATCCAAAACCAATAATTTTTTTCCAAATCGTGGTGGATTTATGGTTTGAATTTCAGTATTTTCAATCATTTTCTTTATCCTAAAAGTGTTTCCAATTATTTAAAACAGTATTAGAACTTAAATTCAAAAATTATTCACACTGCCTTTAAAAAATAAATTTATTTCAAGAAAAAAGTAAGTAATTTCAACAGCTACTGAAACTTTGAGGTTAGCTATTTTTAATTTGGTTTAAAATGCTTGTGGCATAAAATTCATTTTACAAAATAACTAAAAGTGTTAAATGATCATAAAAGTAACTCACTGTGTTTTTTCTGCAACGAAAATTTTAACTTTTTGGCGAAAATTTTAATTTAAAGAATGACAACTGCTTTTTAGAACTCCCAATTTTTATTAACTGACAGTTGGATATAAAACAACTTCGCGTCAACCGTTTAGTTTTATAAATAAAAGTTACCAGGAAAATTACAACCTCATAAAAAGAAATTGATTTTTATATAGTAACTTTAAAAATGCGGTAAAATATAAATTTAAAATATGAATTTGAAATATGAATGATTTTAAATTTGACTTAAAATAATAAGCAAAACACTGCAGTACACAGTGGCGGCCCTTTTAGACTCTTTTAAGAGGAGAATACGATAGTTCATTTTATATATTAGCGCTAGTGTCGTTTTTTCGATTTTATTTGACAAAATCGGAAAATTTTTACAGACCTCTATTTTTTACTACTTATTTTAAAAGTAGTCTAAATGTACTTTTCGTCAGCAGATGTCGCTCAAAATAAAATAATTTATTCACAGGCTTAGATGAGAGGGATAGTTTACTATCTCTCTTTTCTATGATATGATTTACGACCATAGCGTCAACTAAAAAAAAACGAAAATCGAGAAAAGGTTTATAAGCAATTAAGCATACTAGTAGCATATAAGCGCCAACAGGACAGTGTAGCTATAATAACAAAACTTGGTCTAACGAAGAAGGTTTATTCTTATTTTTTATTAAATTCTAATGTAATACACAAATATACCTGTCCATCCAATTCATTCATTTATTCGGCAGGTAGTAATAATTGCGGTACTTTCCTTAAATCCTTTCTGGGTAATTTTTTTTGATATTATGGATTTACCTATTCTGAAGTAAGCATTTATAAAAGTTCTGTTAGTTGAGTTTCCACTTACCTCGTTAAAAATTTTTGTTCTTTATAATTTTTCCATTTTAAACTCAATTGGTATCCAAACTACAAAAAGCCAATATTTCGTGTTGGTAATGTTTAGTTGACTTTAAATTTGAAAATGATAATTATCCGTTCCCTTTAATTTAATTTCGCTTTCATAAATTTTTTAGTGGTTTTTAATTGAAGGGTTATTTAATAAACTCGTTTTTTACCTTTTCTTCATTTACTAATTGAATTCATTTTTGTTGTTCTTTTTTAGCTATGTTTTCTTTTATAGCGTTCAAAATATACGGAGGATCCTGACACTTCTCACCTTTTCCAATATTGTTTCTGACAATTTCTGGAGCAACACATTCTTGATAAAACTGTATTAGTTTTGGCAACATTTTTTCTTCCCAAAATTTACTATCTATTTGCCTAGAAAAGGCAATTGTTCAACTTCAAAATTATAAACTAGAATTGATAATGAGTGAGGTATTTTTTGAAACGATTTAGAAACTTGTTTAGAAGCACAATAAAGCAGAATTGCTTGCATGAAATAGTTTTACTTCATATTTTGCCAAGAAAGGACACAAAGAATACAGGTAATTATCTTTCTGCTTAACAGGTACACCCTTTCTTAAAAGCATAAAATTAGGTAATTGCCCAAAAATTTAAAAATTAAAAATTTTTATTTGAATGCTCAAGATATTACCCTAGAAATAAATTATATTCCGCATAAATTTAATGTACCTATCCTAAAAAATTTGGAATATTATATTTTTCAAAATGGCTACAAAATTTATATAACTACAACATAATAATGTAGTCATATAATATTTTATATGAATCTAATCATGCTAATTAGTTACTAATATGATTTAGCGCAAAAGTGTAAAAAATTACGACAAAATAGATAAGAATTCCATTGCCATAAAATGTTATTTTTTAAAAATATTTTAGGATTAAATTTTGCTAGAAGGAATGAAAAAGGTTCCCACCATCTGTAATGGTATCTTTTATGGCGTTCTATTGTTGCAATATATTTAGAAAAAAGTTTTTGAACACATGTTTTTTCAAGTACCACTACTTGCATAGTTATTTTGTCTTGAATTTAAATGCACAAATCGGTTATACCTATATATTTTTATGTAATTTTAATTATATCTTTATATTTAATTTGTTTTGTATAGTTAATGCAAATATCTGTTTTCGTATAGCATAGTGCAAGCACCAAATTTAAGTTTGAAGAAATTTAAAAAATAATTACATTTTTTTAGAAATTCAGGGTGAATGTGAAAATTAAATACGAAATAGGTGGGATGTCTTCTTGTTGGGGTGTGTTGTGAAAACGTATTTACATTATTCGATTATGAATTTCACAGACATGTAAAAAGTAGTTATAACACTGATAATAAAACACAATTCAATACGTAATAACCGCAATGAGATGAAATAAAATGTTTTTATAAATTTAGTTTAACACAATAGTTTAAAATTCAAATTTGAAAAAAAATCGCGACATCTGCCGACCAAAAGAGAAAAATACGACAGATACAGGGGGATCCTCTTCGAGGAAGAAGCTGAACTGTCATTACCGACTTGGTAAGCTTCTCCGCTGAAAGTAACGGCAACCATATTGTCTATATCATCAATGAACGTAAAATAAACATTTCTTTTCTAAATAACATGCAAAATACTAATTTGTAATAGCTTATATTTTGAAAATTTGATACTTGATATTTAATTTAGGGAACTTCAAATTTTCAATCACTTCAGTAAAAAAAAATGTAAAATTTAGTTTTTTTTTAAATGTTAATATATTTTTAATAAAACAAAATTTATAACCGAAATTTGGTAGTTCCTTTATTGAAACATTGATGTTTCGTTATATGTTTTTACTTTAATTAAAACATTAATAATAACGTTTTAAGGTAAACTCTAATTCGTATGTTTAGGACAAAATATTCCGAACTCCCTCTTAAGGGAGGATTCTAAGCAATTAACCACGGCACAATTGGCTAAACTGTTTTCGACGCGCGGGGTGTCGTTCGACGCGGTAAGGTTCCTCATCGTGCACAAATTGTTCCGTTTGGCCGTCCGAGGGGCCCCGGTCGCAGCAAGCCTCCAAAGTTGAACGACTTTCTTGCAAAAAATTTTCCAACAGAGCGAGCGAGACGGCTTGCAAGGTCTCTCTCGCACAAATTAATAATTATATACGGATCTTCTACGGCAGGAGCGCCTCTCCGTTCTCAGTTTCCATCTCTTTCTATCTTGGCATAACTCTTCTTCCATATTCCTGGCATTCATTGCCCCATCTGCATCGTCTCTCCAGCTTTTTCTAGGCCGTTCTCTCTTCCTCCGCTCCGGCGGGATCCATTCCAACACTTTCCGTGGCCATCTATCTTCTCCCATTCTCTTTGTACACCCCATATTCATGCTTTTTCTAATAATTTCGTTTCTTATCCTTTCAAGTCTAGATTTTCTACAGCTTCTTCTCAGGAAATCCATTTCTGCCTTTTTTAAATCGTACTCTATCGCATCCTTGTCGGATGCACGTCAAACGGGCGAGACAAAACCTTGAGAACGTCCCGTCGCGGTGAGGACTGTTTTCGAAAAATTACTTAATTTAAATGACTTTTGACGTTTGGCGCAATTTTCGACATTTTTCGAATGAAATTTGCCTGGCGCGAGGAGGGCTCGGCTTTTGGCGGTCGAAGGGGACGATGCCGTCGTACGGTCTTTGAGGATTCCAACGGTACCTCGTTGTTGCCAATTCGGCAAGACGTTGGTGTTAAATTTAGCTCATCAAGATTGACGTGCCGCGCAATTGTGAGGTTAGAGTGCCAGATTTTGGGTATAAATTCGCTTCTCTTTGGTGTTTGTGAGGATTTTGAGGACCGCAGGGACTACAATGTCGTTGAAGGGAGTCTTAGAAACGCAACTGTATGCCACTTGCACTTTTTTTTGCCATATTAAACATCAATTTTCTACGTAAAGTGTGAAATCTGCAGGTGGCGTAGCGAAATTTCGAGGGTGCGGTATACGAAGATTTTCGAAAATTTGTAGAAACTAAGCGTTTGCGTGTAATTGTGAGATGACAGATGGCTTTATAATTTTAATGCACTTCTTTTTGGTAGGTGCAACGTCCGTTTTAATAGCCCGAGCGTTCCCAGAGTCCATTCGCAAGGTGAAAAGTGTAGACGATTATGTTCCGATGCGAATTTTTTTATTTCATCAATCATCCCGCGTGAATCGATAGGCAATACGGACGGGTTATTTGATACAAAGTTACTTTGGAATGTCTGTTCGACGTTGGTAACACAACTTGACAAGAAACTATTGTCAAATGCTCCACCGATACACATTCCGAAGAAATCTTAATTTCAGTCTGCACTAGGTTTTTCAAATTTTTTGCTTAAATCGTGGAAATTCTTTTATAAAATTTGGTGTGTGGTAGGGCTTCCAAGCTCTTGTCGAAGAAATGTAGAAAAATTTACTGTTCGATGGGATTTTATTGGTCCCGCACACATGCTACTTCCATCGTAGCCTTCACCGATGCACTGTTTTTGCGAATTGTCAAATGTACTTTAATATTGACTACAATTTTTATGGAAAAATCTTATTTTTAATATTGCCGCTTGGAAAAAGTAGGACTCGGATTGGCAACAAACTACAAGTTTGGTAGAACCCTGAGGCAATTAAACGGGAAAAATTTTCGGCTATTTTTTGTACCTCTTCTAGGGATATTTTGTCCCGTTCCTGACGCAAAGATTGTTTTAGTGATTCTAAGCTTTTGTGGGGTTTCGTACAGGTTCTAGCCTCTAAAATTGATCATATGGCGTAATCCATTGGGTTGAAATCTGTGATTGTGGTCGTTTAATCTTTTTTGTTGCCTTTCACAACGAGTACTTCGTGGCTTCAGTTGCGCTCAAACTCTCCAAATATTCCTGAATTGGTGCGCTTTTTTTTATCATTTATGAGGTGTTTTAGTTCTTTTATTGATTTATTGAACATTGCTTTGTCTTGAGGAGATCTTGTTGTTTGCCATATTTTTCGAAGTTTGCGCTTTTCTGCAATTTTAGTTTTAATAATTATTAAGCAGGTCTGATTTCTTCTAGCGGTTTCACATTTTGGAGTAGCTACCCAGGTTGCCTCCTGTATCGCTGTGTTGAGGTTTCCAATTGCTGTTTCAAGGTTTTCCTTGGTTTTTAGAGATATATTATTATAACAGATTCGATTATTCAGAATATTTCTGAATTCGTTCCAATTGGTTTTGCTACTGTGGAGTGTTGGAGGCTTTTGTTTTTCTATTATCTGCGAACAAAGAGGAACTATTATGGGTGACTGATCAGAAGACAAATCTAAGCAGGACTGAGCTGTTATGTTATTTTCTGGTATTCCCTTAGTCACGCAGAAATCAATTAAATCGGGGATCATCCTTCGATCTGCAGGCAAGTAGGTAGGTTCCCCAAATAGATACTGTTTGTAGATTGCCCTTCTGCAGAGCCAGGTAAGACTGTCTACTCTTTGGAGTAGGATTATTGGATCTTAAGCCCCACCACGGGTGCTTAGCATTATAGTCACCACCGGCGATGAACCTATTTCCAAGTTTTTCGAAAAAATGTGTAAACCGTTGTTCTTTTACTGTGTATTTTGGTAGGCAATAAATAGCTGTGAGTGTTATTGGTCCAATCCAGTCCTTAAGTCTGATACTAGTTGCTTGCAGATATTCTTGCTTGAATGAGTCATGCTCGTTATGCTTAATTGACGACTTAATTATAATTGCAGTACCCCCGTAGGCAGCACCGTCCGGGCGCTGTGTACTATAAATGGTATATCTTGGTATTTTTAGGTAACTTTTTTCCGTAAAATGTGTTTCGGAAATCAGCATTACGTCTATGTTTTGGTTAATTAAGAAAGTTTTGAGTTCGGGCCCTCTTTGGACCAGTCCGTTGGCATTCCAGACTGCGATTCTTAATGAAAACATAATTATGGCATTTTGGAAATAAGGGCTGTAAGAAGGTTTAAAATAGTGTCCATTTTTCCATTAAATTCATCAGTATGCTCTCCAGGTTTTTGTTCGACTGCTGTACTTGTGCAGTTATTGATCCGGTATTTTGAAATTGGTGTTGCGGGAGGTTTGCACTTACTTGTTGCGCGTATGATATTCCTGGTACAGTTTTAGCTTGCTGATTTATTCTATTATTATTAGTTTAGTTGTTTTGCATATTTCTAAGCGGAGGAAACATTTTTTTGGATTAGAAGTTTACGCACTCTACAACCTTTGTAACTAGCAGGGTGATTACCATCACAATTGCAGCACTTTACATTAGGGCTCTTTTTTTTTCTTGGGCATTCTTTAGTTAAATGCTTTTCTGCACACTTAACACAATTAGAAGTTTTGTAGCAGAAACCCTTAGTATGTCCATATGCTTCGCATCGTATACACTAGGGGATGTCTCTTTTTTGTGCGGTTGCTCGAAGTTTATTACAGTATTTTTTCCACTTTATCGGAATTTGAAACGGTAGTAACATTCGATTCCTTGTTTGAGGTTATGTTTTCATCATTGCAATTACCACATTTCCACTGGTTAACTTTTTGGCTTCTGTTCAAATCACTCCATGTGTCTAGAGACATTTCTATGCACTGAATATGATAATTGGTTCCACATTTCATTTTACATTGGATAGAATCCTCATATTTTGTAGTATTACGCTTACACGCGCCGCACGCCAACATCGTGCAAAGCCATGGTCAGTTTTTAATCCTTCTTTTTTTTGCTAAGTAGCCGAAGCTCAATATGTAAGTTCTACCGATGGTTAGAAATGTACCTAACTAAAACATGTAAGTTCCACCGGCGGTAGCTTCCCAAAGATAGTACTTAGTGAAGTACTTATAGTGTACTTAATAAAAGCCGCTTATAGTACATAAAATATTTACACCGAATCAGACTCGTAGCCAGGATTTCGTTTCAGGGAAGAGCACTTATAAAAATTTTCCAACTTGAAAATACCTACACCTATTTTATTTTTAAAATTCAAATTTTTCACTTTTAAAGAGAATTTTTTAGCATTTTGGAGAGGGGGGAGGTGTCACGTGCCCCTAGGTTCCCCCCTGGCTACGGGCATGCATAAAATATTTTAACATTTTTTTTAATCCAGCCGCCTCGTATCTATAAGAGAAGAGAGCAGAGCTCTAATTTGTATAAAATATTGAATAGCGACGTTTTAAGAACTATTATTAAAAATATATGTATAATGTAGCGTATTTTTTTAAAGTGAATTCGAGATTTGGCGTGGTTGCGTTAGTCAAAATCGACTTTCTACACCTTCCGCTCCGGGCTGTTTTCACAAACGCTTTACTAATTTCCAATTCCTAATCCATCTAGACCGGTCCTACTCGGAATAGTGTGGAAGTTGAACGATGGGGTCCCACTGGTTGTATTATTCTTGAGAAATAACGCAATCATAATATAACACCAACCTTAACCTATTTTGAAAAATATCTTTTGAATATTTTTTTCAAAATATTTTAAACGAAACATGAATTTAACATGAATGAAATTCGACTCTAAAAACTAGATAAAAATAACATACAATGCTCGCATTTATCAGCTAAATTAAAAGTACGTACTTGAAAGATTACGCCCTTATACCCTTGACCCCACAACTTTAGTTTACCACTGGTGGAAATTACATGTCAGAAAAAAGTACCCAAAATTGATCGGTGGAACTTACATGACGGATTAAAAAGGATTTGACCAACCGGTGGAACTTACAATCGCCCCTGAAATTGTTGTTCTTTGAGGTAAGTAAAATTAAAACCCCATCTGTTGTTGAAAATATTATTTTTCTTCAAGTGTCATGCTTATTATTATTATTCTGAACGGGTATGGTTCTAGGTCCACTTGCACTGAAACTCTAAGTTTATTGTACCCCGCGTTCGTGTTTTTTACTCTATCAGCTCTGTTTCTTCAACAAAGTTGAGTATGCAATTGATGGGAATTTCTTCAATTTCTTCGGTTGTCGGGTAAAAATTGCCGAGATGCTTGTATGTACCTCTACAGGGCAGCCGAAGCCGCCTTGCAGTGCATACACGGGTCAACTACGAAGCGTAAGCTTGCAGTTCGAATCCAGTTCGCGTTAGATACACTGCTGTGATCAAAATGTCCAATATCGATCTTGTGGACTATGGGGAATGCTACGGGAAACCACCCCATGAATTATATACTTCCTGGTAAATTCATCTTGGCTTTGGCTAAGTTGAATCGCCAACGTCCGGGCTACCGGATAAGGCACATGAAGAAGAATATTAAATAAACAGATAAAAAAAAATTGTTTACATAAACCAATTTTAACCAAAATTTAATCAGCTTAACTCCTACCCTAAATATACGAAATTTCAACTTTGGTTTTGGAACTCTTATTAGTTTTTAAAATATTAAATAAAGATTAATATTATTTAATAAAATTTAAAAAATTAAAAACATTAGTTTTCATAAATCAATTTTAACTAAAATTTAATTCGTTTCTAGGTAGTCATTGCAAATAAAATTAAGCTGTAGGCGCTCAAAAAGGGGTTTTTTAAATATAAAATTAAAGAAATGAAATAAACGAAAATAAAAATATGTTTAAAAGCTAGTCGTAACAACGTATATTTCTGAAAAATCGCTCCATAACATTTTGTCCTTTACCCCCAACAGTTCCTTGCAGGTAATGTCCAAGGTGTTTTGAGCGGTTGCTGTTACAGAGAATTCAACCTGTACTAACAATAAGTGTAAGATTAATAATATATCTGGCCACCAATTTGAACAGGTGCATTCGGTGATAGACGCTATTACCTTGATACGGCATTTATTAATCCTCTTAAGTCTTCGATAAAGCATGGCACGGCGAGTTTCTTCTAAAAATCAGAAAAATATTACCAAACTTCTATGTACTGACGCAATTGTATTTAGTCGTATATTCAATTTTAGTATCAGGAGACTTATTCAAATTTCAATTTCATAGTTTCTGGTGTTCTTCGGAGCAATATTTTGAGCTCAGCATTTTACCTTGGGTTCACATTTAGTCTTCTCACTAAAGGTACATAACTACTACTATCTTTACAGATGATACTGTGACTACGGCTATATGTATATGTAAATTCTAGGATAGTATTGTGCCGGTCCTAGAATTAGTAATTCATATAGCAGATCTGTGAAACATAAAACCAATCGCCTCAGTAGTGCAGTTGGTTAGCACGCGTATTCACATCTAATACGCTAGGGTTTGAATCCACATTGGGGAACATTTTTTCCAGCACAATATCTTGCTAAAGTATTACAAGATCAACAGACAAACTTGAATAATACCAAAAAATAGTTGAAGGCAAGGCGAATCAAAGCAAATAAATCAACATTTAGTTTTTTCTGTACAGATTTTTTAAAACAAACTTGATCTCTCATAAAAGAATTCTTGGGGGAAATATAGAATACGGTATCCAGTCATTTGGCCGAATTTTTTGGCCGACAATCATTTGGCCGACAGTTTTGGCCGACACATCATTTGGCCGACACATCATTTGGCCGACAGATTATTTGGCCGACTAGTTTTTGGCCGACAGATTATTTGGCCGACAAGTTTTTGGCCGATAGTCATTTGGCCGACAGTTATTTAGCGGCAATCATTTATACCAATATCTCATGTACTTAGGGGCCGTTCATATATTACGGAAGACATTTTATCCTACTTTTAGACTCCCCCTCAATCCGTAATAAGAATATATTACAAAATGGATGTCATTACTAATTTTCTCCCCCATTTGCAGATGGCGTTACTAATTTGCGGTTACTATTTTTAAATATTGTGAATTTATTTGTTAATTTACCCCAAATTAATAGCGCCATCTGCAAATGGAAACAAAATTAGTAACGCCATCTATTTATAAAGGGAAAAAGCATAAGTTCTTATATATTATTTGCTCTAAACTACCAACTTAAAATAATATACCAAATATTATTATATAGGTACCAATATAAATATTATATACCAAGTAATATACCAAGTATTATAATACAGAAAATAAGATAATAGAAGAATAATATAGGAGATATAGAATAGAATAGAACAATACATAATAGAACAGAAGGAAGAATATTACTTTTTCGAAAATTTGAAATTAAAATTAAATCGTAATTACATCAAATATGCCTTTGGAATATGTTGAAAGTAGTCGTGGGGTTAAGCAGCTTTTGCATAATGGATTTCTGTTTACTCGCGATAAACAAGGTGGTGCAAAAGTTTATTGGAAATGCATCAAATACAACACTTCAAAGTGCAAAGCAAGAGCAATCACTGAAGGCGATGAACTTGTTGGACTTAGTGGCACCCATATTGGTCATACGGTGGAGAGTGGTGAAGTCGCAGCAAAACTGTGCTTGCCGATATCAAACAAGTGGCGAAAACTTCCAAGGAAAACCCTCAACAGATTCTGGCAGATGCTACTCTTAATCTTGATATAGCAGTGGCCCCGCATCTTCCTTCCACCACATTGTTGAAACAGATCATTCGCAGAACTCGCAATACAAATGGACCTGCTGTTCCAACATCTCCTACCAGCCTGACCGATTTAGCGATTGAAGGAGATTACCGAAAAACTGGTAAAGGAGAACCTTTCCTCCTTTATGATAGCGGACCCAGTGAGAATAGGATCCTTATATTTAGTACCGCAGAAAATTTACAGTTATTGGCTGATTGCGATCATTGGTTCGCCGATGGGACGTTCAAGTCGGCTCCATCACTGTTCTTTCAACTGTACACGATCCATTCCATTAAGTACAAAGTGGTCATTCCGTCTGTGTTTGCTCTTCTTCCGAATAAGAGAGGACACTTACATTCGAGTTTTAGAAGCTATGCTAAACTTGAAACCCGAGTTAAAACCCGTAAGTGTTATGACCGACTTCGAAATTGCGCAGAAGAAAGCGTATCAAAGTGTTTTCCCTGGTATCGCTCACCATGGATGCTTTTTCCACTTTAATCAATGTATTTGGCGTGTAATACAGGCTAACCATCCAATTAGAATTCGTTACGAAAATTTGGCTGAGCCATTGTTTTCCTAAATATAAGAAAATTAGCGGCTCTGGCCTTTGCTCCGGAAGAGAATGTGGAGCTTATGTTCGAAAACTTGATGCAAACTGAGTTCTTTTTGGAAAATGAAGAAGTATTGAAACCATTACTTGATTACTTTGAAAACACTTGGATTGGTGCGATTCGAAGTAGGAACAATCCAGTGCGAAAACCCGTAAATTTCGGGATTTCGATCTGGAACTGTCACGATGCCTGCCTCGGGGATCTTCCTAAAACAAATAATTCCATTGAAGGGTGGAATAATAAATTCAGTCGTCTTCTCGGAGCCAATCACCCCACAATTTGGAAATTCATCGATGGACTCAAACGTGAGCAAGGTAATATTGAATTCAGCCTTGCTCAGTATATTGCAGGCCACGAGCCCAATCCTCCTAAGAAAGCGTACGTCAAACTGGCGGACAGGCTCAAACGACTTGCCCTGGATTTCCCCAACAAAACTCCCGACGATTTCCTTCGTGGCATTGCTCATAATCTCCAGTTTAAACCCAACGGATCTTAGAAATATTCGTTGATTTGAATTGAATATTTCATATTTGTTTTGTTTTTTAGTTTTGTGTTTTAGTAAATAAAATAATATAATTTATTTATTATTAAAGAATATTTTTAATTTTCGGCTAAATGACTATCGGCCAAAAACTGGTCGGCCAAATAATCTGTCGGCCAAATGATGTGTCGGCCAAATGATGTGTCGGCCAAATGATGTGTCGGCCAAATGATTTATCGGCCAAAACTGTCGGCCAATAGAATTCGGCCAAATAATTTTCGGCCAAATGACAGTGAATCATAGAATACAAGCCTGTTAAGCATTCACACAAAGTTAACAAAATTGCATTCTTACTGGTTTTCGGCGCCGATAGTCGACGTTTAATTCCTGAATTAAGCGCTGTTATCTAACTTACGTATTTCGGAAAACTTTTTTAAAAACTATAAACTTTCCCGTGCTTTTGCCTAACCGTTGCACCTCTTGGTTTCAGATTTTTGTAGCCATTGGTTTTTAAGCTGTAACTTTAAAATATACTTCAGAAACTGAACTGAAGATGTGTTCACTCATGTTATGGTGGGTATGGAAGGAAAGAGAATAAATAAAGTAAATGATGTAAATATGTTATTGTTTAATTAAAACTATGCAATTTGTTTAAGATATGATCAAGTCTAGTATGAACATTACATACAACAGACAACCAACATCTGACAAATAAACAATGCTGGATTTAACTGTCCTACACATGTTGATTTAAATTGAATACGTTACTATAATAATACTACACCTTTGTCTACATTTTTTCGTAATAATTTACTTACAATTAATTATTTGTTTTATTTGGAAGACTCAGTTTTAGTATAGTGCAGTTAAATTTATGAAATTCTTATACTTTATTAATATTTAAATATGTTTATTCAGTTCCAAACTTAAGTTTTGTATCAAACACACACTATACCAACGTCACATCACGCATCCACAATTTAAACCTTTACTGTACATTTAAACCGTTCTAAAAATTGAAGAATATGTAAACAAAACTAAAAAACCAATTATTAATTAGATATTAAAAAACTTAACAATTAAATCACCATCGCATTTGGATTTAAGTTTAAACCATAGATAGTAATAGATATTTTGGTGTCTAACTCATCAGTCATTTAAAATTAATATTAATAGGTGTGCGTGTCCAAATGCGTTAGCGAAAAAGTAAATTTAAAATCAAGTCAAATGTTAAATAATAATTTATTATTTTAATATCAAAATCAATTTTTCATTATTTCGCCCGTAAAATGCGTATTACTCTAACAGGCACATCATATACTCAATTATATATAACTTCTTTGACTTTTTATTTAAATTTACTTGCAGATATGAAGATAATATATGTAAGTATTTTTTAGAATTTATAATACAGTAGTTTTTTTTGAATTATTAAGATTAACAGTCAATTAAAAGCAAACTATTTGTCAAAATAATAGTTAAGTATATTATAATGTATATGTATTTGACATCACACAGAGAGTGAAGTTATCGATTATATTAATATTTAAGGAAAATTAAAAAAATATTAAAAGGTGATCGATTATTATTATTATTATTAGATTTATCTTAACAAATTTGACATTTATTTTAAAAAATAAAATACAAGCTAGAAAAACTTGCAGATTTAAAATCTATTCTGGCGCAGTCGCTGCGTTTTTTTTGGCGGTTAAGTTTAATATTTAATATTTTTTTTAAAGATGTTAAGATAAATTATTATTAGTGTAATATTTTACAATAGCAAAATTGTCTAACAATTAACTATACCCTAAGTAACCTGTATGTTAGTGTTAGTTAACACCGTTAGTATTGTCATCGTAATTGCTTTAACAAAACTAAAATTAACTACAATACAATAGTCTTAATTTTTATTACTTATTTAACTTAAAAAATAATAGTTAACTATAAAATTGTACTTCTAAATCAAGTAATTTTATATTGAACCAATTTGAGCTAATTTTATTTAAATGAGCAAATTATAATCTATAAGTCAATTTGCTAAAGAGCAACTTTATAGACTAAAATACTAGACAAATTATTTTTATTGTCATTACTGATTTCAAAATTTCTAAAAGTGTTAATTCTATTCTGATTAATGTGACTTCCAAAAATGCAAAACATTTAATTACCTATCTATTGCACATACAAAAAAGCCAAATCATTTAAGAAAGTCACAAATTAATCTATCCAAGAGATATGTACAAATACACGCAAAAATTACATTTATTATTATTATTATTATATAAATTATATAAAAAATTTAACTATTATTTATATGACTTTTACAAGTATTTTTGAAATTTTCAGCACATTTTTAAAGTTATTACGTAATATGTATATAATTATGCATATGTATGTATATTTTATGTATTTATATAACCACACTTAAAAATTTTATGGTAAAAAATAATATTAAAAACTATTACATTTCAACGTACGATATGAAAAATTCCAAAATCTTAAACAATAATTTTTATCTAAATATGATCATTCAATTTTGTTAATAAAAACTATAAAATATATTTTTAAATTTTAGGCATAAAAATTTACCCACAGTTCACTTCTAAAAATTTAATTATATTTATAAAAAACTCATTTTATTGTACACAACAGTCACGACAGTAAATCATATAGGCAATACATTAATCCTAACGTGACTGCAAAAATGTTCACTTTCAATGTTGTTCCTAATCCACAAACGTCGATAACGATCTCCTAAAAATAAACCAACATTTTAAGCTGTACGTTATATTTTGTATATTTTTTAGAGAAAATTAACTAACGCACAAATGTATATAAATTAGTAGCTTATGAAAATAGTACTTTATTAAAATTTAAACATTAACAAGCTGAAAACAAGAATTTGTTCTCTTAATTTCTTAATAATAATTAAAATATTTCTGTTATAATAAATAAATATACATTTTTTCTGATGTTATGTTGTTCAAAATTCTGCATTATATATTTGTTTTACGAAAATTGTCCACCCAAAGTAAAGAAAGCTGTCGCAGAAAAACGGAAACTTAGGAGAACTTGGCAAATTACTAGACATCCTAGTGACAAAACAAAATTAAACAAATCAACTGAAAAACTTAAACACCTTCTAAATGACCTAAAAAATAAACCGATCCAAAATGATCTAGAAAATTTATCACCGTCAGAAGCGACCGATTACTCACTATGGAGAGCCGCCAGAAAAATGAAAAAACCAATAACATTTGTACCGCCAATCAAAAAAACAGACGGCACTTGAGCAAGAAGCGACCAAGAAAAAGGGAATATTTTCTCCGAACACCTAACAGGCGTCTTCCAGCCTTTCAAACCAGAAATTCAAGAAGAAGTTCAATTGAATACCACTGAACAGACAGAGGAGCTCCATTGTAAACGAAAGGTAAATAAACCATTCAAATTGAATGATATTTTACAAGCTGTTAAACTTCTCTTGAATCCAAAAAAGACACCAGGGTATGACCTCATTACCGGAAAGATCATAAAAGAACTACCCGAAATGGATATGAGACTACTCACCTACATATTCAACGCTTCTCTTCGCCTAAATGTCTTCCCAGCTCAATGGAAAGTGGCACAGATAACCATGCTACCTAAACTTGGCAAGCCGACTCAAGAATCCGCCTTATATAGACCGATCAGCCTCTTGTTGATACTGTCAAAATTACTTAAGAAATAGTTATTACAGAGGATCCAGCCAATCTTGTCAAAGAAGAACATAATACCAGAGTACCAGTTTGGCTTTAGGAAGCACCATTCCACCATCGAACAAGTACACCGAATGGTAGAGGTTATAAATAAAAATCTTGAAAATAAACCATTCTGAACAGCTGCATTCATAAACGTCTCCCAGGCCTTCGATAAAGTTTGGCATGAGGGTCTCCTAGTAAATATTAGAAGAGAACTACTTGAATATTACTTGCTCCTTAAGTCCTACCTCACGGACAGGATATATCGAGTGAGGTATAGAGAAGCATACTAAAATCTTTGCCCAATATACTTGGGAGTACTCCAGGGTAGCATATTGGGACCATCCCTCTATCTATTATACACTGCAGACTTGCCAACAACCAAGTTCACGACGACCGCCACATTTGCAGACGACACGGTAATTATGTCCTCCCACAAAAATAAAACTCAAGCCTCAGATAACCTACAAGTAAGTTTGGATAAAATTCAAAAGTGGATAAGGAAATGGCGTATGAGAGCGAACGATGCCAAGGCTGTGCAAATCACATTCACGACAAAGAGAGATGATTGCCCACCTGTAACATTAAACGGCCGAAAATTACCGCAAGCAGATGACGTAAAGTACCTGGGTATGCACTTAGACAAACGCCTCACGTTTAAGAAACACATTTGGTCAAAAAGAAAGCAGCTTGGTATAAAGTACAGAGAAATGTACTGGCTCTTGGGTCGCAGTTCTAAGTTGTCTTAGGAAAACAAATTACTATTGTACAACTCGATTGTTAAACCCATATGGACATATGGTGTGCAGTTGTGGGGAACGGCAAGTAATTCAAACATCGAAATCCTTCAAAGATATCAATCTAAAGTGCTTCGTACTATTTCCAACGCACCGTGGTATGTACAAAACAAGTTTATACACAACGACTTACAAGTAAAAAACAGTGAAAGAGGTAATAAAAGTAGGTACATAGTAAAAAATATAAAAATAAATTAAGTTACCACCCAAATAAGCTGGATATGGACCTTCTTTTAAACAACCATTCTCAACGTAGACTAAAACGATATCATCCTTGGGATCTCATTAGCATATTTGACTAGAAAAATAACAATAAAAATTTGAACTATTTTGTAAATAAATTGTTTGGCCGTCTTTCCTCGGCAGGCAATGGCAAACCACCGAGGTAGAATGCCAAGAGAACTCTAAAAAAAAATAGAGTCACCAAACCCTCTTTAGGGTAAACGGACTGAGAAGGAAGGATAAACAACTATACTCGACGTAGACTAAAACGATATCATCCATGGGATCTCATTAGCATATTTGACTAGGAAAATAACAATAAAAATTTGAACTATTTTTGTAAATAAATTGTACGCACTATACGGAAATTTGTTGTAAGTAATGATTATGGAGGTAATGTCATTGGACTTAACTTCCCACGACAATTGTAAAGTGGAACCATTTACTGAATGTTAAATTAACAGATTGTAAATTTATATGAGGCCAATAAAAAAAAATATATATATTTGTTTTGCAGCGCTATCTATGTATTTTAGATAAACCATTTTAACCTGACTTAATAATAACGAATCATAAACGCATTTGTCATGAAGCAAACAATAACATATACAAACTTTGTTTTCCGTTTGTAGGTACACAAAAGGTTACATACCAAGAAGGAAATATGACATTTCCAACTAAGTTTATCAAAACTCTACTGATCCAGTTGTATTACAGAAATCCAACTTTTAATAATATTTTTAAATATATTGGCAAAATAAAGATCATAAAATGAAAATTATTATCTAACAAAAGTATTACCTATTTGATATTTTATTAATTTTTGAATCAAATTATATGATTTTCCTGAATCAGCAACTTGAATTCGAATTGTAATCTTAAATCGATACACGTTAATAATTTGATTTAATCATTGTATTGCCCGGTTTCACAAGTATGTTAAAATTTAATCTAAGATTAAAAGTTTACAATAATTAATAATACATATATCAATAATGCATTGTAATATAAAATTTGAATCAAAAATTAAATTCATCTTTGTGAAAATGAGCATTATAGAGCAGATCAGGTATTATTTTCTATTAAATTAAAAACAATAAATAAAAACATATAATTTTAAATTTATTAAAAATACAATATTTGAGTTCTTCTGGCATGGTATACGCTTTTTACAGGCAATACCTGTATTGCAAAATTTTATGTCGTATTTACATATTATATCACCATACCGCTTTTTTGCTACTTGTAATTTAGAAAGCAATAAATAAAAATAATATTTATTTAAGAAATTGGATACCATACGGATCTACATGTGATACTACCCAAAAAAAAACCAAAACAAAATTCTAAGACTAAAAGAAATCCGTTAGGTAAGGAAACCCCAACACGGCAAAACAGCTAGTTAAGAACTTGTTAATATCACAGTAGACTTGGGTTATAAGACTACTATCTAGCTTTGATTTAAAAAAGCTGACCGTCGCAGCACTCCTAATATTACCAGGCAACCTGTTGTAGATCCTAACACTCATGCAAAGTGGACTCTTGTTTGAAATATCAAGGCGGTGTTGGGGAATCAAAAGTTTATCCCCAAATCTGGTATTTTAACAATTTGGTCAAGTTTTTGCGGATACAGACTGCAATTGTCTTTATATAGAGGCTTAAGAACGTTAAAATTCCAAGATCTTTAAAGATGGGCTTACAAGATTTTCATCGACGTGGAACCCACTATACACTTAACAATTCGGTTCTGCATCAAAAACATCTATTTAGCGTGACCAGTGACATTCCCAGTAAATAAGTTCATAGGTCAGGCGCAACTGTACTTCGGCGTAATAGAAAGACCTCAACACAGAGAGCTTAGGACACGATTGAGCGTTCTCATTTGGTAACAAACAGAACCAAGAGTATCCTCGATCGTACGACATTGACTTTCCCATCATAGTGTCTCTAAGTCCAAGTCCAAGAAACTTGACCTTCTCTACATAGGCGAGTTTTGTATGGTGTATCCGTAGGTTAATTGTATTACCGTGAAAAATTCGTCAAGCGCAAAAAATCATAAAAACTGTTTAGTCGAAATTGAGGTAAAGGCCGTTTGCGCAAAACCACTCGAACAACGAGTCAAGTATCTGCTAAGCCTGATTGAAGGCGCTCTCCAGCGTAGATATACCAAGTATCAACAAAATGTCATCAGTATACATCACAATAAACAAAATGAATAACACCAAACCCAGTATAGGGCCCTGAGGAACTCCCGTATCAACGGGCTTGTCACTCAAATTTACCCTAACACCACTATTCAATTTACCTTCTGTTTTAACTAGAACGCGTTCAAAGCGTCGAGATAGATATGACTCGAACCATTTCAAAACAACAGCCCTTATATTTCATAAAGCTTATTTAAAAGCAGATTATGCTGAACACAGTCGAAAGCACGACTGAAGTAACAGAACTTATCCATAGGTATCCTGCGATCTTCGAGAAGAAACAGGGTTTCTTTATAGAAACTTAAAATTTTGGTAGAGGTGGATCTACGCTTCGTAAACCCGTGCTGACAATGGGATATAACCCTGTGTTTATTTAAGAAAGATATGACTCTATTGAGCATTGCATATTACAAATATTTTGAGAACACTGAAAGCAAAGAAATTGATCTACAATTAGACGTAAGCTGACAATACCCTTCTTTTAAAACGGTAATGAGAGCTCCCATATTTAAGACAGATGGAATCTCCCCCCCCCGTAAGTGACTGGTTTATCAGCTAAGTTCTGCTCCTTTAACTTTGCTGAACTGCTTTATCAAATCACTGAAGAAACCGTCAGTGCCACAAGCAGCAGAATTACGCAAATGCTGAATGACCTCGAGGGTTTCAGCTTCACTAAAAGAAAAACTTGCCATTGTGTGGCTGTTAAAATTCACGCAATCCAGGTTTCGCTATAAATTCTTTATAAATTTAAAATGCTATTTTTTCGTCTAATATCCTTCAGTTATCCAATATCACGTTAGAGATGAAATGATTTTCGCGCTGGAAGTATATAATCTGTAAGTTGTTCGCGTAAAAGCATTTAAACATCAAATATATAAAAACAGATTTGCAATTTTAATAGATTTTTTAAAATAAATTATGGTACAAAACAAAAATGTTGCACATTTTTCTCATATTTACGACGAATGATAGAGTGAAATGCATTGTTTAAAATATAAAGCGTACAATTACCGTCTGACATAAAAATCCCACACATGCGCACTTTAAAAGAAAACGGTTTCAATTTTTATATAACATTTTTCAGCGATTGAATATAATAACAGTTGGAAAATGCAACGGATTATTACGAAAAACCATCAACCACATGGAAAGTAATTTTTGACCTATCTTGAAATTTTTCAAAAATTCAGTCATATTTTTGTCATTGCATTATGGTTAGTGGTTTGTAAAAAACAGAAAAGAAAAACAACTTGTCGGTAAATGTATTCTACGTGCCAACTGCACTTCTTCGTTGACATGATTTACGTACTTTTCAAGTGATGTTTTGCCCATACACCCATTCTTTATTGTAAATGAAATTTTTAATTTATTTATCTTAAATGAAATGAAATTGTACAAAACAGATTACTTACCTCTGGATGATAGTTAATACATTTTGGTGGCCTCTTCCTGTACAAACTATCTTTACTTTTATGCGAACACCCACCGTTTGCGGCATCATACAAAATTTCTTGAGGAGTAATACTTAATTGTTTACTTCCACAAGGACATAGGGTGTCCACAACTAGCAATATAAGATTGCTATGTGGTATTTTCTGTACACTAAATGGCCTAAAATGGAAAAGAAACAAAATGAATTTTAAATCTTCAATTATTTCAATAAATTTTACAATACCTTTCACAACCAGTAACATGGCAATTTGTAAGTTTTCCTTTTAAAGGATTACTTTGTCCACTGGTATTTAATCTATCTGGTTGCAGTACATACAAGTCTACTTTTCGGTCGCACTGTCTCACCCCAAACTGACTTACATCGATACCTTCCATAGGATCAGTTTCAATTGGAGGAACAACAAACGATGGATTATTTGAATAAACTGGAGGGTTAACTACTGGGTCTTGAACTGATATGTCATCTTCCCCAATTGGATAATGTTCAAATGAGTTTTCATAGTCCTCAGAATAAATAATATCTAAAAAAAAAATTAAATCTGAATCAGTGTAATCTTACAATTAATTACCTTCGTCTTGAGCATAAGAAAACGCAGTTCCACACGCTGATTGAGCAAAGGACAACCATAACACAATAATTTTAGTTAGCCAGCCAAAAAACATTTTCATTGGTTGGAATGGCTGTGAAAATCAAATAAAATTAATTTGTTTGACACACTCATGTCGTGATATCTCACCGAAACTTGGTTACTATTCCCACTGTAATGATTTCTACTATTCGAACAAACACCTTGATAATCATAAACTGCAATTTTTTTATAAATTCGATCTTGAACTAACGAATCCATAATTGTACCATCAATTTCACCAAAGAATCTTCCAGTATGCTTAATATCTTCCGATATTAATATGAAACCATTATTGTCTAACACGTAACAGTCTAACTCGTCGCTTGCGCAAGTTTTATGGCAATTTGATGAACCGCCAGTGCACTGAAAAAAGTTTATATTGAAATAATATTAATTAACAAAGAAGAGGTACCTACAGAGGACGTAATGTTAACTAAAAAGTGAGACGCTAACGTAGAATGTTGAAATTGTAACCCAACTACAGCCGCTGGTGCTCTGTGTCCTTTATGTTCTACAAACACAGCGTGAGTGGCTGTAACCAGTGGTTTCTTAGAACCACCAACGTCGTATGGTACAGAAAAAACAAAACTTTCGGGTTCAATAGCATGCTGGTCAACTGCTCGTTTATACCAAGCTTCGTCCATTCCCCTTACATTATTTTCACTAAAATGCCTAAAAATTTTCTTCAAAATAAATAATCAATACCAAAATGTGAAAATATTACGGTTCGCTTGGATCTCTTGATCCGCTCAAATCTGTCCAACGTAATAATCCACTTCTTGTAGCAATAAACGAAATCACTTCCCCAAACATTTGATGTCCTTGGCTGCAAATACAAATTAATTAATTACTGTACTACCACATTTTTATTTTTAAAAATTCACTCCTGAAAAAGCTTAAAAAAGTTTATGTATTATTATTTAACATCTCCATTGATTGTCTAACCTAAAAACAGATTAAATATATAATAAAATTTTCTTAAATTCAAAAACTGATGACACTTTTTTTATGAGGTATACTTACAACTTTCCCGAAAGCTGCTGAACTTAAAATGTTATAATAAAACAAGTGTCATCTTCTTTCAATAACATACAAAATGGGTTCCTCCAAGGAGGAAATCAAAATTTGATCTCGTTTTGCCACCTTATCAGTGGTATCGATAAAGTAACTGATTATTTAATATTAAGAAAATTTCATTATTAAACATTTATTATTATATAATTACGGGTATGAATCAGTAAGTAATGAAATTATATTTTTATAAACCGAAAATGTAAGGAAAACTAAAAATTTTGAGGCCTAAATGTTTGATTCAACCTCGAATTTTTACGGGTAATAAATGTAAACAACATCAAACAACCATAACTTCAATTTTCATCTTGAATCCAATATTTTATACAAAACATTGTCAACAATAATGGAAGTCGGAATGGAATAATGTAAGAGAAATATTTGCGTATGAAATTGACTTGATGAAAATAATTGTAAACCAATGAAGACTATAAAAACATTTTTTTCCCAAAGTGGTCTGATTTTTGAACTTCAAATTAATGGAATTGCATTAAAAAATATCTCGTGGTTGTTCAAGTTGTTTCACTTATTTTTCGTTTTATAACACAATTTTAGGCATATTAAATGTCCACAATACACTAAGATTGCACATTGTAAAATAATTACTAACTAACTTTTTCTGAAAATAACTCACAGTTACTTTACCTTTGTAATATAACCAAAAGAGTTGTAACCGGGCTAATGTGCAGAGATTAAATTAAATTAAAATGCATTAAAAAGTGTAATAATTAATATTAAGCACAATGTGAATATTTTATTTTATAATTAAGTGCAATTTCATGCAATATTATTAAAAGAGTTTCTAAAAACTTACTGCTTGTCTTCCGAACGAGAGTTTTCCAATTCTTCAGTTACCATTGCGTCCAAAACTAAAGATTGAAGTAAGGTTTTATCGCCTGGGAATAAAATAATTAAGAAATGTTTTATTATATAGCACAAAATCTTACAAAAATATGCATCTTTATCTTGTTTCGTTGACTGATGATGATGTGACCTTGGCCTAAGCGACATCCACTTCCATCCAGGTCGTCTACTCCTTGAAAGAAAATGTAATACTCTCTCTTCGGGTGTTCTAAAAACTTGCTCAGATGCGGATCCTCCAGTATATTCGCAATAAACCCTGCAGGATATATAAAAGTAATTTCCGGGATAGAGTAAATTTTATATTTTGTTACCAATCTGGATGCACTTTCCAATTATTTCCTTTAAAATACTCGGTAACTGAAAACAAATTAATTTTATTTTAGAAAACTGTGCTGCGGTAATAACAAAAAACATATTCGTTACAATGCTCTTTAATTTTCTGCTATCAAAACATTTTACGTAGCAACATTAAACTATTTCTATTTTAGGAATGATATTTGTAAAAACCAAAATTATTTTTTTAAATTAAAAGTGAACTTGATTAGTACGGAGCGAACAAATAATTTATGTATCGAATCAACATGTTAAAGTAATAAAATTAATAACACCATGTGGCTGTTCCAAATCATCGAATCTGTGATAGCTTATCATAAGCGAAAAGTTAGATTTAAAAATGATTTTATAGTTTGTCGGAACAGTTTCGGTTTGGATATGTTTAACATGGATTTTAGATAAAAATTTTTGTGCTGAACTCCCGTGAGAAAAATTTTGGATTTAAGCATTTCGATTCTTTAGTTCGTAAGTTTTAAAAATTTACATTTACATAAATCTAAAACATTTGCTCAACTTAACTTTTGGTTTCTGAAATTAGAACATTTGGTTTTTCTGTTTTGACAGTTACAATATTAAAATAGTTTTGGTATCCTTTGAACTAATTTCTCTACAAAATATAATATTCATTGCTTTATTCGTATTTATATTACAGTAATTTTTGGAAATTAAACAACAGAAAGTACTGAATTAGTAATAAATATTAGTTTTTATGCTCGCTTTGCTGTTTAAATAAATTTATTCTGACTAACATATTAAAACTATATATTTAAAAAAATTCAAAGCACGCACGTTTGTAATTACTTCATGTGAACGTTACAGAAAATCAGTAAAACATTTATGCATGACATTATAGTTTAATGCTTAATACATTGATGGTTTCGATATATAGTATATATTTTCGGTAGTACCACTTTACAATGATTTTTCGAATTCGTCATCAGATTAAAGTTAAGTGCATAGTTTTCGAGAGAGAAAAAATAAAAACAATGTCGTGCATTCTACCTTTATTGCCCTTCTTACCGTTCTTTTGACTATGTTTAATTTCTTGTTCGGCTAATAACTCGTACATTCCATAACCTTCTGGCATAGCAAGACCCAAAGAAAATGGCGTTCCATCAATAGGATTATAAAAGTATTTGTATCTTCTGGTTGCTACTCTTTTCTAAAAGAATTAGTTTTAAAACCACAATATTATCTGAGCATCAAAATACAAACCACATTATCGTAATGGACTTTCACATTTAAGTCTGTCTCTCCTTCCTTTTGTTCAATCATATCGTTTCGTAACTGAGGAAAAAATAATATTAAAGGCGTATTTGTACATAAAATAATATCTTACATCAAGAAGAGCAGAATTATTTTCTCTTGGACCACTTTCATTTTCAACCAACTCAACTTCTGTTAAATCAACCGAACAATAAGCAGGTTCTAAAGTTTCTTCATATTGTTCGTTGTTATGCTAAACATTGTTTTTGTATTAAGTTTATTTTTATATATTTTTATTTAAAACTTACCAGTGGTCGCAAGTTAGGATGATAGAGAACGTGTCCATTGTTGTTAACAATAAACGAGTATCCATTAACACCAAGCTGGAAAAGATAAAATTAAGAAACTTATACTTAAACTATTACAGTTTCAAAAATATTACTTTATATGGAGGAACCAGTTTTATAATTTGATCAATGGAAACATCAGTGCCTACTACGCCCAAAATATTTGCAGCCCTTACCTGAAACAGAAAGCATATTAAATGTACCGGAAATTTTCTAATAAAGTTGTAGAAGTTTTATGTTGAAAACCAAAACAAATTTAAGCAATGTGATAAAATATAAAATTATAATACTTACTGAACGGTTTCCACGATCAAAAACAGGGGCAGTCACAGTTGTCATAAGCTGACCTTTCTTTTCGTTTGACAGACTATCAGACTGAAAGTTTTCATTTAAGATTTGAAATATCAGATTTTATTTTGTTTTACCTTGCCACCCATATACACCGGAGTCCATTGGATTGGATGATCGTTTTGATACATAACCATTGGTCTTGCCATAACTTCTATATAATGCAATATACTTTTCTCAACATCTTCAAAACTTGAAATCCTTGTATAATATCCTAAAACGAAATAACATTATTAAAACAATCTGCATAACCCTTTATTGAACGTGCAGTTGCCAAATGTTTACTACAAACTGTTACATGCATGTTGTATGTATCTGACTGGAACGACAGAAATATTAGTAGAAATTTGTATGCACCAGGGTTTAGTTCGTGTATGACAGTTGAATTTTTGTAATAAATATAAGGAAATACGTTATTATTATAGTATGTTGTATAACAAATGAAAAAAAATGAAAAAAAAACCACTGTAGGAAATTGACTGAACTTATTTAAAATTGATATAAATTAAAAATCTTTTTATTCAGTACTTATTGCAAAACCATATTTTGAAAGTTTTATTATAGATACGGCTCTATCAACTATTTTAGAGCGGACTGTCTGATTTTACCGAATTTAATTAGCATTCAATAGCAACACATGTTATATGTGTTATGTTGTACAGTATGGTGTACAAAATAGTAGGGAGACCAGGGTTAATTATTACAATTTTATATTTTAATTGTTCTTTAATTTCCAGGTATAATTAATTTAAAATAAATAGAAACTTCTCTATTTTTGCTGAAAAAATAAGTTGTTTTTTTATTGAAATCCTTGAATTAGTAATTTTATTGTAACAATTTTCCCCATAGTGTATAATATGGCAGTTGCTACAGAACCAACCCACCAGGACTAAAGATAATAACTTGCTCCAAGTGCTCATTATCTATATTAAAATTATACAAACGTAACTGTATCATTAACATACATATTTCTGTTAAACAACTTTTATCCACAATTTTCGTATGGTCAAAATTTATGAGTGGGCCAGAAAGAGCAATGTTATTACCGTCCCGATAACAAACTAGCCCCGTTCTTCCCTACTATAAATTTGCATTTTTCTATTAATATGAAATATGATGTTTTGATTTACGTTAAAAACAACTAGTAACATCAAATTCATACCTTTGTTATTACAAGCCATTGCTTGCATTTCAATACCATTACTGGAATCTCCTATCAAATAGGTAAAAACTCGTATTGGCTTATGGGGTCCATTATGCAGTTTAAAAACATCTTGGAAACTCGACGGCGGGCCATCGCTTATTAACATTACGGCTTGATTACATTGAGCCCCCAAGCCATTCTGATTATACTGGAAGATACCAAATGAGGAAGAGTTCATAACAAAAAGCTTGGTATCTTACCTTGTGAAGGATTTCAAAACCTGTTATAAGCGCTGATGTAAAGTTGGCAATATTTTCTGGTTTTAAACTATTTAATGAATCTTTCAATCGTCGTACATTTTCGGTATTAGCCTGAAAAAACTTTGCAGATTTGAAAAATACAGAAAATCTCAAATTACCTGTAAAAGTATATCCTTATAACAAGGCACAGTTTCTTCAGTATAATCAGAAAACTTGTAAACATTAACAAAATCATTATCCGAAAGCGTATTTAGGATAGTTTCGGTTGTTGCTCTAGCTAGCATCGCTCTTTTTCCAGTCATAGACCCAGAATTGTCAATCAAAATGACAACATCTTTAGGAGAAGTGGCTGCATTGACATACCACGAAGATGAACGAAAGTCGTATATGTTTTTTGAATTTCTTGGTCTTTGCCAAACGGAGGACATCTCTTCGGGTGGCCAAGCTATTGCTGTAATATTGGAAAGTTATCTTTAAATTATTGCATTCTTATTAATTTACATACCTGGATACCGTCGTAAAAATCCTGCAGAACTGCCAAAAAATTGCCACGATAATGAAGGATCTCCTTCGTAGTTACTGACAAATAATGGATCTAAGTGCTCTGACCAGTGAATCGCATTTGCAACCTTCGAATCTAAAACATTATTAGTTTTAAATTTAAAATAATTGTAATTTTAGTGGTCTCACCATATTCAATAGTGTTTGGAGGAATTAAAATAGAACTAAGGCTACTATTAACTGGCAAATGATCAAAATGAGGGTTTGGGGTTAATAACATTTCTCTTGTTCCTTCCGCTGGTCGTCCATCGGGGCCAAAGACATTTAACTTTTTTGCATTGTAGTATTTAAATGATTGAGAATTTTCGGTTGAAGGCGTCAGTGCAGCTTGTTCAGCTGAATCCATAATTCTCTAAGAAAAAGAACATGAAACAAAAATTTTAATTTTAACTAAAATACTTACCAATACAGCACTCATTTTAAAATCCATCATGTTTTTTACTTCATATGCCATTTCTCGTAACAAAATTAAGCCATCTTTCCTTACAACGTCTATTTCTACATCGTGGTATTTCTGAAATAAAACAATATTTTAATTTTTGAGTTTATCTCTATAAAAAAGAAATGATCAACAAAAAGTATCGTTTTTGTTACCTACTACATAACCTCGATGATCCTTCTGGACATTAATTCCATTAATATATGACATTGTTCTGTTGTCATATGTATCTAATACTGAATAATCAGCGTCTAAAATTGCGGTCATGCTATAATATTGCAGATGTCTTGTAGTATTTAAAATTAAAACACAGCAGCTTCATGTTATTGCAATCGCTGGCGAAACCTCTTATGATGTAAGAGTTGAATTGCAAACCCAATGATCATGGGAACGAATATCAGCTACTCTCTAATAATTCTTTGTACCGTAGTTCCGATTGCTTGAGCCCTGGCGGAAAACTATTTAATTTTGTACTTAAAAGTTAATTTAAATAAAATTAAAATATTGGCCTTTAGTCTAGAATTTGCATTAGATAAATTTAGACAAATCGTAAAAATTCTTCACAATTTGTATTCAAAAGTGCCCCTTTACATAGGATATAAATGCTGATAGCAGTCTATCATGGACATGCATGAATCTTATCTTTTGGCATCATCCGAAGGACTTGCCTTCCTCAGAGATGCATTGGTTAAGCAGTACCATGGCCAGACTCGACGCCATCGTTATGCATGCACCGCTATAACATTTGGAGCGAGAATCAACGCATCACGCTTCGTAATGGTATGAACTTTACCATGGTACTGCTGAAACAATACACGTCTGAGGATGGCAAGTTTTTCGAATAATGCCAAAACCGGTCACATAGTAAGGTTTATGCATGTCTATGATAGACCGCTATCTGCATTTGTATCTTATGTAGTAGACGTGGATGAGTACGGAACGAATGAAAAAATCATGAATGCAATACACAAGTTAGGGAACGGAAAATCCCAGGCAACAATGAGGTATTAACTAAAATGATAAAGAATAGAGGAGAAAAGATACACCATGAAATCTGTGAACTGATACAAAAATCTGGGAACAATAGGGAATATAGAACGAAAACAAACACAGAACTGTGTGAAGAGATGGAAGGAGAGGACATAGTAAAGTACATCAAGGCCCAGAGATTAAGATGGTTAGGACATGTTATATAAACCAATACGGAAGAAACAATAAACGCGATAGTGATATGGAAGCCAGCCGAAGAACGTGCCAGGGGCAGACCAAGAGCGAGATGGTTAAACGGGGTGATGAAAGACCTGGCTAGAATGGAAGTGAGGGGATGGAGATAGATGGTGATGGACCGTACAGCATGAAGAAACATGATTAACTTGACAGAGACTTATAACAGAATATATATTAAAACAATCGTGTAAATTAAGAGAACTAAACCACCTCTGTAAAATGGATTTTAAAGTTTTCAGGTAGCCAAATTCTTATGCAATGTAAAGCTATTTAATAATAATAATGATAAACTGCTACCTACATTTGTATCCTATATAGTAGAACGCAGCTTCGGCTAGTGTCATGCTATTGTTTTGGGTACGAATGCTAAATGTTTTTACAATTTTTCTTGATTTATCTATGACAAATCACTTGACTGAAGACCAATATTTTAATTTAATTAAAATTTATCTTTTAAGTATCTAATTACAGCCGAAAAATGTTGAATTTATTTAAAATTTTAACATATACGTATAGTTTTTATTTCATTTTAGCTTCTGAAGGCATTGAAAAACCACCAAAGCAATTTGCCAAGAGAACCCTAGCGATACGAATATTTTAAACTCCATTTAAAATCATAACGTGGATCCGCATGGTTCTGATTTTAACGAAAGTCATTAATAACTACCGTTTGATATCAATTTTGCATATTTTATTTCAAATTCGCAGAGATTATTTTATATTTTTAGGTCAATCGTCACCAATTGACTTCGCGCAGTTTCAAAAAACTTAACGCTTTCGGGCAAGTAAACATCAACTACTTAGATTTCTAAAAAGCATTTTCTGTTTTATTAGAACCAGTTCTATTTATTACCGATTTATCTAGTTTATCCGCTTCACAGAGTAAATATCTAATGCATAAACTGGAACCAGATGGTGTAATTTTGATATTTTTGAAAATGTGCATCTGCTCAAGTAGATAGAAACATAAATCAAGAATAATAGAGGACCAAGAATAGATCCTTGGAAGGCATCAAACCTTTACATCAAAAGTTCAGTTGGATAGAAAGCAAAGATTCACTTAAGCAGGTTCCAACGGTTTCCATATAATCCAATTTATGGAAAAGTCTTGGTTTTGAAACTCGATCATGTTTTTGATTTGAGATCTTTTATTGTCAAGTGCCGCCTCCGCTTAATTGTTCACACATTCAAAGTTAGTTATAATAGATCGACCAAAAATAAATACGTGCTGTTGCTTTGAAAAATCTTGCAAAGCTGCACAAAGTTTGTCATGGATTCGACTGTAATTGATTCCATAAGTTTAACTGCCACAGATGTTAAGAAATTAAGGGATACTGTTATAAAAAGCAAATTAGAGGAAATACTATTGCTATAAAACGATGTTTTCATAATTAAATGAAGAGAGGTTACCACATTGGAAAATCACACCTTTAGAAAATGAGTCGAAATTCCATCTGCTCCGGATGACGGTGAGATGTTTAACTTGGTAATAAACTTTTGAATTTTTGGAACGCTTTTCTGAAAAGTTTTATAATAATAATTTTATAAATAAAATGTGAATTCTTTACATTATTTTGCGAAAATTTACTAAGATATTGTCACAGTTTATGAAGTAACTGTTCTCTATTTTTTCAATTTCTCAGATTATGTAATTTTTTACTTTTTATGAAGAGAAGTAAATACATTAGCCATTTCATGAACTGGACACAGTAAGTGTTCAAATTGTAAAAAATTTTAAAATTAAACCATTTGGTTCTAGTTCATGAACTTGTGCGATATATACCATTTGATAGGTAAACCGTAATAAATTAAGAAACAAAGCCACTGCTGGACTTTAGCCTCTTTCTCTAAGAGAAATGTTTAACCGGGTGCCTTTGCATCAGTAGTTGATTGCTATAACTACTAGGCCAAGACCGTCTCCGAATTTCCATTACTTGTTTTAAAAAATCTTCAACTTTTCCTCCTGTAACCTCTTCCGTCAATGGCATGTTTTTGGTGACATTCCTATCTTTCTCGTATTTTTCTAAAAGCTTTTCAAGATTTGTTATTCTTTCTTTTTGTTTACTGCCTTTTTCCATTCTCTCTATCATATTCCTTACCTGTTTCATCTCTTTACTCCACCTTTTCTCCATTCCGGCCAAATTATCTTTGATTTCCATGACGTCTTCATTTGTTATTCTGTTTTTCGGAAGCCAGTGCTGACAGCCTGCGTTAAATTTGACAACATTTTACAAAGTTCCTCCATTTGATTTAAGTTTTTTCCGTATTTTACTTGTAAGTATAGTTTAATAATTATTCGCAATATTCCAAATCTATACGGATCCAATTAGAAAATCTTCTTTTTGAGGACCCATTTACTCGTCAGTTAAGTTATTTTAAAACTGTAACTTTTCTTTTTATTATATTGTTGGGTGGAGGCGGGTGATAATAGTTAATTTGCCCTCGTCACAATAAGAACTTGTTACGGCACTGCTTATGATATGGTTTTTAACGTATAGCTCTTTTTAATCAACAAAATGTTGTTACAGTCTTTTTACTTCTCATGGTCAAGACATAAAGTTAGCTACTTTATTCCGAAATAAATGTTTGATTATATTTTATTCCGCAGTTCAAATTTGAAATCAACCAGTGACTCTCAACATTTTTGTTACGCTGTAGGTTGGAAACTTTTAAAAATGTAAACCTAATTTATTATATTTTGAAGCTTTTAAAAGTTTTTTGAATTATCTTTTTTTGAAATTTATTGATTATTACTTTATACAGTGTAACCCACAAGAACTCGGACAAACGTTTAAAAAAAAACTTATTTAAACGCAACAATTGAAAAATTTAAAAATGGATAACAATTAACAACAACCTTATGTACTTAATAAATTAAAAATTTTTAAAGTGGCTTCTTTCTGCGTGGATACAGAGCTTTAAACGTCGAATAAAATTTTTGGCTGTTTTTTGTAACCTCATCTAGGGATATTTTGACCCATTCCTGAAGCAAAGATTGTTTTAGTGATTCCAAACTTTTGTGGGGTTTTGCACAGGCTTTAGCCTCTAAAATTGACCATATGGCGTAATCCATTGGGTTGAAATCTGATGAGTATGGAGACCATTCAGCGGAACTGATAAAATCAGGAAAATTGTTTCAGTACCACTTTTGCGTAGTTTTCGCCTTGTAGCCAGGTGCAGAGTCTTGTCGAAAAGTCCAAATGTTGGTCACCAAAGTGCTGTTGAGCCCATGGAAGAACTACAGCCTCTAAAATATTCTGGTGGTAGATTTCTTTGTTAATTTTTAGTCCTTCTTCCACAAAAACTAAAGGTGTTTTACCGGTAGCACAAATACCGCCCCAAACCATGACGATTTGAGGTATTGGCGATGAACAACGATGGCAGAAGGTCCGGGTGCTTTTTCTGACCAATACCTATTATTTTGACAATTGTGAAATTGTTCAGTAGTAAAATTTTTTCATCAGTAAAAACGAAATTTTCCTATTTTTGAGCAGCGGTGCGATATAGAAGAGCACGGCATCGTTGAAGTCGTACACGCTTGTTTTCATCAGTAGGCATTTGGGCTTTTTCAGCTAATAAAGCTTCTTCTTAAGTTAATTTTTAGCTATTCATGGTTTCGTGGTTTCACGAGCCACTTTTTGCATCGACAGTCTCGGATTTTTTGAATCCGAAGCTTGATAATATTGCGATAGTGTTGGCAGAACATTTTTCCTTCTTCCAGGTCGGTCTTCCATATTGTCATGTTCTTTGAATCGTTTGATGGCGTCGGAAACGGTTTGTCGAGGAATTTTAAGCATTCCAACTATTTCACATTGACGATTTCCAGCTTCAAATAACGATCAAATTACGGCGCGACTTTTTGTAACTTACAAACTAATTGTTTAATTTTTTTGCTTTTTTGTTTTTCTGATCTCCATAGTTCTTAAAATCGGATTACTAGATTATTTTTCAGAAAAATTCAGTGATTTTCGCGAAAAGAGAAAAATATGTTTGTCCGGGGTCTTGTGGGTCACACTGTATATATATGCTGTCCTCGATAATCCGACACTTTTAATCCGACGTACTCGGTAGTCCGACGCGCTACAGGCAGCAACATGCATCTCCTCCCACCGCTCCGGCAGGAAGCAAAACAAACCTGCAGTGACATGAATCCTCCTCCTCCGCTCTGTGGGGACAGATCAGTCAAGTGTAGTTAGTTCAGCAGTTGTGTTGTATAGTTTCGGACGGAAAGTATGTATATTTATATACTATTGCAAGTCATGACAGTAGATGACGAAGTGAACGAGGAGGCAGTGCCAGAGAAAAACTTCACCGTCAGCTGCGATGAAGCGTTATCGGCAACGAAAACTTTGCTTCGTTGGTGTGAGGAGAGAATTAGACTTTTCAAATATTTTGATGTTAAAAGGTATTCAAGAACAAGCAATGACGGACTGCCTGCGTGCGAAGAAACAAAAGAAAATCACAGACTTCTTTAATGTGTAAATACATATGTATGTATGTACATACATATTGTAGATTTTACTTATCATTTTGTCATTTTGTATCCTGGTATTAATAAATTACATGTACCTTTACTGTTTCTTCCTTTTTTTTTAACTTCATTGTGTTCAAACGCATTAAGAATAAAACATCTTTGATATGTAATATGACATTTTTGGTAATCCGACATTTTCGGTAATCCGACACTCTCTCGGTCCCTTAACTGTCGGATTATCGAGGACAACTGTATATATATATTTTAGAAAATCATCAACTAAATTTAAAAACAATAGGCATATAAAATTTTTTCAAGGTATAATCATTTATACGATAATTCTAATTTCATTAAAATCATATAACTTTTCGATGTTTTCATATAAATATTTCAAAAATTTTATCTAAAATAACTCAAAAATAGTAATAGTAATTTGATTGCGTTTAAATTCGTACAATGTAAACTACGTAATGCAAAATTATTTTTAATATAGGAAATCTAATTTTGTTTTAATCTAATATATTAATTCATAATATGTATAGTAATTGCCCCTCCCTTGAATATTGATCGACTGATTTAAATTATAAAAGAAATAAAATAACAAAAGTCAAATACATTTATCAAATTTTACAAGAAGTTAGGAATATAATTTATATTCTAAAATTTTCACAAATCAAAACTTATTTAATACAAGCAAATTAATAAAGAAAAGTTTTTAATATTGGAATTCCAATAAAATTTTGTATAAGCTAAGTTTGCAGCAAATGAACTTGCTCGTTTGACATTACTTCGTAATTACTGTCATTCGTATAATTTCCAAAATCACAGGTATATTACAAGAATTTGTTATTAAAATTTTAAATACTTTTTATCTTACTATCAAATTTCTCAAGCTTGTAGACGCCTAAAGCATGAGATACATTTATTAGATTCCTACAGTCTTACCCTTTGTAGCTCGTTCATTCTTGTAAATGCTTTTCCGTAGGCCCACAAATCTACTCCAAACTTTAGTGCCCAATTTTTGACCCTGTAATAAAGAACAAAAAAATTATCAACCATTAAATCTTTCAATATTTTTAAATTTCTTACACTTTACTAATTTTAAGATTTATTTTTCTCCGCGACAGGATTATTAAAATTTTGAAATTTTTTTACTACTTAAATCTTGTAACCTATCATTTCCAGATAAATATTTTTTGCCATATGCAAGAGAAAATGGATTCAATTTAAAACTAAAATAATTTCCATTTCTCCATTAAATCTGCTACTTGGAAAATAAATTTGCTTGTTGCTTTCAGAGAATATAAAATATTTTAACAAAAATTAAGCAGGTCTTGCAAACTTTGCGTTAAGGTTTCTTAGGTATGATGATTTTTCACAAATCGTTTGAATTTATTGGTAGGATGAGACTAATGGATTTTTCTCCAAGTCTGGGAAAGTCTGATTTGTTACACTTCATTTGAGACAAAATTGATTTTATAATCCATTTATTGAAGTGTCGGTCCTTCGGTCCTGCTCATTTTGCATTTTTCAAACTTCCAATTGGGAATAATTATGGAAAAATGAAGCAACTTACACCTAAATTCATATGGGTTGTTTCCTTTTTGCATAACTATATAATGCATAAATACATAATATCTCATTGAATTTTGTTTTAAAAATTATTCAAAAAATTTTTCGATGATTTTATCTAATGAAATATATTACTTTATACCGGGTGTTCATTTTAAAACTTCCAGCAATAAATATATCGAAAAGCAAACGTCAGATAAAAAAATATTTTGAACAAAAGTTATATAATTGTGAGGGGAAATATTTTTCATCTGACGTTTGGGTTTTGAGATATTTATTGCTGAAAGTTTTAAAATAAACACCCGGTATAATAATTATTTCAAAAATTATATATATTATTAACCTCTGAAATTAATATTGAATTAAATTTTTAAAATTAAATGGTTAAATATACAATAAAATGAAATATTATTCCTAAAGCTTTCAACAATGGTTATTGCTGGTAACCATTTAAATTACTTGAAATAATAATCGAAAGAATTTTTTATGATTCGGTTTTAAAAATGATAACAGGTAAAATTATACTCACTTGATATCACAAATACCTATTTGTTAGTAATAAAATTCTTGAGCGGTGATGCATAAGTTTGCTACTCCAACATATCTTTTAGTAATAAAATAATTTTTCAACCAATTTAGTGTTGTGAAATTAATTACAAAAAGTTATTCTGATACCCTTTAATAATTTTTGTATTGTTTTTCTTTTATATTTATTTATTTATTTAATATATCCTAACCTACCCGCATGTGCGGTGGGTTTGCACTCGTTTTTTGCTATATAAAATTCTACATAACTCTACCTCGTTCAGTAAACTATTTGGAAATTTAAAAAAATGTTAGCTATAGTTGCTTTCAGATAAGATTGTCCTAAAAATTTTCGAAATAAAATTTGGTCTAACTCGTGATTGGTTAATTTTACTAAAAGGCGTGACAGACTTGACATAATATTGCAATAGCCTATAAATTGTGAAATCGGTTTAAATAAAATTTAATAAAAACATACTGATTGAATAACCTCAATTTGTCATTGTGCATTAATATTTATTTGTTTATTTAAAATTATAAAACGCAATGTAAATTATTAATGAATAATGTTACATATTGCAAAGTAATGTTCAAATTTAAAAATTTAGAATTATTTGCGATTACTTGTATAATTTGATTCTCGAAATAATAACAAATTGAATTGAAGACTTGCTTGATGACACATATGCATATGAATTTATAATACGCACATAAGTACTAGGTATTTGTTGATATAAAAATTCCTTAACAGTGATGCACAAGTTGGAAGATATTATTTGTCTGAAAGAAAATTATTTTTTAAATAATTTATTTTTTTAAATTACATACAAATTTTTTTATGGCATGTTTTTCATATGCATAGCACATATACAGAGTAATATAAAAACAAATATAATTTGCTATTAAAATGCAATTATAGCTTTTACTTTAAATAGCATTCCTAGAAAATCAACTTTATTTTTTAAAAGTTTCCTCTTTCATTTGACAATTTTTTATCTTTTTTACTTTTTGAGTTTTTTAATTGCAATCCTTATTTTTTAGCGGATTTAAGTAGAGCTCATTTTTCTAAATACGAAACTATTAAAGCATTCCCTTACGGGGTATGCTAGAAATTTAAAAAACAATAGATCTCTTTGACACTTTAAATGGTTTTTAAAAGTTTGCCAAATGTAAGAAATACTGAAATATAAATGTATGGTATCCAAGTACTACATTGGGTACCAACAAAATACCGCACATGTACATAGAATTTCGTATAATATGGGTAATATTCCCAGCTTAAATTTAAAAATTTCTCAAAATCCCAATAAATTAAAACTTGGTTTAAATAACCTAATTTATAGGGACTTCCCCTAAGATGCTAAATTTATTATCATATTTATTCTTTCATTTTACTCGCAACGTTGACATATAAAACAATTTTTATTGTTAGCAATATTATAAATTAAGACCAAAAATATTAAGTATTAAACTATAAATTCAAAATAAGTACAAAAAAAAAAATTACATCATTATTTGTAGCCAGTTATTTTCGATTTACACCCCATAACCCACCTTTTTTCAAAATTTATTTTTTTAACTATTTTTCTAAAATTTGTTTAAATGCATCCTCCCCCTTTAACATTTAATTTTATAAACAATTTTTCAACGGATTTTCACTGAAATTGATCATATCTCTAAAGTTCTAAATATTTTAGTAAACTGTTTATGTCTCTCCTTAAAAATCACCCCATTCAAAAATTTGAGTTTTTCAATTATTTCATCAACAACTGTGTACCTCTTGCAAGTTATATTTCAAAAGTATTAATTTTTTAGCACTTTTGGAGTTTTGCAAGTTTGGATTTTTACCCTACCAATGCCCATAGCGGTATTATTTAAGGGTAAAAATGTTATACTATGTCAGTAAGAGGGATTGTTCCTAAGAAAACACATATAAGTCCGGAGACTGTAAGTGATTCTGTTAAAAGGTTAGGGATGAAAGAATCCAATTGTGTAAATTTTACACATACGTGACTTCTCGTGTTATAAAAATTGACGTGACCGATGGAGTATTAAATGAAATGATACTTAAATTTAAAAATGGTTTGTTCATTTTAATGATTTTCAAAAGGATTACATACTCTGCATACTATAAGAAAGTGAAAAACCTACTGAATCTAAGTAGATACAAATATTTTCTAAAATGTAATAATAAAAAAAATAATAAACTTGCAAGGCCAGCAAAAACGATTTCAATAACCGGTCTGTGGTTTTAACCTTTAGCGGTCAAAATCCCCAATATTATAAATATGTAACATTTATTTTAAAGGACCCTGTGAGTAGATTATTGAGCGGTAGAAAAAAGTTTAGAAACCAAAAATAGGTTGAATGGAATATTTGAAATATAGTCGATTTGGATTTACTTTTACGTTAGTGGTTGGAATCAGTATTAATGCCAAATTCTGGTAAATTGGGCTTTGTTGAGTTATTCTTATGCAGAGAAAGATTGGAATATTTTTTGACGCAATACGTCACTTATTTTTCGATTTGACCATTGTTTAGGTTCCTAGGTTTATGTTTAAAGCCCGCATAATTAGTTTAAGTCACATAATATAGTCTATATATATTTAGTTGACCAAGAAGGATAGTGATTTTAAAGGCCAATTTATTGCACAGCTTTTGGTCAATACTGAGCCTTCTTTGTGGTACCGGATTTTCAACCATGATTAATATAAAATAGCAGCTGAACTTTTGCCGATATTTGTACATAATATGGCATGATTAATTTGAGTCATGCTCAAATCTTATATGACTCACATCATTTAAAAATTTTATAATCCAACTGCTCCGAGAGAAAGTTTTAAAGTGCGATGTTCGCCTGTATATCATTCTCAAAAATTTTGGAGAGCATTTTAGCGTTATCAGATGATTTTCGGTGACAATTTGCGCATATTATAGAACAGCTCCTGTATTAAAATTTTATTTCTTTTGTAGTTTGTATCTACACTCACGTCACCAAAGCTTTAAAGCTTAAAAATTAAAACTTTAATACAAGATTGTTAAAAGAGACTATCTATTTTCTAATATTGCGTTCGCTTTTATAAAGCTTTTAACTAAGATTTTTTTTTGTATTGAATATTCTGTTTAACCTAAAATATTTTGTTCCAAGTATTTCATATGCACATATTATATTTGGGTAAGTTAATACAAAGCTTTTAAAAATATAAAATAGCTTATTATGTTCTCTAATGAGTTTTATATGTGCTCTCCAAAAATAATTATTTAATCCGTTAAAATGTTTTTAAGATGAATATTTTGCAATTAATACTGCAAGAACCCACTTTATGATCAAAATACTTGTTAAAGTTTGAATTTGAAATTAAAAGGTTTTAAATTTAAGTAGCAAACCACAATTTAAAAATAGTTAGTGTAGGCAAATTTTAGGGGAGATAAAATAAAGGTTAATTATTAAAATTGAAATATACGGGTTTGCCCATAATTTTATTCGCAAGGTATAATGAAAAATACCTACTGATAAGGTAGCTAAAATTAATATTTGAATTAAAACTTTTGATATTAAATTTTAACTTTTTATTTAAATTTGAAGTAATGAAAGTAAGTTTCCCTTAAATTAAACTTTCTAAGAAAATGATATTTAAGTAAAACAAAAGTTGTAATGGATACTTTCTATAAAGGGTTTTCTCCGATATAAAATAAATTACATCTATGCAAATACAAATTTGTTTCAGAATACTAAGTCTTGTAAAACAAACAGGATAATACTGTAAAGAATTTTGTCTTAGTAAGTAATCCTTATAATCCTGAAAGTTTTGAGGTTTTCAAAATATTGCATTCCACATACTACGAGGTTATATTCAACGTTTCCTTTAGTCAAAAATTTAATTTTATTTATTTACTCATGTTTCAGTTATAATAAAATTCTGAGTAGTTCAGCCGGCTAGATAAAATCATAGTTGAACTGCAGATTTTTTCAGTGCCCAATTCAATTTTAAATATTATTTTAAAATAAAAAAACTAATTACTCGTTGGTTAGTTGGGCAATAGACAATAATTTGACTGTGCTATAAAAAATTCCTGTCTTACACAAATTTTAAAAAATAAACTTAAAAGTATATCAATTAAAGGATATGAAAAATAAGGATAAGCTTCATAATTCTTGCGAGAGAAAAGGCTCACTGGAAAGTTATTTGTTATTGTAGAACCCCTTCTGTTAAAATTTAATGCTGTTTTCGATTGGTAATAATTTTGACCTGTAATTCCATTAAGAAAGCACTTTAGTTTATCGGAAACAAAAAGCGAGACATTTGATTTATACAACTAAAATTGTTTAAAAAAGATCAGACTGTATAAAACGTAATGCGAAAAGTTAATTATGAGTAGATACGTAGTACGTAGAAATGTTTGATCTTTACTTTTAATTAAATTTGCAATGCATGTTGAATTAAAAAGCTTTAATTGTTTCTGTTTGAACGTTAAATCACTTTGGGGGATTTTAAGTAAGTTAATTTGATGTTATGATGATTCGTATAGAAAGTTACAAAGGATTTTTAATTGAGGTGGCAATTAGGAAATCTGTAATTGTAGAAAACAAATAAATTAAAGTAATATTGAAGATCTAAAAAGCAAAAATAGTGTCCCCTTTAGAATGGCGCGAACGGTAGCTACTAGCAGGGGTAGATCAATACACCCTACCTCTTCTACCATAGTGTATACCCCTTCCTGTCTTAAGGGCACCTTATACCCCGACCCCAACCGGGGACACTACTTGGACTATACATACCTTATGTTCTTATTCTTTTCATATATGAATTTATACAATTTTCCGGAAATGGTTTTTCATTTAAACAACTAATTCAATATATTTCTTCAAGAATGTCAAAGTTTTATGCTTTCAAAATAATGTAATTTATGTAATATCCTAACCCCAATTTTTCATATACATATCAAAATAATAATCTCTCTAGATTCCGTAGGTACATATTTGTTTTTAGTGTAAAAAATATATTAAGAACTCAGAGTAACATCTTTATGAAAACTGAAAGTTCAATAATTTTAAATCTTATTAAATTACAGGAACAAAAAAATTATTAGTTTAGGAAAGATTAGACCAAGACAAAATCAATACGATTCACGGAAATTAAAGAAAGTGAAATCAATTAAGAACCCCTTAATATAATCTTTATAAAACAAAGAATTGAGGCATTATCTCTCTGGGGTCTCTTAATAATCAAGTTGCCACCAAAAATTTAATTTTCCCTTGACCTTTAACATACCGCCCTTCAATTTACAGAATGGAGGATAAAAACGTGATGCGAATAAATTGTGCAACAAAAATGAGAAAATCAAATTATTAGCTTTGTTACTTTCTCAAAAATTATTAACCTCTAAAATTGATATTACACGCTTCTTTAATTTAAAATTTTTCTCTTTTATTTTTATCTCTTGGCCTTGACTTCTCGCCAATTGGCTAGACTTTTGTAAATATAAGAGGTGTTCAAAGTAGATAACAAAATAAGTTCTTTCTGTTGTGTAATAATTTACACTTAAAGCAGGACTATCTACTACCTTAGTGTTTTTATTGCATAACTACCAACTATGTTAACCGTTTACAAATGCAGTGTTTGCTTTGTTCTTTCTACGATGATTTCTCATACAGGGTGCATTGCATTTCGGCGCTTATGCGAAGGACCATTTCTTATTGTTGTTCCATTAATAAAATGCACATTCATCACTTACTTCAAAATGTATTTAATAAAGGGATATTTCAAATAAACAGGGTCATTTTCTCGTTACTGAAAGGAAAATTAATTGCATGAGCTGCAAGAATTTAAAAAATTTCTGATTTAGAAAACAGAAAAAATATATTTACAAAATGATTGGACTGAGATTATTCTTGATTTTTAAGTTTTTTGAGGATATAAATTTACGATTCTTCCATGGCTTTATTATTCCGTATATCACTACTACCAATAACCGTAATGGAAAGAGTGTCATAATGATAAAAACATGCATTACTTGACTACATAGAATAGAGAGTTGCATAAAGGACAGTGGGTAGACAGTTCAAATTTTTTGATTTGTCAAAATGATAATGCTTGTATTGAAGATCAAAATATTTCAGATGACGACGTAATGAATGTCGACGAAGAAGAAATTTTAGAAGTTGTTGATTGGATTATCGTTTGCAACAGAGAAAAAATTGCTTTTCTATATAGTAGGTACATACATATAACACCTAGTTTAAAAAAAACTTCCAATTACTCGAACAAGATTTAATTAAAAGAAAAGACACCGTTAAAAAGTTGCCGCAACCTTTACAGTCAAAAGGTAAAACCGCTAGAACGTTTTCATTGATAGAATAATTAGTTAATTTGCTTTAAAAATTTTAATTTTATATTGTAGTTTAGTTTTGCACAACTTTCCTCTAATATAGAATAGCTTATTTTTTATGATACTTTTGAATAATAGGTCAATAAAATCAATAAAAAAACACGAATTACAATATTATTGCTGCTGCCCACATCTAGTCCTCTAGTCGCCAACATGCTCCCATCGTTAGGGCACATATGGACAATTTCAATTTTTTTTGCAATTTTTTAAGAAATATACACACATATTTAATAAATAATAATCAATAACACAATACCTCTTCCAGTTGTAATTCAGATTAAACAATGTTTAGTCTCCCATACACTGAAACGAATTATTTGCACCGTCATAATTATTTTACGTTATGGAGGTTTAACAAATTATTCACTGAAGCTGCAAATGATTCATTTTGGTACGTCTGTTGGTCAACAATTGTTTAAATTGAATTTACAATTTTCCACTGGGGGCGAAAAAGAGGTTAAGTTACAAAAACTCTATAAATGAAATCGGGATTTTTATAAGAATTTAATAACCTCCATCGACCAATAGACGTGTTTCTGGTAGCCTTTTCTGATGAAGAAAACTTGAGTAATATTATTTAATATATTCTTTGCATTGAGATCTACTTTGTATTTATTTTTAATAAAAATGTTCTTATTCCCCGCAGTAAAAAGAAGTTAAGCCAAAAAAATATTGAGCGTCAAAATAAACTTGAGCACAATTTTGTTTTCAATTTTTGTGTTCATAATGTGAAAACGGATGACGAAAAGACTATTTGGTGCTTTATTGCACTATTTTTAATCAGATGTTTAAAGGTTAGTTATCTGTTGTTTATATAGTAAATTACGTCAGAGTAACATTAAAATGAAAACTGCGGTGTAGGCTTAAAATTTGTTAATTTCGCGTGATATACTGCTAAGAAAGCATTAGTCTGAGGAAAACATATGTGTAACTTTTTTTTAAAGAAAATTTAATTGCCTTTAATTTTCGTAGCCTAGCTATGAAGGTTGGAAGACCCGGACTGGTAATATCTAAGTTACCGAGGAACCGGGGGTTGACCACTGACCAAACATGTGTACACCAAATTTGCATTTACAATAATTTGCAAAAAATTGCAAACAATTGCAAAAATTTAAACAGATATTTGCAAACTACTTCAGACATTTGCGAAGATTTACAGTCATTTCCAAAGATTTACAGTTATTTCCAAAAATTTACAGGTATTTGCAAAAATTTACACACATTTGCAAATATATGCAAAATTTATAAACATTTGCAATTTACTGATATTGGCTAAAGATATTGGCAAACAATTTCAGACATTTGCAAAGATTTACAGTTATTTGCAGAAACTTACAGGCATTTACAAAAATTTACACACATTTGTAACAATTTACACACATTTGCAACAATTTACACACATTTGCAAAATTTCCAAACAATTACAGAAATTTTCAAACAATTGCAAAAATTTACACACATTTGCAAAATTTGCAAACAATTACAGAAATTTTGCTAACAATTGCAAATCATTTACAAAATTATGTACTCCAATTATACTAGGTGGTCAACCTCCCGGAGGAATCCTTTTGGTGGCCCCAGTCTTGAATATATTTTTTATACCAAATGACAAAAAACATTTTATGAGACTTCAAAGAGAAGTTTTTCAAATCCACTCTTGCAAAACTTGGCAGTAACTTTGGGTAACTTTGTGACGTTTACGCCATTTAAAGGAGAATTTTTTCAATTCCACGCATTCCAATGCAAAATAGGGAAAATGTATCTTATTCCAGCCCCACACCAAATATCGGTAACAAATTTAAAAGTTTTCATTAAATTAAAGGCAGCTTTGAATATAATCGACATTTGTAGTTTTTACCAAGTCCAAAACTGCAATTGAAAAAACTACAAATAACTGCTTTTTATTTTATGGGAATTTAAAATTATTGTGATCGACATTTAACATGGGACTGAAATTAAGTACGTTT
Organism: Lycocerus yunnanus; assembly: GCA_036346125.1. Classification (NCBI taxonomy): domain Eukaryota; kingdom Metazoa; phylum Arthropoda; class Insecta; order Coleoptera; family Cantharidae; genus Lycocerus; species Lycocerus yunnanus. The sequence goes on from JARFIX010000002.1 coordinate 4,628,755, forward strand.
ACTCTATTATGTAATAAAACTAACAGCAAAATTTCCAAAAGTTTTGAGAAAAAACCAAAGATATTTTTTGATCAAAAAATTAAATATACGAAAACAACCAAAATTTCTTTACTGCTTATGATACATTTTGATGAAAAAATTTAACATAAAATTATATTTAGTCCGACGGTGTCAGCGCATATTTGAATTTAAAGTGAATATTAGTTATTAAAATTTTTAAAAGATTTTAAATTTTGTCGAATTTTGAGTTATACCTATATCCGTAATTTTGACAAAATATGGCAAATTATTCTTTTCTAGTCATTAACCTAATTTTATGAATATAAAATGCTTAGTTTGAGAGGCATAAAATAGAACCGAAAAATTTACTCCGAAATAAAGAAAACATCACAATTAAGAAAAATAAATAAAATAAAGATAATAATTAACAATATAATGTTTACACTAATTAATTTAAAACATATTTCAAGTAGTGATCAAACATTTCAGAAGCCGTACGCAGCCTAGGGCACTTAAAAGACACCGCATGTTTGCTCCTTTACCTGACAGTTCCGTCCGGACCTGGAGGTAGGATTAAAGCAACGAATTATCGCACAAAATCCAAATTTTGGTACATAAAATACAAAATTATTTATATTACCAACCTTTGGGGTAATCACATTTTTTAATTTTCTGAAAGACCTTTTTGACTCTAATCCAAACCTAATAAAATTAAAAACTCCAAATTTTGACAATTTTTGGGGTGACCCCTTTGTCACCCCCAGTCATCAATCGATATTTTCCAAATTACAATAATTAAAAATGTATTAAAATATTTGTAGTATAATGGTGCATGCAATTAAGCATGAAAATAACCAGCCTATACTTTATCTTAAAGGTTTACAAGTTTAGTTCACAGTATTAATTGAACCAGGCAGACCACAGAAAACTTCATAAATTTACTGATTGAAAATTTGAAATGCAGGAAGCAGATTCTAATTGTTTTAAGAAAATTATCGTCAGTGACAAAAGCACATTTTTATCTCTTCTGGCTCTATCTATCGCAATAAGCAAATTTGTCGCATATGAAGATCTAAAAATCTAAGAAAGGTAGTCGAACTTTCTCGTCCACGAAGAGTGACAGTTTGATGTAGTTCTTGGTCTGGCGGAGTGTTGGCACCGTATTTTTTTGAAAATGAGGCTGGTAAAACCTTTTCAATAAATGGGGTGGCATTATCGGGTGATGATAATCAACTCTTTTGGCTTGAAGGTCATGCTTTGGTTGCGGACCATCTTCATTTCCAACACGATGGCGCTACGTGCCACAGAAGTCGTCAAACGGTCACTTTATTGTGTGAAAGGTTTGCAGGTCATGTAATTTCTCGAACACTTTCAGATTTTTTCTTTTGAGCTTCGTTAAAGATAAGGTCTACTCCACTACTCCAGTAACGATTTAGGAGCTCAAAGACAATATTAGAGCTGTTATTTGCGATATAGAGATGCAATAGTGCAAAAACCAAATAAAACATTTCCTCAAAAGGATGACTATCTGCAAGAAGAGCCGAAGTGGTCATTTGGCCGATATTGTAGTTTATAAATTACCGCACATACATTTTTTGGAAAAAAACATCGGTTTTTATTGATTTGAAATGGAGCTTCTTATCGAAACAACTCTTTTTTATTAACGGTGAACTTATTTGTATTAAATGGCAACGATGAAGCTAAGGAGAGGACGATGCACTGTATAAATTGTTTTAACGATTTTCAATTGTCCGATTTTATTTAAGTTTTAAAGTACCTAGTAAATTTTAATTATTTAAGTTTAGACTGTTCATTAGACGAATAGAATCAAGATTCAAATAATGTATTGAATAGTATAACAATGCGCATCTATTCGAGGACTTTCTTTGTTACAGTAAAATGCAATTTTGTTTTTTTTATTTTTTTGGAGTAATATAGTGACGCCCTAATTTCTTATACCGAGTTGAACGCAAAGCCCTCCTCTGGAATTTCCGCACATCATTAGAGACCATCACAGTGGTTATTTCATTTAGTCAATAATTTGGAAAGGTATATAATTGTACCGTTGATTTTCAGATCGAGAAAACTAATAAACAAGGATGAGTAACTCAAAAAAAAAATTGATGATGAACACTTAGATTATGTGATTTGTACTACATCATACATCACATAGATTTGACTTAGCTCTTGTAGAATTAAACCTGTCTTCGTTGGTTATTAATTAAGTTACTTCTTATTTTAACATTATAATTTCCAAATGTACCTTAAATTTAAAAACACTGCAACTTTGCATAAAATCACGCAAACAAATTTGTATTAGCTTGAAAAAACATTAAAGCAATGAATTTTACATCAAATATTGCAAAATATGCCAAGCATGGCATGCTATACGACAATTATTTATAACGACCAAGAATTACTTATAAAAGATTAATTTAAGAAGTCATGAAACTAAATCAAAATGTGTCGAGAGTTCTCGCCTTTCAAATTAAATTAAAGATTTAAATAATAACTGTTTTTTTAACAGGGTAGGATTTGTAATTTTTTAAAGGAACGAACAAATTAAGTAATAAAGCTCAGAAACTTTTAAACATTTAGATTGTAACACAATTAAATTGGTGATACAGTATCACAGAATCAAATCTATAGCAACCCTTATAGAATCACAATATTGTTAATTTACATTAAATTAGCAATAATAATTTTATTAAAATAATGTTAAGTTAGAGCTAAGGTTTAGTATTGTTTTAATAACACTATATGGGCCTATATAAACACATTTTGTCAGTTAAAGGCACTCTACCGGCAACTATTACAAACAGAGACTCAAATCTGATTTCTGAACACAAAGATATTTTGCCATTAAATAGGAAGTGCGGTTTAGGTGAATCTGATTAAATTAAATTTTATGCGATAAATGATAAAACAGTTTATTGTTTAATTTCAGTTAATTTTGAAAACAAATTTATTCAAAAAAACTTTTATATTAAAAAATACCAAATTTGTCCTACGTGTAACTAAACGCATAGCGGTGAGGAATTCGTTTGCCAATTTGTTGTTGATAGCTGCCTTCGCGAGTAGTTAATTGGTGGCGAGTTACCCAGAGAAGATAACTCGACAAAGTATCCTAGACTCGTTTGTCAAAAATAATTAGTAACTCACTGTGGATTATTTGGGAATTCCAACAAGTTGCACTTTAAATCTCAAAACGATATTACAAATTTATATCCTTCGAAGAAAAATCAATATTATATCGTGACACCGGAATAAACATGTTCAAACGTTTTATTACAGTATTAGTTCCTTTATTAATGCTTTCGCATTATTTAAATAGTTTTTTTTCTATAGGAATTTATCAACTAGTACAGTGATAACTATTATATATAATCTTTAATGAATAAAGTTTCACTTTACATAATTAACCCTAATAGCAGAATAATTTAACAAAATTGGTTCGAATTTATATTTGCCACTGTCAATAATTGTTATTACTCAAACTATTTATGTGATGATAAATAAAGGCATTATTACGTTCACCTGCAAATAAAATGGCTAATACAATCTATGGTATTCCATTTGTATGAGGATTACGTATCGAAATTTTCATTAATAAATATTGCTTAGCCTATGATGTTCTTCTGTGGTTACCGCTTTACCTTTTATGTCATTAGAAAGTTCATACACAAATACTGATACCTCAAAAAGGTTCAAAAATGAAACCCTAATCTATTACTGAAAGTAATAATCCAATTACACAAAATTTCTCTCACAATCAGTGAAATAACAAATTTTTCGAAATAGAAAACATCGTTCTATAAATTACCCAATCTCACTACTGCTATCGCATTAAGGATTAAAGAAGAATTTACAAATTGCTAATAGCAATGAACTGTGAGAAAATTAAATTGGTAAACAATGTTGTATATAGAATAATTAATCAAATTTTATGGTCAGATTGGCGGTCTGCATGCTAAAGCAAAAAATCACATCATTTAGTAACGCAGATTATTAAATTTTCAGACAACCAGCACGATTCACTTATCGCCTATGATTTCAATCACGCTTTTCCTTAGTATAGTTATCATTATTCAGGTGTATACAAAAAAAAATACACTTGATTGCTGATGGCAGAATCAAATGGAAGGTTTTAAATAACTCCTAATACTTACAAAAAGAAAACTCTTACTGTAATGCCGACAGTTTTGAATTATATATAAACGCCTATATTAAAGAATCCCTATCCTTCATCTTATTCCGTTTGCGCTGCACAAGGTGCCGCATTATGACGACGTTCTGCGTAAACCAACATGTACGAACAAAGAAACTATATGTATATTTATGCAACGAGTTGCGAATTAAGGATCCTTACTGACCAAACGCGGGCTTAAGCTAAGTTGAACAAACCGCCAAGTGTATAACAGACAATAATGGTGGAAAGCAGACTTAAAGTATTGACAAATAAAAATTTTAAATTGTAACAATTTTTTTATTGCAATTACAATTTTAAATATATATATTATGATAATTGATTTATAATATCCCTATAGCATGCTTCGTATCAGTTATATTATTCATTAACTAACAAATTAAGAATTTCTTCAAAAGAAAATCAAATTAGATTCAATATCTAAAATACATAAATTTACATAAACGATTATCAACTATTGTAACATAATAATTAACATTTAAATGCGATATGCTTCATATTTTGATCTATGATGGTAGGTATTTCAAGGTATCCTGAAAAAGTCATTCGTTTACACGAAATGTTATAGATATTGCATTGTATTATATGCTGTTATACATAAATGCATATGCATGCATGTGATTTACATTAACATATCAATACATTCATTTATTCATTATTTATTGACCACATCCTGTGGTTTGGCCTTTAACAGTACTATTTGGAGAAAATGAAATCCAACTTTGAAAAATTTGAAACAAATTTGGAGTAAATGAAATCCGATTATTTGACCCCGGACAAACATATTTATTTCTTTTCACGAAAATCACTCAAAAAGTCGCGTTGCAATTTGATCGTCATTTGAACCTGGAAATTGTCAATGGAAATAGTTCAAATAGTTAAAACTCCTCGACAAACCGTTTTCGACGCTATCAAACGATTCAAAGAACTTGGTAATATAGAAGACCGACCAGAAAGAGGACAAAAATGTTCTGCCAACATTTCTCGCCTCGGATTTAAAGAAATCCGAAACTGTCGATGCGAAAAGTGGCTTGTAAAACCGGGATCACGCGAGAGTCGGCTCGAAAAATAGCTAAAAATGAACTTAAGAAGAAGCCTTATAAGCTGCGAAAGAGTGGTGACAAATCAATTCTTGTAATTTTATCAGTTTCGCTGAATGGCCTCCATACTCACCACATCTCAACCCAATGGATTACACCATATGGTAAATTTTAGAGACCAGCGCCTGTGAAAAGCCCCACAAAAGTTTAGAATCACTAAAACAATCTTTGCGCCAGGAATGGGACAAGATATCCCTAGAAGAGATGCAAAAAATAGCCGAAAATTTCATTCAACTTTTAAAGCGCTCTATCTAAGCTGAAGGAAGCTATTTTGAAATTTTATAATTTACTACGACCCGCCCGGCTTCGCACGGGTGCAATGCTGATACTAAATTAAATACACTACAGAAAAACTATGAACGTTGTATATAAAACATAGCGGCCTGCTCCGACTTTGCACGGGCATAAAATATATATGCCTATGTCACTCAATGAAAACATGATTAAAATCGATCCAGTATTTTGATTCATTCATTACTGCCCTTGGCCTGCACGCATTAAATTTGGAGTAAAACAATTCCTCTTTCCTATACTTACTATGAAGATTTCCTGCTATCTTTGGAATATCTAAATTCATACAATTTTTTTTACATTACACATTTACACACGGGTTTTTATCAGTACTGTTATTTTCCTCGCTAGAGAGCTCCGATAATAAACGCGTCCGATTGCTGCTAAATTCAAAGTGCTATAGGAGAACCGCGGCCTCCGACGCGCTATTTATAGGCATTCCTCCCAGCAATGCCCCGTCCGACCGGTACCGCCCGCCGCAAACGCAAATTTTAAATTTGTAATATCTCCGAAAATATTTGTTTAATTTACATGCTGTAAGGAACCATATTGATCTATATTAATTGCACACTGTATTAAAGGTACTTAATTCGATAAGGATTAATGCCGTATTGCTTAAAATAGCTTCGTAAATAAGCCATTTTTTCACGTAAAAGTAAACAATAAAATGGTTAATGTGGGTTATCCCTAAAAGATAAACATATACCATCGCGGACTTTTTTGTAGACCTTTTTATGGTGTACAATACATTAATTTGATCTAACTCGTAGGGTTTAGGCAGCGTTTTTGCTAAATTGCTAAATAAGCCCAAAAAATTACGACATCACGTTAGAAACCTCTAAAATTAGCAATGTTGCCTTAGTATATGATGCATGTATTATACATATAAACCTTCCTCTTGAATCACTCTATCTATTGGAAAAAACCGCATCAAAATCCGTTGCATAGTTTTAAAGATTTAAGCGCACATAGGGATATAGGGACAGAAAAGGCGACTTTGTTTTATACTATGTAGTGATGATGTACATAAGGTTGTTGTTAATTGTTATCTTTTTAATTTTTGAATTGTTATGTTTAAATAAGTTTTTTTTTAAACGTTTGTCCGAGTTTTTGTGGGTCATGCTGTATAAGATAAAATTACAGCAATCAAATTATAATTAATTTTTTCCAAATACTACTGTAAAAGGCATAATTGCTTACCGAGTAGGACTTCGACACTCAGTAATCCAAGGAGGTTCGTAAACAAATGTTTATACTTTGTTTTCAAGAACAAGAAAATGAGTTTAATAAAAACAATAAATTAAACTAAGTATATAAATTAAATCTATTAATCGATAAAAATTTCTTCAAGCAAAATATGAACTTATTGTAAAATTAAAGTTTTTTTTGAAAGTCTAAGACAGCTACAATTCATAGAAATTGAGAATTAAATATTTAAATCTGCTAAAATTTTATTTTCTCCATGACAACTCTAAAAATTAAATTTACTTTTTAATAAGGCTTAAAATTAGGAGACCTCTGAAGCTTTTGCACCCGGGCCCTCAAATTATGTCCGGCCCTGTTAATGACACAAACTTGTACGACGCGATGTGTATTATTTCAACTAGATAAATAGATTGTGTGTTTCATGATAAATTTCAGTTAGGGCTTCTTATATAAAAAGTACACAACTTATTCTTTGCCTTACGTTTATCCATCTAAATGGAAAATAAATATAAAATGATAGAGTAAATAATCAAATATATAATAAACGAATATAATAGATTTTGAATACTTAACTTTTAAAATTTATTTTGCAAACAGTGAATCATTATTTTTCAAACAGTGAGTCACTGATATGCACCACCTTATTTGAATGAAAGAAACTAAGCTTCAAAAAGCATTTCCAAAGCAAATCACGTTTTCACCTTAGTTAATGGTTGAATAATTTTCTAAAATTTCCATAGTGTTAATGTTATCACTTGTTTTATCGTTTACAAAGGTAGTTTTCTTATTTAAAGGGCGACCAAATTGAAGTGCAACTTTTAAAATGCATATTTTTGCAACTTTTATTCAATTACTGCTTTACATTGTGGGAAAATGTTCAAAATTACTAGTCCCATCAAGGTTTTTATTATAGTACACTACCGCCAAGTAAATAATATATGGATCAGTCTTTCTAAGATTTGAGCACGCAAAATATCGAGTAGTTTTAAGTTTTTCTTATATGGGGAAACGGTTATTGCCCTAGTTGTTAGCGCAATCAACTGATAACGTAAGGCGCCCCGGTTCGAATCCAGGTAAAGCTCACTTTGCAATACCGTCTCTGTGCTTTAGAAAGCACGTAAAAACGGTGGTCTTCCTATGTTAATGAATTGCCAGCATTAACAATATAAAATAGGATAATATGGACATCTGAGGCCAACCTAGCAAGCTATTTCAGATGTAAAGCAAATAATATGCTTAAAGTACTACCAGTGGCTTCGGAACTTCGACGAGGTTACTGTGGGTTAAAAACAGATTTAAAAGAAAGTTAAAGAAGAAGTTATATTGTGCAGTTGTAGGTCCTGAAAATACCCTTAAGTTCTCTCATAAACAGTGAGTCATAAGACAAAAATAGTGAAGAACAAAATTAAAGAGGACAAAATTTCATGCTAATTTTGGTAACCAAAATTTTTTTATCACTCTTATTTGCTCTCTATTTCCCTTACTATACCTTATAGGTATAACGCATAAAAGATGAGAAAAATTTGAAAAATTATCAAAAACTTCGATTTCTACCAATTTTTTTTAGATTTATGATTTTTCTAAATACTCCAACAATTTCTGTTCATTAGCAACTCATTTCCATACCACCATGAGGTATATACACTGACTAGGAAACGCTTACCAACGTTAGCAAAAAGTTCGGGAATATCGTAATTATTCTGATTAACACGCGAAGGCCTCATGCCAACATTTGTTCTGATGTTGCGGAAAACACAAAACTCAAGATAAGTTGCGAATATACAGAAATAGTTAATATTTTTGTGAAATCATAAACCTGAAAGAATTGATCCGAATTAAGTTTTGAGAATGTTTCAAACTTTTCTAATTTTTTCGGCGTTATATCTCAGCAAACAAAAGAGATAGAAAACATTTTAAATACTAAAATTTGTAAGAAATTTTGTTCTCTTTGTTTTTTACAATTTTTGTTGTACGACTTGCTGTTTATAAGATATAGCGGAAATCCCAATTTTTGTTTTTATTTTTCCAAAATGGTTGTGTTGATTTGTTTCAAGTTAAAAATATTTCACCAATAACCCTACTCGTCAAAATAATTCAGAGAATTTGTTGTCGTTGTTGTCTGTACCAGGCTGGAGTGTGTGCATTGATGGCGATTGCAGTTTTGTTTTAAGGTTGTTTTTGAAAAAATTTATCTATTCTTAGGGTCAAAAACTATTCGATACCAATATTGTTGTTGGTAGAGGTTCCAGAGTTAATTTTCGTTTTTTCGGGCACAAATACGAGAAGAGCACCACAATTTTCTGTTAGTTTGCAAATATTTCAAATTGATAGAAGTCAAACCACTAGACTAGTCACAATGGTTTTTTTGCTCACAAATTGTTATATTAAGGAAGCCTTCTGGTCAGGAACACTTAGAAGGAACACTTAAAAGGTCGTGGTAGTTCAAAATTTTGATACTGTTCGTAATAGTATGAAGGTAAATAGTATATAATAGTGTAAAGAAAATTATTGAACTTCGCATAGTTTAGTTGGGTGATTTAAAATCTAACTGTTGGTCTTTTTCTTCTTCAGAAACTATATCCGTACCAGGATTTTGAATCTTTCTTTCCTGTATATGCGACGGTAATTTCTGATGTTACAACGCATACAAAATTACTTTTGTTTATTGCAGGTACGAGATGAAAAATTTTATGTTCTAAAATTTTGTCTGAAAAAATTAGGGAAGCAGAAAATAACGAAAATATCATTTCGCATGTTAAAGTTCCTGATTAAGATTTGCGAACACCAATCTACATACTCGTAAAAAATCAATTTTTAATTATCAATTTTAATAATTACCAGCTAGTATATTATGCGAATTTACAAAATCAATCGCCTTAATCAATTCACGCGTATTACTGTTTAGGTTAGAGATTAATTTTATTATTCACATTCTCAATGACGGGGAAAGCGCTTCCCCAATTTCTCACTAATTTTTCAATTTCCAGAACAAAAGAAAGTAATCTATTCGTCATTCGGATAAAAATTAATAAAATAAATTTAAAAATAATAATTTAAATTTGCTGGCATATTTAGAAATTCAAAATATCGTGCAAATAAATAAGTTATGTATACATATATATCAACAAGAAATAAACTAATAGGCGATTACAATGCAATCGGTTTTACAAATTTTCTTGGGTTAGAATAATTTATTAAAATTCGGTTAACCGTTCAGGAACTAAGATTAAACCTCAGGATTCTCTCTGTGGTAGAGTATATTTACATAATATGTATTAGGTACAATAAACAATCCACAAATTATAATTTTTGGCTTGATGAATTTGAAAGTTAGATCCAAATAATAAACTAACACTTGATTTGTTAATACCCTTCTCGTCATATTTTCAGCCCAACATTTTTTTTGCATTTTTGAATTAAGTTATAAAGCATTCTGTAATTATAATGCTATCGCAATTTTTATCTCCCAACCGATTCCAACGTTATTTTATCAATGAACAAGGAGCTTTTAAATTTTAATTAATTATACAGCAAAAATTTTAAATTAAAAAATTAAAGAATTTAAATTTTTAGATGTCAAACACATTTTCACATAATTTTGGATATACATATAATCTCGGGTCTTTTTAAAATTTCTGTAGCGATATGACGATCGTTAATTCTTTTTATTTTATCTTTTTCTACTAATTTTGTCGAGTTCGAACTTTATTTTTCTTTCTTGAGTAAATCTCTTGCGATTAAAGATAATGTTCCAGCAAACGTTAAATTTTGCAGCGTCCGATTACCAGTGTTCTACTCAGCCAATCGTCGCTATGGTTAGTCTTGGATATTTCATGTTGACACTTGATATTGAGCAACAGCTGAAAAGCGTCACATTTATTAAAAAATTAATTTTATGCCTCTTTGAAAATTATTTCCAATCTACAAGGACATTATGTAAAATACACTAACACAAAAATTCTTGTTATTAAAGAAATAAAATCAGAATTTAACCATACATGTTTTGTGCCCTTTTTGTAATTTTGTTCATAATTTCTGCATTCGATACTCTATCTAAGAGATGCTGTAAACTGCTGGTTGGTGTCAAATACTATTAGTATCCAACACTCGAATTTCATAACAGTTTGCACTCCAATAAAAATTAATTATTTATCCTAAACTTTGCAACCGTTTCACATTATCATTTTCATATTTCACGGTTTTTCCATGCTGTTAACTCTAAACTCAAAATCAAATCTTTTGTTTTTTTGTAAATCAAGATAACTAATTGCTAAAGTTTTTCCAAATATATCGTAATACAGAGTGATTTACAAAGACGGAGCATAATTTACTCAATTTTTAAAAAGAACAAATTGAGTATTTCCCTATTTACAATAATCATTTTTTAATTATACTATTGTTATTTTCGTATCATCCTACATATTAAATTAAACTTTGAGAATATTAACAATTTCAATTTGATGAAATTGCAATTATGCTCAACACGAAGAAAATCGCCTCCATTGAAAATTTTCAACTATTCTTGTCATTTCAAGAGCTCGCTACTAGAATGCACAATATTTAAAGAACCAAAACCAAAAAAAACCGTTTGAGTAAATACTTAGTTTTTTTAAATGTTAGCCGTATAATATTACAGATAATGGCAAAATAAAATAAGACAACGTGCTTATAACGCTCACAGTTTGTGTAAAAGAGCGGATATTTTCTATTTTCCGCTTGGAAAAATCTGTTTTCTCTTATCGTACAAATTCGGATTACATGTATACTATTGCCTTTAGGGATATTTTATTTGCAATAAAGTACACAGTAACTATATAATTGTTCATGTAAAATTGTTTAAAAATCTGTCAAACATAAATTATTTAGACAGACAAGTTTTTCACGGAGTGGTCTCAAAATTAAGACAGAAAATTTTATATTAATTGTGAATCAACGGAAATTTTTCAATTTTTGAGGTTAAAAATTGAACTTAGATAAAACTTTTCCTACACTATACAATCTTAAACTTCGAGATGAAATAATAAATGCCCAGTTGTTGGTTTAGAGAGAAAAACTCGTTGGTTCAAATATGTTGCAACCACGTCTTACACCGTAGATGTTTTGTTGAAGACGAAATATAAGGAAAAACATTTTTAATAAAATAATTGAATTTTTTATTTTATTATTTGACAAATATTGAAACTTTTTTCATCAATTGAAGTAGTATTCTTTCAACCAAAATTTTCAATTAGAGATCGGCAAAAGACAATAAACATAAATGAACATTACAAGTTAGAACCGTAAGTTTTTACAAATAAAAACCGTGCGTGATAAAAGATTTAAAACTTTACTCTCTACGTTTCTTTTACCATTTTTCTGATAAGAATAACAAATGACACCCAATGTGGGTTTCAACTAAGACATTTAAAAATTAATCCATATATGTATTACTAACAATTACTATATGTTGTTGGTTTCTCTTAAGTCAAGTTTGACTTTTGATTACTCTTAATTATTTGTTCCGCAGTTTGAGTGCTACGTTAAGGTGTAGATTTTTTTCTGCTTGGAAAATTGAAAAAATTACTTGGAGCTTTGCAATTTTCTCCACATTTTCTATGATAGATTCTGAATATGTATTTACAGGAATGTCGCTTCAAATTTTGTTAAGGGTTTGGATCCAATTTATTCTAAAATTTGTCTCGTGATTTGCAGTTCGCGTTAGACAAACAGTCCTATTTGCGTAAGTAATGATTTTTGTGAACAGGTTTCCCCCTTTAAAAATCAATTTTTGAATGACAGTAAAAATTATTTGCATACATAAATAATTTGATGGATGCTTGTTGTTTGGGTTTTTTAATTGATATGATGCTTTATCAGTTCAATGCCTTACTTAATTATGTCTTATAATAAATTTTAATTAAACTACTTAAGTCAACACTAATTATAATAAAGTTCCACAAGTCAAAATTTGCAAAATGCGTACTGCGTTTTATTAATTTATTGTTTTTTAATGAAGCTAAAACTGCATGACAATTTTGGAATTAAAAGTTTTAAAAGGTAATTTGATAAATTACACGTTAAACGAAAAGTTACGATTAATTGAGGTTAGGTTACACTATGTTTGATGCATTTTCATTTTCACAAAATAGTGAAAAGAGAATTGATTGAAGCTACTTTAAAATAAAGTATAAACACCTATTCACGTTTTCAAACTGGAAACAATTTCACGCCAGAATAAAACGTTCATGTAAACGTAGTATATGTATATTGATTAAAGGAGTGCGGCAGTATTGTTCTAGTACCATTTAGGATGCAAACTACCGGTATAGATAGATTGATATAAATCACGTTTTGTGCTTTTTCATTTGGTTTTAATTTTTGTGGAAAGAGCGATTAAGCGTTTAACTCTTTATTGGCTAATTTAGAAATGGAAATTTTTATTTCAAAAGTGAAATTTTTTTCCAAAATTATTTAACAAAGATTCATAATATTTATCAGAAGGCAGAGAAAATTGTATAAGAACCAGTTAAGAGAAGCTGTAGTTAATGAGGCTATTTAAATGTTAACACAAAATTTTATGTTGTTAAAATTGTTACAAAACAATAGAATGAATGTCAAAATTTTCTACAATTTATGGGTTTTACTGCATACTTAAAGATAATTCTGAAGAAAATAAATAAGGAATTTTAGTGAGTCAATTGTTGAATGGTTATTGGAAGTTCGAAAAATGTCAGTTACAATTTTAATAACGTAGAAAAATTTTAAAATAGGAAAACTAATAAAATATTTGTGCTTATGTTATATAATACAAATATTTGTTATAAAGGAGAACAACAAAAATTATAATTTACTTAAAATATTCAAATACTTTTGATCGATAATTAAAAACCTAATAACTGGTTTTTCCACATTAGTGATTCGTTCTTCCAATCAAAATGCTAAATTATATTTAAAATTCTAATTAAATACTAACCAGTAGGGCAATAAAAAAACCTTAAAAAAGCAAAGCCAAGGCTACCCTAATAACATAAATTGGCAATTTTCTTAGAGAGTAGAAACACATTTAGAAGCACCTAAAGATAATGCAATGTTTTTTTATTTTGTTAAGTAAAAAGTTAATTTCCATCAATTTTCTTGTTAAGAGAACATTGAAGTAAAAAGAAAAACCAAGTTGATCCCAAATTGTGCTTCAAACTTTTTGAACTTATACATGGAAGGAGGTATAATACGTTGAAATATAACCTTAGAAATACGCGTGATTACTATAGTTAATTAGTAAAAATACTTGTAACTTACGCACACTTAAGGATTAGGTTATTTTTTTAAACACGAAACAAACATAATGCAGATTATGTAAGAATGGAAATATCTTAAGCTTACTCGTTATGAGGAATATCCTCGTCCTGCTCCATGGATGCAGGTAAAATTTGTAATAAAAGTAGAATAACCAAAAAGAATCTTGCAATCCTTCTGCAGGTTCTTTTGGTCACCAAATTACACATCATGTTTACGCTATCTAAAATCTACACGCACTCACTACTCGATTAATTTCTATATAATAGTTTTCAGCATAGCAAAAAAACATAGGTTATTCAATTCTAAGCATAGTTTATAGCAACAAAACGGGTAGAATAATCCACATGTCAATATTGAAATAAAAACTGTAACTACATGTAATTTCACATTATAATTAGATTAAAGCCGACGAGTACTAGACAAGCCGCCGCCGGTCGAGTTTAGCCTAGTACACACCCCGACTCGGCCTAATCTATTTGAGAGTCGTAGACCGCGCGCCGACGCCACCCCCGCTCCCAAAGCATTTTCCCAGTTCAATTTTCAGCCATCGCTTCACCACCCTTTTAGGAAAACTGCTTTGGATGAATGTTGATGGCAGATACGAATTTCCATTACAATTTCCAATGTACATATAAAACTAAAGCATTGTATTTCAAAATAATAAAAAAAATTTTTTTCTTTAGTTTTACACTAAAATTTGACAATGATTCTTATAAGCAACAAAAAAGTTTCCTTAGTAAACGATTTTTTTCTACAAAAATTTTTCATAACATTGATAATTACGAATTACAAATAGTGTAAGTTGTAAAATATAGTACATAATATAGTAAAGCTTAAGTGATGTCGCTGGTTTCACAACAATCGTCGTAGTACGAGAAAAAGCGCCGCCAAACAACATTTTCCTGCGTCGCGACGCGCGTCATTTTATTGATCTCCCGAGTACATTCAAATACAAAATTGGTCTTATTGTTTTGTTCAACTTTTGTACACAATTTTACTTTGTTACACTTTTAAGGTTATAATGCGAAAAGTTATAAAAGTTTCCACAATTTTTAGACAGTATAGCTATTTCGTTCGATCTTCTTCTGCTTCTAGTTTTGGAATAATTTATTTGTATAACTACCTACTTGTTGATTTTTCTGCTTTTAGGGATTTATTCCGAATATCCTTAATATATTTAAAGCTTTGTAAAACAAAAAGGCGCGTTTTTACGCCGACTTTATTGTCCTATTTATAAATAAATATTCACAACTTATCAATATAATAAAATATGTCGTTAAATATTTTAAACTACTGATTTGCTGCTTGTTATGAATTCAAATTGCTAGAATTAATTAGTTACTGCAGTGATTTGGTGTGTTCGCTGGATGATCACAGAGCGGAAATTCCCGATTGAAATTTGGATTGAAAATAAATACGAGCAAGAAATACTATTTCATACATATTGTTGATAAATGCAAAAGAATTTATTTTGAACATTTTTTCTTTGATAGGGGATTTCCCCGAAATAGCCCCATAGTGGGGTGCATTCAAACAAGTAGTGGAATAAATATGGAAAATTTTCGTAACATTTGAAGTCGCTTTATTGAAATTGAATTATCGAACTGTTCACTAATTTCTAGTCTTGACTAAAATGCATATTATTTACTTAATCTGTGAATATCTACTTTTGGTTCAAACTTGTGTAGAAGCTCGACTGCAAATACCATTCAATAAAATTAAATTAGTGTTATGCAATAAGTACTAAGGATTACAATGGATTACTGATAATAATGATAATAAATTAATAATCGTATGTTTTATTCTTCCCATTTTATACAAAAGCAATTATTGTCAACTTATTACGTTAGCTTGACGATTTCCAGCACCCAGTCTATTTAAACCTTTATTTCGGTTCCTGGTCGCGCTGGATATACTGCTGTGATCATGTTAAATTTAATAAATAATTATTATTTTATAAATTTTTTAGGAAACATTCTCAACTCCTTAGCATTGAATAATAATTAAAATAATGATCTACATAAGGCGTTACAAATTATATTATGTTTAAGCAAAATTTGCAAAAAGTATTAGTTACGTGTTTAATTGGTGTAAAAAGACGTGTTATTTTATAAAAAAATAAACTTGAAATAATATAAAATGGCAAGTAAACAACGTAGGCAATACATTGATATGTTTACGAATTTCTTTTTGTTGTTTTTCTGCTACAAGTTTTTACTAATTATTGTCAAATTATTGCTACTGTAAGATTTCCTTCTACCGGAGGCCTAAGATAAAAATATTCTAATCTAAAATTTTAAGAAAAATTCAACTCTCGTAGTATAGAATTTCCAATTTTCGTTAAACATTTCTCTAATTTTAGTTAAAAGTTGTATTTTACTTGTTAACTAAGCGAGTTACTGTTATTGCACGACCGACTTTGAAAAAATTACCATAATCGTATATTATACGATGGGTAAAATAACCAAACGAACGTCAATTGCTATCAATTTAGTAGCTGAATGATATCCAGTGGTGCGTATGTGTTAAACAGATGTAAACTGATGTTTGTTTAGTTATTTATTTTATATTATGATATTCTACTATTATTACGACCCCATCAACATTTGTGTTGGAAAATTTAATTATTTTTAATATGCTAAAGTAATAAACTCTAATTTGTTTTAAATAATTTCATTTAAGACAAAAATAAACATTTAAGTTTAATTTAGACTATTAGAAGTTTACATGCAAAAATTATATATAAATTTTATTCTTGTTCATCGATATTGCAATATATTTTCTATTACATACAATAATAATCAGAATTAAATAGAATATCAAACCCATTACCACTAAAACGATTTCTCAAATGTTTGCGAAAGGCTATGTAAATATTGTAGAATATAATTTAATTTGGTTACGGTTCTTTAAATACGCATGTAACATATTAAAGTACCTATTATTAATAGAAAAAGATACCATGTTTAATACACTTCCTTGAAGAAATCTTGTTTAGGAAGTTTTGATTGACTGCAAACTTCAATCCGTGAAAATAAAAATCCATTTAATATATTATATGTAACAGTTAAAACCCGAAATTAGCTAAAACCCCTTAAAGTAAATTCTAGTTTTAACTGAAATAACATTAGTTAAAATTAGATTTCAAGTAAAAACAAACGTAATTAGATTAAAATTGTTTAATTAAGTTAATTTTTTTTATTATTTTTCCTATACAGACCGCAATTTATTCGCAATGAGTACAAAAGGCAATTTAACGCAGGAAATAGTATATGAAAAGTATGTTTCCTCAAAAAATTACTAAACTTAGAAAAGAAAGAAAATGTGATATCCAAGAATAAGTTCGATATGCTTCTGCAAAATCTGTAAATTTACGATACCATAGATTAAAAAAAGATGTAATGTTCTGAAAATTGAAGGATTAAAAACCTGATATTAATAAGTTCTCATCCTGAATAATATTACTAGCCAGCTGAGGAAATTTTTAATGTTATCAAAAATGCGCATGTAGCTGTAGGACATGGAGGTTGAAATAGCCTGAAAACAGAAACGTAAAGGAAATGGGCTAATATAATTATTGAAATTGATAAATAGTTTTTTAACGATGTGCAAAACTTGCCAGCAAGTAAAATAAGGGAGAGAAAAGGTTTAGTTTCTAAGCTAGTTAAAGTCAAAAGAAGCCAAGTAGACCTAATTGACATGCAATCTCAAGTTGATCAAGAATTCAAGCTTATTATGGTTTACCAGGACCATTTTACAAAATTTATGTAATTGCAAGCGCTAAAGAGAAGAGAGTTGAAAAGGCTAGTTTCCGACTAACTGATATCTTTTTAACATTTGGTGGTTCCTCTATTTTACGCTATGATAATGGAAAAAGGTTTGTAAATAAAGTAATTCTTCTTCTTCACGTGCCTATCCGTTACTGAATGTTAGCGATCATAAACTTAGCCAAAGCCAAGATGACTTTTTTTGGGAGTATAATTCATGGAGTGGTTTCCCGTTGCCTTCTCCATAGTCCACAGATCGATATTGAATTTTTTGATCACAGCAGTGTATCTAGCGCCAGCAGGGTTCGAACCCCGAGCTTACCGCTTCGTAGTCGACCCGAGTATGCTTCGCATTATACTGCTAATATATAAATAAAGTAATAGATGAGCTATTTGTATATTGGCCAAAATTTGCCGAAAGAATGAAAAAGATTTCAGATACCACCCATCCTACGGTTGACATCGGAAGTAAAGTAACAATTTATATTCCTTATATCGACTGAACTAAGGCAGACTTACAAAACATCATAGGAGTTGTAATCAAAAGAAATTGAGATGGCCTGTACATAATTGGAAGAAAATATGGGGTTTTGAATAAACTATATTGCAGGTAGGATTACACAATTTTTAATTGGTTGTAGTACACATATTATATATAGCAGTAAAGCGCGAAGCATACACGGGTTGACTACGACGCGGTAAGTCGCGGTTCAAACCCTGCTCGCGTTAGATACATTGCTGTGATCAAAAAGTCCAATATTGATCTGTGGACTATGGGGAAGGCAATGGAAACCACTCCATGAATTATACTCCCTGGTAAATTCATCTTGGTTTTGACACATATTATATAAGTAATCAATATTTCTATTATATCCGAATTTGATATATCATCAGAAGTTTTCTCAACTCAAGAACAGGTGCCAGAAGAGTAAATTTGTCTAAAAACAGTAGCGAAAAAAGCTGGCGTTGAAGTTAGGCAAAGGTTTTCTAGCTGTTCTTGCAAAAATTTCCACTTTAAAGCAATTCCCGTGTTTAAAAAAGGGAATTTTTTGCAATTACAAATGTTATAATTGTATGCCATGTGGCAACAAGTAATTGTAAATATATAGTAACAATAAAAGAGACGGTCTTGGCCTAGTAGTTAGAGCGATCAACTACTGATGCAAAAACATTCGGTTCGATCCCGGGAGGAGTCTAGAAAGGAAAAATTTTCTTTCTGACTCTCTTTTTATCTATGACCGTCTCTCGTGTTTTGGAGGGCACGTAAAAACGGCGGTTTCCCTGAGTTGATGACTGCCAGTATCAACAATGAAAAGGGTTACAGGCACATTCCCCAACCCGGACTTAGCAACCGTGGGGTTTAATGCTTAAACCTTTCTCTTAGAGAAAGAGGCTAATGCCCAAAAGTAAGCGGAGAAAGCTGGAACGGATTAATATGATACACATTGATTACCCAAAAGAAAAGTCAACCATGTGATCGTTATATCTACTTGTGAAATAGTTATTTAATGACGAATTAAAATCTCCTTCTAAGTTGCCATTATGTATACCATAGTTTAAAAATAATATGACGGACATATAGCTGTACAAAAAAGTCGACCTTGTGAATCTTGTATCTAGTTGTCAAATAAATAATTATTGTCGAATTTAAGTTGTCGTTATACACCATAGTTTAAACATAATACGGCAAACAGCAACAAATCAAAAAAAAAGTTAACCTAACGTTATCTTGAATTTATATACTACTAAATTAACGGAGAATTCAACTTTCATTTTATGCGTTGTGTATATCATATTAAAATAATATAAATATTAATTATTATAAAATAAAAATTTAAAAAAATTAAAACTCCAATGTAAGGTATTTTATATAATAAGGGTTTGGAATAGAGGAATATCCTTACAAAAATATAATATCTATTCCAAACCCTTATTAATTATTATATTATTCAAATAATATGATAGGCGTATGGCTACCGAAAAGAAAAGTCTACTATATGATTGTTACATACATCTAGTTGTGTTATAGTTATTAAATGACAAAATAAACTCTCCCTCCATGTGGCCATTTTGTACATCATAAGTTAAAAATAATATAGCATACATTATATGACAATTAAAAAATAAGTGGAACTTACGTAAACTTCTGAAATAATTACAAATGGCAACTTAAACTTTCTATCTACGTGACCATTATATACATCATAGTTTAAATATAATATAATGGATATATGGTTACAGAAAAAAAAGGCAACCTTACCAATGTGATATCTAGTTGTCAAATAAATAATTACTGTCGTATTTAACTTTCTTTTTTAGTTGTCATTATGTTCACCATAGTTTAAATATAATATGGGAAATAATCACAACTCAAAAAAAATGCTCATCTAACGTTATTTTGAACATAAGAACTAATAAATTAACAAATATATCTACTCTCATTTTATGCATTATGTATATCATATCAATATAATATGATTATTAATTATTATATTATTAAAATAATATGTTGTATAAAATATTTTAAAAGGTATCAAGTTACATTTTAGTTTAGGACCCCCTATATAAAGTGGTTTTGTCTTTTCAAGATATCATCAACTAAACTATCCTAAATGAATGAAATGGATTAAAATCCATTAAAACTAAAACCAAAAACTATAGAAAATTTTTATAATAAAATTAATTGACATGGGTTTTGACAAACCTATATCGACATACTAGATTCTAAAATTGAATTATAAAAAAATTTTCTAATATAGTTTTTGATTTTAATTTTAATGAATTTTAAGCCATTTCATTCATTTAGGAATAGTTTAGCTAATGATATCTTGAAAAAACGAAACCACTTTACGCAAGGGGGTCCTAGACTAAAATGTAAGTTAGAAAATTTTCAAATTTCATTAGAATTGTAAAAAAATAATAAAAATTTTTTTCAAATGTCATTAAACTTGAAACCTTTTAAAATATTTTATACACCATATAAATTCAACATGTAATTATAAACATTTACAATTATTAAAATAATATGATAGACGTAGGACCACCGAAAAGAAAAGTCGACAATATGATTTACATAATGTACATTCAGTTGTGGAATAGTTATTTAATGGCGAATTAAACTCCCCTTATAGGTGACCATTATGTACACCAAAGGTTAAAAATAATATATTTAATTCAAATTTTCAAAATTAATAGGTTAAATAAACAATAAAACGAAATAATTTTACTAAAAATAATGTAGTAGACATAATGACAAACAAAACAGAAGATCGAACTTATGTCGACCAGAGAAATTATTAAATAATGGCAAATGAAACTCTTCTTCTAAGTTGCCATTATGTATACCATAGTTTAAAAATAATATAGTTTACATAATATGACAACCAAAATCCAAGTAGACCTTAGCAGGACTTGTGAAATAATTACGTAATGGCGAATTAAACTTTCTTTCTATGTGACCATTATATACATCATAGTTTAAAAATAATATGAAGAATATATGGTTACAGAAAAAAAAGTCGACCTTGCGAATGTTGTATCTAGTTGTCAAATAAATAATTACTGTCGTATTTGACTCTTTTACTAAGTTGTCATTATGTTGAGTATAGTTTATACATAATATAGCAAAACATAATGACAACTCAAAAAAAAAGTCCGCCTGATGTTAATTAAACTTATGAACCATAATTATTAACGGATATGTGAACTCATTTTTTATGTAGTTCTTATGCATATCATATTACAATGATAAACATATGATTACCCAAAAGAGCAGTCGACCATATGAGGAATTATTCAATGGCGAATTAAACTTTCTTTTTAAGTTGGCATTATGTATACTATAGTTCAAAAATAATACAGCAGACATATTTTTCCTAAGGTATAAAGTGAGGACCGCCTATGCAAAATTGCATATCAAGTGAGGTCCACGACAAAGTGAGGTCCATATACGGACCTCACTTTGTAAAATTGTTATTAGCCCCTCTGCCGCCTTCTATGCCTTTCATACTAAAATTTGGTGGACCTCACTTCAATAGATGCACCAAAATTTTGCATATTTTTAGTTTTTAGGTTTACCGGTTGGGGGCGCTCTTTTAATGTATACATTCCATACATGTATATTTAGTTAACATTACATTACAGCGTACCATGCAAAGTTAGGTCTAGAAAACTGGCAATAGCGCCCGGTACTCATTTTGTACGATTCCTGTATTATGACCTTGCATCAAATAATATACTTACTACTCGTAGAAAACCGTAAACTTAGAATTCAAGATAAAATAACATTACTGGCTACTCGCGATACGGTAAATCATTTCAAGATCGCAACTTCCTTGCTCATTAGAAATTTTGAGCATTTCTATATTATCTGCATAGGACTTTTGTAGATTTATTATTCTCTTATGGTATTCAATGAATTATAATTCTATCACCGCTCAAAATAATTACTTTATTTAAATTTTTGCCCTTAACAGAAAGACAAATTTATTATCTTGTCGTTTTCATTGTATTTCATGAAAACTTAAGCCCGAAGTCTGTTATTGTAGAATTGATTTCGCTATGTTATCGATGGGCGCGCACATCAAAATTTTATCCCAAAATTATTTGAATTTGTTTATTATCATATAATCAAATCAATAAACTTTATTCTAATTTTTTTGCTATTATGTTACTAAAAGGACATTAAATATTAAATTATCGAATGGATGTTTATCAAAAGTTAGTTACCAAAGTGTAATAATTGTAACAATGGTTTTGGATACGCAAGAGGAAAACGAAGAAATGAATTTGTTGCATTAAAACAAAAACAAATTAAAAATTTACTAATTTAAAAATGCCACCAAATCTAATTCCCAATATGACATTATTCATGACAAATGGATTAATAATCTGACCGATCTAAAATACCACATGAAGTGGAAAGAACACTACAATTAGGTCAAAAATATGCAATTCACTAACAAGAATTTTCCTACCGATGATACTTTTGTAGGAACAAAAAATGCCGTGAAGAACTTAGATTTTGACACAAAAAACCTATTACGAATAGCAATTAGTAATTTGATTAAGACTTTCAAGAAATTACAAGAAAACAATAAAAATTCTGCCAGCCTAAAAGATGTAATGAAAACTAAAAAGTTTATCGAAGAACACCCAGAAGTATTAATAATTAAAGTCGATAAAGAAAATACCACCGTTGTTATGAAGAAGACAGATTATGAAGATAAAATGAACAACATTGTCAACGACAATAGCACTTATACAGTTTTAAACAAAGATCCAACAAACAACTTACAGATAAAGAATAACCAAATAATATCTGATTGGGAAAACATAATTACATAAACAAAACAACTTTAATAATGCTTAAAATAAACAGTGCTATTCCACCGAGAATATATGGATTTACCAAAATTCATAAAAAGAAATACCTCTGCGACCTATTGTAGCTAGCATCAAATCACCAACTTACAAACTATCAAAATTTCTTTCAAGAATTATTTCAAATATCTTGGGCAAGAATGAATATTATACTAAAGATTCGTGGACATTTATAGAAGATGTGAAGAATTTTACAATACCTAATGATTATGTACTGATCTCACTAGATGTAAAGTCATTATTTACCAACATACCAATTGACTTAGCAATTAATGCAGTAAAGAAAGATGGGATGACATCAAAATTACACCAGCATTCCCAAAGGAAAATTTCTAATTGCTCTAAAATTATGCCTAGAAACTACTTACTTCCAATATAATGGGAACCTTTACAAACAAATTTTTGGCACTGCTATGGGAAGTCCGATTTCAGCTACAATTTCCAATTTAGTCATGGAAATTTTAGAAGAAGACCGAATTTCATCACTCCTTTTCAACTACCTTTACAAACGGTACGTCGATGATATTATCACTGCTATTCCAAAAGACTACGAAAATTTTATTATCGAACATTTTAATGGTTTCCATCCTCGCCTACAATTCACTATCGAAAAAGAAGAACTTAACAAAATAACATTTCTTGACATCCAACTGATTCGCGAAGGTACTTCCTTGAAATATAAATGGACTCAAAAACCAACGTGGTCAGGAAGATATTTAAATTACAATTCCTATCACCATAAAAGTCAACTAATAGGAACAGCTATAGGATTAGTCGATAGGTCCTTAAAATTAACTCACGGAGATTACAGAAAAGGTACTTTAAAAACAGTGAAAGAAACCTTAAACAAGAACGGATATCCTATGTTATTAATAAATAAAATCATAAAAGATCGTGTAAACAAATTGTATAATGGAAGTATGTGCAATAAAGGTCCAACTGCTAGCTATACAGTTATGCCATACGTTCGAGGACTAAGTGAAAAGATAAAAAAAGTTTTAAAACCTCACAACATTAATATGACGTTCAAATCAACTAATAACATTGGACAACTTTATGCCAAACTAAAAGACCCTGTACCGCAAGAAAAGAAGTCAGATCTGATATACAAAGTGGAATGCCAGAATTGTAATCTTGTAATTGGCCAAACTAACCAATGGCTCCATAAACAAATGAGTGGACATGTTTCAAGTATTCGATGTAATAAACCGGAATCCACTGCGATTGCCAAACATATTTTAATTGATGGACACAATGCTGCCTTTTCTAATGCCACAATAATCAAATCAGTCACCAATTACAAAGATCGACTTCTTCACGAAATGATTTGCATCAAGAGGAAAAATGCGATGAACAGAAAAACCGACATTGAAGGTTTAAGTAATGTCTACAGCCATCTACTCATCTAAGCTACAAATAACGTATTGGTTAAGTTTTTCCTATTTAATGAGTTCTTATGTAGGTTGTTCCTAACCCGCGATTATCTTTCAAATTTTATGGATCAAGAAATCGTCTCAAATGACAATACGTTATATTCGTTTCCATGTAATTGCACTATTATTATTAAATGTCTGATGACAGCAGTAACCATTGCTGAAAGCTTACAAATAATGTTTCGTTTTATTGTTCATTTAACCTTATAATTTTTAAAAATTTGAATTAATTTTAATTTATTTACATGGTCTGAGTTCTATAAACAAGTACAGTAAATACTTCAGTTTATGCCTACGTTGATCCGGATAGATTTGTAGACTTTTTTATTAAATGTTTAATTTTTCAACCTTATCCAAATTTTCATTGCGGTTTTATGGTCCTCATAGTTGAGTTAATTTCAGGTTTTACTGCATAAACAATAGTTCTTTAATGGTACATACAGATCTTTACTTGTACCATATTATCGCTAACGTTGGCACCATATAATTCGTTTCTTCGTCGTATCTAGTTATTAATTTTGTACATTTCACAATAGTATCAAAGTTTGTCGACTTAAAGCTTCTAATAAATTTTTGACGTTAATTTTTCTTTTAATTGTACAAGTAGGGATCCTAATTGTCTCATTTTTCGTGATGCGTCATACGTGGAAACTTTTTCAGGATGACTTTTAAATATCTTTTGCTACAGCACATATAAGTTGATCAGTTTTAACTGCGAAAGAAGCTTGATTGCTTTCATCCTGGGAAAGATTTCTTTTCTTAAAATATCTATTATCTTTATATGAAGAAAACAACGATTGGCCCTCTGATTGTGCATTTATTCTGGACTTCTCTTTAGTACTCCAAAACAATTTTTCATGTGACGAGCTAAATAATCTTTTGGTACATTCCCAAGCAATATTTGCACGGAGATGAGATTTCAGTTATTTCTAATGCGTTCATAAACCTTGGTTTTTAATTGGTATTATATTCTCTTCTGTCGAACTTTTAAGAAAATTACCTTTATTTCTTAATTTATTAAACAGAAATTTTCGTTTTTAGTTCCGGTTGGGCAAGCCAAAATTTCTTGAACTTCTATCTCAGAATTATGATGTCTAAGGACATGTCGCGAAAATTTTAATACTTCATTGTAACAGTAAAACAAAATCTCTTTTATTCCAAGACCTCTTTTTGGCGTATTTCTTTCTTTGAAATTTTCATTTTTTCCTCAACAGTATTACAATATTCTACT
The DNA here is from genome assembly GCA_036346125.1 of Lycocerus yunnanus. Classification (NCBI taxonomy): domain Eukaryota; kingdom Metazoa; phylum Arthropoda; class Insecta; order Coleoptera; family Cantharidae; genus Lycocerus; species Lycocerus yunnanus. The sequence goes on from JARFIX010000002.1 coordinate 4,654,647, forward strand.
TCCTTTTCTGCCACTTCTTTTGTTATTTCTGTATTCAATTTGATTTTGTTTTTGGTTTTCTCATCAGGGTTTAAAGATTCAACTATCAAATTTTTAGGTATTCTAATATTCGTACTATCTTCTTTTATTTGTTTATAAGTTTTTGCTGATCGTGACGGTTTAATAATCTAAATTTAAAAATGTTTTGAATAACTTAACTTGCAAAACAGTAACAACTTACTTGTATGTCTAAAATTTTAATTGTAGCATTATTATCAACATTGGTGTCTAATTCCTTATTAGTATTCGGCCTATCTAGTTCTTCGTCGCTATATGACGCTTCATCCCAGTTAGGTATGTATTCTTCTCCACTATCTTCGAATGGATCCTCTAAATTGATAATACTTGATGATACCGCGTTAATATCTTCATTAACGTGGACATTATCAAATTTCTCAAACATTAGCTTTTTTCTAACTTTCCTCAACCGCATATTATAATTTGGATCAAGTTTGGTTGTAGAAACGTTTTGGCATTGCAAAGCTTCTAGGGTGGACTTTTCTGGACTTTTATGTAATGTAACTTCATCAAATGAATTTGAATAATCTACAAGAACCAGATTATTAAAATTTTTTTATAAATGTCGTGTTTAGTTATGCAGTGCGTAGCTCGACATCATACGAAACATAAAGAATTAAGAAAAACACGCTTTTGCACATTCATGCTGTCCATTAAATTACAACATTCACAATGTTGTTGATAGAAACAAGATCTCTCTGCACCTATTGATACTAAAGTACCCAGCTTAAAAATTGAATTAAGGTTTTCTGGTTTTCGCTACCGATAGTTGAATTTGCTTAGCTTTTAGTTAGGTTTTAGTATCTTCGGAACTGTAGGTCATCTAGGTTGCGTATTGCTTCTATTAGCTGTCTCACAGTACGAGTAAGAGCAGTCAAAAAACCCGAACAAAAGCCAAACCAATCCATAATTTAATAGCTTCAAGTTACGAAATTATTAAAACAATTAATTAAACTTACTCATAATGGTATATTACGGAATTTGAAAAATTATAAAATTTTAAGACTTAATTTTTGAAAGCAGTTAATAAGTAATTCATATTAAACAAACTTGATAGATATAAAATTTTAGATTCCCTATTTTAATTACCAAAGTACTTGTACCTAGTTCAAATTAATTGAAAAATTAAAATTTTATAAATATTAAGCGCACTTACTGCTTAGAGAAATGTTCCTTTTGGGCTGACTAAACAAATCGCGATGTTCTAACAACTAAGTAGGTACTATGTATTATTTTTAAATTTTGACTTCAATTTTGACGAATTTAATTAACTGTTAGGTAGGTACTAGGTACTAATGCAAACGCTGGATTAATGAAGTGTCCTTACTTGATAAAAGAATATCAATTTCTTCTTTATCTAATCCTTTGTATTCGTAATTTGGAATGTCTAAATGTTTTAGAATATCAGCGTCATCTTTCTTCTTGCTGCATTGTGCTAGTTGTAAAATTTTAAAGTTCGGTGGTTCATCTATAAAAAAAATAAACTAATGTGATCTAATGGACTTAAAGAAATTAAACTTTTATATAGAGGAACTTAGTTAAAAAGTGCATCATATTGCAAGTTCATTTGCACTTGCAAAGCATTCACGTGTACCACTATTAATTAACGTCTTGTGAAATAAACAGACTGCTTGAAAGATAAAAAAATGCTGATCTAGCATTATGACAATCATGACAACACCGCCGATCCTCACTTTGTCAGCTCCGCGATTAAATTATTGTATAAAGGGCCTCACATTGTTAGAAAGACAAATAATTTATACGGACCTCACTATAATAGATAAATGGTGGGTCCTCACTACGTTTAATATACACGTAAAAAAGAAAGAATTGCTTTCTTTCATATTTTTCGAGTATACTCATGATTTTATGATTCCCAACGAGGAAATAAGTTTTTTTAATTGACTTTAAATGCTCTAAGTTTATTGCTTCTGGTAGTCCTCACTTTATAGGCTACACGGTATGTCCTCACTTTGTTACCTGACCGTAAAAGCATATGACAACCAAAATAGAAAGCCTAACTTACGGGAAAATTGTAACATAACTATGTAAAATTATATTAAACTCTTTTTCTAGGTAATCTATATATACATTATAGTTTAAAAATAATATAGCAAACCTAAGACTAGCAAAAAAGTTGACATTATGAAAGTTACTTCTACTTCTTAAATATTAGGTCAGGAAAAAAGTTCGTTGCGTTTTACCTGATAGATGGCATCAATAGCAAATAACTCAAAAAACACAGATCACAGCAACACCACGAAACTATCGTTGGAAAGGTGATACTTTGCGTGAATAAACATCGAAATTGTTGAAGAGGTGTGAATGTTGTTTGCATTTGAAAATAGAGTAAAGTAGTAAAAAATTGCGCTATATTTTTCAATGTTATTACGACAAAAAGGAAGAACGCTGTGCAGGCTTGTGAAAAAATTTGAACTGTGTACGGTGAAGGTACGTTATCAAAATTTTCCATGCGGAGATGGTTTGCTCGCTTTCTGCTGGAAGGGAATCGTCCATTATGAGCTACTTCCAGTTGCTCAGACGATTGATTTTCAACTCTACTGTGGACAACTCTACAGAATTGAAAGAAAACGGTCCAAATTGAATAATAGAAAAGGTGTTGTCTTTCATCATGAGAACAGACTTCCATGACGACCTGTCAAAAAATCAAAAATTCTTCACCTGCACGAAAAATGGCAAAACATTGTCGTGAATAACGGAGCATATATGGTTTAAATAAAGTCATTTTCACACTATAAGAAAACCAGTTGAATTTTTCTAAAAACACAACTTTTTCCCTGCCCTAATTAAATTCTCGTTTTAGGATTCCATAATGTATACCATATTTTAAAAATAATATATTAATTCAAATTTTTTAAAATTATAAGGTTAAATGAACAATAAAACGAAACATTATTTGTAAGCTTTCAGCAATGGTTACTGCTGTCATCAGACATTTAATAATAAAAAATTTAAATTTATTTTTTAAAAATAATATAGCATACTACATATGACAAACAAAGAGTAAGTAGAATTTACGTGGATTCTGAAGTAATTACATAATGGCGAATTAAACTTCCTTTTAATGTGACCATTATATACATCATAGTTTAAAAGTAATATGAAGTATATATGGTTACATTAAAAAAAAGTCGGCCTTACGAATGTTGTATCTAAATAAATAATTACTGTTGCATTTGACTCTTTTTCTAAGTTATCATTATGTTGAGTATAGTTTAAACATAATATAGCAAAACATAATGAAAACTCAAAAACAAGCCCACCTGTCATTAATTAATTGACGGATAAGTAAACTCCTTTTTGTGTAGTTATTGTGCGTTACATAATATACTTAATAATGATAGACATATGACTACCTAAAGGAATAGTCAACGACTATTACATTTACTTGTGAAGTAGTTATTTAATTGCAAATTAAACTCTCCTACTAGGTGCCATTATATAAACCAAAGCTTAAAAATAATAATTCAGTCATGTCACAAACAAAACAGAAACTCGAGCTTATGTGAATCAGTGAAATAATTAAGTAATAGCAAATTCTTTTTCTAGGTGGTTATTCTGCTCCTCGTATGCTGTAAATTCACCTTTCATCTAGATTTCCTATATAAAAAGGTTGTCCAATAAGATTTGAAATGGGTAATAATTAAAATAGTGTACTTACGAATACAACTAGTATTTTCATTTTATCTTCGATCATCGTTGGATGTAGCTTTTCAGCCTTTATGAATATCTTTTTTTCCTGACAATCCCAATTAGACGCCCTTTGCCTTTTTAATTTAAATTAAATAATTGTATTATTACTACATGCAACATAAGTACATAAATTTTGCATAAATTACAGCATTTATAATAATTTGTATATAATAACTTACCGACATAATTTTAGTTATTTATATTATAAGTTCTTATTATTCTTACACTGCTGACTTGACCAGTACACCAAAACACCGAAATGGCAACGTTTGCTGATGATACAGCGATAATGGCCTCGCACAAAAACCTTAACCTTGCTTCGGAATTTCTTCAAGAACATCTAAATGAACTGAAAAAATGGTTGAAAATCTGGCGAATCAAGGTTAACAGTTCAAAGTCCACTCATGTTACTTTTACTTTAAAAAAAAGAAACGTGCCCAGCTGTTTTATTAAATAATTGTATCCTTCCACAAAAACAAGAGGTCAAATACCTTGGTCTTTATCTGGACCGGCGACTGACGTGGACGAAGTACATTTCGAGCAAACGTTTACAACTTGGGCTTACCTATCGCAAGATGTATTGGATTATAAATAGAAAATCCCATCTTGCATTATCAAACAAAGTCTTATTATACAAGGCCATCATAAAGCCAGTGTGGACGTATGGGGTTCAGCTGTGGGGGTCGGCAAGCGAATCAAACGTTATGAAGTTGCAGCGATTCCAGTCAAAAACGCTACGAGCAATTTGTGGTGCACCATGGTACGTCCCTAACTACATTATTCATTGAGACTTAGGTATGACCACGATTAAGGAAGAAATTGCTGCTTTAAGCAAGCGATATCAAGACCGTCTTAGCGTCCATTCCAACACCCTCGTTGCAGACCTTCTCACTGTTCCCAGTGTTAAAACATTAAAGCGGTACGATCCATTGGACTACCCCAGCGCAAATAGTGCAGTGCAGTTAATCTCCATGTGGTCTTAACAAAACATGTTTGTAAATAGTGTGTAAATTTGAATGAGGTCTATTACTGTGTTAACCTCAGCTATGTTAATTTCACTGACAAAACTATTTCTAATTGTTCAGATTGTATATATTCATGGAAGTCAAATAAAAAAATAAAAAAAATATTATAAGTAGTATATGAAATAAATTTGGCTTGTAGATAACATACACATAAAATGTAAAAGGTAAATCCGACCTGAAAGTAACATAACATAACCATTAAAAATCATACATAAACAACAGCTAATACTTATTTTACGGTGTTGCCAAATAAATACTTAGCAAAAGGTACAATAAAATGATACTAACTAAAATGATACTAAGTTTCATATTAAGAGAACTGTGCATACCAAAAAGTTAGTACGGCTTTACACGGTTTTAAGAAGTATCATTTTAAAACCATTTTAAGAGTACGACAATGCGTAAGGCTGCTAATCTTTAAAAAAACATAGCATACCTACATATGACATTAAAAAAAAGTGAAACTTACTTGGACTTGTGAAATAATTCGATATAGGCCTTACGAATGTTGTTTCTAGTTGTCAAATAAATCATTCGTGTCGTTTTAAACTCTTTTTCTGAGTTGTCAATATGGTGGATATAGTTTAAACATACTATAGCCAACCATAATGACAACTCAAAAAAAAAAAAGTTCATCTGCCGTTAATTGTACTTATGAACTAATTAATTAACGGATAAGTTAACCCTTATTTTGTGTAAATTTATGCACATCATATTATATGTAGTCAAAATATGACTACCAAAACAAAAAGTCGACAATATGAAAAATTATTTAATGGCAAATTAAATTTTCTTTTTAGGTAGGCATTAGGTATGCCATAGTTCAAATTATATTAGCAGACATTATGTCAACCAAAATAGAAAGTCCAACTCATGTGAACTTGTAACATAACATGTAGAACGGTATTAAGCTCTTCTTCTATGTGGTCTATACATATATACATCATAGTTTAAAAATAATATCAGAGACCTTAGACTACTAAAAAAATTGACCTTATGAATATTATTTCTATTTGTTAAATATTAATTTAATTAATGGCAAATTAAAACTCTTTTTTTAGATTGCTATTATGTATACCATAGTTTAAAAATAATATACCATACATATGTCAATTTAAAAAAAAGTGGAATTTACATGGACTTGTGAAATTATTATGTAATGGCGACTAAGACTACCCAAAGAAAAAGTCGAGCATATGATTGTTACATCTAATTGTGAAATAGTTATTTAATGGCGAATTCAACTCCCCATCTAGGTTACCATTATGTACGCTATAGTTTAGAAATAATATAGCGTTCATATGATAACTAAAACGGGAAGTCAAACTTATGTGGACTTGTGACATAGTCAATTAAAAGCGAATCAAAATCTTTTTCTAGATAGTCAATAATACCCCTATAATATAAGTTCCCTAATCTTTAAAATTAACATAGCATACCTACATATGACATTTAAAAAAAATGGAACTTACGTGGACTTGTGAAATAATTCGATATAGGCCTTACGAATGTTGTTTCCAGTTGTCAAATAAATTATTCGTGTCATTTTACCTCTTTTTCTGAGTTGTCAATATGGTAGATATAGTTTAAACATAATATAGCAAACCATAATGACAACTCAAAAAAAAGTTCACCTGCCGTTAATTGTACTTATGAACTAATTAATTAAGGGATAAGTAAACCCTTTTTTGTGTAATTTTATGTAAAATTACAAAATAAGAAAAATTATTTAACAAAATAATTTAATAAATATTTAATTATTTAATGTGTACTATAGTCCAAAGATTATATAGCAGACATTATGTCAACCAAAATAGAAAGTCCAACTTATGTGAACTTGTAACATAAGTATGTAGAACGGTATTAAGCTCTTTTTCCATGTGGTCTATACATATATACATCATAGTTTAAAAATAATATCTGATTCAAATTTTTTTAAATTATAAGGTTAAATAAACAATAAATTTTAATTTTAAAAATAATATCAGAGACCTTAGACTACCAAAAAGAAAATTGACCTAATGAATGTAATTTCTATTTATTAAATATTAATATAATTAATGGCGAATTAAACTCTTTTTTTAGATTATCATTATGCATACCATAGTTTAAAAATAATATAGCATACATATGATAATCTAAAAAAAGTGGAATTTACATGGACTTGTGAAATAATTATGTAATGGTGAATTAAACTTTCTTTCTCTGTAACCATTATATTCATCACAGTTGAAAAATACCCTATGGCTACAAAAAAAGTCGGCCTTACGAATGTTGTATCTAAAAAAATAATTATTGTCGTATTTTACTCTTTTTGTAAGTTATCATTACGCTTCGTATAGTTTAAACATAATATAGCAAAACATAACGAAAACTCAAAAAAAAGTCCACCTGACGTTAATTAATTGTCGGATAAGTAAACTCCTTTTTGTGCAGTTATTATGCGTTACATAATATACTTAATAATGATTGACATATGGAAAGGAAAAGTCGACGACCATATGAATGTTACATCTACTTGTGAAATAATTATTTAATGGCGAATTAAACTCTGCTGCTAGGTGCTCATTATATACATCATAGTTTAAATATAATATGATGTACATATGGCTACCAAAAAGAAGAGTCGACGTTAGGAATGTAGGCATCCACTTCTGAAATAAATAATTCTTACTGAAGTTATAACTTCTTTTCTATGTTGTCATTATGTACACCATATTTTAAACATAATATTGTAAACATATGACAACTGAAAAAAAGTTAACACGACGTTAGTTGAACTTATTAACTAAATAATTAACGTAAAATGCAACTTTCTTTTTAAGCAGTCATTATGGATATAATATCATAATATGATAGACATTGACTACCGAAAAGAAAAGTCGACCATGTGTTTGTTACTTCTACTTGTGAAATAGTCATTTAATGGCGAATTCAACTCCCCATCTAGGTTATCATTATGTACGCTATAGTTTAGAATAAATATAGCATTCATATGATAACTAAAACGGGAAGTCAACCTTATGTGGACTTGTGACATAGTTAATTAAAAGGGAATCAAAATCTTTTTCTAGATGGCCTATAATACCCCTATAATATAAGTTCCGTAACCTTTAAAAATAATATAGCATACCTACATGTGACAATAAAAAAAAGTGAAACTTACGTAGACTTGTGAAATAATTCGATGTAGATAAGTAAACTCTGTTTTGTGTAGTTATTCTGCGTTACATAATATACCGAATAATGACAGACATAAGACTACCCAAAGAAAAAGTCGAGCATATGATTGTTACATCTAATTGTGAAATAGTTATTTAATGGCAAATTCAACTCCCCATCTAGGTTACCATTATGTACGCTATAGTTTAGAAATAATATAGCGTTCATATGATAACTAAAACGGGAAGTCAAACTTATGTGGACTTGTGACATAGTCAATTAAAAGCGAATCAAAATCTTTTTCTAGATGGTCAATAATACCCCTATAATATAAGTTCCCTAATCTTTAAAATTAACATAGCATACCTACATATGACAATAAAAAAATGGAACTTACGTGGACTTGTGAAATAATTCGATATAGGCCTTACGAATGTTGTTTCCAGTTGTCAAATAAATTATTCGTGTCGTTTTTAACTCTTTTTCTGAGTTGTCAATATGGTAGATATAGTTTAAACATAATATAGCAAACCATAATGACAACTCAAAAAAAAAGTTTACCTGCTGTTAATTGTACTTATGAACTAATTAATTAACGGATAAGTAAACCCTTATTTTGTAAAATTTTATGCACATCATATTATGTGTAGTCATAATATGACTACCAAAACTAAAAGTCGACAATATGAAAAATTATTTAATGGCAAATCAAACTCTTTTTTTAGGTAGGCATTAGGTATGCCATAGTCCAAAAATTATATAGCAGACATTATGCCAATCAACATAGAAAGTCCAACTTATGTAAACTTGTAACATACCTATGTAGAACCGTATTAAGCTTTTTTTATGAGGTCTGTACATATGTGTATACATCATACTTTAAATATAATATGACGGACATATAGCTGCAAAAAAAAGTCGACCTTACTAATGTTGTATCTAGTTGTCAAGTAAATAATTATTGTCGTATTTGACTCTTTTTGTAAGTTATCATTACGCTTTGTATAGTTTAAACATAATATAGCAAAACATAATGAAAACTCAAAAAAAAGTCCACCTAACTTTAATTAATTGTCGGATAAGTAAACTCTTTTTTGTGTAGTTATTTTCGGTTACATAATATACCAAATAATGATAGACATAAGACTACCCAAAGGAAAAATCGAGCATATGATTGTTACACATCTAATTGTGAAATAGTTATTTAGTGGCAAATTCAACTCCCCATCTAGGTTACCATTATGTACGCTATAGTTTAGAAATAATATAGCGTTCATATGATAACTAAAACGGGAAGTCAAACTTATGTGGACTTGTGACATAGTCAATTAATAGCGAATAAAACTCTTTTTCTAGATGGTCTATAATACCCCTATAATAGAAGTTGTGTAATCTTTAAAAATAATATAGTGAAATAATTCGATATAGGCCTTACGAATGTTGTTTTTAGTTGTCAAATAAATTATTAATGTCGTTTTTAACTCTTTTTCTGAATTATCAATATGGTAGATATAGTTTAAACATAATATAGCCAACCATAATGACAACTCAAAAAAAAAGTTCACCTGCCGTTAATTGTACTTATGAACTAATTAAATAACGTATAAGTAAACTCTTTTTTTGTGTAATTTTATGCAAAATTACAAAATATGAAAAATTAATTAATAAATATTTAATTATTTAATGTATACTATAATCCAAAGATTATATAGCAGACATTATGTCAACCAAAATAGAAAGTCCAACTTATGTAAACTTGTAACATAAGTATGTACAACCGTATTAAGCTCTTTTTCTATGTGATCTATACATCTTAGTTTAAAGATACTATCAGAGACCTTAGAATACCAAAAGAAAATTGATATTATGAATGTTATTTCTATTTGTTAAATATTAATTTAATTAATGGCGATTAAACTCTGTTTCGAGATTATCATTATGTATACCATAGTTTAAAAATAATATAGCATACATATGACAATCTAAGAAAAAAAGTGGAATTTACATGAACTTGTGAAATAATTATTCAATAGTGAATTAAACTTTCTTTCTCTGTAAACATTATGCTCATCATAGTTTAAAAGTAATACGATGAACATATGGCTGCAAAACAAAAGTCGACCTAACGAATGTGGTATATAGTTGTGAAATAAATAATTATTGTAGTATTTTTAACTCTCTTTTTAAGTTAGCATCGTGTTTACTTTAGTTCAAATATAATATAGTAAACAAATGACTACTCAAAAAAAGTCCACCTAACGTTATTTGAACTCGTAAATTAATAATTAACGGATAAGTAATATCTATTATCTTAGTAATTACTAAAATAAATAAATTGTATTTTAAATTAATATAATATTAGAGATATGACTACCGAAAAGAAAAGTCGACCATATGAATGTTACATGTACTGGTGAAATAAATATTTAATGGCAAAACAGGTAAACATTTCTGGACCAAAAACTATTTTTATAGATTTCACAAGGATAATCACACTAGTAAATCTTGGCAAGATAGGCGAAACTCCTTGGCCGTCCAAATTAGTGGAAACATGTAAACAATTATTTTAAGCCTAATTACGTCCTAATTTATAGTTTTTCAATTATATAATTATCTAACTGCAGTGGAATCTCGGATTACGAACACTTCCGGTCACTAACAAAACGGCACGCAAGGCATTGTATCGAGTCGAGTCAAAAATTTGTTTGAAAATTTTAATTGTGAGGCAATTTGTAAGTGACTAAAGGTGTTCGTAACTAGAGCTAACACTGTAACTATTTCGGTCGTACCAAAATTGGGCGACAAGTTAAAATTTATAAATTCATAGTTATTCTGTCTAATTTAATAGTAAATACTTGCGAACAATTCTTAAGGGCTTTATTAAATACAGCATAGCAAACATAAAAAAAAAATTCATAAACTCTCAGCATGATTGGGTCATTTACATATTGTCTTTGATTATCACGTACATACACCTAATTTTTATTTCCTAAAGTAATCCGTTCGCGTTATACTATTCTTCAAATCAATTTAATTTATACATTATAATACATTAACAAATTATTGCTACTCCCTCAACCGCACCACCTAGAGACACAATTGTTAGAAGTCTAGATTAAAAGCGCCTATTTAAGCTTAAGTCCTCTTTCGGAAATAAGTATGATCACAAAATGGAGACACTAACCAAATTTGAACTTCAATTTAATAATCCCCCCTCTCCAACCTCAAGTATTTTTAATTAATGTTTTATCTTGAATATAGTAATACCTACTTGTATACTAAATTTTACAGTGGTAAAACTGTCGATTTAGGAAATTTGGATTATACTTAGGACCGTACAATATACCAAAGGATTACTTTCGAGGCAAACAAGAAATAAATTTATGTTTATTTGGTAGATAGATATTATGGAAAGGCTCTATTGCCTTTCCAGGTGAGCGATAGATGTGACAACTGTGCAGCTGTTTGAAAATTTGAATGCAGATAGTTACCTATTTGCACCCCGCTGTACAACCTTTATGGATGTAAAAACATAATAGGTGATAGAGCAGGATAAAAATTGACAACCTTGTAATATTGATGATAAAATAAAAAATTTTAATTAAAATAAAATTTAAAATAAAAAATTTATATAACAACTTATATTACGTATTTATAACTAACTAAATCTATTCAATTCAACTGGTAATTGCTTACTTTAACGACTTTTCTTACACCAAGGCAGAATGTAACGCATACCTTGTAAAAGCGGATATTGAAAATTTTGCATACACGGTATTGTAACACACGACATAACCTAAGTATGGGAGCCGTCTTTATTCTCTTGTAAATCATAATATTTAAAATTTGTTGATAAATAAACTATGTTTTGTATCAATGCCCAATGTTCATACAGCTGTGTGATATAGTATCTCTATCGTTCATTAGCTACTGCATAACAAAAAAATTTTTATTCTATTAAGATGAAAGTTGTGGATTTTGAAATGCAAATTTCTAAAACTGTTATTATTTATAACAACAATTCTGATAGTGTGCTCTAAAAATAGAATTCATAAATTCATTCTTCTTCTACTTTAGGCTAGAATTATTTCTAACTGCCTTAGATACCTAGGAACCTGTTTTCGTTAATGTTGGCAATTTATCAAATAAGGGAACCTGCAAATTTACGTGCCGGAAAGCACACGGATTTATTAGACAAGCATTTAGTACTTACTAATGCTTAAGCGCCAAATTTATATTTCATTGTTACATGGCAACACTTTTACCAAGTATTCCGGATTCCATCTAAATACTAAGGTGGTGAATAATTTACAATTTTTTGATGCATATTGAAACATTTTAATCAGTTTTTCAGTAGATTTCGACCTTCATCACATAAACAACTAACGAAGCACAGTCTGTTGATTTGCAAACGAATGACAATCGTATCTCGGATAGAAAAATATGTTCCTACATAAATATTTTAATTGTAAATGTTTATTATTACTTGTTGAAAATATACGTTGTATAAAATATTTTAAAAGTTTCAAGTTTAATAAAATTTGAAAAAAATTTTATTATTTTTTTTACAATTCTAATGAAATTTGAAAATTTTCCAACTCACATTAAAGTTTAGGACCTCCTTTGCGTAAAAGTGGTTTCGTCTTTTCAAGATATCATCAGATAAACTATCCCTAAATGAACTAAATATATTAAAATCCATTAAAATTAAAATAAAAACTATATTGGAAAATTTTTTATAATAAAATTAATTAACATGTGTTTTGACAAACCTATATCGACATACTAGATTCTAAAATTGAATGTCACTAAGTAAACAAAAATTATTAAAAAAAAATGTTTTATATTTCAAAAAAACAAGGTTATCTTTTTCACCGTCCATAGGTTTTGGACCTAATGAAATAATAGGTTTTCTCATGTCTTTTCAAAATTCATCAACAAAATCTAAGAACCAAAAATTGTGACCCCGCAGCAAAGATACACCGAAGTTCAATATGGTTTGGCAAAACAATAAAAAATAATGTGAAGTTAAAATTGAAAGTGCTCAAAGTAGCCTTTAAAAAAGATAAAATCCATAAATTTTACTGTCTATTCGGGTTGTAGACGAGAGTGAAATCAAAAATAGATTTTAAGTTTATTTAATTAAACCATTAAAAATTATTTTTTCAGCAAATCAACTAACAATAAAATATTTTCAAATTGACAAATTTGATTTCCTAATTTAGTATAATAATAGAACGTCATGTGAACTATAAAACAGAAAACTTAAAATAAATAAAATTTGCTCCTTAAATAAATTACAACCTGTCAAAAGTAAACTATAAACAATTAATTTAATTCTATTTGTGAGTACGCAAAATTGTAAAAAATATTCAAATTATGAAACAAAAACAAGCTTATGTCGTCACTTTTACAAACATGTTTAATTACTTATTTGTTTAAAAAAAATTTTAAAATAGCATCAACATAAACCTGAGCATAAACCTGAGCTTTGGCCTGAAGGAGTGAGTGTAAAAAGATTAAATTTTGATTTTGAATGACAAAATCTACAAAGAAACGCAAATTTGAATGCGCAAGTCTACACATAAACTGTATTTCTAATAGTATAGCAAACCATTTAGTACATGTAGTATAATATATTGTTAATAGATGCTGAATATATAGTTTTAAAATCATTTGATTGTTAGTTTTATTATATCAAAACTATTTTATAAATTTTATAAATTAGTTTTTCAATATGTATTTGCAGTAAAATGTAAATTTTTTCATTTAGAATTTGATTTTCCACATTTATATACCTTAACTACATAGTATATATGCTACAGAGTATAATATACTAACACACATATTATGTATCTTCAATTATTGTATACACAATTTTAATTAATAAAATTGCCAATTTTACTATTTTTTAAGAAATAGTATTGTGAATAAAATTTATTGTTTATATAATATGTAAAATTTTATATACCTATATTTTAAATAATTGTAAATGTTTATTAACTTGTGAAATTATATGTTGAATAAAATATTTTAAAAGATTACAAGTTTAATGAAATTTGAAATTTTTTTTAAGTTAAATGAAACTAAATGAATGAAAATAGATTAAAATTCATTAAAATTAAAATCAAAAACTATATTGGAAAATATAAATTTTTAAACTTCATTAAACTTGTAAAAAAAATTTAAAATTTGATTAATCATTTAAAATATTTTATTCAATATATAATTTAAATTTGTAATTAAAGAAAAACTTTAAACTTGGCCAAAATGACACGAACGTATTCAAAATTGCGTACTAGTTATATTAATTCAAATTAATAATTTTGAAATTGAACTGCAATCAAAAAAATTTTAAAAGAATTTATAAAATAATGTTTTCACTTATCTTTTTATAACTTCAAAAGTATTTAAGTCAAAATTCAATCCATCGTCTTGTTGCAGCTTTCCCTCTAGTAAACTTCAAATGTATTTCAGTCCAAATTTTTTTCTTCCCATGTTCTTTTGGTACTTGCAGAAGTTTTAATCACTTTCACCATAAAAGTTTAACACTTATTGATAAACTCCACTATCGGGAAAAAACACTAGTTAACAAGAACACCTCCAATACACGTATGAAAGAACTGATAAACCCCCCTTGTGAATAATATCATCGTAGGTATTCGTTTCAACTCGGCATGATAGTACCAACGAAAATCGAAAAAATTTCCAGAATATGTTACCGAGTGCGTGACCTTGGCAATAAGAAACTAAATAGACTTTAATACTTACACGCCCTTTGTTGTTTTCTTAAAATCTGTTTTAAAATCTAGCAAAAAATTATTAGACGAACAAATTGAGGAAGAGCGTTGAGAGCTTAAAAATGATTGAATATTGCAGAATTTTTAATCACTTCCATCATAGAAGTTTAACACACTTATTGCTAAAGTCCACAATTAGGAAAAACACGAGTTAACAAGACCACGTCTGGTACATGAATGAAAAAATTGATAAACCCCCCTCATAAATAATAATGTATCACGAAGGTGTTCGTTTCAACTCGGCATGATAGTACCAACGGCAATTGAAAAAATTACTAGAATATGTTACTGTATGAGTGACCTTGCCGATAAACAACAAAGTAGACTATTACACTTTCATTGTTTACATTTTATTTTTTTAAAATTTCCTTTAGAAATGTAGTCAAACATTATTATACATTGTACAATTTGAGGGAGAGCTTTGTATAATTTTTGAAACCATCAGCAAATTTAAAAATAATATTGTAGTGGGAAACCCCAAAACCTTTTACATAGTATGTATGTATTTTCATATTTTTAACTAAATTTTTATTAATGTTTTATATTTCGAATTACTAAGATTCAGGGGTTAAAAAATTTAGACTTAAACTTGAAATTTATTGACTATTGTTGAAAATAAAAATTGTTACGTTGCATTTTTAATGCTACTAAATAATTTAGTAACGTGTGCAAAAATTCAATTTGTAAATACTAAAAATGAATATTAGTAATTGTTTATTTAACATATTTATAATATTAACAATGTTATATCGATAAAGATTATTTCATAACAATTTTCAACGTAAAAGAATTTTAAGCGATACCAAAATATTTGCAAAATTGCTCTAAAGCATTTTTCTGTTGCCTCTTGCAGCATTCTTCCGGTGATCAGATCGAACCCTGGGGCCTTCATAGGGTTGATTTTTTTAATAACTGCTTTCTTCATATTTTTCAGCTTAAACCTTTTCAATACAATGATGCATTTGAAGAGGGACTTTAAGATATTCTGTTATTTCCGATTCTTCTGCCGTTGTGATGGTCGATAGATTAGATTGGAAGACAGATAGATGTCTTGCAAAGGTATTTGCCTTTTCTTTATCACTTCTGATCCGTGAGTTGTTTCGTCTTTAAATGGTAGTATATGTTGTTGTGGTTGTTTAAATTTTCTTGTGGCTTTCTACAGTAAATGGCCTGCTTCGCAGTTACGTCTTGTAAGTAATTTTGCAAGCCCTGATGTTTTATAATGGTCATCATTTCTCTTAGTTTCCTAGTAGCTTTGTTGAACTTGAATTTATCAGCAGTGTATCTTGTTTTCTGTCATCGTTTTCTCGGGGTTCGCTTTTTAGATATTTTTTGTTTTATTGTAATTGGCACTGATTCTTTGATTTAGTAGGTGTAAGCTTCGCGATTAGCTTGCCATACGGCCTGTTGTATGCTTGTAGTAAGGTTCATTAACTACTTCTTCCAGTTCGGCTCTGTTTTCAGTGATCTCCTTAGTACGATTAATTTGTCAAGATTTTCTCGATTTGTGTCTCAATCAGTTTGTTTGCTACATATATCAAGATGGATGTTTTGCTTTATTTTTTTATTTATGCAAACATACTTACAATTATTGGTGAGTGATCTGAAGAGAGATCTAGGCAGGATTCTGCTTTGACTTTCCTAGTATTGATTCCTTTTGAGACACAGAAATCAATTTGGTCTAGTGTTTCCTCCCTGTCGGTAGGCCAATAAGTTGGTTTGCTAGTGGATATAAATTTAAGGTTATTGATCTCCAGGACTTTGTATAGTTCTCTTCCTTTTGTTGTGATTAGTCGTGAACCCCACATTTGGTGTTTTGCGTTATAATCGCCACCAGCTATGTATCGATTTCCGAGTAAGTTGAAGAATTATTTGTAATCTTCTTTTTTTATTTCATGTTTAGGTGGACAATATACAGCTGAGATAGTACAGTCACCCCAGTTATCTTCCTGTACAATGCTAGTAGCCTGTATGTGTTCTTTTTTGCACCCTTTTGCTTCGTGATGCTTTATTTCATTGCGGATAATCAAAGCCCTTTTTCGATGGGCTTTTCCTTCTTTTGGATGTTTAGTGTGATAGATTTTGTATTTTGAAATGTTTATATATTGTTTGTCGGTTAGGTGAGATTTTTAAATTGCCATAATATCAATGTTTTGGTCTATTAAAAATATTTTAACTTCCTGTAAATGCTGATTTAGCCCGTTTCCGTTCCAAACAGCTATTTTATATTTGCAGTGCTTTGCCATTAATTTTGTTGACAAATACAGTCAAAAGGCTTAACATTATGCTCATATTTCGGAAGTTTTCTTTATTTTGTTCTATAAGTTCTCTCGAAGCATTTTAGTTCGCTAATATCATTATTTCTAGGTTGCACAGAAAAAAACTATATTCAAATTGTACCCAATTGTACATTATTTCTGCACAATTTATGTAGGACTCCGTCATTCCGGCGATTCCAATTCGGCAACGTCATTTCGGCGATTCCGGTTCGGCGACGGTCAATACGACGAGAGCAATTTGGCGATACTAATACGACGACGTAACATTCGACTATGTCGATTCGACGACCGGAGATATACTTTTAGTTTATTCAATTTATTACTTTATCATATGTAATATGAGAAAGTATTGTTTTCGTGCAGAAAAAAAATTTGAGATTTTGATGGATTTACACTTTTTGAGGTCCCCTGAGTAAAATATGACCATTTCCAAAAAATGTCTGTGTGTGTGTGTGTGTGTGTGTGTGTGATGTGTGTATGTGTGTGGTCAAATTTATGTGCGACCTACAGCAAAACTAATAGGAATTTTCAAACAAAATTTTGGATTTTATATTCTTATATTGAGACTTAGAACTGATTAGATTTTGGCTAAAATTTATTCACGGAACTATTTTTTTTAAATTTTATTATTTAATATTAGTTTTTAATTAATATTTCAAAAACTAATAGGAATTTCAAAACTAAATTTAGGATTTAGCATACTTATGTCGAGATTTAGAACTAATTAAATTTTAGTTAAAATTGTTTCATGAAAACTATTGTTTTTTTAATTTTTAAGTTTTATTATTCAATATTAGTCTTTATTTAATATTTTAAAAACTAACAGAATTTTCAAAACCAAATTTGATATTTCTTATCTTTATAGCTGGAGTTGAAGTTATTTAAATTTTGGTTAAAATTTGTTCATGGAAATTATTTTTTATTTTTTTAAATCTTATTATTTAATATTAGTTTTTAATTAATATTTCAAAAAGTAATACAAATTTCTAAACTAAATTTAGGTTTTCGCATATTTGAATCGATATTTAGAACTGATTAAATTTTAGTTAAAATTTGTTTATAAAAGCTATTGTTTTTTATTATTTTAAATTTTATTATTTATTATTAGTCTTTATTTAATATTTTAAAAACTAACAAGATTTTCAAAACTAAAGTTGAGATTTGTTATGTTTATGGCAGGAATTGGAGCTGATTAAATTTTGGATAAAATTGGTTCATGGAAGCAATTTTTTTTAAATGTTTTCATTTATTATTAGTTTTTATTAAATATTTTAAAAACTAATGAGAATTTCAAAACTAAAGTTGGTATTTTGTATCTTTATATTTAGACTTATATTTAGACTTAGAACTGATAGATTTTAGGTCACATTGGTTAATGGAAAATATTTTTTTTTTTATTATTAAAAATTATTTTTTTAATATTTAATAAAAGTGTGATAAAGTCATGAGCATGGCCACATCCGATTTTTTTTAATTTGATTCTATTTAATTTATAGTGTGAAGTAAATTATTTAATATGATCATTGTATTAATATGTATTAATATGACCATTGAGTATAAGTGTGGATTTGGGGTTTGCCATTCATCAAGCTATTCGTGAAGTATTTCCTGAGGTTAACATACTAGTTACATGGCTGCTTATTTCACTTAGTAAAAACTTAAAAGACATTTAGCGTCATGTAATCTTTTGAAAAGATTTAGCACTGATGTTAACTTAGCATTGCGTGCAAAATGGTTACTTCGTTTGTTCCAGATAATGACATTTTCACGTAATTACAAGTTTGGAAAATTATTTACCAGAAGAGTTAGATCCAATTTAAGAATGGTTTACAAAACATATATTGGGCGTCTTAGAAATAATGGTAGCAGAAATAATCCGATGTTTTCTTTAAATATTTGGTCTGTACATACATACCTTAAAAAAAGCCCCAGTACGAAACGGCGGATTCTCGAATTTTGGCAAAGGTAGCCAATTATAATCCTAATAATATTATAGAATATCTTTGCGGTATAGCTTATAATTATAACATGGATTAAAATTTGTTTAGTATAAAATTATGTATTGAATATCTAGTACATATGTATGTAAATAAATATATTTAAATTTAACTTTGTACAAATTTTATGATCAAAAGATAACAGTTTTTACAAATATGTAAAAAAACTGCAGGTGAATTCAATAAATTCAAATAAAAGAAACTCTTCTGCAGAAAATTATTTTAATTAGCACTTACCGGTTTTATAATTATTTTTTTTTAGTTCGGAAAATTATTTATTAAACCGGTAAGCGCTAATTAAAATAATTTTCTGCACAAGAGTGTTTTTTAATTTGAATTTATAGCAGTTTTTTCTAACTATTGTCAGGAACATTAGATTTACGCCAACTTTCTAATATAAATAAATTTCCCGTCGCCGAATCGACGTAGTCGAATTTTCCGTCGTCGTATAGATATCGCCGAATTGCCATTGCCGAATTGACAGTCGCCGAAACTAGTATAGCCGAATCTCGGGTCGCCGAATTGACTGTCGTCGTATATGCGGTGCCGAATCGCTATCGCCGAACTGCGGTCGCCGAAATGACGTGGACCGAATTTATGTCTAGATTGGCGCTAAACCCAACATTGCGTAAAAAATATGCAAACTTTTATGTCTAGAATTTTGTTCAGGTAAACAACCCAATTGTACAAGTTCAGGTACCAGGTATCGGGAGACGATAGACAAAAAACGTAAAATTAAAAAGGCTATTAATTTTTATGGCTTATGAACGATAAGAAGGATGTTCAATACTTTCACGGAGGTCATGAACACATTCTGAATATCATGAAGGTGACTTAAATCTGGCCAATATTCATTTTTAATTTTCATTTATAATTTTAAGTGTTTTATTTTTATTGTTCTCCTTTGTTCTTTTTACTATTGTTCTTTGTCTTCCTTTTCTTTATGTTTGTTTTTTGGTTTTGTTTTTGAGACACTGATTATGAAAATACAATCAACAGAATATGAAAAGTCCGGAGTAATTTTCAGGTAATATTTGCTTGTAATTCTTTTTATTTGAGGGGGTGAGAATTTTTTGTAAGGTACATAATCTTCCAACACTTTAGTTGTTATTTAGTGTCTGCAAGTTTTATATTTTGGATTATTAATAGCATAATTGTGTGAAAATGCCAAAAAGAGGCAATTTGACCAAATTAGAAAAGGAAACTATGAATTTTAACTTTTCGAAATGAAAATAAAAGTTTTACGTATATTAGCAAAAAAAGTAGGGTGGAATAGAGGTTCGGTAAGCCGTATTTTACAAAAATTTTATAAAACCAGCGTTACAAAGCCACTTGCAAAAAGGGCGACCGCCACGGAAGACTACGCCAGCTCAGGGCCGCGTTCTTCGTCGATTGTTAACGAAAAAACGCTTAAAACCTGCCGACAGCTAAGAGATAAAGTAAAGGATTAAATTGGTGTAAATTCAAGGGTAAATACTATCGCAAATCGGTTAAATGAATTTGATTTAAGAGCTTATTCGCCTATTAAAAACCAATTCGAACCAAAGCAATGACAAAAATGACTGGAATTTGCAAAAAATACGCCAATTGGACTGCAGAAGATTAGAGTTGTGTAATATTTTGCGTTGAGTCAAAATTTTACTATGCGGTTTCGGTGGCAAGCAATATGTACGGCGCTATAAAATGAAAAATTAAGTGAACGGTGTACAATTAAAATAATACGTGGCAGAATCGGTTTAATGGTCTGGGAATATTTTTCCCAACACGGATTAGGAAAATTACAAATTACAAAAGAAACCCTTATTGCCGACAGGTACATTAACATTTTGAAAAAAATTTAGGACCATCTGTTTTACAATTATACGCAGATATTGAGGAATGGATTATTTAGCAAGACAAAGCACCTTGTCATACGGCTAAAAAGTATGGCATATTTTTTAAATAATTTTTTTTGAAAATTCGAATTATTTTATGTTTCTTATACATATTTAAAACAATTTATTGCAAAATATTTAACTATTAACTTGTTTATGTGTTACAGGTAAATGAATACTTTTACGTAACGATATTTTTACACTGGATTGCTGTGGAAACTCCCTGATTTTAACCCTATAAAAATTTATGGGTCATAATAAAAGACATGTTGTTAATACAACACCAAAGAATGTGTTGAAGCTAGAGCAGTCTTTAAATTTCGCCTGGAACAATAATTTAACACCAGAATACCTGACGCGCTTAACGTCATCAATGCCTAATCGTTTACCAGATGTAATAAAGGCCAGAGGGGGTCATACAAAATATTAATACCTTTATTTGTGTACCTTTATTAATGGTGCATATAAAAAAAATTTTAATAATAAATTTTTTTAACATCAAATTATGCAAATTGGTTGTAATCACCATAATTCGAAAAACATGAATTTTGCTTCGCGAATTAAATTTTAAAGTATTTAGAAATTTATTTCATAAATTTTGTTAATATTATACATTATTATTGTTAATATAATAATAAATATCTAAAGAATGCAATTTACATATGAAAAATTTAACACATTAGGAAGTAAAAGACCGATTAATTTAAATTTCGCGACCGGGCTTTTCATATTGTGTTGACTGCAAATGTAAGCTTGCGAATTTACTTTTACGCCCCCATAACAAAACTTAGTTTTTTCTTTTAACCACCTAATTGTTTACTATAAAGGGATTAAAATCTAGAATTAGGTTATAACCGCAATGGTCATTCCGTTTTACCTCAGTTCAATTTTGTTGTTGAACGGAGCTGAACGATGCCCATTGTTGATTTGCCGAAATTGTCACGTGGGAGAAGGAAATTAACCATAAACGTGAGTTTATTTAAAAAATTTTTATAGAAGAATTACCACTAGAATTTAACCTAAAAAAGTCCATAAGCCAAGAAAATGATAAACCAGTATATCCGTCCAATGAAATTTATAACCAGATATAACATCAACGAGTGCTTTAATATTTTATTTCAGAATAAAGCAATGACCTTTATAAGATGTGACGTTGCCCACGTAGTTAAGATAATCGTATCGTTCAAATGTTTTAAAACAGAAAAGAAACAAAACAAACAATTTTTCGTTAGGGCACTAGTTAAAATAGTGTTATGTTCTGATGTAGATGATTTGAAACATATACATATTATTGGCTGTTTTCATTGTATGTCAAAGCGAGGCTTACAATCTTTCTTCATATTGTGATCGCGAGAAGGTATGGTTAAAAGTATTTGTTAATTGCTGATGGTGGTAGTAACATTGATAGCAAATTTACATTGCTGTTAGAAGAATCTGAAAATAGCGTGGAATCAGAGCATTATAAGGTTGATGATTATAAAGAATTTAGTTCTAATGATTCCTTGCTTCGAGATGATTGTGAAGAATTAATATCTAATAATTCTTTGTTTAAAGAATGGGTTGAAAATATTTTGGAGGAATCACAACAATTTATATCTGCTGATGGTGAACTGGATAATGTTCAATATCTTCCAGAATTAATTCCGAAAATAATAAATTTATCAAAATTGTTACCTCTATGAACAGGTGTTATGATTTCTTATTTTCAAAATACTCAATCAATTGCATCAAGTGCACCGGTGGAGAGTAATTTTAACAACATCAAGAATAGGGCCTTTTCCAATACACAATTCCCCGTTCGAGTAAATAAGTTTATTACTCAACATATAAATTATTTAGAAGAAACAATGAAATTGATTAATGCTCGTAGTACACTAAATGAAATAGAAGAAAGAGATGTCAAACGGCGATGTTTAAATGAACAAGTATTTTCAAAAAATGAGCACATTGCAGGCAGAGGACGACGATGTCATTGAAAATGTAACCGATGAAATTGTTTGTGTTTCTCCTGATGCGAAAGTAAATAATTTGAAGGCAGATAGCGATGATGACATTGAAAATGTAACCGATGAAGTTGTTTGTGTTTCTCCTAACACAAAAGTTAACAATTTTAAAACAGAAAAATATGAACCAGGAGAAAATTGGCGAGGACTGGGAGTTTTAAAAACAACACGCTCAAGAAAATCTTATTTGGAAAATCAAGAGGAATGGAAAAATTTAGATTTAATGACAATCGAAACTCAATTCCAATTAGTTTCCTTAGAAATGGAAATTCTGGGCACTTGAAACCAATTAAAATTCACAAAATAAATTATCTCATTATCAATACTTGTGCGTTTGATAGCTTGATGCAAATTTTAACGACCTCGCTTTGTGATCAGGAACAGCTAGAAAATAGTAGTATGTTTGAGAAAAACACAGACATACATGAAATTATTAGAAAACTATCTAGAGGACGAGTAGATAGGAGTACATAGTATACTTTGCGAACAAAAATATTATCCACCATTTTTGAGGGTATAACGGTATATAATTTAAAAACAATTTGTTCTATATGTACAATGAGAAAACTGCTAACAAAATTAATGAACAATCAATGTTTCTCATGGTCTAAAACTGAAAAATGCGTGTACCTAAACTGCAACACTTCTCAAGAATTTTCGACTGCATGTGTAAGTATTATCGGAAGAGATATCGAAAATCAGTTAAATGCTTTAATGCAAGATAAATTGTTATTTTGCACAGCATGCAATAGTAAAACAAGTTATATTTTGAAATTATAACGGAAATAGTGTTAAGTAATTTTCCATTAAAATACATAAATAAGAAACGGTGCGAACTGCAATTCTGCATTTTCACAATATATATTTCCACCATTGTATTATTCAGCAAACAGTTAAAGAAAATATAGAAATGCATATTCGACATCTTTAATATTATATAAAGTAGCCATTTTATAGCATGAATAGTTAGTTACTCATATTAGTTTAAAGGCGTTATGATGTTAGGTTTAGTATTTGTTTTGGTGTTGTAATAAATAAATAAATAAATTTTGGATAGTTTTTAAAAATTTCATTGAAGACTTCCAAAATATCACTGGCGCAGTCGTTCGGATCGAATTTCCCGAAATTTAGAACAAAAATCGTCTATTTTTGGGAAGTCACCACTTGCAACGTAGACAAAAATTGCCACAAAACTAACGATCGAAGAGTGAAAAGTGAACAAAAATCGTCACATCATTCCAAAATCAATTACAAGCCAACGATAAAAGAGTATCACGCAGACAAAAATCCCTGTAAATATTCCGCTATTGTCTCAAACATCGAGGAACAAATTTAGTTTAAGAAACGTGAATTGAGGATTTGAAGGTAGACAAAAACCGCCGCCAACATTCCACGAGGATCATAATTTTATGAAAACGTCAATCGAGGATTTGAAAGTGGACAAAACTGCCACAACATTCCAAGAAAAACTTTAATATTAAAAACATAACGACTATTATAAGATACTGCAATCAAACAAGAAAATATTACAAGTACAATACTATTAGTACTATGAAAATACAGATGATAATAATTACGTGAGTAAAGCTCGAATTTAAGTATTACTAACCCATATTTTTATCATATAACTACATAACTAATAATTTACCTAGAATAATTATCATTTTGATTTAGTCATATATTACGTAATTTTAATAAAATAATTTTAATCTTAATTATAAATTTAACGTAATCAGATTTTTGATTTATTCATTATAAATAATTTAATCTAAAATTGAGAATTTTATGTTGAGTGAAATTTATTTATTAATCGATCGACTTTTATTAAACGACAACTCAAACATAGAAATAATGGCTCATACAGAATCAAAAAAGATTGATTATCAATTTATTAAATTATATCTCGAAACGATTCCCACATTTGATGAAAATTTGGAAAGTGAACCAATTTTTGCTAAAAGCTATTTTAGGCAAACTAAGAGACGGAGCATAAACGTTAATTGGTAATAGACCTGAATTAAACAGTTGGGATTCGATTAAAAAGACACTAATATTAAGTTTTAGTGATCAGCGTAATTTAGACTGTTTGGTCCAACATCTTATCAATTTGGCAAACGTTGTCAAGATTGTAGATCGCTGATATTATCAAAAATTAATTCCAGTAATTTATCAAATGCGAAGAAAATTTTGCAAACAAAAAATTATGATGACTTGTCTTTGAAAACATTTATACGCGGATTATCAGGACAGCTGCAAAATAATGTTAGATTAAGAAATCCAAGTTTATTAGAACTTGCATTGGGTGTTGTTATAGAAGAAGAAAATTTTTCTTATTTCTCTCAAAAACAAAATTCCTTGCAAACACTAAATTTACAAAGAAATAATTTAAAATCAGATAATAATGTAACGCAATTTAAAATTTTTAAACCAAATTACCCTCAACAAACATCGAATTTTCAGAATTTCAAAACAAACCAATTTCAACCATCATGAAATTTCCAAAATTTTAGACCTAACCAATTTCAACAAAATTCAAATTTTCAAAATCCTAATTATTCCCAACAACGATTAATTCGACAAAACTTTAATAACCCACAAAATTTTAACAGATCATTCATGACTAGACAAAACCCAAACAGAGTTTTTAAACCTAACCCTATAGAAGTAGATCATAGCTATCGAACAAATTTAAACAATAAACCTTCAGTTTCAAGACTAAACTTTCGATCAGAAGAACTATTTAATTTAGAACAAAATTATACACAATTCGATAACTTTGATAATAATAATTTGAAAAATATAAATTTTTTTGAAAACGATTATAAAAGCTTTTACGAAAATGAAAATCGAATTAATGAAAATTTTGAAGCAACTTAAAATTTTAACAAAATTAATAATTTTGGGAGAGAAGATATTGAAAATTTAAATGAACCATCAAATGAAAATTTTCGGATAACTCCCGAAAAAACTCAGATAACGTAAAAATTTGTTTAAATACATTAAAACAAAGAAAACAACCTACCGGAATTATAGCTGATACTATTAAAGAATTAATTTTATTAAAATCAAAAAATTCAGAAACCAAGCCAAAAGTAAATTTGCACTATCATAATATTATAGAATCAACAAAATTATTAAACCTCAATTTAAATCAAATCAAACGTCAAAAAATGCAATTGCCGAAAACAAGGAAAGATTCAAATCAAATGATAAAGATCACAAATTAGTGTTAACAGAACTATTAGTAACTCTAAATTTATTTCAATATTCAAAAACCAATTAATCAGCTTCAACATAACATAAAAACTAAAACTATAAATTTACAATTGAGATTGAGTAATTCCAAAAAATCCATAGAAATTTTAATTAAAGAAAATGGTAATAAATTGATGGCATTAAAAACCAAATTTTCGGAAAATAAACCAATAGAAAGTGATACATTAAAGTCAGCAAAGCTATTCATAACCTTAAATCGAAACTGTTTCGTAAAGAAACAATTCTCAGATTTTTATTCAAGAAACAAAGCAAGAAACCCAATCAATAACAAAAGAAAATATTCTAATGATAATATTCACTTTTTAAAAGTTAAATTGTCTAAAATTTTTAAAATTAATAACCGAAAACGAAAAAAAATTGCCAACCGCTTTATCGATATGTACTCAATTTTGTTACCACCCCCAAATAATAATTTCAAATTTTTGGACACTCGTAAATTTATATGATAATAAATATAAAATTTTCTAAATTTAAAATCCCCCTGAATATAAACTAATACATCAAAAAATTTTCACAAACGTATTTTACAAACTTTGGACAACCAAATTAATTTCGAACTTTTCAAACAAATAAATTACATCTTAGATTTTTCACAAAATTTAGTTAAAAACATTTGAGTTAATTATAAATAAATAAAATAATAGATAATTAAATATTTAATTTGATATTTTAATAATAATTATTATGCAAAGTTCACGGTAAACGATTCTGGAAAATTCTGACTAACAATAGTTTAAACATAAACTAACATGAAGTTTATTATTTATAGTATTTAGTCTATCCATGCAGTTTACAATTAAATTATCACAACTACATAACTTGATACAATCATTTAATATCACGTCTTAAATTTTTCAAATATAATTTATTTTCAAAATTAAATATTAAATTAATCTTATTATAACTTTTATAACTGTGATTAATATAATAGATTCAATCGAATTACAGATTCAAATTTAAAATGACTAATAAACAAATTTTCAACGTAAACAAAAATAAATTTTTTTAAATTTAATAACTGCACAATTTTCTATTTCTAATTTTCTAATAAGTTTCAATAACCAGATCAAAAAAAAAATTATACTAAATAAACCTAACATTAATAATTTAAATATTAAAGTTCATCAAAATTCGTTTTACACTATTCCATCACAAATTCGAATATTCGACACTAATCGAACACTTAAGGTATCTTACAATTCCAATAATTTTGCAAACCGAATGAAATAAAGATTTTTGTAAACCATAGGAATATAAATAATGTAAGAAATTATCATGTAATAATCGAACTTGAGAGTTGTAAACACTTGTAAAAATTCCTGAAGATTAAACAAACGAACGAATATTAAAATAGTTAATTTCCACAAATGACTTTGAATCACCTGATACCTAGTAAACATTAATTTTGCAATTGCTACAATTACTTATAAATTCAATTGACAAAAAAAATTTAACTTCAAAATTCAACGATCCTTTTAAACCCGAACCTTTAAATTTAGAATAAAAATAAATTTTAAAATAAGAAAATTCGTCAATTACATATGTATTGCGATAAAACTGCTTTAATCTTTTTAAACCAAAAACATAATATTAAATTAAAAGATGAATCTTCAATATACGAAATCACAGATTACAATAATATACGTTGATAGTCTTACTAAAATTACACCTGTTGAATTCACTCTTGAACATACTAATTTGAGAGACAATACAAATTTATTTTTAGAACAAAAACTTTACCAAAAATATATAGATGACCATAAATTAAAAACCCAAATAATTTGCGACAATCTAGAAAACAAAATAAATCATCACAAAATTAAAACTCTCGATAAAATTAACACAGACGGAAACGAACAACATGATTTAAAAATTGGACAAATTTACAAAATAGATACTAAAAAACTTACAAAAATGACAATACTTTTGTAGGACCGTATGCAATCGCTTTGATAATACCACAAAATAAAGCAGAAATAATTAATAATAAATTCGAAAATATTCATTTAAAAGAACTGAAAAACCAAATTTGATTTCAGTAAATATCCCAAACTAATTAAAATTATAAAGAAAATTTGAACTACATGGATGCTATACATTTTGACAATGCAAAAAATAGGAATGAAACGAAAACTGTTTTTAATGATCAAATAACTTTAATGCAATCTGTTATAACAAAATTTAATCAAACAACAACGAATCTTGTTAACAATTAATAACTATTAGAACTCAAACTAAATAAATTATAAAGAGTTCGCAAATGCGATCGAAATTAAAAATGTAAAACATCGTCAACTTGAACTAATGATGACCACAATTTCAGAACTTATAATATAACTTTAGAAATAGCCCATAACTTAATAAATAATTTAGAATTAGCAATCAGTTTTGCAAAAAATTAATACTTTTCATAATTACGTAATCGAGCCAATCGATCTTTTAAAGCAAATTAAATTCATAAATAATCAAACAGATAACCCAGTTCAAAATTCCTTATTTTAAATGAACAATATTACTCGAACTTCGAAGATAGATGTAAAGATATAAAATCCAACAAATATCTATGCGAAGAAAATATATATGTATAAAATCCAAAAGAATGAAGACAGCCCACGTGAAGTACAACTCTTAAAGTTTTCAAGTACAATAAATTGTAAGCAAGAAAATATTTAATTAAACAATATCAAAATTCAAAAAATCGAAAACGGAAATTGGATAATAATAACATCAAAACAGCTATTGGTTCATCAAAAATGTCCAGAAGAAAAACAAAATGTACTCTTAAAAAGAACATACCTAATACAAATTCCAAGATTCTGTGAATTACAAATCAATGACATTAAACTACGAAATTGCAAAAATCAAAACAAACTTTTAAATGCTCGCGCAAAATTGCAAACTTAAAAATCTCAACGGTAAAAGACACAAGTGACAATTTCAAAGTGACACCATTAGAAATATTTAAATTAGATCTGAGTGAATTCGGTAAAATTCAAAGTGAACTAAACGACCAAAAAGTGAAATTAAATAATAACACAGTGATACATTTTAATAAAACAAGTGTTTGGACAATTTTTGTTTATTTAATCATTTTATTATTAGCAATGCATAAGATTTATATTTTTGTAAAAAATCGTAAAAATTTTCAACCTCAAAACCAAAATAACAAAACCATACAAGAAGTCCAAAAGTTAGAAAAAACCAATTTGGATATGCCTGAAAAATTAGTTACCCTAAAAGCTCCTAATTTTCTAAACTTAGGCGGGAGAAGTTAAATTTTGTAATTATAACGGAAATAGTGTTAAGTAATTTTCCATTTAGAATAAATAAAAAACGGTGCCAACTGCAATTCTGCATTTTCACAAGATTTATTTCCATCATTGTATTATTCAGCAAACAGTTAAAAGAAATATAGAAATGCAAATTCGATATCTTTAATACTATATAAAGTAGCCATTTTATAGTTTAAAGGCGTTATGCTGTTAGTTTTAGTATTATTGTTCTGTTGTTGTAATAATTAAATAAATAAAATTTTGGATACTTTTTAAAAATTTCATTGAAGACTTCCAAAATATTACTAGACACGGCGAAATACAGTTTTTTGGAATAATAATTATTTATTCATGGAATGGTTAACGGATACCGAAGAAGATGTAACGTCTCTCAATTATTGAGAATTCCATCTATTATAACAGTAGGAAATCGAAATTACCATCTGCGAGGTGTAGTAGAAAATTTTAATCCAAATAATTCAATAGTTGGTCATTTTGTGGCATATGCCAAACGATTAAATGAAAAATGAGAACTATATAACGATTTAAAGGACAAAGTTGAAAAGCACTGCAATCTCACTAAATCGATTGTATGTACAATATTATTTTTTTTAGCAATGTAAAAACAACTATTGCTTATTTTACTATATAATATAATATTTATGGGTACTATATTAGTACAATATTCTTTTGTAGAACATTTATTTATTAATTTATAAATTAAATACCAAAATTAATACAGGAAATAAAAAATAAATTTAACGACTTCTAAAAGCTCCTTTTTAAATATTTTTAAAGTTGAATTAAATGAGGTGTTAAATAAAAAATACAGTAAAGCACGCCCTGGGCGGAATTTTTAATTTTAATTAAAAAAATAAAAAATTCCAAAGTTGTTGGGCTAACTTAACGGACCCATTAGGATAACCTGGCTGCGCAATGTTATTCGAAGTTTGAATGTATATTCCATCTACTTGAGAAGGAAGTCGCTGGAAAATTATTAGACATTGTACAATTTGAGGGAGAGCATTGTATAATTTTCGAAACAATTAGTTTAGCAAATTTAAAAATAATATTATAGTGGAAAACCCTAAACCTTTTACATATTTTCATATTTTTAACTAAATTTTTGTAAATGTTTCGTATTTTTGAATAACAAAGATTTAGCGGTAAAAAAAATTTAGACCTAAACTTGAAATTTATTAAATTTTGTTGAAGATAATTTAGTAACGTGTGCAAAAATTCAATTTGTAAATACTAAGAATGAATATTATAGTTATTGTTTATTTAACATAATATAATCTTAAGAATGTTATATCGATAAAAAATACTCCATAACAATTTTCAACGTAAAGGAATTTTAAGCGATACCAATATTACATGAACATACCAAAATTTAAAATTATTAAATTACCTTTAAATAATATGTACCTACATAAGCTAAAATAATTTAAATTTAATAATACTAATTTTTGATGAGTAATTCTATGATTTTGGAAAATTAGTTTCTATCGAGGCTTGTAGATAGTCAACATTAAGAGGGGATCATACACATCACATAAAAGAAGAAAGAAATTGAGAAATTAATTTATTAAAAGTAGTTTTTTAATTTAAACTACAAGATTTTGCTTAATTAGCCATATCAGAACCAAGAACGATATAGTGTTTATGCCCACCGTAGGCTTAAAAAACAAGACTTCGAGAAATTTGATATTTTTATAACAATAACTTTTTGCCATAAATAATCCGTCCAAGACACCCTTTCAAGCCTTTGTTCTTCTTTATTAAAGTCTTTATTTCTGATGTATTTGCCATGACCATAACCTTGTTAGGATCGCGTTGACAACCATAACCAGTGAGCGCTTGAGTGATCTTGTACCCCAGCTCTCCATGTCTTCTCATGACCCATGACGATTCGGCGGAATGAGTGTCTTAATACACTGCCCTGTAAATCATTAGTGTTTATCTTATTTAACCATTTATCAAACGTTTGTTTTGGATCTTAATAGTTACTCTGCCAAAGGTAGTGATGATGCTAGTCAAAACTTCCACAATCTAAAACGTTGCTGGTTTTAAATATAAAATAGGTGTGGTGTACAGAACATGAAAATTTCATTTCAATCAAGTTAAACTTTTAAATTTTTAACTTTGCTAACACTGTTTTATCATAGATTTTAACACTTGATTGTCATGAATAAATAATATTCAAGGTCACACAAACCATTTTGGTGACGCCAATTTGGCCCGTTTTCTAATGCAAGAAAGTAAGCAAAAAAAGTTAAACGAGTTGATAAGTGTCCGCCATTGTAGCAAACTACTCATTTTTAGTTTTCAATCCAAATCCAAGTATTTCTCTTATAAAGTGTTTTTGTGTTAAATCAGCTAACCAACCCTCTGAATAATATTATAATCCTTCCTATCGACCTACTAATACTTATTAAAGGTCTAATTTACACATTTAAATTGATTAAAAATTCTATTAACAGATCGCTTTTAGAAAGTATAAATAACGTTCTTAAAATGTGTTGATCTTAAATTTAGATTTAGGCATTGAAATCCGGATTCTCTTTATGAGAGTTTCGAAATTAAATTTTAACAGAAAAAGATAATAGTTACTGTGTGGTTGTTCAGTTGCCTGTCTAAAAAGTAGTTAATATTCGATTGTTCAAACTGTTGATGCTTGATGAGAGTCTGCAAATTAATATCTATTAATTAATTAAATAGTATTTATTTGAATAAGTTTTTATTGTTATAATTAACTATGAATATTCTTGCTAACTTTTTTTATTTCTTCTTACTATGATAAAAAAAACTAAAACCTTTGGATTAAAAATCTTACACTCAAAGAAATCCGGTCTTACCACCGAGAAAATTAAACTTTAAATAAAAATAAAACATTCTGGAAATTGATCCAATCATTCCACGTGTTTGAATTTAAACAAAATTTAAAAATGTTGTACTTAATAGTCTCCAACGCCCGCGAACAAATTGCGCGAGTCATTCAAACAATTGTTGATTTTTTTGAATACAAAGTAATCAATTCACACAGAAAAACCAAAGTCGGCAGGTTCATCAACCTAACAGCAATTTCCCAAGAAATTCAAGTTTCCCAATGCAACGTAATACAAGCGTGCAACAGAACAGATCAAGATTTCAACCCGAGCCAATGTCTGTTCAAACGACACTTAATTGCGAAGAAAATAATGCAAATAGTAATCAAAATTTTTCGAAATTTGAACACAGAAAATTACCAAAATTTTGATTTTGACGAAAATTACCAATATGACAATAAAGAACATTTTCAAAATTATTATAATACTGACGAACAATTGCAAGGACAAGTACAAAATTACCAAAATGATTTTGACTGCACTGAACAATTACCAGAAGTAACATACGACAATGAACAAACTAACAAATACGTAAATCTTTCAGCAGCCATGCCTTTCCAAGCCTATGACATAGAATTTAAAAAATGTCCCTAGTTTGCCATATATTTTCATTCCATCGTTAAATGTAAATTTTCTACCAGATACGGGAATTAACGTAATTACATCCTTGCTAGCAATAAAATATTTTCCAGATAAAATATCAAATTATAACACCAGAGTTGTATGTTTTAACAATTCTACACTGCTAAAAGAGCAAGGAGTACTCCCTTTGTTATAGAATTTCAATATAAACAATAATATTATTGCTTGTTTATTACATAATTTTTATTCATTTTTTGATGGAATAAACGAGGTATTTTTAATCAAAAAATATCAATTGGAAATAAATTTAACTAATAACGGATTATATAATAAATGGTTTCAAATACCAATTCTAAATTATACGTCAAGTCAAAATAATACTAATATATTTCAAACAACAATTTCTCCTAAGTCAACCAAAATTTTTAGTATGCTTACTAAACTTTCGGACGGACATTATTTAATAAAAAAATCTGATGTGACATCTCCATGACTTTCCCATTCACTGTTAGGTTTATTATAATAACTATAATTTTAATCTTTTCTAATTAAAAAAAATTTTTTTTTTGAATTTATTGGTTATTTTGTTTCCAAGGCCGCTCATATTTGTTTAAATTTAATGATTCTATTTATGTCCCATTTAAAAACTCGGTAGTACGGCGTATACTTTCCATAAATAATTTGGAAACGGTCATTCTGTATGTTACTCCCACAAAGGGGGATTTTTAATTTTTGAAGTTAAATATTGAGACAAGTTGAGATCCGTTCATGTATAATTATAATTTGTTATGTAGGATAAGGCGAGATCATGCATGGTTGCCAAATCATTTCAATTCATTTGCCTACATAACTCACTGATCCATAAGTTGCAACGGTTGCAAAAAATGGCTACCAGATTATTCGGACAAAAATTATAGCTAAAATTTTTTGTAACTTTTAACCAATATATTTAGTTACTACTTCTGTTATTACTGGCGTTACATCCTATTTCATCTGATAAAATGAAATAAAAGTTGAATGGTAGCTCGGAGTTACTGCAAATTCAAATATCTGTAATTTCGTAAAAAATTAAATTAACGGTAAGATTATAGAAGCACATTGGAGCTCAAACGAAACTCTATCGATTGACAACAAATTCACCCAAAAATTTGAACCAGAACGGAAAATGTAAAAACCATTTCCCCAGTCTCCCCCCCCCCCCAAAGTTTTTGCAAATAACTCCGCGACGGTTGTAGTCCAAACGCTGAAAATGGAAGCTCGTTGATGCTCAAACGAAGCTCAAACGAAGCTCAAACGAAGCTCAAACGTTTGAAACCAATTTTACCAAAAAATTCACGATGGGGGGAGGGCCGACGAAATGTACCTATTATTATACGTTACATAATACCTTTACATTTATTACAATTACATGTATACCTAATAATGATAGATATATGACTACCGAAAGGAAAAATCGACGACCATAATATGATTGTTACATCTACTTGTAAAATAGTTATTGAATTAAATTCTCCTTCTAGGTGGTCATTATATATACATCATATTTTAAATATGATATAATGTACATATGGCTACCAAAAAGAAGAGTCGACGATAGGAATGTAGGCATCCACTTCTGAAATAAAAAATTGTTACTAAAGTTTAATTTTCTTTCTAAGTTGTCATTATGTACACCATATTTTAAACATAATATTGTAAACATATGACAACATATGCAAACATATGAAAAAAAGTTAATACGACGTTAGTTGAACTTATTAACTAAATAATTAACGTAAAATGAAATTCTCTTTTTAATCAGTCATTATGCATATTATATTATAATAATATGATAGACATTGACTACCAAAAAGAAAAGTCGAACATATCTTTGTTACTTCTACTTGTGAAATGTAGTCATTTAATGGCGAATTAAACTCCCCATCTAGGTTATCATTATGTACGCTATAGTTTAGAAATAATATAGCATACATAAATGATAAGGAAAACAGGAAGTCGAACTTATATGGACTTGTGACGTTGTTCATTAAAAACGAATCAAACTCTTTTTCTAGATGGTCTATAACACCCCTATAATATAAGTTCCATAATCTTAAAAAAAATATAGCATACCTACATATGACAATAAAAAAAAGTGGAACTTACATGGACTTGTAAAATAATCCGATATGGGCCTTACGAATGTTGTTTCTAGTTGTCAAATAATTTATTCGTGTCGTTTTTAACTCTTTTTCTGAATTGTCAATATGGTAGATATAGTTTAAACATAATATAGCCAACCAGAATGACAACTAAAAAAAAAGTTCACCTGCCGTTGATTGTACTTATGAACTAATTAATTAAAGGATAAGTAAACCCTTTTTTGTGTAATTTTATGCAAAATTACAAAATATGAAAAATTATTTGATAAAATAATTTAATAAACATGTAATTATTTAATGTATACTTAAAGCAAAAATTATATAGCAGACATTATGTTAACCAAAATAGAAAGTCCAACTTATGTAAACTTGTAACATAAGTATTTAGAACGGCATTAAGCTCTTTTTCTATGTGGTCCATACATATATACATCATAGTTTAAAAATAATATCAGAGACCTTAGACTATCAAAAAAAATAATTGACCTTATGAGTGTTATTTCTTAGTGTTAAATATTAAATTAATTAATGACGAATTAAACACTTTTTTTAGATTATCATTATGCATACCATAGTTTAAAAGTAATATAGCATACATATGATAATCTAAAAAAAAGGGGAATTTACATGAACTTGTGAAATAATTATGTAATGGTGAATTAAACTTTCTTTCTCTGTGACCATTATATTCATTATAATGTTAGTTTAAATAGTATATTATACACCAAGGTAGTGAAGCATAGTGTTATAACCCTAGCGCCAGATTAAATCCCGCAGTGCTACGCACCTTGGGATTTAATCTGGCGCTAGGGTTATAACACGCTTCACTGCCGTGGTTTATATACAATTTTTTCCACTACTACGATTGTTTACTCTTATAATAATAATTGTTAATGAATAAAGTAAATCGTTTTAATTATTTATTTCAAATTATAAAACAAATGATAGTTTTTTGTTTTGATGTTGACACTTGCTTGAAAATGTTTAATTAATTTTGACATAAAGGTTACATTAAATATTTTGATATTTATAAGTTTTTGCGAGTGTTTATAAAAATGAGTGAAAGTTGTACACCACCCGAAATGAGAGAGATTGCAGAATCAGTGGCAGACAAGCTACTGCCGGAAAAATCCAAGACTTTTTATATGAAAGCTTATGTAACATTTAAAAATTGGTGCAGTGCGCGAAGTGTGGTTGTAATATCTGAAAATGTACTGTTAGCATATTTCCAAAGTTATGCCAATGATAATAATAATAACTATTTTGTCAAAAAATGTACTATTTGTAACGATAATTGATTGTAATAATTATTAATAATCGATTTATAAAGTTTCCAGTTTCAGCTGTCATAATTAATTCGTTTTCTCATTTCGCCTAATTGCTAAACGTCACAAAATTCCAATTTAATCAACATTTTAAATATCAAATTAATCTTATTTATAGACCGACTTTAATTATTTAAACACTATTGATAGCATTTCTTGGTTATGCTAATTCGTTTTTTTCACACATAAATTTTCTTTCAAAATGGCCCGAAGTTTCCGGAAAACGCATTTATGTTCATTATTAACCTCAGGTGAATAATAAAATATTATTCACCTCAGGTGACAGAAGGCGTGGTTTACAGTTCGATCACTTACGTTGAAATGATAGTGTTTATGGCTAGTAGTGGAAAAAATAATATGACGGACATATAGCTGCAAAAAGAAGTCGACCTTACGAATGTTGTATCTAGTTGTCAAATAAATAATTATTGTCGTATTTGACTCCTTTGCAAGTTATCATTACGCTTCGTATAGTTTAAACATAATATAGCAAAACATAATGAAAACTAAAAAAAAAGTCCACCTGACGTTAATTAATTGTCGGATAAGTAAACTAATTTTTGTGTAGTTATTATGCGTTACATAATATATCTAATAATGATAGACATATGACTACCTAAAGGAAAAGTCGACGACCATATGAATGTTACATCTACTTGTGAAATTGTCATTTAATGGGGAATTAAACTCCCCATCTAGGTTATCATTATGTACGCTATAGTTTAGAAATAATATAGCATACATAAATGGTAAGAAAACATCATAGTTTAAAGATAATATCAGAGACCTTAGACCACCAAAAAAAATTGACCTTATGAATTTATTTCTACTTGGTAAATATTAATTTAATTAATGGCGAATTAAACTCTTTTTTTAGATTATCATTATGCATACCATAGCTTAATAATATTATAGCATACATATGACAATCTAAAAAAAAGTAGAATTTACATGGACTTGTGAAATAATTATGTAATGGTGAATTAAACTTTCTTTCTCTGTGACCATTATATTCATTATAGTTGAAAAATACCGTATGGACATATAGCTACAAAAAGTCGGCTTTACAAATGTTGTATCTAAATAAATAATTACTGTTGCATTTTCCTCTTTTTCTAATTATCATTTCGTTTACTATAGTTTAAACATAATATAGCAAAACATAATGAAAACTCAAGAAAAAGTCCACCTGACGTTAATTAATTGTCGGATAAGTAAATTCCTTTTTGTATAGTTATTGTGCGTTACATAATATACCTAATAATGATAGACATGTGACTACCTAGACATATGAAGAAAAAGTCGACGGCC
The DNA here is from genome assembly GCA_036346125.1 of Lycocerus yunnanus. NCBI lineage: Eukaryota > Metazoa > Arthropoda > Insecta > Coleoptera > Cantharidae > Lycocerus > Lycocerus yunnanus. The sequence goes on from JARFIX010000002.1 coordinate 4,692,353, forward strand.
ATAATAGGATTGTTACATCTACTTGTGAAATAGTTATTTAATGGCGAATTAAACTCTCCTTCTAGGTTGTCATTATATACATCATAGTTTAAATATAACATGATGTACATATGGCTACCAAAAAGAAGAGTCGACGATAGGAATGTAGGTATCCACTTCTGAAATAATTAAGCATATTTTAAGCATAATATTGTAAACATTACAACTGAAAAAAAGTGCACACGACGTTAGTTGAACTTATTAACTAAATAATTATTGTAAAATGCAACTCTCTTTTTAAGCAGTCATTATGCATATTCTATCATTATAATATAATAGACATTGACTACCGAAAAGAAAAGTCGACCATATGTTTGTTACTTCTACTTGTGAAATAGTCATTTAATGGCGAATTTAACTCCCCATCTAGGCTAGCATTATGTACGCTATAGTTTAGAAATAATATAGCATGCATAAATGATAAGCAAAACAGGAAGTCAAACTTATGTGGACTTGTGACGTAGTTAATTAAAAGCGAATCAAACTCTTTTTCTAGATGGCCTATAATACCTCTGTAATATAAGTTCCGTAATCTTTAAAAATAATATAGCATACCTACATAGTATTACGACAATAAAAAAAATGAAACTTACCTGGACTTGTGAAATAATTCGATTAGGCCTTACGAATGTTGTTTCTAGTTGTGAAATAAATTATTCGTGTCGTTTTTAACCCTTTTTTTGAGTAGCCAATATGGTAGATATAGTTTAAACATAATATAGCATATGGCTAGAAAAAAAAAGTCGGCCTTACGATTGTCGTATCTAGTTGCCAAATAAATAATTATTGTCGAATTTAACTTTCTCTCTAAGTTATCCTTGTACACCATAGTTTAAACATAATATGGCTAACAAGGATAACTCAAAAAAAAGTTAACCTAACGTTATTTTTAACTTCTTTCAGCCCTTTTTAGCCCACTGCTGGACTAGAGCCTCTTTCTCTAAGAAAACGGTTTAAGCATTAAGACCCCATGGTTGCTAATTCCGGTTTGGGAAATGTGCCTGTAACCCTTTTTATTGTTGATGCTGGCAGTCATCAACTCTGGGGGAACGCCGGCTTTACGTGCCCTCCGAAGCACGGGAGACGGTTATAGATAGAAACAGAGTCAGAAAGAAAATTTTTCCTTTCTAGACTCCTCCCGGGATCGAACCGGGTGCCTTTGCATCAGTAGTTGATTGCTCTAACATCTAGGCCAAACCGTCTCTTTTGAACTTATCAACTAATAAATTAGTGGAGAATTCAACTTTCATTTTATGCATTGTGTATATCATATTAAAATAATATAAATATTAATTATTATAAAATAAAAATTGTAAGTTCCAATGTGAGGTATTTTATATAATAAGGTCTATTCCAAACCCTTATTAATTATTATATTATTCAAATAATATGAAAGACGTGTAACCTCCGAAAAAAAAGTCTACTATAATATGATTGTTACAAATGTAAATCCAGTTGTGGAATAGTTATTTAATGACGAATTAAACTCTCCCTGCATGTGGCCATTTTGTGCACCATAACCTAAAATTAATATAGCATACAAAATATGACAATCAAAAAACAAGTGGAACTTACCTGGACTTGTGAAATAATTCGTTATGGTGATTTAAACTTTCTTTCTCTATGGCCATTATATAAATCAGAGTTTAAAAATAATATGACGGACATATAGCTACAAAACAATGTCGACCTTACGAATGTTGTATATAGTTGTCAAATATGTAAATAATTATTGTTGTATTTGACTTTTTTTGTAAGTTATCATTACGATTCGTATAGTTTAAACATAATATAGCAAAACATAATGAAAACTCAAAAAAAAATCCACCTGACGTTAATTAATTATCGGATTAGTAAACTCCTTTTTGTGTAGTTATTGTGCCTTACATAATATACCTAATAATGATAGACATAAGACTACCCAAAGGAAAAGTCGAGCATATGATTGTTACATCTAATTGTGAAATAGTTATTTAATGGCGATTTAAACTCCCCATCTAGGTTACCATTATGTACGCTATAGTTTAGAAATAATATAGCATACAATATGATAACTAAAACAGGAAGTTGAACTTAGTTTCTTTCTAGATGGTCAATAATACCCCTAACATCTAAGTTCCCTAATCTTTAAAAATAACGTAGCATACCTACATATGACAGTAAAAAAAATGAAACTTACGTGGACTTGAGAAATAATTCGATATAGGCCTTACCAATGTTGCTTCTATTTGTCAAATAAAATATTCGTGTCGTTTTTAACTCTTTTTCTGAGTTGTCAATATGATAGGTATAGTTTAAACATAATATAGCAAACCATAATGACAACTCAAAAAAAAAAGTTCACCTGACATTAATTAATTGTCGGATAAGTAAACTCCTTTTTGTGTAGTTATTATGCGTTACATAATATACCTAATAATGATAAACATTGACTACCAAAAAGAAAAGTCGACCATATGTTTGTTACATCTACTTGTGAAATAGTCATTTAATGCCGAATTAAACTTCAAATCTAGGCTATCATGATGTACGCTATAATTTAGAAATAATATACATAGCATAACTACATATAACAATAAAAATAATGGAACTTACGTGGACTTGTGAAATAATTCGATGTAGGGCTTACGAATGTTGTTTCTAGTTGTGAAATAAATTATTCGTGTTGTTTTTAACTCTTTTTGAGTAGCCAATACGGATGATATAGTTTAAATATAATATATCAAACCATAATGACAACTCAAAAAAGTTCACTTGACGTTAATTGTACTTATAAACTAATTAATTAACGGATAAGTAAACCCTTTTTGTGTAATTTTATGCAAAATTACAAAATATGAAAAATTATTTAATAAAATAATTTAATAAATATCTAATTATTTAATGTATACTATAATCCAAAGATTATATAGCGGACATTATGTCAACCAAAATAGAAAGTTATGTGAACTTGTAACATACGTATGTAGAACCGTTTTAAGCTCTTTTTCTATGTGATCTATACATATTGTAATGAACTATAAAGTAAATATTTTAATATCTACCGAAAATTTCTTTTTTTAATATTATCTTTTAAAACTTTGTTAATAACAACTATAAGAAAACTGAATGTTTATGTTTATTGTTATTTAGATATTTAAACCATTGTGCAACTTGCCACTATAAAAAAATATAAATATGACATCCAAGTGAAAACAATTTTATCCAAACAATTCTCTTACTCGATGACCAATCACAATAAATAAATAAATCCAAGTGTGATTACAATAATAATATTTTTAGGAAGTTTTCTTATCTATAAGCATGCAAACAAATATTACAAATTAATTAAGTCTAAATTAAAAATTAACCTCAAAATTGAACCTTATTTACGATGTCCCCAAAGTTGTCACTATGCACTGTTTTTTATTAATATCAAATTATTCTTTAAAAGAATATTAACTTCACCGACTTTTCACTTTTGTTATTCACACAGGTGATGATCTTCCTCCTGGAGCTGTTAAAGTTCAAATCTATTCTCCTCTATACTATCTTATACTATCCTCATACTCTACTATATTATACTATTACTATATCATATTTTGTACTAACTAATTTTTTCCAAAATGCCTTTTTTATAGCCTTCTGTGTCGGTATTTTTCTACTTCCACGTCACCGAAAAAACGGTTATGTTATTTCGCGCGTACCGTCTTTGGCCTGACATTGGTCCAAAGTTATCATATGATTTTCGAGCATCCAATTAAACTCGCCTAGCAACAAAATCCGCTACTTTATCTAGCTCAATTTAGCCAACACACTACTAGTTTTCGCGGTTTTTTGTCGGTTCTTCTTCCATTGGATCTCGAAAAAAAACATTCCACTATTAGCCTCCAATCCTAGTACAGCAAAAATAACGGTCAACTGGTTCTCCCGCGGAATTAAAAATATCTTAACTTCTTTACCGAACTTTAATTATTTAATTGTTTATAAAAAAGCACTAATTGATTTTGCGAACCCATTTTTTTTCTTACAACTAAATTAAAACTAAACTATTACAAAATCTTATGGCTAAAACACTTGAATTTTATTTTTATATTCTTTCGAACAATGAAAAATCATGTGAGGGTTTATCGATTGCTCTTCGGAAACAAACCAAACTTCAATCTTGGTTGTCCTTTGATTTTATAAATTGTTTTTACTACTTGATGTTTACTGGAATTGGCCTAATACAATCCCTGGTAAGTTATGTTTTCATTTGACTGCAAAATTTTGATTTTTATATTTTTTTAGGCTGTTCCGGTGTACAAATCTGTCATGAAGTGACCCATTTGGAAGTAATGCAATCGTTACATTGCAATATATTTCATAGTTTAAAGATAATCAGAGACCTTAGACTACCAAAAAAATTGACATTATAATAGTTATTTCTATTAGTTAAATATTAATTTAATTAATGGCGAATTAAACTCTTTTTCGAGAATATCATTATGTATACCATAGTTTAAAAATAATATAGCATACATATGACAATCTAAAAAAAAGTGGAATTTACATAGAATTGTGAAATTATTATGTAATGGTGAATTAAATTTTCTTTTTCTGCGGCCATTACATACATCATAGTTTAAAAATAATATGACGCAAAAAGTCGATCTTACGAATGTTGTATCTAGTAGTCAAATAAATAATTATTGTCGTATTTGACTTTTTTGTAAGTTATCATTACGATTCGTATAGTTTAAACATAATATAGCAAAACATAATGAAAACTCAAAAAAAAATCCAGAAGACGTTAATTAATTGTCGGATAAGTAAACTCCTTTTTGTGTTGTTATTGTGCGTTACATAATATACCTAATAATAATAGACATAAGACTACCCAAAGGACAAGTCGAGCTTATGATTGTTACATCTAATTGTGAAATAATCATTTCATGGCAATTTAAACTCCCCATCTAGGTTACCATTATGTACGCTATAGTTTAGAAATAATATAGCGTTCATATGATAACTAAAACAGGAAGTCGAACTTATATGGACTTGTGACATAGTTATCTAAAAGCATATTAAAAGTTTCCCCCATCGCGAATTTTTTGATAAAATTGGTCTTAAACGTTTGAACTTCGTTTGAGCTTCAAAGAGCTTCCATTTTCATCGTTTGAATCACAACCGTCGCGGAGTTATTCGCGAAAATAACTACTGGCGTTACATCCTATTTCATCTGATAAAATGAAATAAAAGTTGAATGGTAGGGCGCTTCACTTGCTCGGAGTTACCGCAAATTCAAATATCTGTAATTTCGTAAAAAATTAAATTAACGGTAAGATTATAGAAGCTCATTGAAGCTCAAGCGAAACTCTATCGATTGACACCAAATTCACCTAAAAATTCGAACCAGAACGGAAAATGTAAAATCATTTCAAAAGTTTTGCGAATAACTCCGCCACGGTTGTGGTTCAAACGATAAAATGGAAGCTCATTGAAGCTCAAACGCCCCCAAAAGTTTTCGCAAATAACTCCGCGGCGGTTGTGGTTCAAACGATGAAAATGGAAGCTCATTGAAGCTCAAACGAAGGTCAAACGTTTGAGACCAATTTTACCAAAAAATTTGCGATGGAAGGGGGACCGACAAAATGTACCTCAATAATACCCCTATCATAAAGTTCCCTAATCATTAAAAAGGGAACTTATGTGGACTTATGTGGACTAAAATATTCGTGTTGTTTTTAACTCTTTTTCTAAGTTGTCAATATGGTAGGTATAGTTTAAACATAATATAACCAACCATAATAACAACTCAAAAAAAAAATTTACCTGACGTTAATCGTGCTTATAAACTAATTAAATAACGGATAAGTAAACTCTTTTTTTGTGTAATTTTATGCAAAATTACAAAATATGAAAAATTATTTAATAAAATCATTTAATAAATATTTAATTATTTGTTGTATACTATAATCCAAAGATTATATAGCAGACATTATGTCAATCAAAATAGAAAGTCCAACTTATGTGAACTTGTAACATAACTATGTAAAAGCAGATTAAACTTTTTTTCTAGGTGGTCTATACATATGTATGTATATCATAGTTTATAAATAAATCATACACCTAAAGCTAGCAAAAAAAGTTGCCATTATAAATGTTATTTCTACTTGTTACATATTAATTTAATAATTGGCGATTTAATTTTCCTTCTAGGTTGCCATTATGTATGTTTATCATTATTTAAAAACAATATACCATACATTTGACAATCTAAAAAAATAGTGAAATTTACATGAACTTGTGAAATAATTACGTAATGGCGAATTAAACTTTCTTTCTCTGCAGCCATAATATACATTATAGTTTAAAAAAAATACAATGGACATATGGCTAGAGAAAAAAAAGTCGGCCTTAAGCTGCATTCAGATAGGGTATGGTAGGGATATGGTAGAATAGGTAAGAGTTAAAAAGCATTAACTCAGGTGGAAGCGTTCAGATACACCTATTTGCTTGCGTGGTGCATGAAGCGGTGTAACGGCCTCCGGAAAAGTTAACAAACTTTTAACTTTTACAATACACAGGGTACAAATGTCATATCTATTATCGGAGTAAAAAGTTCTGACCCCTGAGTTTAAAATTTTATATTTCAGAAAGTAAATGATGGAATTTTATGCACTAAGAACGTGAAGATAAAGAATTTAATTTTGTATAACATATTAAAATTTTAAAGTTATGGGCTTTATAGTGTGTTTTTTATGCAGATATTTAAAAAAAGAGGCACAATTTAAGCAACAATTAGCACAACGACAACTTAACAATTTTTTTTCTCGTAAAGTATTTGCTCAAATTCAATAAAATTTGGACTCTAGATACGTCTACATCTTTTTTCTCTATTCTTAAATTTTTGTAATAATATATTTCAACTAGTTTTTGGATTATTAAGCATAACAGTAAAGTATAATAACTTCGTTATTATAACAAATATTTTTCAAGTAATTGAATATATCAACCAAAAACTACGGTTGATTATTATTTTTCAATTAAATAAACAACATTTTTGTTTATTTTCCAAACTATAAGAGTTTTAAAATATTAAAGCGGAACAAAATTCATACTTTGCGGGGAGCAGTGACGAGAGGGGAAAGATATTGTTTATGTCCTGATTGGTACGAAGCGGCAAACGCCAACAAGTATTAAAAATATCTTTCAATTTGTTAATTTGAAATTAATTATTGTAGTTTTTCCATTCTATTATGTATTTTGCAATGTTTCAATAACAAAAATATTTTTTATTTTTATCTGTTTAAATCATAAAAGTAAATATTTTGTTGAATTTCTTTATATCTATTATATAAAATTGAATGTTTGTTTGTTTGTTTGTTTGTTTGTTCGTCTTTTAATAACTCCTAAACCGTTCGACCGATCCCAACCAAATTTTGCACAGTTACTCTCTAGGACCCCAAAGAGGTTTTCCGCTAAAAACCGGGACCGAAAAGCTTAATTTAAAAAAGTGAAAAATTGATATATGGTAATTTTACGTTAGTATATTCACATTCAGTACCTACACTATTATAAGTGATTTGAAATACTGGAGAAGAAAAGCTGTAGAGAAAATTGTAGAGTACAATATAAACCGTTCTGAAACACTCGACAACGGGAACACTAAAAATCATTCTGAAACGCTCTAGCAACGGGAAGCAAGATTTCCCGTCGAGAAGAAAACCTTAAGCGAAGCAGGATACTCGGAAAAATCTAAATACTTCACACAAAGGCAAAGTATTTTAATTATAGGGAGACCCCGGGCGAAGCCGGGTATCCAGCTAGTAATAAATAATATATTATTTTTAATGCCGTGACATTTACGTATGCCGCTTTCTAATAACGATGAAACTCATTTTACAACTTGACAAGGTTGTCAACTTGTAATGAATTTCGACGTGTATAATAAAGCTTCCATCTCTGTTTAATCTAAAAAATTATTTCAAAGTTATTATTTTACTGCTTAAAAATATATTGTATTAAATAATTTTCTGGAAATGTCTTTTAATTAAATTATTAAAGGTTTTAACAAAAAAATTGTTTAAATTGAACAAGTATATACGAAGATAATATCAACTTATAGAAATCTAGTTTTAACAAAAATTTGACAAAATTTAAATAAAATGTTTATATTGCTGAAAAGAGTAACTTTTTTCTACGTACTACATACATTTTATGTAATTTCAAAAGAAAATCCGATAGTTGTAGGTATTTTAACTTGAAGCTTTTCGTAAAGTGTGCTAAAAACTACACCTTCGTAAACTTTTTTTTTTAAATAATTTTAAAACGGCGTTAGTTAGAAGTATAAAATTTTTATATGATATTTAGCACTAATCAATTGATATCATATATTTTTTTCAAATTTTTTTGTTTCTAACTTTTGATTTTATTTTACTTCTTACTCAGTGGTCAGAACTTTTTACTCCGATAGTAGTTGCCAAATAAATAATTCTTGTAGTATTTAACTCTCTTTTTAAGTTATCATCATGTTTACTTTAGTTTAAATATAATATAGTAAACATAGCGACAACTCAAAAAAAAAGTCCACCTAACGTTATTTGAACTTCTGAATTAATTAATTAACAGTTAAGTAATCCCTATTATCTTAGTAATTACTAAAATATATAAATTATATTTTAAAATAATATAATATTAGAGATATGACTACCGATAAGAAAGGTCGACCATGTGAATGTTACATGTACTGGTGAAATAAATATTTAATGTCAAAACAGGTAAACATTTATGGAGCAAAAACTATTTTTATAGATTTCACAAGGATATCGCACCAGTAAATCTTGGCAAGAGAGGCGAAACTCCAAATTACTGGAAACATATGAACAATTATTTTAAGCCTAATTACGTCCTAATTTATAGTTTTTCAATTATATAATTATCTAATTGCAGTGGTATCTCGGATTACGAACACTTTTGGTCACTAACAAAACGATTCGTAAGGCATTGTATAAAGGTTGAGTCAAAAATTTGTTCGAAAATTTTAATTGTAAGGCAATTTGTAAGTGACTAAAGGTGTTCGTAACTAGAGCTATCACTGTAACTAATTCGGTTGTAACAAAATTGGGCGACAAGTTAAAATTTATAAATTCATAGTTATTCCGTCTAACTTAATAGTAAATCCTTGTGAACAATTCTTAACGGTTTTATTAAATACAAGATACATTAATACATTATTGCTAGTTCCTGAACCGCACCACCTAGAGACACAATTACTAGAAATCTAGATTAAAAGCGCCTATTTAAACTTAAGTCCTCAAGTATTTTTAATTAATATAATTATTATCTTGAATATAGCAATACGTACTTGTATACTAAATTTTAAAGTGGTAAAACTGTCGATTTAGGAAATTTGGATTATACTTTGGACCGTATAATATACCAACGGATTACTTTAGAGGCCAACAAGAAATAAACTTATGTTTATTTGGCAGATAGATATTATGGAAAGGCTCTATTGCCTTTCCAGATGAGCGACAGATGTGACAACAGTGCAGCTGTTTGAAAATTTGAATGCTGATAGTTACCTATTTGCACCCCGCTGTACAACCTTTATGGATCTAAAAACATAATAGGTGATATAGCAGGATAAAAAATTGACAACCTTGTAATATTGAAGATAAAATTAAAATTACAATTTATATAACAACTTATATTACGTAATAATATAACTTTATATTAACTTAAATAATTAAAATTTGTTGATGAATAAACTATGTTTTGTATCAATGCTCAATGTTCACACAGTTGTGTAATATAGTATATCTATCATTAGCTACTGCATAACAGAAAAGTTTTTATTCTATTAAGATGAAATTTGTGGATTTTGAAATCCGAATTTCTATTTTCAAAGCACAATACCAAACTGTTATTAATTATAACAACAATTCTGATAGTGTGCTCTGAAAATAGAATTCATAAATTCTTTCTTCTTCTACTTTAGGCTAGAATTATTTCTAACTGCCTTAGATACCTAGGAACCTGTTTTCGTTAATGTTGGCAAATTATCAAATAAAGGAACCTGCAAATTTACATGCCGGAAAGCACACGGATTTATTAGACAAGCATTTAGTACTTACTAATGCTTAAGCGCCAAATTTATATTTCATTGTCACATGGCAACACTTTCACCAAGTATTCCGGATTCCATCTAAATACTAAGATGGTAAATAATTTAAAATTTTTTGAACCATATTGTAACGGTTTAAGCAGTTGTGCAGTAGATTTCGGCCTTCTTCACATAAACCACTAACGAAGCACAGTCTGTTGATTTGCAAACGAATGACAATCGTATCTCGGACAGAAAAATAAGTTTCTACATAGATATTTTAGTAAAATACTAAACGCGAAAAACTCCATACGGTTTTCGTTTCATTGTTTTACTGAATAAATGCTACAACTTTAATTCGCTAAATCTTGTCCTCCCAATATATCGACAAATCACGTTTATTTGTGTAAATAAAACTTTAATTGGAGAGCTAATACCCATGTGATAACCATATGTATAACAATAGTATCTACATGAATACTAACTCCAAAATTAAAGCATTAAAAATTATTTTCTCAGCAAATCAACTAATAATAAAATATTTTGAAATTGACAAATTCGATTTCCTAATCTAGTATAATAATAACAGAACGTCATGTCAACTATAAAACAGAGAAATTAAAATAAATAAAATTTGCTCCTTAAATAAATTACAAACTGTCAAAAGTAAACTATAAACAATTAATTCAATTCTATTTGCGAGTATGCAAAATTGTAAAAAATATTCAAATTAAGAAACAAAAACAAACTTATGTCGTCACTTTTTCAAAAATGTTTAAGTACTTATTCGTTTAAAATTTTTTTTTAAATATCGTAAACATAAACCTGAGCTTTGGCCTGAAGAAATGAGTGTAAAAAGATTAGATTTTGATTTTGAATGACAAAGGACGGTACAAAATCTTCAAAAAAAACGCGAATTTGAATGCGCAAGTCTACACATAAACTGTATTTCTAATAGTATAGCAAACCATATATAGTATAATATATTGTTAATAGATACTGAATATATAGCTTTAAAATCATTGGATTATTAATTTTACTATATCACAATATTTTATAAATTTTATAAATCAACTTTTCAATATGTATTTGCAGTAAAATATAAATGTTTACATTTAGAATTTGATTTTCCACATTTATATACCTTAACTACTATATGCTACAAAGTGTAATACAACATACATATTATGTATCTTCAATTATTGTATACACAATTTTAATTAATAAGATTGGCAATTTTACTATTTTTTATGAAATAGTATTGTGAATAAGATATATTGTTTATATAATATGCAAAATATTATATATAATTTAAATAATTGTAAATGTTTATTAACTTGTGAAATTATATGTTGAAGAAAATATTTTAAAAGATTACAATTAAGATTACAAAGATTAAAAGAATACAAAAGATTACAGAAATTTGAAAATTTTCTAACTTTTATTTTAATCTAGGATCCCGTTGCGCACAAGTGGTTTTGTCTTTTAAGAACTCATCAACTAAACTATCCCTATATGAATGAAAATGGATTAAAATCCATTAAAATTAACATCAAAAACTATATTGAAAAATATAAATTTTCAAATTTCATTAAACTTGTAAAAAAATATTAAAATTTTATTAATCATTTAAAATATTTTATTCAATGTATAATCTAAATTTCTAATTAAAGAAAAACATTAAACTTGGCCAAAATTACACGTAAGTATTCAAATATGCGTACTAGTTATATTAATTCAAATTAATAATTTTGAAATTGAACTGCAATCTAAAAATTATAAAACAATTTCTAAAATAATGTTTTCACTTATCTTTTTGTAACTTCAAAAGTATTCAAGTCAAAATTTAATCCATCGTCTTGTTGCAGCTTTCCCACTAGTAAACTTCAAATGTATTTCAGTCCAAATTTTTTTCTTCGCATGTTCTTTCGGTACTTGCAGAAGTTTTAATCACTTTCACAATAAAAGTTTAACACTTATTGATAAACTCCACTATCGGGAAAAAATACTAGTTAAACACTAGAACACCTCCAGTACACGTATGAAAGAACTGATAAACCCCCCCATAAATAATATCATTGTAGGTATTCGTTTCAACTCGGCATGATAGTACCAACAAAAATCGAAAAAATTTCCAGAACATGTTACCGAGTCCGCGACCTTGGCGATAAGAAACTAAATAGACTTTAATACTTACACGCCCTTTGTTGTTTTCTTAAAATCTGTTTTAAAAATCTAGCCAAAAATTATTAGACGTACAATTTGGGCGAGAGCTTAAAAATGATTGAATATTGCAGAATTTTCAATCACCTCCACCATAAAAGTTTAACACACTTATTGCTCAAGTCCACAATTAGGAAAAACACGAGTTAACAAGACCACGTCTGGTACACGAATGAAGGAATTAATAAACCCCCCTCATAAATAATAATGTATCACAAAGGTGTTCGTTTCAACTCGGTATGACAGTACCAACGGCAATTGAAAAAATTACTAGAATATGTTACTGATTGCGTAACCTTGGCGATAAAAAACGAAATGGACTATTACACTTTCATTGTTTACATTTTATTTTTTTCTTAAAATTTCTTTTAGTAATGTAGCTAAAGGCTTAATGGAGCCGAAAATTATTAGACATTGTACAATTTGAGGGAGAGCTTTGTATAATTTTCGAAACAATCAGTTAGCAAATTTAAAAAATAATATTGTAGTGAGAAACCCTAAACTTTTTACATATTTTTAACTAAATTTTTATAAATGTTTCATATTTTTGAATAAGTAAGATTTAGTGGTTAAAAAATTTAGGGTTAAACTTGAAATTTATTGAATATTGTTGAAAATAAAAATTGTTACGTTGCTTTTTTAATGTTAGATAATTTAGTACCGTGTGCAAAAATTCAAGTAAATACGAAGAATGCATATTACTTTATGCATAATCTGCATTAATCATTATGAATAATCTATGCATAAGCATAATCTTTACAATGTTATATCGATAAAGAATATTTCATAACAATTTTCAACGTAAAGGAATTTTAAGCGATACCATTTTATATTATATTACATACCAAAATTTAAAATTATTATATTACCTTTAAATAATATGTATCTACATAAGTTAAAATAATTTCAACTTAATAATAAAACTAATTTTTTGATGAGTAATTCTATAATTTTGGAAAATTAGTTTCTATCGAAGCTTGTAGATGGTCAACATTTGGAGGGGATCATACACATCACATAAAAAAAGAAAGAAATTACAACAAATGTGAAATTAATTTATTAAAAGTAGTTTTTTAATTTAAACTACAAAATTTTGCTTAATTAGCCATATCAGAATCATCTGGATCTGGATTATTTGTGGAGGGCAAATTGCTTCGCACGCACTCAGGCCACAAAACCGGGCCCATTATGCTACCTCCGGGTTTCAGTAGTAGCCGTCCGCCCTCCTATACCTCCAGCCATCCTACATCGAGGATGTACTCGAGGATCTTAGAGGGCAGGGTGCCACAAATTCTGGCCATGGTGGGCCAGAAGTCCCCCAACATGGATCCTCTTTTAGACGCTAAGGCCGGGCATGTGCAAAGCACATGCTCCGCAGTTTCGTCTGATAAATCGCACCATCGACAGGTGGGGCTTTCTACCAGCCCCATTGTGTGCAGGTGTTTATTTAGTTTGCAGTGTCCCGTCAGGACCCCCGCTAGTATTCGTAGCTTATCTCTTGATAGCTGTAGAAAGTATTTGAATGTCTGCTCGAGGGCGCACGTATTGCTGCCCTTGCCTGTCGGCATTCTTTGGTATTTTCCATCTGCTGGTGTGGAGTTTAAGGGTTTCTTCAGTTAGAGAGCGTTGAAGAATTCGACTGCCGGCATTACGAAGGGCTCGGGTCCACACGGTGGTGTGCCCGCACCCGTTCTCGCCAGCGCGTCCGCTCTCTCGTTTCCCTTGTCGCCTTGATGCCCTTTGACCCATCTAAGAGTTAAGGCATTGTCGTTTGTCGATATTTCGTTCAGCATCCGTATGCATTTCAGCACCAGATTTGAGGTGATTCTATGACGGTTGAGTGTCATAAGAACCGCTCTGCTGTCGGTCAATATCTGTATCTTTTTCATCATCATCATCATCATCATCAGAATCATGAACCACATAGTGTTTATGCCCACTGCATGGTTAAAAAACAAGACTTCGAGAAATTTGATATTTTTATAACAAGACCTTTTTGCCGTAAATAATCCGTCCAAGACGCCCTTTCAAGCCTTTGTTCTTCTTTATTAGAGTCTTTATTTTTGATGTATTTGCCATGACCATAACGTTGTTAGGATCGTGTTGACAACCATAACCAGTGAACGCTTGAGTGACCTTGTCTCAGCTCTCCATGTCTTCTTATAACTCATGACGTTTCGGGGGAATAAGTGTCTTAATATACTGCCCTGTAAGTCATTAGTGTTTATCTTATTTAACCATTTATCAAAACGTCTGCTTCGGATCTTAATAGTTACTGTGTCAAAGGTAGTGATGGTGAAATTCAATACTTCTACAATCTAAAACGTTGCTGGTTTTAAATATAAAATAGGTGTGGTGTACAGAACATGAAAATTTCATTTCAATCAAGTTAAACTTTTAAATTTTTAACTTTGCTAACACTGTTTTATTATAGGTTTTAACATTTGATTGTCATGAATAAATAATGTTCAAGGTCACACAAACCATTTTGGTGACGCCAATTTGACTCGTTTTCTAATGCAAGAAAATAAGCAAAAAAGTTAAACGAGTTGATAAGTGTCCGCTATCGTAGCAAACTACTCATTTTTAGTTTTCAATCCAAATCCAAGTATTTCCCTTATAAAGTGTTTTTGTGTTAAATCAGCTAACCAACCCTCTGAATAATATTATAATCGGGCGGTGTCACCGATGGTCAAGGGTTTTTATAATCCCACATGACGATTCCACCGTCCCCGCTGTCATCGGGCAGGTAGACTGGTCAGAAATGTAATCTTTTAATTTTTAAGCCTATAAGCCCTTAAGTTCTTAAGTAGATAAGATATATACAGGGTGGCGTAAGAATCGTAGGGGGGTGGATCTAAAAACCTTATTAGAGAAACCATAAAAAAGTAGCGATTTTTTCCACAATGCCACTTTCGACCTAATTAAAATTCTATTTTTCATAGTTTATACCAAATATAGGTGGAATCTGCACGAAACCACTGGTAAGTTACTAATATTTATTGAATATCTAATTTACACATTTTAAATTGTTTTAAAAATTCTATCAACAGATCGCTCCTAGAAAATTTAAATAACTTTTTTAAAATGTGTTGATCTTAAATTTAGATTTAGGCATTGGAATTCGGATTCTCTTTATGATACTTTCTAAATTAAATTTTAACGGAAAAAGGTAATAGTTACTGTGTGGTTGTTTAGTTGCCTATCTAAAAAGTAGTTAATATTCGATTGTTTCAACTAATTGTATGTTAGATGAGAGGGGGAAGAATTTTCCTCAAAGTAATATATCTAGAGTGCCAAGGCTTAAGCGAATAAGTCACAAAATGTCATTTTTGGGGTTTTGATAAATTCCAATAGTACTATTGCTTATCTATGATATCCTAAAAGTATAAAACGATAGCGTTTATACTTTTTTAAGAAACTTGAAATGAACGTAACAGTACAAGTCCAATTAAAAAATTCATGTTAAGGCATAAGATTATAAGTCAGACTTATACTATTAGTATTATAATATTTGTATAATCAACATTAATCTATTACACGACTTGGACTTTTAAGATAATGTTTTGCATATCAAGCTTAATGCAATTATTTATACAAGTTTCAGCACGTTTTGCAGGAAGCTGCAATTAATTATTAGTACCTGTGAAGAAGTGATTGAGTGAAATTGTTCCTCTTGGTGAATTTGTTATTGTTCTAAAAGAATTATTTGTATTGTTATTGTTTGAACAGTTCTAAATTTTGTGTTTTAATTTGCATCAAAATGTATTCGTCTCGAACAGAAAAAATTATCAACTTGTGCGTAGGTAAGTTTAAAATAGTAAATTATAAATGCTTTATAATAATGTAATAATTATAAATTAATATAGCCAGAACTTTTCTATAACGTATTTTTTAAATCTTTAATTTGCAAAAAAAATATTTAAACTTGAACTTATAAAATGTGCGATCTGGCACCTTTTTACACAAAATAATGAGTGATTATAACTAAGTTAACGCTATTTTAAAGTTAAATTATTTGAATTTAGAATGTCCTACCACAAATCAGAATGTGGCTGCAGATCATAATAATGTAGAAGAAGAAGAATTTTTACGATTGTTGAATGCTTTTGGCACACAAGATCCTGTTATAGTACGTGATCAAGGTGAGTTTATGAACACATTAAGTAATGGTTTGGCAACCTTAGCTAATAAAATAGATCTACAATAATTGATTTTTTATGTACTTTTGCAGAATCTAATATCCGTACACCAGTATTTGAAAATGACAACACATCTAGTAGAAAAGAAGACGATATTTCAAGTTGTTGCGATTACAATCTTGAAATTTTGCATATCCCCGAAAACAGCAATCTCATTACAGTACCTGATAATGACACAACCAACAAAAAGGACTTAGATTATTTTCCAAGTTGCAGTGAATCTAGCAACGAGGATATTGAAGTTTTGCACCAAGTAGGTTTACAAAAAAGCACTCACAAGAAAAAATGTCAACGTAGGAATACAGCTGCAGCAGTAAATGACGGGGTACCTGTAGTTGCATTACCTATGCAAGATGATGTATCCAATACATCAAAGTTTTCGCAGAAAAGAAAACGCGAAAAATATATTAATCGTAATGCTGGTCTTGCATATACTACATTAGAAGGCAAACAGAAAAGAGCCCGAATTATGAAACCACTTCCATTGTGTCGTAATAAATGCAAAGAGAAAATAACTGAAGATGATAGAGTTAAAATTTTTAAAGAATACTGGGCTTTGGGCAGTAGGGATCGAAGAGTAGCATATATTTCTCCTCTTATACATTCAAGTGCACCTGCTACTATGAGAAAACGCACGGATGATCCCGAAAAAAGAAAAATTTCGGCAATACTCCCATACATTCCATTTTAAAATACAAGGAGAGTTAAGGAAGGTATGTCGTGGCTGTTTTATGAAAACTCTGGATGAAACTCAGATATTTATCACGTTAGCTGTTCGTAACAGTCTCACTTCTACGTCTGGCGTCAACGATGAAGACCACCGCGGCGATCATGAGCCATCAAACAAGACGTCCGAAATAAGAATTAAACAAGTGCAGAAACATATTGAGTCTTTCCCTGCATACAAATCTCATTATACGAGAAGAAAAAGTGATAAAAAATATTTACCTGCATTTTTGAATTTGACCATAATGTACGATCTGTATAAGCAGAGTTTACCAAGCACTGCAAAACCTGTTTGCCGAACCATTTATGAAAAAGTATTTCATAAATTACATATATTTTTTTAAAGCACCAAAGATTGACACTTGCCACAAGTGCGATACCTTTAAAATGAAATGTACAGTGACTAATAACGAAGAAGAAAAATTATCTATTGAAGCGGACATGAGGCAACACCATGAACAAGCTGATAAGGCGTATTTAATGAAAAGTAAAGACAAAGAAAATTGTAAAGGCGATATAAATAGCCGTTGTTACACCTTTGACTTACAGCAATGCCTCCCAACGCCAT
Source organism: Lycocerus yunnanus (assembly GCA_036346125.1). NCBI lineage: Eukaryota > Metazoa > Arthropoda > Insecta > Coleoptera > Cantharidae > Lycocerus > Lycocerus yunnanus. The sequence goes on from JARFIX010000002.1 coordinate 4,710,180, forward strand.
TCGTAAACACCTCAGTGTCTTTTTATAAAAGGCAACTGTGGACATACAACTTGACGATGCATGAAGTTGGTAATAGCACTGTCCGGTGTTACATGTGGCATGAAGCTGAAGGTGGCAGAGGTGCCAACCAAATCGCTACTTGCCTATATAAGGAACTTTCTGGGCTTCCCAAAGAAGTTCACACGATAACATTATATTCTGATAGCTGCGGAGGGCAGAACAGAAATTCTCATGTTGCTGCTATGTTCCTCACACTTATGCAGAATACCACAGAACTACAATTAATTGACCATAAATTTATGGTAAGTGGGCATAGCCACTTAGAATGCGACGTAGATCACGGATTGATCGAAAAGCAGAAGAAAAGATTGCAATTCTCTATTTCACATCCTCATGATTGGTACCAATTAGTACGTAGCACTGGAAAGAAGAATAAATTTGAAGTAGTTGAATTGAATCATACTGATTTTCTCGATTTTGCATCGCTATTCAAAACTGACCTTTATTTGCGTAAAAAGGATGCCGATAATAATACGTTTAAGTGGACTGACATTCGTTGGTTGCGATATACCAAGGAAGATAAAACAATTCGTTTCAAATTAAGTTTAGATGAAGAAGCTCCATTCAGAATTTTGAAAGTTTGTAAAAGAAATGTAAGTGTCGACGATTCAGTGAAAAAGTTGGTTCCAACGGCCTGTTATAAATCAACACTACCAATTTCTGTTGAAAAAAAGAAAGATCTTATGGATCTTTTGGCAGTTATTCCTCCTATGTTTCACGATTTTTATAAAAATCTTAAAACATCGCTTTCTGCTAAATCTGTGCTCCCAGATATTGAAGAATTTTCAGCTCTTTGATCATAAAATTTTGCAAAAAAATGCAAAATTGCGTCTCAAAAAATTATTTAAAATCCATTATGATTCATGCTATTTATTATCAAAATGATTAATAAATAAAATTTATTTTGCATTTTAATCTACAGAACTAAATTACTTAATTTGGTTGCTAACTAAAAGTTGTTCCTATAAAAAACCTTTTTAAGTGTTTATAATAAAACCTTTTTTTATTGTAAGTAATATTTATATAACAATTTGTAATACTTTAAATAAAACATTTTCGAATTTTATAATTTGTATAGCTTTAAACTTGAAAATCAGGAGTAGTATATGTAAGTACTATACATAAAATGCAAATAATTGATGATTTAAAGCTTCAGGTGCAAAAGTACAAGTCGAACCGAAGAGTATAAGTCGAATTATATTTGAATTCTTATAGTATAAGTCAATTATTTTGGAAAATAACAATGAAATTTTTAAATTTTGAAAAAAGGGTGGTTCTAAAGATCATTAACATAAGTGTTAACGCAATTATAGTGGCCTAATGCAAACCGAATAGAAAAATTTCACTTTTATAACTTTCAAATCACTCTCCTGAACAATTGCATTTTGTGACTTATTCGCTTAAGCCTTGGCACTCTAGATATATTAATTAATTAAATAGTTTTTATTTGAATAAGTTTTTATTGCTGTAATTAACTATGAATATTCTTGCTAACTTTTTTCATTTCCTCTTACTATGATCAAAAAAACTAAAACATTTGGGTTAAAAATCATACACTCAAAGAAATCCGGTCTTACCACCGAGAAAAATAAACTTTAAATCAAAATAAAACATTCTGGAAATTGATTCAATTATTCCACGTGTTTAAATTCAAACAAAATTTAAGAATGTTGTACTTAATAGGCTCCATACGCCCACAAACAAATTGCGCAAACTGGCGTTGCACAATAGGTTGCACAACAACAAATATTATTTCATGCACTATACCCAATTTTCTGCAAACTCCAGTTTCTTTTATCGTGTACCTAGGGAAACATACCGTCTGACTACGCAGCCTGGCACTGTACAAAACTTTTTTTGCACTTTTTTTGAGATTTTTGAATAATGCCAATCTCTCTATTGTCAGTATGTTCGACCTCTGTCAATTTTTCAATTAATTTTTCATATCTCAAATTTTTCAAATTTCTATTCTTGTCTTGTAATAGTTGCGCAACGCAACGTCGTCTACAATTAGTTTTAGAACGCGTCAAACAAAGGTACCATACACAGCTACTGGCAGCTAGTTTCAGGTAATAAATTAAAAATACTATAAATTTAAATAAAAAGTTAACGCAAACGTTAAAATATTGATTTTTAAATACTGTTTTCGTTAAGTTGTTGGGTGAGAGTTAAAATAGCCGGAATCGTAAATACACTTTTCTCTATAGAAATGGCTATACCAAACGAAAGAACACAAAAATACAAGCTCTCTAAGGTGAGGATCAATCTTGTCGGAGTTGTAATAAGGCCACAATTTAATTTTGAAAATTGCAATTTTCCCATAAGAAATACATGTAAGTGAATTATTGCGTAATATTACGCAATAATTTTATGCATTTTGATAACAGTACGTGCAGATTTATACTAGCGGTTCTATCTTAGGGCGGGGCCAACTAGAGCAGCGTTAGAAACAAGTCAGTCGCTCCCTGAGATCCGTCGCGTCAACTTTCAAACTTTTCGAGTTAGAGCCGCTTAAGGGATGTTTTTAATGAGTTTTGACAGCGCAACCACCTCAGAAACGAATTCGCACAAAAAGAGACTTTTTATCGGAAATTTGTTGTCCGATCACAACTTTAATTTTTTTATTAGCTAATTACACCATTATCTTTCATAATAATTCCTTGTAAAAAAACGAGATTCTGGTATATTTACAGTCGCCACAACCTATTTCAATTTGGGGGGGGTTACACTTCAAAAGAGCCAATGATAAAATTGAATTCCAAATTAACTTTAAAGCCGTTTTTTTCAAAATTGTGTGAATATTCCGCAAATTTTATTTTTTTTATATGCTATTGGGATCCTCATCTTTTATAATCCACTTCAAAAATGGTAAAAATCGCGATCCGGGAATCTTAACCGTCACCAGTTGTTAAAATTTATTATTTTTTCAATAAGTACATGTCCCACCGAATTTCTTCAAATTCTTCTTTAAGTATTATTTTATATCTATCTATAAATATCGGAGTTTTTAATTTCCAGATGCCAAATACTCAAATTCAAATCTGGAATAATTATAAATTTCGTTCCAGATTTGTATTTAACGTAAAATACTAAAATACTAGCTTACTTGGTACTTATCGAAGAACCTTCTGAGAAAAACTCCAAGAGGACAACAGGAAACTAATTTCTTTACAGTCGTAATTTCCATTAAGTTTATAAGTTTGTGTAATATTATTTTCATCTAAAATAAGTTCATCAAAAATTGAAATATTATTCCGTTCGGTAATTTTTATAAAGCAATTCGACTTACAAAAAGTGTTTATGTCTGCGAGTAGAATAAAACGTACTTGTAACCTCAATAAACCATAAGCTAAAGTAACGTTTACAGATCAAAACTTACATTTAACTTTTTTATTTAGCTTAGATGGGTTCAAAACAAACAAATAGTTCTTAAAAAATAATGGAGTGTATTCAAAAATTAATTGCTGACTATCAATTGCTAGAACAACTTTTGTTAATTTAACAATAAATTTACAATGCAATTAAATAAACACATATGAGCTCAATTTTATGACTCTCGCTTTTCATTATTAGAATGGATATTCCAAATTCTAAAATTAATTTCTTAAATTAATAGTTTAATTTAAGTTTGAATTCTTGATATAAAAACTCCACTATAGAGGATATTCGTCTTTGAAAATCATTTTTGAAGTACTAATGCAGTGACGTTCAAAATATGAATAGCGTATTCTATTCAATGCCTATTTAAACTAAAATTAAGAACTTTGTTCATGAATTCAATAATTTTAGCAATTTTTTAATTTAATGTTTGGATTTTTGATTTATTTCTTACGCAAATTCTTTGAGTGTAGAATAACTGTTGCACTGCAATTTTTTGTAAAAAAAATTAAAAAGTAAAAAAAATATAAACAAACTTTTTATTTTAAAATTAAAACAGACCCTTTGCGTGTTAATTCATTCTTTTTGTAAACTTCAGTTATCATCTAAAATATTTTTATTAGATTTCTATTATTAGATTTGTGTGCTTAAAAATTGTAAGTTAGAAGCATTGAGTTCTTAGGTTTGTTTTGTTTTATGTAACGTACAGGTAGATAATCAGAACTTCAAGTTTTCCTAGCAAACTTCATTTCATTCGTAATTTAAACAATGTGTATATGATGCTTACAGAGTGTGGAGTAACTCTGTAAAGTTATTACAGACCGCAAGTCTCTAATCAATATACTTTTGTTTACCCTACCCGCATTATCAGTATCATAAGGTACATACTTGTAATTTTTTTTGTACAATAACTCCGCTATGATTGAATTTTTCAAAATTTTACATCGACATTTGTTTTTCTATAATTTCTGTTAAGATAGTTTGCCTTGTACAATTGTTTTCACAGTAAATTAAGCATTGGAATCTTAAATTACATTAAAATCTATATTAGATGCTTCTTAGCGGAGGGTGAACAACAGCTGACCCCAATGGTCCCATGTTTTCGGTTCCTCACAATTCTGCTCAAACTCTATGCTTGTATTTATTATTTAGTATTTTGTCGATGGTCAAACTCGTATCACAGGGTTTCTTTTATTTGTAGTGTAATAAAGGTCGAGCATATTTTGTTATTCTTTTATCGAAAATCGCATTTTCACGGCAAATTAGTAGAAGCGTAAACGCGGACACTCAATATTAAATTAAACTGTTGCCACGGTAAAAGGTGGTATCGAAGGGATTTGATGGAATTTCCCAAATCTCAGGGTATTGGCATATGCTTCTATGGCTAGCTCAATTGGAGCAAGAAAGAAAACTTAATTGGCGACTTCTTTTCAAGCAAAAAAACTAAGAAAAGTAACTCAATTTGCCCTAGGCGCCACGTGATTATAAAATTTTACTCCCCAAAAAAAATATACTCTACTACCCAAATCACGAAGAGTAGCTTTTAGAAAAGAAGTCACCCGATATAAAATAAAAAAAAATTGCAAGAGCTGCAAGAGATACGCTTGAACTGTGAACAAATAAATTTATTGTAAAATTACAACGGCACCAAAGTTTGATTCGAGCAAAAAATAAGTAATATATAATCTCGTTTGTGTTTCTTGCAAAAGCAAGATTTCCCCGCGTATAGCTATATTTAGGGTTACAATATGATGGTAAAAAAATATTATATATCTGCACAAAGCATAAAATTGAATAACAATTAAACTAACTCGCAATCAAATTTTTAGCGCAATATCTACGCAATATTATCACAAACAACAAAAGACAGCACAAAACACTTATCTCATTTAACAGACTTTGATGTTGATTGTCCGAAGATTAAATATTAATTTTTCTCCAAATGAAGTTTCCAAATAAAACAGCCTGACAGAACATATACGACACCAATAATAATCCACAAAAAAAACAAAACTTCGTAAAACCACAATGGTACTCCAAGGCGAAAGGTACCAAATCTCATATCCACCAGATAGAACAGTTCCAAAAAAAAGGAAACGTGTATAATTTAATATTGACCTATGGAAGGACCCTAAAAGGATTTTCTTTTTGAGAAAATATATTTGCAAAAAAAAGAACTTTACCTCGTAGATGGTGTAATCGAGGGTATAATTCAAACGAAGGCAAGTACTTGGCTAATGCTGAGTCAAAAAAATATCCAAATATCCACGTTGCACAAAATAATCCCAATTACGGAGCGGCAAAAAATATACCAAAATTTCTGTACAAACGGCACATCTAGGGATCTCTACAACCAACAATCAACCAGCGAAAAATACCTTCTAAAAATTTTAGTTGTGGATCATGTGCTTTCTGGTCTCAAGATAGCAACTATCAAAAGAACAGAACCGCACTTCAATATTTCAATAAATAAAAATTCCATTTTCAACCGTGACACTGTCAAAATTTTATTAAAAACAACTGCTGTTTTTATTTCCAAAGCATTCTCTGCAAACACACAAAGTTAAAAGTTTTGTTCAAAGTGTAAAACTTTAATTGCAATCACGAAAATGAAGGGGGTGAGACGAATTTTTATAATTCTACAGTTTACTATTTACTTTTCAATTGTTTATAAAAATACTTTCGTAAAATCAAGTGTGTCATGACAATTTTAGTAAAAATTGTTTGCTTTACATGAATTCCTACAAAATTAATTTTTACAAAGTAATTTTGAATTTTTTAACTAATAAAGCATCAAACAACCGAAAATTTGTATCTAAAAAAACTATGTAATTTTACACAAATCCATAACCATTAATTTAAGACAGTTTAACCGTAAAAAAAACAAAAAAATTGCCTACGGCGTCTTTTTTGTTGATCTTATCTTGGGAATTCTGAAACCTAGCACAGATGTATTATTTCATAACTTTTTGTAGTTTCTTTGTCGTTAAACTTTTTTTGAAATTGGCAGCTACTTATAGAAGTCTGCCCGGTAATGAAATTATTACCAGTGCGGCCCTAGATGTAAGGTATTCGCAACAATAATTAATAGAAAATTAAGAATTATAGCAGATTTCCTACTACCAGAGGAACTAATGAGCTTTAGAAACGATCTTTCTTGCACAGATGCAGTCTTCACCATGAAGCAAATAATAGAAAAGCGAAAGAGAGCATAATTTGGAAACCCATGTCGCCTTCCTTGATTTTGAAAAGGCTTTTGATAATGTGAATAAAAGTAAGTTATAGAAAATTTTTAAATGCAAGGGATACCCACAACAGTCACGGATTGGGACAATACAACACTGCTCTTTCAACACCGCCGTTTCGACGCAGAAACATTAAAAATTAGGAATTTTGGTAGTTGATTTCTCTTCTCATTTCTAAAAGTATTTTTGATTTTGATTATACACCTATCCCCCGATTTACACGGTAGATACGTTCCTGAGAAAAACGTGTAAATCGAAAATTAAAAATTTTCAAGTCAAAACCGTGTAAATCGAAAAGCTTGCAGAAAATGCATAAGCCTATAATTTTTTTTTAATTTATGTTAATTTATAATAATCTAAATTATGCACTCACTTGTAATTTACGAATATGGAAAATTAAATCTTTCTGAAACTGTAAAACTTTCACTCAAATACAATTTTCCGTAGATAAAACTTTAATTTTATGCGAAGAAATACAGACACAGTGTGCATGTGCAGCAAGTCAGCACATAAGCTCGGGATTCCCCGTGAGATGTGTACACAGCACACGTGTTCAAACACAGTAGCATTTAGTAGAGTGCGATAAAAACAAAAAAAAACTTATTTGGAAAACCGTGTAAAAGCGAAAACGTGTAAAACAAGTACCGTGTAAATCGGGGGATAGGTGTAAATTCGAGTACCTACTATAATACGCGCTTGAGTTGAATATTGTTTGTTAGATTAGATTAGGTTAGGTTACTTTCCTTTACGTATTTTTCATATTTTCCCTAGGAAATTTTTTATTTTGCTATCCGGGTTGTCGCCACAAAAATACCTAATTCATATAAAAATTAAAAATTGAAATTTGGTGGAAATAATTATAAAAGGACTACAGGACAAACTTGACTACAAAGTAAGAAAGAACTAGAAAATTAATATTATTTATTCTGACTTGTATCATTTCTAGTAAATTAAAATAAACTAATAAACTTATAAATAAACTTTTTCCAAAGGAAAGCTATAATATTGAAATGTAAAAAATATTTAACATTAAAATATAAATTATAAAAATAAGTAATTTAAATTTTTAATTAAATATCCAAAATTTTAAATGCCAAATCCTTCTAACAATGACCTCAATCTCTAACAATAAAATACCCCAGGTGGGTAGGACTAAAGGTCCGGAATCCCACACTGTAAAACAGTCTGCCTCATGGATTCTGGGGAGGCAAGAAATTGAGCAATAAAGAAGCTATACATCTAAAGCAATCTAAACTAAAGATAGCCACATATAATATCAGAACGATGCAAGGAGAAGACCGACTAAGTGAGCTGGAAGACCAACTAGACAAAATAAAATGGGACGTAGTGGGATTAGCAGAAGTACGAAGAAAAGGCGAAGAATGCATACAGTTAAGATCCGGAAACATTTTGTACCACAAAGGAAACGAAGAATCCAGCGAAGGAGGAGTAGGCTTTATGATTAACCAACGCATAACATCAAATATAAAAATATTCAAAGGATTTTCCAATCGAGTGGCATATATAATTCTATCAATAAACAAAGACTACACTCTGAAAATCATTCAGATATACGCGCCAACAACGACACACGAAGACGACGAAGTAGAAGAATTCTACGATGAGATAACACGAGCAATAGAAGAGAATCCTACAACAACGACTATAGTGATTGGAGACTTCAACGCCAAGATTGGAGGAAAACAAGATCAAGAAGAAAACAAAATAGGAAATTTCGGTCTTGGAATCAGAAACGAAAGAGGGGAAAATCTTATGGGCTTCTTGGAGAAAGAAAAACTGTACGCTATGAATACCTTCTTCAAAAAGGAAAAACAAAAACTGTGGACATGGATCAGCCCTAACGGAAAAACAAAAAATCAAATAGACTTTATCCTAACATCCAGCAGAGACATAGTGACAAATGTAGATGTACTAAATAAATTCACAACAGGAAGCGACCACAGGATGGTCAGGGCGGATATATGTATAAATAACAGCTTGATAAGAGCAAAGAGATTTAATAAAACACGAAACCCATAAATAGACAAAAGTTAAAAGAAAAAAGTACAGAATACCAAATAGAGCTGGAAAAGCAACTCGACCACTATGATACAACATTGCGAACGGGTACGATTGATGAAATTAACAACTCTCTGGTAGTATCCATGCAAACAGCAGCCCTCAAGACGGCAAGAAAAATGAGGGAAAGAGAAGAGAGATTCAGCGACAACACGAAGAAACTAATAAGGCTAAGACAAGAAAAAGTATCAGTTAATACAACAAGCAAAAACGAAATAACCCAGATTAGTAAACAAGTTAGAAAATCCATAAGACGGGACAGATGGACGAAGATAGAACAAGCAGTAAACAAAGTTATAGAACAAAATAAAGATATGAAATGCCTACGAAGAAAAACTGGGACTCCACAAATACACATCCTAAGAAATAAGCAAAACGAGGAAATCAGAGACAGAGAGGAAATGCTACGAATAATAGAGGAATTTTATACCGAACTATACGAAGCAAAAGTAATGCCGACGAATGAAATAAAAACAAGGCTCCGGCAGAAAATAATAAACGTAAACTCGGAAGAAATGCCAGAAATAGACGAGCAAGAAATAGCTAACACAGTAAAACAGATGAAACAAAACAAAGCACCGGGAAGACGGAGTCCTGGTAGAAATGATTAAAGAGGGTGGACAACGAAACTTGAGAGAAATTACTAATCTGATGAACAGATGCCTAAACGAAGGAGATATCCCCAAAGACTGGAAAAGCGCGATCACAGTACTGTTTTTTAAAAAAGGAGACAAAGCGAGATTGGAAAACTACAGACCTATATCACTCCTATCCCAGCTGTATAAACTTCTGTCTAAGGTCATCACCAATCGACTCGGAAATAAACTCGATGGCTACCAGCCAAAAGAACAAGCAGGATTTAGAGCCGGATACGGTACATGCGATCATCTGCACACAATAAGAATTCTAATAGAAAAGGTAACGGAATACAATCTACCACTATACCTAGGATTTGTGGACTACGAAAAAGCCTTCGACAGTTTAGAAATCTGGGCAGTGAAACAAGCCCTACAGAATAGTAGAATAGACTATAGATATATTCAATTGATCGAAAATGTCTATGCCCAGAGCACAACAGTGGTTCGAGTTCACAAAGACACAAATCAATACCAATTAAAAAGGAGTAAGACAAGGCGACACAATATCACCAAAACTCTTCACAACAGCTCTGCAAGATGTATTTAGAACACTTAATTGGGAAAACAAAGGTATTAATATCAACGGAGAAAAAATGAATAACCTCAGATTCGCAGATGACGTGGTGGTTATCGCTGACAACTTTGAAGACCTACAAGACATGCTACAAGAGCTATGCACACAATCAAAAAAGTCGGCCTAAAATTAATAAAACAAAACAAAGGTGATGACCAATACGGAAGACGAAAGACCGGTGAGAGTAGATGACGAAATAATAGAACAAGTAAACAGCTACATCTACCTAGGTCAAGACATCCGACCAAATAAAGAAAACCAGACGGCAGAAGTTGGCAGAAGAGTAAGAATGGGTTGGGCGGCGTTTGGAAAACTAAGTTATGTATTAAAAGACCAAAATATCTCGCAACACCTCAGAACTAGAATCTTTGATATGTGTGTGTTACCCGTACTAACGTACGGGGTCCAGACATGGGTATTCACAAACAAAAATGTGGACAAGATTCGCAAAATACAGAGATCTATGGAGAGCTATGCTTGGAATACGTCTAAAAGACCGTATTTCCAACGAAACTATAAGAGAAACTACAAGAGTTAAAGACGCCGTAACAACCATGGCACAACTGAAATGGAGATGGGCCGGACATAACGCCAGAAACACAGGAAGATGGAACACGTCTATAAATCACTGGAGACCATGGTTGGGGGGTAGAAGTAGGGGTAGACCGCGAATGCGTTGGGGAGATGACATAAAGCGAGTGGCCGGCTTCGGATGGAATAGAGTGGCTGGAAATAGAGAAAGGTGGAAAGCGTTAGAAGAGGCCTATGTTCAAAGTTGGACGGCAAGTGGCTAGAAAGAAGAATTAAATATCAATGTTTGTAGTATGATGTGAAAAATATTTACTTAACATTAAAATATATATTATAAAAAAAATAATTAAAATTTAAAATTAAATATCAACGATTTTTTAATCTTCAAGTTTTTATATCAATTTTAATTTTAGTGATTTTAATTTCTTATACCTGGTATTATTAACGTATTTAAAGAGTTCTTTTGTTAACTGGCCAATAGAAACGTGTATATTAAATAAAATAAAGCATGACACGTGTTTAAGTATTGCACGTTTTCTTCTTCTTCTCAATCTCTATTGTAACTTTAATAAACTTATTTAAAATTGCGTGACGTTTATACAATGAAATTTATGAACGACCTCATATACAAATTTTATAAAAGCACAATAATTGCATAATAACCTAAAAATTGAAATGGTTTCATTGCAAGATCATTGCAGTTTGCTGCTAGCAAGCTATTTTCAATAGATATTTAGCGCATTATTAGCACATCATTGCAGCTTGGTGCCAGTAAGCTATTTTTAAAGCTATTATCTACCTAATTAGCAAATAGTATTTTGCTGACTGGCAAAATATCTGTTTAATTGCTTGCTGCCAACAAGCAAATAAACAGCTACTGACATTCGCAGCTAGTTTTTAGCTAGAAATGCTACTTGGGAGGGCATCTGTTATATTTTACATTCGTTTGTTTATAATTTTGATATATATATATATATATATCTTGTATGAACTCTTAATTTTGTCCTTTTTGTATGTTTTGTACTTAAAAGGCTTCAGTACAAAATGGCATAAACGTCGAAATGTTCTCAGAAAGGGAGTTGTCACTGGGCGTACCTTATGGTTGCATATTAGATCTTCTACTTTTTCTATACTACATAAGTGATCTTCTTAAGTTCATTGAAGAAGATATCAGCAAAGCTTTAATAAAATTTATGCGCATGACACGAATATATTGGTCAACAATAAAAAAATTTCCAAACTACAACTGAATGTGTAGAGAAGTTTAAATAAGGTAAAAGAATGGCTGAATTGCAACTTTCTAGTGCTCAATGAGAGGAAATCTGAAATATTATAAAATATAAACAAATAAAAAAAACTGCATTTATGGATATTGACAGCGTGTCATCCAGAACAGTGATTAAATTTCTGGGAGTATATTTGGATGAATCGCTTTTATGAAAAGTCCACATTTAGCGCTTAAGCTCTAAGTTACGCGCTGTGTGCCTCGGTATGCAAGTATCATTTAATATTTCTACGGCGCAAACTATGAAGACGGTTTATTATGACAATAAAAAACACTTTTATTCTTGGGATAGTTGTTCAACAATGTCTTTGTATTTCAAAAACGATCAATACGTTTGGTGTACGAAATACCTATAGAATAGATTCATACCACAGAGTTTTTAAACAAGAGAAGCTTCTTATAATTCGCCCGTTTCACGTTTACAAGTACATTATGTACTTGATAATATATAATTATTATCAGCGGCTTTCCATTCCTGTCGGAATATAACCACTTCCATTCTGGAAGTCTTCACAATCCGTTTTACGAGGTGGATTACTCCTCTGTTTTACTTTAGACAACAGGCGCGTATGGAATTCGAACCTGCGACTACTTATTCGTAGTCACATACGTCTCCCAACACTCCACTCTGCTGGTGTGTAATATATAATTACCACCCACAAAATCAGTGAAAAAATCTGTAACACCAAAACAACGTAAGAGTTCACTACGAAAGTCTAAAATTCTACTATGCTTTCCTAGAGACATACTACATAGTATGTTAGGATGTACAGTAGATGATCGAAGACTGTTTAAGCAAAGATTATTTCAATATATTACAGATTTGGAACCTCACTCTATGAACGAATTTCTTCTGTAGATTTTGAATATTTGTTTTGTATATAAATTACATTTTTTGTTCACCCAATCAATTTTTCATTACATTTACTTTATATAATGGGTTTTTTGACGGTTTCAAGCGTAGTACAATGTATATTGTTCCTATGTTTTGAAATAAAGTACTTATTGTAACAATATGCCCGACATGAATATCCGAGATTAGTAGAGTAAATGAAGATGAACATTATAAATGAAATACAAAAACATCTAACAACGATGAAAAAGAAAAAAATTACGCAACATGCCAAGGGGTTTTTAAGCCTGTAGCGCCACAATATTAATATTCTTCAAATTATTGTGATTTGTAATGTTTTTTATTTTCTACTTTAAAAACAATTTATGCTTGTAATATCATTCGCGTGCGAGGTTACAAGGTAACTCGTTAATTTTTTGTTCTTTTCGAAATTTTGAAATTTTAAACAATCGACTCTAATTTGGAAATTAATTAAATTAATAATTGTTTTCTAAGTCTTCACAAGCTGACAGTGTTAAATTGTTTAATTAATGTGGTTGTGATGGTACACGTGACCGTTTTAAGATAATCAATATTGGCTATTTACTGTAATATTAATCAATTATACTACTCAAGCAGAAGCTACGACAGCCACAACTATCTGAAACTTTTGATTTAGATTTAACTGTTGTGTCACCTATTTTGATTTGCTGTGGTCAAAAGTTTAAATAATAATTCTGTTGCATTTTAATTATTTTTTTATCTATTTCCATTGCTGATTTCAACTACTTAATTGTGATTAGACATATATAAAACGTTCTCTCGGTAGTCCTATTATAAATCACTTCCACAATTTTATTTTAACAATTATTCAGCGTTTTGCTCCACAATTAAGTATATCAACCGTTTGAGTGCCGCCTGTAGTTTTAAAGAATTTCAGTTTTTACCACCAGGGTTTCTGATGAGTTAAGTAGCATTCACAATAGGATTAGTTATAAATTATAGTATAGGACAGTACCTATTGTAAGAGTTTGCTAGTATTTATCAAATTAAAGTATACGAAAGAATCGTCCTGCCGTGGGGTTTTCAAACAAAAGAGCCTTTGCAAATTATTGCAAAGTATCTTTCACTTAGCAAAAATAATTTTATCTACCTACTTATTTTTTATAATTTATATTATAAGCATTTTATGGTATCGGTATGGAAATTGTTATTAGTTTAATAGTTATAATCACCGGTCCGATACTAGAGCACCCGGTTCGAATCTGAGAAAAGACTACCTTTCATATGACTGTCTTCGTACTTCGAAGGGCACCAAGGTTAATTTGATTGGTTTTTAATACAATGCAGTACAACTAATTTTTAAGAAAATACCACTTACAAAAGTCTATTGCCAAATTTTCGCTGAGTGTTGATCAAGTCATATCTTTAGTTTCAGTAATGCTTTGGGAGAATCTTCTCTATGTGAAGTTTTTAAAATTAACAAATAGTAAAAATGTAAATTTTTAAAAAGAACGAATGAATTCGTAATTTAATTTTGCACGCTTACGGAAAAAAACATCCGTTTGAATTATTTCCGCGTAGGCCGAGTTCTGGACGTTACTAATGCTATTTAATTATTTAAAAAAATTTGGAAAATTATTAAAATATGCCTGTAGTCAACTAGTGTTCAAAAAAAAAATAAAATAAAGTTACATTTCTTTGAGAGTTCTATTGTCATTTTTAGAAAATATTTATAGTTAATTCGCCCCCCTCTATGTTTAGAGTAGAAACTGTAAACCGCTAAAGGTACACATTCTATAGTTTTTACCTGTTGGCCAGTTAGTGCATCTACGACGTACCGAAATGTAAGTCGCGATAGTGCAAGAAATGACAGTTCTTCTGCCCACCTGTTAGTGAGTGAGTGGTATATCAGTGTAAATCGAAACAGGTGATTCCATAGTACGTCTTTTTAAACAAGTAAGTTCTTATGTTGCGGTCTAGCGATTCATACTGAGTACTGGCAATGCGGAAGATCAACGCTTTTGTATTATGGAAACAACTTTTGATTACTCCCTTTAAGTGCAAACTTTAAATAGGCTTAATTTTTTATCAAAGTTTGTTTTCCGTACGGTACATAAAATTACCAACATTTTACACACATCATAAGATGTGCTTTTATTTAGCTTTATTGATTCTATTATTACTACAATGCAGCTACTAATTTAAATATTACATTATATGTAGTCGAATTTACTTGCTTAACCAAGCATTGAGATTACTTGGGATGTTAATCTTTAAATTGTTTTACATAAATAAATAAAGATTCACCTTTAACATGTATGATGTATTTCAAAATTTAATTTGCCATTATAGAAAAAGGTCAAAATTTTAACTTTTTCTAGCTTCAAATTTTCTAATTTTATATTGTGGTTGGTGGTTAAATAATAACTTTAGTTACTCAATACTAAATATCAGAAAAGAAATTTTAACGCCTACTTAAATATTTGCTTAGTTTCTTATTTTCTCTTTTAAATATCCTGTATTTAATAAACTGTTATTAATATTTTTATTCTTAACCCATCACATAACCCATCCGGAAACGCAATCACTAAGTTTATAACAAACTTACATAATTGATTCATTTCAAATATTTTCAACATGGTCAAAATTTATTGAATTATATTTTCTCTAAACGTGGATCAATATTACCCACATATATTCACTAAAATACTTAGTATTGGCTTATGCATCCGATATCAGTGATTTTAAAATATTGCTCAAACTTCTATTTTTGCAATGGGAAAACTTTTTTCTAAATTTCGTTTCGTTATGCAAATCGAAAAATCAAAAATTATTTATCGGTCAAGGTTGTTCGAGTTGTTCTATTTATGGTAATTTAAATTTAAACTTTTCATTTTTTGACACCTGCAAAAGAAATTACTTTCCAGAAATGCAAATAACATGAATTTAATTAAACTACCAAAATATAAACAAAATATGGTTTGGCTTAATTTTTTGCTAAATTATTTATATCCTCACTTTCATAAATTTTGTATGCAACTTATGTCATTAAATATATTAATTTCCGTTAATTTGATTTGAATTAGCATGTATAATTTTAACCTAACATATTTACCTACATTTTATATTTTTTATATGGTTGACAAATTTTAACATTTTTATTGCAATTTCTAAAAATGTTTGAAAGTCAAGATTTTGTTATAAGTGCCAGTTCAGTTCATAAAGAAAATATTAAATTTAAAATACTTCAAAAAACCTTGTAGGCCCAAATTTAGAGCAGGTCTACAGCTGGGAGAATGAGCTATTTATGGGTTGTTTACAATAATTGTTGTTGTCAAATTTAACTTCAATGACAAGTTAACTATTTATTTAAATTTTACATAAATTTTTTCTTTCCGGCCTTTTTTGCTAGGTACTTCAATGCTGTGGTGTCCTTGATTTCCATGCTGTTTTTATTTAAAATTATTAATTCCATTTTATATCTGATGGTTTATAATTTACTATTACTTTTTTTCAACAATAGAATGATTTAAGCATACTCGAAATTTTACACATTGTTTTTTATCGAGCTACTACAAATTTTACTGTTTTGATTATTATCTATTAAATAGTGAATAGGGTACCAAACAACAATACTTGTATATTCAGAAAAGAAATTAAGAAATTTAAAAATTAAAAATTCAAGCAAAATTAATCGAAATTGTTTGCAAAAAACTCAAGAGTAAATAAAATATTCCTTAAACATTTTTTTCTTTATTTATCAGTTATCAAAATTTAAATATTGTGAAAAATCATAATATCGATTGCCTTTATAAATCAACACTTTTAAGGATGTACTAAATCAAGTATTGTTTTTAACAATCACTTATCTGCATTGTTTTATTGAAAAAATTTTCAGACCTAATTATCTATAGAACAATGCATTTTTAAATACCAGTTTCTACAAAAAATTTCACAATGTTAGCTTCCTTTTCATTTCATTTTTTAAATCACTTTTATTTTTATTGATATTGTACAAGTTTGTTAATATTCAACTATTTTATCGATTTCAGATGTTTAACGGAATTTCAATTTCTAATACTATTATTTTTTAATACATTTTTTTTTAAATTTTACTAAATTTTTCAATTGTTTAAAATTCGGTTTGTGATAACCCTAACAAGGTTTGGAACTTATAATTAATTAAATTATAGCGAATAAAAAATTTAATAAAATTAGGTACCTAATTAAATATAATTTCTCGTTATATCTAGTGCTGAGATGCTAAAAAATGCCGCTCCGATTATCCTTTCTAGTGATATTCTTTCACTTACAGCTCCAAATTTATATTTTCTATGTTCTATTATTATTGTATAATGTATGTTCATTTTAAAAGTAACCAGCCGAAAAAATTTTTGTTTTTGAGTAAATTTGAGAAAAAAAAACATGTTGATGTAGATGGCAAGGGGGACGTTCAAAACCAATATTATTTAAATTTTAAGTTTAACCCCCTCTCCACAAACTACTCTTAGAAGAAACTCTAGATAGAAACTCTAAATAGCACCCCTACCTTGTAATACATAATTTTAAGGATTGACAAATTTTTTAGTTATAAAAATTTATGAGTTAAAGGTAAAAATTAAAAGATAAAACAAGAAATAATTTTATTCGGAAATAAGTTCACATTATATTTTATAATAATATATTTTATAATCGAATGTCAATGGCTCACACTGTTTCTTTGTACTTCTCCCCTATATTATAGCGAGAGCGTTATAGAGACTGTTTTCAAATAATAGCTGCCAATCATATTTCGTGAATTTTTAAATGTTAACCAATGAGCAGTTTGATACTGAATAAACAGAATTTAGCACAAAAAGCACTAAAGATATAAGGTTAAAGATATTATTTTAACCTTCAAACAAAGTTAAATTTACTAAAATATATTACATGTTATGAAAGTTATTGAGGTTTTAATTTTAAAATTTTTTATCATAAAATTTTTATAATACAATATATAATAAACGTTTATTAACTTGTGAAATTATATTAGCTAACATTACAAGTTATAATGAAATTTCCATTAAATTTGACAATTATTAGTGAATTTTTTCAGACTTACTTATTTAGTCTAGATTTAGATGTTCATGTATATTTCGTGTTTATGGCTACTCCTCAGATGGACCTGGATTGATAATTGAAACTTAAAAAGTAAATAATTGTGATATAAAATTATTTGTCAAATTTAATTAAAATTTCATTATAACTGGTAATGTTTACTAATTTAATATTTAAAATACAATAACAATAGTAGACAAATTATATCCGCTATTTATATTATAATATTGATGCGCTTACATTAAATATTATGCAAAACCTAGTTTTCTAGTAAAATTTTCGAACTTTTTTCTGGATCCGTACTTTTGGAATGGAGTGGGCTGCTGATCTAAGTCCCCCGAACAGATTCATTTGTTTGATTCGGCCCTGTATAGACTTAATTAATTCTTCTGATTTGAAATCAATTTTTCGTGTCAGTAAATGCACACACTTAGCTTTCAATAGTTTAATTATAAATGTTAAATACTTCAATGAAATCTTCTTTGACATGAAAATTCCAGTGCTATAGAAATAAATAAATCATTGTAAAAAATATGCATAAAAATTCCATACTATCAAATGAAAAAATAAGG
The DNA here is from genome assembly GCA_036346125.1 of Lycocerus yunnanus. NCBI lineage: Eukaryota > Metazoa > Arthropoda > Insecta > Coleoptera > Cantharidae > Lycocerus > Lycocerus yunnanus. The sequence continues at coordinate 4,728,474 of JARFIX010000002.1, forward strand.
AAACAATGAAAATAAGCCATATTCGAGGCAATTGTGAAAAGCATATCGACTTATGGGTCGGAAGTTTGGGTGGTAAATGGGAGGAATAGAGGTAGACTGAGAGCCTCTCCAGATTAGAACACGTTCGAAATGGCGATATTCGACAGAGAATTGAGATAACCGGCTCGATAAGAAACACAATAGAATCCAAGAGATTAAGGTGGTTCGGCCAAATGCAGCGAATGGGCATATCTCAATGGCCAAAAAAATATGGGATAGACTCCAAGTTTCAGAAGAAGGAGGGGTAGATCAGGAAAAACCTGGGAGCAGGAGGTGAAAGAGGCGATAGAAGCCAGAGACCTGAAAGAAGGAGACTGGACTGATAGAGAGGATTGGAGAACAAGATGCGAGATACGGAGAAATCTGTAAAAAACACTCGCCAATATATATATTGTAATAATATAAAATATAACATACATAACTATTGTTGTTGTTGACCGTCCCATGGATAACTATCGTATACGGTCAGATAACGAAATATGGACGTTTGAACTTTTCCTAGACTTAAAACTAACGTGCATTACTTTATTGTTTTGTGTTATAGCGTTTTTAATTGGTCGATTTAGTGTGCACTGAGAGCGCGCAGTTCATAATACCATTTTTAGGTGATAAATTTAATACACACTGAATTTGCACTGAATATATTTGTCGTGTTTAGTGGTAGTTTCAGATTGGACTAAGTGTATGCGTATATGTTTTATTTGTAGGTTAAAATCACACTTACACTGATATTTTAGCACTCGGAGCACACTGAGTGCACATCTTAAACACAAGGTATGGTCAAAAATGCACGAGTTTTAGTAGAGTACAAAAATGGAAAAGTTAATGCAATATTAGAGGTTGTAAAATGTATACAAATTTAATTTTTAATTTAATGATAATTTTCGATTAGAAAAACGAGTTATTGATATCCAAATTCATGATTATAAAAATCAAGATTTTATCGAACGAATTACCATTGTGAAATTTCTGCCGAGTTAAATATTTTGTGGTAGTTACACTGGGGCCTCGATTTGCGTCGCATCGATATGAGTCGTTTCGGTTTGGTTAGCATCAAAAATATTAGACCTAAAATCTGATACTTATGTGTCTTTCAAATAATGCAAATTCAATTGTTTGTGCCGGCTTCGGCGCTACCGTTTACATTTTTTGCCTAGAATTAACAGCTTAAAGCAGAAGTTTTAAAATGAATAGTATTTTTCTCTAGTAAATAATTTTTATTTAAAATTAATTTTTTTAATTAAATGGCAAACTTTATGTTGATTTCAAAACGCATCTTGCAAATTGCTATAGAATCTTATGGAAAAATGTGATTCGATTTGAATTGCTTAGCACTTTTACAGAACGTATCTCCGACGCAGATCGAGGCGTTTAAGTGAATCAATTTCTTTTTTTTTAATTTCAATTTCTTATAGGTTTGCTGGTTTAAAGAGGTTTGAATCTCAAAAGTAATCGGTCTTTGTTATCATATGAATATTTACTTATTTTTTAATAAAGTGTAGTAATATTACATGTTACTCAATTTAGATTTGTTATAGGCATTAACACTAGATAGCATTTTCGATCTAAAGCGGTGCAATGCAGTCCTTGTAGTCGCCCTTGGCGAGTCAGTATTTGCACTTAGTCTTAGCTAGTGGAGTATTTGCGCTTGATTGCACTTGCACTTAAACCAACTAAAAACGCTATTATATTTGCCTTATATTAATAAAAAAAATTTCATCTGACGAATTGTAGCTTTTATTATTGGGCTACCTTAACGAGATGTTTTTTGTAGCGCTACCAGAAATTATTGATGATGCAATTATCAACTGGCATTGGTCAGCGCGACCAAATTGTCATCAAGAATTGCTAGTGGTGTTGTCAAAAATACCTTGTGAAATTGTAGCTTAATGTTGTAGACAATACAATACAAAAGCAACAATAAATCAGGTAGAAAGTTCTAAAATAGGTAAACTTTTCAAGTGCTTTATTGTTGATTGTAGGATTGTACAATAAGAATACATTTTTATTCTGGGTAATAACGTGATGATTTATACTTATACTATACTGGAATTGTTTATTTTTAAGCTTGTGTAAATTTTAAACAGCAAAAATAGTAACCAAAAAATATTTGTGAGTAGTTGTATTGGATCGTACCGTACGATTCAAGAAGAATTTTTTATTAATACATATTTTTGTAAACATTTTCTTGAAATAATCTCAGAAATAATTAGTGTCCCAAGAATGAGAATTTTTGGCAAATTAGTGTCCAAAAAAAATCATGTTACTTAACTGGAAAAAATATAAAAGCTATGAGATAGTCTCAGATAGTATTTATAGTTGAAATAGGACGCTGTACATTTTTTCACATTTGTTTTTATTTGTTAGGAAACATTTTAACCCGTAGGAAGAGAACTGTAATGCAGCAGTTCCCGAACTTTTAAATATTGCAATTCGCTCTTTAGAAACCCATAATGACTCACTTCATCCTCGACACATTGAATTTTTTTGGAAATACTTTTCCTTGGAATAATGAAATAAAAATTATTGGTTTTCATAACCGAAACCAAGTATGAACTTTTCAAAAATGTTCTAATTCAACAAACAGCTTTTTTAAAATTTTTGAATGTAGAATTAAAACCTCAAATTAAATAATAGTGAAAATCTACTAGAATTTATTGTGTTGGAATTTTTACAAAATATTTATATTTTTGATTTTGTAAAATTTGTTGTTTTGCTGTATAAGTCGGCATACAGGGTTGTGCCTTGACGTGGTTGATGCTTGAGTAACAGAGCGGAAATTTAGGGATTGAATGTTAGACTTCAAGAAATTTTTTAGCTTATCCTCCCCCTTTGGCTAACAATGGCATCCTACATGTGAAATAGCCATACAAGCAAGTAATTCGAAAGTCAGCAATTTTAATAATGCAATGAAGCTGAAAAAATTGAACTATTTTCGAATACTGCAAAAATATTTAATTAAATTAGTAATTAGAAGTATTGTAGTTCGGACCATGCTTGAATTATGCAAACAATTATTAATAGCTTGTTATTAGCAGCAACAAATAATTAAATTACACAAATCTAATTAGTGTATTGTTGTTGAGTTCAACGATTCTCTTAATTACTTAGTAACTCTTTAGTTTATTCATTGGAGATTACTGTGTGGTTAGAAAGTTTAGTTGAATAATTACATTTACACCTTTACGATGATGTATAAAAGTTTCTCAAAACTTAAGTAAAATAAAATTTATTTCGTGCTAAACATGGCATAGTAATACAGTGTAGTCCAAGTTTTGAACTAGTTATTTCTGCGCTGTAACTAATCCAACGGATACACCAAGCCACTGCTGTAGTCAAAATTTTTTGTACTCTTCAAGGTAATGAGTATATGAAAAAACGTTGTTTCTTTAAAAATGTATTTAAATCAAAAGTGGGACGATAAATTAGCAAAATTTTCAAGGTTACAACTAATTAAAATTTAAAAAATTCGTAGACCTATTGCATTTTTGTACCCACTATATTTGTAATGTACACGGTAGAACGTAATAGGTATTGTAATGTAATAAAATGAAAGCAGTTTTTTGACTGACTAAATACTTTTTTATTACTTAATTTAACCATTGTAAACTTTTACAATAGTTTGTATCTGATGCTATTTAAATAAGATTTGACTAAGGAGTGTCTTTTAATTGAATATAAAGAAATGAAAAGTTAAGCGAAATTTCGTCTGCTGAAGTGAAATTAATATATGAACGCCTAAAGCCAAATATTCATACATGAAGAATTTTCAATTAAACAGGTGTGGTTCATCTATGTTCGTCAATGAAAAATATATTTTAGTGGGTCATATACATATATACTACATATATAAATAAATTGATTGTCAGAATATTTATTATCTTGTACATCTGCCACACCTTTTTGAGTGAGAGTTGCTAATTCCGAAAAAACAACTTTTCTCGTGAGATCTAATTAAATCAATTATCAAAGTTTGACTCATTATTGAAACAACTTTCTTTTTAATGTACAAATGCTTATTGAGTATTGCGTCCACTTTTAAAAGTAAATAAGTCTCTTCTTTTGTAGTTTTCTATTACCTCGTTTTTTATTAAACATATCGAATATGGTAAGTGTGTCAACATAAAATAGCATTTAAAATGGAAATTTTAAAATGCATCGGTTTAGAAATTAAATTACAAATAATACAACTGTTAATTTTACACTTTGTCAGCTTAATAATGATAAATTAATTTAAAACCCTTAACTTATGAATATTTATTGGTTAAATCGTATGAACAACATTTGTTATAGTACCGCATAAATCTCTCTTCATCTTCTTTAATATCAGTACAATTTGAAAGTTGCATTTATGTAGTTAACAGTATAACTATTATGAGATAATTCAAGCTTTTTAAACCAAAAGAATTCTCAAATAATTAATGTATTTGCTTTTCTTCAAAAATTTCCCTAGTCATTAGATATCTTCTGAATGGGAACGTAATCTAATTCATAAAAAATTTAAATTACACTAATAACGGTAAAAGATGGATCTCATAGGGGGTAAACCGTGGGGCCGGTCTTTTTTTTTACTAAAAACATTTTATTAATCTAGCTAGAACAGGTTTAAAAATCCAGAGGTCTGGTACCAAAGATACCACACAGTGTTGAGCCCTAAAGTTGAGTCTGGCAAAAATTATCTGTAGATAATCATTATTAATTTACTTTAACAAATACTAATAATTACTTTCAGTTGAAAGACAAATGCTTTTATTGCCTGTGACCGCATTTCCAGCTTATTAAGCAGTTTATAATAGCTGCAATCGGTAAACGAGGTTAGACATATGTACGTTTGGACTTCTAGTTCTTTATACGGTTTTATGTTCATAATATGACTTTCTATTGGCAGATCATGCGTTTACGTATCTATGTTTTTCTTTTCAACTTCCATTTTTGCAATGCTCAAAAATGTAGTGGGTTTTTAATAAAATATTTTTCGTAATCAACATTTTCATTATACGATATACCCTACGCACGTTTAATATAAGTAATAATTGTATTCGTATAATATTTTAGTTATTGACTAGTCAGTCTTATCAATTTGAATTATAAAGAATCGCAGCCAAATTTACCGTATCAAACCGCCATTAATTTTGCATTGTGTTTTGTTTAAACATTGTTATTTTCTTAATAATGTTTTTGAAATTGAACAAAAATAATATAGTTTTTATGAAGTTTTGTTAAAATTTTCACCAAATAATTAATTTACTAAGCATTTGCTTAAATAATTAAAATAGACGAAGAAATTTCTCAAATTAATTTGATGACTATCAATTAATAAATTTTATTGATACCGAGTACAAGAAATTGTACTTATTTCAATTAGCGTAATACGCTAGTATAAATTTACAATACCGGTTTACCTGAAGAAATAGCTTCAAAAAATGCACCACTCTTTACTGATTGATGAGTTGTTGAATGTAGTGTAAAAGTGAAAATAATTTCTGTTGGCCACCCGTATACTATATTATTAATAACTTTTATTACTATAAATATACGACTACCTATAGTTAGCGGTAAGAAAGAATCTTAAAGGGTGTTCCACACGACCCCATTTGGTGAGACGTTTTTTATTTATTTTGCTTCGTTGCAACTCTTCGCACTAGTTGTTTAAAGAAAGACAGAGTAGCTGCAGCGAAGTAAAATAAATAAAAACACCTGACAAGATTGGATTATCTGTTTTGTTTAAAAGTACTTTTTAGTTATCTTTTAGTAATCTTTATTTTTACCTTTCCAAAAAAATTACTATTATCTAAAAGCAGCCGAAGGTCTTTGGTGAGCGAGGTTTTAGATCTAGGGACAAAATCTTGCTAGCATACTTACTTTTTCTTTCACCTACCTTGTTCCTTTAGTGAACCGTTTTACAATTTCAATTCCAGAACTACTTAAACTGAATAGGAAATGAATAGGAATTAGAAATTAAGTAAAATTCCCTTTTTGGGAACTTTTGGAAATACATTTAGTGTCTTCATTTTATTCGTAACGTTAGTATAAAACACAATATTTAAATGTTCAGGGTTCACCACAGTAAAACCTGAAAAAGTCGGGAAATTTAAAGTGATGCAAATTTTGTCATGAAAAATCAGAAACTTTTGATGTTTTAGCAAAAGTCTGAGAAATTAACACTTTGGGTAAGCGAAAATTCTTCGAAATAACAAAAAATAAAATAATTCTAGTTTGAAAAGATTATGAAAATTACGATTTTATTACGAAAATAAATAAATAATGTTTTTAAATTTTATTAAATTGCTTTTCTATATGTTAGGATGTATTTCGTTTAATCGATCCATATTTAATTTTTAACATTTACCAAATATTAAACAGTCAATTTTAATCATGGTAAAACAGTTTTACCCCTTTTTCCAACTAAAAGGTAGTCCAGGAAAAAAATGTTTAACCAAGAGGGAAGTCTTTTGTTTACAAAAATACGTTAACCCCTTGCCCTAGCAATGGCTAAGCTCCGACGGTATGCAAGGGCCGCAAATCTATACAGATAATCTATAGAAAAAATAATAAAACACCAGATCTAAATGTTTTAATTTATTCTCTCCGAAAAAAATAGAAGGCATGTGTACTTATCAGTATATGAGACATATAAAACATATAGCATAGCAAGTTAAAGTGAACCCAAGCTGAAGAACTGACGTTCACATAATTAAACAATCAATACGGCTTTCCATTGAAGATGGAAAAAACAAATAATTAAAACTTGCTGCAATGCAACAAAGAACTGCTCGTCGACTAAACAACAACAGTGGACACAAAAATGACTACAAATGCCTACAGGATTTCATCATTGTATAATAAGCATTGCACAATCTTAAAGCTTTAAAACTCACTCATCTCCGCACTAGAGAATCGTATTCATCTCGTCAAAAATATCTTCCGTCATCGGGAATCCTTCTAAATTTGATATATTCTTGGTTCAATGGTAACGAACTCCGGCTTTACTTAAGTGTAGAATCGAAAACTAATGAACGCACAAAAATTCTATTAAACAAGTAAGAAGTACCTGTAATCGATCTTATTAATCAAAGTCAATGAGCACAGGGTAATTTGTTTTGGACATTTATCAAATAAAAATATGGAGCACATTAAAACCGGCGTCTATCGATGCAAGATAAATAAACCATCTGGGAGCAGATGAGGAACACGCTTCGGGTAATCAAATAAAGAATGGTAACTTCCACCAAGGAGTCACCTATTTCAGGAAAAGTTGGGAGCACACCTTATCGGACAATGTCGGTGGAACTATTATATTACTCCGCCATACGCTGGCGATGGCCACATCTATCGTACAGTAAAGGACTCACAGCAGCCCCTCTCGAACATTCCAACATCCCGACCAGAAACACATCCTTTCCATACAAAAAAATATCGATGGACCTCAACCATTTAACCAGCCAATCATTTAAAAAAGGAACAAAAACTCCATACATCAAATACATGGCGTTCAAACAACCTGGCGAATACTTTCCAATCCAAAAATAATCAGCGACTTAATACTTATAAAGCCACCACATGAACAGATGAACCAGTATCCAAAAATGTAGTAGAACCATTAAATAACTAATTTCATCGGAATTAATACGCTAACCAATATTTAAGGTCTTACAATAGCGATACGTGCTGCCCAATTCCCCCACAATCAGAATTTGCTTTTCTTTGCTAATAACATACAATATTTGGCAAATAATTTTCAATGTATTTTAAAAATAAATCTAAATTGACATTTATACAGGGTGTTACTAATGAAGATGGTGTTAAGAATTAGTAACAGAAATGGCTTTTAACAAATTTCTGTTACAATGGAAAGTTAGAGAATTTATTTTGGGAAGTTTAATGGGAACTCTGCTTAATTGTTTTTGGTTTAATAATTTAATAGCTAACTTTTTTCCAAAAATTCAACTGTTTTGTTAAATAATTATTTTTCTTATTTGGTTGTATTTGCTGCATGTTGTCTATATTAGTTCTACTATTTCAACTTCACTACATGATTGGAAATATGGGGGTGTTGTTTTTAGGAGATATTACTGTGTTATTTATGTATGACCTATAATGCCAGGGCTATTTCAAACTTTCTATTGGGTTGGTTGGCACTAGGCTATTAAAGTAGATTGTGTTTTTATCTTCTTTGGCTTATTGTTACCTTGTATTTGTTTATATATGCTTTTATTATTTTTTTTATTTTCTTCGAAGATTGCTTTATTATAGCAGGTCTGTATATTTCTTGAATTTAACTATTTTGAATTTGTACCAGTATAGTGAGCATCATTTGCTACCATATCCGCTTAATTGTTCCCCTTCAATATTTCGGTGCCCCGAAACCCAAAGGAATATTATGTCAATTCTTAGTGCGTTCTTCTGGCATCTTCCTTTATATTTTGCACAATTTAGGGTTCAATAATTTAATTGGTTTTGGTTTTTAACATATTTAATTATCCTTGATTCAACAATTCAACTGTTTCTTTATCAATTCAGCAAGATTTTTAATAATGCAACTGTTTTTTCAACAATTGAAAAACAAGTGCTTTTTTGGATTACTGCAACCGAGTCAACTCTGACCCACGGGTTAAATTTCTCTACATAACATTCATAAAAAAATTATTAATGAAATTTTCGTTTTAGAATTCTAATATTTTTGATAACAAATGATATACGTTTACTGGATTTCAACAGATTTTTTTTTATTAGTTATTCAGTTATTGTTAACACGAATCTCGTTTTGGAAAATTTTAAATCAAAATTTGCTAAAACGTTGTGGAGTTAAATTTTACTTTCAATTTTTTTTGGTCATTTTTAGGTTTTATAATTTTATCTTTTTTTGTAACTTTGTACTTATGCAACTGTGTATTTTAGTAAATGAAAACTTAGTTTTTACTTATATTTGTTTAACAATGCAGTATTTTTAGTTTTTTTGTGTTAAAACCCATCATTTCAATTTAAATATAATAAAGAAATTTAAAAATATTAAAATAAATATAAATTAGTCATTTAAACAATTCAACAATGATCAGGTTTTGGTACCCGAAGTTTGGAAATTATTATGGTACTCCAAAAGTTAATTAAGAAAGCTACCACTTTGTCTTAAAATACTACTGTTTTGTTAAATAATTGAACTGTTTTGTTTAATAATTCTGCTGTTTTGTTTAATAATTTAATTGGTTTGTTTAATAAGTCAACTATTTTTAATGTAATAATAATTGATCAATATTTGATTTTTGCTTACTAAGTTTTGAAGTCAGGGAAAATTATCGATGTTAATCAGGGAAACCCCGAAAAGGAATTAGTTTTGGAAAATTTGGTGGTAATCCTGATGTTAGTGTCATAATTTACGACAAAAAATATTAAGTATTAAATTAAATAAAAAGAAACTACAATTAAAAACAACATTAATTTTCATACCCACATTGTAATCATGTACACATTTTTTGTAGTCATATTTTAAAACGATGGCCGATAAACTAATCTGACTAGTTGTATCATGAAAGAAATTAATTTTTAAAATAAAATTTAAAATGATTTTTCTACGAAAAAATATACTTATACCTAACAAAAATGGAAAATTTAGTTTTCTATTTTCTACTGATAATAATTATTTTGTAGGATTTATTGCAAAACTGTGCACTAAGAAAACGAACCACATTAATAACTTCCTGGCGCCGACATTGTCATTAAAAATTGAAAGTTTTGTATAATATACCAAGAATTAGGTACGGAACCTCAAAATTGGGTGATCAATTAATTATTTTTAGGTGAGCCACAAACGTGTTTTAAGATCAGTTGATTGTTAATTCCACAATTACTATGAACAAAAATAGTTAATTTCATGTTTTATAAAGTTCGGCAGACACCGATATATTTTTGGGGAGACCCTGAACTACCCCATTGTAGTTCTTGCAAAAATTAGTTAAGCTTTCCTATGCAAAAATGATAGAGTAATCAACTTTATTTGTAAAATGTTTTAATGTGATAAACTGTTTAAAAGAGAAATCGAAATCTTTCTAAATAAATTTTATTTTTTTATGGAAACTATAAATTTTGATTGTCAATTGCTGAAAATTTCACAACAAGTAGAACTATACCCTAGATTTTTTTTATTGAGCACCAAATTAAAGAAAAAACCTTCAAATATTTAATCACTGTAGCTTATTGTAAGCACTGTTCATTAGTCAATTAAATATAAATTTTACTTGCAGATATCGTGGGGACCTGACATTACTATTAACTATTGAGGATATTCTTTTTATTGATGAATTTCCGGTAAGTGCAATGTTATTAATTTATAGCGATATTATTTTTGCATACTCAAGTAGCTATAGAAAAACTTTCAGAATATTAATTTCGGTTAACAATTTTAAATTATGCATGAAATTAATTGTCTGGTAGCACATTTATATTAAATTAGTTTTATTGTTAATATTATACTTAGATTACCGCTCAAATTGTTTATTTAACATTTTTTGAAATATTTCGTTAAACATTAATGTCACGATTTCCACAGTATGCCCCAATTATTTCATTAATTAAGTATAATATTTTTATTGTTATATTTAAATTGTATTTAATTTTAACAGTTTTATATTTTTATTATTTACTAATAAACAAGAATGTTACGCTTTAATATTTTTTAATGCATGAAAATTTTGAGTTTCTCTGATATTATTCAGTGGACAGAGAAAATATTACTTCTAACTGTTAGTTTTGTATCTTCTGAATTAAAGCAAAGAATTTCAAAACAATTTGTTGTCATACAATGACTTGGCAGGACAACTATTTTTCATAATTTTCTCATTCGTGTTTCGTGATCGGCTGGACCTTTGCAACAAAAATTTGAAATTTACTAACGATTCGTACCTGCAACTTCCGGTTTAGAAGTCACGACCATACCACACGACTGTAAAATATTAGGAATGAGTACAATTTTGTATAATGGCATTCATTCCGTTAATGAAAACACCAATTTTAACTTAAGTTATTTAATTAATTTTTTTTTTTAATTTCATGCTCTAATTTTTAAGTTTTAATTAAATATATCACTCATATGTGATAAATTTACATAAAGGAGGCGTAAAACAAAATCGTTAAATTATTGCTTTTGTACCGTAAATAAGAAAAGTTAAAATTTTCAATTATAGAAGAAATTTAACCGTTCTATATTATAACGACTTTATTGTTTTAATTTTTTATATCTAAATTATGTTTGATATTAACAAAGTACGAAACTTTCACTGAATGTAAAGAGCCAATTGTTTGTCAAAATTGTCTATTTTCTGAGTAGCAGTGAAATTGTGTATTTTTATTCCATTGTTACAATGTGGTAAAATTACAAATTGTACATGTGAAAAAATTTTATTCTTCCCTATTATGTAAAAATGTTGTTTTCAGCAAAACAATTTGTGTAACATTATAATTTACAAAAAGCGAAAGTCAATAAGAATCCTTCTAATTTTAATTAACTAAATACTTTAAATCTTAAAAAAGATATTATACATTTTCTAACCTAAAAATCGCTATGATAACTTTTCAATATTTCAAGTTCTTTGATTTATTGAAATTATATATATTATTAACCTTTGAAATTAATATTTGATTCAAATTTTTTTTTATTAAATGTCTGATGACAGCAGTAATGTGTATTGTGAGTGCAGTAGTGCAGTATTGTGAGCTGAAAGCTCACAAATAATGTTTCGTTTTATTGTTCATTTAACCTTATAATTTTAAAAAATTTGAATCAAATGTTCTTTGATTTATGATTTGTTTATTAATTTCTTTCTTAATTTCAGGATGTCAATATGACTAGGCAACTAATTAAAATCAGAAATGGGAAACAACGGTAGTCGATCAGCCAATGTAGCTCAACGACACCCCATAGAGCCTGAACAACAATGGGCTCATTCTTTTCCTAGAAATCCGCATCGACTTTACCAGCATAAAGTTCTTCCGGAAAAAGAAATTGGTACAAAATTAAGATGTACTAATAATGGAGAAATTTTGCAGTCTGGGGGAACGTTGACCGGTAGACACCATCAGCAAACTTTATCTTTAGAAAGAGAAGATAAATCTTTTGTAAGTTTCTTATTCCGTTGTTTCTTTATCTATCCAAATGTTTAAAAAATTTTGCTAACAAAACCTAGACGAATTAAAAATAATTTAATTTATTGCCATAATCATTTTGTTATTGTTAATTGCTAATATCTGTTTCAACACCCACTCTTTTTTCTACATTCTTTTTATAATCATGATATACAAGTAGCTAGGTTCAGACTAGGCCGGTGGGTAAAGTTGGAAATGCCCGGTGGGCCAGTGTTTTTTCGAGAGTCATGCGGCTTCTAAAATGTTTGAACACTTGAAATATTTTTGAAATTACTAATTGGTGTGAATATTATATTATTATTTTATATCTTTATTTTATCTATTTTTTTCTTTATTTCGGGGTCATTTTTCGGTTTCATTTCGTTTCTCACGAATTTTGCATTTCATATTCATAAAATTAAGCCAGGGACTTGAAAAGAATATTTTATCATTTTCTTTTTATCCAATATACATAGGTATAACGCAAAATTCAGCAGGATCAAAATTAACAATATTGCCTTTTTGGAGTATAAATTATATGGGCATTTGGGAAAGCACGCGTGAACCTAGCGCAAATGTCGCAAAGTGACTCATAGGTCTTTTAGAAGTTTCTTAACAAATATTTACTTTAAATCCTCATAAAAAATGAAATAACATCTACTATATAATATATAAAATTAAATATTTGTCTGTATTAATTTTGGTTGTTTTCGTACATTTAATTTTTGGGTCAAAAAGTAACCTTTCGTTTTTTCTTAGAAATTAGAATGCGTAAAACAGAAAAAATTAGCTTTTGAATGGTGTAAATATTACTAAGTGGCTCCAAAGTTTCTGCTAAGTCTTGCAAGAGTGAATTCGAAAGACTGGCGCCGCTTAAAAGAGTTGCCCAATAACTTAAATATTGCCAGTGCGGGTCTGCCAGTAGCAACATAATATTCTCCTTTCTGCAGTATTCAATGTATTATTTATAGTTAGTCCCATCTACTCTTTAATTGTATTATTGTGCACTTTATCCAACTTCGTCACACCACACCTGTACCGCAACATTCATTTCTATCACTGTAGATTCACTGTAGAGTCACTGTAGATTCATTGTAGGGCGTTTGGATTCAATCTGCTATCAAATTAGATGCCTCAGGAATGTTGTTGATGCCCGGGTTCTGCGGGTATTTTATTATGCCCATGTGCACTCGAGGCTGTCTTATGGGGTCTGTTTCTGGGGTGGTTCTCCAATGCCTGGGAGTGTTTTTGTGTTACAGAAGAGAATTGTTCGATGTATCGCGGAGGCGGGAGCTAGAGACTTCTGCAGACCATTATTTAAACAACACAAAATTTTTTCTCTTCCCTCAATCTACATTTTTGAGCTCCTTGCTTATGTTTATAGAACAAAGGGTAAACATGAGCGTCACTCATTTCCTCGTCCCTCGTCATTACGGTGTGACGAGGGGGTCTCCTGTGGCGGTGGGAACGGCCTTTTTCAATACACTTCCTGTTAAAATCAAAAATTCGAAAACGACCCAAGTATTTAGAGCGGCCGTAATGGACATTCTCATGGAGCATTGTGTGTACTCTGTGCAGGAATTTCGCAACTTGTTATGTATTTTACGTTTATAGTTGCTTTGTGTGCTTCTTGACTTGTCCTATATACAATGTAGTGTTAACAGGATTTAAATATATTATTATTATTATCGTTGTGAATCTTCCATTATTTCTCTCTATTTTTTTTATAATTTTTCAAGATTTCTCTTTCCATTAGTTGCCTAAGTTTTGTTAATGACATACTATCGTAGATTTTATACAAATCAATATAAATCCCGTAGATCTCAAGGCTGTATATTAATCCTTTGGCCATCAACTACCTGTCTTATACTGAATATGTTATCAATATCTGCTTTGCTCTTCTAAATTCACAAATCTTATTTTTTTTCTTTTCTGAATTTCAGTATGTCTTCATACATTTTGTATATTATAAAATTAAAAAAAAAGCTTTAATGTACTTTAATTAGGTTAATGGGTAACTTGTTTTTTAAATAATTATTGTTTTACAGTAGTGCAATGTAGGTGCCCATATGCAATGAAAATTTAACATACAAAATCATTGAACTACACTAAATTAATGGGCCCGTAAGAGGAAATTAAACAATACGAAAAATGTTAATCTTGGTTCCCTCTATTATGCAAGTTAATACACATTTGCTAATATTTATTTATTTTACAACAGAATGTGATTCAAGTTTTTTTAAGTCAATCCACATTAACGTGTTAGAATATTTATTTGAGCTATACCAAGTGTTATGATGTACTATATCATAATTTAGAATAAAAAAACTATTATGGTGTTAAAATAATAAAAAAAAAAAACATATTTACATACGTATATATTTTGCACTAATAAATCTCTTATTTAATTTATTTCAAAACAATAAGGTTTTCTGTCTAATTAACAATTGTCCATCAAATTTTTTTAACTAAAACACGGAATAAATTAAAAAATAATTTTTATGCTATTACATAGTTTGTAGATATGTAACCTATAAATAATCATGGGCATACTACATTTTAACGTACAAATTAATATTTTATTTTTTATTTAGAGGATTTTTCGTGCCAGTAGTATTACATCCAATTCTCCAGATGAATATCAACACCGAGAAGATAAAACACCAAACCGTTCATATGTCTCAAGGCATAGAGGTGTCCACAAATATGCTGCGAAGCGTTACGAAAGTAATATCAATAATAATGTACAAAGAGAGCGAATGAAAAAATTTGGTTCTGAACCTGATTTACGAAACCCAATTGTAACAAATCATCAAAATGCAGTTGATAAATATAAAGGAAAGCGAAAGTATAAAGCACCACCTCCACCTAATACTTTAACGGTAAGTTTTTACCTAAACATTATCTCTTTTTCTGAAAAGGATTCTGGTATTTCTCTAAGGCTAAAATATAGTTGAGTGGTTTAACTTATTGCATTTTCTTATTGTTTGGTTTGTTTACGGGACTCATACCGCTAAGCGAACTACTGCATTATGATTTTAGCCTTTTAAGCTTCTCTTGTGATTTCATTAAAACTAACCCCCTTTAATGATTATTCATTTTTAATATATATAATACTATATATAAAGGATCTTAATTTCAATTTGTTCAGTGTTTTGGATGTAATTTTTCATTTCTTTGCTTTTTCTTTTTTACTATATAAGCATAACATTCTTTCATTAATTGTACGGACATTATATACAAAAGACCAAATAAGTTTTTGAAAAATTACGAGTCGGCACAACTTTATCTTGCTGTGCTTCGGAGTTCATCCATCTATCGAAAAGTTGAGATTTAAATCTCAGTCACAGCAAATTTTAAATTATGTTACTTGACATGGATAAACGAAAGACAGCAAAAATAATTCGAAAGAATTTTTTATGTTTTTTTCTTGATTTGATACGACCTAAAATCCAGTACTAATTTAAAATGGAGCAGCCACTACTTGCTGTCAGGTTTTTCTTCTATTTTTTTTAAATTTTGCATTCGTTTTGTCAACAAGTATAAGGTTTAATTTAGGTTAATCGTTAAATCATTTTGATTTGAAATCCATAATTATATAGTACACAAGTCTAGTATATATGTTTTGTAATGCTTAAATGTCACTTGTAATTTATTGTTCAACGTTTTTTTGGCAAACAAAATATGAACTAAGAAATTTGATTTTACTTAAATTACGCTACCGCAACGGAGTTAAATAGAAAAATAAATTTTATTGATCTTAATCAAATAAATAAAATTTTGCATACAAATTTAACCTTAAATTTAGTATCGCCATCTAGCTAAGAATTAAGGCGATTTTCGTTAACGATTATATTTGAATTGAAAAGTTGTATATATGAATATTAATTTATTTAACTAAACTGACCCTTATAAGAAAACCACTAAAGTGACAAATCATTTAGGTTTAGACAAACCATCTACTTTTAGAGTCGATATAGTTTTGAATTTTAAATTAGATTTTAGTTTAAATAAACTTTTTGCCTTTTTTTTATTATATTTTTATTTACTACTTTATAATTTGTTACATTATTAACGCCAAAGTTATAACAGTATTTATTTACATGCATATGTATTACAAATCTATTCGTAAATATTAAACAATTTTCAATTTACGTGCAATTTCCGAGATAAATATATTATCCGAGCTTTTCATTAATTTTCTTGCTTTTTTCAAATTAAGCTAATAGTACTAATACATTAAAAATATGACAAATTATTTACAAAAAATATTTCAGCAAGATAAATCAAATCTAAACTCTTGTAAATGGAGCGAAGAAACAAACGAATTAAGCGAATCCAGGAAGGTTCGCTTATATAAAACAAATGCCGAATTAAAAAAGGAAAATTCTAGTCCTATAAAAATTAAGCAACCTTTAAGTCATGAAAACTCGTTAGATTATAGAAACGACTCCCATAGAAGTGAAACTCAGTGCGATCTAGATTTTGGAGATTTATCCGACGTTCAGCTGAGAGAACACAGTAAAAATAGTTCAAAATATATAAATAATAGATTTTCTCTACCTGAAATAGAAATAGCAAATGTTGTGCCCGAATTTCAGGTTGAATTGAAACAAGCAATAAAAAACTTAAAATATTCAATAACTGAAAAATCTTTAAACGAAAAAGAAAAAGATGATAAAGAAAAATTGAAAACTTTAGATCACAATTTAAACAATCGGGATATAATTAAAAATAAATTAAAGCAAATAGAACCAGAAGTAGTAGAGAAAGAAAATATATTTGATATTTTTAATACCGATCGTGGCCAACCATCTGGTAAAGAATCGACTCCTGAAAAGTCACCATCACATCAGATAGATATGGAAAGAAAAGATCAACCGTCAAAACTGTTTTATTTTGGAATGAACGAGGTTGCGTCAGATGCTTCAATGTATCAAACAAATTATCCTGATAACGATGAGATAGATCACTTCGCTGCTAAGCTGCATTCGTATAAATTTCCTCTTCAAAATTCTTCAGGATCTGATCTATCTAGCGAATTTGAAATGGATGAAAGTCAATTATCAAATAGTGGAATCGCATTGCAGCTAAGACCAATTTTACCAAAAAAACAGTTGGAAATTCCTAGATTTTCTCCAGCTGCGGCTTGGAAATTGTTGTCTGCCGCCGAACCTAACTTTGTTACTAAAACAGAGAATAGTGATGAAGTTCCTACATTTTTAGAAGAGCGAATTGAAAAATTATCAAGAAATCCACCACCACCTTCGATACAAATTGCACCAAGATCAACTAACGACAAATCTGGAGATTCTGGAATATCCGGAGATGCGGGACCAGCATGCTTCGATGACTCTCCAGATCCTGAAGTTAGAACAAATTTACAAGTAAATAGTATAAATATTTGTAAACAAATTTTATAATTTTATTTATTACTTTAGTTGCCACAAATTTTAAGTAGATCTGGAGGAATTTCTTGGACTCCGCAACAAGATTTGGGCGAAGAGGAATCTAGTACCGATGAAGAATTAAACAACAATCAGTTACACAGTTCGAATACTCACGCTACGTTTATACCCAATCAAAATGTATTTAGTTTATCTTTGCCGAGAGATAGTTATTTGTCATCATATGTTAATAACAAGCATGTGCAATCGTATTTAGGTTTACAAAAATTAAAACGATCCATGTCTGGAGTTTTGGGAAACATTGCAAATAAAAGAGATTCCTTGCAATCAAATACAATTAAAAATGAAAATTGGTTTTTAAGTAAATCAGCACCAAACTCTTTAAACAATGGGTTTAATTCATTAGAATTACAAAAAGCTCAAGATTTTCAAGAAATTGAAAAAAATGCTAATATGGTAAAAAATCGAGTTAATACTCAAAATGTTAGTCGTATTATGTACCTTCCTGAGCTTGATAAATTATACATTAAAAATCAAGCTATTCAAAAAAAGCAGGAACGCAATAAAAACAAAGATACTTTTCGAAAATCAAAAAGTGCCGAACGATTGAAAGACAATTATAAATTTAGTTTAATGACGTCAAAATCATACGAAAACATTTCCGGTAATCAAGATTCTTCTTCTGAACCTGAAGATCTACAAGATCCGCCCAAACAGCAAGAACTTAAATTTAGAACACCTAAATCGAAACGATTTACATTTCAAAGCACCATACGACAAATTGAAAGGAGACGGTTAGCTGAAAGACTGTCAAGGGAAGCCGAAAAAAAGGAAAAGCAGAGACTTTGTGAATTACAAGCGATGCAACGTGTGGAGGAAGAGTTTCAGCGAAAGCGAGCAAGGTAATTTACATTATTTAAATTAAAAAGACACAAGTACAGATATTAATTTTATAGAGAAAAGGCTTCCATACGTCAACAGTTACGGTTATTTTCCTTGGACGAAACCACGTGGTCTAGTTTACCTCCACAATTAGAAAATAAAAATGAAGTTCCAGTAAGAAACTTTTTTTGAATTTAATTGTAAAATTAAATAATTAAAAAGGGCACTAACAAAATTATGTTTTTAGATATTGTACACTAACAAAAAATTATTACTATTTAATTTTTTATTTAAGCTGTACATAGTGGATATTATATTGTATTTTGTATGTAAAAATTAAAATATAAAGATATATTAAGAGAATATTATATGAATCGTTTTTAAGTTGTAGGTATTTAGACTTTCAGGTAAGGGGGGAAAATTACAGTTATATTTTGACTATTTTGTTTTCATATACTATTTTGCGACTTACTGATGTGATCGATGACGACTGACTGACAACAAAACATTTTCATTTCATTAGCAAAACTTCAAAAAGTGTTCTTGGTCTGAATTAATAATTTAAGTTATTTCATCTAACTGCTTCTCATAAAATTTCTTATTTAAATTTTACTACACTTCTATTGAAAACAATTTTTGTCAGTGCATTTTTGCTGATCCTATTTGGGCTTAATTTTGAGGTTTGCTCTTTTCGCGTTATATTTTATAGTTTAATTATTTTACAGGTAAGATCAGATCCAGACGGAGCCGTGTCTTCGATAAATTCTTCACCAATATTAATATCGAGTGAATACAAGAATATGAAATATAAATGCGAAAATTTAATTAGCATATCGAGACGTAAAAACAGTCCAATTTCTGATACTTCAGATGAAAGCACAAAAAAAGCTCCAATGACTCAAATTTTATCAGAATACAGACAACAACAAAGAGACTATAAAGATTTTCGTGGTAGTCCTAGATATAAAGGTAAATTTTGCGATTCCCAATTTTTTAGACAAGTTACGACTGTTCATCCCCAAATAACTTGTGATATGCCTAAAGCATCAACACATAAAAGTAAGAAAACGTTTTAATAAGAAATTTTATTTAATTAACATGTTGCAATTTGTATAGTTGATTCAGAAAGCAGTGCTAACTATAGAAAACAATTTGCTCATGGCGTTAAAACAAATAAATATGAAGATGGCGCATGTTCTGATGATTCTCAATCGAATATTAAAAATTATTCTCCAAAAACGTATAACAATAAACATATACCGATATCTAGGTAATACATAAAATATTAGTGCACTAATTCACTGCATCCATTTTTATTGCAGGTTTTAATATTATTATTATTATTATTATTATTTAAAATGTTATTGTGTACACCGACTTACACAAAGTTGTTACCGTTTTCCATTGTTATTATTTTCAATTCAACATTATTTTAAACTTATTGTATTGATTTATTGTATATTGAAGAGAATTGTTGAAATTATTTATATATTTATATCTATATTATGTTATAGTAAATGTGACAGAAAAATTTATAGATTTACCGGTAAATGTGTACTGGTTTCACTGAAGTTAGTAATATTACCTTGAATCCTTTAAAATAAAACGTTATCTTTACAATTAATTACTTATACAGTTTTGGTTTGTATTATTAATTAATATGCGTTAATTAGTAATTAATTTAATTAAGTTAATTATATGTCAATATTATTAATATACTTATTACCAATATTTGTATAGATATTGCATACAGCAGTCAGCTAAAGTAATATTAGCTCATGAAAATTATTAGAAAATTAAAATAATAAGCTAAGCGAATACATTAAATTTCAAATTATTAAATAATTGCATGCATCAAAATAAAATTACAAATTTTCTATGTATATTGCGGTATTATAAAACACATAATATCCTCCGGTATAAGTGCACATTTACAGGTATTTTCCGTACATTTTATGTAACATAGTACACAGCAGACTTTTTTAATTTTAAAATCAAGATATACGGCCATATTATTTTATCGATTTTTTATTCTTGTATCTTGATATTTAAATTAAAAATTTTAATTACTATATCTTGTAACAAATATATTATTATTTATTTACGATTACTTTTTTAAAATATTGATTTTGCTTTCCAAGGGATTTGCTCTAATTTCATTTTTGACTTACCTCAGATTAAGTTGATAAGATTTACTTTTTCGATATTTTTTCAACCACGAAAATAATATATCTTGGTGGTTATAATAATCTGGAGATCAGTGGTTTCCTAACCTTACCTAAACCTGTAAGAATTAGGCTAGAATTATTCCTATTTGCTCATAATCTCTGGTGTTCGGTACTGTGAGCATATAAATTGTTTTACATTGCTTGATATCACCTGGTGGTACATTAAAAAAACGTACACCGTACCAGAAAGAGCTGTTTTTCGACTTGGCAAATCCAGTTTTTTCTGAACATTATAAAAATCAATCATTTTAGAGCACCATTATAATAAATGAAACGTCTCATGAGCAGCAGACGCTGGAATATATAAAATAAGAGTGCCGTCAAAATTCTAAACCATCTCAAGTTCCTGGATCAGTTTTTCTTATAATCCAGACCAGAAATTACGCGAATGGCTTGTTTCTGGAATGTAAAAACCTTCGTAAAAACCAGAAGAGCATTTTCATGCCAAAATACCATATACCAAGCAAGGTATGATACGCCATTATAAGTACTGATGCACCAAGTACGTCTGTTGCTATCAAGTATCAAAGGCATTATTATTATATTGTCTGGATCTACTATATTTGTCACTAATACCTCTAAACCAGAAAATCGTATATCTTTACCGTTACATTGATTATTCATAGAATATTACACTTTAATTTGGTATGATGTCATGTACTACTAGGGGTATATGATAAGTACCCGTGTTTAACGCCACTGTCGCAAAATTTGTATACCATCCATGGACTTAGAAGGTTAGGTTCTTCTAAGTCCATGATACCATCCTTCAACGCAATCTTTCGGACGATGCTGTCAAAATTTCAAACAGATTTATCGAGTATTACTTTTATTTTGTATTATGTTTTTTAAATAAATACATAGGTAGTAGTTCTTTATTTTTGGTCAAAATATTTTTAATTATGTCGTAAACATATTTTACTCTATAACAAGCATATTCTTTGGATTAGTGGCACTTTAGGCGTTTTGTTTTCGACGTTTTAACATGTCGTTACAGCATAAACAATAAATTAACAAAAGTTAATTCCTATTTATACCAAAAAAGGTTTTTGGTGCCCCATACATGTACGTATGTGGTGCGCCAGCTCATAAAAATTTCAGTATTTTTCATATATTTAAAATACGAAAAATTTTTTGAAAAATTATCTACCCTCTTTTCATTATATACAAATGTGGGTATTATTCTACTCAAAATTCTACTTGTATTGAACCCTGCTATGAAACATTGTCCAATATCGTTTCATTCAGACCTGGATTCATTCATATGCTACCTTACCAAATCGTGTCGAAAAACACCGATGGTAATTAAATTTTAAATCTGTATAATACGCCATCTACTCAGATAATTTCTCGTCCAAATGATAAATAAGAACCTTGAGATGGCATTAAATAATATGGTAATAAATTTCATATCTTCTTCCGACTGTGAGCTTCTTTAATAATTAGTTGTAGCTCAGTCGTTTTAGGATCTTGATTTAAAAAAATTATCAGAATTTCTAGTATTTGTTGGTCTGGAAAAGTAAGTAAAAATTATTGGTTTCCTTAATTTAAAAGTTTTCTTGCTTTCGGAATGAAACAACCAAGTCAATTCGGCGTCAGGCCAACTTGGCGTTGCCGCCGGTGAAAAGCTGCCAATATGGAAGTT
The DNA here is from genome assembly GCA_036346125.1 of Lycocerus yunnanus. NCBI lineage: Eukaryota > Metazoa > Arthropoda > Insecta > Coleoptera > Cantharidae > Lycocerus > Lycocerus yunnanus. Next base: position 4,750,790 of record JARFIX010000002.1, read on the forward strand.
CGATAACATTAAATGTACTAAATTTTAATAGGAGGATTAGGGGGTGGGTAACCGCTTTTGACAATTTTTAAAGCTAATTATGAAAGACTAGGATCTAAATAGCACATAAAAAATAAAAGATTTGCGGTTGGACTACAAACTTTGAAAAAAAACAATTTTAAAAATTAATTTGGAATGCAATTTTCTCATTGGCGTTTTTGAAACTGTAGCCTCGTTCATAGAAAATTAGTTTTTAGAGGTAAAAATAATTTTAAATAAGTGTTTTATATTTATAATATAATTGCGAATAGTAGCAAAACCTTTGGCCTTTGGTTTCGCTACAATAAAAAAACATTCTTAAGCCCAGCATAACTTGAAATTAACCAACTTGAGCCGGCAGATTCGAGGGTCAACTGGTAAAACTCAGTAACAATATCGCCAAGCCAAAACTAATCTAGAAATACTGAAACTTTGAGCCACGGGATCCTAGAAAAGGTTAAACTTTAGAGTTTCTCTCTCAGAGAGAAAGGAATCATCAGAGTTGACTGGTACTTTGTCGATTGACAAGTTTAACCCCAAGGAGAGATGCACAGACCGACCCTAAAATAAATTTAATTATTACGCAATATTTTATAGACCGTCACCAAATAAGCTCAAAAGTACCTCATGGTATCATTTTGAAACCAGTGCTATATTTGTTGTATACAGCGGATCTGCCAACTACAAGATTAGCAACAACAGCTACTTTTGGGAATGACACAGCTGTCTGACATCACATGTTGAACCCAGGCTTGCCTCTAGAAACCTTCAAGAAAACTGAAATAAGATCCAAGATTGGCTTCGCAAATGGAGAATTAAAACCAAAATCTACCCACGTAACGTGCATTTAGCAATGCAAAAAGAAACGTGTTTACCAGTAAAGCTAAACAACTGCATTTTACCTTTGGCCGATAATGCAAAATATCTTGGTATCCACGTGAACAGGAGACTGACGTAGAGAAAGCACATTTTCACAAAACTGTAAGCGACTAGGATTAAAGCTCAGACAAATGTATTGGTTGATTGGCAAAAATTCCCAGTTATCAATTGAGAATCAAGTACTACTGTACAAATCCATTATAACACCAATATGGACATATGGAATCTAGCTCTGGGGAACTGCCAGTACATCTAATATAGACATAATACAAAGATTTCAACACAAATTTTTGCGAATAATAATTGATGTTCCATGGTATAAGCCCAATTATCTCATCCAACAAAATTTACAGGTTATTTGAGTTCATGAGCAGATCAAGAAATATTACAAGAGATACGAGCACAGATTAGAAGTATATCCCAACGAACTATTGAAAAAACCTATTGACTTACCTACCCGATTTAACTAACAGACAACCCAAATATGTATGTTGTAATATTGTATTGATACAATAATAATCAATTTTAGGCGGTTATTTTTGGTTCACCCTATAGAACCTATACCCTATTTCAAGATTTAATTTTTTAAACTATTTTTTTAATATTTGTTAACTCAAATTAAGCTCTTACCCAAATTCTTAAAGTTTCAGTGCAGTTTATTCTTAATTCACCCTCCAAAACTCGCCCCTCTTTTAATATTTAATTTTTTTAATTATTTTTGCAATAGACGTTTATTGAAATTGAACATATTTCCTTAGTTCGAAATTTTTTAATACCTAAACTATTTATGTTTCACCCTTAAAACTTGCCCCATCAAAAATTTGAGATTTTTAATTATTTTACCAACGTGTAATTGTGTACCTCCTGCAAGTTACGTTTCAAAAGGTTTAGGACTTTTTACCACTCTTTGCGAATTCTGGATTACTTCAGCGGTGGTACGGGAAAAAGTTTACATTTTTCACCCTATAGTGTACTGAAGGGGTGAAAACAATTTTATATTATGCTATAGTCAGTAAGACTAGTATGCCCATTCAGTAAGAATGTATGCCCTTCTGTTAAAAAGCTAAGGCTAAAACAATCCAATTATATACTGTACCTTGAAATTGTAGCGACCAATGGACTGTTAAATTAGGAGTTAAACCCGTTAATCTCGTTAATCTATTCACGACTGGCACCGATGAAGGTAAATTCCTCCTCCCTCATGAGGTAATTGATAACTTTGAAATAGCTATATTACGTCAAGGATCCAGAGTCAACTTTTTGTATTGGGGTCATAGAGGTCAGAAGCATTTCAAGACCTTGATGATCTAACACTCGAACACATAAAATAGAGATTTATCCTTACTTTCAGTTTGAAAAATACAGGTTATGTTGGTTGCCTATAATCGGGGGCAACATTTTTAGCAAATAATCGTTTTTGTTTTTAAATTAATTAATGTATACGAACAAAATTCGTTGGTATAAATTAATATTTCTCCTTTGTGCATAAGCTGTTCATTATTTATCGCCACGGTTCGTTAAATTTGCGCTTTATTATGAAATTACGTACCCACATGTCACATTAATAGCTTTTAACGTTTATTTTATAAAATAAGTTTATAAATTATGTGAGATAAATTATTTGTATAAAAAATGTACTTGGATTTTGAATGATTAAGTTTTTGTTTGAAATAAAAATGCAAGCAAGAGATGTCGCTGCTAAATTGCAGAGAACAACGCCACGCCTATATGTGGTGGTTCCGACCTTTACTGCAAAAGAAAAAGAAATATTGTTGAAATTAGCTATCGGTGATATTTCGATGAATTACAACTAGATAATCGTGGTTTAGTTTTAGTGACAAATGTTTATTTATGAACAAGGAACGTAATATTCGATTAAGTGTGGCTGATTAATCGCGTCGTAACTGACAGTTGTAACGACCGCACCTATCTCTGTTGCCCTGTAATAGTGTAGTAGTGCAGTGATATTATTTTTATTTGTTATAGATATGTAACAACCGTTTATTTTGTTATCAGGTAAGATTAAACTGATTATTGTTTAACAAACTTTTGCACCGCAAATCCTTTAATATCTACCGTATTTTTACACCTGTAAAATTTATCCGTTTTATCTTCATTTATCTGCCTTTAATTGATTATTCAAAAAGCACTGCATTTAAACAAACAAGCAAAACATTGATTACTGTATTTTGCTTATTATTTTAACGAGGAAGTTTTTTTTATAAAATTACCAAGTTCGATACCCTCAAATTATAAGGTGCAGGTTTTACACCTTTGTGTTTATATTTAGCCAACGTATTGTCACATTTAAATTTTTTCGTTAAAATAGGTCATTTGGCAATTAAAAATACATTTGAGAGCACAATTTTATTTAAGGATTTATAATTGATACTTCAATTAAAGAGCAACTTCCTTATGATGTCATTTGATATGGGCATCAAATTATTTGTCCTTCCAACTTCCTTCGTTTACCTATTTTTTCCTTAAAATCTGCTAGTTTACCATAAATGATATCATGTTTATTTAGAGAAGATTTCTTATGTCACACTTGCAATAAATTGGTCCTTATTTTATCTTATTATCCCACTCCTAAGTGATCTCAAATTGATACATATATTTACATCTTATTAAACTATTTATATTTTTAAAGTAATCAATTTCTTCTCACCCTCTTAACAAATATTCGTCACCCCCTTATTTTCCAAGAAAACTTAACCTAATTAGATTTAAATGCATGAATCATCAGTGATCTCACTGGATTGTATTCCAAATATTTCATTAATTACTTATCAACTTAAATCGTTAGAATATTTATCAGATTTGTCACTCCTTATTGAATTATTATCAATATTTTTAAATTTATTCACGGCTCATTTTTTAAATTTTTTAGATCAGCCTGTAAGATATTTAATGTACTTAATGACTAGTTAATAATTATCTCTAATCAGCAAATTTTTTACTTTACTAATTATCTTAATTTGTAATAAATTTTCAATACAGTTCCTCTATTATTTGCAGGATGTAGACAAATCTAACAGTTTTAGTCTTGAGTGGGGTGTCACAAGGTTATAATATTAGGCCCTATTTGGTGTACCAACTGCATAACCTCTGTAATATTTTCTGTTGAACGTGACTTGGTTAACACAGTATTATTTTAATTATTTTCCATATTAAGATAACAAAATTTACTGCAGGAATTTATAAGACATGATGATATTCCTTCATATTGCAATCACTGTTGTCTTCCATATTTTTACATCAAATTGAAACTGTAAGATTTGTAAATATTGTAATTCCTAAATAGCATTTACATAGGGATGAGTTGTTGTATTTTATTGCAAAAGCCTGGAAGAATCAATCAAATTAATATATCTATAATTTACTACTTTAGTTTGACCGATTCTTGTAAGCTCTTACGATCGGTAGTTTAGGAAACACCCGGTGTTGTTTAAAGGCGTATAGTGACAAAAATGGTAGAATTTAAATGGTTTGTGTATTTTATTAACATGCGAAACAGCAAATTTTTTTTTATTTAAACAGTATATCATACTTGAGTACGTTTTTCTTTGTGGAATTTGCCTCAACGTGAGGCAAGTGAGGGGCGTTTGTAGTCGCCATTGTAGAATGGCATGATGAATTGCTTTATCTACGTGTCTTTCAATTTATTTATATTTTTCTGTTACTATCTGCTACTAGTTAATCATAGGTCGTACGCAAGACAAAAGGTAATATGATTAAGCAAAAATGTATAACAAAAACAACGCGAATTTTAAAAATTATTTGATTAATATTGCAGCAATAATTTTTTTCAGGTAGTTCATAGGCAACACAGCAAAATGATAATATTTTCTACGGTATTATTTCTGATAATTAATCTTCATTGCCTGACAGCACGAGAAAGTAAGTTTGCTTATTATTTCTTTGAAACATTGAATTTAAACGAAATTTTTAGTTCCATCGCCCCCTAGAATAGTGAAACAACCCCCAACCGATGAAGTATTATTTCAAGTGGGAACAGGAAGTGACGAAAACGATAAACCCTTTTATATAGAATGTGAAGCTTTAGGAGAGCCTGTTCCAAAGTAAAATTTTTTACAATCAATAAATTCGATGTTACATTAAATTTTTTAGGTATCGTTGGATCAAAAACGGTAAAAACTTTGATTGGCAAACGTACGATGACCGTATATCACAACAATCAGGTCGTGGTACATTATCTATTACTAAACCAGCTAATGATGACATTGGACAATATCAGTGTTTTGCTGAAAACGAATGGGGTGTGGCTACCTCAAACTCTGTATTTATGCGAAAAGCCGAATTGAATAACTTCAAAAAAACTCCTCCGTTACGGTTAACGGGCAATGAAGGTGAACCATTTAAATTGAGTTGTCAGCCACCAGATGGTTGGCCTAAACCTAAAGTATATTGGATGATCCAATACTTAAGTGACGGGTTCAAATCTATCAACAATTCTCGTATGACTTTGGATCCCGAAGGAAATCTATGGTTTTCAAATCTGACTAGAGACGATGCTAGCGATAACTTTATGTATGCATGTGCTGCTTCTTCTTCCACTAAATTAGAATACAAACTAGGAAATCGAGTCATGTTAGAAGTTGTTGCTTCCGGAACATCCTCTTCGTACTTCAAACACGAACCAGTTCTTCAATACGTTTCAAGAAAAAATGAAGTTGCACTAAGAGGCAAAAGTGTGGAACTGTTTTGTATATTTGGAGGGACGTACGTATTTCAATTATTTTTCTAACCACTTTTATTTTATCTTACTTTTTAGGCCGCTACCGCAAACTGTTTGGTCTAAAAATGGAAGGCATATTCAATCATCTGATCGTATAACTCAGGGAAATTATGGAAAATCTCTAATAATCAAGTTGGTCGATTTTGATGACGAAGGTTCTTATACCTGTGAAGTTAGTAATGGAGTGGGAGAAGCTAAATCGTATTCTATAAGTTTAGAAGTTTTAGGTAAATTTTATTATGTTTGAATTAATGGGATATAACTTTTTTATTTATAGCTGTACCTTACTTTACCGAAGAACCTGAATTTATTACGGCTGCTGAAGATGAAACTGTCGAATTTCGTTGTGCTGCTTCTGGAGTGCCAGAGCCGCAAATAAAATGGATTCATAATGGTAAACCAATTGCTGAAGCTCCTCCCAATGCTAGAAGGAAAGTGGGAACTAACAACATTATCATTGAGCGTGTTAACAAAAAAGATACTGGAAATTACGGTTGTAACGCAACTAATTCTCTAGGATATGTTTATAAAGATGTGTACATTAATGTTTTGGGTAAATTTTCGTGAAAAGATGGTTTGTTGTAGTATATTAACTTATTAAAATTTTAGCTTTGGCACCAGAAATTAACGAACCTCCTCGGGATTCCGAATCGGTTGATGGAAAAGACATAAACATGACTTGCAAAGTGTATGGTGCTCCAAAACCTGAAGTTAAATGGATCCATAACACCAAAACACTTACAGGAGGCAGATACACTGTTTTAGAAAGCGGAGATTTACACATCAACAATGTACAATTTGGAGATAGCGGACAGTATATTTGTCATGCTGAAAATAAATTTGGAAATGATACTGCAACTGCAAATTTTGTTGTTCGAGGTAAAATTTTATTAATTTTTTTAAGCCAAGAAATTTATTTAATTTTTTAGAACATACTGAAATAACGGATGGTCCTGAAGACTATGAAGTGGAAGCTAAATCTCAGGCAACTTTCCGTTGCAAACCAAAATATGATAAAAATCTTGATCTCAAAATTTTATGGAAGCACAATGGACAACAAATTGATTATGAAGGAGAACCTAGATTTGTAAAAGCTTCTGATTATTCTCTTACTATACTAAGCACCAACGAATTGGATTCTGGTACTTACACTTGTGTAGCTCAAACACAATTAGATGAAGCCGAAGCTTCTGCTACATTGATTGTACAAGGTATGTGTAGGGGTTAATTCAAAACTTGACATATTTTTGGCTCATCAGTCAGCAATGTTTAATCGTTTCAGATGTTCCTAACTCTCCTGAAATGCGGGGCATACAGTGTTATGAAAAAGATGCAACTATAAATTGGATGCCTATGGGTGATAACAGAGCACCTATTTTACGTTACAGAATTGAATATAATACAAGCTTTTCTCACAAATGGGAAATAATGAACGATCAAGTACCACCTGGTGATATGAGTTACAATGTAAGATTGGTAATTAAAGAAAAATATTATTCTCATAATATTACTTTCTAGGTGCCTATGAGTCCATGGGCAAACTATACTTTCAGGGTAATAGCTATTAATAAAATAGGACCATCGAAACCTTCTGAACATTCTGCTGTATGTACCACGACAGTTGAAGTTCCCCATAAGAACCCTGATAATGTTGAAGGTAAAGGAACACAGCCTGACAATTTGGTTATTAGTTGGACGGTAAGTTTATAGAATAAGTTCTCTAATTACTTGTAATTCATTGGTTATAAATTTTTAGAAAATGCCACAAATTGAACATAACGCACCTGGTTTTTATTATAAAGTTTCCTGGAAGGAAGATATTCGAGGTACCGAGTACCAGTCTCGAGATGTACATGATTGGGAAACCGAACAAATCACAATTCACAATCAACCATCATTTACTCAGTATCGTATCAAAGTTGTTGCTATGAATAATGAAGGTGAAGCTAACGTTAGAGCAAAGGAAGTGATTGGTTATTCTGGAGAGAACAGTTAGTTTCATGTACACTTCTAAAGTATATTTTTTTTACATATTTTATTTTTAGAACCTCTGATAGCACCTGGAAATTTCACTTTAATTCAAATCCAATCTCCAACAGCTGCTTTATTAAGTTGGAATCCTGTTCCAATTGATTCAGTTAGAGGACATTTCAGAGGTTACAAAATCAGAACATGGGCAGAAAATCGTGTTGGTCATCGTGAAATTCAAGTTCAAGGAGAAGCTACTAAAGCTTTAGTAAATAATTTCATTCCATTTAGTAAAAACTTTGCCCAAGTTTATGTTTATAATGACCAATATAATGGACCACGTAGTGAAACACTTAGTTTTGATATGCCTGAAGGTGTTCCTGGCGCTATATCATCACTACAAGCATATCCTTTAGGATCTACGGCATTTTATTTAATTTGGAAGCCACCAGATCTACCTAACGGCATCCTTACTGGTTACAGAATATTTTATGCAGAAGTTATAGGCACCAGGGTTGAAACTATTATCGAAAGAAAACCAAATATATCTGATCCTGATCAATTACAAGCAAAATTAGGTGGCCTTGAAGCAAATGTTAATTATCGACTGTACATAGCAGCTGTAACTGCTGCTGGAACATCACCCAAGTAAACAATTTTTTTTTTGCAAGGAAAGAAGTTAATTTAACACTTAATCTATTTCAGGTACTTTATCGAAAGGCAAACTAAAGCAGTAGGACCGGTGAGGCCATCAGAACCTGACTTTGTATTACAACGTGTTCCTACAAATACAAAAACAGCTAAAGTTAAAGTTACTTGGTTACCTAATCTGACTGGAAAACCTGGTTCTTACTTCTTTGTGAAATACAGAAAGAAGGGAGAATCAGCCTTCCTTGAAACTGATCGCATATTTGATGTAGAATATATTTACGTTTCTCCACTTGAATTAGATCAAACTTATGAATTCATTTTGGTGGCCAGTGATGGTAAACTTCTTAACACTCCTAGCAAACCTCAAGAAATTGATACATTTAGTACTGGACCTGTCTTTATTCAGCCAAGTGAAAATGTAGCTTCTGCTGGTTGGTTTATTGGAATGATGTTGGCTATTGCATTTTTACTTCTTCTTCTCATTATTGTATGTATTGTCAAAAGAAATAGAGGAGGTAAATATGCTGTACATGAAAGGGAACAAGCTAATGGAAGGCGTGATTATCCTGACGAAGGAGGTTTTCACGAATATTCTCAACCGTATGTATTTTTTTTTGTTTTTATGCAAAGCTTTAGACCTTCATATTTTAGGTTGGACAATAAATCGCATGGTAGGGCTTCAATGAGTAGCGAACCAAAGGTGGGTCCTGAAAGTGATACCGACTCTATGGCTGAGTACGGTGAAGCTGATACAGGTAAAATTTTATAAGTTTTATGCATGATTTAAAATTTATTTTGTTTATAATTTTTGTTATTATTATTTTATTTTATTACGTAGAGGGTATGAATGAAGATGGTTCATTTATTGGTCAATATGGCCGTAAATCAAAACCGGGTGAAACAACATCACAAGGATTTGCAACACTTGTATGAAATAAGTAAGGTTTATTATTATTTTTTTTTTATAACTACATATTATTTTTAAATACAGTGCCGCTTATTGTAATCAATCAATTCATTAATAATTAAAATATATGATTGCTTTTGCGTTTGTAAATTGGAATTATCTAAAAAAATGCTGATTGCAATAATCAGCATATTTATAGTGTAGTATTATGTTTTGACTTTCTTATGAAATTATTTAGAGCTCATTTGATCTTCCAGTAGCACACCATAAGTTAATTATGTGTTTACTAATTATAATCTTTTTTTAACTTGGATATTAATATAATGTGTCTATTATATGGCAAATGATAGCTTATAACACAATAATGAAATTATATTGTGAATGTTTTTGTGGGTCGTTTTAGATTTGTTATATTCGTATTTACCCTATTTTATGTTTTCTGAGGTATTTGCTACTTTTCAAGTGTCTCGAGTTCCCATCTTCTGTAACTATTAGACCACATAAGGCAAAATGGTACTAACCTGTTTAACTCCATGTAAAACCAATTTTTTGGTTTTTGAATTAACTTTCAAATTTTTAGCTGCAAAATGTCAGCAAATATTTCGTAATTTTAATGTTTTGAAAATTTACAAAACGTAAAGATAATTGGAAAATTTCTACCAGTTAGATAAAATTAATCACTGAGTTTCCTCTTTTTTGTGCAAAACAGTAAGCATATGATGATAAGAAATAAGCCATGAAAATTCGATCTTCTGGTTTTCGATTGAAGGGATTTATTATCATTGTCTGTCAAAATATCATCCTGGATCTTTTCCAAATCTAACTGCATAAACAATCATTGGTGTTGGTCTTACTGAAATTCCATGAAGTGGGAATCTTGAATTGGGTCTGGTCTTGTTGGACACTATCATCTGGTTTTTTCTCAACGTGTAAAGCCATTTTTATTCATGTCACATAATTATTTAACCCCAGATGGTGCATAACTAGAACATAGATCTAAAATGTATAGATTACACCTCAGACGATTGATATCTGCCTATGTTCTAGAATTACAAACATGCTTATATGCTAGGGTTTGAATCCAGATCAAGGATCATCTCCTCATATACAACTGAAAATATCTTAAGCTGTTGTAAGTTTTAATCTTCTTTTTGTCAGCCTACAGTACAGCCTAGTACACTCCTGAATGAACATAAGCCTTTCCCAATTCCTCCCAAACCTCTCTATTTTGTGCCTTCCTTAACTACCCCAACCTGTCACCTTCTTCACATTGTTGAGCTATCTTTTGTAGGGTCTGCCTCTACTTCTTTTGGTTGTTCTCGGCTTCCAGTTTATTATTCTTGGTGCCCATTTATTGCAGTCTTGCCTCCTCAAATGCCCAGTTCAACTCCACTTCAGCCTCGCTACACGTTCCATCACATCTGTCACCCTCGTCCTTTTTATTTTTTTGTTTCGGATGTGATCTCTCAAACTCACTGAGCATCGACCTCTGCGTCGCCCTATGTACCACTCTTATCCCCGATTTCTTCACTCGTAGTTATCTATAAGTTAGCGAACTTCAGGTTAAATTGACGAAATAACCAATGAGATTTTAATTTATTTGTTTTGTTGTTGTCTGATTGGTTATTTCGTCAATTTAACCTGAAGTTTGCTAACTTGAAGATAACTACGAGTGAAGAAATCGGGCATTAGTCTTTCAGCGCTTTTGTCGTTTATAGTCATCATCTCCAGTCCATACGTTATTACCGGTAATATACATGAATCGAACACTTTTCGCTTTAAGTTTGTGGGAATTTCAGTATTTGTGAGCACATGTCGTAATTTTCTGTAGGCTGCGCATGCAAGGTTCTTTTTCCTTGTGATTTCGGCCACTTAGTTTTCTTTCCCTAACTTAATGTTATGGCCTAAGTAGACGTACTCGTCTACTTTTTCTATTGCGATGTCATCTATTTTTATTTCCTTGTTTAATTTTTCTGTTCCTGAGCCTAACAGAATTTTAGTTTTGGTTAGGTTCATTTACAGCCCTATATTGTGTGATGCTAGATTGAGCTTATCTTGACTTGCGTGCTGGCTCCGTTATATATATTCCTGATACATTAGAATATCGTAATATGAATATCACACTGTCCAATACCTGAAGGAATGGTCAGTTGTGCTGAAGCCTCTTCTGGTTCTACTGGTTATAAAACTATCTTTATTTTTTTTTGTATTATATATATAGAAAAGCAAGTTGTGAGTATTTCGGTGTAGGTGCTGATTTTATGCTTTTACTAATTAACTTTTAACTAATTAATCTTTATGAAAATTAGTATTAGAAAGTGCCAAATAAAGTGATTTATAAAATTATTTGTTATTTATAGGACGTTTTACGGAAGATGGATCGTTTATTGGTCAATATGTACCTAGCAATATGAAACAGATTAGCTCAACTCCTACAACTGGAGTGTCTCGTACTAATGCAACAGCAACATATGTTTAGCCTTATTAACAAGTTTTATTGAACCAAAAATTTTATAATAATTAATAGTGCTGTTTCGTATTTAAGCTTAGCTCTTGTTTGAGATTACAAATTTTTATTGCTTTAATTTTAAATACTCTTTCTCTCTTAAACATGCTTTGAGTGTTAGTGATCTGACTTTTATTTATGCACTTTGACATAAAATTTTAGGTAATTGATTAATTATTGTATAATTTGATTGAGATTAGGGAGAGAAAGTAAATTTGTTGTTATTAATTGACAGCTTTTTTTATATTAATTCGTCCATTTTTTAGGTTTAAATTGTAGTTTGTAAAACCTAAAATCAAAATAACTTACGATAATAATATTTAATAGACTTGTTTGACTTTTTTGATACAATTTATAATTTTGAATTGTAGAAGTAGTCAGATCAGTATATAGTTTATGGTGTGTTATAAGTTTATAAAGGTAGATTTTATCATTTAACATTTGAAACAATTAATTTAGATGTTTTGTTGTAATTCATTTATCTGAACACTGCCCCTTTTTGTCAAATATATGTGTACATACATAGAAGATATCCCATTTAAAAAATTTGTTGCTAAAAATTTTTTATATGGCTGTGTTGAATTATCTCATTAAAAGACTACATATCTTAAGGGAACTTTAATTTGATTAATTATAATAAGTAACCACTTTTTTTGTAAATATTACTTTATGTTGTAATTTAAAGAAATGAAAAGGTAATACAAAAATTTTGTATTATACCAAAAAAAAAAATGGTGGGATTTTGTATGTAAACATATATGTAGAGTCAGACTCTTTGCGCAGATTTAATCAAAACCAAGTTACGGGTTATAAGTCATAACAATTTTTTGTAATCTGTGCAAATTTTTTTATAGTATGTTTATTTCATTAACTTATACTTGTACGAAGTGTGTATTTTTTATGAATGACTGGATTTAGTGGGTAAATTATAATCTCGATTGTCTTTAATTATTTTAATTGCACATTTAAAAAAAAGATAGTGCTGTGTAGCAAAAAAAAATTGCTTAAATTATGAAGCAACGTAATTGTATTTCCACTTTGCACTAATTGTGTATTTAGGGCAAACATTTACACTCTTTGTCAATAACTGTAGTTGGTCTTTTAAAACCAAAAATTAGAAGATTATATTTTTTTATCATTTGGAAAGTGGTTAAACAGTGTGTAAAATGTATCCAGTGTAATTAACTGATATTTGGCGGTGCTAGAATTAATGGTTACGCATTTGTTGCATACTTGTTGCTTGTTGCTGCTTTTTGAGCATTTTTCTTTTCAGATTTTAAAAATGAACAGTCGGACAATTAAAAATTTATTTACAAAATTAATATATTTTATGACATAACTGTAGTATGTGCTTTTGTATGTGTAAAATATATAAAAAAAATTTGTTGCCAAGCACGAATCTTTTTTTATAAATATATTACAGAATGCACTGTTGGATATTAAGTAAGGTATTTGATACTTGAATATATTTATTATTGTATAGCTGCTTTATGCTCTAATAAAACAATTTTTTGTTGTAAAATTTTTTTTATAAATATAAGTGACGTACTATTTAAGTAACTTTTTTCTTTATAGAGGCAGCTATAGTTTTGTTATTTGTATAGGAAGCGTGTATATCTAAGCTATACATTTTATAATAGGTTTAATAGAGACAAATTAACGACGACAAATTCTCCACTACAAAATAGAAGATCATATCTTGTAAAAATTTAATTAATTATAATTATCTAGCTTTTTATAAATGAACATATTTTTTTATACATACATAAGTAGTTACGTTCAACCTTTGTTACATAAATTTAGTTATATTTTTTATATTAATTTTACATTCATCAATTCCTTCTTATTTTTTGCACTTAATAAAAAACAATAAATTATTATCATTTATTTCTTTAACCTATTTATTTATTAATTTATCACTTTGTTATAGAAATTATTAATAGCTCTGTCCTAACATATGAGGCGCATATGGCAAATTCCATAGGACTGCAAGTAAGCAAAGGAACCAAGTTGATGTGAATATCATTCATATATTATACATGTACCTAAACGGGTATGGGGGGTTAAATTTTTTACATTCTCCTTTCATGTGCCATATTGTTGGCGATTCGACTTGGCTGAAGCCAAGACAAACTTATCAGGGAGTATAATTCATGGGGTGGTTTCCCGTTGCCTTCCCCGTAGTCCGCAGATCGATATTGGACTTTTTGATCACAACAGTGTATCTAATGCGAGCAGGGTTTGAACCGCGAATTTGCGCTTCTTAGTCGACCCATGCTATACTGCTGTTTAATTTATGCTGCTTAGATTAATTAATTCTGTTATTAGATTCGCGATTTATTCGTCAATTTGATATGCTGCGTTAATTATAGTGATGAGAAAACTTGCAAGAAGGAATCATCATAATATTGATAGGGTAGGTGTGCAATTTTAAGTAAAAGCTCAATGCAAGAGGATATTTTTAAAAATCTTCTAATATAAAAAAATTTTCATAAAATTTGCTTATCCAACAAGCAAATCAATCTGGCGTTGTCGTCAAGAATCAAAAGCACCCACCAGGAAGGGGGTCACCTACCCCCCTCGGAGACATCAATCCCAGTAATAAAATTGTATATTTTAAAGAACTGGAGCTCCACAAAGCATTTAAAAAGTGGAAGGAAATATAAATTATAATAAGCAAATCGGTGCTAAAATGGTGAAATGACTGCATTTGACTATTTCCTTTAAAAAGAGGTATGTTTTTGTTAGTTCAACCATTAAGCCTTCCTTAAAGAAGAGACGGTCATTGGTCTGCTTGTTAACGTAATCAACTGCTAACGTAAGGGACCCTGGTTGCAATCCCATCTCTGTGCTTCGAAAACAACGTCAAGACGTCATGTTAATGAATTGCCATCGTTAACAATAAAGTAAGGTAACAGGCACATCTAAGGCCAGCCTAGCAAGCTACTTCAGATGTAAAACAAATAATATGCTCAGATGAGTAACAGTGGTTTCGGAACTTCGCTGAGGTTATTGTTGGATATTCAATCACTAGTTTTTCATTCCTCTCGGAATATAACCACTTTCATTCTGGAAGTCCTCATAATCCATTTAATGAGGTGGATTATTCCTCTGTTTTACTCTAACGAGCAGGTGCGTATGAAATTCGAACCTGCGATTACTTATTCGTAGTCACTTAAGTCTTTCAACTCGCTACTCTGCTGATGGAATTAAGAACAATTCTTCCCATTTATCCAAATACCGCTTAGCATTAACGCATACAGATTAAAAAATGAGATCTTCTTACCGTAGTCCAAGACTTTTGCTTTCTAAATGCACCTAGTATTTAGAAAAGTGTGATATTGTTGATCTCTCTACAATAAAATTTTTGGTTTGTAAAAATGATTACTAACATAAGTTCTGAAAGATTTTATTTTACCTAATGAAATTGACATATTTATTTGGCAAAATTGGTTACAACATATACCTGATATAAAAGAATTTTGAAAAATTACAGCGTATTTTATAAATATAAGAAAATTCAAATGTACCTATATTAAAAATATTCAACACATTAAAAATAATTTGTACCAAAGTAAAGATTTTGAATACACACTGTGGCCCCACTAATTATGACAGACTTACTTAATATTATCGATACTCCCACTTTAGTTATACATTAAAAACAAAACTCAAAAATAAAATTGGAAATAATAATTATTGTAACAAATTTTAATTTTATCCAAATATGTAATAAAAATACATTTTGATTAGATACTTTTAAGAATATTTTGAACTTGTATAATAACTACACTACTGTAGCAGCAGATTGAGGTAAGATCACAGATTTATAAAAGCTTCAATTTATAACCAACTGGTTATTTCTATGTAAATTGGAATAAAACTCATATTGGAATGTGTTAGAATAAAGCTAAGTAAGTAATCATCTCCTAAAAAAACAACTTTAGCCAAAGCTTTTTACAGAAATATAACATTATTGCTACTTAAAAATATTAAAATTTTCATCTTTCATATATTATCAAAGTTTATAATTATTATGTATTTATAACATTTAGTGTTAATTATCAAAATTTATTCAAGTAATTGAAAAAGCTTACAAAATTATTAAACAAAAGTGTAAATCCTAACTTTTAAAATCTTTGGCATGAATAATCTAATCTTTTAATTTGCATGTTGTCACTATTTTCATTGAAATAGTCATTTAACAATCAAATATTACAAGAGGCAATAAATCTAGAAATAAAACTACGAGATTCAATACAACAAAAAAAAAGAAAGTACTTAGTCTAAAATGATTGCCAAGCAAAACTTTTTAAACAAGAACTTCACAGTGAGTCGATGAATACTATTTGTACAGTGTCGTATTTAAGTAAATAAAGGAACTAGAGGTCTACCTCTTCTATACGCCACTCCCTTATAAAACTAATAAAAAATTGTGTTCTGCCATTTTAAGTCTCCCTAATAATTATTAGTTAAAAAATTCCAGAAAGTAGTAAATCGTCCGTTTTTCTTTGCAGATATTGTTTTATAGGATCCCAGTAAGTAACTTTCAATAAAATCACGTTGGGATTTGTTCTAAAACTAATAAACATTTCGTAGTTTGATTCAAATAACATTATGGCAAATATAAAAATTAAAATTAATCCTATCAAAATAAGTCCACAATATTTAATTGCACTATGTGGTTTGCAAGAACGACATTTTTTAAATCTCGTGTTAGGTACATTTGGTAAATTGACACGACCATCAACTTGGGAATGTAGTAATGGAGTTTGACTTCGACTCGATCGATGAGATATACTAGTATCTAATATTCGAGAATTATTTTCAACCAATTGAGATTCTGAAGACGAATGTTCAAATGAATCACGAAAATAGTAATCACTAAATCTATCCACCGAATCTTCATTCACTGAAAAAAAAAAAAATCATAATTCATAACATAAAAGTCATAATAATAAATACTCCCTGTCTGAAAATAGTTGCTACATTTTGTAAGAAGCAAGAAAACGAGGAATTACCGAAAATTTTTTAATTCAAAAAGGAAATATAGATAAATATAGACGGAACAGTTTAATACATTTAAAGCATTATTTTGCAAAAATTCTTGCGCTGTTTTAACGGCATTTTCATCAGCAAAACTTCCCAGCAGCAGAATTTATCAGAATGATGCAAAATTCGCGTGCGATTATCATTACTAAATTCTCTACACTTTTTGTTTTGTTTCTTGGCATTTTGAAGTTTTGGTTATGTTACAGCGGTTAAATAATTAATATGTAAGAATTTCACGTTTTGCAACAACAGAGTAAAACTAAAGTAACGAATTTAAAGAAAGTTGGGCAATCACACACTTAGATTCATAAAAAATCTGATAAAATGTTAAGAGAAATTAATTAAATTGACTATTTTCAATAATCTGGACGTGAAATTAAAATGTAGCAACTATTTTTGGACAGAGGAAGTAGGCAATACGATAATTAAGACGTGCAAACTACTTTGTTTATAATTATAATGTATACCACTCTTCTGTTGTAATGTTTACACATAGAAATATATAAAATGATTGTAAATTCTTCTTTAATGAAAAAAACAAGTTGTTTTATTTGTCTTTTTATAAAGCTTTTAAAACCTTGAACCACATGGCCAATTGGATTAAAAGATTTCCACTAAGATAGATTAAAAGCTATTTTACCCTGAGATCGGCGCTTGGATCTCTTCTAATGCTTTCTATTAATAATCTGGCTCAGCATTTTGTAGATGATTTAATATGTAGATACTACAATGTGATATGTGTATCGGGTTCGGGTGGTTGGGACTTGGGACCTGTGAAAGGTCATAGCAAAATGACTTTTACAAATATTTCAATGAAAGATTGCATTGGGAAAGTAAAAGAGAAATGCAGCAGAATAATGATCTGGGGTTAAAGTAGTTACTTGAAGTGCACTATGGAGGGGTCTTTTGCCAATTGCACTACATAAAGTTATGAGATCCATTTTACATGGTGAATCATCCCTTGCCTCTTCTTAGAGTGCTAGTTTCAGTCTTACTGACTATACCTCTCCAGTTTGACATTTTCATCTTCTTAAATCTTCCATCACTTTGTCTATCAATCTAAATCTCCTCCCCCTACTTCTCACTTCAGCAGTCTCCTTTTTTTGTTCATCTCAGAACACGATCATTAATTCTTGTTCAATAAATTATATCAATAATTTTATTTTTAGCAAACTTTATTCCTCACAACATGTGCAATCCATTTAATTCTGTGATTGCCACCATCAATAAAAAAAGTTTACAGGCACATCTGATGTCAGCCTGGCAAGTTACCTCAGATGTAAAACAACTGTGCCCATACAACTGATTGTGATTTTGGTACTGTTAATAAAACACAGGTCCAAAACCTCGTGTAAGATGAAGAAGGCAATATCTTCATTTCCCATAGTTACCAGTATTTCTTATTCATTTTCCCCAGTATTGCTCTCAATATCACATATTCTCAATTTTTTTTTCTGTACCTATTACAGTGGTTCGATTTTCCTATAAAACCAATCATAAGGACATGGATGTAAACTAAAAAAATCGGATGTGGCCATGCCCATAACTTTATCATACTTTAATTAAATATTAAATAATTTTTAATAATAAAAAAACATAGAAAAACAATATTTTTCATAACATAATTTTAACCCTCCAAAATTTAATCACTACTAAATCTCGGTATAAGTGCGAAATACAAAATTTGGTTTTGAAATTCCTATTACTTTTCGAAATATTAATTAAAAACTAATATGAAATAAGATTTAAAAAATAGTTTAATATTAAAAAACTAATTATCATTAATAAAAAGAAAAAAATAATTTCCATTAACGAATTTGACATAAAATCTAATCAGCTCTAAATCTCAATACAAAGATACAAATACCAAATTTAATAATAACATTCTTATTAGTTTCTGAAATATTTTGTAAAAACTAGTATTAAATAAATAGCTTAAAAAAGTTGTGCCTGTGAACCAATTTTAACCAAAATTAATTAACTCTTACGTTAAAGATAAGTAATCTCAAATTTGCTTTCGAAACTCTTAGTTTTTAAAATATAAAATAAAGACTAATATTAAATAATAAAATTTAAACAAAATAGAAAAACAATAGAGTTCATAACATAATTTTAACCCTCCAAAATTTAATCACTACTAAATCTCGGTATAAGTGCGAAATACAAAATTTGGTTTTGAAATTCCTATTACTTTTCGAAATATTAATTAAATACTAATATGAAATAACTAGCAAGGTAAAATCGGCCCTTCGGCCGATTTCACTTGCTAGAGCTGCGAAGCGCCGACCTGTGGTCGGCTCGCGGTCTTCGGCCGCGCGGTTTTTCTTCACATATTACTTTTTTTTGACACTGTATTTTTGGTTTGTATTTGGTGGTTTCACTTTAAAAGAATTTCTTCATGGTAACAGAACGTAATGTAGTATTGGAAAATACTTTTATGACAATGATGTGACGTGATTAACTTCCGAATCATGCAAATTTTTTAATCTCTCCAAACCCCAAACAAATTTTCTCGACAACGTAGTAACATCTCGTGGAATTCAGTCAACTAATTGGCAATTGTTTATTTCCTTAATTTGCTACAAAATTTTCATAAATTCTAATGAAAAAGGAAAAGCCGTTTGGTAAGACTTTTAGAAATTAAAAATATTTTTCTCCTTACTAACCGACCAATATTTAATTTGAAAACGGCTGCGTATGCCTCTAACCGAATAGGATTTTTTGTATATCATAAGTTTTTTTTCGTAAATCCACCGTTGAAGGTGTGAAGAAAAGTTTTCAAGGACGATTTTCTCGTGAAAAATAAAATTTATTTAATTTTGAATCAAGCGGATTTATTTATTTCTCTACTAATACTAAACATTTTGCATTAAAAATATTTTATAAAGTTATTTTCCGTTCGCTCACAAAGTTGGCCCAACTGTGTTTAATTTATAAAATATTGCCAAAATAAGGTTTCTATCCGATTTTATGGCCGGAATTAGTAGAAAAACTTTATAATTTAGTTATGCCAGCTTACGTAAAATAGAAAATCTCCTTTTGAAATTATTTGCATCCTTCCTAAGTAACATCGGCTGTGTTCAGGCGATGGTCGTCAAAATATTTTTCCAAATTTTTGAAAATTAAGTATTTTTTTGCACACACACTTGCACAACTAAATCGAAAAGGTGCTATTACATTTTTCGAAAATCAATCCTATTACGTACAAAACTGATGAGTTTGTTTTCATCTAAAACGCTCCCAGGTGTATCCAAAATTTTGAAGTCTGCAGTTTTTCTTAGATTGTGCCTTTATTTGGCGTTTTTGACTAAATGTGTAATACAAATAAATTTCCGAAAATAAAATAAAATAGATAAAAATAAAATCAGTTTAATCACATACCTATCATTATTATTAATTATTATTGTTTGAATTATTTGGTTTAAAATATTTAGTAATTTTTTCTTGCTTTGCCGTCTTTAAAATGCCTTTTAATTCCGCATGGTATTCAGCTGTGGCAACTTCAATTTTCCTTTTAAAAGGAAGGTTTCTTTCCAAAACGGGTCAATTTTAATGAAGTGATCTCACAGTTCATTTGCCATTTGGAAACCTGCGGTCTGGTTTTTTAAGGTGATTGTCATCGTATCATTGTAAGATGTTGAAGCTTGAAGGGTTTTAACATTTCCTGCAAGTCGGCTTCACTTAAATCTTCATCGTGTGATTGAAGCAGCTCTTGAACGTCACTCGAATCTATCTGTTCAAAACCATCATGTCCTATTCCATTAGCAATTTGTACAATTGTGTCAGTTAATGTTTTAATTTGTTTAAATCCTCACTTTCACAGACTGTTAGATCAACCTATAGTTTTTCCAATATGATTGCAATGTGTATGCAATGCTTGAGCTCTTGTAACGATTCCTTTATGTTAACAATGCACATTGCTATGTTAAATTTTTCCAGAATTCCATAAAACTCACGTCAGAATCACATTCCATGATATCCAGAATGATTTTAAAGGTTCGCCTAATGTAAAAGAACTTCAAAGCTTGAATTATTCCCTGGTTCATTGGTTGAAGTAAAGTCGTCGTGTTCGGAGGCAAAATATCACCTTAATATTCGGATGCATAGTTTCAAGCTCACAAGGGTGACCCGAGCATTGTCCAAAACAAGAACCTCCTTGAAGTCTAAATTTTTTCGTTTAAATATTATTATTTAATTTTGAGTTTTGAATATAAATTATAATATTCAAAATCGTAAATTATTAATCCGCGAATAATGAAATTTTCGGCCGCAAATACAGAAAGTGGTCTCAATTTTTCTTCCGCGAATACTGAAACCGCGAATAACGGAACCGCGGATAAGGAGCTTTACTGTATATCATAAGTTTTTTTCGTAAATCCACCGTTGAAGGTGTGAAGAAAAGTTTTCAAGAACGATTTTCTCGTGAAAAATAAAATTTATTTAATTTTGAATCAAGAGGGATTTATTTATTTCTCTACTAATACTAAACATTTTGCATTAAAAATATTTTATAAAGTTATTTTCCGTTCGCTCACAAAGTTGGCCCAACTGTGTTTAATTTATAAAATATTGCCAAAATAAGGTTTCTATCCGATTTTATGGCCGGAATTAGTAGAAAAAACTTTATAATTTAGTTATGCCAGCTTACGTAAAATAGAAAATCTCCTTTTGAAATTATTTGCATCCTTCCTAAGTAACATCGGCTGTGTTCAGGCGATGGTCGTCAAAATATTTTTTCCAAATTTTTGAAAATTAAGTATTTTTTTTGCACACACACTTGCACAACTAAATCGAAAAGGTGCTATTACATTTTTTCGAAAATCAATCCTATTACGTACAAAACTGATGAGTTTGTTTTGATCTAAAACGCTCCCAGGTGTATCCAAAATTTTGAAGTCTGCAGTTTTTCTTAGATTGTGCCTTTATTTGGCGTTTCTCGACTAAATGTGTAATACAAATAAATTTTTGATTTTCGAAATGCTATCTGATATTGCTACCACATTTTAAAATATTTGACGAAAAAACACGCATTTCTGTCAAAATGGAGAAATCCATTCAGAATGCATTAGCGTCTTTATTAACCGACCAATATTTAATTTCTAAACGGTTGCAGACGCCTCTAACCGAATAGGATTTCTTATGTATCTTGGGTTATTTTCGTAAATCCACCGTGGAAAGCGTGAGAAACGAACGGATTTTTTGTATATCATAAGTTTTTTTTTCGTAAATCCACCGTTGAAGGTGTGAAGAAAAGTTTTCAAGGACGATTTTCTCGTGAAAAATAAAATTTTTTTAATTTTGAATCAAGTGGAATTTATTTATTTCCCTACTAATGGAGAACATTTTGCATTAAAATTGTTTCATAAATTTCTTTTTGGTTCGCCCACAATGTTAGCCCGACTGTATGAAATTTTTAAAATACCGAAAAAATAAGGTTTCTCTCTGATTCCGTCGATGAAAAAAGGGAGGAAAAAATTATAAAATTTATTGACATCTTTCCCAAAACAGAAAATCATTTTTAGAAATTCATTGCACTGTTTCCAAGTAAGTTTCGCTTCGTTGCGGCTAGGTTCAGTAAAATATTTTTTTCCAAATTTTTGATAATTAAACGTTTTTTTGTTTTTTCGCAATTTCTTTTTCTTGATGTAACTTTTAATGTATAAAAATTGTGGTAAATTGTTTTTACTTGAGATTTTCAATTAAATTTGAGCTTATTTGCAAGCTAACGTAATTTAAAAATTAATAGTTTTTGCGTTTTACATAAATTTGCAGGGCAAAATTGCATTAGCCTAGTTGATATCACACATTACTAGGTAATTTAACATTTAAGGTTCAAATTCTAATCTAAGAAAACTTGTTCAGAGCATAGCGACATTATATCTGGTGGATGGCGTAACAAATAAAACGAACTTTGTGTTCTTTCAGATTTCTTTCTATCCTTCAGCTACTTTAACCCACTTTAACTTATAGAGTCTATGCTGGATTTACTCCCAACTGTAGTGTAAGTTAAGTAAAATGTAAAGTGCGGGACTTACTTTAACTCGGACACTTCCAAACTCCATATGCCAAAGTATCCATATTAAAGAAACCATATTATTAAATCATCTATTTAATGCCAACCTCTTGGGAATGCTGGTCACACTCTTTTTGTAGATATCAATATAAAGAACCAACGAATTTTCTGATAGTCAATGGCAATCCATTATTTCAATAAAACTACCCTTATTTCAGTCCTACCTAATTTCATTTCATATTAACAATATAGCAACTCGCAGACCTTCGTCAAAAAACTACTGTTAGTTTTTGGCAATTTAATGTATTTAATTATAATCACCCCACTGGCTTAGTTCATATCACATACAACTAGGAATCTAAGCATCACAGGTTCACACCTAAGCCAATCCTAAAACTATTAAATTTTCTACCAAAAAATCAGTCAAATGGCAATTTCTAAAGAGATCCTAAATGAATTATCTACTAACAAAACTCTTTTACAGCACGTTTTAAAGAGTGATAAGACATGTACGTATGTAAGTAGTAATTGTCACTGTTGAAGCTTTTGCATGAGGTTAGAATAAAAAACCAAACTGCCCAAGGCTCAAAAACATAGAAAAGATACAGTCATTCAAAAATAAATCAAACTGTTTATATCATATCATCAGATAACAATCTGTTGATTGGATTAGTAATATGGATAGTTCGTCAAATATTTTAAATTCAAATTAATTGTAAACAAACCTGCTAAGCGACGCTTTAAACCACTGGCAGTTTCTTGGTCTTCAGAAACGGTTTCTAAACCAATATCAACATAATTTTGTGAAGAAGGCCCCTCAAGTCCAGACAATAAACCTGCACTAATAGAAGATTCAATTCTAGACCCACCAACATCAGAATGACTCGACCTTGGTAAACTACAATAACCTAAAATTTAAAAAAATTATTTTACGAATAAAATCCTAAAGTAGGTTACCTAAATGCGGTTGTAATGGAGTTGATGGTGTAGCAGGTACACTAGAAGCTTTACGTCTTAAACTAGATGTGCGTAGAACTGTAGGTTGTTCCCTAGCAGGTGATCTATTATCATCTAAAATTTCTCTTTCCGTACGTCCGGTATATTTAAACTTAGTACCCCACGAAAATAACCCACCACCTGACACCACAGATGGTGCATCCGAACTACTTTGTAAACTAATTAAGTTAAAAAAAAATTATTGAACATTAATAGAAAACTCTCAATTCACTTACGTAAAAAATAACATTTGCTCCATTGCACAACGCCACACATATTTACACGAGGATCCAGATGGGCATTTAAATCCGACAGTGTGCTTTTTCTACAACAAAATTTTCAAAATTATTTCAATGCACCACAATTCGTTCTGATATAGTGCTTACCTCATTGTAATTGAGATGTATGATAAACATTTTGCCTTCGTAATTGATTTTCTGAATGTCACTCCAACGAAAATGATGAGTTTTTCTGCTGCCTTGGAACGTTAAAATACCACTAAAATTAATTCCTAAATATAACTGTGTACCTTTATGATCCTAAAAACCACAATGAAAGAAGAAATATACAAACAGGTAAATAGACTTATTTCTTACTTTAACAGGATGGGGTTCTACACCGTAAGTATCAAATTGACAGGCAAGTTTTAAAAACGAACTTTCAGCATGCGAAGATGTCTGACCTTTTAATTTTGTTTGATGCATTTCCATTATTTTTTCTTCTATTAGTTCGGTTTGTTTTGGAAGTATTTTGTATTCGCTAGCATAATTTCTAATATGTATTTCAGGATTGTAATCTCCAATATCGCCTAAAAATTATTTCTGTAGTATACAAAAATGTTCCACTGTAATAAAAAGATTTCAACTATATGAATCCTACCTTGAATTATGTAAGCGGCTAACATTGAAGCGTCATTCTGTGCGCAATAAAGACGTCCGAGTAACAAATCTCGTTTCAACTGAAGAAAAATTTGATAACGAGTTATTTCTTCCTTCAGTCGAAAAGGGTCTGGAGGATAAAATTTAATTCGAAAGCTAAATAAAACTGGATCAAGTTCACGAACTTGCTTAAAAATTGACTTTCCTAAATCTAACCAGTGCTAAAAAAATACACAGTTATTTAAATGTTCAGAATCCTCATAGATATTTACTCGTTGATCAGATGAATCGACATAACGTAAACCAAAATAATCTTGTTCAACCAAATTTAACTGTTGGCACACATATTCCAATAAAACTTTTCCTTTACTATTTGGCTGTTAAACAGAAAAGTAAATGAAAGAATGTCTCTTATAAAATCTACTTTTACCTTATATTCGCATTCTAAAATTTCTGTGTCTTCCAATAACCTTATAGTACACTTATAAATTATATTGCTGTCACCTTTCGAACCAAAACGTAACATTTTTACATCTGATCATGGGTTACCGACTATTTTATTAATTAAATACTTTATTTTAACTGAGAGTTACATATCCAAACAAAATTGTTTATCTACAATTTTTTTAATTCATCCTCCATAGCTTTTCAATTTTTTTAAAAGAACTTCATCATGTCAAAAATATTGTTGATAAATTTTGGATTATCCAATTCTCACTAAACCTAAAAACCAACACTTAGATGGCAGTGGCGGAACTTCAGTAAATTTTGAATAAATGCCATGTCATGGAATAAATAAATATCAAACAAAAAATACAAATTTTTGCAACCAATAATAAACTTGGTCCGAAGGGTCTTCGATTTCTGGAATTTCCATTTTGGTAGACCTCATTTTCCAATAAATTGAAGAATACACAAATTTTATTGTTTATGATTGTGTGCCTTCCCGTAAAATAAAATAAACGATTTGGCGGGAAGTATAAAAATAATTAAAAACATGTTTTAAGTAATAATGCGAATATTTAATACTATGAGCTCCTGGTTAATTTAAATTAATATTACATTAAACTAATACAAAAAATTATTTAAAAAATTAATTTTGTAAAAAGTGAGGTTATAAACCATTCCGGAAACGGAAATCATGGATTCTTACTCTTTCTTATATATGGCTGAGTGCATCGTGGAAATGCAGTCAAAGTTTTAATTTGCACAATGATTACAAAAATTTGAAAGTACATAAGTTTCCAGTAGGTATGGGAACGGTTGAGCCTGGGAAAATTTTGTCTAGCGTGGGAATTTTTAGTACTTACAAGGACGGCTTTGTAGTATGCCGCTTTCCTTTGAAATATGCCAGTGGGGGCTCGACCTTGGAAAGTGGGCGGAGCATAGGAGCTCGACCTTGGAAAGTGAGCGGGGCATAGAAGCTCGACCTTGAAAAGTGGGCGGGCATAGGAGCTCGACCTTAAAAAGTGGGCGGAGCACAGGAGTCCGACCTTAGAAATAAAGTTCCCACGCTCCGAGATGGCTGCATATTTCACAGGAAAGCGGCATACTACAAAGCCGTCCTTGTAAGTACTAAAAATTCCCACGCTAGACATAATTTTCCCAGGCTCAACCGTTCCCATACCTACCGTTCCCAAATTTTTTATTGGAAAAGCCATTTAATCGGATTTCCGTTGGTAAAATTTTGTATTGTTGCGAGTAAATAACGTTCAGAATTTGCATTTCTCTCCTCTTTATAAAAAAACTTTATTAAATTAGTGAATATTGTCACATTTTACGTATAATTGCTATAAAATATCCACCACGGTATCCACTAAGTTTAAGTCCAATTCAAGTGGCCATTTCTTAAGCCTACCTGGTTGTATTTTTATAACAGAGGTGACTAATAATCTATATAGTAATCAAGACCACTAATCTTCATTTCTTTAAACATCAATTTATAGCTATATTCCAAAATATGTGAATTTATTTGTATGATAATAATTTTGATTTGTAAAATATTTTTAAAAAATTCAAATTTGTCAAGATCAAATACTTAATTTGAATTTCCGCCTTTATTTCGTCAACTTCAATTTTAATACAGCATACAGCCGATTTTTATTCGTGTCGCATTGTTGTCATAGCAACCCACGCTTATTTATATTTCACATTCATCTAGTTTCATTTCTTCTGTGACAGTAAACATTTCTACTCAAAATTTTTAGTTTATTACAAGTAAAGCAGTGTTCACATAAAAAGATAGTAATAATAATTATTTCGTAAGTTTTTTAGCTATTTCTTACCAATAAAGATTTTTTGTTCTGGTTAAAATTGATCAGGTAATTAATTTGAGGTTATGTTTTAGATTTCATTGAAAATTATCTACACAATTAATTATGTTTCAACTTTATGTTTCTCCGTTACTACCAAAAAGAGATAAACTTTTGGTGTTGGGTTTGGATCAAGTTATTGCTGATTTTACTCCACGAGATAAAAATGTTCCTTTTTACACAAGAGCTCGTCCACATCTACATCATTTTTTGACAGTTGCCAACGAATTTTATCATATTATTATATGGTCAACGAAGACTAGTGAAGATATGTATAGTAAACTAAACTAACTTGAAATGTTAGAACAACGGCCGTACTATATTTGGTTTTGTCTGCATAGGTCACACTTGCAATGGATGAACGCATCCAAATTTCAATTTGGCACTAAACCATTATCGGTCATTTGGAGAAGCTTTTCTGATTATAACTCTGCAAATACTTTAATTGTTGACGTCACTACTTATAATTTTATGTTGAATGAAAACAACGGTATAAAAATCGAACCGTACTATGTTGAAAATTACACAACAGATACTGAACTACAACAATTAGCAGAATACCTACGAAAACTCGCAATTTACTGTCCTAACTTCTCGCAACAAAGCCATCTACCCTGGAAAGAATACAATCCATAAAAATTATAGCAAACACTATACTTGTAATAACATCGAATATATATTTTTGAAATACAGTTGTCCCTTGATAATCCGACAGTTAAAGGACCGAGAGAGTGTCGGATTACCGAAAATGTCGGATTACCAAAATGTCATATTACATATCAAAGATGTTTTATTCTTAATGCGTTTGAACACAATGAAGTTAAAAAAGGAAGAAACAGTAAAGGTACATGTAATTTATTAATACCAGGATACAAAATGACAGTATGTACATATAAGTTTTAAAAGAAATACGGTGGGCATAAGAAATGCGGTGGGAGGAGATGCATGTTGCTGCCTGTAGCGCGTCGGACTACCGAGTACGTCGGATTAAAAGTGTCGGATTATCGAGGACAGCTGTACCTTCTTTATATTTTATTATGTTCAAGTGATTAAAATTTTTGAATTATCATAATATGATTGATTATATTATAATAATGTTCTTTATGTTTTGTAACAAAAAAGTATTAGTCACCAAAAGAGGAAAAATGTAGTTAATTAAAGTCGGTTTCTTGCATTGATGCGGTAAATAAAAATTTTTACAAAAAGCTGTTTTGAAGTCAAAATTTTAAACAAACTGTAACTTTAAGCAAATTACTTTATATTTCGCTACTTTATAGTTTATACTTCGAAGAGACGGTTGCGGCTTGGCGCTTAAATGCGTCAACTACTAAGCCGAACGGCCCCGGTTCAAACGCGGTTCAAACCCGGTTCCGGGTGGAGTATAAACTTTATTCTGGCAGTAGGTATAAAACGCACTCACCAAGACGCTTGGCCAACGTGGTGTTTTATGGCTAAATACTCTCCAAAGGGTATTTATCCAGCAGTAGATATAAAACAGGCATATAGTGATAGTGACTTTATATTTGTAATATGTAATATACGTAAAAGATCTGATGTGGCTTAATACATGACTTCATCATACTTTTACAAATTAATATGTCGAAACATTTATTCAAAGTTGTACCGTTGTATTGCTCCACCATGCACATCAGGTAACAAAATTGACTGCTTCAAACATATTCGAAAGTTGAACTTAATTACAACAAAAACATGGGCCTGAAACAGCATGATTTTCTACCCAAAAAATTACAGAAAGAATGTAAGAGGCCTATATGTTGTCATGATTTATTTAGTTGTAAAATTACAAAATTATAAAAATTACAATTAAAAGGTTTTTTACCAATAAAATTGTAGAGGTGGAATGGCTTTCCGTCCATGTAAATAATTAGCAGTCGGAAAAAAAAAAATGTAATTTAGAAGATTTAAATTAAAGCAACATTTATAGTTTAAATAAATTTAGGTGGATGAAAGAGTTACAGCCGATTTAGTCATTGAAAGTAATTTTTGAATTCAATCTTGTAAACAAATAAAGATCATTCATAAACAATTATAAAAATGATTTACAAATAATATTACAGTTGAGGGTAACGTATTGTTTAAAACAAGTCAAAAATTGTTAATAACGTTTAATTAAATGTTAGATTAAAATTTTTTATATTTAAAGGTTAAATAAACAATAAAACAAAATTATTCGTAAGCTCTCAGCAATGGTTACTGCTGTCATCAGACCTTTAATAACAATTAAATAAGTAAATTAATTTGAAGTGAAAAGTTTTTTATTGAATTAATGTATCATTACAATCTGTTAGTTAAATAACAATAAGTACCACAGTATGATGTTGATGTTAACTGACATGTGGGAGTTTTGTCCAGTGGCTGACTCCCTTAAAACTGACAATACCGTTGCAACAACGGGTGAATGGTGGAATTATTATAAGATTAAGTCCAAGGGATCTCTTCGTTTAAGTCTTCTTACTTGTGGCCATCTAGTAAACTTACTGCCTCGGGGTTTGGATGAGTTTGTAGTCTGCATTGGTAACGTTCGTTATGGCTTCTTATTACTTCTTGAATTGTTGGAATGTTCAGTTGTTCGTGAATTACTTTGTAGGGGTAATATGAGGGCACGTTGGCGATTATTTTTAATACCTTACTTTGGAAGGTTTGTATTTTGGCTACATTTGTGGCACTTGCAGCACCCCAAAGCTGAATCCTATAGATCCAAACAGGCTTCAAGATTGTTTTGTATATTAGGATCTTGTTTTCCGTCGATAGTTCGAGTTTCTTCCCAGTAACCAATACATTTTGGATAATTTTAAGTTTAATTGTTTTCTTTTTGGTTTTATATGTTGAGACCAAGTAAGTCTGCGATCTAGATGTACACCCAAATATTTGACTTCTTCGGCTTGTGGAACCATTTCATGGTTAATTGTTACTGCTGGGCAAACCTCACTTCTCAGTGCAAAAGTTATATGGATAGATTTGCATTGATTTATCCCTATTTTTCATAGTTTGAACCACTTACAGATTTTGTTTAGATGAGCTTGTAGAAAACGTGCGGCCGTTCTAATCTCTGCACATAAGGCCATCACAGCGGTATCATCGACAAATGTACATAAGGTGGTATTTTCATCAGTTGGCATATCTGCTGTATATATAAGATATAAAATTGGTTCTAGGACACTTCTTTGAGGTACACCAGATTTAATAATAAATAATTCCGAAGTGTATTCTTTTTGTTTTACAAAGTAGAACCTATTCTTAAGGTATGATTCCAAAATTACGAAGTAAGTGGCCTCAAAGGCCTGAGAGACGTCCAAGAAAACCGATGAGCAATATCTTTTAGACTCTAGGTCGGATCTTATTTTTGTCGCAATTCTATGAACCTGTTAAACGGTGGAGTGTTTTTACCTAAATCCAAACTGGCGATTTGGTAGGATTTTGTTTTTAACAAGCAGGGTCTGAAGTTTTTGCAAGATGTTTTCGAATACTTCGAGAATAACGAGAGTAAACTGATGGGTCTATATGATAAGCCATTATTTTCATTTTTTTTCTAGTTTTTGAACCGACATAATTTGTGAGAATCTCCATTGTAGGGGAAAACAAAAATAACCCACCCTCAAAATGGCATTAAATATCAGTCATCATTCTGATACCAGAATCTGGTAGTTCCTGTAATACCTTACCCGTAACAAGATCATGAAGTGAAAAGTAATAATTAAAGTGAAAATTCCATATCTTTTGGTTTTGGTATACTTTTCTATAATTGGGTTTACCTGCTGGAAATATATGTGGAAATGTAAATTTTGGTTTAAAAATTTATTTTAGAATGTGTAGCTAATTTTTCGTAAACGGATGTAAATTGTTTATACCGATAGTTAATTAATTATCAAGTTTTTTTGTTCTCATAGTTTTATCGTAATCGTAAAAATTAGTAATATTTATTTTTTTGAAAGTTCTTCATATTATGAAATTGATATATTTTCTAAATCAGTGTATTACAAAACTTCTTTCGGTTGTTTAAAAATTGATTTTCTTTAAAAAATTATTGAAAATATTTTCGGAAAATTTAGGTAGGGAAGAACAAGGTTGTTGAAAACTAATTTGTTTTAAACAAGTTTCTACTTTTCACTTTTGCAATCATTCAAGCTATGCTAATTTTTTTATTTTATTTTAAAAACCTGCTGGATATAATTTGCAAAATTCGTGTTAGATTATTTTGGACGACAAGCCATAAAATGGTGTTTTGGTAAATATTTGTATTCGTGGGCACATTTTAGATAAAAAGTGAGGATAAATTAATTCCTTATTGTAAAATCGATAATAGTAGAATTATAAAAGTTGACCAAAAACGTATAATATGTTGGGTTTAAATTACAATTAAATAAGTTTTTTTTATTTGTATGTAGTTCTTATGGAGTTGAGAAATATATAGAAATAGACTGCTAATGCATATCGGTTAAAAGCATTCTTGTGTTAAAGTAACTGATCATTCTTATTAATACATTACCTGGACCCACACTAAACTTTACGATAAGACAATGATTTTGTACGTATATGTATGTACATACCTATATCCTTATTGATTTAAAATTTGGTTAAATTGTTATTTAAACACCTAACTAAATTAAATTTTAAACTGTTAATAATTTTTTT
The DNA here is from genome assembly GCA_036346125.1 of Lycocerus yunnanus. Lineage (NCBI taxonomy): Eukaryota > Metazoa > Arthropoda > Insecta > Coleoptera > Cantharidae > Lycocerus > Lycocerus yunnanus. Next base: position 4,782,382 of record JARFIX010000002.1, read on the forward strand.
TTCAATAAAAATTATCAATAAAATAATATATAATATGTTGATTGTATCTATTAAAGCTGTGCATTTATGTAAAAACAACCAAACATAAAATTAGCATAAAAGTTTAATTTTTATATCACAATTTTAAATTATCAAACCTTTTTTATACTAATTGCTTACAATTTTATTGTAAAAACGATAATTAAAGTGCCACTTTTAATAAGAACATAAAATTTCGAATATAAAAAGTACATTAATTGTTTATATATCATAGGCTTTAATATTACATTTGAGCATTTTATGAGTAAATATGAAAACTATTAAAGTTTATAGTGTTAAGTGGCTGATAAATTTTAGATAAACAAATTCACAGTAATAAATTTTAAAAACTTCACCGCCACTACATTAATGGACGTGTAAAGCAAAAAGTATTTACTTTAAAATATTCTTATCTCAAAATTTTACAATTTTTGCTTTGTTAATATTTTTTTCCATCGGTTACTTTCTGGTATAAAATAAAGTAAAACTTCACATATTAAAAGGTGTGATTATTAAGCGAAATAAATAAAACAAAAGTTCATTATTATGCTTTTTTTTAAAAAGGTTTTAAAGAAACCCTAATTGTTATGGGTTTAGCCAGACAGTATTAAAGTGTGAAGTAGACGTATGAATATATATGAATATGAACAATCAAACCCGGTGTGTCGTTACCCTTGCTTATGGGTAGCACGATTCTCTGGATAAAAAGAGATTGGGGTCTTTGTGAACAATTCGTAATACAGTCATGACTATTCATAACAAGATGTAAATTCTATAGCAAATATTATAAGTAGATGTAATTGATTTGTTCTCGAAAACAATTACATTGATATTGCCGCTACTGATTTTTGTCTTTTTATTATATTTTATACATACGATTATACCAATATTTATTTAACAAATTTTAATATACAGAGTATCTCTGAGGTGGCGATAAAAGATACCTTTTTATGAAAAATTAAAAATTTTTTTTTGTTTTGATTTTTTTTTTTATTTTTTAGTGTTAATCGATTGCCTAGTGCTTTTTAACGCTTGCCGTACTGTAACCGGGTCTACTCTGACCCAGAACTTACATTTTTGTAAATATAATCTACAGGAAATTTTTTAATTAAATTTCCTTTTTAAAATTCTAATATTTTTTAGATAACAAAAATAATATTCATTTGACGGATTTCAAAATATAATTTTTTAAGCAAGGTATTCAGTTTCTGTTAACACGGGTCAGCACTGACCCGGTTGTAGTATAATATGTGTATGTTTAAAATAAATATAAATTAATTAGTCAATTAAACTGTAGGTCAATAATGGCCCAATATTAGTAAACAAAAGTAGAAATTAGAAAATTATTATACATTATTTTATAAATTTATCATTTTATAATTAATTTTTATTGCTGTTTAAAATACAGTATTTTTACTTTTCTTGTGTTTAACTAAAACTATTTCGAAATAAATATAATAAATAAAATATCTAAATATAGTTAAAATATTACTAAAATAAACATAAATTAGTCATTTAAACTGTCGGTCAATTATGACCCAGTTTTAGTAAACAAAGTTTGAAAATTACTATAGTACGTCAAGGGTTAAATAGCTTTCTCTAATCTGTAAACTACCTTTTTTTAATTGTAATTCAGAAAAGGTCTTATGTATTTCAGAAAGTGTAAATTGTAATTTGGAAAGCCTGCAACATGAAAGTACAAAACTGCTATACCAACAAAGACTAGATAGTAAGTTAAAAGATATCTCAGACCAAATATTAATATCAGAAATATACGACAATGTAAAAAGCAGTATAAAGCAGGCTGCTAGGGAAGCACTAGGAATACAGAAAAAGCTCAATAGTAATAAATACTGGTGGAATGAAGAAATTCAGGAAATTGTTGAAAAAAAGAAAGAACTGTACATAAAATGGCTCAATACAAAAAAAGATAATGATCTGCAGACGTACAAGGAAGTAAATAGAGAAGTCCGGAGAAAGATTTTAAATGAAAAAAGGGATAGTTGGGATCGGAAATGCAGAGAAATAGAGACCTACATAGGGGGAAGAAAATGTACAGAATCGTGGAGATTTATAAATAAAGTTAAGTCTCCACAAAATAACAAAGTTAATATACAGATAATTCCAACAGATAAATGGATCCAACATTATAGAAATTTACTATCAGAAAACAGAAGAGAATATTCAACTGCGGATGTACAAATAATAGTACAAGGGGGAGGAAATAACAATAAATCCAGAAAGAGTAAAGAAAACGATTGGAACATTAAAAAATAGAAGATCCCCCGGACCAGGAGGTATTTATGCAGAATTGCTAAAAAACGGAACAACTAAGCTTCTTAAGATACTTACATATATTTTCCAAAGATGTGTAAATGGAGAGGAAGTTCCAAAAGAATGGAAATTAGCTTACATCAGTTCCATTTATAAAAAAGGAAATAGACAGGAATGCGGGAATTATCGTGGAATATCTGTAACAAGCACATTAAGTAGAGTTTATGGTAAATTGCTAAGAGACTTGACAGAGGAAGAATACAAAATTATGAGGAAGAAGAACAGAGCGGTTTTCGAGCGGGCAGATCCTGTACAGATAATGTATTCTGTATTAAACAGATAATAGAAAAAAGAATGGCTACTAATACTTCAACCCATCTGATGTTTATTGACTTGCAGAAAGCTTATGATAATGTCCCTATCGTCAAATTATGGGAAGTCCTGCAAAATACAAATATTAACCATACAGTAGTTACTGCGATACAAGATTTATATAAAGGTTCGCAAGCCGCGGTAAAAATTGGAAATACCATCTCCGAGCCATTTTACATTAACAAGGGTCTCAAACAAGGATGCTGTATATCACCTACACTATTTAAAATATATATTAATCACGCTCTAAAGCAATGGAAGAGAAAGTGCAGGAGAATGGGTATAGAGATGGACGACCACTCCTGTGTATATACTTTACAGTTTGCAGATGATCAGGTTCTAATTGCTGCTGACAAAGATGATTTACAATATATGACACGCAAACTTGTGGAGGAATATAAACGTTGGGGACTATACATGAATCTAGAAAAGACCAAATACTTGTGCATCGGAGAAGAGAGTACAGATATCGAACTAGAACATCAAGAACGAATAGAATCTTGTAACCAGTATAAATATTTAGGAATACAATTTGATAAGCAGGGCACGGATGAAGCTAAAATTAAAACAAGAAATGTACAGGCTAGAAAAGCAATCGGAAGCCTGAATAGGATATTATGGAGTAAAGAAATGGAAAAAAACGGAAAGTACAAATATCACTTTCACTATATGCCTGTTTCCATCCACTGTTGGATATAGGCCTTCCCCATTGGGGAGTATTTAGCCATAAAACACCACGCTGGCAAAGCGTCTTGGTGAGTGCGTTTTATACCTACTGCCAGGTAAGACGGTCAGAATAAAGCTTTATACTCCACCCGGGTTTGAACCGGGGCCTCTTGGCTTAGTAGTTGACGCTTTTAAGCGCCAAGCCGTGACCGTCCTCAAGTACAAATATATGAAACAATAATAAAAAGTAGCCTATTGTACGGATCAGAAACGTGGAGAATGACGGAAAAAGTAAAAGGAAAATTAAAAGCTACAGAAATGGATGCATTAAGACCGGCTGCAAGAATATCGCGTTTGGACCGCATAATAAATGAAGAAGTTAAAAGAAGGATGGGTATCGAAGGTACAATAATTGATGATATAGAGCGAAAACAGCTAATTTGGTACGGTCATGTGAAGCGCATGAACGAAGAAAGATTGCCAAAAAAGATTATGAATTGGTTTCCAAGAATGAAGAGAAAGAGAGGAAGACCTAAAAAGTCATGAAGTGAGGGAATACGAGGGGCTATGAGTATGAAAAACTTAGCTGAGAAGGATAGGAAAGACCGACAGGGCTAGAAGTTAAGCATCGGACAATATATTCTTATATATATATATATATTTAATTATAATAATATATTTAGAGACGGTCTTGGCCTAGTAGTTAGAGCGATCAACTACTGATGCAAAGACGGTTCGATCCCGGCAGGAGTCTAGGAAGGAAGATTTTTTTCTACTTTATAAACCGTCTCGTCTTGGAGGGCATGCCCTAAAGAGTTTAAGTTCGAGTGAGTTAAAAAGGCTGAAAAGAAGAAAAGAAGATAATAATAGGATATTTAACATCCTACTGGTATATGATTCAGTGCTAAAGCGGCAGCATGTTGTAATATTTTTTTCGATAAGGAAAAAATTTCGTGGCTTTGTTTTGGTAAAATTCAACTGGTTTTCTTATAGTGTAAAAATAAATTTATTTAAACTAAATATACTTCATTATTATCAATATTGTTTCGCCATTTTTCGGGTATAGCCATGATGCCATCGGTGAATAGCTTGTGTGGTTTCTGGTTGAAAAACTAAATCAAGTGGTTTTCAGAAGCTTTTTTTGAAACTAGCTTAATTCCATTGAGAGAGTTTTGCAGAGATCAGAATAAGAAATAGTCAGAGGGTGCTATGTCTGAACTGTACGGTGGATACATCAAAACTTCCCAACCAAGCTCTCGCAATTTTTACGGGTCGTCAAAGAAGTGTGTGGTCGGGCGTTGACAACACCTTTCCTATTTGAAATGAAAACTGTTTACTCCAATGTAAGATATTTCTATATTAAGGGTTTGGATTAAAGGTAAATTCTTACAAAAAACTACAAATACTAATTTGTCAACCGGTTTCGGCTTTATGCCATCTTCAGGACAATGCGTCAAATATTTAAGATACAGTTAAAAACATAAAAATACGCAAACTTATTAATCACACATGATTATCATACTAACATGATCGAAATGATAGATAAAAATTAGTTAGTTATTACAACTAACCGGAAATTCAGAACAAAATAACTTGAAAAATATAACAACATTGAGGCCACAGTTTAGATTTTGACAAATTAGTATTTGTGTTTATGTTTATGTGTTGTGTTGTGTTTATTATATATAAATTAGTTTTAGTTTTTGGTTTACTCCTGATCTTTCAGATAAGCGCAATATTTAAAATATGAGGTTAAAACTACATGAAACTTATTTTAATCACACAGATTATCTACTGAACATGGTCGAAATGACTGTTAATTTTAGTTATGTGGCAATAACCGGAAATCTAACAACCACGGGAAAGGTACGTTTAAAACGAAAATGAGAGGCGTATTTTACATTAGCGTTTAGATTTTGACAAATTAGTATTTGTGTTTATGTTTATGTGTTGTGTTGTGTTTATTATATTAGTATAATGTAGTTTTTGGAGTTTATTGAGTTTACTCCTTAAGAATCGATTTTCATATAAAGGCGCCCGGTATGATAAAAAAATGAGGTGTAAAATCTACTGATGAATGACTCGTTATTTTTTACATGCGCATACCTATCATGGGGAAAATGACCTCGTTACTTTTTTAGTGCGCACCTATGGTGCGCAAGATAATATTGCCGGAACATCTAACAACCACGTGGGTAAAAGGTACGTTTTTAAAAACGAAAATGAGAGGCGTATCTTTACATTAGCGCAACCGCACCAAATCCTGCCCGCTTGGACATTTAGTGTGCTGCAAGGCAGGCGACTAGCATACTTAAATAATTTTCATGTACTATTTATTATTGTACGTAAAAGATTTAGTGACAATTATCTTTTTATAACCATATTTTGTTAGTTATTAAGATAATATTATATTTTAAATAAAAAATTAATTATAATAGTTTTAAAAAAATTTTTATAAAAAACATTTTTTTATCAATTTTCTTATTTTTTTACTGGAGTAAATCATTCTACTCACATAGTTTGAAAACCTTAATCCAAAACTTTCTATTGTTAATTTGCGTTTTTTCAATTGCTGCATAATTCTAGTTGTCCACAATAGAATTCTGAATTGATTTTCTGACCAACTGGAAGTAGCTCATGGAAGACTATTCCTTCCATTTTGTGGAAACATCGAACCATTCTGGCAGCAGATTTTGTAATACTTCACTGACACAGCACAAATTTTTCTCAACACTTTCGTAAGTATAATGGGTAACTTTTTACGTAAAAATTATTTAACATCAATAATACTAATCTGAAAACGTTAATCTTACGATTTCAATATTCATAATAAGAATAAATTTTTCGTAGCTATAAAGTAGCATAATTATATAAATAAATTTTCAATTTTAAAATTACAAATCTGGAAAAGTCAATTTTTTGTATTCCTGATTCGGAACATTATCCCTCGCATTAGCCACTTTTTCGTAACGTAGTAAGATAAATTATTACATAAAAATTGTTTAATATAATAACTTAAACTACAAATTTAAACAATACGCTAAATTCACAAATAAACAATAACACTTGTAATAATGTTACATTCATCCATCACAATTTTTTCAAAATAGTCTAATCAGTGATAGACATCAACCTTACAAGAGCATTCAAATTTGAAATTCTTTATCCAAAATTAATTTTCAATTATCCAAAATCAATATTAAACCAAAAATATACTAAAATAATCTATGTGTAATGATGCTCCCAGCGGTTAACCAATTGAAGATTAAGAATAAAAGGTATCCAAAAGTGTGACGGCGGAAATCCTTGTTGTCAAGGAAAGTTACAAAAGTGGTGTGATTTAAATTGAAGTTTACAGTTCCCTTTTCCAACGGATTAAATGGTCATAAGATTCCAAATCTTCATAACCGTACCAAATATTCCAAAATTCTAATAAATATTGCTCGAACGATCATCGACCTGGTTGTTAGCGCGATCAACTGCTAACGCAAGACGCCCAGTTTGAAGTTTGAAGCAGAGACTCACTTTATATAGCCGTCTCCATGCCTCGGAAGGCATGTAAAGCCGGTGGTCCTGTCACAAGGTGCTAGCTACAAACGGAAACTTCAAGTTTTCAATAATTTCTACAAAATTAAACCAAACCAAATCACCAAAGCCATGAAAACATTCAACTGGTATGCCAGGTTACACGAGTCAGAATCGAGTAGTTTATTTTTACTGAAGGATCTCTAAAGATCTGGTCCTTACGACAGTGATTGAATAGTTCAAACCAAGGACTGTATGAAAAGCAAGGAATACAAATTATAACCGTTACTAAAATGAAACCCGACTGGCAAAAATTAAATTGTGAAGAAAATAAAATTTAGAGTTGAACAAAGTAAACCAGAGATTACAATTTTTATCAATATATTTTTCCGTTTTTTAGTAATTATAGGCCGTTTTTATCGTTTGATTAGCGTTATCCTTCTTTCCATTTTAAATGCTTATATTAATTAAATATTGAAGTCTAAAAATTTCTTTATTTTAAATTTCATGGTCCTAAGATTGTTGGACACAAAGATTACACTAGCATTGTCTTCAGGTGCCGCTATCTAACAGGATGCTTAGAACTTCGTTTGGAAAGTAACCAAATTTTACGTGCGCACAAAACAAGTTAATACAGTTGAAATTGTTTAATAAATAGCAGCACCAAAATTTGAATTTGAGAAATTACAAAAATTAATTTAAAAAAATTTTTTTTTTTAAATAACTTTGTAAATTTTTAGAAATGCAAAAACAGACAAACATAGTCGACCTGCATTATAAATTGAAAAGAAAATATAAATTGAAAAGAAAATATTCTTATTCACTTTGTGGAAAAGAACGAAACCGTAGGTCATCCAGTAAGTTGTGGAAATTATAATTTTTGTTTGCTATTTGTTTCATTCGACGATGTTGCTGAATGTGACTCTGCTTTTTTGAATGTTTACGTTGGTAGTGTGTTGTGAAAAAGGTGTCTACGTGTTAGACTTTCATTGGCCTATCATCTCAACTATATTTTCTTTTTAATTTACAATTTAGGTCGACTATGTTTGTCTTTTTTTTGCATTTCTAAAAATTTCCGAAATTATTTTAAAATATTTTTTTTAATTAATTTTTCTAATTTCTTCAAATTTAAAATTTGGCGCTGCTATCTATTAACGTAGTTAGTTCCAAACGTTCAAGTCAGTTTCAACCTTGATGAAAAATTTTAGTTTGAATTTATGGTATAATAATTATGGGTAAGTAGAAGAGAAATGTGAAAATAGAAGTAAGCTATGGTTGGTAGGATGATAAAATAGAATATAAAAGTGTAGTTAATATACTACATATACATATATTTATAAATTCGGGTGAACGTGCTGCGACGTCCTATTCCCTCAAAAGGGTACTCGAACATATAATATCTCAAAGATGCTGCTACCACCTTGTGAGCGGACCACTTTCTTTACGTGTCTTTCGAAGCACGGAGACGGCATTCCAAAGTGAGCTCTACCTGGATTCGAACCGGGGCGCCTTACATTAGCAGTTGATCGAACTAACACCCAGATCAACGACCGTCTCGTAAAGAAATATGTTCTAAAATAATGCATATTATATCAAAAATGTTCAGTTTTTTAACAAAAATAAGAATATCCGATTTAATTGACCTGACTTTGACTACTTATCACGGTATATATCAATAAAGAAATGAGATGGAAGAACTTTGTTTAAAATTGTACATTTCTGCAACTGCATTTATTACTCATTCATTTCGTCACCAAAAAAGTGTCACTCTTCTTCGATAATTTCAGCAGAACAAGAATTATAAACAAAAAATAATTTATTGTGCGTTGAAAATAAGAGTTCATTAATTGATTTTCCTAATTTCCTTACTTCTTGTTAGCCTCTGTATATAAGAAAGTTTATATTTAAATAAAAGAAAAACGTAATAACCAGTATAATATTTTCAAAATTTTAATTTAAGGTTGTTTATAGATAGAACATAAATTTTATAAAACTAACTGTGATTCACAAGTACAAGAGAAATTGTTGGTTTCCAGTTACCAATAGAGAGCAGCACAGTTCATTTGGTTCAATTTTAAAGCTATAAATGGCATATAGATACAAATTGTATAATACTTGAACAATTTTCGAATCCTAAAAATTCTATTTATAAATTTAAATTATTGCAATGTAAAATATTACATTTAGTACCACAAAAAACCAATACAAATTTTACTTCAATTTGTATTAATTTGATGAATGCAATATTAATAATCAAAAAGGTTTGGATTTATATTATATACATACCTATATATTATATACTATATGTATATGAAGACGGTCCCGGCCTGGCACTTAAGAACGTCAACTACTAAACCGAGCGCCCGGGTTCGAATCCGTGCAAGATGAGAGTTTTATTCTGACAACCTTTCCTCGACAGGCAGTGGCAAACCACCGAGGTGAAGTGCCAAGATCACGATTCCTCAGTCATGAAGATGTGACTAGAGAAAAGAGACATATTATTTAATTAATTTTCATGAGTTTCTGAAACAAATTAAAGATTTCTCATTTATTAGCAGATGCTACCAAATTATTTATGCTGAGGTTTGGATTCCACGTTATGCTGTAGGATCTCTTGCTATTCGTGATATCGTATCGTGGTATGCGGTATCATGGAATTACTATCTTTGAAAAATGGTTTATCTATATATTTTGAGATAGTCAAACAACATCTAATAATTGTTTTTTGTTTAATGGTTCACATTAATAAGAAAATACATCAGAAAAATGTAAATATTTTTTGAGGTTCAGAATTTGACGTTATTTAATATTTAAACGAGGATTTTATGCAGAGTTGTTATACAAACTAATCAAACGAAGCTATATCCTTCCGATTGAAACTAATTTAAATTTTGAGAAAGTTTAAGCATGTGATGGATTTCATCCTGCCATTGAGTTTGTTTTTAAATTGGCCAGAACTTGGAATCTTTTAGATTTTACTTCTGAATTTGCTATACGCAATTATAACTAAAAACCTTAATTTTTGTATATATATTTTAAAATTGTTAATATATTAAGTTATAACATCGCCAAACAATAAATTTAATTTTGCCTTACATGTTGTTAAAATACATCTGGTATGGTAACTATCACGTTTCACTATAGGAACCACGTCAATTTATTATTTTAATTAACTTTTTAAGTAGTATATTTTTTGAATTACTATTACTGGAGGGCATCGAGTAATTAATCCCGAATCCTTTTAATGGATCTTATAAAAGATGGCGTAAAAGGGGCATGTATTAAAGGCGGGTGTCGGTGAAGTTTTATTGTTTTATTTAAAGGGTTGCTAAATATACAAAGCGTCCATGTTGGCATATAAGACATGAACAATAGACATCAACCAACTTATTGGCGATTTATGAGAACGGACGCCATTATCGTCTTAAATTTCGTTTCCAGATGTCCGCTTTCATTGCTTTAACACACCATATATTAATTCCAAATTTTAATCTTTCTTAAAACTTGATTAAACAAAACATATTGTATAAATCATATTTAATAAAATAACGATATTTCCATTGCAGTTACAAAATTAAAAAATAATTAAAAACCATCGGCATCTGTCATGAGTTGAGCTTTAGAAAAACAACTCAAATTTCAGAAGAGAAAATTGAAAATACCAGAATCTAACAATGAGCAAAAATCACATAATAGTCAACAGGAAAGTGTGAAACGCATAAAAAGAAAATAACCTGAATGCTCAGGACGTGAATCGGAAGTTTGAAGTAATTGAAAATATTATATGTAGGGGAGAGTTTTCATCAGTAGCCATATTGTCATAAAATTAGTTATAAGGAAAATTACTATCTGTGTCATTAAAATTTATATTTACTCTTTAATAGAAGCAATAAATGTATACAGATTGTGAAACCTAAACGTGAAAAGTATAGTATTGCGATGGTTAGTTAAGTTTGGATCTAAATTTATACATAAAATTGGTAAAATACATCTTGGCCAGATTCATGAAACTGTTCCATGATGCAAATAAAGATAATTCAAGTAAGTAATCAGAACATTTACAGGGTTTAGATATTTGTTCAAAATTTTTCAATACCATATTTTTGTATTGTATTGTATTGTATTTACGTACATTCAAAACTATCTATTGTTTTAAAACTTTTGAATATTTCTAGATCGAACCGTTTATTTTTATAAATAAATTCAACCGTGTCATACCATAAAGTTATTATTATAAGTTATGTGTCTGCAGCAGAATACAATCGGTGACAAACGGATTTGTATGCTGGTGTTTGTTTTTTTTACTAATAATTAAAGTTATTTTTATAAACAGTATTTTGGTTAATAATTTCTCAACAGTATACAAAAAAAAAAACAATACAAATAATTTAAATGACCACCTCCGCCCGCTTATAGCGCCGCCACTGTTAAATGAATATGCTATATTTTGTTTAAATACTCGCAGAAGTGTGAATACTGAATGCGACAAAATTATAAAATTGACATTGGTAATATTTAAGATATGCATACACATTATGAACTTCAAAGTGATTAATTCTTAAAGTAGTTCTGCAATTTTTTATATTTTTGAATTTATTATATGTCCGTTGGATATATGAAAGCGGATTAGATAATGACTAGCGCCGAGCTTTCATCATGATGTAGATACTTCATTATCTTTGTATGAATAGGTGCTTAAAACGCACTTTTATGAATTTCTCTGTGCGTCATTGCAAACTTTGATTTTAGCTATTACATTATTCCACTTTCATTTTAAAATAAAAGTAAATTTTATTCTGTTAGCAAATTGCTTATTTTTATTCTTGCATAGTTACTCAACAGGTTAAGCCCCGTTTTATTACAGAACAATTAAGTGATATAGAAATGTAACTTATAGCTTAACGTGAAATTTTAACCACGTCACAAATATGGACAGCACACAAAACTGCTTTTGTTATTTAAACATTTGTTTATAAATAAAACAACTATTTGCGTATAAAATAATAAAACATATGAATAAAATCGAAAAAGATACAGCCCAGATAAATAATATATCAGAAGACGAATGGCTGACCCACTATGGAGAACTGTGGAAAGCTGGACAGACCCAAAATGCTTCAATTCAAGCCTCACCTATCAATACCTCGATAGACCATATCACACTCGAAGAACTAGAGAAGACACTAAAATCCACAAAAAATAGAAAGGCCACAGGTACGGATGGAATGAATGCGGAACTGATTAAATATGCAGGAATCCTTTTCAAACTGAGACTCCTACACTTCATTAATATGTGCTGGAAATACACACAAATCCCCTCAGAATGGGAAATTAGCATCATACAGCCAATACACAAGAAAGGCGACCGACACCAATGCCAGAATTACAGAGGAATTAGCCTGCTAAACTCCACCTATAAAATATATTCAAAAATCCTCACTAGAAGACTCTAATCAATAACAGAGATTATCCTTTTAGAAGAACAGAGTGGATTCCGTAAAGGACGCTCTTGTATAGATAACGTCTTTACACTACAACAACTAATTGAAAAAAGACGAGAATATAACCTAGAAACACATATTGCTTTTATAGACTTCGAAAAAGTATTTGACAGGGTCATACGTGATAAACTATGGTCAATTATGCAACAACGCGGATTCCCTTCACACCTGATTAAAGCAATGGAGTCACTCTACCGAAATACTCGAATAAAGATGGCGACAGGAGAAAAAACCATCACAATACACCAGGGTGTTAGACAAGGATGTAGTGCATCTACTATTTTATTTAATCTATATATAGACGAGATTCTAAGAATATGGATCAGACAAACACCTAAAGGTATACAAATAGGACCGAATCGCCATATAAGCACACTTTTATTCGCCGACGACCAAGTTATATTGGGAGAAACAGAGGAAGAATTGCAAAGAGCAATATATAAATTCCACAAAGTAGCAGAGGATTTCAATTGCAAAATATCGACAAACAAGACGAAGGTGATGGCTTTTTTAGGAAAGGACATAGTACGATCAAAAATTACGATAAACGGCGAACCAATCGATCAGGTACGACACTTTAAATACCTAGGATGCGATATTAGCTATGAAAATAACCTGGACATACAACAGAAATTAAACCGATTCCAACATATATGTGGCACGATCAGAAAAGTCCTTAACAAATAAATCAAAAATGGAAACCCAAATTAAACTATACAAAACATTAGCTGTACCAACACTGATATACGGCAGCGAAGTATGGGTGACAAAAAATAAAGAAAATTCAAGAATCCAATCCGCAGAAATGCAGTTCCTTAGAGAGATCAAAAATATTAGAAGATCTGACCGAATAAAAAATGACGATATAAGAGACGACCTACAAATCTATAACCTCAATGATAGAATAGTAGGAAACCGCACAAAATGGAAAGAACACCTTTTAAGAATGCAAGACCAGAGAATACCTCTACAAATTTATAGATATAAACCTCAAGGACGCAGAGATGTTGGACGACCGAGAAAGAGATGAGCCGGAACAGGTCAATGACCTAACCCGTGATGGAAGTGATGATGATGATGATGAACATTTGTTTAAAATCTGTTTAAATATTTTAATGGTTAAATATCGGTGCGAGAATGCTTTCAATGCTTTCCATAAATATCAAATTATAGGTAAATTTGCCTGTTTGCGGCCACAATCCGTTTTTGGCCATGAAGGATCAAAAGTTAAATAATAGTAATTCTATAAAACAATAGTTTTCAAAAATCACATTAATAGTTTCGGCCATCATTCTTTAATTAAATTTAATTATTACGTTGTCTAATTAACAAATTATAAACGAATAAAAAAATGTTTCACTATGACGACTTAGTGTAGAAATATATATAAACACGTTAGTGCGTTGTTGTTTCTTATGGCAATGTCCGAGAACTAAATATACGCACTTTGTGTGTTGTCTGAGTTTTTTGATGAAACATATATAGTAAATGGTAGAATATTTGTAGAAAATAAAGTCATGGTACGACGGTAAATATTCTAACTTATGTCCGATATAAATTTTACAAATACTAAGTAACAAAAATTAATATTTTTCAGGTGTCAATATGAAATTTCTGTTAAGTGGCCGACGACAGGCACATCGATCTTATTTAAATGAGAGAATAAGTTTTTGGCACGCTAACACTTAGTTGTTTGAATAATTAAATATTCGAATTGTTTATAATCAATTTATTTACTAATAATACTTTTACTTATTTTACAACAATCCAAAAAAGCAGAGTCGCATTCAGCAACATCGTCGAATGAAAAAAAATAGCAAACAAAAATTATAATTTCCACAAATTACTGGATGACCTACGGTTTCGTTCTTTTCCATAAAGTGGAATTGAACTCCTCAGACCCAGATTGATAAAGAAAATACAAAATCTCTTTACCACCTTTTGCAACCGACTCCGAAGCTTGAATGACCCTAACCTTAAAAATGTCACGTGGTAAATGTGTGTACGAGAAACTTTAAAAATGTCCTAAAAATTTCCAAAATTATTTTAAAATTTTTGTTTTCATTAATTTTTCTAATTTTTTCAAATTCAAATTTTGGCGCTGCTATCTTCTATCCATATATTGAGATTTAGAGCTGATTAGATTTCGATTTAAATTGGTTTATTAAAACTATTGGCTTTTAATTGTTTTATTAATATAAGCCTTTTTTAAGATTTCAAAGAATAATAGGAATCTCGAAACCAAATTTAGTATTTTCGTAAACTGGTATAATGGGATTTCAGGTCGATTAGATTTTGGTTGAAATTAGTTTATGGAAATTTTTTATTTAATATAGTACATATAATATGTATTTCTCTAATATTTCAAAAAATAATAGGAATTTCCAAACTAAATTTGTTATTTTTTATCTTATTAAGACTTAGAGCTGATTAATTTTGTATAAAATTGGTTAATGAACGCTACCGTTTTTGATTAAAAAAATTATTTTATTTAATATTTGTTTCTATATATTCCAAAAGTTAATAGGAATTTCAAAACTAAATTTGGTATTAAACTTAGTGTTAATAAAAACCATTTTTTTTCCTTTTAAATTTAAAAATATTTTTTTTTATAATATTTAGTAAAAGCGAGAGTAAAAGTATACCTAATAGTCATTGGCATGGTCACATCCAATTTTTTAAGTAAAATCGCAATTACTTCTTTCCAAACCTTTTAGATAAAAAAATATTATTATCAGGCAAAATTTGACATCCTTCCACTGATTTTGACAAATTTGCAGGTTTATGGAGTTGTTTTTATATGTCCAAAGCTGGTTTAATATGATTTTGTATTAAAATGCTCTTTGAGATATTTCCAACTGAATTAATAATTGAGATTTCCTTCCCATCATTCAATAAATTCACTTAGTTATGACATGATTCTGCCATATGCGTTTACAATCCAAGTACAATCTAAAATATTAATTTAGATCGATTGTACGTCTCTGAGTTTTTTCCCAGAAGAAAAAAACAATTTGTACCATAATTATTTTTCTTTGTCAGCAAAACCTTATTGTGACCTACATAATAAAGCTCAAAAAATAATTTATTTCATACAGTGTGGGATGAATTCTCTTCAAAGATCCAGAAGATTATGGTTTTCCTGTTTTATGGCTTCTAGAAATTGTTTTCTTTTGGGATTAGGTACTTTGCCACCTCAATGCAGATATTTGACGCTATACCCTCCTCCAGCTATAAATTTATTTTAAGTGTACTAAAACACTGAACATTTTTTAAAAATTATACTGTTAGAGGGGGGGGGGCATGATAAGACACTGACGTTAGTTTCAATATAATTGCAATAATTGTCGATTATAAATATTTTTTACTATATTTTTAGGTTTTTTTTTTCAAATTTAAAGAGTAATTATTTTGTAATTTAAAAAAAAAATACAGTAATGATACATAAATATTATAATATAATAAAAAATGATAAACCAAGTCTAACTAGCAAAATTACCGAGCTGTATTCTCAGAAAAGTTTATAAAAGTTGTGTACCCTGGAAAATAAATGCAATAAAAATGTAAAACCCTAAATACTGCAAATTTTCAGCTGACCTAATTTTGTATTGATTTTAATTATACGGGAGGTTATTAAAAGGTCAATCAATTAAATTTTCTGCTTTATGGTGATTTTAAAAAATAAAGTTTGTGCAAAGCAAATCCGCAAAGCAATGCGGATTAATGTTTTATGCATTTTTGTCCATTGGCAATAGAAATTGTTTGATAATTATAACTAAAAAATGTATTCCATTCTCTTTCTCCCCTAAAACCCATAGAAGAGTCTCTTTAGAAGTAGCGTGCGTTTCAAATCCCGACCTATCCAACAGCTTTTACAGTACTTGTTATCCTTCAAACGTACAACTTCAAAAATGCGTTTCTGCAATACTTAAAATAAAAGTTAAAATATTATTCCTTAACTTTATTTTTTTTAAGTTTTCGAAGGTTAATTAATCAAACTGTTAAGATTCGGAGACATCCAATAATTTTTTATGTACATTGATGGACGTACATTTATGTAAGTGTCCCTGAAGTCATTTAGAAAAATATAATTAAAATTTGTAAGTATACGATAAATTTTAGTTATTTTGATATAAATAAATAATTACCATCGTAGTAATTAACGAAGGTGTAAAACTTCACAGCAGTTTACCCCTATAAGAAATGTCACAATAAAGGCAAAAAAAGGATCGGCAGAGGCGTCATAATAAACGCGTAGTAGTCAGGATTAATGTATGAGGGCATACATATAAGAGGTTGTATGACCTGAGGGTGCAGGGGGCATTAAGGGTTACGCAGAAAGCGTACGAGTACAAAATCAATAATCTTTTCAATAAAAGGGATGATATATAATTACTTCGTACCTACGAAATTAAAGAATAATTTCATTTTTAATTATTTTTAAAATACACTTAGCGCTGCACATTCGTCTAATTTGAAATAACTTGATAAATTCTAAAATTAACTGGCGCAGCGCCTAAGCTGGCGTTAAAAACTACGATAAATTTCTACAACAAAAAGATAAACCTTTTACTTCGTATCTGATAAATTAAAAAATAATTTTAATTTTAATTATTTTTAAAATACCTACGCTTTGCATTTCATATTCCTCTAATTTTATATAACTTGATAAATTTCGAAATTAGCCGGCTCGTAAGCTGGTAGTTAGTCGAGAACCGTATTAGCAAAGTAGCGCAACAAGTTTTAAAAAACTACGCCAAATTTCTTCAACAAAAAGATGAAGTTTTTTAAAACTCAATTTGAATGAAGTCGAATAACAAAAAAACTCAAGTTTACGCTCATCGACAATGCTGTAAAACACCAACGTATCTAGATCGTCAAATGTCTTAAAGCCTTTTGTATGCTCAAGTGTGCTGATGAATAGCATCTCACTACAAGAGGTCCGATTTACACCTTCATTGCCACACGAATGTTTTTTTAAGTGCACACCTTTTTATATAAATTTTTAATTCAATTCCTTATAACAATGTAAATTAAAACTTACACGATTACTTATTTATAGTTTGCGAAAAGTCTCGTGAAAATAGAAAAAATTCTTTCCTTTTTACATAAAGGTACATTATAAACAAAATATCAGATTTTGTTTCTTCTTAATTACTATCGAGAAAATTTTTACGAAATTTTCCTAATCCTAGATGTACCCCCAAAAGTTTCACCTCTTACCAACCAGCAGTCACATCAAAGCCATCATTGTGGTCTGATG